>CM070770.1:196312729-197762729 GCA_036346955.1 Dipus sagitta | reverse complement strand
CATTTAGGGAGCACCATTGACTGAAATGGTTTTCACAGGACTAAAATCAAAGCTGGAACAGAGTTTCTTATCTTGCAGGAATTCCTAAAGGCTCTAAAGTAAATAGATCATCTGACCTCTTCTAGCTTCTTGCATTCCAGAATCCTGGCACCTGCTCCATATTTAAAACCAGCCATTCAGAATTTTAAAATCACTCATTCATGTTTCTCTTACATCTTTTGTTCTGTTCCCACAATACTCTGTTCTTATCTCATCTGATCAACTCTTGCATCTGACTTATATGGTACAATGATAATCATCAGGCACATCCAGATAATCTCCTCCCTCCATATCTTAAATCACAAATGTAAAACCCCTTCTTTTATTTAAAGTAACAAAGTCACAAATTCCTGGGACTTCAGTGTGGCCATTTTTCCCCTTTGAGTATCAATGCATTGTTTCACTTCCCTTAAGTTCTAACAAGCCAGTAAAGTTACTAGATTCAAACGATTTTCCTATGAAATTTAGATCCTTGAAGAGTGAGATAATTTTTTAAAAACTGGAGTATTTGTGGAAATTTATGTGTACAAGAAATGTCTATACACACTCACAAACACAAACGCACATAGACAAACATGAACAATATTATTTCTCCAATCACCAATTAGATAGATTATGTTGAAGTAAAAACAATTAAATGTGAGGACTAATTTATCCCTTGAAGGTCATAGGCAAATATATAAGGCAACAGAAATAATGAAGGATAATAAAGAGACTAGGACAGATCTAGGAAATTCATCAAAAAATTGATAATCATTCTAGAAAGATAAAACGGAACAGATGGAAAAAGGCAATAATAAAATAATAGCAGGTAATTCATCTGTGATGACAGAAGACCTGCATCTGCAGTCTGAGAGGGCTCACTGAGTTCCAGGTTACATTGATGAGAAAACACACACGTGGCATTTCCTGTGAGCCTCCTGAAGGATAAAGATAAAGAGAAAAATCACAAGTGCAGGATAACAAACCAAAGTTCTTATAATATGGAAAAAAATAATCCCAGCATTTAAGTTTCTCCTTTGCAACACTAAAAGCTATGTAAAACAGTGAAATCACATTTATAAATACATAAAGTCACAACTGCAGTATTCTATGCCTGAGCTAGATGGTATGTCTATATCAGATAAGGAGAAATTTGTTGAAAATAAATAGAAAAAACCCAGATTATATCATTCATGTACTCTGAGATAAATATTCAAGTGAAGATTCAGCTAAAGAATTGATCTGGAACAATCTTCCAAATGAGTTGGGAGGAAGTAAAGCATACAGAAAGCACTCTGACATATAATGTCTTGGATCAAAGTGTGCAGTTGAAAATTACTTTAGTCAATAATGGCACAATTAAAGTGAAAGTGTGCAATAAGATCCTTTCTAGTAGGAGGAACACACTGCTGATGGGTTCTGAATGCTGCACCACATTGCAAATCCAAAGTTTGGGACAGGAGAGAGTTGGGCAGAGACATCACTCCTTTTTGATTTGCTACCAGCCATAAGCCTGTGTAAGAGAGCAGACAGCACAGAGGGGGAGGACTGTAGTTAGTATATCTTATGGAGGAAGCTGTAGGTGAAAAAGGTACAAAATAGAGTATCTTGGGAAGGCAACAAATTCTACCTTGTTTGCAAATAGGCAAAATAATATGGATCTTGATTTAATGGTCAGAGCAAAAGATCTCTCCTAATGAAGACTCTGATATCTCAGCCTGTTGCTGGTTCCTGAACATCCATATCATACCCTTCATGTTGCAAAATTGTCCCAAGCTTTAAAATATTAGTCTATCCTCATGATTGTTAAGTAAGCAGCTTTAACTGCTAAACCATCTTCCCAGTCCCCTATGGTTACTGTTTTCAATGTTATATTTATAGCTTAGAATTTCCCTCCACTTGTACCTACCTAGTTGAATCACCTTCCTGTAGGATAAAGCTAGAGTGAAGGAAATAATGGTGTTAAAGCCTGAGGAGTTGTTCAATATAGATTGATGATCCCTATGAGAAGGAAACAAAAGGAGTGTTCAGTGTCCTTCTCTGATGCATTTTTTTTTCAAGCTGTGGAGCAGAAAGGAAAGGCTCAGCGAGGCCAGAGGTACTCCATAGTGAAAGAGATGGAAGTGACAGTTGAGAAAAATCCAACAATGTGGTAGGAGGAAAAGGTTTGGAGACAGTGTCAAGACCAACATATGAAAGAAGTGATGGCAAACTCTCAAGATTATTTATAGGAATACAAAATATTAATCACTATCAAGATAAAGTATAATGTCTGGCATGTAAGTAAACTGTTATAATATATGAAAAAAATCTCAGACATATAGGGCCTATGCAGATTCAAAGCAATTGTATCAATCAAAATTAAGTCAAATATACACATACACTAAAAATATCAAATAAGAGCATATCACAATTACTTTAAGCTTATTATACATGTTTGAAATATATAGACACTGAAGATATACAAAAGATGCAACCTAAAGTTTTAGTTTAGAGAACTATATTAAGATGAATAATCACCTGCATCAACTAACAGTGAAATGAATGTTGAAATATGATAAAATTAGTGAATAGTAGTAGAGACTGTGCAAAATTAAACAAGAGTACAATATAGATAGATTATAGATAGATATCAAAGGATGTGAAAAAATGTCAGATTACTTCACATAATATAATATACACGAATATGGTGTTTCTATCAGGAATGAGGAAAATATTTAACAAAATTGTGTTTAAATAGCCCTAAGTGAATAAACATAATAACCATAAAATCCTACTTCTAGTGTTATCATCATCATATTGATCAAAGCTTATGATAGATAGAATGTATCTTTAATGTTGGTAAAAAATAATGTCAAATTTCATATGTACAAAAGCCCAGGTGATTGTAGCTTTCTTGAATAAGCAAATAAGAATACAGTGGAAAAAATCTTTATAATAGTAACAGGAAGAATGCCTATTGTATGTCAAAACTCTATACCAAGGTAAATGCCATTCAAAAGAAAAACTAAAAATCCAAATTGATGCATATGAAATTTAATCAAATGTTCTTACCTCATTTACAAGAAATATATATATATATATATATATATATATATATATACACACACATATACATATACATATACATAGTTGTGTGTGTGTGTAGAGTGGAAATGAAGATCTGTACAAAAGTAGTAGACATAATAATACTTGCATATATATATGCATATTTTCTATTATTTAAATCTACTTAATAGGTAACTGACCTTTATAATAAGATATTATAGGGCTTATTATATGCATTAGCAAAACCATTTAAATTACAGCATAGTCTTGGAAAGGAAATATAAAAATGCTCTTTTGAAATTTTTTTAACTTAAAATTTTTTTTTGTTATTTTTATTTATTTATTTGAGAGCGACAGACAGAGAGAGAAAGAGGCAGATAGAGAGAATGGGCGCGCCAGGGCCTCCAGCCACTGCAAACGAACTCCAGATGCGTGCGCCCCCTTGTGCATCTGGCTAACATGGGTCCTGGGGAGTCGAGCCTCGAACCGGGGTCCTTAGGCTTCACAGGCAAGCGCTTAACCACTAAACCATCTCTCCAGCCCTATTTTGAAATTTTGATACCACAAGCTGATATACAATCAGCTATGTTACTGAAAATATTCTCAATATTACAGACCCCAGAGCAACAACTGAAATTAAAAAGATAAAAAGATCCAGAAAATGAGATAAAATATAATAATAAATACCACATGTAAAGTAAGAAAAACAGAACACAGAGAGACAAGTGATTGGATGATAGAATTAAATTCATTGACACCCAATGAAACTGCTCTAAAACCTTTATACAGAACTTTTATTGTTCTAAGAAAAGTGTTTGGAACACTCAAAATTTAAAATATAAGTTAAAAATTAGAGCTGGAGAGATGGCTTAGCAGTAAAGGTACCTGCTGGCAAAGCCAAAGGACCAAAGGTTGATTCCCCAGTACCCACATAAAGCCAGATGCGCAAGATGACACAGGCATTCGGAGATCATTTGCAGTGACTAGAGGGTCTGATATTCCCAGTCTCTCTGTCTCTGTATCTATCTCTTTATCTCAGTCTCTTAAATAAATAAATATGATATCAGTAAGATGGAACCAATACCAATAGGAATGATCTTTGCAAAGAGCGTACAGGACAGAGGTGTGTGCTCACAAACACCATGTCTAATGAAGAGGCCTGCTTCTTTAGAAAGACTTACGAAAAACTGGTATAGCTTAATGCTGTAACTTCAAATTTTGCTAGAATAAGAGCATTATAATACCTTCAGAAACAAATTAGTATTATCTAGGAGGCACAATGCAAATAGAATAGGGAGAGAAGAGGGCTGCTGTCATTAAAAAGTGAAGAACAAACTGCTATTTCCTGGCATCATAGATCTTCAATGAATATTTTAGAATAGAGAATTCTAGCATTGAAACTTCACTTTCTTTGTGACAAGAAGAACAATGAAAACAGCTTTTAGTAGAAATAAACAATGCCGTGCACACAGCAAAAAGTCTACTTTAAAAAGTACATTATAATTGGATACTAGGACATATTGTACAAGAAAAATAAATAAATCAGAGACTAAGTTGTCTCATTGTGAGTAAAGCACCAAAAAATGAATATAGTTTGCAAATTAGAACCCAATCTCCATAATTACTTTCTCTTACATAGTCAGTTTTACTTGAATACAGGTTTGCAACTTGTCTTGTACCTGCTACGGATATCACAGAGGCTCTCATTTTTAAATGCCAATAGAAAAAGAATAGAGAATTCTTGCCAAGTGCAATTAAGAAAAGGATAGTGCTCAAGGGGAATTCTGTTTACACTTGTGTTTCCAATGCCTCGTTACATTCTAATGTTTTTTTTTTTTTTTCTGGTATCACTGTTATCCAAATTTTTAAATGTTACATCACTATTTACTCCTTTAAATATTTTACTAACTGCTTAAAAGTGACAAGCACTGCCCTAGAACCTGAAGACAGAATAGTGACCATAAGGGCAGAGGTTCATCTTCTTCCCATTTATATTAAAATTCTGAGAAGTGGTACAGGTGTCAAGGAGGATAAAAACAGAGGGTTAGGTACAGCTTCTCTTGGGAAGTATTTTCTCAAATGGAAAAGTGAATATAAATTTTACCAGCAATCGAAAGACCAGATCATATTAAAATATCATCATAGAAATGAGTAGAAAGAGTTATTCTTTTTTTTTAATTTTGTTTTATTTATTTATTTGAGAGTGACAGACAGAGAATGGCCGATAGAGAGAGAGAGAGAATGGGCGCGCCAGGGCCTCCAGCCACCGCAAATGAACTCCAGATGCGTGTGCCCCCTTGTGCATCTGGCTAACATGGGTCCTGGGGAATCGAGCCTCGAACCAGGGTCCTTAGGCTTCACAGGCAAGCGCTTAACCACTAAGCCATCTCTCCAGCCCGAAAGAGTTATTCTTAAAACATAGCTCACAGGGCAGTGATTCTATGAATTAGTTCCTTCTTAATATCAACAAGCGTTTTACATTGTCTATATTTATGATCAACTCAGCAACATAAGTTCATATGATTTAGGGGACAATTAGTTTTACTCTATGACATTATATAGAGAATGATTAAATATTGAATGTGCCATATACATGCTACATTTGTGAAATAGTGAATTAAAGTGATAATTTGCTGATATATCACTTCAATTAAATTCTGGAGGATACCTTGTTTTCTAGATATTTATTTCCTGATCATAAATTTCCTCTTGTTATGAATTAAGTAGATCTATTCAACTTGTCACAATTACTAAATTTCCCTCAAGCCACAATTGATTAACTGAAAAAGGATAAGTGTTGAGCCTAGAGAGACGGCTCCATGGTTAAAACACTTGCTGACAAAAAGGAACACCAAAGTTTGAACCCCAGAATCCGTGAAACATGCTTGATGCCATAGCAGGTAACTGTAATCCCAGCCACACGTATGACAATGTGGGAGGGAAAGACAGAAACATCTACCAGAAGATGTGGGTCAGCGAGACTAGCAAACACAGATATGAACTATATGAGATTCTGAATTGTAGCAGGTGGAAGGCCAAGACCAACACCCAATAGTTTTCCTCTGCTCTTCACAAGTGTGTTTCATCACACACCTGTACTCATACACACTTGTACAACTCTTTTTCTCTCCCTCCCTCTCTCTTTCTTCCCAAAAATGATATGAGAGAAAGAAAGATGATAGATAGATAGATAGATAGATGATGGATAGATAGATAGATCAATCGATAGATAGATGGATGATAGATAGGAGATAGAGAGGGAAGAGAGAGAAGGAAGCCAGAAAGAGGAAGGGAGGAAAGAAGGGAGATAAAAGCGAAGGAGGAAGGGAGACAAAGGAGAAGGGAGAAAGGAAAGGCAGAAAAGGACTAGAGTATGAAATGACTATATCCCTAGGAATACTCAAAATTACAGGACAAACTTTTAGTGAGCTTACTTTATAAAAGTAAGTAAAAATATCTATATTGAAATAAACATAACTAAATTATAGAATATAATATGAAATCTGTATTACATTGGAAATAACATAAGTGTTCAAAAGGTTTATATTAACAGTAACATTTTAAATTATATTACTATAAATTAAAAAACCTATGAACTGAAGTTGATCATTTTAAGTTGTCTATCGTTCATTCTTTGAATGAATAGCAATGGGTTCTGATGACTCAATGATCCCTAGTGTATATGTTAATATATGCCAATTTATATCATGTTCAATGATAATGACATATCTCTTCTTTGAAACTGTCATCAAAATTAACCAAGTAATTATTTGAAAAATATTTCATACATTACAAATTTTATTGTACTTAAATTTTCAGGGAAGAATTGTTAACTCAAAATATTAATTCCTTATGGATTGCTTCAGAAAAGTTTGCATTCTAGTCTTGTGAAATTTCTTCCTAGAGGAATCACAATCTTACTAAACACATTCAGTTGGCTTATATTCTTTTTACATTCTTTCTCTACCATGTGTATCAATTCAATTTTGACAGAACAAAACAAGGTCTCTTTGAGTATCATTTTCATTCATATTTGGTATAGATAAAATGTAATATATAAATCATGCACAGAAGCTCTTAGTACCAGTTCTTTGTATGCAATGAGTAAATAACTCTAATCTTCCATAAAATTATTCTGAAAATAAATATTCAAGAATTGATCTTTAACACATATTATGAAGTTAAATATTGAAAGAACTGTATACATGTTCCACTTGTAAAAGCTCAGTGACTTAAAGGGATAGTTTGCAGATGCATTGCTTCCACTAAATTCAGGAGGACACCTTCCTTTCTAGTTATTTCCTTATCATAAAATTCTTCTTGTTATAAATTAAGTAGATCATTTTACTTTGTCAAAATTACTAAACTTTTCCCAAAACTACAATTGATTAATTCAAAAAGGAAAAAGCTAAGATCCACCTAGAAAATAAAATAAAATTTAGTAAGTAAATAGCATAGTTTATAAAACAATGCTTAGAAACGCAGAGCACAAATTGACTAAAATTATTTTAACTTAAAATTAATGAATGTGTAACATAGAAAATTGGTTAGTACAGTTAAGGCTGTGCCTAGAAATTTGCATTGTTGAATACACATACATTAAAAAAGTGTAACAGTGATATAAACTACCACATAAGAAAGTTCAAATTGGAAAGAAAATTAAACACAATAAGTAAAGAAATAATTAAAGTGAGACCTAAAATTAACTACATCACATTTGAATGTGAATATCAATATCAACGAAAAAGAATGCAATGTGACAGTGACTCTTGGAAGGGAAAAATAATATCATAAATTGGAACAAACTGTCCATCCTAGTCAATAATGATGTATTGGTATTCATTTATTATTTTTGAGAATATAATTTTAATGAAGGAGGTTTAAACTGGGAAAAGCAAATGAGTGTTTTTATCTTCTTTACTGTCTCTTCAAACCTAATAATGTTCTATATAGTAAATCCTTACACTCGGCTGCTTTAAAGGCAGTGTACAACAGTAAAAAATTAACAAGGCCAAACACTGATTGTGTTAATATATTAATAAAATGAATAAAATCTATGCAAAGATTAAAAAAAGAGAATGTGCATGCCTTTTGCCAATATAAGTAACAAAAGGGGCATATCAACATTTCTACTCCCATAATTAATGTTGAAAGTAAAATACACTAAATATAGGAAAATGCAACTGCAGTTCTAAATTGAATGGCAACTTTCTGGCAAAGCAACAATAACTAATTTTAAGAAGATAAAAGACCATACCAACATCCTGTATAGACTAGAGATTTCAAGAATGGAACTTATCATTAAAAATTAGATACATAAAGCACTTGACCCAATATTTTTCAGTATGTTTATTTTTATTTAATAAATAAATTAATACTTATAATCTCTCATAAATTTATTGAAAGACTAGATTTTAGGGTATTATTTTCAATTCATATTATGAAGTTAGCATAAACTGGATACCAAAATCTAATAAGGATATTAACAACATTAATAAGGAAAATAAATGAAAATTATAAACCTATTTTCTTTCATAAAATAATGCAAAATTCATAAGCAATATGTAAGTAATTCAAATGTAGTACATAAAATGCATATGTGAGCTGTGGGTTGAACAGACATATGAGGTCTCCAAAACAAGGCAGGCTTCTGTCACAGAACTTTATTACCTGCCTGAGATAAAACAAAGATTCTATTGCTAAAAACAACACATGCTTCCGACACAGAACATCAAGAGACCATGCTGGAAATGTGAAGGAAGCCAGTTCCTTGATGGCTAGCCCTCAGCATACTGGAAAGTGCTGGAAAGCTACTGGGGGTAAGAGTCCTCCAACATTGTGAACAAGCAAGGAATCCTGCTAGAAACAAACTCAAATAGCCCAAGTTGCACACACCTATGCAATAGAGGCACTTACCCTTGGCAGGTAACCTATGGCTTTACAGTTGGATAAGAAAGCTGCTCAATGGCAAGGAACTCATCATTGGTACTGGAAACCAAATCAGAATCCTACAGAGATGGGGATCATGGACTCTAGTGAGAAGCCCTCACTAGTCTTTGACCAAAATAGAGGATACACTTATCAAAATTTCTCCTAATTAATTATGCATATCCCCTTTAACCCATGCTGTTCTTACTGTCCATTGGCAAATCAATCTTCTCTTTTACAGAAGACAACAAAAACTGGGGAAAATAAAAATACAATGGCATAACATGAAAAGATAGATGACTCTACATCATGAGATGAGCCACCTCTTGCACATCATCCAGAGTCCAGGAGAAACCACAGGGGAATTGGTGAGTTAAGCATGAGTGCTGTTCTCACAGCTAGCCTTACAACCTATGTCAGGGTGATGGCCATAGACACCGAGGACACTCAAAATGAATCAAAGAAACCCCAAATTTATTGAAAGTTTAACACCAAAGTAGATTTATAAAACACAGAAAGGCTCAGGGAACATTGCAGAAGAGGGGGAGAAAAGGTCCTAAGAGCCACAGGAAGCAAAGGTTATATGCAAGGCATTGATCTTCCCCCTCCAATGACTGAGTGCTGATCTAATAACTCATAATCTATAACTCCATGATGAAGAACCTCACTGGGACCTAAGTGGAATGAGGGGCAGGGAGGGGGAAATGGGATGAAAACATGATTTGTCCATACAACAGTTTCTATTTAATAAAAAAAATTATTCAAAATTCTAGCTATTTTGTATGTGTGTGTGAGTGTGTTTGTAGACATTCTTAAAATATTTCATTCTTAAAATTATATGGAAATACAAAAGGATAGGAAGAGTCCAGACAATTTTGAAAAAATATTTAAATATAATATTATTTTAATAGATAGCAAAGTTATAGTGAAATAAATCAAGAATTAAAATAGAGTCCAAATAACATTATTTTCAAATGAAAGGCTATAATTTAATGTAAGACATGATGTTCTTTTCAAAACATGATATGAAATCAACTACTTAGCCATATAACTTCAATTGAATGGAAACATAATTGGAACCCTCAAAATAAAATTCAATTCATAGAATTGTAGATAAAATGTAAAGCATTGTATCTAGCAAAAATAGGGAAATGTGCATGTTTGCTTTTGTCTTTTAATTAAACAAAAAATATTTAAAAAAAGATGAACAGATATGGCTTAATGTTAAGGCTCTCCATTCGAAGAAATGTCTAAAAGAGATATAAAAATTAAAAATTTTGTTGTGTATATGTGAATGTGGTGTGTGTGTACACATGTGTATGGACATGCATATGTAGCTGGTTGTGTGGTGGAACAATGAAAAATTGCAAAGTTACTAAGAAAGAGGACCTGGGGCTACCTCATCAGCCCATAGTCAATTCCCGTTTTTTTTTTTTTTTTTTTTGGTTTTTCGAGGTAGGGTTTCACTCTGGTCCAGGCTGACCTCGAATTAACTATGTAGTCTCAGGGTGGCCTTGAACTCATGGCAATCCTCCTACCTCTGCCTCCCGAGTGCTGGGATTAAAGGTGTGTGCCACCATGCCCGGCTTCAATGCCCGGCTTCAATTCCCGTTTCTGCCCAAGGACATGAGGGTGGTCAGTTGTTCTTGCTAAAGATACAAACTGCACAACTGCATCTTACTCAGTTTCAGAATTTCTCCCTTGTACACCCTCCTACCCATTTCCTTGTGCTGATCACAGCTGTTACCCATCATGTATCTGCTTCTGTGAAGCTCACTTGCTTCCATTTTTACTGAAACTATAACTGGAAGTAAATAGAGTGATCCTGGCAGAAGACTTTCAGGAGCTTTCCTGGCTCCAGACTATGCAGCAATAAATCTCCTCTTTTCCAACCCAATTTGGTGTTGGGTTGATTTCTTGAGCAGTGTTTCCTTTATCACTTGCATGTTTGGAAGTAGGTGCTCATGTACTTGATTACGTGTGCATATAGAGGCCAGAGGTCAACATCAAGTGTCCTCCTCCTTCACTCGCCACCTCATTTTTTGAGACAAAGTCTCAGATTGGGCTACAGTAACTACCATCTACTCATAAACATACCACATTCACATACACACATCAAAATTTTTTACGTATGTATTTTCTGAATTGCCACTAGTCTTTGAATTCTGAAGTAGCAGAGAAAGGAATACCTTATGGACTAAAGGCATACATCACAAAAATGTAATGTTTAAGTGGATGTCAGTTATTGAAACTCAAGCCCTTATGCTTGTGTGGTAAGTAATTTCCACATTCAGCCATGTCCTAATACCTAGAAATTATTATTAGGACATAAATATAAACATGACAGGATATATAAAAACTATTAATCAAGAAAAAAGATGAATAGCCTAGCTCAGAAAAACAGAAGGAAAATCTCTTGATGCTGTACAGTATAGAAAAAAATATACACCCTATTAAACAGAATACAGCTTAGTGGTCAAAATTCATCAACATTCATTAAAATGCAAGCTAATATCACTTAGAAAGTACTTCCTTCTACTAGGCAGCTGTTATGTAAAGTACTGAAATAAAGAGTAAAGAGTGAGAAAATGATTTTTTTGTAATGTTAAGAGTTCAAGTATCTGTACAATTTCAGTACATTTTAGTAGTATTTGCTAAAAATTAGTATACAGTATATTCATGTTATCTTGTAGAATATAAAATGTTTCAAACAAATCCAATAATACACAGAAGAAAATGAATGAGGTGTGTACGAGTTACTTTACTCATTGCTGTGAACAAATATAAGAAGGGAAGCCCGTCTTAGAAGAAAAAGAATTTTCCTTGCTTACAGTTTTGAGAGAATATATTCCACCATGGTGGGAATCAGGAAATATCTATCACCAGGAAACAAAGTCACCCTCTAGTGAATCACTTCCTCAGTAAATCCCCACCTCTTGAAGGTTGCATAGCCTTCCCAACAGCTCCTCCATCTGGGGACTAAGAATTCAAATACAAGTGCCTATGTGGAATATTTCATTTTCAAACAACAACAAGGGGAAAAATAAACAGAACATCCAAGATCTGTGATACACTATTATTTTAACACATATGTAAGTGCAGTTCCAGAAGGAATAGAAGATGAGAAAGTGTACTGTAGCCTATTGTTGAAGTTACTTTCTTATTGCTTGGAAAAACACCTGATATGAAGCAGTTTCTGGAAGGATTGAATTCAGATTTACAGAATCCAGAGGAAGCATCAAAATTATGGCAGTAAAAGCTGGCTCACTTAAAATCCAGAGATGGGGGAGAGTGACAGAGAAAGAGGCCAATACTAGCAAGCATCAACAGCCAGCAAACATGAACAGCCAGAGTTCAAACCAGCTCTTTACACCTTAGGATTAGACCTAAGATCTATCCCCAGTGACACTTCATCCAGCAAGCTGCTGGAGACTAAATTAGGAAGGTTACCATTAAACAAAAATTCCTGATGTTATGGGGGACATGGATTCATATTCAAGCCACCACATTCTGCCTCTGCCCCCATAGACTCATCTCACAATGCAACATTCAGGCCAACTTCAAAGTTCACCATAGTCTTTATCAACTTTAACATTGTTCAAAAATCCCAGGTCTCATCTGAGATTGAAAACTGTCTCCTAACTGTTACATTTCCACTGACTAAAAAGCCTAAGAAAGTGATACTGGACCAATGCAAAATCAATAACTGGTATGCAAACAACACCTGCAGGTCAGTTTCAATACATAAACAGTGACAAAAGTCTCTGGATTCCAATTCCACCCCTCCAGCTGGGCTGAGTAGCTTGGGGAAAATTTTATCCTGGACCAACAGCTTTCCATGGGTGCTGCCCCACAGTTTCGATGCATCTAAACCATCTTTGGGTCTACAGTGGTTCATCTTCATAGCCCCATACAGTGGGCTTATTTTGTCTCCCCACAAGGATTTCAAACTTGTTTCACATACCACATTTCAGCAGTACCTCCTAGATACAGTTCATCTTCATACAATGGCCTTACTAGGAGTCCACAAAGGGTTTTCAATAACTATTTCACATTGCCCAGCATCCATTTCCAAAAATCAAAATCATGTTGCACTTCCAATAACCCTTTCTTTCCAGCATATGTTGTGCTTTCAAAACTAGTATCAGGTGAATGGTACCAAAATTTGAAAATCCAGGGGGGGAGTAAATCTTGGCCTTTAAGGGCACCATACTCCTTCACCAATCTTCCTTCAAGCTACCTCTTTCCAAAGGCTCACACTCAGGGCATCATTTCTTTTGTCCTAATACAAAGCAGTTGGCCCACACTTGATGGTGACAATCTGCTTAACATTTGCAACTTTAGTAACCTAAAACCAGTCTCTGTGCTTATAACTTTAAACTTGCTTGAATTTTTCCTGTAATAAACCCTTCATACCTATCTGTGCTCTACCTTCTGTCAGGAATACCAGTACATTATTTTTTAAACATCTTTTATGTATTTATTTTCAACTAGTAAGATACAGGGAGAAAGAGAGGAAGGAAGGAGAGGGAGAGGGAGAGAGAGAAAGAGAGGGAGAGAGAGAGATTGAGAGAGAGATGGGCACACCAGGACCTCTAACTCCTGCAAGTAAACACCAGGTTCATGAACCACTCAATGTATCTGTACTGGGAAATCATATCTAGGCCATTAGGCTTCTCAGGCAAATGCCTGAACAGCTGAGTCAACGCGCCAGCTCACAGTCCATTACTTTCAAATTCAACTTTGATCAAAGTCTCTGTAAATATGCTACAGAATGTAGCCAGCCTTTTTGCCAGTAGCCTAGTTCTAACAAGGTTTTCCCTTTCTCCTTTGAAAGTTCTTAAGCCAAGCCTTCATAGTCCACCATTATCTCATTTGTCATTTTATACTGTCCCCAGAATATCTTATAAAGCCATGACAATACTTCAAGGTTTCTTCAGCCCAAAGTACCAAATCCTTCCACATTCTTCAAGCAAACAAGTTCCAAAGTACCAAAACCCACAAGGTCAGATTCATCAGATGAATGACCCCACTTCTTGGTACCAAGTTTATGTTGTAGTTACTTTCACATTGCTACAAACCTCCAACTGGAAGTAGCTTATGAGAGGAGAGTGCTTACCTTAGGCTTACAGAATCCTTAGGAAGTTCCAGCATGTTCAATAAAGCTGGCTCACTTCCACAGATCCATAGCAAAGAGCAAGAAGCCAATACCAGCAAGCCAAGTGGCCTTTTACACCTTAGAGCTGGACTTAAAATCTGGCCCCAATAACACCTCCTCCTGTAGGCTACTAGAGGCTTAAGCCGGAAGTTTAAACTTAATCAAAAACCACAGCAGCCATGAGGACCATACATTCACAGTCAAACAACCACACTGAAAAATAATGATTTAATTCTGTGTATCGATTTCTAGTGACAAAAGAAACCATTGGGGGGCTAATATTTGATCTTATATTAATCTATATTTACTATTTAATACTTTGTGATATCTCTTTATTTATTGACTTGGATATTCCATATTTTTAAACTCTGATATATGGACAATATTATAATTGCTAATTATTATTTGTATTAGCATAGAAAGTATTAGGTTTTATTACGATAGTTTTTGTTTTTGAGGTAGGGTCTTACTCTTGTCCAGGCTGACCTGGAATTTAATATTTAGTCTCAGGGTGGCTTCAAACTCATAGAGATCCTTTTACCTCTGCTACCCAAGTGTTGGGATTAAAGGTGAGCACCATCACATCTTGCTTTTTATGACATTTTAAAACAATTGTTTTTTGTTGTAGTTGACACTCCTCCATCACTTACTCCCTTACCTAATTGTATTTTCCCTCTCTGAAACTGCCTTTATGTTTTTACAGCTCATGCTACTAGTTGTTTTTTTATTTTATTTTATGGTTTTAAAGTATCTTTCAATGAAGAGTGACTTTTAAAATAAGTTGTGTTTATCATAACAAGATTAACTGACCTTACACTGTACAAAATGGAATCAATTTTACATTCTAAAGTGTAATAAAAATGAAGATATTAAGCTGAATACATTTCTAAACAGAAAAAAAAGGAATGCATATTTTAAAATTTTTATGTAATTTTTGAATATGTTTATTGTGATTAGTCAAAATAAATTATTGCTTTTGTATTGATGAAAAAGTAACTAATAATAACACTGTACTTAATGCAAATTGAAGACTGATGAACCTGACCAAATCTTAAAAATGATATAAATCTGGGCTAGAGATGGCTTAGCAGTTAATATTTGCCTGCAAAGCCAAAGGATCCCAGTTCAATTATCCAGGACCCACATAAGCCAGATGCACAAGGCGGCACATGCACCTGGAGTTTGTTTGCAGTGGCTGAAGGCCCTGGCATATTCTCTCTCTCTCTCTCTTTCTCTCTCTCTCTTTCTCTTTCTCTCTCTAAAACAAATAAATAAATAATACATATTAAAAATGATATAACTTGATGAGCTGTGCTGCATATCTGTAAATCCAGCATTTGGGGGGTAGATGCAGAAAGATCAAAAGTTTGAGGACCTTCTTGGCTGCACAGTGAGTTTAAGACCAGCTCAGGTGTTATGAGACCCTGTTTCAAAAACAAAACAATATATTCACACATACACATTTATGTATATGTCCACTGTAATCAAGTTACTATACTATGTTATATAGCTAGTCAGATATTAGTAGGGTTAAAGGATGTTAGAGCAAAAGTAAGAATGAAACCTCAAGACTCTAATTGCTATTCGTTTTAATGAAATTTAGGTTATATTTCTGGGCCTAAAAGAAGGTGCGACATTCTGAGCTGCCCATAACATCATTAACTGATAACTAATGAACTAGTTTCCAGGATCCAAAGACCTAATATGGCTATTCTAGCAATACACATTACTGACTCCTCAATGCAAATGTACTTGCCAAAAATTTGGACAGGAAATGTCCCTCAGGAAAGCTATCTATTCCAAAGAATAGATAGTATAAAACCTGCATAAAATATTTATGAGGTCACCATTTTCTTCCCATGAGGTCACTTCACTTAGCTCTGTAGTAAACTCTGTCTATCTTCTATATTGTACTCTATATGTCTCATCTGAATTCTTTCAGTGCAGACTATAAGTACCTGGGTATGGAGAGGATTTCTTAGTGACATCTTTGTAACACTATTGGCATAAACCTGGAAAAATTTGGGACTAGTTGTTTAATCCTTCAATCCAGCACTTGGGAGCCTGATGTAGGAAGATTGTCATGAATTTAAGACCAGCCTGGACTGCAGAGTTAAGTTCCAGTTTAACCTTGGCTAGAGTGTCCTTGGATCAAATGAACTAAAATAAAGAAATAGACTGGACTGAGCTTAGAAAGAAGTATAATAATAAAGTTCTGAGCACAAGAATTTTGAAATGTAAGAAATTTGTTAAAAGAATTTTTCTTTCAGTTCACTCATTTAATAAGTGTGGCAACCACCAATGACTATTTTTCTTTTTCTTTTTCAATGACTTTCATCTGAAAGAAATTTATATAGAACACTACCTCATACCATATGAAAACATATGCTTCAGATAAATTGATGATTACAAGGTAAAATACAATCACAAACATTTTGGAAGATTTTAAGAGAATCAAGGATTAACCTATAACTCAGAGAATCCAGTAAATCATGACAGAAAAATTATTAATTTCAATAAACTCAACACAAGTGTTGATTATATAAAATGTAAATTTATTGCTAATATAGGCAAAATTGTATAGACTGAAAAATATTGACAATGCACATAATTTTATATATATCTTATATATAACATTAACATTACATTTAATATTCTTTAAAGTATGTCATTTTTTCCAATGTTGATAGGTTACATTGTGTTTTATGTCAACTTCTGAAGACTATAGTGTGGCACATTGAGGCCCCCAGGAGTTGTTCTCTATGACAGGCCTATTAAAAAGTGTTCTTATATGTTTGTAACCAGAAGAAAATCCAACAGGAAAATTTGTACATAAAGTTTCAGACAACATATGGCAATAACCAGAAGCAGAAAGCATCAAAAAGTAGGAAAACCCACAAGTAGAAATTCTACCTTAAATTCTAAATTTTATTTCTTTACTACTTAGTTTTGTATGTGTGTGTATTCATGGGTGTGTGCATGTGCTTGTGTGTGAATGCTGTTGTGTGGAGTTCAGGGTCAGGGGACAACTTTCTGTACAGTCCTTGCCTGTCTAGCTCATTTGAAGCAGGATTCCTCACTCTGGATTCTTACACTGCTATCCTTTGATGGCTTCACTTCTAGCTTCAAAAAATTCTCTCATTTTTGCTACCCCTCCTTGTTGGGATTATGGAAGCATTTCAGGGTTCAAGGTTTTTACTGTTGGACCTGGCTGTCAATCTCATCTACACCAACTTGTGTTGTGAGTGCTTTGTGCACTGAAAAATCTCTCTAGCCATAAATTAAATTACACTTTTAACTGTTAGTTTAAAGAATAGTAAGTTAACACACCCCTAACACTCAATATATGCTGTCATGGAAAGGGAAAAATGAAGACACACATCACCATGGATAATTGGCGTAAAGGTGAATCATTAACCTTTTGTAAGACTATATATAATCTTGGTACTTTAGCTCATCTTCTTTTGCCCTAACTGAATAGTACAGACAAGGTGTTTTGTAAAAAAAAACAAAAACAAAAAATACTCATTTATTTGACTCAGAGTTCTGGAGGCTGGGAACCCAAGAGTAGGACATCCGAAGAAGTAGAAGCCTGGTGAGCACATTCTCGCTGCATCATTGCAGGGCACAAGGCATTGTGTAGTGAGAATGGGGTCACAGCTTTACACTTCTTCTTATTCTTCTGAAGTCTCAGATGTCAGCATGTGCCCTCCACTTGATAATTCCATCTAAACCTAATTACTTACCAAGTACTCTCCTTTCAAAGGAAAATATGAGTTTAGGGATGATGTTATTAACATAGTAACACTTGGAAATTCTAACCACAACCCTACCAATGCCCATTCCTATCCAAAACCGATACTTTTGGAACCAGTTATAAAACTGAGTTATAGATATTTATTTGCACAGCAAAAATTTGAAAAGTGGGTCCATTAAATGAGGGTAAGATTAGTCTTATTTAACTAATAGACATGCAAATTGGCTATAGTAGAACACTAAAATTATTGACATATTATGTGTTGCATATAATATTTAGTATATACAATATTATATCAATGAAATTATGAACTACTCATAATATGGAAATGCATAGCCTTGTCAAAGATAAGTTAATGTATTAGCTGCCTTAAGAAGTTTTGGTAATATAATTTTAAGTGTAAGAAATCAGGATTCATAATACATGTATAAGCATGATTAATACACACATAAGGAAACTAAACAAATATTTTTACATGAATATGCAAAGAAGAAAATCAAACTCCCTGCACACACTGAAAAGTATATGTTGAAAAAAAGAGAAACTGTAACAGAAGAGCTCTAACAAAAAAGAAAAGTTGTTAAAAATAATGTAAAAATAATATATATGTATGTATGCATACATTTATTTCTATGTCTCATAAAAAGTTTAGCTTTTTTCCTCATAATTGAAAATTTCAAGTGTTTTTGACTTTCTTCCATTTTTGCTCCATTTCTTGAAGTACTTTAAAAAGCATGAATTATGTATATAATCAGAAAGAAACAAGGAAACATTTTTTGCTTAAAAAGAAATGTCTAACCACGTGTAATATGTAAATTTATATGACTCAGAACAATTTAATCATTGTAATATGCCATTCCTAAGATTTGTCACACTGAATATGTCCATGCATACTTGATTTTCTATTAAAGTAATTCAGCTCTCTATTTATCTCTGACATAGTCCATTCTCAGATTGCTGGTTGTTATAAACAAGTTCTCTCTGATCAGTTCCCTCTAGCATGTATTACACTCCATAGTTCACTTGATTTACAGGTACCTTGCCACATATATATATAGCTTTACTGGAATCCTTCTGCTTCTGGATTTGGTGCCAGCTCTTCTTTGATGTATCTTAAAGTGCTTGCTCTGCAGATCTGAGCCCTCCTGGTGAGCCACCCAGCAGTATCCTCTCTTCTATGTGGTAAGCAAGTTATTATTCCTCATGCAGTACTGAATGCTCATTAATGATCAAAATATGCTACACCTGTACCTGTTAATATGGTAGTGAGTAAACACACATAGATACTGAGCACTTGATATGTGGAGTGCCACAGAGGAACTTAGAGTAAAATTTTATTTATTTTATTTTTTTATTTAAATAAAATAGTAGCAGACAAGTTGCTACTACAATGAGCAGTGCAGCTTTGCAGGCAGTCTGGCAGTACTCACAGAGTGAACAATGCCACTCTTCTCTGTTATGCCACATCTTTGCCAATATGACTGTGCCAACTACTTATTTCCAGAGGCTTCAATGAAATTGTAAAGTTATATTTATCTCCACTCACCCATTCATCATCTTCCGTATGAACCAAATGTTGCTCATTCTCTTTTACTCTCTGTGTCTCTTCTCTCTATGTCTCTTTGCTTACAAAAAAATAAAATACTTTAAAAGAAGTCCGCTGAGCATGATCATTCTTCACTATCTGCATCCTGAGTTTGGATGTCACCCACTGCTTTGTGCTCCAGCCTCCTTACTTTCCCTAGGATGAGGGACTGTGTGGCCTGAAGCAGTGAACCAAAATATCCTGGCTTCCCTAAGTTGCTTTTTGCGGGTACTTTGTTACAGCAATGATAAAGGTAACTAACATAACCTGTTTTAGATTCAGGAATCGCTTACAATAGCTTAATACAGGGAGTACTTATTAGAAACAATTGTTTTAACATATGCGGGAAAAATGTTTGACAATTGATGTTCCATTAATGAAACACAACCTAGGATCTTCCACACCCTTACTAGAGGAGGTCTGTCACTGGGGGGCAGATCTTGAGTCCATCCCTAAGGTGTGTTTAGAGTCACCTTGTATTTTGGCTGTGTGTTTTCTCTCTGCTTTGGATGTTTGATGAATTGAACCAGATTTCTCTGCAATGATGATGCTTTCCCCAGAGTTTGTAAACCTGAAATAAATGCTTCCTTCCATCACCTGCTTCTGATCAGGTATTTTATCCCAGCAATGTGGAGGTAACTACACATGTACCAAAGGTCAGATTGTTAGCTCAGAATGTGAGAAAAAACAGATCCCGAAAATATCAGGATCACCACTCAGTAACCTGCCTATACTAAGATTATTAAAGACCACCACATTGAAATGTAAAACAATGTCTCCTCCAATTATCCTGAGCATGTGGATGCCTATATGATGTTGATTGTAGCATTGACCAATCACCTTAAGTGTAGCTTCTGCATCAGGTGTGTGCTCTGCACCTGAACACTAGTGCAGAGCAATCTGTGCAGGGGACTGTAAATCGCATGCATACCGTCACTTCTCAGGTCTCCTTCAGTTTTCAAGTCTATGTAGAAAGCTCTGCAAAGAGATAATCTCTTACATTTGTCCTTGGCCATATATGACAACCTTGGTGCTTACATTTAACAAAATTATGAGAAAAAAGTTGAAAATTACGTGGAATTCAAAGTCAGTGAAACGGAAAGATCCTGTTATTCTTGTTTTGTATTTACTTAGTCAGACAACAACTGTCACATAACAGAGGTCACATTAGTCAGATTTCACAGGGCGTTACGCACATTTTGAAAAAGTTTTTTTTTTTTTTTCTTATTTGTTTGTTTTCTTGTTTTTCAAGGTAGGGTCTCACACTAGCCCAAGCTTACCTGGTCTATGTACACTATGTAGTCTCAGACTGGCCTTGAACTCATGGTGCTACTCCTACCTCTGCCTCCCGAGCGCTGCGACTAAAGGCGTGTCCCACCAAGCAGGTTTAGGTACATTTTTGACATTTAAAACTATGGATAAAGCCACTTTATTTTTAAATTTTTTTCTTTTCTTTTATTTTTTTTCCTCTTTTTTTCTTTATTAGTTAGTTTTGTATTCAGCAAATACAGTCAGTTTGGTACCATTATTAGGCTCATCTGTGACCTACACCCTCCCCTTGGCCCCTCCTTGCTGAGGTATATGGGTCATGCACTGTGGAGTTAGCCCACAGTTATGGGTAAGATAAATGTCTCTGCATATCATGACCCAACATGTGGCTCTGACATTCTTTCTGCCCCCTCTTCCGCAAAATTTCCCTGAGCCATGTTGGGTTCATTTTTGGTCTGCTTCAGTGATGAGGTGTTGGGGGCCTCTGAGGCTCTGGCTCTCTGATTTGGTAGGAGTTGTTTTTTCTCTGTGTTGTTCTCCTTCCCCCTTGTTCTGGTATCCGGTTCATCAGGAAAACACCACCCTTGCTTGTTTCACCAATTTTTCTTAGATGCAGCGGGGGCCCTTTTGAGGTATGATGAGGTGCTCTCTCCTTAGGATCTACATCTATCTGAAAAAGAGAAGCAGATTCTCCAACGGAGAGTAAGTTAGCACCAGGACAAATGAGATAACCCATACTTTTTTATATAGAGAATTTAATAGGTGTAGGCCCTCTTGTAGCCCACAATTGATGGTACCTTGATATTAGAGAGTGGGCTTATGTTTGGATATGGTTATGACTTGTTTCCCAGCTCCAGCTATGGGTCCCATACCACTGAGGTGATCAGTTAGCCAAATTAAGAGCAGTTGGTTCTCCACCATGGCTGTGTGCCACTACTGCACTTGTGTGGGCATCACAGCAGGTTATTTGCTGCTAAGTAGGTTAGACCATGTGTTTCGTGGACAGATATTGGTCATTTTCCCCCAGTTGCCCATGTAGTACCTTCTGGCACTAGACGCGCTGACTGTCTGGGGACTGACTGTCTTCCAACTTCCAGCCATGCCATTCTATTTTGCATGTCAACCACATAAGGTGTCTTCAGCAGTAGGGTGATATCACTAACTTTGGTGGGTCAAGTAGTCTGACAAAAATCTGTCTATCTTTTAGGAAACTTTGTAGGTCTCTCTGATCAAAAGCTCATTGTGGATGATAGCCCCATGTTGGTTCTGGGAGTTACAAGTCAGTGCCCACTAAGAAAATGAGGAAAAAGATAACTAATATAGAAGAGTTACAGAGAAGAGAGAGAGAGGGAGGGGGAGGGAGATGGAGAGAGGGAAGATGTAGAAGATTAAGGTTAATCTTGATCACACACTCCCCACTGTCTTGTGGTTCAACTGTTCCCTGTAAGGGCCTGGTGAAGGATCAGCCATTTGGACTGTCTCTTAGTAAGTAGAAAATTATGGTACCATTGCCATTTGGGTCAAGATTTGTGTTTCCCTTCCCATTTGATGCCCTCCCCTCCCTCCCCTTCCATCCTAGTGTCTAGTCCAGTAGATGCTTGCTGGGTATGTAATGTATCTTGGGTAGATTCAGGTTAGGTGCTGTAGATGAGTGAGACTATGATGTGATTTTTTTTTCTGTGGTTGGATAAGTTCACTGAGAATGATCTGTTCCAGGTTCAACCATTTTTCCTCAAATTTCATTGTGTAATTTTTTCTTACTGCTGTATAGAATTCCATAGTGTAGATATACCACATCTTAGTTATCCAATCACCTTCAGGAGTTTTGGCATGGAGTCTCTCGGGTCTCTTACATATATAATCATTTCATCAGCAAATAAAGCTAACTTAACTTCTTCCTTTCCAAATTGTATCCCTTTTATTTCCTTCTCCTGTCTTATTGCTTGAGCTAGGACTTCCAGTACTATATTGGAAAGCAGAGGTGATAGTGGACAATCCTGTCTTGTTCCTGATCTTAATGGGAATTCCTCCAGTCTCTCTCCATTAAGTATTATTTGGTCCTTCGGAGCTTTGTATATTACCTTTATTAGGTTAAGATATGAACCAACCATGTCAATTCTCTCCAATGTTTTGAACATGAAGTGATGTTGAATCTTGTCAAAGGCCTTTTCTGCATCCATCGAAATGATCATGTGGTTTTTGTGTTTAACCTTATTTATGTGGTCTGTTACATTGACAGATTTCCATATGTTGAACCACCCCTATGTTCCTGGGATGAATCCCACTTTATCAAGGTGGATAATTCTTTTGATGTGTTGTTGGATTCGGTTTCCAAGGACTTTGTTCAGGATCTTTGCATCTACATTCATCAGGGAAATAGGCCAGTAGTTTTCTTTTCTTGTGGCATCTCTGCCTGGTTTTGGAATTAGGGTGATGATAGCTTCATAAAAGGAGTTTGGTATGCGTCCAAGAATTTATCCATCTCCTCCACATTACCCAGTTTTGTGGATTAGAGGTTTTTGAAATAAGTCCTCATGATTCTCTCAATTTCACTTATGTCTGTTGTGATCTCTCCTTTTTCATTTTGAATTTTGTTAGTTTGAAGCTTCTCCTTTTTTTTCTTGATCAGATTGGCCAGGGGTTTGTCAATCTTGTTTATTTTTGTAAAGAACCAGCTCTTTGTTTTGTCAGTGTCTTAATTGTTTCCTTGGTTTCCAATTCATTGATTTCTGCTCTGAATTTAATTATTTCTTTCCTTCTGGAGCTCTTTGGGTTTGATTTTTCTTGTTTTCCAGTGCCTTTAGGTGGATGGCTAGGTCATTGATTTGGGACCTTTCTGTCTTCTTTATGAAGGCATTGAGTGCTATAAACTTTCCCCTGAGGAACGCCTTCATTGTGTCCCATAAGTTTTGGTATGATGTATTTTCATTGTCATTTAATTCCAGAAATTTTGCAATTTCATTTTTTATTTCATCCACAATCCATTTATTGTTTAAAAGTGTGCTGTTCAGTTTCCAGGTGCCGTTGGGATTTTTCGTGGGTCTTTTGTTGTTGAATTCTAGCAATATATCATTGTGATCTGATATCATGCAGGGAATTATGTAAATCTTCCTAAATATGTGGAGGCAGTCTTTTGACCCAGTATAAGGTCTATTTTAGGGAATGTTCCATAGGCTGATGAGAAGAATGTGTAGTCTGTGGATTTGGGATGGAAAGTTCTGTAGATGTCTGTTAGATCTAAGTGATCTATGGTTTTGTTGAGCTCTCTTACTTCCCTGATGAGTTTCTGTTTGGATGATCTGTCTATTACTGGTAATGGTGTATTGAAGTCTCCAGCTATGATGGTGGTGGTGGTTATTTCTGTTTTATTGTCAAGTAGGTTTTGTTTTATGAACTGTGGTGCCCCTGTGTTTGTTGCATACAGATTTATGATTGTTATATCCTCTTGATGGATCATTCCCTTGATAAGTAGTAAGTGGCCTTCTTTGTCTTTTTTATTTATTTTTGTTTTGAAGTCTATTTTACCTGATATTAATATAGCTAAACCTACTTGTTTCTTACTCCTATTTGCTTGGAATATTGTTTTCCACCCTTTCACCTTGAGGTCGTGTCTGTCTTTAGTGGTGAGGTGGGTTTCTTGAAGACAACAGATTGAGGGGTCTAATTTTTTGATCCATCCTGTTAGCTTGTGTCTCTTGATGGGTGAATTCAGGCCATTAATATTTAGGGTAATGACTGTAAGATCTGATTTGATCCCTGCCATATTGTGATGGTAAATATGGGTTGGTGTTTTCATAGACTTTGAAGTTTTTTGTGCCTACTCTGAGTTTGGTTGTTCTGATCTGCTTGTTGTAGGCAATGGAGTTTGATTATTTGTTTCTTCTCTGTGGAGAATTTCCTGAAATACTCTCTGTAGGTTTGGTTTTGTGTTCATATAATTGTAAAGCTGAGTTTTGTTGTGGAATATTTTTCTTTCACCATCTATTATGAGGGATACTTTTGCTGGGTAGAGTAGTTTGGGTTGGAAGCCATAGGTTCTTAGACTTTGCAGTGTTTCATTCCAGGCCCTTCTAGCTTTCAGGGTTTCCATTGAGAAGTCTGAAGTAATTCTAATTGGGTTACCTTTGAAGGTGGTGTGCTGTTTTTCCCTAGCTGCTTTTAGGATTTTCTCTTTGGTGTCAATGTTTAGAGTCTTAATGACAATATGTCTTGGAGAGTTTCTCCTTTGGTCCAGTCTGTTTGGTGTTCTGTTGGCTTCTTGTATCTTGATGGGCCTTTCTTTTAAGAGACTGGGGAAGTTTTCTTCAATTATTTTGTTAAATAAGTTCTCCATGCCTTTTGTCTGAATTTCATCTCCTTCTGGTATTCCAATGATCCTGATATTAGGACATTTAAGTGTATCCCACAATTCCCTCATGTTCTGTTCACAGGAACTTTTGAACTTACTGAAATTTTTGAACTCTCTAACTGTTTCTTTCATCTTGTCTACCAGATCTGAGTTTCTATCCTCCACTTGGCTGACCTTTCTTGAGAACTTCTAGAGAGTTTTGGATTTGTTCAATTAAGTTTGCATTGTCTACTACTTTTATATGTATAATTTCCCTTCCTCTGTCAATCTCCCTTTTCACATCATTTTCTGATTTTCTTGATGCTTCTTGGAATTCATCCTTGCATTTCTTTATGTCTTGATTTAGCATGGCCAGCTGATTTTTAAGGGCTTCTTTTTTTCCACTCTCCCTCAAATCTCTTAACTCTCTTTGAACTCCTTCCAATTTCTTATCTATTAGTCCTAGTTTAGTTAATGCAGCATCCACATGATTATTGGCCCTTTGTTGCTTTCCTGCAAGTTCTACCAGTAGGTTGGTCAGGGTTGCATTGCTCATAGCTTCAATTTGGTGTTCTGATCGTAATGGTTCTTCTATGTTTGGTTAGATGTATTCATTGTAGGATTGGGTGATCTTACTGGATTTTCTTGCAATTGATTTTTCATGTTATTTCTTTTGTGCTGTGGTCTGCCCATGACAGTGTATGGGCACGTAGGTGGGCGTATCAGCCTGGGCTCAAGCACAGTGGGATTCTGCGGCAGCCTGGGGCAGTTGCCAAGCAGCCTGGGCTTTGGCTCTCCCTTGCCAAAGCTGCCTATCTACTGCCTGACAGGGTCACCAAAGTTGCCTGAATTCTCAAGCAGTAAAGTGCCAAAGCTGCCCGTGTTCAAGGTAGGAGTGACACTGAGGCACCAAGCACTGAAGCAGCCTGAACTCTGGCTGGGAACACTGGGACCTGGAAGCAGTCTGCACTCCCCCACCACAGGACAATGACAGACGGATGTCTTGGCAGACAGGTAGGGGATGGCACCTGAGCTTGCACAAGCGAGAGACCCAGTCTGACCTTATGTGGCAGTTGCTGTGGGACTGGGCACACTCAGTAAGTGGGTGAGTGGACAAATATGTGGAGCATTCTAAGCTTCCACACACAGGGAACAGTCGGCGCGTGGCAGCAGCAGTGGCGGCACTGGTGCAGCAGTGGCGGTAGCGGCAGTGCTGTGGACACGGTGGTTATTTGGGGTTAGGGGTGGGCTACCCATCCGTGAGGGGGTCCGCAATTCCCTGTTTCCCCAGCCTCTGTACCCTCCCAGATTTCTCTCCCCTGAAAGCCACAGTGAACCCTTAATATCTTTCCTTTCTTTACCTAAGATTTGCAGCACAGCTAGGCAGTTGCCATCTTGGCCAGAAGTCCAAGGCCACTTTAAAATACAAAACAATTATAGTGCAGTATACATAAGTCGTCTTTGTCTTTCTTATATGGTACATGACAAATTATACATGTCAAATTATATAAGAATTTGATTATATATAATTCCAAAGAAAATCATAGCATATATCTTCCTGGTATTCAGTAAGGAAATTGTTTCTCAGATATATCAAAAGACATTAACCTACAAAATAAAAATTTAGATAAATTGGATCATTAAATTGAAAATGGCCAAAGAAATGGTAAAACCGATAAGAGCGTTTCCTGAAAACATGAAGGTCTGAAAAGCTCTGAAACTGCCTTAAGTCACACACATAACCCAACATGTGTGTCGATGAATGGTTGTATCCTCAGTCTTGCATATATAAACGTCAACCAATTTCATTTTGATGTCCAACGTCTCATAAGGGTAGCTAATCTTTAAAAACACAGACAATAGAAGCATCTTCAAAGATATGAAGGAACTGTAATCCACATACATCGCAGATGACAATGTAAGTGGCAGTCACTATGGAAAACTATACCTCAAAATGTTAAACCAAAATATCATCCACACATATTCACATACGAAATTATTGTTAAATTTTGATGACTTATTTATAATATCTAAAAATGGAAATAATCCAACAGCCCATGAATGGAAATAAAATATGATCTATCCATATTTTATCTGGCAATAAAAACAAATGTGTGCCACAGCATGACTCAATTGTTAAAGTATTATTAAAGGTAAAAGAAGTCATGGAGAACTACATTTTTTAATGATTCCATTTATACAGAATGTGGAGAATAGACCAACCCATAGTGATGAAACATAGCCAGTGGGACTGAGAAAACGGGAGGATTTAGAATTCCTGTTAATGTGACTTTGGTTTCCTTTTGGCATGATAAAAATGCTTGAAATTAAATGAAGTTGAAAAATGCACAATTCTAAGAATACCTTCAAGCTGTGATATTTCATGCTTTGATATTAATTTAGATACAAATATAAAATATCTCATCTCAATAAAAATCCAGATATACAAAAATGCATATGCACACAAAGATATGCAAAGTGTATGATATACTCTTGTAACATATGCTTGCCATCCTCTAATGTAAATTAACAAATTATAATATCTTGGGTAATTTTGCACCTCCTTTCCTCCTATCTTATTTCTGCTTTGCAAATTTCTTTGTCTAATTTCAGATTTTATTTATTTATTGATTGATTTTATTTTATTTTTTGTTATAGGCATATGTAGTACAAATATATCATGTGTTGTCACCATTCTTTCCTTGGTCCCTGCCCCCATGCCTCAGGGGCCCTTCTCAGTGAGGTTTCTAGCGAGTTCCAGATGACTTTGTTGTTTTTGCATTGTGAGAGAAGCAGTCAGATATTGTGGGGTTGGGGAATGCCGCTGGGCATGATGTCCCAACTTCTGGTTCTTACAATCTTATCACCCCTCTTCCACAAAATTCCCTGAGCCTTGGTGGGGGTGTTTTAAGCCTACTTCACTGATGAGCTCTTAGGTGCCTCTGGATCTGTGCTTTGGTATGTGTTGAGAATCCTTAGTGTCTGTTTCCTTCACCCTGCTGCTGATTATCAGGTTCACCATGGAAGGAGCATTCTTGCTTGTCTCCCCATGTCCTCTATGGTTTCACCTGGGCCTTGGCTGAAGTGCAACAGGTGAATTATTTCCTCAGGTCTCACTGTAAGGGTCCAAGAATCGCTGAAGAAAGACCCCAGACTCAAATAGTGTGTAAAAGCAAAGAGTGTTTATTCTGCAGAATCAGCCAACATGCGGGGGTCAACCATTCATACAAAATGGTGACCTTGAAAGGAGCACGCAGGCCCCTTTTAAGCACAGCTAGGGGGATTTTAGGAGGGTTAGGTCATCATTAATGTGATTGGCTAAGCAAGCAGCAGTTACATTTGTACACCTTTGATTGGCTGTGGCCCAGATTTTACCATCCTTGGACATGTTTAGACATGTTTCAGAGAATTTGCAGGAACTGAATCAGCCCTGGAGCCCGCTATCTCAGGTAAGCCCTTTTTTTGGTCATAGTTCAGAGGTATTGCAAGAACTGACTCAGGCCCCTGGACGGCTATCTTCCCTGGCCACATGTCAGGGTGGCTGTTGATTAATAGCCCTTTGTTTGTGGTACTTCCCAGAAGTCTTGCCTTCCTCTCCAGAAACTGAAACTTAGGCCTAGCTATAAACTGGAGCAAATTTGATCCTCTCATCACTACCTTATGAAAAAAAGAAACAGATTATTCAATGGAGAGTGATGTCAGGATAGGTTAAAAGAGATACACATTATTAATTTAGGGTGAATTTAATGGCTGTAGCCCCACTTATAGCCAAAGACTGGAGGGAGCTTGTTATCACAGAGCTTAATCTTTGTTTCCATAGGATTCTAAACCAGTTCATTAGTTCTAAAGATGGGTTCCTCTCCATTGAGCAGATCTCCTGGGCAATCAGAAACCTATTGGTTACCCATCAAGACTGTGTGCCACCATTGCTCTGGGGTGTACATCCTGTCAGGCTGCTTGCTTCTGAGTAGCTTAGAACTCTGGTTGCTCACACCATTGTTGGCCATTTTCCCCCATTAGCTGGTGTACTGCTTTCCAGCACTACATGGCCTAAATATCTGGGGTCTGGCTTTCTTCCAGATTCCAGCTGGGTCTTTGTTTTGTGTCAGCAGCATATGGTGTCTTTAGCTATAGGTTCTTACCTTTTCAGGTTAGGTGGGTAATCAAGTGCATTGACCAAAGCCTGTCTTGTTCTGGGGACATCATAGGTCTCTCCAATCAACAACTCATTGTGATTAGCAACCAATTTGTGGTCCTGAGAGTTATGAACCAGAGGCAAAAAACAAAAAAATTAAAGTTAGGCTTCATCTCACACTCTCCAGGGCCCTTCTTTTTGGGTGCTCCCCCTATGCTCCTATTGAGGGTCATACCATTTAGTCTACCTTGAAGGAGAAAAGCTTCTATGGTACCAGTTCATTTTGGATTTAGACTTTTTTTCTTTATTCCCCCCCCATGCTTCCCTTACCCTCCCCCAAACCCTTTCATCCTTGTTGTCTGAGCCTCAGTTTGCCTATCTTGTATGCTAGCAGCTCAAGATAATCCAGGTTAGGAGTGAGAACATGCAGTGTTTAATCTTTTGGTGATCTCTAGGTGTTTGCTGAATATGATCTGTTCCAAGACTGTCCTTCAGAATTTAAATTGTTTCTAAACTTTCTATTTGCTCCCTACTTATCATTTCATCAGTATTTATGTTTTTTTTTAATTTCTAATTTTTGGCTTCTGTCTTTGAACATTCAATATTGCTTTTTAAAAATTACTTATTTATTTATTTTAGAGTGACAGACAGACAGAAAGAGAAAGAGGCAGATAGAGATAGATAGAGAATGGGTGCGCCTGGGCCTCCAGCCACTGCAAACAAACTCCAGACGCGTGCGCCCCCTTGTGCATCTGGCTAACGTGGGTGCTGGTGAGTTGAGCCTCGAACTGGGGTCCTTAGGCTACACAGGCATGTGCTTAACCACTAAGCCATCTATCCAGCCCTCAATATTTGCTTTTAACCTCCTGTGTAATGTGGCAGGTATATTTTTCTTTTCTGTATCTACCTCTTAGCCAAATATGTTATCTGACATTCTGGTTTCAGACACTTTCTGGTTTTATAATAGAAACCACCATTCCATAGCCACTGAAACTGTGTGAGGAAGAACACATGCAAGTATATTAGGAAGAATTTGGAATGCATGTGTATGAGAACTGATGAGAGGCAGTTTCATACTGTAGTAACATGTCACACTTAAGAAATTATTTTTTCCATCCAAATAATTTTCTTTATTTAGATGCAACTAATTTTTTAAAATATTTATTTCTTTGCAAGCACAGGCAGATAGAGTGAATAGAGACATACAGAATGACAGAACCAGGGCATCTGATCACTATAAACAAAATCCAGATGCATATGCCACTTTGTGCATCTGGATTTACATGGCTACTGGGGATTCAAGTTTGGGCTATTAGGCTTTATAGGCAAGTACCTTAAGCACTAATTTATCTCTCTAGCCATAGAGGCAGCTAATTATTTTTTTAAAGTCTCTCTCTCTCTCTCTCTCTCTCTCTCTATATATATATATATATATATATATATATATATATATATATATATATAGGCAACAGACAGACAGAGGAAGAGGCAGGTAGAAACAGAATGGGCATGCCAGGGCCTCAGCCACTGTGAACGAACCCCAGATGCATGCGCCCCCTTGTGCATCTGGCTTATGTAGGACCTGGAAAATCGAGCCTCAAACTGGGGTCCTTAGGCTTCACAGGCATGCGCTTAAGAACTGAGCCATCTCTGCAGCCCAAGAGGCAACTCATTTTTGATAACTGGGATGCCAGTTTGTAGTGGAAATTTTATGATTTGTCTTAGTTGGGGAACAGGTAACTCATAATTTTTTTCTGTATTCTCCTTTGTGATTTTACAATTTTGTCTGCCTCTAACTCCATATTTAACATATTTGCACAGATAGTTTATCTAAAATAGTTCTTTTAAGTCTGACTTGAGGAAGGGATATCTACTGACAGAGTAACATTGTAAATATACTATTTATTCATGATCCATTACTGTGTTGGTCTATCAAGATGAATGGCTCCAAACTACTAGACTATTTATATTGTGGAAGATACAGATCATGACATTCTTTCCTACTTATTACTCTAGAAAAACACACTTCAACAGATGAAAAGGCTCATATGTTTGAATACTTGATCACCAGGTAACACTATTTAAGAAGCTTGGGTGGAGACTTGCTGTCAGAAGTAAATTCACTGAAGGCAGACTGTGGTGGTTTCAATGTGAATGAAAGTCCCCCATAGCATCAGGTATTCTTAATTAAGTTTAAGCTTCCTGTCTAAGTCTCCACTAGCTTGCTGGAGGGGCCATGTCACTGGGGGCAAATTCTGCTTTCAGGCCAAAGGTGTGGACAGAGCAGTTTTAGTGTTGGCTGTTTATACTTTGTGATGCTGACTTTTGGTAGTTTCTCTCTTCTGGAGTCTGTGAAAGGGAGACAGCTTTTGCCATTGATGGAACTTTTTTATCTGTAAGCTTGAAATATATCCCTTCCTCCCATAAACTGTGTCTGGTTGGGAGTTCATCCTAGCAACTTGGTCCTGACCACAACGCAGACCTTGAAGTCTGATAGCACAGACCTCCCTCCTATTTGTCCTCTGCTTCATGCCTGCTATTGCTTGCCAGTGTCATGACTCCAATTTGATGATATGACAAACTGATGTCCAGGAATGCCACTATGCCCTTGGCACCAGGAAGCTTTGTCACAAAACTGTAAGCCAAAAATGCACCCTTTCCTTCTTTGAGCTGCTCCTGGTCAAATATTTGTTCTCAGTAAAGACAATACAACTGACATAGCCAGATATGGCATGTTAATGTAAAGTTAAAAACCATTTCAGTAACGAACCATCACTTAGCCTGATTCTCTAGTCAGGCTGACAATGGTTCTATGCTCAAGAGAGATAGCATGAATTTTTTCTGCAAATAGATTCTCACTGCAATATTTTTGATAGTGTTCTATGATAGCACAGCTTTGGGACCAATTTCTTCAACTCTGCAAAATTAGATTATGATCATTATGGTTCCTTTATTTCAGAGTGTCAATCTCATTACACACAAAAAAACCAACAAAAACCCTACAGCCTTTAATATAATTTAACTCCATTTTTCAAACTGTAATTTTCAATTGTGTGACATAAGATATGATGTGTCTTAAGACATTGCAGTCTAAACATCCAATTTATTAATGCTTGTAGTTTCACTTAATAGCCTCTGGGATCATCCCATATATGTGTAAATACTTGATATGCCACGTGGTAGTTGTAAGGTGTTTATTTTTTTTTGAAATGAAAAAAACACAAGAGTAAAAATAGTTCTTAATAAGTTGATTATCTGGCTAGATGATTTGATAATGCAAAGAATTCTACCTTGGATAAAGTAAATATTTAACAGATAGTGATCATCATTATTTTCACTGCTGGTTCCTATTGTAATGATGGTGTATTTTCCAGAGTATTCTAGCATCTCTTCCATCAACTTTTCTCATATGAAATTAGTGTGATGGTAATGATTCAGCTCAAGAGAACAGATCTTCAATTCTAGTCTGTTTACTAGTAGAAGGAGGAAAACAGCATGGCACAAAGTTATTACATGAGGATTGCCTCAGAGGCTTTAAGATTCATGTTGAAGATACTAAGCACTCTTGAATGGAACCTGAGCCCTTAAACTTTGCAGGCAAGCACATTAACCACTGTGCCTTCTCTCCAGGACTAGAAAATATGTAATCTTAAAATGGCAATATTTATTGATTCTTCTCCAGTCTGTTTCCCTTTCACTGTATGAATTATGAATAATATTAATACTTTGTAGAACATAGAAATATTTAATCATCTTCTTACTACAACTTTTCCCTCATACACATTCCCTAAAAACACCATTCTCCTTCCCTTCTTTCCTTCATTCTTTCCTTTCTTTTCTCTTTCCTTCCTTTTCCTCCCTTCCTGCTTCCTTCTCTCCTTTTCTCTTTCCCACTCTTCACTCTCTCTTTGGTCTCTCTTGACTTATTTTTATAGCTGGAATTTCCAGTACCACACTGACTCCCACATGTTCTAATATGCTTTGGCTTTATTTCCATTGTTTCATGTGTGTATCAAAATATACGTTGAAGCCTGGAGAGATGTCTTAGCAGTTAAGGTGCTTGCCTGCAAAGCTTAGGGACCTTGGTTTGCTTCACCAGGACCCACGTAAGCCAGATACACAAGGTGGCACATGTTTCTGGAGTTCATTTGCAGTGGCTAGAAGCCCTGGTACTGCCATTCTCTCTCACTCTGCCTCTTTCACTCTCTCAAATAAATAAATAAGTAATAAAATAAAAAATATATATAAATACTTTTTGAGATTTCTCTTTGCATTAAGAATTATTTAAAAGTGGGTAGTGTAATTCTGAAGAGTTTGAACACTTTGATCTCATCTTTCTTATTGATTTCTACTCTGATTCTATGATGGTTACATATTTCCTCTAAATACAGCTTTAACTTTTTGTAGTCTGCTCCTACTTGCATCAGGCCTAGAGTACTGTCTGTCATGGTGTTGAGCCTAGTACAAAGTCTGTCATGATGACTGTGATATGAGTACTTGAAGAAAATCATAAATTCTCTGGAGTTGGGGCAGAATGTCTTTTTATGTCTAACATAGCATGTCACTTCATTCATTATCCTCAATTCTTACTCATGTTCTCTCATGGAATTTTCTCAGCTTCTGACAAAGGAGTGATGAGGTTCCCCACCTGTAATAATGAGTGCTCTTCTATTTCCTATCTTAGTTCCTATTTCCCGTCTTAGTTTTGGGTCCATGGATTTGAGAATCTGAGCTTACACAATTAGTATTAAGTATACACATTTAATATGACTATATCCTTCTTGTAAATTGATCTTTTTTGTAGAGTATGAGTGCCTGCATCAATTTATACACATGGTTAATTTTACTTTGCTTTAATTTTTGCATGGCACAGATTTTTCCATCCTTTTACTTTCATATTATTGGTACTATTCTACTTTATGGAGAATTTATTTAGATAGCATTAAATTTGATCATGCTTGTTAAGCACACTGAAATTTTCATTTTTTTTAAATTAGTGTAGTTAGACATTTAAGCTACTAACATGTAAAATTTAAATATGCTATTTTACTAGTTTTTACTCTTTGACTCTTTTATGTCTCGTGTTTCTCTTCCATTTGCTTCTCTGAGTAATGTAAGTACTGGTTCTGGTGGCATCCTGATTTGTTTATGATATTTTTCATTCTATAATTTAAAATAAATCTCAGGTGTTTCTACTGGAGATAACATTGTTTAAATCCCCCTTCCCAAAATATTATTATTACTCTAGCTGCTTCACGGGCTCCGGCAGTGGCGACTCGGGATCCAACAGCGGCGGCTCAGACCCCGGCAGCGGAAGCGGCGGTGGAAGCCGGAAGCGGTGGTGGAAGCCGTGACTCCAGCCCCAAAAACACCATCAGCTGCTCCGGTACCGGCCACAGCGGCTTCAGGGCAGCGAATCCAGCAGCGGAGGCTCCAGCGGCTTCAGCGGCAGAGGCGGATCCCGCAGCGGCAGCATCAGCGGATCAGAGGCGGAGGACCCAGCAGCGGCAGCTCCAGCGGATCAGTGGGGGCAGACCCAGCAGCGGCATCTCCAGTGGCGGATCCAGCAGCAGTGGTCCCAGCAGCGGCAGCTCCAGCGGCAGCAGCGGGGATCCAGCATCAGGGGCGCCAATCTGCAGGGCCACAGTTGCCAGGCTTGGTTTGCCCCACAGGAAAAGCCAGTACCCAGTTCCAGAAAGCAGAACAGCGGCCCAACATCCCAGCCAGCAACTTGACTGAGACCAAAAGCACCCAAAGAGGTAACTGGGATTGAACCAGGGAAGGGTCTCACCTGGTCACAAGCTGACTTGGATCCCTCAACAGACCAGAAATCTTAACTTCTTTGTTGATAGAGGATCTGGTTTTTATAATACCTAATCTTGCATAAATGCTCGGTGCTGTTCTTGACTGAATGTGTATAGGGTTTAGTTAAATTTTAGAATATACCTGTATTTTATTCCACTCAACCTATTTGAATACCCCCATAGCAGGCAAACTTAACCCCTAGGACCACGTGTCTAGATACTCTGAGAGTGGTAAGAGCCACACCTAACATCTTAATCTCCTACATAGAAGATATACAATATCAGATCAATAGATACAGCAAAGGATACCCAGCTAACTGGAAAATCTAAGCAGTAACTTAATCCAAGATGCAAAAATATATACATTATAACACAAGAAACACCAAAAACCAAGGCAATATAAATCCACCAAAAAGCATCAATGCTTCAGAAATGACCTCTAGTGAAAACGAGTTAGAGAATCTTAAAAACCTAGAGTGCCACATCAAATAAATATGACTTAAAAGATCACAGAAAAGGATAGTCTAGGGGCTGAGAAGATAGCAAGCATGAGGAATTTAGATTCCCAGCACCTTTGTTAAGCCTGGATGCAGCATGCACACCTGTCATGATGACTGCTTTATGAGTACACACCTGTAATCCCAGCTCAAAGCAAAATTAGGAGGGTATCTGTGGCTGGGTGGACAGCTAATCTAGCCAAATTAGTGCCCTCCAGATTTAGTGAGACACCCTGTCTCACAAATTAAGGTGGAGAGGGATGTCAAAGACACCTGACATAGATCTCCACATGTATGAGCACACACATGCACTCACACATTTACAACTTGAATTTTTAAGGTAGTTCTCTTATTAAGATATAGTGTTAATGTATTTCAACTTTTCTGTGGTGTCTACCGAAATCACCTTTGGAAATGTGGAGCTTGGACTGACACTTCATTTGAAATGGGTAATGTGAAGGTAAGGGTCCTTCCAATAGTCAGCCTCAGAGTCATTATTTTTAAATAAATGAGTCACTGAACTCAATATCATGTCTATGATTCTCAAGTCTTAAAAGAACTGGGAACACATTCTTCCTTTCATGTATTTTAATCTCCCTCTTTCTTCTCATCCACCTACTTTTCTTCTTATTCATTTTTTTTTTTTTTTTTGTAGTTTACCAGGAATTTAGTTGTGAGAGGGAGAAAATGAACAGAGTATGGCAACTCCATTTTCATGGGATATTTTTGGTTTATATTCCAAAATAGTTCAGTGTGTACATATGGCTAAATAGAGTTCTTATTAAAAATAACATTATTTTAAAAAGAAATATTAGTAGTAACCTATAAATATGCTTTAAACTCTGTTATCTACAGAACAAATGTGTTAGAAACAAATAGTAATATGTCAAAATTACATATAGACATTTTTTGAAGAAATACAGTAGTAGTCCACAAAAGGAACTAAATAAGGTATTTTTAGTCCTTTGAGAAGTATCTCAGAGGATGGGTGTCCAATGGCAAAAATAAATAGGGGACTGAGATTGGAGCCTTCCTATAAAGAACAAGCTTATTGTATTTTACAATATTTTTCAAGGAAAATATGAGTGTGACTAATAAATGTAGTCAAAGTCTATTTTACATTTTTTTATCTTAAAACTTCAACCAACACATTTGTAGGTTTTCCATCCACATGCTTTATAGAATAAATGATAGATAGATGGTAGAATGATGAAGAATCATAATGGGTTCTTAACTGGATGTCACTGCCTCTTCACACAGCCTGTATGTTCCATAGCTTCTGTAACAAGAAAAAAATAATAAAATCAAACTTATTAAACCCTCATGTAGCAAAGCTGTCTTCTCAGCTTTCCTCACACCTTACATCTTCATCTCAATGGTAAGCTAGTTTGCTACAGGAAATTGCTATTTTATTGTAAAGTCTTGCATGTACTGCCGCGCTCCGCATGTACTGCCGCACTCAGATTTCCAAGATAATTTACATATTGCTATTTGTTTCTGGCTTTTCCACATCATAACCACATTGTTTATAGTGTGAATTACAAACTGTATCATTCACTGCATGTAAAATAAATTTAACAGACACAATTGTTGAGTGATCAGAAGGCAAGGTTTTAATATGTTTTGCATTCAAATATAATGATTTGTGACTAAGTAAATGTGTTACTGCATTTAGTCTTACTTAGCAAGTTGCTTGAGAGTTATGGATGAGGTTTGATTGATGTGGTATATCATTTTCCCTCTTAATATGATAATGAAACTTATCTTCTTATATTTCTTTTAAATATTCTACATTGAGTTTTGGAATTTTAGAAACAAATCATTCACAGTAAGTGGAAGGTTTTTACTGAAATTGTTCTACTACAAAGTGTGTTATGAAATGTTATAATCTTTTAAGTGCATGCCCATGTAATAGAAATAAATACAGTATCAATTTATAACAAGGGTTTTTATACCTAGTTTTAAGGAGTAGTTGGGCCTTTGATGGTCCACCAAGAATGTTGCTTTTGTTATCTTTGACAGTACAAATAATGTTAGCACTCACACTTTGTTGTGGTATTGTCTGTTGTATAAATTCTAACTCCTCATGAAACAATTTCCACCTTACTTACTCTGGTTAATTCATGTGAAAAAATAATAGAGTCAATATTTATTCTTTCTATTTAGTCCATAAAATGATGATGTCTTCCCTCTCTACTGTGCTCTTGTGTTAGTACCATTCAGGAAAGAGTTATGCCTTGTTTTTCTATACATTTGCACAATGACAAATGGGCCCATTTGTTTACAGTGAGAGAAAGCTATACAATGTCTGTGAAAAACTGGCAACAATTATCCTTCTACAGGTTTATGCAAGTGGAAAGTCATTAGCAGTAGTTCTAGGAGAGATGATGCTATATTAGCCCATAAGGGAATTTGAGGTGATGAAGGATACTACATCAGTGTCCATAATTCTTACAAAATCCATTGTGAAAAATGTCCACAGAGGTGCATCATGATCTTGATTTTGTGCCATATTAACTGGGAAGATATGATCCAATGTCTATTCACCCCAGAAAGGGTTCCAACAACAAACCACAGTAATGATTACACCAGAGTTCAAATAGGTGAACCAATGAGTTTATTATGGTTGCATAGAGGGACATGGATGACTCAAAGGCAGCTGCATCATCAAAAATCCCTGGAGCTCAGTATACTACTTGAAGGCAGCTCAGCTGATCAGTCTCAACTCTCAAATGGTTCTTACACTTTATATAAAGGGGCTGGGCAGAGGGTCGGGGAGAAGGGGCTTTTGAGTCTGGTAAGTTACTGGAGTTTCCTGAGACTTGTACAGTGTTCCCATCCTGAGACTTGTTTCCTTCTGGAACCTTAACAAGCTTGAAATCCATTTAGTATTTCCTGAGTCTTAAAAAGACTGTGTTTCCAATGTGAAGCTTCCTGAGCCTCTTATTAGGATGAAATATTTCCTTTTGGAAGAAATCGCTCTATAAAAATTTTGGAAGCAGGGTTGAGGTCAACATATCTTTGACCAACTTTAAAAACCTGATTTTATTTTTAGCATAAATAACTGAAAACCAAGGATATATAATACAAAGGTAGCTATGCTAATTATAATATATTTATATAGCTAGATCATTGAGTTTTCATCATTACTATAAAGTTGCTACAGTTTGCTTTTATTTCACCAATGTTTATTTTTATTATCACTAGTATCACTATAACTCATAACTGGTATCTAGTATTCTAGGGTTCTAATCAAGGGCATGGTGCATTCCAGGCTTTGTGCCACCATCACTACACACCTGGGGCCTTAATATCTACTTATATCAGAGATGAAAATTTAAGAAGGCAGGTGCTCACGTTACTGCCAGTGCACAGTGGGCATCTGGGTATGGGTGTGTCCCTGAGTTCTTAGTCCTAGATGCTTTGCTTGCCTCATCTTTGTCCTGATACAGCAGGATAATATACATATGGGTTTAAAAAAAGACTGTGTTGTAAATTAGGGAAGGAGATCATTCATAAAGGCGAAATGATAGTGCCAGTGCCCCTTTTATGTCATCCAAACATTTTCAGTCTAATAAAGCAAAGCAATGAAAATAAAGTTTTCCATATAAGCTTATCGATATAGGGCAAAAACAGAAAAGAGAGAATCCATATCTTTTGGCTTTGAAAATATAATTTAATCATAGATTTATGTTAACTGATTTATTTGTTTTATATTTTTGGTAAAATTTTAAATTACAGAAGAGAATAAATTCAATCAGTGTATATGAGAGACATAGGCTTTTGTCATGAATTACATACCAGTCTGAGTTCAGGATACAGAAAGCCATGTAAGTGGATTACAGCAGTAAGATTGGGATTGTTATGAATCACAAGTCTCAGCCATTATAAAGATGTTCAACTTCCAATTTTCACTGTTCCAACTGTATTTTAAAACTTCTGTCTATGAAATATAGTACACATGCTTGAGTCTTTCCTTAGGTTAACACTTTGTTCCCTAAAGCAAAAAAAGGCAGTTGATATTGAGGACACTCAAAACTAACCAAAGCAGAACGCCAGAGGCTGCAGAGAGCTCAACACTAAAAGAGACTTACAACACACCCACTAAGGCTCATGGAACATGCAGAAGAGGAGATGGAATGATTTTAAGAATGATAGTTTGGGAAAGGAGTACTCTGAGGCACTACCCCCTTCCACAGAGTCTGTGGGTATGAGGAAGAGGGAATATGAGTTGATAACATGTGGGAAATAAGGCCAACACACAAGTTATTTGTACCATAAAGCTCATAATTAATTTAAAAATAAGATAATAATAAAAGAACCTTGTGCAACAAAGACTGAAATAATCTTAATTTGCAGCTTCTCTCCTGAATAATGGAAGACTTGATGGTGTTATAGCAGTCTAATGTGATTATCTCAGCAATAGTGCACCAGTAGTTCTGTGAAACCTTCAAGGGATGGGAAAATATCCCCTATAGTCACTGAATATGAAACTGGTCAGCCTGGAGGCAGATCTCCATGAGCTGCAACTCAGAGTCATTAGGCACTGAAACACCAAGAAGATAAAGACAGTGACTATCTGAAAGGAAGGACTTTGAAAAATCCAAAAGGAGAACAAGGAAGAAAAGCTGAGATGGCTTCATGAATAATCATTATGTAATAAAATAAAAATAAAATAATGATTATACAATTATATAATTCTTTCTCTCTCTCTTTTTTTTTTTCCTGAGAACTGGGTCACTCCATACAGCTTTACAGCTGTAATTTCTTTTATTTCTAAAATAACTTGTGTTTTCCATCAGAGTAATTATCTAAAACAATGCTAACATGTTGTAAGATCTAACCTAATTTTGTAACTAATTAGTTTATCACTCAGTTGAATATAATCTGCCTTGATCCACTCATAAACTTGCCTACATGAAGGTCAGAAATATTGTCACATTTCAAGATTTAAAATTCTTGATTTAACATAAATATAACCACAAACAACTCTATGTGTCAACAAATCCTTTCATTGCTTAGTGGCAATATCTGGAACCAGGTGATAAACACAGTAGAAGAAAAGAAATGGTTATTTCTGTCATGAGCTTTTTTTATACTAAGTATATGGTATACACTTGGTTGCACTGTATACCAAGAAATCATGTATGAAAAGTTTTATGCAGTCATTAGACATTTTTGTAAGTATTCCTGGGAAATTATATACATTATCTATTCTCCCAGTACTGTTGCTCTTTACAAAGCTTTGTGTACCCCAAAAGTCTTTGTTCTAGAGACAACTTCAATATTTAGTTTTTTGTGAGGTACCCTTAGTAGATCTTTGTAATGATATACCCATACAATGACTGTATACAGATACATTTAATTTAAAGCCTGTGTTAATGAAAAGTGCACACAGCCATGGGTTTTAGCATCTCACTTATCAACCAATATTTATTCCCTAAGAATAAAGTACTTTAACTTCTGAGTTGTGCCTTTATATCAAAACTTATGGGTATAGACATAATTGTTCTCTTATGAGAATTGGTATTCAATATAATTTCCCTTACTGTTACTTGAGTCCCTCCCAAAACTTCATTCCTCATTGGTACTCAGAAGGCCCATCAACATGACAAAAGAGAAAGTTTATTCATTTAGGAGATTATTAGATCATCCTTCTGTGATAGGTACCTACCAGAGGGAAAACCTACCAGATGAAAGCCATTTAAATGGATACTTGAACTTTGAGGTGTTTTCAAATTAAACATATGAATATATTAAATCAAAAAGTCTAGGGACTCAGGAGATGGCTTAGTGGCTAAGACGGTTGCCTGCAAAGCCAGAGGACCTAGGTTCTATTCCCAGGAACCACATAAGCCAGATGCACAAGGTGTTGCACGTGTCTGGAGCTCATTTGCAGCAGCTGGAGGCCCTGGTGCACCCATTCTCTCTCTAACTGTCTCTCTCTCTCTCTCTCTTTCTCTCTCTCTCTCTCTCTGCTTCTCTCTCAAATAAATAATAAATAAAAATAAATTTAAAAAAGAAAGTCCACAAAGTAAGAGAAATCCTAGACATAGGGCTGCCAACAAAACAAAAAGTACCATTATAACTGGAAATTAAAAATGTGCTGTTGGCTTAGTAGATTAGTTAAGGAATTCCTCACCAAAAAAATAATAATGTTAATAGAGCAACCATGAAAGGGTAAAGAAAGAGCTGGTGTAGAGTCTAAAATGAACTTAACACTGAAAAGGTGTTAGGAGTATTTATATCAGCAGTTGTAGGGACACTAACTTAATCAGGTATTTGTTACTGACAAAATGTCTGAGATAATCAACATATAAAGAGAAAAGCTTTATTTTAGATCACAATTTTGGAGGTTCCTGTCAAGAATAAATCAGTTTAGTTATTTTTTGACTTGTAACAAGGTATCATGGTGGCAGTCTGAGTTAGCAAAAACATTATCTCAAGATAGGAAACAAAGAGATAAAGAGGAAGGAACTGGGAGTCCCACATTATCTTCCTGTATATTCCCAAAATTACCTAAAGAACTCTAACATATGTGTGCTTGGGTGACATTCAGAATATATTGCATAGGCCTGGAGAGATTGCTCAACAGTTACAGGTATTTACGTGCAGAGCCTGATGGCCCAGATTCTATTTTCCAATGCTCAGGTAAAACCAGATGCCCAAAGTACTACAGGTATCTGGAATTCATGGCAGGAGGCTCTGGCATGCACCATTTTTCTCTCTCTCTCTAATAAATAAATAAAAATGATTTAAAGTTATATAGCATAGCATGGGCTGGGGTAATTGTTCGAAGAGCAAGTTCCCAGGAGCTGGTAAGTTTGGCCTCCCTGGCAGGGTAGACAGGTGGGGGCAGTAGTGTTTGTTGTCAAAAGGAATCCGTGTGAGGAACTGAAAGAACAATGTTTTAGCAGCTACTGATTTCCAGGCCAGCAGCAGCCGGCCATCTGAGGGAAGATAAGCAGCAGTCCTCAATAAAATAATGAGCAGTAAACAAAAGTTCAAGAGGAAATGGAGGACCCTTGCCTTCATGAAATAAATGAACACTTTTAGCAAAATCAACATTAGTAAAGACAACTTAAAAGAAAAATTAAGGGATAAACACCCTTTAAATCATACTTAAGTTACCATCAGAGAATTTGAAGACATGATTGAGGGGTACAAGGGATAGAAATTAAAGACATCAGAAAATAAAATGTTTTCTTTAAATGGTTAAAACATGGAGATTTAGACTGAAGTAATGAAAGAGGGAAACAAGGCCAGACGTTACTTTTACAATAAAGGCAAAGAGAGAATAGAAAATACAGACTGAAATGTTTAGAAATAATGAAGATATAAGAAAAAACTATAAAGCCTGACATTGTGGAATAAGCCTTTAGTTAGTCCCAGCACTTGAAAAGTCAGAGGTAGGAGGATCACAATGAGTTTGAGGCCGCCCTGAGACTGCATAGTGAATTTCAGGTCAAGCTAGGATAAAGCACGACCCAACCTCAACCCTACCCCATTCTCCCAAAAAGAAAAAAGAATTGTGTAATCAAGTGCAGGGGGAGGGTAGCTAAGTGGTTAATAGCACGTGCCACTTAAGTATGTAGGGCCTGCAGGGCTGGAGACTGTCAGGTTTAACTCCCCAGCACCTATGCTTAAGAACACCAATGGAAAAGAGACTAGATTGAAAAGAGATATAACAGGTTATATATCATTTTTATTTTGTGTGTGTGTGTTTAGATTGCTACTCACTTGCCCACACATTCTGCAGAAGCTGGAACTCAACAGCTTTTAAAACATGGTTCTTCCATTTACTTGACAACTATGGTGTTGTGTATTAAGAGAGGCATAATAATATATCCACAACTGTCCCCACTCAATCCCAGATCAGTATGCATATGGAGGATAACTTTTCTTAGTCCCCAGACCTCACTCTCCACCTCATTTGAAGCAGTCTGTCACTTGTTCTCTGCTCTCTTTATAAGCTGCTGAAAGGTTCTCTTGTCTCCATCACCCTTCTCACAGGAGCCATGCGGGGATCACAGAAGCCCACCACAGTATCTAGCTTTTTATGAAGTCTAAGGAGTCAAACTCAGGCACCAAGTATTGTGCAGCAAGGGCTTTATTTACTGATCCATCTCACCAGCTCTTTGCAATGTGAGTTGAGATATTACTGATTCTTTGTATACTCAATTTTGAAAAATTACGTTCTGGTGTTATGGTTAAATTTAAAATGCTCTCCACTGAGTCATGTGTTTGAACACCTGGTTCTCAGAAGGAGGCTCTAATTTATAAAGTTGAAGAATCTGTTTGCAAATGGGGCCATCCAGCTTACTGGACAAAAGTCATTTGCTGAAGGATGCACATTTAGGTTATTCATTCAACTTCTGGCCCAATTTTTCTCCTTCATTGTCTTCCCAGATATTAGTAAACCATCATATGTCTCTATCATCATGAGATCACCTGGTACCATATGAATCATTCTTGTTCTTTAAGTTTCTTCTTATCAGATATTTGGTCACTTTGAAAATCAAGCTACAGATATTATAACTAACACACATACACACACATACACACACACACACACAATATTCGAAAGCTGATCCCCTTGAGTAGACCATAGTTTCTCCACCATCATCTATATTTCTAATATCATGTCAGTGTTTCAGCGTGTGCTTGTTGGCATCTCTCTTTTGAAAGCACCACTGGTCTATAAGTTCTTAAAGTTTGATATGCCTATTAGCATCATATGCACCCAGACACAGCTTTTATTCAGCAGTGGATCTTAAACAACATAAAGATAACTATTTGGGGAAATTCTTTCTCCTGTCACCTAAATATGTACTGGCTCGCTGTTTTTACTAGGATGGAAAGGTAGAGGTTAAATTATGCCACTCTGCTTTATCTTTACCTATGTCTCTAGTCAGGAAGGGAAAACAGAAAAAAAAAAAAAATGAAACAAACAAATGAAAAGGTTTTCCCATCCTTTTGGGCTGCACCTTCCCGGAAAGGAAAGGCAAGGTCCACTTCCTCACTTGTTTAACATGTGAGGAATGACTCCTCCTAACTGTCATTTCTGCCTCCATGGACAGAGAAGTATTTAGGATCTATTCATAAAAGAACAGTGAGATGAGAACAAAAAAAAAAAAAAAAAACCCAGAAAGACAACATGATCAGCATGATGTGGGCATGATCCTGCACCATTTCTAAGTACTTTCTCAGTTCATTAATCCAGAAGCAAAGCACTTCTCCTGGAATTCTCCCAGTATCATCCTCACCTAAGAGAGTTTTGTACATTGATTTTAAGGCAATGACAGCAAACATAAGAAAAAAATAGATAAACATTATTTGTGGAACTGTAGTTTGAAATCTTGTTGTCTTTTCCAGGTCTCTTCATCACTCCTCTGACGGCTCTTCCCCATGCTCTATTCACAGTTTATGGCTTCAGTGGATGAGGTAAGATACAGTGTTCTTACTTTCTCTTACTCAAAATTAGAATGAGAACTGTCAGTTTTATGTCATCTGGGACTGAAACAGGCAAGTAACAGCTTGAGTAGGATTATATATTTTGGAGGGTTACTCTTCAAAAGCCTTGAACAAGAAATGCATCTTGGACTGAAATCCCTCTCTGGTGGTAAGTCAGGAGCATTTTTATTACCAGTGTTGCCCAATTTTATCAATGGGACTATGACTCAACCTTCAACAAAATTAACTATGAGAGACATCAGGAATTCAAAAGTTTAGCAAAAAATTCACAGTTGCAAATTATTTCAGTTCTGCTTGGAAGTAATGTTTGAAAACATAAATTGGGGTATTATGTGTTCATTAAACTGAAAAATATCCGATAGAGTTTAGGAATGACATTTACTACTTTTTTTCTTATCTTCCACGATTGCATGGTTTCTTGAAAAATTAGACAATTTTGGTAATGATATGACTGATAAGGGGAAAAGCATACTGCATCAAAATCTTGTCAAATTGGGAAACAATGCTTTGATTGCATATTCACAACTGTGTTGAAGAGGCTTTGGAAATACTAGAACAGACTCGCTAAGGCCATTAGAGTTGTTGTTGAAAGGTGTATCTCGGGATCTATGAAGAAGGATTTACGGAGAGTTCAAGCATTTGCACTTATGCAAGTCTTGGTCTTGAGAGATGCCTTAAAGTCAGAGCCACGAAGGGCACTTTGTTGTGTCTGTGTCTTGTGAGCATGTGAATCCATAAAATTGATTTGAGTATAAATTTGTAGATCATTGGAAAAGGAAAAGTTCTTAAATTTTTGTCATTTCATCTTTGAATATTGCCACTGAAAGTTTATATCATCTTATTGTAAAATGAGATTATGTAAAGAAGAAAAACATAAATGTCTGATTCAAACCAAACCTTTAATTTGGCTGTTTTCCTAAGTATCCTTTGCCTCATTGTGCTTGCATATACTATGGATTTCTGAGATAGGATGATTTGTACCTTTTTGTATGCCATGAAGAAATTACCCCTGATGTCTTTGCAACTAAACAATGTCATAGCAAAGAAATGCACATTCTGGCCATAAACACTTTTTGCCTTGTTTCTGAAATAAAAGCAAAAATATCAAACTCACAGGCTTATGGCTAATTTGAAATATCATGAAATGATTATAATAAAACAAAGTTAATTAACATGATACTTGATTTTAAATTAAGTAACACTATTTTCTAAACTGGGAAGCAAGAGGCTATATTACATACATTTTCAGATGAATAAATTTTATTATTGTAGAATGGAAAAACTGGTCAATAGTTCTTATGATGAAGTATGTGAGTAGTATACTGGGGGGGGGGTGTTTTCCCTAGCCTTTCTGCTTTCCTGAGAAATTACACTGATAAAGACCTTAAGCTGTGCATGGAAGCACACACCTTTAATCCCAGCATACACTCAGGAGGCGGAGGTAGGAGGATCACGGTGAATTCGAAGTCACCCTGAGACTATGTAGTAAATTTCAGGTCAGACTGGGCTAGAGTGAGACCCTGCCTTGAAAAAAAATAAAAACCACCTTACATATTTTCCAATCTTTAGTTGTTTAAGTAATAATTCCTTATTTAACTTAATTTCAACTGGAAACATTGCACTTGGTAAAGTCACTCAAATGTTAGCCATAAAATTTCAACAAATTTGTATGGAAGCATAATATTAATGAAAACATATTATTTTAGGGGCATTCTTTTAATTCCCCAGCTTCTTTTGCAATAGAATTTTAAATCATATGTAAAAATCCAGTCTCCAATTTTATCACAGTTTCTCTCTGGTGAATCTGCAGATTTATATCTTGAAATACATAAAAAATTATAGATTGAAATGTAGTCATATATGTTGCAAATACTATCATTTGATTCAGTTTAAATCTCAGATATTAACACAATTAGAATCCCAGAGACAGCCATAAGGTGTTATTACTATAGCAATACATGAATGAAGGAAGACTCTTACTTTAATGCTGGTATTCTGTGCAATTCTCTGTTTGCAGAGAGCATTCAAAAACTGGACTGAGAGCACAGGCAAATGTGAGTAATACAATTTACACAACCTCCTGTTAAAACCTCCTATGTTATGAAGGCAAAATGTACATGGTACATTTGACTACATAGTCATCTGTTGAATGGATGGCAATGCACTTTCTACATAATAATATTGCATAGGGAGCTGAATTGCTCATATTGCGAATAGTTTGTAGAAACAGGGCATAAAGCAAGTGCTCTTAATCTTGAGAGGACCTCAGATTATAAAACACAGATTGTTGAATCCATCCTTTCTGATTTAGTAGGCCTGAGCTACTGTTTGTGATCTTATGATTCAAAATTCTCTGGCCATGCTGATGGTGCTGGCACAGAGACTCACTTTCAGAACAATGCCCTAGATACATATATATTCAATAACTACACTAACCACAGTTGCAATGGACATTCATCATGCTTTCCTCTGTTCTACCCTTTGAACAGTGCCTATGTTGTCCTTGATGAATTTTATTGTCTCACTTTTGTGAGCCCTGAGATGCTCTATAACTCCAACCAACAACAAAGATTCATGAAGATTGGCACAAGCCATTCAATGGCATTTCATTTTCCTGCTATAGTGACTATTGAGAGAAGTACAAAGCACAGACTATGACTAATTAGCACAAACTGCCCCATATGCCAAAATTTGCCTTAGATTGGTCCAATTGCAATGAAATCCAGGAGTTTAATTTGATGAGTGATTGGCAAGAAATCATCTTTCCCTTTGTGCGTGGAGAAAGGACTATGTGGTTGAGTTTTCTTGGGTATGTCATTTTGAAGCATGAGGGAAGCCAAAATGAAGAAGTATCCGACAGAGGTTGGATATCAAAACTAAAAGAAACATCAAGAAACAAAGTGGACTCGGGCCAAGTGCTAGAAATATTATTTTGTTAGATCAAAAATAAAATTTTGGGGCTGGAGAGATGGCTTAGCACTTAAGGCATTTGCCTGCAAAGCCAAAGGATCCTGATTCTATTCTCCAGGATCCACATAAGCCAGATGCACAAGGGGGGGCATGCATCTGGAGTTGGTTTGTAGTGGCTGGAGGCCCTGGCACACCCATTCTCTTTCTCTTTCTCTTTCTCTTTCTCTTTCTCTTTCTCTTTCTCTTTCTCTTTCTCTTTCTCTCTCTCTCTTTCTCTTTCTCTTTCTCTTTCTCTTTCTCTTTATTTCTCTTTCCCTTTCCCTCTCTCTCTCTCTCTCTCTCTCTCTCCCTCTTTCTCTCTCAAATAAATAAATAATAAAATATTAAAAAATACATTTTTGTTATAAATTTATAACATTAGGGCTGGAAAAGTTGCTTATTGGTTAAAGGCACTAACTTGCAACACCTTATGGCCCAGATTTAGTCCCTGAGGAACCATGTAAAGCCAGATATGCAAAGTAGTATGTCTACCTAAAGTTCATTTATAATGTCATAATGTCCTGGCACAACAATACTCACTTTCTGCCCCTCTATCAAATTAAAAATATAAATAAAAAATAAATTATTTTATTATTATACTGGTGTCCCAGAATCCTCATTTAACATTAGCTTTGAATTTTGTGGCATTTGCTGCAGGGTATTTTGAAAGTCACAAACTTAAGAAATAGAGTATGCTTATTGCTAACCACTGTTTTGAATATAGTAGTTAACTCTTGCATAGGTTTTATAAGACTATCATTACTTGTTTAGAAATCATAAACCTATGTGCTTTTTGGGTAAGTTTTATATCTTTCCTACAAGGTACCATAATATCTATAATCTCCTTGTTATTTTCATGTGTTAGACTGGCACACGTAACTAATTTCTGTAAGGTCAAAATATTCTACTACAAAAAGTATGTAATTATTTTATTTGTTAACTTTACAACAGACCTGTAATTTATTTATACATATTTACTAGTCACAAATAATTTTGAGGACAGCATTCCAAGTACACATCTGCTTTATCAAGGATTAGGTTTTTGAACAAATATTCCACAAATTGGTTAGTCTTTATCATTTTCTTCAGTACTGGGTCCAATTATTTTAACTGCTGTCAGAAATGGCCATCCTCATTTATTTATATAGAAAACTATTTGGAGGAATGTCATGGTATGAGATGTATGGCGTTAGACTTTGTATCTGGATATTGATTTAGGGGTGTCAGCTGTCCTTTGCACTATCAGATGTGTTGCTGATGGTGCATGCTGCTGTACAGGTACCTCGTTCATTCATGGCGATCATGCTCGACTGGAAGGAGGGGGCTGGGAGCATGATACTTTAGGTGAATCCAGAGGCTTATTGAAGGTGTTGTGGAGGACGTGTTGTTCCAGAGCTATCCAATGCTTAATAATTTCACCTTGGCTCCAGTGATCCCTCTAGGATTCTCAAGTCTTTCTATAATTAATAGTTAATTTGGATCATACAGGTATCCATTAACTTACAAATCTAAACTATGTGCCAAAATCTATCCTTGAAAAGTTATGACTAACATGATTCTTAACTTAAAATTTCTGTAGTGAAAGCCAGCACAGGAGATCATTTGAATTATATCATTTATCACAATCACCACAATCTTATCATGCATAATTTAATATGTATATGTGGGGAAAGAAATTTATTCATTTTTCTTCTATTTTTTTAAGATTTTATTTTCCATACATAAATGCAATGAGTCAATCTCTCAAATAATCATTTCATTTTTAATGACATCTAGGTAATTTTTATATATTTAGTAAGGGGAACATATGTGAGAATGATTTCTTACTTTTGCATGGGAGACCTGTACGGTTAAAACCTTAAAATTAATATCTTTTGGTATTTATTATACATCAGTTTTCAAGGTCTTGCTATATTGTTCTCAAAATACTTCTTCATATTCACACTGATCACAAACATGAGCTCCTCTTCCTCCATATTATGACAAACAGTTTGGATTCAATGATTTTATTATTACTTTATTTATTTATTTATTTTGTCTTTGTTCTTTTCAAGGTAGGGTCTCACTCTGGCTAAGACTGACCTGGAATCCACTATGTAGTCTCAGAGTGACCTCAAACTCATGGCAATCCTTCTACCTCTGCCTTCTTAGTTCTCAGATTAACAGTGTGCACCACCAGACGCAGAGATTTTATTTTTTATGCTGCAGTAAAAGTGAAAATATGCCTTAGCAGTTAAATATCCCTGGTCAGAGCTAAGTTATTAGTTCATTGTTATTAGTTCATTTTATAATTTTATAAACAATTTGAATATTGTTTGTTTTATTTTAATTGTTCTGATTGATACAGAATTCAGCACAAATTTTCCATAAAGAATATATGAGGGACTTCCGGTCAAGATGGTGGCATAGGAACCACGCCTAAGCAGCCTAGGGGAGAAAAAGCCAAAGAAAACCCAGCAAAATACACAAGGGAGGTGTATAAGAGATTAAAACAGCAGCGGAGAAGTAGGAGATATCCAGAGCCCACACGGGCAGGCCGAAGCAGCTCCGGCAGCGGCAGCTCGGGACCCGGTAGCGGCAGCTCGGGATCCGGCAGCGGCAGCTCGGGACCCGGTAGCGGCGACTTGGGCTCCGGCAGGGGCACCTTGGGACCCGGTAGCGGCGATTCGGACTCTGGCAGTGGCAGCGGCAACACGGGCACCGGCAGCTGCATCACGGGCTCCGGCAGTGGCGACTCGGGATCCAACAGCGGCGGCTCAGACCCCGGCAGTGGAAGCGGCGGTGGAAGCCGGAAGCGGCGGTGGAAGCCATGACTCCAGCCCCCAAAACACCATCAGCTGCTCCGGTACCGGCCACAGCGGCTTCAGGGCAGCGAATCCAGCAGCGGAGGCTCCAGCGGCTTCAGCGGCAGAGGCGGATCCCGCACCGGCAGCACCAGCGGATCAGAGGCGGAGGACCCAGCAGCGGCAGCTCCAGCGGATCAGTGGGGGCAGACCCAGCAGCGGCATCTCTAATGGCGGATCCAGCAGCAGTGGTCCCAGCAGCGGCAGCTCCAGCGGCAGCAGCGGGGATCCAGCATCAGGGGTGCCAATCTGCAGGGCCACAGTTGCCAGGCTTGGTTTGCCCCACAGGAAAAGCCAGTACCCAGTTCCAGAAAGCAGAACAGCGGCCCAACATCCCAGCCAGCAACTTGACTGAGACCAAAAGCATCCAAAGAGGTAACTGGGATTGAACCAGGGAAGGGTCTCACCTGGTCACAAGCTGACTTGGATCCCTCAACAGACCAGAAATCTTAACTTCTTTGTTGATAGAGGATCTGGTTTTTATAATACCTAATTTTTCATAAATGCTCGGTGCTGTTCTTGACTGAATGTGTATAGGGTTTAGTTAAATTTTAGAATATACCTGTATTTTATTCCACTCAACCTATTTGAATACTCCCATAGCAGGCAAACTTAACCCCTAGGACCACGTGTCTAGATACTCTGAGAGTGGTAAGAGCCACACCTAACATCTTAATCTCCTACATAGAAGATATACAATATCAGATCAATAGATACAGCAAAGGATACCCAGCTAACTGGAAAATCTAAGCAGTAACTTAATCCAAGATGCAAAAATATATACATTATAACACAAGAAACACCAAAAACCAAGGCAATATAAATCCACCAAAAAGCATCAATGCTTCAGAAATGACCTCTAGTGAAAACGAGTTAGAGAAAATGCCTGAGAAAGATTTCAAAAGAATGATTGTAAATATGTTCAATGAACTCAAAGAAGAAATCAAAGGAATCAGAGAAGATACAGGACACCAATTTAACGAAATAAAGAAATCAATACAAGACATAAATAAGGAAATAGAAATAATGAAGAAAAACCAGTCAGAATTACTAGCAATGAAGAACACAGTTAATGAAATAAAAAACTCTGTAGAAAATCTCACCAGTAGAATGGATGAAGGAGAGGACAGAATATCTAAGCTAGAAGACCAGGTGGCAGATCTAATACAATCCAACAAAGAGAAAGACAAACTAATAGAAAAGTATGAATGGGAATTTCAAGATATTCGGGACACTATGAAAAGATCAAATATAAGAATTCAGGGTATAGTAGAAGGAGAAGAATTTCAATCCAAAGGTATAGTAGGCATCTTCAACAAAATCATAGAAGAAAACTTCCCCCAAATTGGGAAAGAGGTGCCAATGCAGATACAGGAAGCATTTAGAACACCAGCCAGACAAAACCTGGAAAGAACCTCTCCTCGCCATATTATAATCAAACTACCAAACACACAATCCAAAGAAAAAATATTGAAAGCAGTTAGAGAGAAAAATCAAGTTACCTACAAAGGCAAGCCCATCAGGATCACAGCAGATTACTCAACACAAACTTTCAAAGCCAGAAGGGCTTGGAGTGATGTATTCCAAACTCTGAAAGATAACAACTGTCAACCAAGGCTACTTTATCCTGCAAAACTATCCATTCAAATAGATGGAGAAATAAGGACATTCCATGACAAAAGCAGGCTAAAGGAGTATTTGAAGACAAAACCAGCTCTACACAAAATACTTGAAAGAATCCTCCATGCCGAAGAGAAAGAAAAACACACATATAAGGAACCTGGAAAACAACAAACAACACTCAAATACTAGTTAATATAAGAGAGCAAAGGTAGAACCAGAACCACAAAAAAAAAAAAAAAATGGCAAGCATAAATACACATCTTTCAATAATATCTCTTAATATCAATGGCCTCAATGCTCCAACCAAAAGACATAGATTTGCAGACTGGGTTAAAAAGCAGGACCCTACAATTTGTTGTCTCCAAGAAACTCACCTTTCTACAAAGGATGGACATTATCTTAGGGTGAAAGGTTGGAAAACGGTGTTTCAAGCAAATGGACCCAGAAAGCAAGCAGGGGTTGCTATCCTAATAGCTGACAAGGCAGACTTCACTCCAACATTAGTCAAGAAAGATAAGGAAGGTCACTTTATATTGATTAAGGGCACACTCCAACAGGAGGACATTACAATCCTAAACATATCTGCACCTAACATGGGGGCTCCCAAATTCATCAAACAAACACTGTTAGAACTAAGGTCACAGATAACACCAAACACAGTGGTAGTTGGTGACTTTAACACCCCACTCTCATCAATTGACAGGTCATCCCGGGAAAAAATAAACAGAGAGGCATCTGGACTAAACGAGGTCATAGAAGGAATGGACCTAACAGACATATACAGGACATTTCATCCAAATGCTGCAGAATATACATTCTTTTCAGCAGCACATGGATCATTCTCTAAAATAGACCATATATTAGGACACAAAGCAAATCTTAACAAATTCAGGAAAATTGAAATAATTCCTTGCATTCTATCTGACCACAATGGAATCAAACTACAAATCAATAGCAAGAAAGGATATAGAGCATACACAAAATCATGGAAACTAAACAATACATTACTAAATGATGAATGGGTCAATGAAGAAATCAAGAAGGAAATCAAAAAATTTATAGAGTCAAACAATAATGAGAACACAACATACCAAAATCTCTGGGACACAATGAAGGCAGTTCTAAGAGGTAAATTTATAGCTTTAAGTGCCTATATTAAGAAATTAGAAAGGTCGCAAATAAATGACCTAATGCTTCACCTTAAAGCCTTGGAAAAAGAAGAACAAGGCAAACCAAAAATCAGTAGACGGGAAGAAATAATAAAGATTAGGGCAGAAATTAATGAAATAGAAACCAAAAAAACAATACAAAGAATTAATGAAACAAAGAGCTGGTTCTTTGAAAGGATAAACAAGATTGACAAACCCTTAGCAAATCTGACCAAAAGAAAGAGAGAAGAGACACAAATTAATAAAATTAGAGATGAAAAAGGTAACATCACGACAGATGCCAGAGAAATTCAAAAAATCATAGGGACATATTATAAAAACATCTACTCCACAAAGTATGAAAATCTGAAAGAAATGGATGATTTCCTTGATTTATATGACCTACCTAAATTAAATCAAGATGAGATTAATCACTTAAATAGACCTATAACAAGCATGGAGATCCTAACAGTTATCAAAAATCTCCCAACTAAAAAAAGCCCAGGCCCAGATGGATTCACTGCTGAATTTTACCAGACCTTCAGGGAAGAGCTAACACCATTGCTTCTTAAGCTTTTCCATGAAATAGAAAAAGAAGGAATTCTACCAAACTCCTTCTATGAAGCCAGCATCACTCTGATACCAAAACCAGGCAAAGATAGAACAAAAAAGGAAAATTACAGACCAATCTCCCTCATGAACATAGATGCAAAAATTCTCAACAAAATATTGGCAAACAGAATACAAGAATACATTAGAAAGATCATTCACCCTGACCAAGTAGGCTTTATCCCAGAGATGCAGGGATGGTTCAACATACGCAAATCTATAAATGTTATACATTATATAAATGGGTTGAAGGACAAAAATCACATGATCATCTCATTAGACACAGAGAAAGCATTCGACAAAATCCAACATCCCTTCATGATAAAAGTCCTACAGAGACTGGGAATAGAAGGAACATATCTCAATATAATAAAGGCTATTTATGATAAGCCTACAGCCAACATATTACTAAATGGGGAAAAACTGGATGCTTTTCCACTAAAATCAGGAACAAGACAAGGGTGTCCACTGTCCCCACTTTTATTTAATATAGTTCTGGAAGTCTTAGCCATAGCAATAAGGCAAGAGACATGCATAAAAGGGATACAAATCGGAAAGGAAGAGGTCAAGTTATCATTATTTGCAGATGACATGATTCTATATATAAAGGACCCTAAAGACTCTACTAGCAAACTGTTAGAGCTGATAAAAACCTACAGTCATGTAGCAGGATACAAAATAAATACACAGAAATCAGTAGCCTTCATATATGCTAACAACAAACACACAGAGGATGAGATCAGAGAATCACTCCCATTCACAATTGCATCAAAACAAATAAAGTACCTTGGAATAAACCTTACTAAGGAAGTAAAGAATCTATACAATGAGAACTTTAAAACACTCAAGCGAGAAATTGCAGAAGACACTAGGAAGTGGAAAAACGTCCCTTGTTCCTGGATTGGAAGAATCAATATTGTGAAAATGGCAATCTTACCAAAAGCAATCTACACATTTAACGCAATCCCCATCAAAATTCCAAAGGCATTCTTCACGGAAATAGAAAAAACAATCCAAAAATTCATTTGGAATCACAAAAAACCTCGAATATCTAAAATAATACTGAGCAACAAAAATAAGGCTGGTGGTATCACCATACCTGATTTTAACCTATACTACAGAGCCATAGTAACAAAAACAGCATGGTACTGGCACAAAAGCAGACTCGTAGATCAATGGAACAGAATAGAGGACCCAAATGTAACCCCATGTAGTTATAGCCACCTGATATTTGATAAAAATGCCAAAAATATTCATTGGAGAAAAGACAGCCTCTTCAGCAAATGGTGTTGGGAAAACTGGATATATATCTGTAGAAGGATGAAAATAGATTCTTCTCTTTCTCTGTGCACAAGAATTAAGTCCAAATGGATTAAGGACCTTAACATCAGACCTGAAACTCTGAAACTGCTAGAGGAAAAAGTAGGGGAAACCCTTCAACATATTGGTCTTGGCAAAGACTTTCTGAATACAACCCCAATTGCTCAGGCAATAAAACCACAGATTAACCACTGGGACCTCATGAAAATACAAAGATTTTGCACTGCAAAGGACACAGTGAAGAAAGCAAAGAGGCAACCTACAGAATGGGAAAAAATCTTCACCAGCTATATATCTGATAGAGGATTAATATCTAAGATATACAAAGAACTCAAGAAGTTAAATAATAAGGAATCAAACAAACCAATCAAAAAATGGGAAATGAAGCTAAATAGAGAATTCTCAAAGGAAGAAATACGAATGGCATATACGCATCTAAAAAAATGTTCTACATCCCTAGTCATCAGGGAAATGCAGATTAAGACTACATTGAGATTCCATCTCACTCCTGTCAGATTGGCTACCATCATGAAAACAAATGATCATAAATGTTGGCGGGGATGTGGAAAAAGAGGAACCCTTCTACATTGTTGGTGGGAATGCAATCTGGTCCAGCCATTGTGGAAATCAGTGTGGAGGTTCCTAAAACAGCTAAAGATTGACCTACCATATGACCCAGCTATAGCTCTCCTAGGCATATATCCTAAGGACTCATCTCATTACCTTAGAGATACTTGCTCAACCATGTTTATTGCTGCTCAATTTATAATAGCTGGGAAATGGAACCAGCCTAGATGTCCCTGAACTGATGAGTGGATAATGAAGACATGGCACATTTATACAATGGAGTTTTACTCAGCAGTAAAGAGAAATGAAGTTATGAAATTTGCAGAAAAGTGGATGGATCTGGAAAGAATTATACTAAGTGAGGTAACCCAGGCCCAGAAAGCCAAGTGCCACATGTTCTCCCTCATATGTGGATCTTAGCTAGAGATGATTGGGCTTCTGTGTGAGAAGGAAAAAACTCAGTAGCAGAGGCCAATAAGTTAAAAAAGGAGATAGAAAGGCAAGAGAAAGAAAGGGAGGAGGGCTTTTATTAGGTTGGTATTGTATATATGTAAGTAGAAAGATTGAGATGGGGAGGGGATATGATGGAGAATGGAATTTCAAAGGGGAAAGGGGGGAGGGTAATACCATGGGATTTTTTTTGTTATCATGGAAAATATTAATAAAAATGGAGAAAAAAAAAAGAATATATGAGGGGTTTATAATACTAATTTGTAAATATTTAAAGCTAATAAGCTGTAAAATATTAAGTTTATCATTCAATCTAGATGATTTTTTGATATAAATAGGTATTAGTTAATAATTTACCCAGTAGATAATTAATTATACCAAACTCATTACTTTTCACGGTTTAATTGGACATATGTTAACTATGATATTTTATAGCTTGGTTTTGAAGCGATTTATTTTGTACCAACTAGACAAATTATCCATTTGTTAATGCTAAATTCTACTTACTACGGTTCCATTCCACTGAGCAGATCAGTTAGCCAAATCAAGAGCAGTTGGTTTCCCACCATGGCTGTGCACCAATATTGTACTTGTTTGAGCATCATGTCAGGTTGTTTGCTGTTAAGTAGCTTAGATTATGAGCTGCCTAGACAGATATTGATCATGTTCCCCCAATCACCCATGTAGCACCTTCTGGCACTGGATGCACTAACTGTCTGGGGACTGACTCTCTTCCAGCTTCCAGCCATGTCACTCCATGTTATGTGCCAACAGCATATGGTGTCTTCAGTACTAGGGTCTTACCACTAACCTTTGGTGGGTCATCAAGTACTCTGATACAAATCTGTCTTCTTTTGGGAAACCTTGTAGGTCTCTCTGATCAAGAGCACATTGTGGATGATAGCCACCTGCTGGTACTGGGAGTTACAGGTCAGTGCCCAAAGAGAGAAAGAAGAAAAAATAAACAAGCAATATAAAAGACAAGTATAAAAATACAATATAAAAGTGATATAAACATATAAAATATAAAAGTAATATATAATATAAAAATATAGAGAGAAGAGGGAGAAAGAGACACACCAAGAGAGAAAGAAACAGAAACAGAAGGAGATTAAGGTTAGCCTTCATCATACCCTCTTCAGGGCCTTGTGATTCAGATGTTCCCTCTAAGGGCCTGGTGAAGGTTCAACCATTTGGTCTGTCATTAAAGATGTAGAATTTTATGGTACCATTGCTATTGGGGTCTAGTTTTGTGTCCTCCTCCCCAACCTTTACCCTCCCCTCCCTCCTCAACCCCTCTATTGTCCGGTCCTCAAGATGCTTGCTAGGTATGTCAGCATCTTGGGCAGATTCAGGTTTGGAGCTGTAGATGAGTGAGAATATGTGACGATTATCTTTCTGTGATTGCATGATTTCACTGAGAATGATCTGTTCCAGGTTCGACCATTTTTCTTCAAATTTCATTGTGCCATTTTTCCTTACTGCTGTGTAGAATTCCATCGTGTAGACATACCACATCTTAGTTATCCATTCATCTAAGGATGGATATCTGGGTGGATTCCAGTTCTTATATATTATTGTATTAATAAGAATCAATATCAATTTACAGGCAAACTTCCCTGAGTTTTAGATCCATTCTTTAGTTTTACACACATGTGCATGCATGTACACACACACACACACACACACACATCAAAAACAGCAACTACCCAGGTGTGGTGGAGCACATCTTTAATCCCCATGCTCAGGAGCCAAGGGAGGAGGATCTAAGTGAGTTTGAGGGCAGTCTGAGACTAAGTCATGAATTCCAGGTCATCCTGGGCTAGAACGAAACACTGCCTCAAGAAACCACCACCACCACCACCACCAACAACAACAACAAAGTAAAAACTATACCAGCACCATCAATAAAAACAATAGATTCATTTTAAATAAATTACATCAAATATAACTAATAGAGTAATGAGCGAAATTTCAACTTCATAGTAGTAAACAGTGTATTCCTCTTATTCCTATTTCCTAAATGACTTACTCAACACAATAGAATTCTGCATTAAATAATGCATATACAATTTTAAATTTGTGACTATATGTATGTACACAGCCTTAACCAATATTTCACTATGTTGGAGCTTTCATTATTCAGTAAGAAATATGATGTTGGCTTCTATGAATAGTCTCACTTTTGTGAGACTATATCTTTTTTATTATTATTATTAGAGACAGAGAAAGGGAGAGAGAGAGAGAGAATGGGCATGCCAGGGCCTTCAGCCACTGCAAACAATATGCATGTGGCTTACGTGGGACCTGGAGAATTGAACTGGGGTCCTTAGGCTTCACAGGCATGCATTTCAACCGCTAAGCCATCTCTCCAGCCCAAGATTATATCTTTTCTTTCTGATTTTTGCTTAAATTATTTTTATGTGCAAATTTTAGACATTTTTCTTAATATACTTAATTCTTGGTTTCTTTTCATTAACTGGCTTGTAATTTATTGTAATTTTTGAATATGAGAATTCAGGTCTTCTCACTTGGTTATTGACAGTTTCTTATCCAATATCTTTTTTTTTTCTAATGTTGTGGTAGTTTGAATAGATGGCCCCCAATATATTCAGTTCTTTATTATTTGTAGTTTGCATTCTGCAGCCACCTGGCTGGAGGCAATGTCACTGGCTGGATCTTAAGGTGTGGTGGTGGTTTTCAGATTTCAATCTAAAGATATGCAAAGTGTGCCTAGCTGGAGTTCCTGAAGTGTGCTGTGCTGTGTGGCTTTTCGCTTTTGGCTTGTGCTTCTCTCTCTCTCTCTGCTTGGTCCTGTGAAGGCAGGCCAGCTTCTTCTGCCATTAAGGAACTTCCCCTGGATCTGTAAGCTTCAATAAATCCCTTCCTCCATAACTGTATCTGGTCTGGAAGTTCATCTCAGCGAACATGAAGCTATCTGCTACAAATGTTTACACTGTATCAATTATTTAGTTCTAGGTCTGTGTTACTTTTCCCACTCTAACCTCATTGTTAATCTTTTTCAAGTATGTTTAGTGATTTATTAATTTTTATATACTTATCTACTTCACAGTGCAATAATTCTTTCTTTCATTGAGTGGAATACACCAAGATCATTATTATTTTTAATTCCATGATTACATCTGTTATTTGGGAAATAGTATTTTTCTCTTGATTCTTTTCATGTGACCTTGTTAAAGGCATCTATTTTACTCTTTAATTTTCAAAATTTGAGCGACAGAATAATTACAGTAATGATTTTTAATAATGATTAAACAAAGGCAATTTGTTCTTACACATTTTATACTTCTGACTTATATTTCATGCCCAACGGAATGTTATATGGTACTTTGTAACAGTTGTTTTTGTGATGTGTCTCACCAGATAATTTTGAAATCAGCCTCATTTCTGTAACATCCAATCCAATTTTTAATTAAAGGCTACTTTTGGAATTTATAGGAAGAAGAGTGTTTAGAACCAAGCCAGGCATGGTGGCATACACCTTTAATCCGTAGCACTGAGGAGGCCAAGGTAGGAGGATTGCCATGAGTTTGAGGCCACCCTGAGACTACATAGTGAATTCCAGGTCAGCCTGGGCTAGAGTGAAGCCCTACCTAAATAAATAAAGAGTGTTTATAACCACAAAGGTAATGAAATTTTAATTTCATATTAAATGTGACAAATATTCACTCATTAACTTCTTCCTTTATTCTTATGAATTGGCAGTAATGCAGCCATGCTAGGCACAGAAAAGTTAAATAACTTGCCTCAAAAAACAAAATTAATCAATTATTGGTTTATAATATAAACATATACAGTCATTACTAGAGGTTGCATATTCAATCATTTTACTATTAACATTTGTTTCATGAATTTCATGACAAGGGTACTTATGTGATTCTTACAACTAAATATTGTGGAGAATAATATACAAATATAAACTTTATATGTATGTCAATGTATCTTAAATCTAATGAAAAGAATGCATTTGAATAAGATATTATTTACCTACTCCTTCTATAGGTAGTATTTATATTATTAACTTATTCTATGTTTTTATTTTAGATACAGTGAAACATAAAATAAGCTTGCATTTACTAAGCTATAATTTCTATTTTCTTTATTTTTCAGCTATTTCATATATAATTACACAAATTCTTTATTTGATATGAAGAAAGGTTAATGCAAACAAACCTAGAATAATTTGAAATCACATGTTACCAGGAGCATAATAATTATTAAAGGTATAGCAGAATGTATCTCCATCTGAAAAGTTCAAATAGTTCTCTCCAGTCCACTGTGTGCCAATAAATTACAAGTAAATTGTATAGTCTATGCAGCAAACACAATTATAATTTTCATAAATAAAACCAGAAACTCAGAGACATGTTCTCAAATGATAGACCTAGAAAACAAGCGTTATACTTGAGCTGGGTGTGGTGGAGCACACCTTTAATCCCAGCACTCAGAAGGCCAAGGTAGGAGAATTGCCCTGAGTTTGAGGCCACCCTGAGACTCCATAGTGAATTCCAGGTCAGCCTGTGCTAGAGTGAGACCCTACCTCAAAAAACAAAAAAGAAAAAAAAAAAAAAAAGAGTTTCACTTGAGTAATCAAATAGTGAGTCTACTTCCTATTACCAGCCTGACTTAGCAGGCTGTGTGAACACAGGCAAAGCAATGAAGCCCTTCAGAAAGAGAGGCATGCAGCAACACGTAAGGCACAGCAAACTGAACACATTCTCCAGTAGCATTGGGATTATGACACTTATAATGAAATGGAAATAAAATGAATGAACAGAGATGTTTGCGTATGTACATGAAGTGGAAAGTGGAAAAACAAAAGGTAATTGCTCATACAGGATTACACCCATGTAGCACATCACATTTTGAGTGATAATAATTGTGCTTACTTCAACTACTTGTTCATATAACTTATACATGTAATTGAAGATACTAACAGTTTAATACAAAATAATTAAGATTAAAGCCAGAAACCAAAAGCCCTATGGTTCTCTCAGTATTATACATAGGTCACTCATTTGATATTGTCCCTAATAAATTTTCATACTAAATTTAATTGATCCTCAAAGCAAGCTCTTGATCTGGATCAAAAATGCACTTAAAGCAACAAATTCATCAGTGTTTAAAATGTATTTTCTCCTTCATGTAAATGTGTGTGTTCCACATGGTAAATTCAGAGCAGTGTGGACCACAAGATGGCAGCCCTGAAATTCTGAACTTGAGAGACTATACAGGCATCATAACATTGTACCCAACATCTTCTCCTGATTTTATTTTATTAAGAACATACTTTGTATGGATTCATCATTTGTTGGGACCATATTTTCAAGCCTCATCGCTGCCCCCATTCTGCTGGAGGCCCTCCTCAGTGGGGTGGTTGTTATTCCCCATATGCTTTGTGGGAGCAGAAGTTAGTTTTTAGGGGGAGGCAATGCCTCGGGGCATGACCTCCCAACATGTTGGACTTACAATCTTTCCACCCCCTCTTCCACAAAATTCCCTGAACCTAGGTGGGTGTGTTTTAAGTCTACTTCAGTGATGCATTCTCAGGAGCCTCTGGATTTCTGCTTTCGTATGTGTTGTGTAACCTCAGCATATGTCTCCTTCTCCCTGCTGATTGTCAGGCTCACCATGGAAGCTGCAGTCTTGCTCATCTCACCAATTTCTTTGTAGTTTCACCTGGGCCTTGGCAGAAATGTAAGGATGGTTTATTTACTCAGGTCTCACTGCCTTCTGAAAAAGTAAAACAGATTTCCCCCATGGAGAGTATAGTCAGCATAGGATAAATCAGATAAGCATTATTAATTTATGGAGCATTTGATGGATGTAGCCCCTTTTTTAGCCAAAAGTTAGTGGGAACTTTATAGTGGAGAGCAAAACTTTGTCTCTGTAGGATTCAGACCTACTTCCCAGTTCCAGATATAAGTTCCTTTCCACCGAGTGGATTTCCTAGCCAATCAGAAAGCCACTGGTTACCTACCAAGGCTGTGTGCCACCATTGCATTGCTGTGTACATCTTGTCAGGGTGTTTGCTTCTGAGTAGCTTAGACCTCTGCTTGCTGGCACAATTGTAGGCCACTTTTCCCAGTAGCTCAAGTAGCACTTTCCAAGGACTAGACAGGCTGTTTGGGAACTGTCTCTTCCAGATTCCAGTTGGACCTCTGTTCAGTGTCAGCAGCATATGGTGTCTTCAGCAATAGCCTTTTACTTCAGGCCATTAATCAAGTGCTTTGACAAAAGCCTGTCTTATTTTGGGAACTTCACAGGACTCTCCAATCAACAACTCAGTGTGGGTACCAATGATTTTGTTACTGAGAGTCATAGGTCAAAGCCATTTTTTAAGATTAGGCTTCATCCCAACCTCTTCAGGGACCTTCTTTTCAGACACTCCCACTCTAGTCCTGTTGAGGATAAAATCTTTTAGTCTGCCTTCAAGGAGAAAGTTTTCTATGGTGCCAGTTTATTTTGGGTTTGGTTTTGTGTTTATTTCCTCCCAACCTCCCCTTTCCCTCCCCCTAAACTCTTCCATCCCTATTGTCTGGACCTTTAAGTTGCCTCTCTGGTATGCCAACAACTCAAGCTGATCTAGGTTAGGAACTGCAGATGAGTGAGAAAATGTAACATTTGTTTTTCTGTGATTTTGTGTGTTTGCTGAGTTTGATTTGTTCTAATTTCATCCATTTTCCTACAACTTTCATTGTAACATTTTTTTTTTCTTACTGCTGAGTAAAATTTCATTGTGTAAATGTACCACAACTTCATTATCCATTCATCCAAAAATGGGCACCTGTGTTGATTCCCATTCTTAGCTATTATGAATTGAGCATCTATAAACATGGTTGAGCAAATATCTCTGCAGTGAAGCCTAGAGCATTTAGGGTAAAGGCCCATAAGGGTGAAAACTGGGTCTGTTGGTAGTTCTTTATTTTTCCTTTTTCAGGAATCACCATATTGATTTCCATAGTGGCTGTTGGCCTCTGAAAGGCCCAGGTGTGAGGCCTAGTGGAACTTCCTGAGCCTAGCTAAAGTTTGGTGATCTGCCTCTGGCCAGACGTGACTCAGCAAGACGCCTAATGGCTTCTTGCCTGCTACTTCCGCATGGGATTTAGGATTATCATCTCAATAGTCAGTTTACTATTGGCCCTTACCTTTCCCCACCGTCCTAAAATCCCCGCCTTCTTCCCAACATTATATAGGCAACTGTTCATAGCAATAAATCGAGTTCCTGCTTCGACAAGACTCCCGACTCAGTGTGGTTTTTCTCTGGTGGCCAGGAGAGGTCTGAGTCGTCGGACGCTCATCTCCTCCTCAGCCCCTCGGGAGGAACCAGCGGGCCTGGTCCTTCCCTCGGCACTACCTGCCCCCGCCGGCGGAGCCCGGCATCTGGCGCCCAACGTGGGGCTCTCGGAGTCCGGCAGACTAGTGCCCCCTCAGAGACATTCGTTGAGGAGGTCAATCGGTGTACATATGCGGTGAGCGTACCCCCATAAGTAGTCTTTATATTTAATGTGCTAAACTTTGCTTCTATAACCTGTACTTGTTGATCAACATCTCTTTGTTCTCTTTCTCTTTCCTTTCACTTTTAGTTTGCAGACAAGCTACATCTGCGGCTTTTGTACAGCATGTTTACCTATCTTTTGGATCCTTGTGGTTGTATTGTACTCATGTGTATGTGGGTTGCTATTGCCCTAATTTTATGGACATTATTCTCTCAACTTTATAATGAGGGACAGTCTAACTGTAAATCCAATCCTGCCTTAGAATCTCTCAGGGCACTCCTAAAGAGTAGAGGGCTTAATTTGACTGATAATCAGGCTCAACAGACCTGGGATTGCCTTCTCAAACTGGCGCCATGGCTGCGGGAAGGAAATCTCTTTGGTTGGGACACGTGGGATAGGGTAGAGGCCCTTGTTTGTCGGGCACATGTGGAGAAGGATCAAATACCCCCCTCAGGGGTCCTCCCTATGATCTCAGCCCTCAAGGCCTGCTTCCCTCCAAGGCCAACCAAACATAAACAAAAGACAGAAGAAAAAGATAATATACAGCCTAATCCAGCTACTCCTCCTGGAGATACAGCTTTAAAAAAACCCCAAAAGGATGCATCTTTATGCTCCTCACTCGATCCCTTTGAGAGTGCTCCCTGGCCTTCCAGGGGACCTCCTCCACCTCCTCCATCAACTAACCCTTTCTGGACCCCCTCGGCCCCTCCTTCATATTCGGCCGCCGAGACCCCTTCAGCCCCTCCTTCATATTCGGCAGCCAAGCCGTCAGAAAATAAAGCTACTTTTTTATTTCCCGTCAATCTAAATCCTGGGGGCAATCGCCCTGCTGCCTGGTATCCGTGGGAAGCTCAGGACCTTAAGGAGCTTAAAAAGGCGGTCTCAGAGGATGGACCCAACTCTCCTTGGGCTGAGACCCTATTACAGGGACTTGCCCATCAACCTTGTACAACCCAAGATTGGAAAAATCTAGTCAGGGCTGTCTTGTCAGGTCCCCTATACATTAAGTGGTGTGCCTTTTTTAGAGATGAATGCCATGCACAGGCAGAACGAAACCAAAATCAACCGCCCCCTGTGCCGATAACTTTTGGGATGCTCTCTGGTATCTCTGATCAATATGCTACAGGCACTCAACAGGCGGCTATACCTGACCCGTATAGGGACCAGGTCAGGGCACTGGGCTTGGCGGCATGGAAAAAGCTTGATGAGGGACCCTCTGAAACTCCCCTTATGAGTATTACTCAAAAACCATCTGAGGATTTGGCTACATTTATAGATAGGGTGGAAAAAAGTCTCCAAAGAAAATTTCCCCCAGGGGCATTACGGGATCAGTTTACTAAAATGTTGGTCTGGGATGGGATGACGGCCGATCACCGCCTCGCCTGTGCGGGTCTCAAGGACAACTCCATGAGTAGATGGATTGTAGCCACCAAGGACGTTGGCACTATCTCCCATCAGGCTAGGGCCATGGCTGCCGCCCTTCAGGAAAATAAACAGAGAGATTTGGCCAATACGATCTGTGCATTACAGTTAAATTCTAAAAACTTGACATGTTTTGGATGCGGGGACGAGGGCCACTTTAAAAAAGAGTGCCCCAACAGGACAAAGCCTCCTCCGCGCTCTGGGGGGACGACCAACGCCCCTCACACCCTTTGCCCTAAATGCAATAAAGGGTTTCATTGGGCTAAGGAATGTAAATGGAAGTTTAACATACAGGGAAAGCCTTTAAACTCCTCCAGGGGCTTCCCCCAGCCCCGTTAAATAAGGGGAAAGAGACCATCAAAGCCTATTGGACCGTCCCCCTGGTCCCAGCCTTAGACCCAAAATTATTTTGAATATTGGCAATAAAAAATTCAAACTTCTCATCGACACTGGAGCGGACCGAACGGTCCTGAGAAAGGAGGAAGTGCCCCCCTCCTGGCAGCTTGTGCCCGGCCCTCCCCTACTGGGAATTGGTGGGCAATCCACCTCCTGGGAGACTGCCACGTGGCTCCCTTGGACTGACCCAGGTGGGGACAGGGGAAAAGTCCGCCCTCTCGTGGTGACTGGGCTCACTGCTAACTTACTGGGGCAAGACATCCTTGGAGATGCTGAGGCTTTCATCACTACTGACCATAAGGCCTTTTATAATGATTTGTTAGATAAAAAAGAATATCAACAACAGTCTGAGGAAGGGAGGGAATATCATCCCAATTATAGAGATGACCCTTACTTTGAGCAACTCAGACAAAAGTACTCCAATAAACACCCCCAATTCTAAGGGCCACTGCCCAGCCCCCCCCCATTTAAAATCCAGTGGAGACCGGGGGATCCTGTATGGGTTGAGCAGTGGCCTCTCCCTTCTTCTAAGTTACACCAACTCCACATACTTATTGATCAACAGTTGGAGGCCGGACATATTCGTCCCTCCACTAGTCCCTGGAACTCTCCTGTCTTTGTCATAAAAAAGCCTAATGGGTCCTGGAGATTTTTACATGATTTAAGAAAGATCAATGAACACATGATCCCCTTCGGAACTCCCCAGAGGGGACTCCCATGGATCCCAGCTATTCCCAATATATACCATATTACTATCATTGACATTAAAGATTGCTTCTTCTCTATCCCTCTCCATCCAGGAGACATGGAAAAATTTGCATTCTCTGTACCTGCTGTTAATTTTTGTGGCCCAGATAGGAGATTTGAATGGACTGTCTTACCTCAGGGCATGGCAAATAGCCCACCCATTTGTCAATATTACCTGTCATCCATTTTCTCTTCTCTTATCAATCTCCCTGATACCCTGTTTTATATTTACATGGATGATATTATTCTTGGGTGCCTAGATTCCTCCACACTCCAGGACCTTACCCACCAATGTCTAACTATCCTGCATACTCACGGCTTTAAAGTAGCTCCGGAAAAAGTTCAAACTGTGCCTCCCTTTAAGATCTTGGGCTCGATCCTTACCCTAGATACAGTTTCACCTGTTAAACCACAACTTTATATTCAGGATTCTTACACCTTGCCTCAACTCCAGAAGCTTTTGGGAGAAATTAATTGGATGAGGCCTTGGATACCCATAACTACTGAAGAGCTGTCCCCTTTATTTGACCTCCTAAAGGACCTTAACTTCTCCTCTCAGGTAATTTTGTCCCCTTGTCATCAACAAATTTTTCATAAGGTACAACAGGCTATAAATACTGTGACCCTAAAGAGGTTCAATCCTGATTTGCCCATTTCCCTCTACATTTTCTCTGGGGAAACATTATGCACCGCACTGTTGGCCCAGGAAGGTGAACCCATCCAATGGGTCCACCTCTCAATTGGTGGGGTCCCCAGAGTTTATTCTATAACCAACCAGGTTGCTGATTGCATTATCAAGGGCAGAGACACCTCTGTCCGGTTGTTTGGCACAGAACCTCACCTTATTGTCACCCCCTTTAAGATAACAGATTTCACCTGGCTTCAGAGAAATAATAATAGAGTTGCTATGGCTCTCGAGGGGTTTCTAGGTAAAATTGATTGCCATTATGGCCCCCACAAATGGATGAGTTCTTTCTCCAGATTAGAATGGAAGCCCCCCAGGCTTTTTCTGTCTCAACCTAACCCTGACTTTCTTACCGTGTTTACTGATGGAGGGCACCTGGGGGCTTCCCTAGTCGTTTACCCTCCCTTAAAACAGGAAAAAGAGCCTATGCCCATAAAGTCAGTCTCTCATGAGGTTGAGGGGTCAGCACAATTCAAAGAACTATTTGCTGTCGTTCTAGCTTTGGACACTATTCAAGAGCCATTTAACTTATTTTCTGACAGCCTTTATGTTGTTAATTTATTACCCAACCTGGTTGAGGCCCATATTAGACTGGACTCCAACCCTATATCTCCTCTGATGATTCAAGCTCGTTCCCTACTCAAACAAAGAATTAACCCCATTTTTCTTCAACATCTCAGGGGTCATCAAAACTTACCGGGATTTCTTTCTCGAGGAAACAATTTGGCTGATAAAATGGCTTCTATGCCTCAGTGTAATACTATTACAGAAGCTACACGCTTCCACTTATTGACCCATGTCAACTGGAGAGGTCTCAAGCACAGGTTTCCACAGGTACCAGTCAAGGACCTTAAAAAAATTGTCCGGACTTGTAAGTCCTGTCAGCCCTTCCTCCAAGTACCCCCCCTTCAAACTACAGGAAGCAATCCTAGAGGGCTACGCCCTAATCATCTGTGGCAAATTGATGTCACACACTATTCTCCATTTGGAAAACTTAAGTATATTTTTCTTTCAGTTGATACCTTTTCCCGCGCCTGCTGGGCATCGGCACATGCCGGGGAAAAATCTAAACATGCCATTAGTCATATGCTTCAATGTTTTGCCACTCTTGGGCTGCCTGATCAAATTAAAACAGATAATGGCCCCTGCTTCGTAAGCAAGGCCTTTGTAGATTTTCTCCAGAACTGGAAAATCTCACATTCTACAGGCATCCCATACAACCCCCGGGGCCAAGCTATCGTTGAAAGATATAATCAGACTCTCAAGTCTCAATTACAAAAACAAAAGGGGGAATCCTTACCCCCACACGACCAACTAAAAAAGGCATTATTTACCCTAAATATTTTAAACTTTTCTAAAGAAGATAAACAACTCTCCCCTTTTCAAAAACATTGGTCCTCATCCATTACCTACAGTTCTGTCTGGGTAAGATGGAGGGACCCATTGACTGGGGCCTGGAGAGGGCCTGATCCACTCCTCACAGCAGGGAGAGGGTTTGGATGTGTCTTCCCTCAAGATGAAAAAAGACCCATTTGGGTACCAGCGAGAGACCTAAAATATTTGTCCCAACAAGAGGACACTGACAATCACTTCTCTAGGGAGTGTCCCACCCCTGAGGACTGTTCCTAAAATGGTCCTTCACCCTACTAAACTAAACAATTCCCTCCCTTGTGGAGGATTGCTGGCTTTGCCTCCAATCTGGGCCTCTCTGGCTGCTTGCAGTACAGTTGCCTGTACGACCTTAAAACATTACTCAGCCACCTTCCCCATCCCCGTCCAGCTTTTCCCAATGTTTCCCCTGGAACTTGCATTTGGGCCCCGCCTTCCCCTAATAATTCCAGTATAGATGTGGGATACATTCATCCTTCCTTCTGTACTTTTAACACAGCTGATCCCAATGCTCAATGCTGCCCGCCTTCTGGAATGGTTTATGTTTGTGGAGGCGGGATGGCCTATGACTTTCTGCCCACCAATTGGACGGGCCTTTGTGCCCCACCCACCTTAATCCCAGATCATCCCTGGAAATGAGGCCCTCCCTATATCAGAGGGAGACCTATCTTCAACAACAGCTAGATTCCCTGCCTGAGGTAGTCCCACAAAACAGGAGAGGACTAAACCTACTAACGGCCGAAAAAGGAGGCGTATGTTTGTTTTTACAGGAAAAATGCTGCTTTTATGCCAATAAATCAGGAATCGTCCAGGACAAGATTAAGAGGCTCCAGGAAGACTTGGAGAGGAGGCAGCAGGACCTCCAGGACAACCCACTGTGGACAGGATTATATGACTTCTTACCCTACCTTCTCCCTCTACTTGGGCCCCTCCCCCTCCTTCTCCTTCTCCTTATCCTCACTGTCGGGCCTTGTGTAATTAATAAGATTACACAATTTATTCATCAATGGCTAGAGGCAATAAAACCTCATCAGGTCAAAATATCACAGGCTGGCAACTCAGGAATTAAGTTTCGCAGATGACCCACTGCCACCTCCTCTGCCCTCCATGTGACCAATGACGGGTAAGATCCCCATAGGGGGACAACCTAAGACAGGCCATGGAGTGGGTTCTCAGTGAGCAAAACACATGGTATCCAGTGACGGGTAAGATCCCCAGAGGGGGACAACCTAAGACAGGGGCCATGATGAATGCTCTGAGCTAAACACCTGGTACCCAATGACGGTTAAGACCCCCAGAGGGGGACAACCTAAGACAGGGGCCATGGTGACTAATGCTCTTACAAAAACAAAAGGGGGAGATGTTGGCCTCTGAAAGGCCCAGGTGTGAGGCCTAGTAGAACTTCCTGAGCCTAGCTAAAGTTTGGTGATCTGCCTCTGGCCAGACGTGACTCAGCAAGACGCCTAATGGCTTCTTGCCTGCTACTTCCGCATGGGATTTAGGATTATCATCTCAATAGTCAGTTTACTATTGGCCCTTACCTTTCCCCACCGTCCTAAAATCCCCGCCTTCTTCCCAACATTATATAGGCAACTGTTCATAGCAATAAATCGAGTTCCTGCTTCGACAAGACTCCCGACTCAGTGTGGTTTTTCTCTGGTGGCCAGGAGAGGTCTGAGTCGTCGGACGCTCATCTCCTCCTCAGCCCCTCGGGAGGAACTAGCGGGCCTGGTCCTTCCCTCGGCACTACCTGCCCCCGCCGGCGGAGCCCGGCAAGTGGCTGTACAAATTTGCATTCCCACCAATAGTGAAAGAGGGTTCCTCATTCCCCACATCCTCACCAACATTTGTTGTCATGGAATTTTTAATGATTGACATCCTTACTGGAGTAAGGTGGAATCTCATTGTTTTAATTTGCATTTCCCTAGTGGTTAGGATTGTTGAACATTTTCTTAAGTGTGTGTTAGCCTTTTGCATTTCTTCTTCTGAGAACTGCATACTCACTTTTCTACCCCAATTTTTGAGTGGGTTGTTTGATGCATTTTATTGTTAGGTTCTTTGAGTTCTTTGTATATTCTAGATGTTAGACCTCTGTCAGTGATATACTTGGCAAAGTTTTCAAACATTCTGTGGGTAACCTGTTGGCTCTGCTTATGTTATGTTTCCACTCTTCCAGCATGTGAGCCAGAATGTCTGATCCTGGAGCTTGTTGGTTTTTCAAAAGTTCTGGCAGTTCTCCGGTCTCTGCTTCTCTGTGTGACTGGGGTTATAGAAACACATGATCACATCCAGCTGCTTATGTGTGTCATGGAGGTCAAACGCAAGCCTTCTCTGTGGCTTCCTCAGGCCCTCATGCTTGAACAAGAAGCAGCCATCTCGTCAACCACACCCCCATCATAATTAACAACAAAAAATGGCTTCCAACTTGAAAGTTTTTAAAGGAAGTGCTTCTTTTCCCAAAATGCTGAAGAGAATCACTTCCTACATATTTTGTGGCTTCATACAGGAATTTATTTCTTTCAATATCCATGCTTGTGACTTTCGTTTTCTATTCTGGATATTGGAAACAAAATTATTACAAAAAAGAAGCAACACATTTCACTTTTTCCATATTGAAAAATAAAAAAAAGTCTTGTGTTCACCTAAAATCAGGTATTAAAATATTTATATACTAAGAAGAGAAGTCTTTCTATATAATTATTTGTTCTTAAAATAAACGGTGCAAGAGTCTATATCAGTGAATGAAAAATCATTCTGAATTTAATCCCATTTTATTACTTAATTCATGACATTATTCAGTGAATGTGTGGAGCTAGTGTAAGATAAGAACTTTACCAAAGATGTTTTTAGGATTTTGACTGTTTACAACCTCTCAGTATGAAATAATTCCGAAAGAAATTAAACATGAGACAGGACAAAGCATAGCATGTATTCAGAAAAGACCTTCATTTTTGAAAATAGCTTTTTTAATTAATGATTTTATTACCTTTATGTTATATATTTTTTAAACTAACAAAAACACAAACTCAAATCATTATCATTTAAAGACTTAAAGTAGTTTTTTTTATAAAAAGTCTATCTTTTAAAATATTTGATTAAAAAAAGTTTCCTGTATTTACCAATCAATATTCAAAAAGTAAAGCAAACTTAGAAAAGTCTGTCCACATCCTACTTGCTCTAAAATAAAATAAAATGTACAGTTAAGACCATGATAATACAATGTCTACAGTTATTATCTATTTGGAAAGTAATAATGTATTAGCAGCATCAAGTTTTGTGAAATAGTTCAACTTTCAAGCTTATACGTATAGATTCACCACCAAGTTTGTTTACTTCTTTTAGAAGAAAAGGGTTATTAATTTTACCTCTGCCTTTATTATTTAATATGCTATATCTTACTTGAGCTAAATTTCTCTTTTCAAAGAAAATTAAAATAAAATACCACAGAGCTACTAAGAAAATACACTCTGCCAAATATTATCTTGCCCTACTCATATTTAGGGCATTATCATTAGTGTTTTGCTGTAGTTTTATTTTAACTTTTTTACCTTTATTACGACCTTGGGCATGAATAAGCTCATTAAAAATTAAATTGCTTATTATAGCCTGGCATCACTTTCCACTTTGATCAGAAAGCACAATAGGTTCCATGAGTGGATTTACCTATAAAATATTTTAGTAATGAGAACAGAAAAGGCAAGCTTAATAATCATAGTGCTGAAACAAAAGCCATAGCTGTACCACTGAGGTGAGATATTAAACACTTCCCATACAGAAAATAAACTGTAGATTTCTGATACAAAAATTTGTTTTTCTAACTTGTTAAGTGTCACTGCTTCAAATTGTATTTTTTCAAAATTTTCTTATGTCATTAGACATGTTTGCTTTATAGTGTGCTTATATTAACACTTCAGTCATTCTACCATTTTTGTTTACTTATTACTTTGTTGTATGAACATATTATATATTAGTCTGATTCCCACAAATTATCCTCTTCTTTTCCCTCATCCACAGCCCCATTGCATTGATAGCCTTCCTCAGTGTGGTTATTGGTAATCACAGCAGGATCATAAATCTACCAGTCTTTCTTTGAGGGGTGGGGCAATGCCTTAGAGTACAACTCCCCCCCAGGGGGTTCTTATATTCTTCCTGCCCACTGTTCCATGATGTTTCCTGAGCCCTGGAGGGCATGATATATGTTTCCTTTAGTGTTGAGCTCTCAGAAGCCTCAGATTATCTGCTCTTATGTGCTTTGAATCTCCCTAGAGGAGGTTCTTAGACTAGCAGTGAGCACAGATCTCAATTTCATCCATCACTTCCTCTGTAATATTTTCTGGGCCATGAATGAGGTGATAGAGATGACTCATTTCATGTTAGGCAACAGGCTTTCCTTTTTTTTTTTTTTAACTCATGGTTCCTGAGTTCCCTGGTACTTGTTGCCATCTCTATAAGTAGTGAATTATTTTTTTATAGATTTTTGTACTTTGTTTTCTGTGTTTAATGTTTTATTTATGATGTGTGTGGGAAATTTATCCTCTGGTCCTGTCTATTTGTTGTTCTGTATGCTTCCAATATCTGCATGGGCATCTCTTCATGGTAAGATTTGTAAATTTTTCTTCTATAATTTTATTGATGATTTTCTGTATAATTTGGCCTTCTTCTACTTCTTATATGGTCACAGTTTGAATGCTTGATTTTTTTTTAAAGTTTCCCACATTTTCCTCATGTTCTCTTAGCACATCTTTTGAAATTTTATTGATTTTTGTTTCCCAATCTGTTTCCTCCTTCTTGTCCACAAGCCCTGATACTCTGTCCTCCTCATGTGCACTTCTTTGGTGGGACTTTATTGGGATACATTTTGAATGACTTATTTCATTTTTGTTTTACATTTGGTTCCTCTTCAGCATCTTCACCTATTTATTGAATTCCATTTTCATTTCCTGATTTGACTTTCTTATTTTCTCTTGGAATTCATTCCTGAATTTGATCATGTATTCATTGAGTTCATTCCACCATCCAATGAAGTATGTTGATTTTCATCCATGTCATTTGTCCGTCCAATGAGTTCTTTTTGATTCTTTTCTATTTTATTCAGCTATCTATTGAGTCCTTTCCATTCTTATTTTTCCTCTTCCATGTCACCCAACTGTATGTCCATGGCCATATTATGTTTGTTGAATATCCTTATCTTATCAAAATTACACTTTAGAAATCAAAGTCTGGAGTTTCTCTAATAGTTTTTATTGGAGCCTTCCATGATATGGCTAGGATTTTTGTTGGAGATGCTTTGCATTATTTATTTTGTGTTAGAATTTGCTCATTTTGACATAGTCATGTGTCTTGCGAGGAATGCAGCAACAGTATATCTTGTGGAGACTGTGTTGCATAGTTTGGTCAGTCTTGATCCTGGTAAATGTGAGATAGTGGTCTATTCACAGGTTTCACCTGGTCATACTGTGAGCTTAATAGCCTCCTTTTTTTGGGTGCAGTGTCCACTGGAATCTAGGCTGGACCCTGGGTGGACTGGCCTATTTAGGTCTCTGGGTTGTGGAATGCAATTAGTGTTGGAATCCCTGGATTCAGGTCATCACTGGCAGGCAGGCTGGAGAATGAGTTCAGCCCCATATGGGCTGATCCCCAGTCCTTGCAAGTGAGACCCAGGGTTGCAGTTGTGGGAGTAGGGAGGGCTACAGACATACTCACCTAGACCATGAGTGTCCTACCCTACTCAGTGTCCTGGCATGGGGAGTGAAATTAGCTTGGGGGGTCCTTATTCCAGTGGCAAAAAGCCACTCTACCATCACACACACACACACACACACACACACACACACACACACACACACAAGAGTTGTGCATTAGCATAAAAGTGGTTTCTAAATTAGGCAACTTAATTCACTAAAATCTATATTACAGTTTTCTTTTTTAAATTACAATAGTGTTCTTTTGTAATTGTGATTGTTGTATCCAATTTGATTGGTGTAGCTTATTTTGAAGAGTTTTGGTGTGATTTATAATTTTAACCATTTCAGCATGTGCGAGAGTAATACAGTAAAATGTATGATAGCTGAGACTTTTAACAAATGTTTATAGAAATACTGCAAAAAATTATTTTTGGGATGGAGAGATGACTTAGTGGTTAAGCGCTTGCCTGTCAGGCCTAAGGACCTCTTTTCGAGGCTCAATTCCCCAGAATCCATGTTAACCAGATGCATAAGGGGGTGCACATATCTAGAGTTCGTTTGCAGTGGCTGGAGGCCCTAGCGCGCCCATTCTCTCTCTTTCTCTCTCTCTCTCTCTCTCTGTTGCTCTCAAATAAATAAATAAAAATAAAACAAAAAGTAAAAAGAAATTTAAAAATTTTAAAAATTATTTTCATGGAAATCTAATGTTTGCAGAATATAAACTCATTCCCATTTCCATTTTAAGGCTCAGCAGTTGGAGGGTGAGTGCCCACTTGAGCATAAGAAAAGAGTTTGCAATAGAACACATCATGTCTACTTGATGTCTTTGAAAGTTATAATAATAAATTGAGAAAATAAGGATTGTAATGTCACTCTTTTAAATGCTTTTAAGTATTTTAACAGAATCTAAAATGTAATGACATGCAAATAATATACTATTACTGCTCAATTTATTGATTATAATAATAAACTACTTAAGATTTTCAAATGTATATCATAAAGCAGAGTACTGGGACCAATATTGCTGGCTCTGAGGCTGAAACAGGATTATTGAAATTTGAGGACATCCAGGGCTACATTGCAAGACCTGTCTCAAAAGAAAAGAAATAAAACCAATGTGCAATTATTATAAAAGTTTCTCATGCTGGTATTTGTCCATGGCATGTTTGTGTGAGTGTGTGAGCACACACACACACACACAGACACACATCTGTTCCTGTGTGGAGGTATGGGAGCATGTATGACAACATGTGCATGTGGATATCAGCAACTTTGAATTTTATTTGAGGCAGATTTTATTTGAGGCAAAGTTTCACATGTTTCTCTGTTGAGTTTACCAGGCTATCTGGCCCCAGTGCTTCTGCATGTTTCTACTGTCTCTGTCTCCATAGGTTCTCCATAGGTCTCTGTCTCTCACCATAGGTTCATTGGAATTACAGCTCACCCAGCTTTACGTGTGTTCCAAGGATCTGATGTACCAGTATTGTACATCTGCATCAAAAGAATGTCAGAGCCACATGTTGGGTCATGATATACAGAGACATTTAGCTTACCCATAACTGCGGGCTAACTCCACAATGCATGATCCGTATACCTCAACAAGGAGGGGCCAAGGGGAGGGGGTAGGTCACGGATGAGCCTAATAATGGTACCAAACTGACTGTATTTGCTGAATACAAAACTAACTAATAAAGAAAAAAAAAAGTATTCTAGTCACTATGACACAGGAAACTAGATATTTATTACCATTTTATTAATCTAATGTTATAACCAAAAGAAAAACCATAATGCATTTATCAATTTTCAATATTTTTATTGATATTTTTGCTTATATGATATTAGCCAACAAAATTTGTTGGTGGCTTTATTGGGGATACTTATTTCTCATTTCCACAATTTGTTCTTTATTGTTTTCCAGAGTCCAGAATATTGAATTAAGTAGATGATATGAACTAATTAGCTTATCTTATAATATATTTTTTACAAATATAAACTAATTCCAATGTGCATAATTCCCCAATTTTTGACTTAAAAAAAATAGAGTAACATGATTGTGACACATTTATATCTCTTTCCCTGTGGGGCATTGCCAGAGCAGGAAGGCAGGAGACTAATCTTGCTGAAAACATGCTGATAATTGGACCTCTTGGAAAATAGACTAATTGTATTGCTATCGGGAGTATTTTTGACTGTGGAATACTTAAGTAGTTTTCTGCTTTTGAGGATTATTTTTCAAAAGCAAAAGTAGAATTTTCCTGTTTATCATGCGTTATTCTTTGAAAATATCATGTGAAATAAGACTATATGTTTAGTAACCAAACTTTTCCTTGTGGGCCAGCAGCTGACACATGGTTTTAGAGATTTTGTGTAGTATTAGACCAGAAAGTACATGACCGGAAAAGACTTGTCGAAAACGAAAAGCAAGTGAGCTGCCTTCTACTTCACAGCTCCCCCACCCACACTTCTGTTTGTGATTGCTTGTTACTTTTAAATTATTAAGAAATCCTCCCAAACGATACTGATTCATATGTATGAGCATGATACTGATGATTTTTTGTTGTCTTTACTCATATATACATATCAATCCAAATATCCATATTATCTTCTTAATTTTATTTATTTATTTGAGAGAGTGAGAGAGAAAGAAGCAGAGATAAACAGAGAAAGAGAGAGAGAGAGAAGAAAGAATTGGTACACCATTGCCTTTAGCCACTGCAAACAAATTCCAGATGCATGTGCCACCTTGTGTATCTGCCTTATGTGGGTCCTGGGGAATCGAACCAAAGTCATTTGGCTTTGCAGGCAAATGCCTTAACTGCTAAGCCATCTCTCTAGCCCTCATATTACTTAATGTGTTATGTATTTTCCCCGATCTTTCTTCTGACAGACTCTGACAAACACACACACACACACACACACACACACACACACACACACAGTTGGTTTATATGTATAAATAGTACATATTTTAATGTGCTGAGAAGCCTGGGTAGAAAATTAAAGATTGTGGGGGAAAGAATATTTACACTAATTGGACTCATAAAATAAAGTAAATATAAACATACGTAGTTTTAAGTTATTAATATTTTTGGATTGTATATAGCTAATAAATATACTGATAAAGTTTTATTACCAATAATGTGGTTCTAAATTTGTTTTAGAAGAAAGTGCCACAATCTCTGGCAGTAGGCATTATCAGGCAAAGAAAGTTTATTTGAAAATAAAAAATAATCTATGCACTGAGATGGTAGGTGATTTTGTAAATGTATATCAAATGGCCACTCAGAAAAGCTTACATCTATTAAATTAAATTGTGGCTTTAGTTGAAGAAGTTAGGGAATAAGTGTTAGTCACAGTCAAATACATTTCACAGTGAACTACAACATTAATTTGAGAAAGTAAATCCTTTATACGTTGGAGTCAATGAAGTTTATATTTGGGGTTTGCAGGGTTAGATGCCACCGTTCATCATCTAGCCGTGAAAACAAAATTGAGAAGAACATAATTCATCAAAATAGAATAAAACCAAGTATGAAATAAGGGATGGGTAATGGGTAAGACCATGATTTCCTCTTAGGAAAGTTATGTGATTAAGTTCCTATCTAGTAAATACGTCCAGTTGATAAAAAGTGAGTCATATGAAGATGCCTTTAAGTAAAGATTTCCTTTTAAGAGCTGTACTTAAGGCTCAGGAGATTAGTTTATGACAAAGTTTTCATTATGTCTCATAGCTGGTTGGAAATAGAGCTGAAAATAGGGGAAAATAGATTGAGTAATCTACAAATGCTTGCCTTGAGCTCTAATGGCTTTTTAAAATAGAACCAAATGAAGAAATTTACTCATAGAAAAGAATAAGAAGGATGCTACTCTCCTTCAAAGGGAACTTTAGAACTACTAAGGGAATATACTTCAACACATTTCATATTTTCTCCTTTGGAATATGTGTATTTAGATTATCCTGCCTTTAAGGCTTTTTAGATCAAGGTAAGATAGATTTATATCTCTACGCTTTTCATATTTTCTTGGACCCTAATGTTGATTCTGACCCTAACGTTGGGCTCCTGCGCAAACATTTTGGAGGAGCATGGCTTTTTGTGTAAAGGGGAGTTTGTCAACATACCATAAATTATAAAACATTACTTAGCTCCATTTTCTTACTTATTTCAGGTTTGTCAACATGTGTACAGAAGTATAAATGATGGACCATGACAGGTGCCCATAATGCAGCATCTGGAACCCAAAATTCCTTTACATGGTAGAGAAAAATGTGATTTGCAAGTGTAATTCATATGTGGATCCTGTGATGGAGAAATAATCTTAAATTTTCTGGGTGGCTATCTGCCAACAGGAGTCCTTACTACAAAGAGAACAGAAGGAAGGTCAGCATGGGAGAAAAGAGAAGGGAGAGAGGGAAAAGGAAGGGAGAGAAGAAAAAGGAAGGGAGGTCAACAGGAAAGGAGGAGTGAGAGGAAGGAAAGATTTTGCCTATAGAAAAGGCAAGGAAATAGAATCTTTCTTTGAAACTCTAGAAGAAATAAAACCCTGGAAATACTTTTGTTTGAGGACTTGTGATTGCTAGAATTATAGAATAATCAATATAATATGAACCTATGGTAAATTCTTCCAGCAAAAATAGGAAACCAGGGTTTCAATTTTTATTGTTTTGGTAAATTATAGATCATATCTTTCTTGACATTATAAATTATTAGTAAAGTTAGCATAAATGAAATGTCTCTTCAGGACATTGCCAGAGCCAACACAAGATTCTGATATTGCACTTACTCTTCCTCTGTCATGACATGGATGCCAAATTATGGTTAGTTTTGTGGTATGACATAGCTGTTCTCCCAAAGGGTCCTTACATCATGTGTTCTTTCAGCACAGCAGTAGTAGTAGTAGCTATCATGGAACATCCTTAGGTCAGTTGAGACATGCCCTTGGGAAGGATTATGGGATTTGTTTTTCAATGTCTCTTGACTCGAGATATGAATCTTTCTTATACTCCTCTCATTTGCCATGGGGGTCTTTATAGAACTGAATCATGAAAGATACATGTATTTGAACTTCCAAAAGCATGACTATATAAGCTTATTTTGCATTTGACAAGTTTGTGACAGATATTTCATAGTAGGGACACAGCTAACGATACAGGTAGAACCAATAACCTGAATATCCTAGGCCCTTGGCTGAAGACATACTCAATAAAACTATTGTTTAACTATAGTAGTTCTAAGATGTGAATATGAAATAAAATATTGCTGTTACACTGTGTGGTGGTTTGAATAGAATAGATGGCCCCCAATATATTCAGTTGTTTATTTGTTTGTAGTTTGCATCTTTAGCCACCTTGCTGGAATCAGTGCCATTGTGTGGATCTTAAGGTGTGGTGGTAGGTGTCAGATTCAATCTGAAGATATGCAAAGTGTGCCTAGCTGGAGTTCCTGAAGTGTGCTGTGCTGTGTGGCTTTTAGGCTTGTGCTTCTCTCTTTTTCTGCTTGGTCCTGTGAAGGCAGGCCAGCTTCTTCTGCCGTTATGGAACTTCCCCTGGATCTGTAAGCTCCAATAAATCCCTTCCTCCATAACTGTGCCTGGTCTGAAAGTTCATCTCAGCGAACCTGAAGCTGTCTGCTACACACTGTTCTTCCTATAATATTATAGTTAGGATAGGCACATGGCATTGATTGGGCAGACTATAGATCTTTTTCTAAAAGATCTTTCCATAGGAATATCTTTCCTTAGAAGATATGTAGGATTTCTCATTTATAACATTACAACAATATAGTGCTGAAGCCTTTCATTATGTATGTTTCATCCAGTCTTAAAGTATTTACTAGGCATAAATTTATTATTACATTTTATATGTTTTATTTTTGGGAAAAAGGGAAAATCATAAAATATCTTTGTGCTATTTGAAGCCTGTATGTAAAAAACTAGATCAAACACCCTTGCATTTGTTTAAGTGTTTGCTACAGATTGTATCTGGAATGTCTCCCAAAAGTCAGGATGCTAATAACTCACTACAGAGCCTAGTGTTACTGAGAGTTGATGAAAATCTGCAGTAGGTAGATGTTTGTGGGTACTTTAGGTCATAGGGAAAAGTACTTGAAGTGGATTATGGGTGAGTGTTCTTTATTATTTGCTAGTTTTCACATGGAGAATAGCTTTCCTCAACTGCATTACCCTTGCTGTTATGCACAGCTTCACCACAGATTCTCAGCAACACAAGGATTGACTTTGGACAGAAGTGCTCATGATTAACTGTGAGATAGAATATGCCTTTACTTTTACTGCTTGTCTGTCTTACACATAATAGCCTAGAATATTCTCCACTTGGCCTGGTGTCCATATGCTTTGACTACATTCTTTTCTGGAGTATTAGGTGGGTTTAATAACTCTGCTCAAAAAAAAAAAAAAAAAAAGATGATGGGATGCCACATTGGTAAGTTACTTTTCTTTAGTGACTGGGAAATCCATATGGTTTGTGTCAATTTTCCCTAACTGAATCTGGGAAAGTTGTTGCATTATGTTGTGAAAAGTCCTAAGGAAAGAAATATGTGTCAGGGAGCTGAGCTGAGTCCTTTCATGTCCATGCCAGTGGCCTTTACCTTATTCAGACTTTTAGATTACTGCACTTCCAGGCTATCCTGAGTATTAGTGGACTCCGAACAGCCTCATGAAAATTGTAGAGCCAAAGCTCCTATGAACTCATAAATGTTTATGCTTATTATTTTCAATTGCTAAGATTTTGGAAAATTTTATTTCCAATAAAAGCATGCATAATTTGATGCTTGGAAGTAGATTGATTAAAAAAATCTCTAAAATTCAGAAGTCATTTTTTGAACCTGTTTCCGATAGAAGTATATTAAGGAAATCTTACATAGTTTTGTAAGCTCTTGATAGAAATATGAACTTGTAAAAATATATTTTAACTTATTTGCAAACATAGGGGGAGGAAGGACACACGAGGGCCTCCTGCTACCCACAAGCAAATCCAAGACTCATGCAGCACTTTGTGCATCTAGCTCTGTATGAGTACTGGGGAATCAAACTCCATCCATCAGGCTTTGCAAGCAAGCCCTTTTAACCAGTGAGCCATCTCTCCAGCTCCAGAAATGTGAACTTTCAGTGTGTCAGTGATGATCAAGAGGAAGTGAGAAATGAATATTTTGGAAGGAAGGGCTTGTCTGTTACACAGAAACTTCGTTGCAATAGCTGGCCTTTAGTAAAACAGAAAGAACAAAATGTGGTATGATTCAGTTTAGGAGAGTTCTAAGCTAAGAAGCTACCTACACAAAGAAGCTCTTTCTGGATTCTTTATGCTGCTTGGAGTAAAATATCAGAAGAACAGAAGTAAATTGAGGGAACAGTTGTTAATCAAAATGACTAGAACATTGTTTAAGAATCTTAGATAATGACAGAATGAAAACTAACCATGGGCTTCTGAGAAAATTTTAATTCGAAGGCACAGCCATAGAAAATATGATAAGTAGTTTTTGGTTAGATTTTAGACCACTGAATTTTAGAATAATTTGAAATAATAGACATTATAATTAATGTAATTGCACAAATTGACCTATGGGACAAAATAATTTTCCCATGCATTTAAAATTACTTTTTAATATTTTTGTTTATTTGCATAGAGTGAGATAGATAGATAGATAGATAGATAGGACATGCCAGGGTCTCATATCCCTGTGAATGAACTCCAGATACATGCACCACTCTGTGCATCTGTCTTTATGTGGATACTGGGGCATCAAATCCAAAGCTTTAGGTTTTTCAAGCAAGTGCCTAAACTACTGAACTATTTCTCCAGCCCCCAAACAAATTTTAACAGTGTTCAATGTTGATGCCTAAAGAATGCTTATGGCTCAAAGGACTGCGCATCTTCACCTCAGAAAACACTTAAGCCCTCTCTCACTCACACTTTACTATCAGGAAAAAGAAAAAAAAAATATTGTTCAAGCATGGATAGGCTTGATCTAAGAAATAATTTGGCAAACCAAGAATAACAGTAAAAATAAATCATCTACAATCTATTGAATATAACAATAAAAAGACTTCCCAAATATCTCCTGAAGGACCAGATTATAGTTTATATTCAGTACAGCAGAGTTAGAACATTCTCACAGAAGAAAAAGACAGCCATAGTAACTCACATTTCCCTAGCATCTGAGAGGCAAAGACACGGGGATGTGAGGCCGACCTTGGCTTTATTGTGAATGAAACATCAGTTTGGGCTACAGGTATGAAATCTGGCTCTGTGCCAAAAGCTTAGAAAGGCAGGTATATATGTACACTGCAAAATAAAATTTTAATGAAAGGAAATGTAAAATTAAGAAGATGATGCAATAAATTTTTCACAAAAATGGAAACAGGACCACATTTAACAAAGCTTTACTCAGTATAAAAATGGTGTGGGAGGGGCTGGAGAGATGGCTTAGTGGTTAAGCACTTGCATGTGAAGCCTAAGGACCCCAGTTTGAGGCTCAATTCCCCAGGACCCACGTTAACCAGATGCACAAGGGGGTGCACGTGTCTGGAGTTCGTTTGCAGCGGCAGGAAACCTTGGCGCGCCTATTCTCTCTCTCTGCCTCTTTCTCTCTCTGTCTGTTGCTCTCAAATAAACAAATAAGGTATTGAAGGCAAGCCAACAATAACCAATTGATTAATCTTAATGAAGGCATGATCAAATGGAAGAATGGATTCCAGGAAGCATCAAAAAAATCAGAACTCCAACTGAAATCACACATCAAAACAGAGGTGAACACAATGTAAAATAACAAAACAGAAAACAAAAATCAAGTAGAGGGGTGGAGAGATGGCTTAGCAGTTAAGGCATTTACCTGCAAAGCCAAAGGATCCCTGTTTGATTCTCCAGGACCCATGTAAGCCACAAGCACAAGGGGGCACATGTGTCTGCAGTTCATTTGCAATGGCTACTGGCCTTGGGGCACCTATTTTCTCTCTCTCTCTCTCTCAAATAAATAAAAAAATAAAATATATTTAAAAAATCAAGTACAGCTTATAAAACTTCTCTTAACCCCTTGCCCCCCACCCCTACTAACAGAGGTACTCATGTGGAAGACAGAACCTCTAAGCTGGAAGACAAGACTGAAGAAATTCATCAGGATTTCAAAAACTTTGCTGTTCAAAAACCCATGTGAATAGAACAGGAGGTAAATGTGCAATACCCTAAAATGACCAAGCATTTGGATCATTGTTATACTAATAGGATAGGAAATCCAGGCCAGAGACATAGAGAACATACTCAACAAAAATATTGAAGAAAATTTTCCCAGTCTCCAAAGAGAGGTGCATCCATATATAAGAAACCCACAGGACACATACAGGACCAAAGAAGGAAGAAAAGAAGAAGGAGGAGGAGGAGGGGAAGACCCAAGGTACAGTATGGTTAAAAGTCTGAACAATGAAAACAAAGATACAATGCTAAAAGCACCAAGAAAGAACAAACTATATACAAAGGCAATTCCATCAGAATTACCACAGATTTCTCAATAGATACCCTGAAAGCCAAAAGTACATAGAATGTTGGCTGGAGGGATGGCTTAGTGGTTCAGGCATTTGCCTGCAAAGCCAAAGGACATAGGTTCAATACCTCAGGACCCACATAAGCCAGATTCACAAAGTGGTACATGTATCTGGAGTTCGTTTGCAGTGCTGTGCCTATTCCATGCTATTTATATGCCTCTTTATCTGTCTTTCTCTCTCTGAAATAAAAATAAATAAATAAATATTTTTGAAAAGTTCATGTAATAGAAATTTTCAAAGTCTAAAAATCTATGGCTTCCAACCCAAGCTACTGTACCCATCAAAAGTATCCACCATAATTGATGGTGAAAGGAAAACTTTCCATTAAAAAGTGAGCTCTGTGATTATATGATACAAAGAGTACTTCATGGAATACTCCACACAGAAGAGTTAAAGAATAAATGTCAAAAGCCAACAAGAAGATCACAATAACCAAAACTAGACCAGAATAAAAAAAAGAACAAAACACAAGAAAGCACCAAACCCCACAAAGCACCCCATCAGAGGAGGGATTAAAATTGAACCCCAGAGTTACATACTTAAATATTAATGGTCTTAATTCATCCATCAAAAGACAGAAGTTAACAGGGTAGATCAAAAAGTGGACCCTTATGTCTGCTGTCTTTAAAAAAAAAAAAAAAAAAGAAAGAAAAACCTCACCAGGTTTCCGGGCCAAGATGCAACCGCCTAGCTGTGCTGCAAATCCCTAAAAAAAGAAAGGCAAGATATTAAGGATACATAGTGGATTTTAGGGGAAAGAAACCTGGGAGGGCACAGAGGCGGGGAAACAGGGAATCACGGATCCCCTCATGGGCGGGTAGCCACCCCTCACCCCAAATAACAGCCATATTCACAGCACCGCCACTGCCGCTGCTGCAGCGTCGGCCGCCACTGCTGCCACCGCATGCCGATTGTTCCCTGTGTGAGGAAGCTTAGACTGCTCTGCACTTTCTTCCACTCGCCCACTTACTGAGCGAGCCCAGTCCCACAGCAGGTGCCACACCAGCTCAGACTGTGTCTCTCACTTGCGCCAGCTCAGGTGCCATCCCCTACCTGTCTGTCATGCCGGCCGTCTGCCATCGTCCTGTGGCAGGGGAGCGCAGACTGCTTCCAAGTCCCAGTGTTCCCAGCCAGAGTTCGGGCTTCTTCAGTGCTTGGTGCCTCAGTAACACTCCTAGCTTGAATGCAGGAAGCTTTGGCACATTACCGCTTGAAGACTCAGGCAACTTCGGCGCCCCTGCCAGGCAGTAGATAGGCGGCTTTGGCAAGTGACAGCCAAAGCCCCGGCTGCTTGGCAACTGCCCCAGGCTGCATAAGATTCCCATTGTTTTTGAGTCCAGGCTGATATGGCCACCTACCTGCCCATACACTGTCATTGGCAGAAAACAGCGCAAAAGAAATAACATGAAAAATCAAATGCAAGAAAATCCAGTTAGATCACCCAGTCCCACAGTGAATACACCTAACCAAAACATAGAAGAACCAATAGGACCAGAACACCAAATTGAAGCTATGAGCAATGCAACCCTGACCAACCTACTGGTAGAACTTGCAGGAAAGCAACAAAAGGCCAATAATCATGTGGATGCTGCAATCACTAAACTAGAACTAATAGATAAGAAATTGGAAGGATTTCAAAGACAGTTAAGGGATTTGAGGGAGAGTGAGAAACAAGAAGACCTTAAAAATCAGCTGGCCATGCTAAATCAAGACATAAAGAAATGCAAGGATGAATTCCAAGAATCATCAAGAAAATCAGAAAATGATGTGAAAAGGGAGCTTGACAGAGGGATGGAAATTATACATATAAAAGAAGTAGACAATGCAAACTTAATTGAACAAGTGAAAAACTCGCTAGAAGCTCTCAAGAATAGAGTCAGCCAAGTGGAGGATAGAAACTCTGATCTGGAAGACAAGATGGAAGAAACAGTTAGAGAGTTCAAAAATTTCAGTAAGTTCAAAAGCTCCTGTGAACAGAACATGAGAGAATCGTGGGATACACTTAAACGTCCTAATATCAGGATCATTGGAATACCGGAAGGAGAAGAAATTCAGACCAAAGGCATGGAGAACTTATTTAACAAAATAATTGAAGAAAACTTCCCCAGTCTCTTAAAAGAAAGGCTCATCAAGATACAAGAAGCCAATAGAACTCCAAACAGACTGGACCAAAGGAGAAACTCTCCAAGACATATTATCATTAATACTATAAACATTGGCACCAAAGAGAAAATCCTAAAAGCAGCTAGGGACAAACAGCACACTACCTTCAAAGGTAACCCCATCAGAATTACTTCAGACTTCTCAATGGAAACCCTGAAAGCTAGAAGGGCTTGGAATTAAACACTGCAAAGTCTAAGAACCTATGGCTTCCAACCCAAACTACTCTACCCAGCAAAAGTATCCCCCATAATAGATGGTGAAAGAAAAACATTCATGACAAAACTCAGTTTTACAATTATATGAACACAAAACCAGACCTACAGAGAGTATGTCAGGAAATTCTACACAGAGAAGAAAAAAAATAATCAAACACAATTGCCTACAAGAAGCAGATCACAACAACCAAACTCACAGTAGGCACAAAAAACTTCAACGTCCATGAGGACACCAACCCACATTTACCATCACAATATGGCAAGGATCAAATCAAATCTCACAGTCATTACCCAAAATATTAATGGCCTTAATTCACCCATCAAGAGACACAAGCTAAAAGGATGGATCAAAAAATTAGACCCGTATATCTGTTGCCTTCAAGAAACCCACCTCACCATTAAAGACAGACATCTCCTCAGGGTGAAAGGGTGGAAAACAGTATTCCAAGCAAATGGGAATAAGAAACAAGCAGGTGTAGCTATATTAATGTCAGATAAAATAGACTTCAAACCAAAAATAATGAATAAAGACAAAGAAGGCCACTTCCTACTTATCAAGGAAATGATCCATCAAGAGGATATTACAATAATAAATCTGTATGCAACAAACACAGGGGCACCACAGTTCACAAAACAAAACCTACTTGATAATAAAACAGAAATAACCACAAACACCATCATAGCTGGGGACTTCAAAACACTATTATCAGTAATAGACAGATCATCCAAACAGAAACTCAACAGGGAAGTAGGAGAGCTCAACAAAACTATAGATCAGTTAGACCTAATGGACATCTACAGAACCTTCCATCCCAAATCCACAGATTACACATTCTTCTCAGCAGCACATGGAACATTCTCCCAAATAGACCATATACAGGGTCACAAAGACTGCCTCCACATATTTAGGAAGATTTACATAATTCCCTGCATGATATCAGATTACAATGCTGTATTGCTAAATCAACAGCAAAAGACCTACCAAGAATCCCAACGGCACCTGGAAACTGAACAGTACACTTTTAAACAATAAATGGATAGTGGATGAAATAAAAAATGAAATTGCAAAATTTCTGGAATTGAACAACAATGAGAACACATCGTACCAAAACTTATGGGACACAATGAAGGCGGTCCTCAGGGGAGAATTCATAGCCCTCAATGCCTTCATAAAGAAGACAGAAAGGTCCCAAATCAATGACCTAACCATCCACCTAAAGGCACTGGAAAAACAAGAGAAATCCAACCCCAAGTGCTCCAGAAGGAAAGAAATAATTAAAGTCAGAGCAGAAATCAATAAACTGGAAACAAAGGAAACAATTAAGACAATTGACAAAACAAAGAGCTGGTTCTTTGAAAAAATAAACAATATTGACAAACCCCTGGCCAATCTGATCAAGCAAAAAAAGGAGAAGCTTCAAATTAACAAAATTCAAAATGAAAAAGGAGAGATCACAACAGACATAAGTGAAATTGGGAGAAACATCAGGACTTATTTCAAAAACCTCTACTCCACAAAACTGGATAATGTGGAGGAGATGGATAAATTCTTGGACGCATACCATCTACCAAATCTAAACACGGAGCAGATTAATCACCTCAATCAACCCATCACACTCATGGAGAACGAAAAAGTAATAAAAAACCAAAAAAGAAGAGCCCAGGACCAGATGGCTTCTCAGCTGAATTCTCTCAAACCTTCATGGAAGAACTCAAACCAATCTTCCTCAAACTGTGCCTCACAATTGGTGAACAGGAAAAGCTACCCAACTCCTTTTATGAAGCTAGCATCACCCTAATACCAAAACCAGGCAGAGATGCCACAAGAAAAGAAAACTACTGGCCTATTTCCCTAATGAATTTAGATGCTATGATCTTAAAGAAAAACCTTGCAAACTGAATCCAACAACACATCAAAAGCATTATCCACCTTGTCCAAGTGGGATTCATTCCAGGAACACAGGGGTGGTACCACATATGGAAATCTTTCAATGTAATACACCACATAAACCAGGTTAAACATAAAAACCACATGATCATTTCGATAGATGCAGAAAAGGCCTTTGACAAGATTCAACATCACTTCATGTTCAAAACATAGGAGAGAATTTGCATGGTTGGTTCATATCTTAACCTAATAAAGGCAATATACAAAGCTCTGAAGGACCAAATAATACTGAATGGAGAGAGACTGGAGGAATTCCCATTAAGATCAGGAACAAGACAGGGTTGTCCACTCTCACCTCTGCTTTTCAATATAGTACTGGAAGTCCTAGCTCAAGCAATAAGACAGGAGAAGGAAATAAAAGGGATACAATTTGGAAAGGAAGAAGTTAAGTTAGCTTTATTCACTGATGAGATGATTATATATGTAAGAAACCTGAGAGACTCCATCCCAACACTCCTGAAGGTGACTAACTCATATAGTAAAGAAGCAGGGTACAAAATCAATGCACAAAAATCAGTAGCCTTCCTTTATGCAAATGACAAAGACACAGAGAAAGTAATAAGGGACATAATCCCATTTTCAACTGCAACCAAAAACAAAAATAAAGTACCTTGGAATAACATTAACCAAGGAAGTGAAAGATCTATACAATGGAAACATAAAAACACTCAAAAAAGAAATTGAGGCCAACATGAGAAAATAGAAAGACCTCCCATTTTCCTGGATAGGCAGAAATAACGTTGAGAAGATGACAATCCTACCAAAGGCAATATACAGATTTAATGCAATTCCAATTAAAATCCCTAGAGTGTTCTTCACAGAGATGGAAAAAATGATCTCAAATTTCATATGGAAAGGCAGAATGCCTCACATTTCCAGACATATCCTCAGCAAAAGAAATTCTTCTGGAGGCATCACCATACATGATCCAAAGCTATATTGCAAAGACATAGTAACAAAAAAAAAAAAACAAAACAAAAAAAAAAAAAAAAACATGGTACTGGCATAAAAACAGGAGTATAGACCAATGGAATGGACTTGAGGACCCAGACTTTGGGTCAAGCAACTATAGCTACTTGATATTGGATAAAGGCCCAAACAATATAGGCTGGAAAAAAGACAGCATCTTCAACAAATGTTGCTGGACAAACTGGATAACCATATGCAGGAAACTGAAACTTGACCCACACATTTCACCATGCACTACACTGAAGTCCAAATGGATCAAAGATCTCAATATAAGACAAGAAACTTGAATACTTCTGGAAGAAAATTTAGGAAGTACTTTCCATCATATAGGAATGGAAAATGACTTCCTGAAAAAAACCCCAGTAGCTCATGAACTTAAACCGTCACTCAACCAATGGGATATCATGAAGCTGAGGAGTTTCCTTATAGAGAAGTATACAATAATCAAAGGCAATAGATTACCCACAAAATGGGAGAAAATATTTGCGGGTTATCCAACTGATAGAGGCCTAACCTCTAGAATCTACAAAGAACTCAAAAATCTAAACAGTAAGAAGTCAAAAACCCCACTCACAAAATGGGGCAAAGAGCTGAACAGGTAGTTCACAGAGGAAGAACTAGAAATGGCCAACCAACACTTAAGAAAATGTTCATCATCTCTAATCATCAGAGAAATGCAAATTAAAACAACTATGAGATTCCACCTTACCCCAATAAGGATAGCAAACATCAAAAAATCAAATAAAAATAAATGCTGGCAAGGATGTGGAGAAGTAGGAACACTCATTCACTGTTGGTGGGAATGTAGCATGGTACAACCACTTTGGAAAGCAATATGGAGACTGCTGAAAAAGCTGAGTATAGATATACCAACAGAACCAGTTACTCCCTTACTGGGCATCTACCCTAAAACCTTCAAACCACAGGCTAGAGAGATTTGCTCCACCATGTTTATAGCAGCTCAATTAGTAATAGCTAAGAGCTGGAATCAACCCAGATGTCCATCACTAGAAGAATGGATAACTAAGATGTGGTATATCTACACAATGGAATTCTATACAGGAGTAAGAAAAAATGACACAATGAAATTTGAGGAAAACTGGTTGAACCTGGAACAGATCATTCTCAGTGAACTTACCCAACCACACAAAAAAAATCACATCATAGTCTCACTGCTCTACAGCACCTAATCTGAATCTACCCAAGATACCTTACATTCCCAGCAAGCATCTCCTAGACTAGACACTAGGATGGAAGGGGAGGGAGAGGAGGGCATCAAAGGGGTGGGAAACACAAATCTAGACCCAAACTGCAATGGTACCATAATTTTATACTTACTAAAAGACAGACCAAATGGCTGATCCTTCAACAGGCCCTTACAGGGAACACCTGAACCACAAGACACTGGAGAGTGTAATATCAAGACTAACCTTAATCTTCTACATCTTCCCTCCCTCACTTCCCCTCTCCCCCTCTCTCTCTCTCTTATCTCTAACTCTTGTATATTAGTTATCTTTTTCCTCATTTTGTTAATGGGCACTGACCTGTAACTCCCAGAACCAGCATGGGGCTATTATCCTCAATGAGCTTTTGATCAGAGAGACCTACAAGGTTTCCTAAAAGACAGACAGATTTCTGTCAGAGTACTTGATGACCCATCAAAGGCAAGTGGTAAGAACCTACTGCTGAAGACACCTTACGTGATTGACATGCAAATTAGAATGGCATGGCTGGAAGTTGGAAGAGAGTCAGTCCCCAGACTGTCGGCGCGTCTAGTGCCAGAAGGTGCTACATGGGCAAGTGGGGGAAAATGACCAATATCTGTTGAAGCAACGCATGGTCTAACCTACTTAGCAGCAAATAACCTGTTGTGATGCCCACACAGGTGCAGTGGTGGCACACAGCCATGGTGGAGAACCAACTGCTCTCAATTTGGCTAACTGATCCCCTCACTGGTATGGGACCCATAGCTGGAGCTGGGAAACAAGTCACAACCATATCCAAACATAAGCCCACTCTCCAATATCAAGCTACCATCAATTGTGGGCTACAAGAGGGCCTACACCTATTAAATTCCCTATAAAATAAAAAGTAAGGGTTATCTCATTTGTCCTGGTGCTAACTTACTCTCCATTGGAGAATCTGCTTCTCTTTTTCAGATAGATGTAGATCCTAAGGAGAGAGCCCCCCCATCATACCTCAAAAGGGCCCCGGCTGAAATAAGAAAAATTGGAGAAATAAGCAAGGGGGCTGTTTTCCTGATGAACTGGATACCAGCACAAGGGGGAAGGAGATCAACACAGAGAATAATCAACTCCTACCAAATCAGAGAGCCAGAGCCTCAGAGGCCCCCAACACCTCATCACTGAAGCGGACCAAAATTGAACCCAACATGGCTCAGGTAAATTTTGCAGAAGAGGGGGTGGAAAGAATGTCAGAGCCTCATGTTGGGTCGTGATATGCAGAGACATTTAGCTTACCCATAACTGTGGACTAACTCCACAATGCATGACCCGTATTCCTCAATAAGGAGGGGCCTAGGGGAGGGGGTAGGTCACGGATGAGCCTAAGAATGGTACCAAATTGACTGTATTTGCTGAATACAAAACTAACTAATAAAGAAAAAAAAAAAAAAAAAACCTCACCAATACAACCAATACAGACAGACACCTCCCCAGGGTGAAGGGATGGATAATATTATTCCAAATAAATGGAAATAAGAAACAAGCAGGTGCTAATAATATAATTAATATATGACAAAATAGACTTCAAACCAAAAGTAATCAAAAATGACAAAGAAGGTAACTTCTTACTCATCAAGGGAACATTACAACATGAGAATATCACAATCATAAATCTATATTTGCTAAACAGAGGTTCACCACAGTTTATAAAGCAAAACCTACTTTGAAACAAAACAGAAATAAAAGCAACAATATCATAGTCAAAGACTTCAATAGTCCACTGTCATCAACAGAAAAAGATCATCCAAGCAGAAAATCTAAAGGGAAACAGTAGAGCTCAACACCACCATACATCAACTAGACTTAACAAACATTTATGGAACTTTCCACCACAGCTCTACAGAATAAACATTTTTCTCAGCAGTCCATTTAACCTTCTTCAAAATAGACCATAAATTAGGCCATAAAGTGTATCTGTATAAATTCAGGAAATCTGAGGTAACTTCCTATGTCATTTCAGATCACAATGCTTCAAAGATAGAAATTAATAACAAGAGACATATCAAGAATTCCATCAGCTCATGGAGTCTAACCAGTCCACTTTTATATAATAAACGAATTGTGGAATAAATAAAAAACAAATTGTAAAATTCCTAGACTTGAATGATAATGAAAACACAACTTATGGGACACAATGTAGTCAGTCCTACAGGGAAAATTCATGGTGCTAAATGCCTTTATACCAAAGAGGGAGAGATCCCAAATTAATAACCCAACTGTCCACATAAAGGCATTTGAAACACAAGAAGAATCCAACCATAAGAGCTGCAGACAGAAGGAAATAATCAAGATCAGACCAGAAATTAAAGAATTGGAAACTAAGAAAACAATTTAAAAATTTGATGAAATGAAGAGCTTGTTGTTTGAAGAAAAAATAACCAAGATTTATAAACACTTGGTCAATTTGATGAAGCAAAAATAAAAAGGAATTCTCAAATTAAAAAAATCAAAAATGAAAAAGGAGATGTCACAACAGACATCAATGAAATTGGAAGAATCATCAGGAGAAACTTCCAAATGTGGTACATCTACACAATGGAATTCTATTCAACAGTAAAGAAAAATGATATTATGAAATTTGCAGGGAAATGGATGGATCTGGAAAGGATTATCCTAAGTGAGGTAACTCGGGCCCAGAAAGCCAAGCATTGCATGTTCTCTCATATATGTGGATCCTAGCTACAAATGTACAGACTTGGGTGTGGTCTGGAACCAAAAATCAGTAGCAGAGGCTCAGAAGCTAGAAAAAGGCTATAAGGGAGGGAGGAAAGGGATGGTTTTAAGAGGATGGTATTGTATATATGTAAGTAGAAGAACAGATTACAGGGAGGGGAAAGGCCTAAGTGAGGTCAGTGGAAGAGATTGTATAGAAGAAGGGCAGGCGGGGAGGGTCAATTAAAATTCAAGATATTCTGAATAAGACATATGACAATCTACTTTCTTAAATAATGGCACATCCAGAAGCCATAGATTGTCACTAGAAAAATTTCAGTGCCAGGGATGGGATACCTTCCAGTGAGTTGTTGGCCAGGGAGGTCCCTCTTGCCTCCAAACCATTATAGGCTATTGCCAAGGCCCTTGATTCCCTATGAGAAAGAGATTGTAAGACCCTATTGCTGAAGACTTCACATGCTTGAGAGGAAAAGTCACTGAGAAATCAAGTTGGTGCTCAGCAGAAAACCTTCTCCCTGTACCCCAGCCAAATGAAAGGTGGAAAAAGCTGCACTGTATGAAGCCTTCTGGGAGACAGAAGTCATCAGCAGTGAAAACAGTGGACACTGGAAACCTCAAGTTTGGCCAGACATGCCAAATGACTGAATGAGTGCAATAGTAACATGTCTGCTGTGGGGAAAACTAACTGCTCTCTAATTGGACTGAAGGCCCACTCTATGGGAGGGTATATGTACCTGGTACTGAAAGCCTAATCAAAAGACGATGTGCTTTAGGGGTTTAAAAGCTGCTCTTCTTTCGATAAATGCATATATTACTCTCACAAAAAGCACTACATTTCATATTCATACTCATATATTAATGCTACTGTCACTTCTGGCTAGAGAAGATTCTTTCTTTTCAGATGGCCATGACCAAAAGGCAACAGAGTGCTGAGAAAAAGGGATGGAGGAGTGCCCAGCACTGAAACATCTAACATTCTCCAAGGCTCAGGATCCATTACGAAAGAGGTGGCAGAAAAAATGTAAGGGCCAAAGGAAGGTTACTATTCTTCACATACAACTGTCCAGACAGAATTTGGCCTTGATATCGAAGACCTTGTAGTGCCTAGCAATTCCCACACAAGACCCTCACATTAGGAGAAAAAGATGACGACATTAAATTAAAAGAGGGACTAATGCAGAGAGGGAGGGGATATGATGGACAGCAGAGTTATGAAGGGGAAAGTGGGGGAGGGGAGGGGTGGGTAGGGAAGTACCATTGTTTGTTGTCTGTAAGTGTCTAAGTTGTAAAAAATTAAATATAATATAAATAAAAAATATATATTGTATATAACTAAATATAAATAAAAAACTATATATATATAGTTTTTTATTTTCCAAATATATTTTTTATATTTTATATTTTATTTTATTTATATATTTTATATTTTATTTTCCAGATTTTCCAAATATATATATGTATATATATTTTGGAAAAAATATATATTTGGAAAATATATATTATTTGGAAGATATATATATATATATTTGGAAAAATTTTTGTAAAAATGTATATATATTTGGAAAATCTGGAAAACATAAATGAGTTCCTAGCCACATACCCACTACCAAAACTAAATTCAGTGGCGATCACTCTCCTAAACAACCCTGCCACATCCATGGAGATTGAAAAATTAATCAAAAACCTCAGTAAATAGAAAAGTCCAGGACTGGATGCTTTCTCAGCTGAATTATAACAAACATTCATTGATGAACTGAAAAAAAAAATTCTCAATAACTGTTTCTCATAATTTGGGAGCAGGGAATCCTCCCAACTCCTTTTATGCAGCTAGCATCACCCTAATACTCAAATAAGACAGATATACAATGAGAAAAAATTGTTGGTCCCTATCCCTATCCCTGATAAACTTAGATGCAAAATCCTGAACAAAATCCTCATTAACTGAATGCAACAACACATCAAAAGCATTATCCACCTTGACCAAATAGGTCCATCCCATGGACACAGGGATAGTTCACCATATAGAAATCGGTCAACATAATACACCACATAAATAAACTTAACCATCAGAACCACATAATGATCTCAATTGATACAGAGAAGGCATTTCACAAAATACAAAACTACTTCATGATCAAAATGCTGGAAAGCATAGGCATAGAGACTTTATATATATATATATATATATATATATATATATATATATATATATATATATATATATATCACACAAAGCCCAAATAAAACATAATGGAGAAAGACTCAAGGAGTTCCCACTGGGATAGGGAACAATACAAGGGTCCCCACTCTCACAAGTGCTCCTCAAAATTATGAGAATCACTAGCCCAAGAAATAAGACAGGAGAAAGAAATACATTAAAATTGGAAAGGAGAAGTCAAGTTAGCCCTATTTGCAGATGGCATGATCCTATACATAAGTGACCTGAAAGTCTCCATCTCAAGACATCTAAAGGTTATTAATCCCTTCAGTAAAGTGGCAGGATGCAAAATTAACGCACAGAAATCAGTAGCATTTCTATATGCAAAAGACAAATATATAGAAAAAGAAATCAGTGAGGATGTCCCATTTTCAATAGCAAAAAAAAAAAAAAAAAAAAAAAATACCTTGGAATAACACTAACCAAGGATGTGAAAGACCTGTATAATAAAAACATTAAAAAAAAAAAAACCTCAGTCTGCAGAGATGATTTAGTGGTTAAGTGCTTTCCTGTGAAGCCTAAGGACTCCTGTTCAAGGCTCGATTCCCTAGGACCCATGTTATCCAGATGCACAAATGGGCGTATGGATCTGGAGTTCTTTTGCAGTGGCTGGAAGCTTTGGCGTGCCCATTCTCTCTTTCTGCCTCTTTCCCTCTCTGTCTGTCACTCTCAAATAAATAAATAAAAATAAACAAAAAAATTAAAAAACCTCAAGAGAGAAATCAAGGAGAACTTGAGAGGATGGAAAGACCTCCCATGCATAGGTAGAATTAATATTGTGAAAATGGCAATTCTACCCAAAGCAACATACAGATTTATGCAATACCAATAAAAATTCAAGCATAATTCTTCACAGAGATACCATCTCAAAATTCATATGGAATGGCAGCACGCCTCAAATATCCAAACATATCCTCAACATAAAGAAATGCCTCTGGAAGTATCACCATACCTGATCTAAAGCTATATTACAAAGCTACAGTAACAAAAACAGCATGGTACTGGCATAAAAACAGAAACAGACCAATGAACAGAATTGAAGACCTGGAACTTAGGTCAAGTAACTAGAACTACTTGATCTTTGATAAAGGTGACAATAGTGTAGACTGGAGAAAAGACAGCATCTGGGCTGGAGAGATGGCTTAGTGGTTAAGCGCTTGCCTGTGAAGCCTAAGGACCCCGGTTCAAGGCTCAATTCCCCAGGACCCACGTTAGCCAGATGCACAAGGGGGCACATGCGTCTGGAGTTTGTTTGCAGTAGCTGGAAGCCCTGGCATGCTCATTCTATATCTCCCTCTTTATTTCTCTGTCTGTTGCTCTCAGATTAATAAAAATAAACAAACAAAAAAATTAAAAAGACAGCATCTTCAGCAAATGTTGTTGGACAAATTGGATGAACATATGTAGAAAAACCTAAATTAGACTTACTCTTCTCTCCATACACAAAAATCAAGTCCAAATGGACTAAAGACCTCACTATAAGGCCTGAAACTCTTCTACTGGAAGAAAAAACAGGAGGCACTCTCCATGACATAGGAGTGAGGAAAGACTTCATTAACAAATCCCTAGTAGCCCAGGAAATTAAGCAAGCACTTAACCAATGGGATCTCATGAAACTAAAATGCTTTTGCACAAACAAACATACCATCAGCAGAGATAATAGATTACTTACTGAATAAGAGAAAATCTTTACCAGCTATACCACTGACAGAAGCCTAATATCTAGAATCTACAAAGAACTTAAGAAAAATAAACAATTAAAAAAAAAACTACAAAATGGGGCAGAGGTGGAAATATAAATAGCAAACACACACTTACACAAATATTCAAAATTGCTAATCATTAGAGAAATGGAAATTAAAATAACCATGAGACTCCACCTTATAACAGGATGGATGGAAATCATTAAAAAATTTAACAATGACAAATGTTGACAAAAATGTGGGGAATGAGGAACCTTCATCCACTGTTGGTGGGAATTTAATCTTGTAAAACCACACAATAAATAAATATGGAGGTTCCTGAAAAGAATGAATAAAGAGCTACTAACAGACCCAGTTTTTCCCTTACTGGGCATTTACCTCAAATGTTCCATGTATCACTACATAGATATTTGCTCAAACATGTTTATAGTTGCTCAGTACTTTACTGATAAGAAATAGAATCAACCCATATGCCCATCACTGGATGACTGGATAACAAAGTTGTGGTACATTTACACAATGTAATTCTACTCAGCAATAAGAAAAAAAAAATGAGACAATGAAATTTGAAAAAAAAAAAAAAGCGGTCAGTCATTTGTTTGCCTACCTGGGTTTGACTCCCAAATACATAAGGCCAGATACAGAAATTGGCACATGCATCTGGAGTTATTTGCAATGGTAAGAGTCCCTTGGGTGTCCATAGTGTCTCTCTCACTCTCTTAAATAAATAAATAAGAAATAAATGAAAAAAAATATGGATAGACTTGGAACAGATCATACTCAGTAAACTCACACAGTCACAGAAAGACAAATGCAGCATGGTGTCACTTATTTGCCTTTCCTAAACTCAATTTGCTGATCTACACGATAGGCAACTCAAGGCCCAGACAATAGGGATGGAAGGGTTTAGGGGAATGGGAAGGAGAAGGGGAAAAATAAACACCAAACTTATTTCAAAATGAGCTGGGATAATATAAACATCTATCCCTGGAGTCATCATAAAAATATAACTTTCAAGATGAGTAAGGGGGAACACCTGAAAAGTAGGGCCCTGGAAGGGTGAGATGAAACCTAAGCTTAAAAGAAAATTGTTTTTTGTCTCTTGCATGTAACTCCCAGTACCAGAGATTGGCTGCTACTTACATTGAGCTGTTCATCAGAGAGGCCTACAAGGTCTCCAAATAAAACATGCTTTCTGTCAAAGCACTTAATTACCCAGCTGAGGCAAAGGGTAATACCTTATTGCTGAAGACACCATATGCTTCTGACACAGACCATGGAGAAACCTGTCTGGAATTCACGAAAAAAGCTAGTCCCCAGCCAGCCAGTCTAGTGCTGTGTGAGCTACTCCGGGAAAGTGACCAACAGCAGTCTGAACAACCAGAGGTCTAAGCTACTCAAAAGCAAACACCCTGACAGGATGTACATGTCAGTGCAACAGTGGCACACAGCCTCCATGGGTAACCAATACCTTTCTGATTGGCTAAGAGATCCACTCAGTGTAAAGGAAGCGATATCTTCAATTTGGAACAAGATCAGAATAGTAAGGAGACAAAGATTATGTTCTAAAGTGTCAAGCTCTCGCTAGTCTTTGGTCTTAGTCTCCCTAAACCAATAATGCTTATCCCATTTAAACTATGCTGACTTCATTCTCTGTTGGAGAATTTGTTCTTCTTTTACGGAAGGTATCTAGAAGAGAGGAAACATATTGCCCCTCACACTTCAGTCAAGCCACAGCTGAAACTACAGATGAATTGGGGAGATGAACATGAGTGCTGCTTTCATGCTGAACCTGATAGTCAGCACCAGGTTATAGGAGACAGACCCTGAGGATACTCAACACCTACCAAAGCAGAAATCCAGAGGCTCCTAAAAGCTCATCACTGAAGTAGACTTAAAACTCACCCACCACAACTCTGGAAATTTGGTGGAAGAGGGAATGAAAAGATTGTAAGAGCCACATGTTGAGACATCATGGCCAAAGGCATTCCCTTCCGCCAAAAAATAACTGACTACTGCTCCTACAATGCATAATTTACAACCCCATAGGTAATACCTGCAATCTCACTGAGGCACATAACCAATGGAATTCGGGCAGGGGCGAGGGAAAAGAGGGTACCAATACATGATGTGCCCATAAAAAATATGTTGTTAAAATAGAACTGAATAAAATTAAATGTGCTTTTTCCCCCAGATAAAGCACTTCCAACAAATTGAACAAACTAAAGGCTGATTTCAACAAAGTTTATCTTAGCAATCCCATGATTGATTGAGCTTTCCTACACAGCATGGAGAAATGGTAATTTAAGGAGCATGGTGATCCCAATGTGCCTGCATTGAAATATCACATCCTAACATATATAACAATTTCCTTGTAGATGGACAGATAGAACTCCCCATCCATAGATCTTTCACCGTGCATGTATGCTACTCACTCTTTCAGAAGCCATGGGATTCCATGCATTGTTTCATACAGCTGGCACTAGACTTACCTGAGATCTTAGGTGATGGTTGCATTAAGTTTCCCCTCCCCTCTGCTTTTATGTGGTTATGTCATAGGCCCAATCTGGAGCATGTCTCATATGCAGTCACAGTGGATATTAATGATGATGGCAATAGTTCTTTTTCCTAGAAAACCACATCATGCAAGTCATTGAACTAGGGGCAAATAAAGCAAGAGATCTATTGTGATTTTAATTGCAATGTTACATGAGTTCAATCCTAATCTCAACTTCAATAATACGTTAAGGAGACAATTAGCTGATTTACAATATATGTGAAATGACAAAAACAAAAGGAATTGCCAAGATGTTCTTGTAAAAAAAAATAGAGATTAGAAACAGTATTGAGACTGATATTTGGGCCAAAAGAAGCCAAAAAAAAAAAAAAATCTTTAGAAGACATTGTAGTGCAAATTGTCTTGTCCTTGATAGAGAAGGACTTTAAAATAAAAAGTAAAAGGAATACCCGATAATGGAAAATGATTACCTTGCCTACATTGAAATTTACCAACTTTATTTAATATAATAACTTCCATATCCACAAGGGCTGGGATAGATCCTCTCATCATATGCTATTGGTTTTCAAATTTAAATTTGTAATGTAAAGTTGGAAAATAGCTTAGAAATCCCTAATTAAGTTGAACCTATGTGTACATATATGCATATTTATATATCCTATACTTATCAATAGACAGTTGTATAATACAGAATTGAAGAAACTATCAGCTCCAAAATTTCTATAAAAATGACAGAATTAGTGATGAATTTATGGCTTAGTCAAATAACAGAATGCCAGAAACCATTAAAAGTGAATGAGCTTAAACAATGTGCACAAGCTTGACTGTCAAAAGCTGAATACATAAAATTTCACATATATAAAGAACAAAATTAAGTAAATTGATAAGTGGATGGATGAATGGAGACAGTACTGTGTTTGAATGTAAAATGTCTCCCACAACCTCATGTGTTTGAATACTTAGTTCTTAAGCAGAACAGTTTTGGGATATGCATTAGATACCATTCTTATTATTATTATCAAATACCTGAACCAAACAACAAAATTTTAAAAAGAAGTGTTTTTTTTTTTGGCTCACAGTTTGAGTGTCTAGTCCGTCATGGCAGGGAAGTCATGGTTGTGGGAGTGTGGGAGCAGCTCAGACTGTGATGGCAAAAGTGTGAGGCTACTAGGTCTTCTCTCTCAGAATCAGGATATAGAGGAATGGGAATTCCTTTTACCTAGATTTCTCTTTTTCTTTTCTTAGTCAGTTCAGAACCTCTGTCCATGAGATGGCACTGCCCACTCTCACATCAGTCCTCTCTGGATTAGTGATAGTAGTCATGCCCAAAGGTAGATGTCAGTAGCCAATAAATGTTTCTTAATCCAAACCAAATGACAGAGCAAAATTAGACATCACCACCTTTGGGACATGGGCAGCCACTGCAAAACAACTCTAGACACATGCACTAAATTGTGCATCTGGCTTATGTGGGTCCTGGGGAAACAAACATTGGTTGTTTGACTTTGCAGGCAAGCACCTTAACTGCTAAGCTATCTCTCCAGTCTGAAATTTTCTAAGTCTTTGATTGTTTCAAAATTTTGTTAAAGATTTAATTATATTTTTCAAATACACAAGTATTATGTAACACAAATTATACACACAACCACACTAAAATTTAATTTTTGTTCCTGATGACTGTTTTTGTACAGGTAAAAATGAGTACAAAGCTTATCCATATTTAAAGTCACTTTTAAAGGAGAAATAACTTAAAATTATACTTAAATACATAAAAATATAATTCAGTGGACTCCAAACAGACAATATGCCGTATATTATATTTTGTGGTTTTGATTTTTTATGAGTGTTATGCTTATTGTGATGCTAATTACAGAGAAATATTTTTTAAAATAATCATACAATTCTCTTTTAAAGTTTAGATAATTTATGAGCAAGGAAAAATGGAGAGCCACCCAGTTTTGCCTTATGGCTTTTGTACATAGTTGCTAGAGAATTCTTCTCTTTATTGTGAATCTGCCACTGATTATATTAGTAGCATTGGGCATAACCTCTGGACTTTTCTATTTGTCATATAAATTATGGAGATAATGCTACCTCTTTCCATGGGTGGCAAAAAACATTATATATCTTGTTTATAAAATGAGGGAGAAAATACAAATGAAAAATTGAAAAATCAAACATTTTACTGTTATATTTTTCTCTTTAGGCACTCAAATCATTAAAATAAAAAGAGCCATAAAATAATTTTTTTATGTGAATTAACGTTCAAAAACAAGCATTTGCTTTTAACAGATGATCATTCCTTGTCTTTACTGTAACATTCACCTGTATTAAAAGTGCTTTTAATAATTCATGTTAATTCATTTGATCAGTTTTATACTCTTAAAATAAGCAATGCAAGTCATTTATATGTTTAGAATTTGAAAATTTTTTGTAAGTTTTTTCATGGTAAAATATAAGTAAGATTTATTTCTAGTATTCAAGATAAATTTTGTCATTATAAGGGCTTAACATAAGCACTAAAATCCTCAATTAGGGCTGGAGGGATGGCTTAACAGTTAAGGCATTTGTCTACAAAGCCAAAGGAACCAAGTTCAATTCCCCAGGACCCACGTTAGCCAGATGCACAAGGGGCACACATGTCTGGAGTTCGTTTGCAGTGGCTGGAGGCCCTGGCACGCCCCCCTCCCTTTCTCTTTCTCTCTTTTTGCTCTCCCTCTCTCTTTCTCTCTGTCAAATAAATAAACAAAAATAAAATATTTTTAATAATCCTCAATTACATATTTTCTAAAAGTGACAAACTTAACATTAGGGTACATTGGCTATTTCACATTTAAAAGGAGTAAGTATAGATTGCCTTTCACCTTGTACTACATCAGCAAATTACCTACCCTCATAGTAACTTCACCTCAAATCTGTACTTACATGCATTTCAACAGTGCAATCAATCATAACACATTGCACATTTTAGTTATTTTATGCATATAATTAGAATAAATAAGTTAGTGAAAATTGAAAATAAATCCCAGGACTTGTGTAGTTTGGTCAGATAAGAGCTCAGGAAACATGCCTTTATAACACAAGCAGCTAACTAAAGTAGCTCTTTCTGTTTATATGACACTATTCTGAAGACACAGTGCTCCGCAGCTTTCTTCAATGGCATTTTTCTCTGTTATCTTCTTTTACAATGTTCTTGAATCATAGGTCGTAATATAATATTCTTCTTTTCAGTGAAGATTTTGATGAAATCTCTGATTAACATGGACTTGGATATATCCATTCTGCTAAAAAAAATTTCAAGGACATATTTTATACCTGAAACAACTCTCTAGTGAATTCACAACTTTACTATGTATGATGACAATAAAAATAAAGATTAAAAAAATATAGCACATATTTACAACTGTGCTTACAATGCTCTAAAAAGAACATCTTGACATTGAATGTCTTAAGCAAATTGCATATGGGATATATCACATATAACTATTTCTTCTCCCATTCACTCTTTGTGCTGTATCTATGAAAATGGTGTCACAAGGGCATCTGTATAATTCACATACTCAGGAGCTTTAGTTTAGGATTCATTTGTAAAAGGAAATTCTACTTAGAATTGAATAATTTTTATACTTGGTCATTGAAGGCTAACTTCTGTACCATAGCAAAAGAAGGAGTCAGATGGGATTTGAACTAAGAAATTGAGAATGCCCTAGTTTTCAGATTTTCTTTTTATCTGTATGGATTTTATCAGTCCATTAGCTTAACTTCTCCATTCTGGCTTATACCAAAGTGAAAGCACCAGTTTATCTAAAGGGAAATTGTAGTTTCTTATAGATTCACTTACAGAGTACATTAGATATGAAAAATGAATTCAGTGATAATAATAACTATGTTATTGAAAATTTTCTATGAATCACAGTGAAATACTTTAAAAAATGGTTCTCTTTATAATTTCTAGTGAAAATCTGCAAAAGTAAACTTTCCCCTGCATTTTTAGGTTAAAAATGAGTTTAAACTAAAAATATGCTCTGCATAGGCATTTTTCCATAGTGTGAAAAATGTCCTAATTATCTTTAGGATATTTCTTTTCAAATATGCCCCCACCCCCGAGGTTTATGCACTTATTCTAAACTTGTAACAGAAGGAACAGGTCTCCATAGCACTGGTGGATACTTTATTCCACTTAAAGAATTTAAAAATTAAGAAACAGAGAGACAGAAGTATGTTTTTTGTATTAGAAAACAACTCCAGTTGTTCTCTTCTTTTTTATATTTAATTTATTTTTTATTGACAACTTCCATAATTGCAGAAAATAACCCATGGTAATTCCCTCTCTCCCCCGACTTGCCCCTTTAAAACTCCACTCTCCATTATACCTCTCCCCCTTCTAATCAGTCTCTCTTTTTCTTTGATGTCATCATCTTTTCCTCCTATTATGATGGTCTTGTTTAGGTAGTGTTAGGCACTGTGAGATCATGGATATCCAGGCTACCTTGTGTCTGGTGGAGCATGTTATAAAGGTCCTACCCTTCCTTTGGCTCTTACATTCTTTCTGCCACCTCTTCCACAATGGACTCTTAGCCTTGGAAGTTATGATAGGGATATTTCAGTACTGAGCATTCCTCTGTCACTTCTTATCAGCACCATAGTACCTTCTGCGTCATCCCTAGGTCACTACCATATGAACAGAGAAGATTCTCTACCCCAAAGTGAGAGTAGTATAAATATATGGGTATAAACATTAAGATAAGTGCTTACTGGGCAGTTTGTTGAGCATGGTATGTATATTTAGCCAGACAAAAGCAGATATTACACCCCTAGGGCTCATGACTACCCTTGTTGTAGGTTTTCAGTATCAGAGATGTGTTCCCTCCCATGGAGTGGGCCCCCAGTCCAATTAGAAAGTGGTTGTTTTCCCCTGTAATAGACATGCCACTACTGCACCCATGGGATCATTAGGCCTGGCTGACCAAATTTAAGGCTTGCAGTGTCCACAAATGAGTATCTCCACTAGTGATTTCTCCCTCTCCCATTGAACTGCATGCAGTGTAGCTTTTTGCAGCTTTCTGTCAGCTGTTCTATATAGAGGAGGTTTTCAGCTGAGCTCCAGAAAGATTTCTCAGTGATCTTGCAGCCCAACTGTATGAAGTTTTCAGCAATAGTGTCTTACCATCTATTCCTGGTGGGAAACCAACAAACTTGGCAATGGCTTGTAATGTTTTGGGGATATCAGTGACCTCCCTGGCCAACAACTCATTGTAAGGTTTCTCATCTCTGGCACTGAAAATTTTCTACTAACCATGTATGGCTTCTGAGTGTTCCATTGTTCAAAAAAGTAGGTTTCCATATGACTAACTTATATCCTCTTAGATTTTGATTAGCCCTCCCTCCACCTTTCCTTATTCAATCTCCTCCCATGACTTCACTTAGGCCTTTTCACCCCCATTAATATGTTCTTCTACTTACATATATAAACATTTTTTTCTCCAAAATGAAGTCGAGATAATTTTTACTTCTTATATCTTCAATTTCCAAAAAAAATTAAATAGGAAAATATTTTTTATTATTAATCCATTAACATTGATAGAATCAATCACCACTCAAAAGCCACCACATTGAAAATAACACAGTATTACTTAATGAAGTCCATTTCTACCCACACCATGCAAATATAAATCCAATTCTTATGAAAATATACAACAATAATTACATTATGTTACCAAATGTCATTCAAAATGCTGTCAAAATAAACAAGTGTTAATTAAGTTTATTATCTAGAAAAAATTTCTCAGAAGTTGTGTCAGTCAGCATTATGGACCATTGATTATAAACAGAAGTGGTTTCTAACCACAAGAATAGCAAGTAGACATAGAAGCACATGGAATAACTCATAATATTTCTTCAGAATACACAATTAGTATATGTATTAATGACAAAGACTAATGCATTTATATCAACAAAATAAAATACTATGGACTCTATCATTACTTCACAACACCTACAAGTGTAAACTTAACATATTTCATTTTGACTAGTGAGGGAAATAAAAATAAGAATCAGTGAGTTGCTTGAAGTTTAAATCTGTTGTTTGTTGTACTTTCACATTTGTTGACTATACAGCATGCTTGCTGGAGAGAAAATCTAGAAATTGTGCAGTTGCTGGGTAGCCCTGAGATTATCACTAAGGAAAAGAGAAGGTCCCCCAGCTATTATCTACCAAGGAGGTTAATTTATATCAGCATGATTTCCTACTATCTCTCTATGTTCTTTAGTTATTTAATATGGGAACTACTTACTAAGACTAATTAAAAGACTTATGATCTTTTCAGAATCTCAAAATCTTGCTTATTTCAGTACAATTTGTCAAAGTTCCTTAATCCTCTATATTTTCTTAAGTTTTACATCATATGCACATGCAAGACAAAGATGAAATATATAGATGAGAGAAGAGGCAGCAAAAGGAATATTAAAACCAGAGGACACAGTATTACAAACAAATATTTATTAGAATGATATAAATATTTGTTTTGCTAATGTTTTCCAAAAATTCTATTATGACCTTTCAATGAGTAGGAATAAATTCTATGCATGTATACTTCTTACCTTATATATAAAGAATAATGATTCATACATTTCATATACTATAATTTATATTCATAGTTAATCTCTTAATTCATTTTTTTGTATCAAATACCATCTTGAGAATGACATTAACTGTTCAAAGAACTAACTCCATCATTCAGCAATATCCAGTAACCTTTGGCAGAAAGTAATTTATTTTATAATAGTTGTTTTTTATTTTTGTACCATATAGATTAAATATTTTACAAGAGCAATGTCTTACACTACTGTAGAAATAATCATCTAACGATGAAATGCTAGAAAATAACAGCAAGGTGAAACAAAAATCCATTGACTTAGCTTACCTTTCAAGGACAAGAACTTTTCTAATGACCTCTGCAAAAGAGAAAAGAGACAAAAACTCTTTAGGAAAAGTATCGGTTTGTGAAGAAGACACTTCGCCTCAGACAAGAAATATGTGCATATTCAGAGCTGCACAGAGAAACTTTTACAAGATAATAATAAATTCAAATGGCTTAAATATTACACCAGCTTTTCCGCAGTTCAGTTTTCACACTGAACATGACCAAAGCCATCTTTAGTCAATTCTCAGATAGTAATACTATTTTAACTAGAAAATCTATCAGCCACCTTCCAGGCATGGAAATTTATTTTTATCACTGGCATGGTCTTTTAGAGAGCATGTGACATATGGAATACTGTTGATGAAAAATAGTATTTTAATTTTTCTTACAAATATAGCCATTACACTTTCTGTGCCTCTGAGGGGAAATGCTGAAAAGAAGTCGGAATTTCCAAAGGAGCTTATACATTCTTTGTATTTCTTCCATTTTCTTCATCACATATTCTTTGGACAATGCTGGGATGTGAATTTCTTGACTTCCCAAATGATGATGAGTAGTATTTTCTGTACATACTCTTGGGTAGTGCCAAGATTATAGTGGAAATTTCAAGTGAAGGAAAGAGACAGTGAAAATAAGAAATATTGATCTTTATTTGGCAATTGGGGAAACCTGGATAATTTTAGGCGAAGATATACATAAAAAATATGATACTTCACTTTTGGTTTGTGCAGGAGTGATAGAAAGATGAAATTAAGGTGAAATTCAGCTGTCTATCATGTCATTGCAAGTATTCAAGAATAAATGCTTGGAACAGAATAAAATCATTTGGAAAAGAGAAAAAATCAATAGATATAATTTAATCAAATAACAAAATAGTTAATTTTAGAGAAAGGTGGACATTGGCAATAAGAGATTGAATATAAATGAGTGAAACCTGACTATAATCTAAGATTTCTTAGACAACGTTTATTCAGATTATAATCTCATACTGAATTATGATAGACAGAACCGTTTTAGGTACTTAATATCTTAAATTCCCATTTATAGTAATTTATCATAGTTATCATAGAAAGATTATAACACAATATGTTTTATCTGAGTATCAGATAGTAAACATGTTTGCTTTTGCCTACCAGGTAATGTAAGTCACAAATAATCAATATTCTATTTTGAAGGCAGTATGAGAAAATGAATAACTATGCCTGTTCACTGTATTCCAACAACATTCTATTTACAAAACATGGACTGGAATTCATTTGACCCATGAGGTGTCATGTTCTTACCTCTGCTCTGTGGTTACTGACTGAAATAAAATTTATGAAATGAAATGTGACATACTAGCAGTGATTTACCTGAAACTCAAACAAAATGAAAAGATTACAAAGTATTCACAAAGGCATGTTACATGCAATTCATTCATTGGGAATTCATTGGGAATAAATTACAATGAATATATATATATATATATATATATATATATATATATATATATATATATAAGTTTAGCACATTTTTGGTCTGATGCATTCCATTTTTTGCAGGAATTTTAGCTGAGTTTTTGGCATTCATTCTTTAAATTTGCCTCCTTAAACCAGGCTCCTTGAATACTGAAGTATGCCTGTTTCATCAAGATACCATGCTGAAATGTATCTCCTTTGCACAAACTTGTTACTTTAAGGAGATTGGGAACAGAAATCGACAGATTCATTGTCGAGGTTCCAACAACTGAAACTATGAAGTTGGAAACTCTGAGTGACATATGGGTAAATGCAGCCACAGCTCTGCTGTCATTCTTTACTTCTTACCTTGGTCAGCTGTAGGACTAGAAGCCTACGAATTAGATTCCCCTACTTCAGATTAGGTAATTGCATTATGAGATATTGGCAGGACATTAGAATATGAGATCCCTAGTTCCCCAACCCTGTTTTCATCCTGCATCTTCAGTAACCTTCTGCAGCCTCAGTATCTGTGGGTAGTAATCCCAATGAAAGTGACCATATTAGATGTGTTATAAATTCCTCTCTGGGGCATACAGTCCTATGTTTTCCCTTCCAGATGTTGAGACTTATTCTACACAGAATTCTTATAACTTCTCAAACATATCCTTTCCTCCTACATACACTCAAGCATACACTTTCCTCCTACACATTCCACTTGGGTTCTTAGAACAGTCTTACTGAGCCTCTGACTTGTGTTCTGCCATGTCTAACACATTTTCAGCATTCCCCTGATCAAGGACACATGAGATTCACAATATGAGCTACCATCCTTTCCTCTTCCACTCTGCTCTCTGCCACAGGACACTTCCATGGTATATATCACTAAAAGGTGCATCCCAGGAACTCTACAGTCATCAAAGCCTACAGATGCTCAGTGTTATTGCTTGTATTAATAGCAAAAATATTTGTATATAACTTTAAAAATTCTCTCATGTACTTGGAATCAAGAAGCTTTGTCTATCTATTCACAACAACAAATAGGAAAACAAATCGTGAATTGCTTTTTCATTCCAATGAAAGCATATGCTGAAAAATAAAGAAACATGGAGTCACAATTCTCATTTCAGCTGAATACAATTTTAATTCAATCACTTAACTGCAAAGTGTGTGTGTGTGTGTGTGTGTGGTGTGTGTGTGTGTGTGTATGCTTGTATGTGTGTTATTGTGGTTTCAATGTTCCCCACAGATTCATGTATTTGAATGATTAATTCTCAGTTGTTGGTACTATTTGGGAAGGTTATCAAATCTTTAGGTAGTGAACTCTTGCTGGAAAACATGACTGTCTCAGCCAAGCCCACTTGCTCTCTCCCTCTCTCTAATTCTTTCACTATTTCTTCCATGTTGAGGTGAAATTATGAAACAAGCTGCTTAGTCGTCTCATCCATGTTTTCACTGCTATACAGATGCTTCCCCTCCAAACTGTAACCTGAAAATATGCCTTTTCCTTCCTTAAGCTGCCTATTTTTCATATATTTGTTACAGCAAATAGAAAGTAACTGATGAACTGTGTATTGATTCCAGATGGATATTTAAACATATTTTATTTATTTATTTATTTGAGAGAGTGAGAGAAAGAGAGAAAGAGAATGGGCATGCCAGGGCCTCCAGCCACTGCAAACGAACTCCAGATGCATGTGCCCTCTTGTGCATCTGGCTTATATGTGAAGCCATCTCTCCAGCCCCCAGATGGAATTATTAAAATAAATAAATGTAGGTAGAAAAATTATGTTACTTTTCCCTTTATGATAAGTCATTTTTATTGTTGGTCATAATGGAAACAGAATGTTTAGGTTAAAAAAAGATATTTAAGATAAGAGTAGTCATAGTGCATCCATAAGTTAACTTTTAAATATAGTCTGAAGCTGATCTGCAAACCTTAATGATTAACTTTACTCTTTAGGTTGAGATCAGACTGTTCTTATATAACAAAAAAAGCCACTTTCTTAACACCATTATAGTTCCATTTTTATTTTATTTTTTAAAGATTTATTTTATTTTATTTATGAAAGACAGAGAGAGGGAGAGAAAGAGTGATAATGGATGTGCCAGGACCTCTAGCCACTGGAAATGAACTCTAATGGGCCATCATGTGCCTATGTAGGGCCTGAAAAATTGATACTGTGTCCTTGGGCTTCACAGATGGAATTTGCTTTGTCTATCTATTCACAACAACAAATAGGAAAACAGAACATGAATTGCTTTTTCATTCCAATGAAAGCATATGCTGAAAAGTGCCTTAACCATTAAGCAATCTCTCCAGCCCTATATTTCCACTTCTTATCCACTATATAACAGGTCAAACAAATTGAGAAAATGCACTTTCTGATATTATTCAACTAATGAATCTTTTATACCCGGAATTCCAAGTCAATATAAAATTACTATCTGTAAAGCTGTTTTTACTTTAGGAGATTACCAGGTATATATAACAAATCAGATTTCTAAGAGAAGTATTTTAGTTTTTCCTAAAATTTCATTTTGAAATCTCCAATTAACCCTACTGTTTGACCTCTACTCTAAGAGATGCAAGTATAAAAGCTTCAAGGCAATGGTTAATTGGATAAACAAATTCTAGGGTAGAAATTGGAAGGAACACTTTTATAACTAACCTTTGAAATTACATATCTATATATAGCTAAGTGATTTTAGTCTTATTTCTGTGTTGCATACTACAAACATCTGACATTCTTTATGGTTTTCTTTTTAAAAGTATTTTAAAAGTCATGTTATACCAATTATGACAATTATTAGTGTTTGACTCTCATCTTACAAAGCAAATAATCTTAATGAAGCAGAGAGACTAAAACATCAATTTTGCTATTAGTTTCTCTTAGGGATGTTTTCTGCTGTCTGTTTACTATGAATAAAAGTTTTGTTAAAAGAACTATTATTTGTTATGATTCTTTTCTTATGAAAAAAATTAAATACATGTTTTACATACATATACTTTTTATACAAGTGCTGCTTCAAAGATAGTAACTGTAGGTTAGATGAACATTTTTAAGAAGCCATATTAAGAAGCACTGTTATTTCAGTGCAAAAAGGAATAAGAAAAATAGTGATAGTTATGAACCATGGACTGATTGTTCTTGGGAATCAGGAAAGGCTGGTGATGGCTGATGTATTAATGATTCTAGAATAGCAAAGAATAATGATGGTCTCTCTGATATATATGAAGATCTCTTAGTAAGTTTCCTATTGCCACAAAACTCTCTGTGCCTGAGAAGGAATAATAACACTGGGCTTACAACAGAGAAATAATAACAGAGGAATAACAGCCTATAATTCTACATGTCACAGATCTTCTGTTTGTAACATAGCTTACTAAGTCTATTAACTGTTAAAGGCGTGGGCTTGAAAGCCTTCTGACAAGAGTTCAGTCCTCCCCATAACCCATTGCAAGCCAAGCACAAAATGATGCAGCAAAGGGTGGCAGAGCCAGAAATTTCCTAAGGATGCTGCCAGTGAGAATAGTTCAGCAGTGGCAAAACAAGAAACCCTGTCTCAAATGAAGATGGAAGGAAAGAAAATACATCTTGACATTGTAATTTGACCTTCATACATGTGTGCCCATACACATACACACACATACATAAACACAGACAAGTAAAAAGAAATAAGTCATTTTATGCATGCTCACTTATGCCTGTAATCCCTGTAATTCAAGAGCAGAAACAGGGAAAAATTTGAGATTCAGGTCTGCCTTTTTGTGTAGTGAGATTCTTACCTCAAACTTACATAACACACACTTAACAATGAGTCAGTGGGAAGACGTAGGAGTCAATGTTAAATGAGATACTTCAGAAACAACAACTTTTACATTTAGAGATATTGTTTAATTTTTTTTCAAATGTAAAACAAGGAAAAAATATTGAATTGGAAAAAACTGTCAATAGAGAACCATTAAAGCATAAAGAATTTTAAGTATCTAAATGTTATCTAAGGTAGGGGAAAATATAATTAAAGCTATAATTGTTAAGTGTTCCATTGTAAGCAGGAGCATACAAGTTTCAATATCTTAAGATCATTAATATACAAATGCAAAAATACAAATAACAAAGTTCCCCCATCATATTTCATTAAGAGAAAATATCATTTAGTAAGTAAAGTGAAGTTAAGTAATTTTTGGACATACAAGACTAAAATAATTCCTCACAAGCCAAAATTAATTAAAAGTAACATTAAAATAAGTCCTTCAGGTAACAGGAAAATGATATCACATGAATACTTGGAACACTAAAGCATAAAAAATACTGAGAGAAAATATAAATGTTGTTGAAATACAAGTAGCAGTAATTTAGTTAAAGATACAAGTTATAGAGTTTACAACATTTGTTTGAATAAAATGTTTTATAGCAACAATGCAACATCAAGAAAGGATAAATTGAATTGTTCTCAGGTAAAGATGTGCTCTATAGTATGGTAAATTATCAATTAAACATATCAGATAGTGATTTAAATTATATGTCCCTCATAAAATCATATGTTCTGAATGCTTGGTCCCCAGATGATGGTGATTTTGGAGGTAGAGCCTTACTTGAGGAGGAGTGTTACTGGTGACAGTCTTAGGAGCGTTATGTTAGAGCTTGCTAGAGCTTGGTTCACTTTCCTGCTGATGTTTTTATTCTGTTGTGGCACAAATGATGTTCAACTTTGGTTCATATAATGTTATCCCATGCCATCATGGAACTCTCCATTGATACCGCAAGCCAATTTTTAAAAAATAAATAATAAGTCAGCTGTTTTTGATTAGGTTCTTTGATCCAGAAAAATGAAGATAACTACAAAATCTTGGGAGAAGTTAAGATATGTACTATAAATGTCATGGGGAATGTTCTGATAATACAAAAGGAGTTTAAGATAATAAGTCTGCAAGGAAGAAACAGAACCATCAATGCTAACTGTTCAGAAAGCATTTTAACAGAAAATTAAAGAATATAGCAAATGCTACAATTATTTCAATAACCACATTACATGTAAAGAGTATTCATGTGAATAAAATGTCAGAGGCAAGGAAGATGTTAAGTTAGCTTTATTCACTGATGACATGATTGTATATGTAAGAGACCCGAGAGACTCCATCCCAAAACTCCTGAAGGTGATTAACTCCTATAGCAAAGTAGCAGGATACAAAATCAATGCACAAAAATCAGTAGCCTTCCTTTATGCAAATGACAAAGAGAAAGAGAAAGAAATAAGGGACATAGTCCCATTTTCAATCGCAACAAAAAAAATAAAATACCTTGGAATAACGTCAACCAAGGAAGTGAAAGATCTATACAATGAAAACATAAAAGCACTCAAAAAAGAAATTGAGGCGGACTTGAGAAAATGGGAAGACCTCCCATGTTCCTGGATAGGCAGAAATAACATTGTGAAGATGACAATCCTACCAAAGGCAATATACAGATTTAATGCAATTCCAATAAAAATCCCTACAGTGTTCTTCACAGAGATAGAAAAAATGATCTCAAATTTCATATGGAAAGGTAGAAGGCCTTGCATTTCCAAACATATCCTCAGCAAAAGAAATACCTCTGGAGGCCTCACCATACCTGATACAAAGCCATAGTAATAAAAACAGCATGGTACTGGCATAAAAACAGGAGTATGGACCAATGGAATAGACTTGAGGACCCAGACTTTGGGTCAAGCAACTATAGCTACTTGATATTCGATAAAGGCCCGAAAAATAAAGGCTGGAAAAAAGACAGCATCTTCAACAAATGGTGTTGGACAAACTGGATAAGCATATGCAGGAAACTGAAACTTGACCCACATATTTCACCATGCACCACACTGAAGTCCAAATGGATCAAAGACCTCAATATAAGACCAGAAACTCGAATACTACTGGAAGAAAAATTAGGAAGTACTTTCCATGATATAGGAATGGAAAAAGACTTCCTTAACAAAACCCCAGTAGCTCACGAACTTAAACCATCACTCAACCAATGGGATCACATGAAGCTGAAGAGTTTCTTCACAGACAAGCATACAATAAGCAAAGCCAATAGATTACCCACAGAATGGGAGAAAATATTTATCATATTGAAATTAAAAGCAAGCATCAACACTGTGCCATCTATAAGAAATCTGCTTAAAGATAAAAATAAGTAACAAGTAAAAAGTTAAACCTGTCCACTATGATACCACTAATAAAATATAATTTAGGGTATCTATATAACATTAACATTGATTTCATAAAAACATTGATTTCAAAAAAAAGTAATGAGTATGCTAATGGAAATTTATCACTTCATCAGGGTCATACACTAAAGAAGAGAAATATTTTATGTGAAGGAAAATCTGATAAAAGTAAGATCATAAGTATATGGTATCAAAGTTCATAGAACATATATACAGAAATCCAATAATAAGCTGGTTGTGTTGGTGCATGCAAGCTGGAAGAGCGTCAGTTCCCAGACAGTCAATGCATCTAGAGTCGGGATGTGCTGCATGAGTGACTGGGGGATAATGACCAATATCTGTCCAAGCAACGCATGGTCTAACCTACTTAGCAGCAAACAACCTGACATGATTATTATACAAGTGCAATAGTGGCACATAGCCATGGTGGGAAACCACCTGTTTTAGATTTGGCTAACTGATCTGCTCAGTGGAAAGGGACCCATAGCTGGAGTTGGAAAGTAAGTCAGAACCATATACAAAAATGAGCCGGCTCTCCCTTAAACTCTCTCTGAAAAACAATGGTTATCACACTTACTTGGTGTTAACTTTACTCTTCGTTCAAGAGAACCATCCCATCATGCCTCAAAAGGGGAAACATACAAGAATGCTATTTTCTTGGCGAATGGGGAATCAGCACAATGGTGAAGGAGATAGACACAGAGAACAATCAAACCCTAACAAACCAAATATCCAGAGACACAGAGGTGCCCAAGAGCTCAACACAGAAGCAGACCTAATATGAACCCAACATGGCTCAGCGAAATTTGCAGAAGAGGGGGCGGGAAGAATGTCAGAGTAATGTGCGTTTTAACTCTTTAATGGGTAGAGGTAGAACAGCTGCCTCAATACCTGAATTTAGTTTTGAAATTTGTCCTAGTGAAAACAGGATAGCTGTAAAGCTGCCATACTTCCTCATTCTAAGGAAAATAAAATTGAGTCAATATTCAGAGAGCATTATGCTATCTGCATTAACCACAACACCTATTGAATTCTGTATTACTGACTCAATGAATATATAGTTAGATTGGTAGCTGCTCTTTCCATACTTATAAGGCAATGTGAAATTTGGGGTTTCATGTTTGCCAACATGATGAGATCCATCTCCTGGTCACAGGTTTACTATATCCTATTGCTTGTGGGAATTCCCATTATACTGTAAACTATTGCCAGAATTCATAAAACATTTTCTTAAATAATACCAGTGCAATGTTTCACACAGAAAAATGTTATTTTTCTTCAACATATGTCTGTATAACACCTCTTATATTATCACCACATTCTTTAAGTTACTGCACAAATCATTTCTTTCAAAAATGGGGAAGGATGGATAGCACTGTGGTTTAAGCACTTGCCTGTGAAGCCTAAGGACCCATGGTTGCTATCTCTCCAGATCCCATATAAGCCAGACTCACAAAGGTGATGCAAGCTCAAGGTTGCACATGCGCACTGGGTGCCAAACATTTGGAAATAGATTTCACTGTCTGTGGCCCTGGCATGCTGATTCTCTCTCTCTCTGTCAATCTCAATCTCTCTCTCTCTCTCTCTCTCTCTCTTGGTTTCTCACTCTCTCTCTCTAACAAAAGAAAAACCATAAAACTTATAGTGAAAATGCATGTCTAAATGTAAATATTTTATGTTACTGATTAATAAAGACTTTGCAGAGTTTTCCACATGATTGTAATACACTATTTTAAACTGATTTATAAGAACAGTTAATATATCCCAGTGACAAGACTTCTGCTATATATCTCATGTAATTGGGACACTTAAAATAGCTGAGAAAATCTTTTTCCTTCATTTGAGGACAACTACTTTGATCAACCATGAAGTTTTGTAATAGTTTCCAAATATTAATATTCAATGGACAATCTTAATGATGACTAAAATTTTAAAATAATATAACATACTATGATTTTCTTTTTGTATTTCTTAAGACTATTCTAAATTTTTGAGAATATTTTCAAATTTTAATATAAACATTTAAGTGCTGCTAAAACATTCTTCATTTCAGCAATACAATCTTATTTTCTTACAAAGCTTCTACACATACTCTCACACACATTCAGTTTGATTCCCATTATGAAAATGGTAATAGCTACTTTAATCAATGGTAAAATGTCTTTTAGACATTCCTTATTAGTAAAAATTCCATACTCTCAAATTTTTATTAAGTGATCCAAATGGCATTCATATATTATTGGAAATATTTGCAATGATATCATGTGTACTTGAAAATTAAATTTTATGTTGGTAATATAAGCTTTTTGATACCAGATTGCTTTAATCATGAAGACTTTTCAGTAATTAGAATATTTAGTATGAGTTTGCAATTTCCCTCTTGTCAATGCACAATGATACAGCTTTAGAAGTATTTTCTAATTGGAAAACAGTTAATAATGCATAAAATTTTCATAATGTTTAAAGTATTGTTAATAATTCCATTTGAAAACTTTGATGTATAGATCGGGATAAATATTTAGTGATATAATTAAATAAGAAAAATAAAAGCAAATATAAATATCTTCCTAGAAACTAATACCACTCTTCCTTTGCTACTTTATTTGGCTTTCTAATTAAAACAAAAGAGAAGATGTGCTATTTTCTCCCTGTCTTCCCTGATAGTACTTTCCATTTTTTGATCTAATATCATCAATTTTCCCTGGTAACCACACTATTAAGCTCTTCCTAAGGAGGCCAATTCCAAACTGCTAGTTTAAGTAATATATTCTCCTTCATCATCATACTTGACCAACTAGTTCTACTTGTTATACTTTTGACACTCCCTTGTTTTCTTAAACATTTATTTCTATTGTCAAGATTTTTCCAACATGCCTTCACGGACACATCATTACTACATTGGGTATGTCCTTTCAGCTAACCATTTCTCACACTGTTCTCAGCCTGGCATCTACTTTAAAAAATATATATATTTTATTGTTTTTAAATTTGTGCACAGAGATTTAGGTATCATTAATTCTGGCCTTTTATGTTTTTTTTTTTTTTTTAAGGTAGGGTCTCACTCTAGTCCAAGCTGACCTGGTATTCAATCTGTAGTCTCAGGTTGGCCTTGGACTCATGGTGATCCTCCAACCTCTGTCTCCCAAGTGTGGGCATTAAACGTATGCCGCACCATGCCCAGCCAATTCTAACATTTTTGAAAAGGTGGTTTTAGTTGATTCTTACCCCCACTTCTCCTCAGTTCTTCCCATTTTCCCTTTCCCCAATATTTTTCTTGTTCCTTTATCATCTACTTTTAAACATAATCCACTGTTTGCCCAGTGAACTCAGTAATACACAAATAAGTCTGAAATTTTATGTAAGTAATCACATCAAGCCACACAACATTTAAGAAGGGACAACATACTAATGCCTTCTAAATTTGTGATCACATGTTAGATTAACCATAAATATTATAATATTTATTCAATGATTCTATTTTCTTTTTTCCAAGTATTTTAGAAGGATCAAAACTATGATTTGATAAACACCTGTTATTTGATTCATCACACCCACAGCAAACATGATCCAAATTTATATCAAATTGTTATAAGGAAAACAGCAAGAATCCAAGGTTTGTCACCATGCTGAGATACTTTAATATTTTACATTCCTTCACCATTAATATTGGAGGAATTACAGTCCTTGTAATGGGAAATAGAGCTAACAATTCTATGGCTCTGAATGCAACGTGATAACAAGAAAATAGTCATGTTAATTACTCTGATTGGATAATTAATCATGTATACATATATACTGTACACAATTATTATAAACATTCAATAAAATACTGATAGTTTGAAAATATTTTAACAGAAAATGGGTTACTGCAAAATGTGAAAGTTGATATAGACCCAAATAGATTTAACCAATTCCTAGTTGACAATAAATGCTCAATAATAATTCTAAGTGGAAGAAATTTATTTTATTTGCCATGATTTCCTAAATTTTATCCTTATTGTCCACCATATTCATGAGTTCATGAACATATATGCACAGAATTCACATTTCTTATGCACATCTCCAATAAAAATATGTGTGTTTGTGAACTTAATGAACTTAGAAAATACCACACCATCTGTTTTTGAAAATCTTACTATATATACTATAATTGCATTTCCAATTTTATCTCAAAATCAGCATTAAATTTAAATTTATAGTATTCCTTAATCTGTTTCTCTTTTACATTTTTCTTTGTATCTTAGAACAATGTTGCTTAACTTCCATGAAATGAAATAGCTGTGTTTCTATGATTAGTGTAAAGTTCATCTTATAATTAGGCAACCACTGCTTAACAACTTCCAAGTTTCCATACATTTATAAGAAGCAATTTTATAAATTCTTTATTAAACGGAGTATTAGTGCAAGTGATATTTGTTATTTTGGAGCCTGAATATTTAGAAAGGTATATTATTGTTTTTCATAAGCCAGATGGAAGAAAAGAAATATGGGACTACAGAGTATGGTTGTTTCATATATCAGAAGAGGTTCCCAATAAAGCCTACCCATCATGTAGTCAGTTACATGAGAAAGAAATGAGTTTTTACATATTCAAGTTTAGGTATAAAGTGCAACCAAATCAATTAATATAATATGATCCTAAAAATCTTCATTTTAATTTTGATTATTTATGTATTTAGCATCCTTCTACTATTAAGTAGTATGTTTTATACTTGAAGGAAACACTTCAAGCATTACATATAAGTATTGTCAAGTTATATTTTGTTATGTGATATTATACTATATGAATAATGATTTTATTTGTATCAGAACCGAAAAATTTCAGAAAGAAGTGTGATCTTTATGAAATTTGATGGTATATCTTCTATATTGCTTAGACATTTTATAATAATATTCACAATGACCCTTCATGGTTTCAGATTCTTCACTTTCAGTTGCTTTTATGAAAAATGTTGATATTGAAATGTATGCAAGTATACCTTGGAAATGTTAAGAATTTAAATAAATGATCATTATCATGCGTTGACTTTTGGTTAATCAATCATACTATTTTAACACTAATCATTAATTTTAAATTTCTTGCTTTTGTTATGCACATGATTCCACTTGCAGATAATTCAAATTTGCTTTCTCATACTTAATTTTATTCTTACAAAACTAGCTGTAAACTTGACAAAAGTAGAGTATGAACAAAAGTGTAACATGTTATCTGTATCTCTATCCTAGTGTTAATAAAATACAATAAAATTTAACTACTAAGCTTTGTGATATAAGCTTTGTTTGCCAAATAGATTTCCATTCCTTGCTACAGTCTAAGATTTTATTAAGATTGGATACTAGATTTCTTTACAATGTTTTGTTATCTATTATAGTAATCATTTTTTGCTTAATTAAATAATTTTTGAAATGTTCAAACCAAACTAAATTGATCAAAAACAATCTCATTTTTGTACTGCTATCTTCTTTTGTTAGTGCTTGGTTTAGTGGTTTTTCTTTTATATTCTGGACTAGAATTGGCTTTAAATCCTCCTATATATATTTGTGACTTTTATAAATGCAAGACTCCTTTTTTTGTTTGATTTTTTTTTTGAGGGTCTCGCTCTAGCTGAGGCTGACCTGGAATTCACTATGTAATCTCAGAGTGGCCTCTTCTTTTTTTATTATAAATGCAAGACTCTTACTATTAATTATCCCTTTTTTTAATTTGGGTAATAGGTGACACAAAATTAGAATCATATATTATTTGAATTTGGAGGAATATTACTTTAAAATTATTTTGGCTGATAATTTCCTCTGTGAAAAGATTTTTGAGGCAGGTCCAACAGACTGGTCTTTCTTTTTTATGCCACAGAGAGTGGGAGTGAGATAGATAGATGATAGATAGATAGATAGATAGATAGATAATAGATATATAGATGGAAAGAGAGAGAGAGAAAGAGGGAGGAGAGAGAATTGGCACACCAGGGACTCCAGCCACTGTGATGGAGCTCCAGATGCTTGTGCCATCTAGCATGCATGTGTGACCTTGCACACTTGTGTCACCTTGCATCTGGCTTACATGGAATCTTGACAGTCAAAACAAGGGTCTGGGCTTTCAATCAAGCATATTAACAGCTAAGCCATCTCTCCAGCCCAAGATTTTTATTAAAAGTATAATTTTATTAATAATCATAGGATTATTTTGGCTGCAATTTCAACCAGAGACAAGTTGCATGACTTATAATACTTTTCTTCTCAGTGCTCAATTATCTCTTCCTCAAATACCCTTTTTAAGATGTTTAAAGCTAAGCCGGGCGTGGTGGCGCACGCCTTTAATCCCAGCACTCGGGAGGCAGAGGTAGGAGGATCGCCGTGAGTTCGAGGCCACCCTGAGACTCCATAGTGAATTCCAGGTCAGTCTGGGCTAGAGTGAGACCCTACCTTGAAAAACCAAAAAAAAAAAAAAAAAAAAAAGATGTTTAAAGCTATATGTCTAATATTTGCTCTTATATTCTGAATTGTTTTTCAGCATTTTCTTACTATTTAAAATATTTTATATTTTATTATTTGTCTTCATTACTTGATTCACCATTTTAATTGTATTTTGACTCCTTTAGTTATTTCCCACTGTTGTGCTTTCTATGTTTTTATTAAAATGTTATATGTAGATCATTAAGTACAATTTTCTTTCCTATGCAATTTTCTTGAACTTTCATTTTAATATTAAGCCTTCATTATTTCTCATAAGTTTTGTGTAGGTCCATTATGATGCAATCATTTTAATTTACTTTATTATGGTATAATTGTTTCATGCAAACTATAAAATTTTTAGTGTATAGCTTGATGAAGATTTGGAAATGCTTAAAATCTTGAGAGCTCAACAGCAATTAAAATATACCACATTTATCCACTGCCCTAATAGTTTCAATTAAATCACCTCACAGCCAATCCAGACTGCCCAGGGGACAGGATGGTTTTTACTGGAATTGAACATTGAAGGAATTACATTTCATATTTCATAATTGTTCTTTGGTAGCTGTTACTATTCTCAGTACACATTGGCCAAGTTGCTCTAGATACTCACTATGTTTCAGTCTTAGTGTGTGTGTATTTGTGTATGTGTGTGTGCACAGTCATGCACAATTGCATATGTAGAATGGATGAGTGTATATATGCAACTTCATATGCATTTGAGTAAATTTCTACATGCTCATGTGTGTGTGTGTGTGTGTGTGTGTGTGTGTGTGGTTGTGGCTATCTGGTGCCTTACTATTGCTGTCTACTTTACTTTTAAGACTATCTTTTCATTAAACCTGATGCTTTCAATTGGCATGTAGACAAACTAGCCTCCAATTCCTGGGGATCTCCCTGTCTCCACCAACCAGCTCAGGGATACAGGCATGTTCTGCAACAACTGCATTTTTACATAGGTGCTAGAGTTCTAAACTTAGTTCCTTAGGCTTGCACAGTAAGTACCTTATCTACTGAGCCATTCCCTAGATCAATTAAAAATTCTTTGAAAATAATATATATATATATGACATGCTGCTGAGATCTTCTATAAGTTTTCGTTAATACTTGCCCTGTGTTTTAGACAAAATTCATTTAGATACTTGTTTTCTATTAAAATTTTTCTGTATCATGCCATAGTTTTAATTCAAGTACCATCCTTGCTGGTAGACATTTTTATTTTATGGTATTTTCTATATAATGCTAATGCTAGGTATTTTTTAAATTAATGTTTATTGTAAATATGTTAGGTTTTAGGCACATCTCTTAAATATAGTATGCTGATTCATTTTTACTGGCATGAATTTTGTGTGTGTGTGTGTTTTCTTTTCATCATATATGTCTACTTTTAGGGTTTATAATGGTTAATAGTGATTATTAACTTTTTGGGTTCACTGTGGGAGTATCTGTGAGAAAATTTCTAGATAAAGTTAACTGAGATGACAAAACCCACCCTGACGTGAATATTACCAGTACATACGCAGGGTTCTCTAACTGAAACAGAGAAAACATGTGGAACACTTGCATGCATTACTCTCTGCTTCCTGATCATGGAAGCAATGTGACAAGCTGCTCCGCCTTCTTTCTCTTAATCACTTATTATCTCACATCCCTTATTTACTTATATACAAGCATTGAAATTAGGATTCATATACGAGAGATAGAACATGCTATTGTTTCTTTCAGGTCCTAGGTATACCTCTCTTAGTATATGTTTTTACAATTCCATCCTATTTCCTGAAATTTTCATAACTTCATTTTTACATACAGCTGAGTAATGTTACATTATCTGTACACAATTTTATATCCATTCATCTGTTGATGGGCATCTAAGAATGATACAATTTCCTAGCTCTTAAGAATATAGCAGCAATGAACGTGGATGTCCAAGTACCTCTGTGAAAGGACATACAGTTCTTTGGGGATATGCCCAGGACTGGTATAGATGGGTCAAGGGGCAGTGCAAATTTTAGCTCTTGGGGACAATTCCTTGTTAATTTCCATAATGACTGCATCAATTTACATTATCAGCAACAGTGATAAATGTTCCCTTTTCTCTACAGTCTAGACAACATTGTTGTCATTAGTTTTCTTGACTGATAAATGATCTAAAAGTGTTTGGAGAAATCATCTCATGCCAATCAGAATGGCTAGCATAAAAAACAAAACAAACAAACAAAAAATCCTCAATTTGTTTTTAGTAGGCATTTTATCACAGCAATGAGGAAAGAAGCTTATACAACATCGATTATTATTTCACACTTTCTTTTGCAAACATGTTTTTAAAGGATATATTCCTATTAATTTTATTGGGTATTTGAAATTGAAATAATCTATTTTTTAAGTTTCATTTATATGTTTCTTTCTTCTGTTGCTGTTCTTCAAAGAAGGTTTCATTGAGGGCAGTCTGGATTAAAATGTGCTTTCTAAGGGTGCTGTTTCCCTGGTGAACTGGGTACCAGCACAAGGATGAAGGAGATCAACACAGAGAAAAATAAATTCCTACCAAATCAGAGAGCCAGAGACCCACAGGCCCCCAACACCTCATCACTGAAGCAGACCAAAAATGAACCCAACATGGCTCAGGGAAATTTGGCGGAAGACGGAGTGGAAAGAATGTCTGAGCCACATGTTGGGTCATGATATGCAGAGACATTTATCTTACCCATAACTGTGGGCTAACTCCACAATGCATGACCCATATACCTCAACAAGGAGGGGCCAAGAGGAGGGGGTAGGTCACTGATGAGCTTAATAATGGTACCAAACTGACTGTATTTGCTGAATACAAAACTAATTATTAAAAAAAATAAAAAAATTAAAGTTAAAAAAATGAAATAAAATGTGCTTTCTTTCAGTACATGAAATACATTGCTCTTTCATTTCATTTACTATATATATATATATATATATATATATATATATATATATATAGTAAATATGGGGCTGAGAAGATGGCTCAGTGATTAAAGACACTTCCTTGCTAAGCCTAACAGCCTGAGTTCAATTACAAAGTACCCACAAATTCGCACATGCATCTGGAGTTTGATTGCAGTCGTGGAAAGCCCAGATGTGCCCATGCTTTCTCTTAGTCTTCGTGTGTCTGTCTTTCTCTCTATCTGTTTCTCTCTCAATTGAATAAATAAAAATGTTTTGTAAAATGCAAATATGTTATGATTATATAATTTCAGTATTAGAATGATGGTATCATATTGTAATGTGAAAATTCTATATGTTTATTTTCAATATTCTTCTGCTTGTGTTTTCACTGGTCTGGTTCTCTTTTACAGTGTTTTAATTTATTTCTCACTTTGTTAGTTTTTAAATTATAAACAGGTGTTACTTAAAAATTCTTGTAATAGAATTAATATTGATTGAGTTTGGTTATTTTCAGGCCTTGTGTGATTGTTTTTTAAATATGAGCTCTTGAAGACATTTTGATTTTATATACACTGCCAATCACCCAAAGGCTTCTACAAAATTCTACTTCATATTTTGCAATGAATAAAGTCTTCATTAATCAGGCCTAAAAACTAGTCACATGACTATGAAAACTAAAGTTTATACCTTTTCAGTGCATTAATGAATAAAATGAATATTATTCTTAGACCCTATGGTATGGAAAACAATCATCTCTTTTAATTTTATAATAAAAAACCAACTGTACTTCTATTTTATTTTAATTCATGCCTTATTTCTTGTTTAAAATTCTATATATTTGATTTTTGGAAATCCATTAATAAGAAGCTCCCAGCTGGACTCATTTAAGACCTCACAGGCAGATATCATCTCCTGCCAATCAGTGGTAATTTGTCATAGTTTCATAGTAAAGCCAACAAAAAGGAATTTCATTCAGTTTGAATATGTATGTAACTTTTTAATATTTCAAGTGTAATGGGTCTGGGGTCACTCAGAGATTCACTAGTTCAACACAAATATGATATTAATAAAAATATAGGCATTTATTTCTGGCCAGGACTACACTTCAAGCTGGGAACTGAGGAGTGTAACCCCGAGTTCCCTCTGCTCAGGAGTTATAATGACCAAGTTTACTTCACCTTGCTCAACAAGTCTACATGATAACAGTCACAAGCTGAGCCTAGTCACAAAAGTAGAGACAAAAAGATGTTAACAGTTTTCTCATTCAAGCAGATGCCCTGGTATCGTCCTGCATACCAAAGCTAACATTTCTTTATAACATTTCCTTATCCATCACATTCCCTTATTCTCTTATCTATCACACAAGCTCCTCAATTTATTTTTATTTATTTATTTATTTTGATTTTTCAAGGTAGGTCTCATTCTAGTTCAGGCTGACCTAAACTTCACTATGTAATCTCAGGGTAGCCTTGAACTCATGGTGAACCTCCTACCTCTGCCTCTCGAGTGCTGGGATGAAAGGCGTGCATCACCACACCTGGCTAATTTTACTTTTAACATTTTTTTATCATCAAGTTTAAGGTTTTCATTTTATTTTTCATTCTTCTTTCCAATAAAAAGATTATCTCATTTGCAGGGATTCATTACTGTTGACTTGTGAAAACACATAAACCTAACATCAATATTATTGGTCATTTGGGAAACACAACCAAATGTCAGTGATGCCATTTTCGGCAGTCTGACACTCTCCATCACTATTCTGTTTGCGGTGTCACTTCTGTTTTACACAGCTTCACGTTTGCTGAGATGAAATTCTGACCAGGCACAGTTATGGAGGAAGAGATATTTGTTGAAGCTTACAGGTCCAAGGGGAAGTTCCAAAATGGCAGAAGAAGCTGGCCCTGCTTTCACATGTCCAAGAAGAGAGAGAGAGACAGAAATGCCACAAGTCCAAAGCCACACAGCACACTTCAGGAACACCAGACAGAACTAGGCACTTTACATATCTTTAGACTGGAATTTCAAACCCAGCACCATGCCTTAAGATCTGCCCAGTGATATCTCTTCTTCCAGCAAGGTGTCTGAAGATCCAAACTACAAACTGTAAGGTTCAGAAGTAATCAAGGACCACAGAGAGCACTCTGAGGCAAAGATGGAAGCTTTATTTGGGGGGGGGGGGGGAAGGTGTACAGGAGCTACCAGGACTGATTCTCAAGAGCAGAGCAGTCAGTTAGTAGGCTTTATAGGCTTTTCAATTGGGGGAAGGTGAGAAAAGGAAGGAATTTTCTTGTTGGGGCAGTAAATCTCTGTTCTTTACATTAGCCATATGGGGAGACCAGAAGTGACCCGGTGAGAGATAAGGGGACAGTAAATCTCTGTTCTTAGGGCATAGTTAATGGTTGGGCAATTTCTTGAGGAATGTGGATGACCCATTCCCTTATATCTCTCTATTGCCATCCTGATTTCTTTTGGTGAGTCCCTTTTTGAGAAGCCCATCTTGACCTAACACAAACTAATAAAACATTTAATATATTGGAGACAATCTATTCAAACTACCATAACTTCTGTAGTGCCACTCTGATGACATGAGGAATTTTGCCTTTAATATTCTTCCAAATTACTCATCCATGCCAGTTAACCAACCTGGCAATAGAATGAGGTATATATGATCTAACAATTCATGAAGATTTCTCATCATTTTGCATATCTTTAATTTCCCTGTGTAATCATCAGAATTTTTCACCCATCCAAAACTCATCATTTATCAACTGTTAGTTGTAAAGGCACCTTGAGTCTTATTGTAACACTTCATAGAGATGTAAACATTAAACAAAGAGATGATTGAAGTACTTCTGTTGTTATTGTTAACTTATAATGAATTTTCCCTGTGGCAATCCCACTGTGATTTGTATTTTCCTAGCAGCAATATTTAAATATTTTCTAATTAGCAATAACAAATATAATGTATTCATATTTTTGTTGTGAGGAGGTAAAATAGTGTCAATAAAACCATATCTATAAAAGTGTAAAGTTAGATTTCATAAAATATATATAAGACCAATGTGTTGTTACTATAAATATTTAGATTAAGAATATTAAAATGGACTTCCGGCCAAGATGGCGACTGCCTAGCTGCGCTGCAAATCCCGGGGAAAGAAAGGCAAGATATTAAGGGTATATAGTGGCTTTTAGGGGAGAGAAAACTGGGAGGGCACAGAGGCAGGGGAACAGGTAATCGCGGATCTCCTCATGGGCGGGTAGCCCACCCCTCACCCCAAATAACCGCCGTGTTCAGAGCACCACCCCTGCTGCTGCTGCTGCTGCCCCAGCCACAGCTGCTGCGCCAGAGCCCGCACAGCTGCCACCGCCCACCGCGCCAATTGTTCCCTGCACGTGGAAGCTTAGACTGCTACGGACTCTCTTCCACTCACCCACTTACTGAGGGAGTGCAGCCCCACAGCAGGTGCCACACAAGCTCAGGTGTCTCCCGCTTGCGCCAACTCAGGTGCCATCCCCTACCTGTCTGCCGTGCTGGCCGTCCACCATTGTCCTGTGGCGGGAGAAGCACAGACTGCTTAAGATTCCCATTGTTCTTGAGCCCAGGATGATACGCCCACATACCTGACCATACACTGTCATGGGCAGAACACAGCGCAAAAGAAATAACATGAAAAATCAAATGCAAGAAAATCCAGCTAGATCACACAGTCCCACAATGAATACATCTAACCAAAACATAGAAGAACCACTAGGACCAGAACACCAAATTGAAGCTATGAGCAATGCAACCCTGACCAACCTACTGGTAGAACTTGCAGGAAAGCAACAAAGGGCCGACAATCGTGTGGATGCTGCCATAACTAAACTAGAACTAATAGATAAGAAATTGGAAGGATTAGATAAGAAATTGGAAGGATTTAAAAGAGAGTTAACACATTTGAGGGAGAGTGAAAAAAAAAGAAGACCTTAAAAATCAGCTGGCCATGCTAAATGAAGACATAAAGAAATGCAAGAATGAGATCCAAGAATCATCAAGAAATTCAGAAAATGATGTGAAAAGGGAGCTTGACAGAGGGATGGAAATTATACATAGAAAAATAATATAAAATGCAAACTTAATTGTACAGGTGCAAAACTCTCTAGAAGCTCTCAAGAATAGAGTCAGCCAAGTGGAGGATAGAAACTCTGATCTGGAAGACAAGATGGAAGAAACAGAGAGTTCAAAAATTTCAGTAAGTTCAAAAGCTCCTGTGAACAAAACATGAGGGAATGGTGGGATACACTTAAACGTCCCAGTATTAGGATCATTGGAATACTAGAAGGAGAAGAAATTCAGACCAAAGGCATGGAGAACTTATTTAACAAAATAATTGAAGAAAACTTCCCCAGTCTCTTAAAAGAAAGGCCCATCAAAATACAAGAAGACAAGAGAACTCCAAACAGACTGGATCAAAGGAGAAACTCTCCAAGACATATTAACATTAAGAGTCTAAACATTGACACCAAAGAGAAAATCCTAAAAGCAGCTAGGGAAAAACAGCACACCACCTTCAAAGGTAACCCCATCAGAATTACTTCAGACTTCTCAATGGAAACCCTGAAAGCTAGAAGGGCCTGGAATGAAACACTGCAAAGTCTAAGAACCTATGGTTTCCAACTCAAACTACTCTGCCCAGCAAAAGTATTCCCCATAATAGATGGTGAAAGAAAAACAATCCACGACAAAACTCAGCTTTACAATTATATGAACACAAAACCAAACCTACAGAGAGTATTTCAGAAAATTCTCCACAGAGAAGAAAAAAATAATCCAACACAATTGCCTACAAGAAGTAGATCACAACAACCAAACTCAGAGTAGGCACAAAAAACTTCAACGTCCATGAAAACACCAACCCACATTTACCATCACAACATGGCAGGGATCAAATCAAATCTCACAGTAATTACCCTAAATATAAATGGCCTTAATTCACCCATCAAGAGACACAAGCTAACAGGATGGATCAAAAAAGTAGACCCCTCAATCTGTTGCCTTCAAGAAACCCACCTCACCATTAAAGACAGACATTTCCTTAGGGTGAAAGGGTGGAAAACAGTATTCCAAGCAAATGGGAATAAGAAACAAGCAGGTGTAGCTATATTAATATCGGATGAAATAGACTTCAAACGTAAAACAATCAAAAAAGACAAGGAAGGCCACTTCCTACTTATCAAGGGTACGATCCATCAAGAGGATATTACAATCATAAATCTGTATGCACCAAACACAGGGGCACCACAGTTCACAAAACAAAACCTACTTGACAATAAAAAAGAAATAACCACAAACACCATCATAGCTGGGGACTTCAATACACCATTATCAGTAATAGACAGATCATCCAAACAGAAGCTCAGCAGGGAAGTAAGAGAGCTCAACAAAACCATAGATCACTTAGACCTAACGGATATCTACAGAACCTTCCATCCCAAATCCACAGATTACACATTCTTCTCAGCAGTCCATGGAACATTCTCTAAAATAGACCATATACTGGGTCACAAAGACTGCCTCCACATATTTAGGAAGATTGACATAATTCCCTGCATGATATCAGATAACAATGCTATATTGCTAGAAATCAACAACAAAAGACCCACCAAGAATTCCAAAGGCACCTGAAAGGTGAACAGCACACTTTTAAACAATAAATGGATAGTGGATGAAAGAAAAAATGAAATTGCAAAATTTCTGGAATTGAACAACAATGAGAACACATCGTACCAAAACTAATGGGACACAATGAAGGCGGTCCTCAGGGGAAAATTCATAGCCCTCAATGCCTTCGTAAAAGGTCCCAAATCAATGACCTAACCATCCACCTAAAGGCACTGGAAAAACAAGAAAAATCCAACCCCAAGAGCTCCAGAAGGAAAGAAATAATTAAAATCAGAGCAGAAATCAATGAATTGGAAAACAAGGAAACAATTAAGACAATTGACAAAACAAAGAGCTGGTTCTTTGAAAAAATAAACAAGATTGACAAACCCCTGGCCAATCTGATCAAGCAAAAAAAGGAGAAGCTTCAAATTAACAAAATTCAAAATGAAAAAGGAGAGATCACAACAGACATAAGTGAAATTGGGAGAAACATCAGGACTTATTTCAAAAACCTCTACTCCAAAAACTGGATAATGTGGAGGAGATGGATAAATTTTTGGACACATACCATCTGCCAAAGCTAAACACAGAGCAGATTAATCACCTCAATCAACCCATCACACTCATGGAGATTGAAAATGTAATAAAAAACCTCCCCCCCAAAAAAGAGTCCAGGATCAGATGGCTCCTCAGCTGAGTTCTATCAAACCTTCATGGAAGAAGTCAAACCAATCTTCCTCAAACTGTGCCACACAATTAGTAAACAGGGAAAGCTACCCAACTCCTTTTATGAAGCTAGCATCACCCTAATTCCAAAACCAGGCAGAGATGACACAAGAAAAGAAAACTACCGGCCTATTTCCCTGATGAATTTAGATGCAAAGATCCTAAACAAAATCCTTGCAAACCGAATCCAACAACACATCAAAAGCATTATCCACCTTGACCAAGTGGGATTCATTCCAGGAACACAGGGATGGTTCAACACATGGAAATCTGTCAATGTAATACACAATATAAACAAGGTTAAACATAAAAACCACATGATCATTTCAATAGATGCAGAAAAGGCCTTTGACAAGATTCAACATCACTTCCTGTTCAAAACATTAGAGAGAATTGGCATGGTTGGTTCATATCTTAAGCTAATTAAGGCAATATACGAAGCTCCAAAGGCCCAAATAATACATAATGGAGAGAGACTGGAGGAATTCCCATTAAGATCAGGAAGAAGACAGGGTTGTACACTCTCACCCCTGCTTTTCAATATAGTACTGGAAGTCCTAGCTCAAGCAATAAGACAGGAGAAGGAAATAAAAGGGATACAATTTGGAAAGGAAGAAGTTAAGTTAGCTTTATTCGCTGATGACATGATTATGTATGTAAGAGACCTGAGAGACTCCATTCCAAAACTCCTGAAGGTGATGAACTCCTATAGCAAAGTAGCAGGATACAAAATCAATGCACAAAAATCAGTAGCCTACCTTTATGCAAATGACAAAGATAAAGAGAAAGAAATAAGGGACATACTCCCATTTTCAATTGCAACAAAAAAAAAAAATAAAATACCTTTCGAATAATGTTAACCAAGGAAGTGAAAGATCTAAAGAACGAAAACATAAAAGCACTCAAAAAAGAAATTGAGGCGGACTTGAGAAAATGGGAAGACCTCCCATATTCCTGGATAGGCAGAAATAACATTGTGAAGATGACAATCCTACCAAAGGCAATATACAGATTTAATGCAATTCCAGTTAAAATCCCTACAGTGTTCTTCACAGAGATAGAAAAAATGATCTCAAATTTCATATGGAAAGGTAGAAGGCCTTCCATTTCCAAACATATCCTCAGCAAAAGAAATACCTCTGGAGGCATCAATATACCTGATCTAAAGCTATATTACAAAGCCATAGTAATAAAAACAGCATGGTACTGGCATAAAAAGAGGAGTATAGATCAATGGAATAGACTTGAGGACCCGGACTTTGGGTCAAGCAACTACAGCTACTTGATATTTGATAAAGGCCCAAACAATATAGGCTGGAAAAAAGACAGCATCTTCAACAAATGGTGCTGGACAAACTGGTAACCATATGCAGGAAACTGAAACTTGACCCACACATTTCCCCATGCACTACACTCAAGTCCAAATGGATCAAAGATCTCAATGTAAGACAAGAAACTCGTATACTACTGGAAGAAAATTTAGGAAGTACTTTCCATGATATAGGAATGGAAAAAGACTTCTTGAACAAAACCCCTGTAGCTCATGAAATTAAACCGTCACTCAACCAATGTGATCACATGGAGCTGAAGATTTTCTTTACAGACAAGCATATAATAAGCAAAGCCAATTGTTTACCCACAGAATGGAAGAAAATATTTGTGGGTTATTCAACTGATAGAGGCCTAATCTCTAGAATCTACAAAGAACTCAAAAATCTAAACAGTAAGAAGTCAAACACCCCACTCACAAATTGGGGCAAAGAGCTGAACAGCCAGTTCACAGAGGAAGAATTAGAAATGGGAAATATACACTTAAGAAAATGTTCATCATCCCTAATCATCAGAGAACTGCAAATTAAAACAACTATGAGATTCCACCTTATCCCAATAAGGATAGCAAACATCAAAAAATCAAATGAAAATAAATTCTGGCGAGGATGTGGAGAAGTAGGAACACTCATCCACTGTTGGTGGGAATGTAGGATGGTACAATCACTTTGGAAAACAATATGGAGACTTCTGAAAAAGCTGAGTATACAGATAACAACAGACCCAGTTATTCCCTTACTGGGCATCTACCCTAAAACCTTCAAACCACAGGCTAGAGAGATTTGCTCAACCATGTTTATAGCAGCTCAATTTGTAATAGCTAAGGGCTGGAATCAACCCAGATGTCCATCACTAGAAGAATGGATAACTAAGATGTGGTATATCTACACAATGGAATTCTATACAGCAGTATGAAAAAATTACACAATGAAATTTGAGGAAAAATGGTTGAACCTGGAACAGATCATTCTCAGTGAACTTACCCAACCACAGAAAAAAAATCACCTCATAGTCTCACTGCTCTACAGCACCTAATCTGAATCTACCCAAGATACCTTACATACCCAGGAAGCACCTCCTAGAGTAGATACTAGGATGGAAGGGGAGGGAGAGGAGGGCATCAAAGGGGTGGGAAACACAAACCTAGACCCAAACTGCAATGGTACCATAATTTTCTACTTACTAAAAGACAGACCAAATGGCTGATCCTTCACCAGGCCCTTACAGGGAACACCTGGACCACAAGACACTGGAGAGGGTAAGATTAAGACTAACCTTAATATCCTACATCTTCCCTCCCTCACTTCGCCTCTCCCTCTCTCTCTCTCTCTCTTATCTCTAACTCTTGTATATTAGTTATCTTTTTCCTCATTTTCTTAGTGGGCACTGACCTGTAACTCCCAGATCCAGCATGGGGCTATCATCCACAATGAGCTTTTGATCAGAGAGACCTACAAGGTTTCCTAAAAGACAGACAGATTTCTGTCAATGTACTTGATGACCCACCAAAGGCTAGTGGTAAGACCCTACTGCTGAAGACACCTTATGTGATTGACATGCAAATTAGAATGGCATGGCTGGAAGTTGGAAGAGAGTCCGTCCCCACACAGTCAGCGTGTCTAGTGCCAGAAGGTGCTACATGGGCGACTGGGGGAAAATGACCAATATCTGTCGAAGCAACTCATGGTCTAACCTACTTAGCAGCACATAACTTGGTGTGATGCCCACATAAGTGCAGTGGTTGCACACAGCCATGGTGGGGAACCAACTGCTCTCAATTTGGCTAACTGATCCCCTCACTGGTATGGGACCCATAGCTGGAGCTGGGAAACAAGTCAGAACCATATCCAAAAATAAGCCCACTCTCCAATATCAAGCTACCATCAGTTGTGGGCTACAAGAGGGCCTACACCTATTAAATTCTCTATTAAAATAAAAAGTAAGGGTTATCTCATTTGTCCTGGTGCTAACTTACTCTCCATTGGAGAATCTGCTTCTCTTTTTCAGATTGTTGTAGATCCTAAGGAGAGAGCCACCCCGTCATACCTCAAAAAGGCCCTGGCTGAAACTAAGAAAAATTGGAGGAGCCAGCAAGTGGGCTGTTGTCTTGATGAACCGGATACCAGCAGAAGGGGGAGGGAGATCAGCACAGAGAAAAATCAACTCCTACCAAATCAGAGAGCCAGAGCCACAGAGGCCCCCAACACCTCATCACTGAAGCAGACCAAAATTGAACCCAACATGGCTCAGGGAAATTTTGCGGAAGAGGGGGTGGAAAAAACGTCAGAGCCACGTGTCGGGTCATGTTATGCAGAGACATTTAGCTTACCCATATCTGTGGGCTAACTCCACAATGCATGACCTGTATTCCTCAACAAGGAGGGGCCAAGGGGAGGGGGTAGGTCATGGATGAGCCTAATAATCGTACCAAACTGACTGTATTTGCTGAATACAAAACTGACTAATAAAGACGAAAAAGAAAAAAAAAAAAAACATCACTTCATGATCAAAAGATTGGAGAGAATTGGCATGGTTGGTTCATATCTTAACCTAATAAAGGCAATATACAAAGCTCCAAAAGCCCAAATAATTTTTTTTTCTATTTTATAGAAGAGCTTGAGAAGCAGTGGTGTTAGTTCTTCCATGATGGTGGTAAAATTCACCTGTGAATCCATTTGGAACTGAACGTTTTTAGTTGGGAGACTTTTTATAACTGCTTGGATCTTGGTACTTGTTATAGGTCTATTTAGATGGTTTATCTCATCTTGTGCTGACATACCTACCAAGAATCTGGAGGACCAGACAATAGAGTGGGTGGGGAAGAAGGGGAAGGTAAAGAAGGGAGTGGTTATGCAAAACTAGAACCAAAAGGCAATGGTACCATAAAAGTCTACCTTTAAAAGACAGACCAAATGGCTGAACGTGCACCAGGCCCTTAGAGGGAAGACCAAATTCACAATGTCCTGGAGAGGGTACAACAAAAAGTGTTCATTATCCCTCCTATTTCTGCTTCTTTCACTCTCTCTCCCCCCTTCTTTCTCATCTCTCTATCTCTTTTATTTCACTTATAATTTTCTTCCTTCTGTTCTTGGCTGCTGACCTGTAACTCCCAATACCAGCAAGTGGTAATAATCCACAATGAGCTTTTGATCACAGAGACCTGCAAGGATTCTTAAAAGAAGACAGATTTATGTCAGAGTGATTGAGGACCCACCATATGTTAGTGATAAGACCCTCCTGCTGAAGACACGATGCACTGTTGGTATGTAGCATGGAGCAATATGGATGTAAGCTGGAAGAGAGTCAGTCCCCAGACAGTTAGTGTGTCTAGTGCCAGAAGGTGCTACATGAGCGACTGGGGGATAGTGACCAATATCCGCCCAAGCAATGGATGGTCTAACTTACTTAGCAGCAAACAACCTGATGTGATGCTCATACAAGTGCAATAGTGGTGCATAGCCATGGTGGGAAACCAACTGCTCTCAATTTGGCTAACTGATCTGCTCAGTGGAACAGAACCCATTGCTGGAGCTCGGAAACAAGTCAGCACCATATCCAAAAATGAACCCACTCTCCACTAAACTATCTCTAATAAACAATGGTTAACACATCTACTTGGTGTTAACTTTACTGTCTGTTGGAGAATCTGATTCTCTTTTTCAGATAGATGCAGATCCTAAGGAGTGAACCACCCCATCGTACCTCAAAAGGGCCCCAGCTGAAACTAAGAATAATTGGAGAAATGTGCAAGAATGCTGTTTTCTTGGCTAACCAGGAGCCAGCATAGTGAAGGAGACAGACACAGAGAACAATCAACCCCTACCCAACCAGATATCAAGAGACACAGAGGCACCCAAGATCTCAGTATGGCAGCAGACCTAATATGAACCCAACATGGCTCAGGGAAATTTGCAGAAGAGGGGGCAGAAAGAATGTCAGAGCCACATGTTGGGTCATGACACAAATAGACATTTCCTCCTACCAGAAACTAAAGGCTAACCCCACAATGCATGATTCATATACCTCAACAACGAGGGTCCCTGTGGAGGGGGAGGGACAGGGAGGAGGCTAACAATGGTACCCACTTGAATGTATTCACTGACTACAAAAACAGAGAAAAATAAATAAAAGTAAAAATAAAAATTAATGTTTATTTGGTAGTTAAGAAAAAAAAGAATATTAAAATGATTAAGAAAATAAAAGAATATGTAGATTAAAGAAAAGTGATAGAAATGTGTAACATTTTCCTAATGGAAATAAGAATGTAAACTATGTTACGATAAAATTTATTATGTAACAAATTATCAGCATCCTAAACTTAGCACATTATTCACAGGAGTTAAGTGAATTAAACAATACATTGAACATTAGTAGTCACAATAGAGTAACTCCTCTAGAAAATAGTCAAATTCCAATTAAGTTGATATAACTCCTATGGATGAAAATTTGGAACTATTTTGCAAAATTTTACATTTATTGGCTCTTTGCCTCATTAAATGCAATCGTAGAATTTAGTTTGAATTTATTCTATACTAAGATAAAGCCATGTACAATCTTTATGCTGTATCACTAATTATAACAACAAAATATTAAATAATACATTGTCCTCATTTGAGGTCTGGTTAAATGAACTATGGAGAATTGCAATAAAGCAAGTACAGTGCAGTGAAGGTCTAGAGAGAAGTAAGAAGTACCTTGACAGTGATGGTCAATTGTAAGTATGTTTAAAACAGGAAAATAAGTGTATATGGTACTGTGATTAAACATACGAGCATAGGGCACTAGGTGGAGGGAACAAAAAATGAAGAAAATATTTTATTACTGAAGAACTATAATATGTTATAAAATAATGCCTTTTGTAAAAAAAAAAAAAAAAACTCCCTTAAAAATAAATCTAAAACAATGTCTTAATACACTCAGTAAGATGCTATATCTATAGAGGAATATACAGTGAGAAGAATAAATTCTAAACATATCTTAATATACTTTATGAATCACTTGATGAAGATGAGATGTCCCTTGGTAGGCAAATTTCACCAAGCGGAACCTAAATTCAAGCATTTTTATTAGATTTACAGAAGAGAGTATATGATAAATGACTTTTAATAGGAGAGTTAGGAAGTTAGTTTAATATAATTTAGATCTTTGCTAAGTTAGAGGGAAAGGGTCCAAGAAAAAGAATGAGATGCTATCAGATTGGGGCAACAATGTGACTAATGACCTTAATATTTTCCTTTAAGAAGCTGAAAGTGTATAAGTGGTCTAGGGTGGTAAGTGCTCACATCACATCATCATGATATAACTCTTTGTTGACAACTGCAAGCTATTGGATCACAGAGATTTTCCATCTCTTTCTCCCATTCTTTCTATTTTAAGCAAGGCCATGTGAAACAAGACAGGAAAACAGGAAATTGTGTGTACTATTAAGATACTCAACAATTCTCAAAATTTTCATTAATGATTGACTTAACACTTTGTCTGCAATTCTCCATGATGTACACCTCTTGCTTATTTTGTTCTATTTTTAGTTTTTGACTAATCTGCCATGGTTTTCTCTATACAAAAGCATTAAGAAATAACACAGTCTTTTGCCTTTCTGTATGTGATCAAGTTGAGATCCTTTTGTACTTTAGTTTCATATATATGCCTCAAATATAGAATTCATGTATTTGTTTACAACAGGATACATATTTTTGTTTATTATGCAGTATAGTGAAAATAATGTCTTATTGTCCATAAATTTTGTGAAGATTTAACTGTATCCTGTTTTAAAAGTGCTCTGTTTCCTGAGCTAAGAATACCTCAGCTGGGCTGCAAACTCAGTTTGTGGGATTGTATGGGCACACCTCTGACCTTGGACATAAAGCACAGATGTGAAACTTGTTCTTTGAGTAGTAATGAGACTACTAAAGTCCTTCATTCTTGACTAAAACATCTTGTGTTTTATCTCAATGGTTACAAAACTGTGGCATGCTAGCTACTTAGCTGGAAGGTAAGGAAAAATCTAAAATTCTTTCCAATCTTTGGCAATTGGAATTTAAGACTACAATGAAAAATGGACCTTCAAAGGTACGGCCTGACTGAACCCAGGTAATTAAAATGAAAGTGTATTTACAACATATTTGGGGCTATGGTTGAAGAGATTGGTGGGTGTTGCAGTCAGGTTCACATTGCTGGTAAAAATCACCCAACCAACAGCAACTTGTGGGGAAAAAAAAAAGAGGATTAATTTGGCTTAGAGGCTCAAGGGGGAAGGAGAGCAATGGCATGAGCAGAGGCTGGACATCACCACCTACCCAACATAAGGTAGACAATAGCAACAGGAGCATGTGCCAAACACTAGCAAAGGGAAACTGGCTATAGCACCCATAAGCTTGCCCCCAGCAATATACTGCCTCATGGAAGTGTTAATTCACAAATCTCCATCAGCTGGGAACCTAGCATTCAGAAAACCTAATTTTTTTAAATTAATTATTTATTTATTTGAGAGTGGCAGACAGACAGAGAGAAAGAGGCAGATAGAGATAGATAGAGAATGGGCGTGCCAGGGCCTCCAGCCACTGCAAACGAACTCCAGATGCATGCGCCCCCTTGTGCATCTGGCTAACGTGGGTCCTGGGGAGTAGAGCCTCGAACCGAGGTCCTTAGGCTTCACAGGCAAGTGCTTAACCACTAAGCCATCTCTCCAGCCCCAGAAAACCTAAATTTATGGGGGGCACCTGAATCAAACCACCACATTCTGCCCCTGGCCCCCATAAACTGATAACCATCCATGATGTAAAATGCAATGCATTCAGTCTGACGTTAAATACCCCCATAGTTTTTATCAATCCCAAAGAGTTTCAAACATTTCCATAGTCCAAGATCTTATAATTGAGCCATAATACTAAAAATCCCCTACCCCAAAACCCATAATAGCACAGAATAAACATTCACACTGCAAAAGATGGCACTGGGCATAACAAAGAACTATTTAGCCAATACAAGGTTTAAAACAATCTGAGCAAACATGAAACTGTAGCTTCAAGTCCAACAACTCTAGTCAGTGACAAATCTCTCCAAATCTAATAATTCTAAATAGCAATAAGTCTCTAGTGTTCCAATACTACACCTACAGCTATGCTATTTACAGTCCGGAAAACTTCTGGGGCCAGAAGCTCTCATTTTCAGCCATCTCATGGTCCCAACATCTCCACCGGGTCTCCATTGCAATCCATGGTTCATCCTCATGGTCCCATGGGCTCTCCATGCAGCCATCCAGCAAGTTTGCTTCACATTGCCCATGGCCATTTCCAAAACACAAGACTGCATTGCAAACTCAATGACCCTCTCTTTCCTGCATTTCTTATACTCCACGATACAAGCTAGGGTGCCAATTTGTTAATCCAGAGGGAAATAAAGCAGACTTTGAAGAACAGGACATTGCTTGAGCACTCAGACCCCTTCAAAAGAGTCTGCATTCTTTCTGTTGCCCCAGTGCAGGTCAGCTGGCCCAATCTCAAAGGTTGTAATCTCTCAATTGCAGATGAATGGGCAACAGTTCACCAGAAGATTTTTCTTTCTGTGCCATAGCCCTGTGCTCACACCAGTTTATTTCTATGCAAAGCAACCATGCACAACTTCTCAGGACACAGGCATAACAGCAAGATTTGCACATAAACTGCCTCTAGCCCAGTCCAAGCAAAGCTCTTTCTCTCCCTCATAAGCCAAACCTCACAGTCCATAGTTCTTACTGCATTCAGTCCTTTCAACTCTGACCAGAATAGTCCATCAATCTGTAAAGCACTGCAAGGCATCTCTTAAGCCAAGTCTTCAAATCCTTCCACATTCTTCTTGAAAATCAGCTCCAAAAGGCCAAAGCCACACAGTCAAGTGTCTAGCAGCAACCCCACTCTTGGTACCACTTTACTGTTGCAGTCATGTTCACATTGCTGGTAGAAATCACCCAACTAAGAGCAACTTATGGGGAAAAAAAGAGGTTTATTTTGCTTATAGGCTCGAGGGGAAGCTCCATGATGGCAGATAAAATGATGGCATGAGCAGAGGGTGGACATCACCCCTTATCCAACATAAGGTGGGCAATAGCAACAGGAGAGTGTGCCAAACACTAGCAAAGGAAAACTGGCTATAGCGCACATAAGCTTGCCCCCAACAATACAGTGCATCCTGGAGGTGTTAATTCCCAAATCTCCATCAGCTGGGAACCTAGCATTCAGGCCACCTAAGTTTATGGGGGACACTTTAATCAAACCACCACAGAGGACTTTTCATTTCATTTTTTAGTAGATATTTGACTGGATGCTTATTATCCATCATTTGCTCATATATGAGTGGTAGTTACCTTCTTGTTGCAGGAAAAAGCCTGACCAAAATCAGCTGATGGTTGGAAAGCCTTATAGTCTCAAGAGGAAGTTTCACCACAGGAAGAAAAGTATGGCATAGTAGAGACTGCCTATCTCTTCTTTGCCATGGTAGTTGGAGGACAGCATCAAGAGACTGAGCTGAGCTATAGATAGGGGGATTTGGGAATAACACATCTAATCTTTCCTGTTGCAACACACCTCCTTCAACAAGGCTCCATCTCCAAATTACCACCAGCTGGGCACTAAGTATTCAGCACACGTGAGTCTATGAGGGGACTTCTTATTCAAACCACCTCATTCTGTCCCTGCCAACATAGATTATGACCATCTGTTGCTATAAAATACACTCACCCCAGTTTTAAAAGCCCCAATAATTTTTTAAACCAATTCCACCATTACTTAATAGTCTGAGGTCTAATGTCACATCTACTGTAGTCTCTTAACTATGAGCTTATAAAATCAAGAAAGTTAAATATTTGATCACATGACATAGAATAAACATTCCCTCTGGACAAAAAAAGAGGAATTAAAAGGGAAGATTGAACCAAAGCAAGATTGAAATGAGCAGAGAAGAATCATGTCCTGCAGGCCCATTTTTGGCATCTGGGACCTACAACAAAATGTTCCCAAAGTTTTCAAATTCTACTCCTCCAGCCATGCCTCTATTTCTAGGAACATACATAACTCAGAGTGGTTCCATAGTCAATGGATAAATGCAACATTAATGATTGGCCAGTTTGGTTCTCAGTTGCTTTGTTGTTGTTATTGCTTCTGGATTTGCTGTAATGATTCCAGTAGAAATATTTTATTGACTTATTATGAACTTTGCCAATAGTGAGTAGTTGGATTAATCGTCTGAAAGAATATCAGTTTTACAAGGAATTCATTGAGAGAAATCTATCTTCTAAAGACAATTCAGAATAAATTTTGGTGATGAAGGTAAATAGGAAATCATTGACTGTGTATTTAAATTCAAATCAACAAACGACAATGACTCCAGGATAGTGCCCTCAACTTTTGCCTTTTGTATAATGTAGTCTACTTTACTAGATTAAAATGAATAAATAGAAGCATGAGCATATTGCAAACATTTTATAAGAGCACTGACCATGCTACAGAATGAAAGTGCATAAGATTACTGATAAGTCAAAGCCCAAAAAATTTAAAGAAACAGATACATCAGAATATTATTCTAGTCCCATCATTTTGAGTAAAAGTTGGTGTCTGTTGTTTTAATATGGGACTGATAAAATGATCCTGGGTTGTTTTATTTTTCATCCCAGAGCTCATATGTGTCTGGAAGTTTCTTAATATTCTTATTGCCTGAACACATAATGATCAATGATTCACTGAGAAAAGTAAATGTTTATGGTTATAGGAAGCATAAACCTATTTAACTTGCATTGTAGTAGTGTTGTGGTTACTTGTTCATTGTTGTGATAAACATCTGATCAGAATCAGCTTATGAGAGGAACGGGTTTATTACAGGCTTACAGAATTCGGGGGAAGTTCTATCATGGTGGAAGATGCTGGCTTGCGTCCATTAAGGCATAGCAGAGAGAAAGCCTAACAGCTGGAGATCAAACTGGCTCTAAACATACCTGAGGGCTGGACTACAAGATCTCCCACCAGTGGCCTCCTCCACCTGGCTGCTGGAGACTCAAGTAGGAAGCTTAACCTTAACCAAAAAACTGTGAAGCTATGAGGATATAGATTCACATGCAATCCACAAATAGTCAAAAATATCTGACACAGTATTATCCACCAAGACTACTATACATTCAGATATATGTACCTAAAGAGCAATCTTATTTCAGATCACAGAAATGTTTTTCAGGTAGTTATTTCCAATGTTTAATGAATTGTTTTATCTTGGTGATTGTACATTATATTATGTATATTATATTTTTTCATATGTTTAAGTGTTGGGAGCTGTAGCTGCTCTTTGACCATGGGAACTGCAGCTGGTCTTAGATCTCTGGGCACAGAGGCCTTATCGTACGGCCTTGGTAAAGCAGACTTCAGGCACAGAGGCATTAACGGCCTTGGTGGACCAGACTTCAGACATGAAGGCATTGTTTTGAGAAAGTTTTATTTTCTGTATATAAGCTTGTGTCTGCCTGAATAAACTTGAGCCTTGATCAGAACTTGTCTTGGCTCCATTCTTTGTGTTCTTGTCTCAGGTTCATTCCCACTCCCTCCTTCGGGGTCTGTTTCGACTCTTGCCGCAGGTCGGCACATTTAAGGTCATAAATAAAATTCCCAAATTCATTGTACTCATAATTAAACAACAAGGACATAGCTTAAACAATAGATCTCCTCTGGCGAAACTTAGATCTCTTGGAAACATGGTAAAAATTTAAGTTTTACTTCATTTTAAAAATTTTTTCCTGAATATTGAGTATGCTATGGAAATGCAAGCCTAAGGAGAGTTCTTTTTTGTTGTTGTTGTTTTGTTGTGGTTTTCTGAGGTAGGGTCTCACTCTAGCCCAGGCTGACTTGGAAAGTACTATAGAGTATAAAGGTAGCCTTGAACTCACAGTGATCCTCCTACCTCTCCCTCTTGAGTGCTCAGATTAAAGGTATGCACCACCATGCCCAGCTTGGAGTTATTTTAAAAATGTTTCAATGCACAGGTTCTGTTGGTACACACTTTTAATTCCAACACTTGTGAGGAAGATATAGGAGGGTCGCTGAAAGTCCAAAACCACCCTGAGAATATATAGTTAATACCAGGTCAGACTGGGTTAGAGCAAAACCCTACCTTGAAAAACAAACAAACATTCAGTGAAATGTAATTTTTCAACAATAAAATGTCCCAATAAATTATAAAAACAATCAATCCAAGATTTCAAACTCATGAAATCTAATGTTAAATTCATGTTTTCATTTATCAGATGAAAATTTAGGCTATTTATTTATTCATTTATTGGTTTTTCGAGGTAGAGTCTTGCTCTATCCTGGGCTGACCTGGAATTCACTTGGTAGTCTCAGGATGGCCTTGAACTCATGGCGATCCTCCTACCTCTGCCTCCCGAGTGCTGGTATTAAAGGCATGTGCCACCACACCCAGTGATAATTTCAGCATTTTCAAAACAGCCACAATTGCACTGGTCAGCTTCTTTGATATGTACTAAAATATTTCAATGTTTCTTATGCATTTTCATACAGGATGAAAATGAATACATTTCAAAAACCTCTAATTCTTTAGATTCCAAAATGGTATATAGAGACCACAATTTGGTCATTAGAGCATTTACAGATCATAAATATATATTTACCTTTGTTTCTATTTATATCTATTAGTTAAACGTCCTGTCAAATTGATAGAATAATTTTAAAGACTTAATGTGTGTTGTGAATATATATTCTGACATTACAGCCCCAAATTATATACTATAATATTCTCTACTCTCCTCATTCATTAATGCCTGAATCAAGGTACTCTCCAATAATAAAGCCAATTATTGTTCAATCCAAATAATCCATATTCCAACAACCTTTTTTGTGGTAGGGTCTCACTCTTGTCAAGGCTGACCTGGAATTAACTATGTACTCTCAGGGTGGACTTGAACTCACAGTGATACTCACCCTTCTGCCTCCCACTCTCGAGTGCTGGGATTAAAGGCATGTGCCACCACGCCAGGCTCCATCATCGTTATTTTTAAAAATACTTTCTTTAGCTAAAGAAACAAGAGAAGGAAACACAAATACTAAACAGCAGTAAAGATAGCAGCTATTATTTTTTGCTTTGATTGAAGGACTTCCAAAAGATTTCTCTAAAATTCTTGCTGCTATTGACCAAGTGCTCTTTGCAGGCAATAAAATACCATATATGCCACAAACCCTACCATATATACTGGACCCTGGGTCTATGACTTTAAGTATGTTCTGAAATATTTGATTGAGAATATCAGAATTTTTTGCAGTTCTTTTTGCAGTAAATAAATGAAACAATTTTGTAAGAATAATGACTCCATTTGGAGGAGATTCTATACTGATTGAGGTGCAGATTTTAAATCTAGGGCAAAACAGATCTCTACACATTTTTAATATCTTCAACTCTGAAAGAAAAATATTTATTGAAAAATTTTCTCTTGTCCTTAGTATTGTGTTTTATTATCTCTTACTTATACCATCTTTTTTTTATTTCTGTGGTGAACCTCAAAAAACTTAGATTAAAACTTTTCAATTTACAAGACCATGAAAATAAATTTAAAGTAGAAGATGCACTAAGAGGAAAACAAAATCCATCATTTTGCCCAGGGAAGTTGTCAAGGTTGGTTATGAAAAACTTAGGGAAAGTTAGATATCATATCTTTAATAAAAATATGACAAAATATCATATTAATATTTTATATTCATTTTTATTTTTAGTTTAATATTACATATATACATTTATATAAATATAAATTATACACACACACACACACACACACACACACATATATATATACATATATATATATATACAGGTTGATTCACTGTGTGGTCATGTAGGCCTCAGTCAGCCCCTATTGGTGGTGAGGGGCATGCCTCAGAGTATTTCTACCTACTCTGTGGCTCTTAATCTTTCCGTCGCCTCTTCTGCAATGTTCCCTGAGCCCAGCAGGCCTGTTGGCAGTTGGAATTAGTGTTCCAGTCTTTGTAACTTCAGGATTTCTGCTTTGATAGGTTTGGATCAATCATAGTGTCTGTCAGCATCACCCTGGTGCTGGATGTCAGGCTAACAATAGATGCAATATTCATGAAATCACTTTTTCTGTAATTTCTCCTGGGTCCCAGCTGATGGGGTAGAGCAGGCCAGTCTCATAGTAGGGAGTTGGCTACCTTCTTGTCTTATTGATGGATCTTGAGTCTTCTCTATTGTCTCTGTCATTTGTAAAATAAAGCAGATTCTCCAACCTAGAGTGAGAATAACTAGGTTTAAAGGGATTATGCAAAGCTGTGTGAGAGATTTTTGGTGCACAAGCTCATTCTTCTTCTCCAGAGAGCAGTGGGGACTTCTCTCTGATGTCTGGATTTCTTACCCATGGCAGTCAGACTTGTTTTCCAGTAGCAGATATGGGTTCTTTTTGATGGAGCAGGCCCTGTTTCCAATCAGGTAATAGTTGGTTACCTGTAGAGGCTTCAAGCCATTATTGCACACCTGTGTACCTCTTGTCTGGCTGGTTGCTTTTATACTCTGAATTTTCTTCTGACATTTTTAATCCCAAATTCTATATTATGAATAAGATCCCCTGTTTTCTTCTGCTATTAGTGACAATTGTCTTCTGGCAGCTCCAATCAGGTGCTCCAGCACTACAAGAAGTAGCATTTTTGGTTCTAGCATGGCATTCCAATGTCTTATGAACACAGGCTGTGGTGTCTTCAGAAATAGGGTCATTTTTAGCTCTGGCAGGCAATCAAGTGTTTTTGGCAATGGCTTACATTGCTTTGGGGAGCTCATGGGTCTTCCTGGCCAGCAGCTTACTATGAGGTATAACCCATCACTTGGCCTTGGATTTACCAGCCAGAGTCCATGGATTTAAGGTTAAGTTTTCCCCACCTTCTTTTCAGACTATTTCTCCTCCCCCTTTGTTGGTGATTATATCTTGTAGAATGCTAGTAAGAGTAAGAGTTTCCATAGAACTGATTCTAAATTCTATCTTAACTTGTTTGTGATTCCCTATTCATCATCCCTATCCCTAACCCTGCATGATCCTCCTGTCCCAATATTCTATCTCTCCCCCATCCTGTCTGAAAACCCCTCCTCTCCTCCCACCCGATTTCTTTTCTCTCCTGGTCTCATTCTAGTTTTATGTCCATATTTATTATTACTATTTCCACTCATTTCCAATTGATCCCACTAAGGGACCACAGATGAGGAAGTACATGAGGTGTTTTATTCTGTGCTTATTTGACATCACTTAGAATGATTTTTTTCCAACTCTATCCATTTTACTGCAAATTTTATTATTTTATTTTTCCTTACCAATGAGTAGATTTCCATTGCGCATATGTGCCACGTCTTCATAATCTGTTCATAAGTTGATGGGCATCTGGGCTGATTTCATTTTCTAGCTCTTATGAATAAAGCAGCCACCAACATGGCTGAGCAAATATCCCATTAGTAATGAACAGAGTACTTAGGGTATATGTACAGGAGTAGTATAGCTGGAACAGATGGTCACTATATTTCAACTTTTCCAGGAGTCTCCATACTGGTTTCCATAGTTGTTGTTTAAGTTTGCATTCCTACCAACAATGGGTAAGGACTACTTTTTCCCATAGTCCCAACATAACTTTTTTTTTTTATCACTCTTCATTTTCTTTTTTGTTTTTTATTTTTTCCTTTCTGATGGATGCCATCCTGACTTGAGTCAATTAAATCTGAGTCATTTCTATTTGCATTTCTATTATGACTAAATATATTGAATATCCCTTTAAGTGTGTAATGACCATTTATATATTTTCCTTTCTTTTCAAATTTCTTCCTTTACGAATGGTGACTAGTTCAGTGGTAGGTTGGTTAGAAATCATCATAGCTGATGCCTTTAATTTAAAGCCCAGAGTTTCCACACTCCCACAAAGCTAACCAATCAGTTAACAAGCAAATAAGGAAAAAAAATCCCCCATCGCTTAAATGTTTTCCAAAATTTGAATTGTAGATGTACAAATCTTAGTAGGACTAGTCTTTCTCTTAATTATACTACCATAAAGCACAATTTAATCATAACCCTGTAGCAATTATAAAGTTAAATTACATATATGCAACTTCTAAATCAAGAGTATTATTTCTGAGTCAAGTAAATTAAAGTTGTCTCTATGTTTAAAATAATACAATATTATGTTTTGCTACAATGATTTGAATTAATAAACATTTTAAATATAGTAAAAACTGAAATTTGGCCAGGCATGGTGGTGCATGTCTTTAATCCCAGCACTTGGGAGGCAGAGGTAGGAGGGTCACCAAGAGTTTGAGGATACCCTAAGACTGCATAGTGAATTCCAGGTCAGCCTGGACCCTACCTTGAAAAAACAAAACAAAAAACAAACAAAAAAACACAACACAACAAAACAAAAACCTGAAATTTTCATGATGATATAATGTAATGTGTTAAACTGTTAGAGAATTTCATATATAGGATACTTTCTATTTTTTATCATTTTTTTGAGACAGACTCATGTAGCCCCAGCTGGCAACAATTCCCTGTGTAGTTGAATGTAATAACCTTGGGCTCTGTTTATGCTGCCTATGGCTTCCAAGTCCTGAATTTACAAGCTTATGTCACCAGACCTAGTTATATATTTTATTGAAATTAAAATCTTAGACATATGTTAAATTGATGATTAAAATATATTCTGTGACTTGAAATTTCTAAAAAATAAAAATAAAACAAATAGTCCTTCCCCCTGGCTGACTATATATATAGATATAGATATAGATATAGATATAGATATAGATATAGATATAATCATCTCTATCACCATTCCAAGGACTATTGAATATTGAAACAAGGTGGTGGAAAGAATGTGAGAGCCAAATGTTTGGGAAGAGTGTTTTGGAAAACTTTCTTCTAGACACAGTGAGCAGTGAATTCATGGCTCTACTGTGGTCATTAATTACACATGCCCTGCATAATACTGGGCTTATTAAGATACTGTCATAGATGGTGAAATTGGGCAGTTTTTTTTTAAAGAGATAAACATAGAAGTGGGAGTAGTTGAAAAGAAGATGGTCTTCAGTGGACAGAAGCTGGAATAGAGGGAACAAAGGAGGGTGGTAGGAGGGAATCATGATCATGGTATACTGGCATATGTATGGGGACTGTCAACAAAAATGACATAGGAAAAGAAAAAGATTCAGATTATTTTTTACTGATACTACTAGTAATTTATTCATACTTTCTGGTAAGGTGTTAGAGTTTTTAAAAATGTCTTTTTATGTTGTTGTAAATTTACTTATTTTTGTCACCTTACCATGTGTGCAAATTGAATATTTAATAATAGGAAAAAATCATAGCATCTACCTTTTATCTTATGTTTGGAAAAAACACAGAAAATTACAATAAGTAAACCTTGCAATTATTATTAATAAATGAAACTATTCAAATGTTAACTCCATGTACATTAACTACAGAAATAAATACATAAAAAATAAAATTGTCTAATCATTAAGAAAAAATATCTGGGGCTTATTTGATAGCAAACACATTAAAATAATTCCAGTGAAAACAACAGTATGGTAAATAAAATCTGACCCTGTTGAAATATTTAAATGAATAATTTTTTTGACATTTATTTATGTATGTTTATACAGCTGTTGAATATGAGATTATAGATTTTATATGGTTATATGTTTTAGCAACCAATACTTCTTTCAATTTCTTATTGAAATACATATTTTCAAATAGAACAAAGTATAGTTTTTTTTTATTTTTTCCAAATTAACTGTTTTTTCTATGAATACATAGCAGTTTCCTTCAATCACAAAAATATTAACCATTTAGATTTGGTATGCTCCTGTCATTTATCAACTCAAAGTGTAGTAATTACTTTTATCATTATTGTTTTGCATTATAAGAGCATTGACAGTAATCTATTCTTTATTTTAGATATTTAAGAATTTTTTCCATATATGGTCTCTTCTAAAATTGTATTGTCTTTTCCAAAACTTGTACTATATAATAAAATTTTTGATATTTTTAATGATTTAACATCTATTTTCTCTCTTCTAATGGCTACAGAATACCAGGAAATTATATATGTTGCACCCAGGGGGAAATGAAAAGATATAATTGGAGGGGTACCATTTTTAATAAAAGAAAAACAATTGTAAGAGCCCTTTCTCATATGATATCTACAACAAAATGGCTGACAAATCAAGAAAGAAATTTAGTAATTTAGTCTTCCTTGTGTTAATTATTTATAAGTACTCTTAAAAGGAAGATTACACTAAATTTAGCTTTGCATATCAGTAGTGTTGTTACTTGCAATTTTATAATCAGACAGCATACTAGACCAAATAGTGTTCAAAATTCCACATCTTACAACATGTGAAAGTTTTATTTCTTGCCATTAGAAGTGACATACAGAAAATGTAAATGGAATATGAACAAAGGCCTCTCAGTTATACCTCTAGTTTGAAGGATGTGAATAGTGGTTTGAACACTTGGTTGCAATGACTGGGTAAGGATCAGTTGTGTTATTGGAGGGGATTTCAGTCTACTCACAAATTAGCTTAGTCTACATTTCATTATGCATACATAAATGCTCAGAAAAAATAATATATGCAGAAAGATAACTTTAGATTATTATCTGTTCATTGTACATCATACTATGTATCATATGGATATTTCTATACAAGGATAGAATGGACATTGTATTTAGTCCTTCCATATCCACCTCTAAACCCTTTCTTATCCCATTTACTTAGTATTAGTATTGTACCTTAATACAGTTTGCTTTGATTTTTATGTATTCTATGCATACATGATTTTACATTTCTATATAAAACCTAGAAACAATAAGACAACTTTAGCCAAGCTGAGTTCAATTTCCCTACTAAAGGAGAAGTAAAGCAAGTCCTCCAAAAATCAAGGAATATGACAAAACAGGAGGCATAAAAAATTTAAAAGCCACTTGTGGGTAAGATGGCAACACAGGAACCATGCCAAGGCAGCCTGGGGGGGGGGCAGAAAAAAAAAGAAAAAACAGAAAAATATACTCTTCTACTGAAAATTGAGGGTGTGTAAGAAATTATTAACCATAGCAGAGACTTAGGAGAGATCCACAGATTCTAGTAACAACAGAAGCAGTCAGAAGTGGCTCCAGCTCTACTTGAGCAGCAGGAAAAGCCAGGTAAAGGGATTTTCAACTCACACCAGCCTTCTTGCAAAATCAAGACACCTGAAGGGGAAGAGAGCAGGAACCAGCTGAGCAGCTCATTAGGAAGAGGATCACAGGGACCAGCAGTACAACTTCAGCTTCCCCCCTCCACCTGCATAAGTGCAAGCAACCACCAGACAACTGGGGAAGGGAATTCACCTACACAATAAAGAGCACATGCTTTCAGAGCAGCAATCTGCCAACCCAGCCAATGTACCTGAACCCACAACACAGAAAAGAGGAATGCAAGCAGGCATGCAGCATAGTTGAAATCAAACCCATCCCAAAAGGTAACAGGACCTACTTATACCATGTCATTACCTGCCACAAAACCTAGTCTGTATACTTTTATTGGAAGTGCTAATTGCACCTTCCATACCAGGGTAGATTATGTGTCAAATCTTATGGATAGTCAGATTTGCCACTCTTAAATAAGGTATATTTTGGGGTTGTCATTTATTGGTTTCTGATGTATACTTCCTTTGTTTCTCTGTCATTCATGGGGTAATGGTCTCACTTTGACCTGGGAACCCTTTACAGACCATAGAGCTCAGCCTCCCAGTTGATAGGATTAAGGGTGTAGGTCAACATACACCCTTAAGAACTTTGACTTTGTTAGAGGAATTGTTTGTTTTAATACCCACTCTAGCATAAATACTCCATGCTGGTTTTGATTGAATATGCATATTGTTCAAATGAATTTTAGAATTTGCCTGTATTTTGCTTCACCCAGCTGACAAGAGTACTCGCATTGCAGACAAACACAACACTAAGTGTCACTTTTGCTATTGCTCTGACAGTCTTTTAATAGCCACACCTAATACCTAGAGCTTCTAACCTGAAGATATATAAAGTCAGATTTATGCATCTAGAAATACAGCAGATAATAAGAAAACTAAAACATCAAGTTAATCCAAGATGGAAAAAAAATCTCTACATTATAATACAAGAAACACAACAAATTGAGAAAATATAATTCTACCTGAAATTGTAAATCCATCAGAAATGACTTCCAGTGAGACTGATTTAGATGAAATGACTTAAAAAGATTTCAAAATAATGACTATAAATATGTTCAAAGAAATCAAAGAGAAAACCAAAGGAATCAAAGAACAGATTGGAAAACAATTTAATGAAATAAGGAGGTCAATACAAGACACGAGTTAAATAGAAATACTGTATAAAAACCAATCCAAAATACTTGCAATGAAAAACACAGTAAGTCAAATAAAAAACTGCAGAAAGTCTCATGAATAGAATGGATGGAGAACATAATATCTAAAGTAGAATACCAGGTGGAAGATCTAATACAGTCCAACAAAGAGAAAGACAAGCTAATAGGAAGGGAATTTCAAGATATTAGGGACACTATAAAAAGATCAAAGATAAGAATTCAGGGTATAATAGAAAGAGAAGACATTCACTCCAAAGGCATAGCATGCATTTTCTTTTCTTTTTTAAAATATTTTTTTGTTCATTTTTATTTATTTAGTTGAGAGTGACAGAGAGAGAGAGAGAGAGAGAGAGAGAGAGAGAGAGAGAGAGAGAATGGGCACGCTAGGGCTTCCAGCCATTGCAAATGAACTCCAGATGCATGCGTCCCCTTGTGCATCTGGCTAACGTGGGTCCTGGGGAATCGAACCTTGAACTGGGGTCCTTAGGCTTCACATGCCAGCGCTTAACTGGTAAGCCATCTCTCCAGCCCATAGCATGCATTTTCAATACAAACATAGAAGAAAAATTTCCCCAAAGTGTGAAAGAGATGCCAGTGCAGATACAAGAAGCTTTTGGGACCCCAAACAGGTAAAACCTGAAAAGAACCTCTCCCTACCATATTATAAATAAAGTACCAGACATGCAAACCAAAGAAAATATATTGAAAGCAAATGACTTATAAAGGCAAACCCATCAGGATAATAGCAGATCACTCAACACAAACTTTAAAAGCCAGAAGGGCCTGGAATGATGTATTCCTTGTTCTGAAAGATAACAACTGTCAACCACAAATATTTTATCCAATAAATATAAGGACATTCCACAACAAAAATAGGTTAAAGGCATATATGGCAACTAACCCAGCTCTATAGAAACATCCTAAAAGGATCATCCATGCTGAAGAGAAAGGAATACACACACGTGAGGAAACAGGGGGAAAAAAAATAAAACATACTCAAATGGCAGTTAATACAAGACAGCAAAGGGAAAACAGGAAGCACTACAAAGTATGAAGAAAGTCAAGAATAAGTACATGTCTTTCAATAATACTTCTGTTTTATGTTTTTTTTTGTTCATTTTTATTTATTTGAGAGTGAATGAGAGAGAGAGAGAAAGAGGCAGATAGAGAGAGAGAGAGAATGGGAGTGCCAGGACTTGCAGTCACTGCAAAAGAACTCCAGACACGTTCACCCCCTTATGCATCTGGCTAACGTGGGTCCTGGGAAATCGAGCCTCAAACCTGGGTCCTTAGGCTTCACAGGCAATCGCTTAACCACTAAGCTATCTCTCCAGCCCTCAATAATACTTCTTAATATCAATGGCCTAAATGCTCCAACCAAAAGTCAAAGGCTTGCAGACTGGATTAAAAGGCAGGATCCTTCTGTTTGTTGCCTCCTAGAAACTCACTTTTTCATAAAAGCAGACACCATATTAGGGAGACAGTATGGAAAACAGTATTTCAAGCAAATGGGCCAAGGAAACAAGTAGGTGTTGCTATCCTAATATCTGACAGGATAGACTTCAAACCAACATTAGTGAGGAAAGATAAAGAAGGTCACTTTATATTGATTAAAAGAAAAATTCAACAGGAAGACGTTCCAATTCTAAACATATATGCACCTAACATGGGTGCTCACAATTTCATCAAACCAACACTATTAGACTTAAGGTCATAGATAACACTAAGCACAATTGCAGTGAGTGACTTCAGTACCCTACTTTCAACAATAAACAGAGAAACATCTGGATAAAATGATGTCATAGAGCAAATGGACCTAACAGATATCTACAGAACATCCCATCCAAATGCTGCAGAATACACATTTTTCTCAGCACCATGTGGAACCTTCTCTAAAGTAAACCATACATCAGGACACAAAGCAAATCGTAACAAGTACAGGAAAATTGAAACATTTCTTTGCATTCTATCTGGTCACAATGGGATTAAACTACAAATTAGCAACAAGAAAAACTACAGAGCATACACAAAATCATGGAGAGAAAAACATTACACTACTGAATGATGAATGCGTCATTGAAGAAATCAAAAATTTAGAGAATCAAATGATAATGAGAACACCACATATCAAATCCTTCAGAATACAATGAAGGCACTTCTAAGAGGAAAATTTATAGTTTTAAGTGTCTATATTAAGAAATTAGAAAGGTTGCAAGAAAACAATTTAATGCCTCACCTTAAGACCTTGGAAGAAGAAGAGCAAGGCAAACAAAAATCAGTACATGGGAAGAAAAAATAAAGATTAGGGTAGAAATTAATGAAATAGAACCAAAATAAAAAATACAAAGAATCAGTGAAAGAAAGAGCTGGTTCTTTCAAAGGATAAATAAAAATGATAAACCCTTATCAAATCTGGCCAGAAGAAAGAAAAAAGAGACACAAATTATTAAATACGGAATTGAAAAGTAACCATTATAGCAGATAGCAAAATAATACAGAAAATCTTAAGGATATACTTTAAGAACATCTACTCCTCTAAGTTTGAAAATCTGAAAGAAATGGATGATTTCCTAGATTTATATGTCCTACCAAAATTAAATCAAGATGAGGTAAACCATTTAAATAGACCTATAACAAGTATGGAGGTCCAGGCAGTTATAAAAATTCTCCCAACTGAAAAAAAAGGAAATCCAGCCAAGATTGTTTCACTGGTGAATTTTATCAGAACTTCGTGGAAGAACTAACACAATGATTGTCAAACATTTCCGTAAAACAGAAAAGGAAGAAATACTATCTTATTCCTTCTATGAACCCAGTATCACCCTGATAACAAAATCATACAAAGATAGAACAAAAAAAAAAAAAAAGAAAGAAAATTACAGGTCAATCTCACTTATGAACATAGATGCAACAATTTTCAACAAAATATTGGCAAACAAGATACAAGAATATATCAAAAAGATCATTCACCATGACCAAGTAGGCTTTATCCCTGAGATGCAGGGATGGTTCAACACATGCAAATTGATAAATGTGATGCACTATATAAATGGGCTAAAGGACAAAACTCACTTGGTCATCGCTATAGATGCAGAAAAGGTATTTGACAAAAGCCAAACTCACTTCATGGTAAGAATCCCACAGAGACTCAGAATAGAAGGAACATACCTCAACACACTAAAGGCTAATTTATAAGAAACCTACACCAAACATAATGCCAAATAGGGAAAAACTTGAAGTTTTTCCACTAAGTTCAGGAACAAGGCATTGGTGTCCATTCTCTCTACTTTTACTTAGTATAGTACTAAAAGTCTTGGCTATAGCAATAAGACAAGAGACACTCATAAAACAGATACAAATTGGAAAGGAAGAGATCAAATTGTCATTATTTGCAGATGATATGATTCTATACATAAAGGACCCTAAAAACTACCAGCAAACTGTTTAAGATGATACACTTTTAGCAATGTAGCAGGATACAAAATAAATACACAGAAGTGAGTACCTTTCTTATATACTAACAACAAAAATGTGGAGGATGAAATCAGGGAATCATTCCCATTCACAATTTCCTCAAAAAATAAATAATAATAAGGTACCTTGGAATAAACCTAAACAAGGAAGTGAAGGATCTCTATGATGAAAACTTTAATACACTCAATCAAGAAATTGTAGAAGAAACTAGAAAATGGAAAGACATCCCATGTTCTTGGATTGGAAGACCCAATATTAGAAAAATGCCAATCTTATGAAAAGCAATCCACATGTTTAATATAATCCCCATTAAAATTCCAATGGCATTCTTCAAAGAAATAGAAAAAAAGTTCTAAAACTCATTTGGAAGTACAAAAATATTGAATAGCCAAAACAATTTTAAGCAACAAAAATAAGGCTGGCGGTATCACCATACCTGACTTTAATCTATATTACAAAGCCCTAGTAACAAATACAGCATGATGCTGGCACAAAGACAAACACACAGATCAATGGAACAGAGTAGAGGAATCATATATAAATCCAGGCAACTACAGCCATATGATATTCAACAAAAATGCCTAAAGTTTCACTGTTGACAATGCAACCTCTTTAACAAATGATGCTAGAAAAACTGAATACCTATATGTAGAAGGATGAAAATAGATCATTGTCTCTCTCCATGCACAAAAATCAAGTCCAAATGGATCAGGGACCTTAACATCAGACGTGAAACTCTGAAACTGCTAGAGGAAAAAGTAAGAGAAACCCTTAAACATATTGGCATAGGCAATGGCTTTCTGAATATAACCCCAGTTGTTCAGGAAATAAAACTATTAATCAACCACTGTGATCTCATGAAGTTGCAAAGCTTCTTTACAATAAAGGCCACTATAAATAGAGCAAAGAGCAATGTACAGAATGGGAGAAAATCTTTGCCAGCTATACATCTGACAGAGGATTGATATCCAGGATATATAAATAACTTAAAAAATCTAAATGATATGCAATCAAACAGCCCAATTAAAAATGGGCTATGAAACTAAATACATAGTTCTCAAAAGAAGAAATACAAATGGCATCTAAACATCTAAACATCTAAAAAAGGTTCTACATCCTTAGCCATCAGGTAAATGGAAATTTAAACTCCTTTGTGATTCCACCTCACTCCTGTCAGAATGGCGATCATCAAGAAAACAAATGACAATAAATGTTGGCTAGGATTCTGAAAAATAGGAACCTGTTGTTGGGAATGTAGTCTGTACAGCCATTGTGGAAATCAGTGTGGAGGTTCCTGAGACAACTAAATATAGATTTCTCATATGAACCAGCTATAGCACTCCTAGGCATATATCCTAAGGACTCTTCTCACTACCTTAGAGATACTTGTTTGTACAACCATGTTTATTGCTGCTCTGTCCAAAGTAGCTAGGAAATGAAAGCAGACTAAATGTTCCTCAACTGATAATTGTATAATGAAGATGTGGTTCATTTACACAAAGGAATTCTATTCAGTGGTAAAGAAAAATGAAATTTGCAGGGAAATGGGTGGATCTGGAAAGGATTATACTAAGTGCAGAAATCCAGGCCCAGAAAACCAAATTTCATATGTTCTCTCTCATATGTGTATCCTAGTTACAAATGTTTAGAGTTGTGTGTCAGTTGGAATAAATTTGGTTGCAGAGGCCAGTAAGCTAGAAAAGGTCTATAAGGGAGGGAGAAGAGAGGAGGACTTAAGGGGTGATATTGTATATATGTAAGCAGAGAACACATTACTTGGAGTGGAATGGCCTAAACAAGGTCAGGGGAAGAAACTGAGTAAAAGAAGGGTCAGAGAAGAGTTAATCAAAATCTAGGATATTGTGAATAAGCCATATGAAAACTTACTTTTCTGGACAATGGCACACTCAGAAACTACAGACTGTTATTAGAAATGTTTAATACCAGGAATGTGATATCTTCCACTTAGTTTTGGGCCAGGGATGTCCCTGTTGTCCCCAAAACATTACAGGGTATTGCCAAGGCTCTTGGTTTCCCACCAGAAATAGATAGTAAGACCCTATTGTTGAAGACTCCACATGCCTGGGCTGCAAAGTCACTGAGAAATCAAGCTGGGGATGAGCTGAAAACCTCCTCCATGTAGACCAGCTGACAGTAAGCTGGAAAAAGCTGCACTGCATGCAACTCTATGGGAGACAGAAGCCATCAGTAGTGAAAATAGTGGACATGGGAAGCCTCAAGTTTGGCCAACCAGACAAAAAGACTGAACAGGTGCAATAATGTCATGTCTGTTTGAGGGGAAACAACTGCTCTCTAATTGGACTAGAATCCCACTTTATGGGAAGGAACACACGTCTGGTACTGAAAACCTAACCAAAACCCTATGGTGGGAGAGGTCATGAGCACTGTGAGTTTAACTCCTGCTCTTGTCTGGATAAATGCATATATTATGCTCACCAAACCGACCTGTAAGCACTTTACCTAATATTCACACCCATATATTAATGGTACTGTCAATTTTGGTTAAAGAAGCATCTTTTTTTCAGATGACAGTGACCACTGGGATGACCCAAATGGCATCACAGTGCTGAAAAAAGAAAAAGTGACTCAGGAGTGTTCAGCACTGAAACATCTTTATCACACCCTCCAACGATTAGAGTACCTTGTGGAAGAGGTGGCAGAAAGAATGTAAAAGCCAAAGGAAGGGTAGGAATGCTTACAATGCAATTCTCCAGACAGAAACTGGTTTTGATATTCATTATCTCGCAGTGCCTACCTCTACTTTCCCAAGACCCTCATAGTAGGAGGAAATGATGGTGACATTAACATAAAAGAGAGACTAAAGAAAGAGGGAGGGCAGGGCTGGAGAGATGGCTTAGCGGCTAAATGCATGTCTGTGAAGCTTAAGGACCCCGGTTCAAGGCTCGATTCCCCAGGACCCACGTTAGCCAGATGCACAAGGGGGCGCCCATTCTCTCTCTCTCTCTCTCTCTCTCTCTGCCTCTTTCTCTCTCTGTCTGTCACTCTCAAATAAACAAATAAAAATAAGCAAAAATAAAAAATAAAAAAGAAAGAAGGAGGGGATATGATAATGAATTTGTGAAGGGGAAAGTGGTGGAGGGGAGGGGAGGGGAGGGAATTATTATGGCTTATTATCTGTAAGTATGGAAGTTCTCAATAAAAAAAAATGGCAAAAAAAAGCCAGTGTGTGAGGAGTGTACTCTGAAGCATTGTTTCACTTACAGAGACTGAGTGGTTCATTAATGACCCTGAAGTGAGTACTGAAAGTCCACTGAGGAGGTTCATAAGTGGAATGGAGGCAAGGGAGAGCAGACACAAGATGACAACCTGGTGAGAATACCACCAATTTGCAATTTTTCACAAAATAAACTTCTCAACAAGAAAAGAATATAATGAATTAAGAGACAAAAACAAATCAATGATTGTGAATACTATAGGTAATGAGCATAATAATTATAATAGCAATTTATTTTTTAATGTGTTTTTTTTAGGTTCAATATACTATCAAGGACAATTGCAAACTACTATTTAGAAGGAATTAAAAGTCCTAGGTATTTGGGGTTGGAGAGATTGGTTAGCAATTAAGGCTCTTGCTTGCAAAGTCTAAGGACTCAGATTCAATTCCACAGTACCCACATGAGCCAGATGCACAAGGTGGTACATGCATGTGGAGTTATTTTGCAGTGAATAGAGGCCCTGATGTGCCCATTCTCTCTCTCTCCCTGTTTCTCTCTCACACCCTCTCTCTCTGTCTTTATTTGCCTTTCACTCTCTGTCTCTCTTAAATAAATAAATAAAAATAAAATATGTAAAAACGTTCTGGATATTTAATTCCCTCATCTGCTTTACACATCATTCATTATCTGTCATACATAGGACACTGACTCCAGCATGACCCTTCTTACAGGATGATGAGCAAAATCTTGCTTATTAAATCACTTTAAGAGTCCATGAGTAACCAGAGTAAACAAACAAAAAGCAGAACACAGTTCCAGGTGGAGGACCCACATAAAATATGGATTTGGAAACAAAAGTTCTATTTTATCTGTTACTGCTCTATAGATCACAGAGAAAGTTGTCCAACTTCACCAGCTGCTTCTGATTGTGGGCATTGGGCCCTGCAGGAGAATTAGTACCAATTCACCCAGAAGTCAATCTTTAGGTCATAGTTTGTCAATTCAAGAGTGTAGTGTGAGCATACAAACAATACAGGGATGTCTTTAAAGTGAACTTGTGAGGAATAATTTTATGTGGGATCTTTCAGACTTTTAGTCATTTGACAGATTTCACAGAAATCTGAATGGATCACATGATCTACAGGTAAGGAATTTTGTGCACATAGTTTTTGGCAAGCAGAGAATAATTATACAATTATTAAACTTATAGTCTCATACAATGGATTTATTGGACATTTTTCTGTTATGTCTAAAGAAGCTTTCTGAAGTGAGAATAAGGTTTTTCAAACCTAAGTACAGTTTGTAAATGGGCATGCTTAGTATAAGGATATTAACATTACTAATTGCATTCATGAATAATGCCACGTGATATCTCCTCTTATTCAACTGTCTATATCTCTTATGCAAGCCCTTTTACAGGTTCTGATACTGTGCACTACATCACTGTGTTGGTTAATATTGACTGTCAACCTGTTAAAATTTGGAATCACCATGGAAACCAACCTCTGAGAAAGTATGAGGGAGTTTCTAGATCAAGTTAGCTGAAGTGGGAAGACTCACCTTAAATGTGGGAGACGCTATTCCAGGGAATGAGGTCCTGGACTTAATAAAGAGAATAAAGTGAGCTGAGCAAAGCATTAGTGTTTCTTTGATTCCCATCTGCAGACACAATGCAGCAAGATACCTTCTGACCCTGCTGCAATACCTTCACTGCCTTGATAGACTATCTTTTTGAACTGTACAACAAAATAAAACCTTCCTTACATTGCTTCCTTTAAGTTATTTGATTACAGCGACAAGAAAAATAACTAACACAAAAATTGGTACTGAGAAGTGAAGCTGTTGCTGTGATAAACCTAACCATGTTATTTCTTAGCTCCAACAAATTGATTTGCAGAAAGAAGGTGCAAGAGTTTAGAACTTTAAGCTAGAATACTATGGCCTATTCTTGTGGGAGCTTGAAGACCATAATTATGAGAGAAATATAGACAGTGGAGGCCAAGATCCTGAGCATTCAGATTAGAACAAGGTTTTTTCAGGAACTGAAACTGAGTGTTAGATTTTGGCAAACAATTTGGCTGTATTCTACACATTACTTGAGAACTTGAAGAAAAGTAAATTAAAAAGTAACAACAAAAAATGTTTAATTTTTGGTACAGGAAACCTCAAAACAGTATTAACATCAGGTTTAATCAGGTTGTATTTTGGTTAATGCTCACTGCTTCCATATGGATGGACAATGAGACAGAAAATAAATCGAACAGAAGGCCATGAAAAAATGTGCATTTTCATGAGGAAAGTTTAAAACTGAAGTTACAAGCAAGGCAGGATTGAAGGCAGCTACAAATATTAACAGAAGTACTACTATTAAAATGAAACCCTGTGCTCTGCATGGGGACTACAAAAAAAAGTGTCAGGGAACAAGATTCAGACTGTGAAAATCAAAGTAGTTTTGAAAGGAGAGAGCCTAAACTGAGAACACTGTTGAAGGGTTTCCCTGCTGAAAAACAAGTGTTTCTCTAGGGTCAGCACACACAAGGGGACCACTATCCGTCTAAAGCTTGAAAGAGAACTTGGAAGTGTTCTCCACCTGTACAAATTTGAAAGATGAATGATTCAGGGTGACATGAAGTCTTGCACCACGGATCTCAGAGGCAAGTCATGATGGTAGGAATCCCTATCATGAGACCCTGAAAGGCCACTACCTGGAGATGTGAAGCTGAAATCTAAGTTTCAATGGGGTCCTCTGGATATTGGAAATGTCACTGCTGTAGCACAACTGAATAAGGCTGCTCTCATGAATTGGTGCTAGCCCCAGAGAAATGTTGTGCACTTAAGACAGCAAAACTGGAAGGATGGGACTACCAAGCTCCTTGAAGTTCCCTTCATGTAGACTTGCTTTCAAAGATCCAAAACGTTCTATGTTGTTAGAATTGTTGACAATAATCCTGGTCCATTATGGTCCTTCTGTACTATGCTATCAAGATGCCAGGGAAGACGTGCCAACTAGCACAATATTGGAATGACTAATGACTTATGGATGAAACCAACCACTTGCTGATTCTGTGTAGCCTTTTCCATAGGCAAATAGTCATAATTGTTACTATTAGAGAAAAGACATGTGGCTAAGGATTTCATAGTACCCATTGAAGTGATAACTACTGTTTTATTTACTGATTTTTTAAGGTAGGGTCTTGCTTTAGCCTAGGTTGACCTGCTTGTAGAAACTTTTTGAGCAGTGGGCAGCAGTTACTGTGGAGACTCATTCACTTACTCTAGGGTCTCTGAGTCTTGCTGTGTGGCATAGCGATACAATACTCAGCTGTAAAAGGAAAAAAAAATGGTTATCTATTTTATCCCCTCAAACTCTCAGGAAACATCAAGGAAAACAAAGGAAAAAGAATGTAAGAAACTGAGGAATGATTGGAGTGCAATGACTATTTCATCAGAATTGAAACATTCATGCAGGTACATATCGCTTTGAAGCTAATGAAACTTAAAAGGCACAGAAAGCTTAGGAAGTTACAAAATTTATAATGTCCCTCCTCTGGTCTTAGTAACCTGTAAACCACTGCTATGGAAGAGAATCTAGAGTAGAGATGTTCCAAATTGGGCATGGAACTCTGGGAATCCAGTCCTTGTGAGTGATCAGCTATGGGGTTGCTTTATGGCGATGCAGCAGACTAAGAGTCATCTGGGCTCACTGGAAGTAATCTCAAAAATTGATAGGTTTGGCCTGTTAGACTTGACTAACTAGACAATCTCAGGTGTTTTGTTTCTTTGTTTGCTGGTCTTTATTTAGTTAAAAAGAATTATCTTGAAACCTACAACCCTAAGTCAGTTTCCAAGCCTATAACATTGAGTAAACTATTCTGGTCAGAGTTGAAAGTCCTGAATGCAGTAAACTATGGACTGTGAGGTTTGGCTTAGGAGGGTAAGAAAGAGCTGTACCTAGACTGGGCTAGCAGTTTGTGTGGGAAGCTTGCTGTTATGTGTGGGTCCTGAGAAGTTGTGCAGGGTTGTTTAGCATAGAAATGAACTGGTGTGAGCAAAGGGATATGGTAAAGAAAAAATGAAATCTGTGGGCTTAAACTGATGCCCATTCACATGCAAATTGTTTTGGAGATAACTATTGAGATTGGGCCAGCTGATCTACACTGAGGCAACAGGAAGAATGGAGACTCTTCTGAAGGGGCCTGAATGCTCAAGGAGTGTCCTGTTTTTCAGTCTGCTTTATTCCCCCCTGGATTAACAAATTGGCATTCTAACTGGTATTGTAGAGTATAAGAAATGCAGGAAAGAGAGGGTCATTTAGTTTGCAAGATGGTCTTGTGTTTTTGAAATGGCCATGGGCAGTGTGAAGCAGGTTTGCTGGATGCCTGCATGGAGACCCCATGGGACCTTGAGGATGAACCGTGGATCACACTGGAGACCCAGTGGAAATGCCGGGACCATGAAATGGCTGCTAAGGAAACCTGCTTGTCCCAGATGAAGTTTTCCAGGACTGTGAGTAGCCTAGCTGGAGGGGTGGAATTGGATGCCAGAGACTTGTTGCTGGTTAGAATTATCAGAGTTGGAGATTTGTCACTGGCAAGAGTTGTTGGACTTGAAGCTACAGAGTTTGATATTTGCCCTGGTTGTTTTAAATCTTGTATTGGTTGAATATTTCTTTGCTATGCCCAATGCCAAGTTTTGCAGTGTGAATGTTTATTCTGTGCCATTATGTTTTTTTTTTTTTTTGAGGTTTATTTTTTGGTATTATGACTCATGATGCATGAACATCATTAGAATTGATAAAACCTATGGGGACTTTTAAAGTTGGCTGAATGCATTATTTTTTATCTTTTTTTATTTTTTTTGTTTGTTTATTTATTTATTTGACAGCGACAGAGAGAAGGAGGCAGAGAGAAGAGAGAGAGAGAGAGAGAATGGGCGCACCAGAGCTTCCAGCCTCTGTAAATGAACTCCAGATGTGTGCGCCCCCTTGTGCATCTGGCTAACCTGGGTCCTGGGGAATTGAGCCTCGAACTGGGGTCCTTAGGCTTCACAGGCAAGCGCTTAACCGCTAAGCCATCTATCCAGCCCTGTTTGTTTTTTTTTTTTTTTTATCTTATGTATAGTTTATGGGGGCCAGGGACTGAATGTGGTGGTTTGATTCAGGTGTCCACCATAAACTTAGGTGTTCTGAATGCTAGGTTCCCAGCTGATGGAGATTTGGGAATTAACACCTCCAGGAGGCAGTGTATTGTTGAGGGTGGGCTTATAGGTGTTATAGCCAGTTTCTCCTTGCTAGTGTTTGGCACACTCTCCTGTTTCTATGGTCCACCTTATGTTGATCAGGGGGTGATGTTCACCCTCTGCTCATGTCATTGGTTTCCCTGCCATTGTGGAGCTTTCCCTCAAGCCTGTAAGCCAAAATAAACCTCAAGCTGCTCTAGGTTGGGTGGTTTCTACCAGCAATGTGGACCTGACTGCAACATATTATATATTATATTATATTATATTATATTATATTATATTATAATATATTATATTATATATATGCTTGAGAACATCTTATAAGTCATTTAAGTTCAACAATTAACTTCTGAAGCTAATATTAACTCTGGTAGTATTGCCAGAATAATTCATGTGTACCTTGACTTCTCTGTGACTACTATTCTTTAAAGTCAAATGCTATAAAGATAGCAACAGTTTTTATTTGTAGTAAAATCTCCAATGGTACTGTAAATGTTGATATTCTACCTTATTATATCTACTGTTCAGATAGAAATCTAAGTTTGCTCATTATTTTATTACTACCTATAATTAATTTTAACTTAAGAAGCTCAATATATGTTTGAATTTTACCTCTTATAATCAAAATTATGTGTATATGCAATTATGTGTGTGGTACTACATGTGTGTCATTCATGCATGTGGATGGACCTTTATGTGTGTACATCAATACATAAAAGTATAAAGATGAATATTTGTCTATATCAATATGCACATTCTACTCATTAATAGATGCATACAACTTAAGATAAATTACATATAGATATAATTCATAAATGTGTATATAATAAATACTTAAGAAAAATGTGAAAGTATTTTATAGTGGCCTGGGTAAATTTGAACTATGTGGTATTATTTTATATTGGTTATAGATTTTTAATTTAATAAGGGAACAGTGCTCTTGTGATAGATATTGGTGATTTATTGGTGGTTAGTATATATAACATATGTACATAATTCCAAATAACAACTGCATAAAAATATTTTATTTTTATTTACTTATTTGATAGAAAGAGGGAGGGGAGAGAGAGAGAGAGAATGGGCATGCCAAGACCTCCAGCCACTGCAAATGAACTCTAGACACATGTGCCACCTTGTACATCTGTCTTATGTGGGTCCTGGGAAATCAAACCTGGGTCCTTTAGCTTTGCAAGCAAGTACCTTAACCACTAAGTAATCCTTCCAGCTCCTAAATAACAACTTTATACTTAAAATTACTCAAATGGCAAAATTTATTATCGATATTTTAGTAAAATACTTTGTGGAAATAAAAATAAATGTACATGTTACTTTCTTTCTATGACCATAAAAAACAAAAGTTAACATCTAGGAAATTAGAGGTCTAGGTATTATATTCCATATTAAATTTTGAAATTTGAAAATCAAACAAACCTCTAGAAAAAAATTTCTTCATGCTTAGTACATAGAGATATATTTATTAAATAATTATTTGTATTTTTTTTTAATTGATGAGCTCATGTGTCTTAAATTATAACATGGGCCAACAAGCAAACCACTTAGTAGGGTAAATGTATATCTCACACAAGCAACTCAGATACAATTTTTTAATCAATATGTAAACAAAAGAAAATATAAACCCCAGTAGCTACATTGCTCAGAGACTTGCAAAGGAACTTTGTGAGATATGAGATACAAATTATAAATAGAATTGAAAATTTGTTCTCCTTTCATCATTAGATAAATGCAAAATAAGCACTGTAATGCCACTGAACACCCATAACATGGACAAACTTAAACAGTATCATATGGTGGTGAGAATGAAGAATAAATAACCCTCTCTGAATCATTTTGAGAGCATAATCTTTAGAGGAATTTTAGAAAACTGAATCTCATACTGAAAACATCTAAGTCCCATAGGCAATGAATCTGCATATGCATATATACTCAAAAGAAATACTATATATCTCTATGTGTTTATACCCAAAAAATAGAGTAGATAAATGGATATCCATATGTTCAACATAAGTGTATATACATGACTACCAAAAATCTTGTGAAATAACGAGTGATAAACATAAAAACAGAGAAATGGAGAGTCTGTTAGCATTCACTCGTGTGAGTGAGGTCTATGTCTAGAATTGCTATGGCCTTATAATTTATGTGAATCAATTTACATTCATTTTTGACTAAACTGATAATATTATTTTATTTTATTTTATTTTATTTTATTTTATTTTATTTTATTTTATTTTTGGTTTTTCAAGGTAGGGTCTCACTCTAGCCCAGGCTGACCTGGAATTCACTAGGTAGTCTCAGGGTGGCCCCGAACTCACAGCAATCCTCCTACCTCTGCCTCCCGAGTGCTGGGATTAAAGGCATGCGCCACCACGCCCGGCTTTATTTTATTTTATTTTATTTATGTATGTAATTAACACACATAGTTGGGGTTTTCCAACATTATTTTTTCAACCATTGTAGGCCTTTTAGAAAGTTCAAAAAGAAAGAAACTAACTTTGATCCTGTTTACTAAAGGCATTGCATTAGCTACACTTCTCCAATGGTATGGAAGAAATAACTAAGAAACAATGTAAAAGAAAAGAAAATCAGGACTTAACTGTTGAACTTTCAGGAGCCTCACAAAATAGAACACAAAATGAGGACCATGATTCCTAACAAGAGTAGTTTTATGGGACATTTTCATTTACAAAATGTAACAAGAAGAAAGTCAGAATTAATGCATCCATTAATATAAACTTGTGGGAATAACTAATATTTGAAAAACAGTATCCATCATGGGGCTGAATCAAATTCTTTTCCTCCACTAAAATTCATCACAGCAAATAATAGATCTCAAATGCAAGAGGCAGTCTGTTTTTCAGGAAGATCCTGGGATTTGGAGGAGGTCTAATACCTCCTGTCCCTCTCCTGTTTCCATATTCTTGTAACACATCATAGTAGGGCAAAAGAACATCCTGACCTTTCTGATGGATTATGAAGGTTACAGAAATGTTGGCTTTGTTATATTTATTTTATTGCCACATATATTCCCAATACAGAAACAAATTTAAAGCATATTCTGTTGCTATGGATTAGGAATACTCAAGCCAGCTCCTAAACATGTTCAAAGAAAAATGCATTTTAATTTAATTTTATTTATTTGAGAACAATAGACAGGGAGAGAAAGAGGCAGAGAGAGAATGGGAGTATCAGGGCCTCCAGCTATTGCAAACAAACACCAGATGCATGTGCCACCTTGTGCATCTGTCTTATGTGGGTACTGGGGAACTGAGCCTTGAACCAAAGTCCTTAGGCTTCACAGGCAAGCACTTAACTGCTAAGCATCTCTCCAGCACAGAAAAATACATTTTTAAAAAGGCACCTATCCATCTATCAAAAGTCACAACTAAGTATTGATGAATAGATTTTGTAATTCCCCAGATCAACTGGTCAGAAACTCACATAAAAGAAAAATTTCACCACTGAGAAATGTTTAGCTTATTGGGGAATTACTGTTTTCAAATCATAGAACAATTCACAGTCCCTCCTCAACCACAGTTTGTACATGTGTGTCTATAAGACTGGACAGTCTCCCTGTTCCATCTTTTAGACTATCACTCTTAATACCACTGCCTTTTCTGCAACAGAGCCTTCCAAAGGTGTCTGTCCAAGTGAGAAGAAATTCATATCATGTACCTTTCTTTGATGAAACTCACATATTTCAATGAGAACTATAGGAAAAAAATATTTGAGAAGAGTGCTTTTTTTTAATCTCTAGAATTATGCTTTTACTACTATTATTATGCCAAGTTAAATATGTATTCAGAAAAGCAAATGGGATATTAATCAATATGTTTATATCCTTATTTTATATATTAATTTCAAATTGTATTTAGTCTCTAGCTATAAAATATGTACCTACAGTTTTTATTCTTTTAATGTATTTATTATTGTGACATAAGTATATTTGAATGTTCTTATTGTTTACATGATTGTTGCCTATTCAATTAAAGTATTTCATATTTTTTAAATGCTTAAAATGTTAATCATGGAAACATTCATAGTAACTTGTCTTTGTTTAGGGAAGAGATTGAGTAAAGTAAAGGAGGGCTAATCAAAATCTAAGAGGATATAAATAAATCATATAGAATCCAACGTTTTTGGGCAATGGAACACTCAGGAGCCATACCTTTCTTTTTACTATTTTTTTTTCTGGTTCTTTGGCTCCTCTAAAATGTTAATATTCTGGCTAGAGCAATCATTATTACATTGAGGATATTATCATCTAGAACTATCTTCTGTACATATCAGAGAATCAGTATTATTTCACAAATTTTCTATATTTGTGTTTTCATGATTATTTTATTATTTTTCACTGTCATCAGACTACATTTTTGTGCCATTTGGAAATAGATTTGGATTAGTTTATGATTCATTTTAATTATATTTTTGTATTGCATGAATTTCAGGTAAAATTTTAATAAGTATTTTGTAATAGTGTTAGTTTTTCAGCTACTCCTGTTTTGAAATACAGGGTTGAATTATATTTTATTATTTATTTTTATTTTTGATCTATAAATGTAAATATATATATATATATATATATATATATATATATATATATATATATATAGCTAATATTACATGTTTCCAAGTTAGTATTATTTCATCCTTATTTTAATGTTTTGTTATTTTATTTTGAATAAAGACTACATTAAAAAAAAGTTTAGCCTGTTCTTTTTTTCTTTTTTTTTTTTTCCGAGGTAGGGTTTCACTCTAGTCCAGACTGACCTGGAATTCACTATCATGGTGATCCTCCTACTTCTGCCTCCCAAGCGTTGGGATTAAAGGTATGTGCCACTATGCCAAGCCTCTTCATTAAATATGTCCAGCACATATGTATTTATTTTTGTGATACTTTTATTAATATTCATTGTGGTTTTTAACATAGCTGTTAATTTCTCCATATCATTCCAATTTTAGTATATGTGCTGGTGAAGCAAGCACTAGCTGTTAATCCCTAAAGTTTCTTTCACTTTACTCACATGAGCAGGGAACAGGTTTGTAAAATTATTCCTATTCACCTAATATCATGATATATCTCAAAACCTAAGCCTTGTTAATTTTATGTGATGTCACTGAAGCATCTTCAAAGTGAGTATGGAAGGGTAACATGCTACTTTAATGCTGTACCCATTCCATAGATTTTGCAATCTCTAAGCCAAAGTGAGTAAAATTGTACATATTCATTTTAAAAATTTTTTAAAATATTTTATTTATATTATTTTATTGGGGGGGAGGTAAAGAGAACAAGAGAATGGGAACAACAGGGAATCCAGCCACTATAAATGAACCCCAGATGCATGTGCACCTTGTGCATCTGGCTTATGTGGGTCTTGGGGAATTGAACCTGGGTTATTTGGCTTTGAAGGCAAGCAATTTTTAACTGCTAAGCCATCTCTCCATCCCAAAATTGTATATATTGAGAACATTTATGATTTCTGTAATTTTTATATCTGAAAAGGCTTGATTTTCTTTTTTTCTACATAAATTAGCATTTTATTCAAACTTAAAAATAATTTTATTGAGAATGACAAATAAATTACACCTGGCACAAACTATTGACTTATTGACTTTTGGGGCTGGTGAGATGGCTCAGGTGGTAAAATTCTTTTTTTTTTTTTTTTTTCATTACTTTGTTTTGTACTGAGTGAATACAGTCAATTTGGTACCATTATTAGGCTCAACCATGACCTACCACTTCCCCTTGGCCCCTCCTTGTTGAGGTATATGGGTCATACATTATGGAGTTAGCCCACAGTTAAGAGTAGGATAAATGTCTCTACATATCATGACCCAACATGTGGATCTGACATTCTTTCCGCCCCCTCTTCCGCAAAATTTCCCTGAGTCATGTTCGGTTCATTTTTGGTCTGATTCAGTGATGAGGTGTTGGGGTCTCTGGGTCTCTGGATCTCTGATTTGGTAGGAGTTGATTTTTCTCTGTGTTGATCTCCTTCACCCTTGTGATGGTACCCACTTCGCCAAGAAAACAGCACCCTTGCTTGTTTCACCAATTTTTCTTAGTTTCAGCCAGGGCCCTTTTGAGGTGTGATGGGGTGGCTCTCTCCTCAGGATCTACATCTCTCTGAAAAAGAGAAGCAGATTCTCCAATGAAGAGTAAGTTAGCACCACACAAATGAGATAACCCTTACTTTTTAATAGAGAATTTAATATGTGTAGGCCCTCTTGTAGCCCACGATTGGTGGTAGCTTGATAATGGAGAGCAGGCTTATGCTTGGATCTCGTTGTGACTTGTTTCCCAGCTCCAGCTATGGGTCCCATACCACTGAGGGGATCAGTTAGCCGAATCAAGAGCAGTTGGTTCCCCACCATGGCTGTGTGCCACTATTGCACTTGTGTGGGCATCACAACAAGTTATTTGCTGCTAAGTAGGTTAGACCATGAATTTCTTGGACAGATATTGGTCATTTTTCCCCATTGGCCCATGTAGCAACTTCTGGCACTAGACGCACTGGCTGTCTGGGGACTGACTCTCTTCCAGCTTCCAGCCATGCCATTCTATTTTGCATGTCAACCACATAAGGCGTCTTCAGCAGTAGGGTCTTACCACTAACCTTTGGTGGGTCATCAAGTACTCTGACAGAAATCTGTCTTTCTTTTAGGAAACCTTGTAGGTCTCTGATCAAAAGCTCATTGTGGATGATAGTCACATGCTTGTACTTGGAGTTACAGGTCAGTGCCCACTAAGAAAAGGAAGAAAAAGATAACTAATTATACAGAATATAATATTATTATATGTTGTTGTTAATGTTACATATTTTCAGTAATGAATGAGTCTCAACTTACTTTAGTTCTATTTATATTTTATGTTAATATTTTATTGCCAATCATTCCTTTTTGCATTTGTACATTTTCCTTCAATTTTAAACATTTATGCTTTAACTATAAGTCCATATTTTGGAATTTCCATTCCACTCTTAGTATATAATTGTATTTTTTCAATTTCTTGTACTTTTTAAGAACCTAATTTCATCACAAAATTAAACTTACCAATTAAGATTTCAGACTCAATATGTCAAACCAAAATTTTCCTTTAAATGTGTCTGAGATAGTAAAACACTACAATAAATACAAAAGTGAATAAGTATATAATTTTAGAGATTACCTCAGCTTTGACAAAACTGAAAATACAAATTAACTTAAACTTTCATTTAAAAGTATTGCACATTGGGAAATATTTCATTTTTAAAGCTAGTAAAATTTGTTCTCACTGGGCAATAAACTTTCTGTTTCCATTAGCATCCTTGAAATTTGACATTCCATAGACTGAGTAACCTTATTATTATTATTTTTTTTAGAATCTTTTTTTTTTCTTTATTACTGTGTTTTGTATTCAGCATATACAGTCAGTTTGGTACCATTATTAGGCTCATCCGTGACCTAACCCCTCCCCTTGACCCCTCCTTGATGAGGTATATGGGTCATACATTCTGGAGTTAGCCCACAGTTATGGGTAAGCTAAATGTCTCTGCATATCATGACCCAACATGTGGCTCTGACATTCTTTCCGCCCCCTCTTCTGCAAAATTTCCCTGAGCCATGCTGGGTTCATTTTTGGTCTGCTTCAGTGATGAGGTGTTGGGGGCCTCTGGGTCTCTGGCTCTCTGATTTGGTAGGAGTTGATTTTTCTCTGTGCTGATCTCCTTTCCCCTTCTGCTGGTATCCGGTTCATCAAGACAACAGCCCACTTGCTGGTTTCTCCAATTTTTCTTAGTTTCAGCCGGGGCCCTTTTGAGGTATGATGGGGTGGCTCTCTCCTTAGGACCTACATCTCTCTGAAAAAGAGAAGCAGATTCTCCAATGGAGAGTAAGTTAGCACCAGGACAAATGAGATAACCCTTATTTTTTTTTTTATAGAGAATTTAATAGGTGTAGGCCCTCTTGTAGCCCACAACTGATGGTAGCTTGATATTGGAGAGTGGGCTTATGTTTGGATATGGTTCTGACTTGTTTCCCAGCTCCAGCTATGGGTCCCATACCAGTGAGGGGATCAGTTAGCCAAATTGAGAGCAGTTGGTTCCCCACCATGGCTGTGTGCCACTACAGCACTTGTGTGGGCATCACAACAAGTTATTTGCTGCTAAGTAGGTTAGACCATGCATTGCTTAGACAGCTATTGGTCATTTTCCCCCAGTCGCCCATGTAGCACCTTCTGGCACTAGACGCGCTGACTGTCTGGGGACTGACTCTCTTCCAACTTCCAGCCATGCCATTCTACTTTGCATGTCAATCACATAAGGTGTCTTCAGCAGTAGGGTCTTACCACTAGCCTTTGGTGGGTCATCAAGTACTCTGACAGAAATCTGTCTGTCTTTTAGGAAACCTTGTAGGTAACCTTATTATTTTTGTTGTATATTTTATTAATCACATAAAATGTACTTAGAATTATTTTCTGTCTTTACAGAACACTTATGTTGGAAAATTTACTATCAGAATGAATTCTCAACAATGATTCTGGAAAATTTCCTTGAAAGAGAAGACAGTATAATAATCACCCATGATTTTTTGCTGCTTTTATCATGCAGAGGTGAACACATGTAACATGTATGCACATCACACACATGCACATGCCAAGTAAACATTTTTCTCATTTTCAGGGTTTGATGCTAAAAATATTACCAATAATTTGTGAAATATATTGGCAACATACCTAAAAATTTATGTAATGAAAAATCTCAGAGGTTAATAAAAGAAAAATGAGTTATTAACACATGAACACCTGTCAGAATTTCACATTCATAATTATTTTACATATAGAGTGTAGTTTACATATTCAGTTTAGAATCATACACCCATAAGCACATTTGTGATTTATATAATAGAATACACATTAGCAACATAATTTAATATGAATATATGAAGACAAATAAGGCATAGTGCTCTTGTAAAAATAAAAGATAAAATGGATCACCGTAGAATTAAAAATAGGGCTACTTCCATGCTGATCCCGATAATCAGTGACAGGGTGAAGGAAACAGAGCCTGAGGATACTCAACACTTAACCAAAGCAGAGATCCACAGGCTCCTAAAAGTTCATCACTAATGTAGATTTAAAACTCATCCACAATGGGTCAGGGAATTTTGCGGTGGGGGGAGCAGGGAGATTGTAACAGCCACAGGTTGAGTGATCATGCTCAGAGGACTCCCATCCCCCGCAAAAAAAAAAAAATAATAATAACTGACTGCTGTTCCCACAACTCATAAAGTACAACCCGATAGGGAATGCCTGCAACCCTCCTAAGGAGCTCCTCAACAAAATAGGGGCAGGGTGAAGGAAAGGAGAGTACCAACTCACGATGTATCCATATGAAATATGTTGTTAATAATAATAATAATAATATAACATTAAATAATGCTATGTAAACTCTCTAAATTGCTCAGTCTCTTCTAAGAACTGGCTCACATGACATCTTCACCAAGTAAAGTTTTCACTGTTTGATCTGGAGAGATGTGGCTCAGTGAGGAAAGTGCTTTACATGAAAGCACAAGATTCCAAGTCCGAATCCTCTGCACCCACATAAATTGCTGGTGTGATGGTGAATACCTGTAATCCCAGTGCACGTGAAGTGGAGATGGGTAAATCCCTGCAGTTTACTGGCTACCTATTCTATTAGGATTGGTGAGCTCTAGCTTTGGTGACCTGCAGTCTCAAAAAATAAGGTGGAGATTAATACAGCAACTATGGAAGACACCCAGAGTCAAGCTCTGTACTGAACATGCATGTATACGCACAAGTGTGCTTACACACATAGGAACACGTATACACAGGTGTATGCACCTAATGCATACATATACATGCCAAAAATACGTATCATCTTTTCAAAATTTGTTGTTAAATAATTTTAGCAATAATTTATGAAATAAAGAATATCTCTCATTGGTAGGAAGAAGATACATTTTTGTTCTGATTGCTACAATGACTGTAACGAATATTGTAGAGAAAAATAAGTCAATGAACATTTCTAGTTAAGTTTGACTTTAATTATCAATCTAAAATTCAGTGATAGTGATAGTTGAACCGATCAAAATGTAATAAAGCCAGGCTGGTGAAATTGTTCAGTAGTTAAGGTACTTGCCTGCAAAGCCTAACGACACAGGTTGGATATGCCAGTATCCGTTTAAATCCCGATGCATCTGGAGTTCTTCTGCAAGGGATAGAGTGCAAATTCCTTCCCTCTCTGTCTCCCTCCCTTCTCTCTATTTCTCTCTGCTTGCAAATAAATAAAATTATTAAAAAATAAAGCCTACCAAAACAATTAAAAAATAAAACAAAGCAGCAAACTCAACTGAATTCAGAAAGACCCAACAGTCATTCACACAAAGTCTAAAGCATGCAGACATCTGACTTCAGTAATAGAGACAAGAACAGAGTGAGCTGCATTTTCCCATTGGAGTGGTTTACACACACACACACACACCCCTACTTCTGTTTGGCTAAACTCGTCCTCTTTCTTTATCTCTCTTCTCACTTCCTTCATCTATCCCATCTTTCTCTTTGTCTTCTTTCAGCTTTTATCTTAAACACAAAAGCACTTAAACATGGTTTATTCTTTTTTCAAAAGTATGCAACTTCAAGTGTAATTCCCACCTGTATGAAGTTGGTGTTTCTTTAACATAAGCCACAAAAAACTTTCAGATTTAGCCAATTAGATGTCACTGTGTCCCAGAGTTTTCATATAGTAAAAGAGGTTTATCATGATTGATGATGATAAATCTGAACTGAAACTAGCAAAATAAAGGTATTTTGAAGTTACTTTTAGAAATGCTTTTTAAAAACTTGATTGATAAAACTTGTATAATTTGTTATTAAACAATATATATTATTCTTATAAACATTTAATATACTTCAGTGACATAAATCTGCTTAGAATGATATGGTTGACTAGGAAGTGAAAAATAATATGACAAAGTTTTCAAGTTCTGGGCTTGTAGGAAAATAAGAGACTATTCTAGGAGTATGAAAACTAAGTTACATTGTTAATTGCAGTTAATCTCTCAAGATCAGCTGAATTGCATCTGGATTATAAGGTAGGTTAGCAACATTCCATTACATGTTGTTATAAAAAATCAGATTAAAGAATTTAAACTGAATTTGTTTCTGAAAACCAAGATGCATATTTTTCCATCTATCTATAAATAAGTACATTTTACCTGTTTTCCCTTAAAGAGGACCAAATACATAAGGCACCACCAAAGCTATGGCACTTCATTATTTTAATGTATTCATGAAAATGATTAACCTATAAGCAGAAGCGATATGGGCACTGTAACTAGTCTCCTGAAAGTCAGGATGTTTCTTCAACTGCTGTTTGCAGCAAAACTTCCCATAGGAAAATTTAAGCTTAGAATAGAGGTTCCTGACCCTCCACAAAATGTCCTGACCTGGGTAACCTGTGAGTAAATTAAGAATTTCAGCTATTAGAATTGAGATTTTGTGAGTTATTTCTCAGACTGAGACCCACAGCTGAGTGTGTACTTGTTTGGTATCAGGATACCTCTCCCCAGGTAGGGTCTTCCTGTTGCTTAGGCTGACGTAGAATTCACCATGTAGTCTCAGAGTGGCCTGGAACTCACAACAATTCTCCTACCTCTGCCTCCTGAGTGGAGTGCTGGGATAAAAGGCGTGTGCCACCGTTCCTGATTGGTGCCAGGCTTTTGCTCCATCCATTCTATACATGTTTGCACTGCTGTGAGGTACCAGGAGACAATGAAGATGGAACATGACCCAGTTTTCCATAGAACTGTAACTAAAGCAAACTTTCCCTTTCACATATTTTAGGGCATTTTTGCTCTGGCTGAAACTCAGGGAAAAGCAGTTATCTATCGAGTTAATATACTGCGTGATGCTATACTTATAAATATGTTTCTAAAAATCAAATTATTTTATGCATGGTTGTTTGCCTAATAAAGAAGTATTGTTGATTTAGAACTCTGGCTGAAGAAGTAACTGACATCTCAATTTTTGGCAGTTGTGACATATGATCCTGGAGTGGACATGGTTGGATGTATGGGGAAAATGAGTAAGTATGCTTTCAGTTTTGAATATGAGAATATTTGGCATGTGGGTCATTTAACTGATGAAACTAGGGGAAGATGTCGTCTGCATGGGTAACAAAATCCAATGGCCAATAACCAGAAGTTTCCAGAAATTCCCAGAAATTCTGCTCATATCCAAAGCTGGGCCTGGCTGCTGCCATTGCCTCCAGACACCAGGCTGCAATTGTTGAGCATTTTGACACATACTTTTATCGGATAATCTCCATGGAACTCCCAGAACTTCTACCTTACAGTGGACATAACTGTTATTGTTGGTCTCTTGTTCTGAGGCAAGTTTATGTTACAATGTCTTGGCATAGTTCTTTATAACTTAACCTCATCAGGATAGTCAAAACCATTTTTTTCTCATATAAAACTAACTTCTGTTTGCAGGTAAGTGCCTCTCTTTCACCACTCAAATTCTTTTACACTTTTATAATTCAAATTCATTTGTGTAAACATCTCAAAAATACTTTCATATGTTATTAAATTTTTATTTTTAGCAAACATACCAAGGCCTGTGAAATAGTGAATAATATATACTAAACCTTAGGAATAAATATTGATTTATTATTATGTGAAAGCCTAAAATAATTTTCAAAGGATACATTAAAAATATGTGTGTTTCTGGAAGCTTTTATAAATGTCAGCATTTCCACTGCATTCTCTTCTAAAGCTGCGGGAAAGCAAAATCCTGCAATGAATTAAGAAGTGATAAGGTTTCTTTATATTATCTCTAATATTTCTGTCACTCAGAGTGTTAGCTAACCAGTCTTTCTTACAAATGCATCTCAAATACAGTTGCACATATTACCTCTCATTCAAGTTACACTAATGTCCACAACTAGACATTTCCCAGTGTTTGCACTACTGAATCTAAAGAAAGAGGTGCTGTCTCCCATCCAACTATACTACATTCACCTTTCAAGGTTCTAAAAGTGCCTAAACCACCAACCAAACCTTTCTAAAAATTTTCTGATGCTACTATACAGTGATTCATATAAGAATGAATAGAAAGACCTCTGAGATTACAGCAACTGAGATCAAAACTGGACCATAACTATACTTGCAGATATTATATTTCAAGTTTTATTGAAAATAATGTATGTCTAAAAGAGGAAAATAGCTCACTCTCAAGGAGTAAAATACATCATATGTATACATTCATCATTTTAAGTCAAACATGTATTATCAATTTTATTATGTTAATACAATTTAAGAATTAAGGTATTGAAGCAGGCCAGCATGGCTCAGATGTCTAACATGCTATATCCAAGAATTAAGGTATTGATACTAGTATTATCACATATTTGATAATATTAAAAAGGACTAGCAAAATTTATCAGTCAAAATAATTTAAAGCAACTTTTCAACAACTAAAATTAAAACTGTGCAAAAGATACACTTTAAAAAGTCACACAAGCCAGCTGTGATGGTGCAAACCTTTAATCCTAGCACTTGGGGGCAGAGCTGGAAGGATCTCTATGAGTTTGAGGCCATCCTGAAACTTCATAGTGAATTCCAGGTCAGCCTGGGCTAGAGTGAAACCCTACCTAGAAAAGCAAACAAAACAATACTCATACAGTAGCTGTTTATATTTTATGTTATTTTTGTGAAGCAAATAACTAAACCTAGAACCTCATCCACAGTAGAAAATCCTCAACAAAGTGTCTACTCCTTGTCCATGAAATATTTTATAAAAATGAATTTTAAAATAATGCATTGTAATAATTTATTCAATTTTTAGTCAAAAATTCCAAAATTGTGGTATAAATTCAGTAATGAAAGAAGGAATTATTCACATGGATTAATTTTAATAGATAGAATCATGTTCTGAATATCTGTGAAACAACATATTACAATTTGTATTAAAGGTGATGTGCTTTGAAATTAAAATTAATGTAAGGTACTCAGGGTAAAGTAGAAATACTGAATACTTCAATAATGATAACATACATTCCAAGAGTGATTAAACACCTGTGCTTAAAAGTTAGCAGACCTGAGGCTTTTTATTGGTTTTCTATTAACAATTTTTTCATAAGAAATAGATCTTATGGCAGTTCAGCTATTCTAACACATAGGGGAAAAAAGGAACCTAAATTAAGCAACTAAAATTTACAGATTTGCTCTAGAGCAGTATTACATCAATCTCAGCCTTGGCATTTTCAAGGAAATATTGAGAAAGTAAAATAATCAAAATTTGGCTGGAGAGATGGCTTAGCAGTTAAGGTGCTTGCCTGAAAGGCCAAAGGACCCAGGGTTCAATACCCAAGACCATATAACCAAGATGCATAATGTTACACATGAATCTGGAGTTCATTTGCAGCAGCTGGAGGCCCTGGTATGCCCATACTCTCTATATGCATTCAAGGATAGTTTATTTTTACATAATATACTACTCAGTCTTCACATACAAAGAAATAAAGTGATCTGGGTTACAAAGAACAGAAAAACAAAAGGTGAGTTATATTTATGAATCATACACTAGGATGAGATATGAGATATTAGACAGCTGACTATCATTTCAGATATAGTATGAATAAAATGATACAGGGCTATGAGAACTGGAAAGATTAAAAAAAGACAATGATTTGAGATAAAATTTTGGCAGAAGTTCTACATTTATAACTACTCAAAAATAAATGGAAACAAATTAAACATATTTGATTTTCATACATAATATCTGAGATATTGCTAAAAATGCTACCATCAAACATGGGCTACAAGAGGGTCTACACCAGTTAAATTCTCTATAAAAAAAAGGAAAGTAAGGGTTATCTCTTTTGTCCTGGTGCTAACTTACTCTCCGTTGGATAATCTGCTTCTCTTTTTCAGATAGATGTAGATCCTAAGGAGAGAGCCACCCCATCATACCTCAAAAGGGCCCTGGCTGAAACTAAGAAAAATTGGCAAAACAAGCAAGGGTGCTGTTTTCCTGATGAGCCGGATACCAGCAGAAGGGGAAAGGAGATCAACACAGAAAAATCAACTCCTACCAAATCAGAGATCCAGAGCCTCAGAGGCCCCCAACACCTCATCACTGAAGCAGACCAAAAATGAACCCAGCATGGCTCAGGGAAATTTTGCAGAAGAGGGGGCGGAAAGAATGTCAGAGCCACATGTTGGGTCATGATATGCAGAGACATTTAGCTTACCCATAACTGTTGGCTAACTCCACAATGCATGACCTGTATTCCTCAACAAGGAGGGGCCAAGGGGGGGGGGGGGCAGGTCACGGATGAGCCTAATAATGGTACCAAACTGTATTTGCTGAATACAAAACTAATAAAGAAAAAAATTAAATTAAATTAAATTAAAAAAAAAAGAAAATTGTTTATTTATTTGCAGAGAGAAAGAGGGAGAGAGAGAGATAGTGCAAGAATGGGAACACCAGGGCCTCTAACCTCTGCAAACAAACTCCAGACACATGCGCCACCTTGTGCATCTGGCTAATGTGGGTTCTGGGAATCTAACCTGGGTCCTTGGGCTTTGCTGGTAAATGCCTTAACTTCTAAGCCATCCCTCCAGCCTGCTGTATAGCTCTTAAATAAATAAATACATAATTAATAAAAAAGAAATCAGTTTGTATATAGTGTACTTCTGTATGGAAACATTCCTCATGCCAGATGAAATGAAAAATATAAGAAGAAAATGTGAGACTGTTGGGGATTTAGAAAGCTGACGAGCATAATCTACTCAGTAAACACCAGATAAAATTTAATTCCTTATTGCATTGTAATCTGCCAATATCTCAGATCACAACATGAGCAAATCATTCAAAATAAGGAAGAGAGAGGTACCAATTTAAAGATGTGATGCAAATGCTCACATGTCTTGAACAGACATAAACAGGTGCAAGCAGAAAAGAATTGGGCTAGAATAATACACAAACTACTGGAGACTTAATGGAAGACAGGAGAGAGCACAAGCTGCAGCCCTGGGACCACAGACCATAGGAAGAGAGTGACTGTCTGGGAAGAATACCAAGAAAGCTTTGCTTGTGCAATATGCTGGTAGGAGTGAGAAGACACTGTGGAAAAACCACAAAACATTTCTCAATCATCAAGTCAATAGAATTAAGAGGCAGAATTAGTGAGGACATTGGAACAGTGGGAACAAATTGTCTATGAAGTTTTCCTCATTGATATTTATAGCATAGCCCACATACTAGCAGCAAAATAAAGGCATTTTTAATATACACTAAATATGTAACAATTTTTTGCATATACATAGCTAGAGATCAAAGAAATATTTCTATAGTAAAGAGATACAATTAAACCAGGTGTGGTGGTGCGCGCCTTTAATCCCAGCACTCAGGAGGCAGAGGTAGGAGGATCGTTGTGAGTTGGAGGCCACCCTGAGACTACATAGTGAATTCCATGTCAGCCTGGGCCAAAGTGAGACCATTCCTCGAAAAACCAAAAAAAAAAAAAAAGAGAGAGAGAGAGAGAGAATTAAATTAAAATAAATTGATTCTTATTTCAAATTAAGTTCAATTAAAAATTTTTAAATAAATATGAACACTTCCAGCATCTTGCTGAATCATTAAAGAAATAAAGTAAAAACATCTATAGGAGAAAAAATGTTAAGAAAATCCCAAATAATTTTAAAGTAATTTATTCAAAATATTTGATAAAAATAAAGTCAAAAGATAAAATTTAATATTATTTTTACTCAATAAAAATGAAAATATAACATATTACATTTGTACCTACTTTCAAAATAGGGAGTCTGGTATTATTCTTTTTTATTTAAATTTAAATTTATATTTATGTATTTGGCAGAGAGAAAGTGGTAGAGAGAGAGAGAGAGAATGAGAATGTGCATGCCAGGCCCTCCAGCCACTATAAATGAACTCCAGACACATGACCACCTTGTGCCTCTGGCTTATGTGAGTCCTGGGGAATCAAACCTAGGTCCTTTGGCATTGAAAGTAGGCTCCTTAACAGCTCAGCCATCCATTCAACCCCTATTATTACTTCTTAAAACTATAAAGTGAGAAAAATATTTTGCCAAGAGAAATTTTCATTTTATTCTAATTAGGATATGAAGAAAAGAACACAGTAAATGATAGAAATTAGAAATACTAATTTAAATATAAAAATATAGAAAAATAATTTAGACTAAATTCTATGCTTTTAATTTGATCCAACAGATTTAACAGGAAATAAACTGAATATATAAATCACTAAAATTGTCAACATTATGAGTAAAAAATAAGACAATAGTACAAGTAAAATTCTTGTAGGTATTAATTTAATAATAAAAGCCTATGAACGCTGGCCAAGAGAGAGTCCTGGATTCAATAAAATAGAAATTGAGGAACACAGCTGAAATCAACTTTGGCTTCCACACACACCCACACCTGTACATGTGCCCACAAACACACACACACACACACTCTCTCTCTCTCTCTCTCTCTCTCTCTCATACTATACATATACAAAAAAACGTGGTACATTGAATTATACTATAAAGAAAATGAAATATCAAACTAAAATGAGAAATGAGAACACATACTTCCATATCATATAACAGGCAATTTCATATACATGTAATAGGAATTATTACAATTCAAAGTTGAAAAGATATCCTGCCAAATTAAATATAAATGAAAATATTATTTTTCAAAAAAGATGTGCTAATTGTTAAGTACATGAAAACATAGTCAATATGTTGGTTCATTTGAAACATACAAAGCAAAATCATAAAATGTGATCACAATCATTTATAGTGCTACCTCTATTTAAAACTTTGATAGCTCTTCAAATTAAACATAGAACTGCCATATAACACACTTCTTTGCATTTCTTGGTATAGTCCTTAAGAAATGAACCAATATGTTCACATCCAAACTTGTGACTTGGTCACAAATATGCCAAATATTAATAGTAATATTATTTATAATAGTCAAATCTTACATGTAGCCCATATATTCATCAAATGCTGAATGCATGGACAAAAGTAATATATTAAAAATAGACTATTATTCAGAAGAAACAGACAAATAATAATTGCATGAATGAACCTCTATGGCATTATGCTACCTGACTGAAACCAGAAATCAAAGACCACAGAGTGAATAATGTAATTTATGTGACATGTCAACGTTATGGAAAATCATACAGGCAGATACTAGTAGTCTACAATGATGGCCTCTAAAGTGTGGAAGGAGGAGGAGGTTGGGAGAAGGGTGGGTGGAGCTGGATTGACTAGTAGTAGGCACAGGTATAATTGGGGTTTAATGAAAAGATCTAGAATGCTGATAATGGCACATAATGGCAACCTCTGTGCAGCAGATCCTAATCATGAATTTTATGTACCATGTTTTCGCCAGATTGGACTACTAAATAGTCTCTACTTCTCTCACAAATATTTTGCCTTCCTAGTCTTTATTTGTTTGATCTAATTATTATATTGATAACTCATGTTTAGGATTCTTTAAAGAGCATTTAAACCCAAGTCTCATTATTAATGAACATTTTCTTCTTGGTTATGACTAAATGTCAAATACATTTTAAATAGAATTGCTCACTATATTTATAATTAACATTTTAACATTTCTATCTATATTTAACTTGGTTGATAATTTGACACACGTAAAAACAAATAATATATCATAGTGAGGCTCATTTCTTCATTACATTTTTACTGTATGAAACACTTTTATCTATATCAGTCAATAAATCCTACCTATTTTTATTAATCTAATTTATATTTTTTCTTTATATTATTATTATTGAAAACATATTTTGTATGGATACATCATGTGTTGGTACCCGCTTTTTTCTCATCCCTGACTCCATTCTGCTGAGAGCCCTCCTCAATGAGGTTGCAGGTATTCCCCAACAGATTGTGGGGATTATGCATTTTGGGAGCAGAAGTCAGTTAATTTTTGGTGGGAGGGAATGCATCTGGGCATGAGGTCTCAACCTGTGGCTATTACAATATTTCTCACCCCTCTTCTACAAAATTCCCTGAGCTATGGTGGGTGAATTTTAAGTCTACTTTCAGTGATGAGCTCTTAAGAGCCTCTGGATCTCTGCTTTGGTAGGTGTTGAATACCCTCAGGTTCTGTCTCCTACACCCTGGTTCTGATTATGAGGTACAGCATGGAAGCAGCACTCTTGTTCATCTCCCCAACTCCTCTGTGGTTTCAGCTGTGGCTTGGCTGTAGTGTGAGGGGTAGTTTATCTCCTCAGCCCTGGCTACCTTCTGAAATAGAAGAACAGATTCTCTAATGGAGAGTGAAGTCAGCATATTTTAAATGGGATAAGCACTATGAATTTAGGGAGAATATGTAGCCCCTCTTACAGCCAAAGACTAATAAGAGCTTGACATTAGAGGGTATAATATTTGTCTCCATAGGATTTTGATCTGGTTCCTAATTCCAGATATGAGTTCCTTTACACCAAGTGGATCTCTTAGCCAATCAGAAATCCATTGGTTACCCACCAAGGCTGTGCTGCACTATTGTACCGGCATGTACATCCTGTCAGGGTATCTGCTTCTGAGTAGCTTAGACCTCTGGTTGTCCAGACTGTTGTTGGCCACTTTCCCCCACTAGCTCAGGTAGTGCTTTCCAGCACTAGATGGGCTAACTTTCTGGGGACTGGTGTTTTCAGCAACAGGGTCTTATCTATTGCCTCAGGTGGGTAATCAAATGCTTTGACAGAAACCTGTCTTGCTTTGGGGACCTCAAAGGTCTTTCTGAGCAATAACACATTGTGAGTAGCAACCAATTTCTGGTACTTGGAGTTATAGGCCAAAGACAAAAACATAAAAGAAAAAATTTAAGCTTAGGCTTCATCCCACTCTCTCCAGAGCCCTACTTTTTCAGGCGACTCTGCCAATTCTCCTTTTGAGAGATATATCTTTCAGTCTATTTCTAAGGATAAAGGTTTCCATAGTACAAGTTTATTTATATTTAGGTTTGTGTTTATTTTTCCCCACCCTTACCTTCCACTCCCCCCAAACGCTTCCAGCCCTATTGTCTGAGCCTTGAGTTGCCTATCAGGTATGTCAGCAACTCGAGCTGGTCCAGTTTCAGAATCACAGATAAGTGAATGCATTTGGCATTTGTCTTTCTACACTTGGGTGGCTTGCTGAGTATGATCTATTCCAATTCTGTTCATTTTCTCTACAAATTTCATTGTATCATTTTTTTCTTATTGCTAAGAATTCTATTGTGTAAATGCACCACAACTGGATCTAAATGGGACATGATCTCAACAGGAACTTTCTGAATCTTTCCCCATTAAGTATTATTTGGGCTTTAGGTACTTTATATGTAGCCCTTATTGTGTTGAGGTGTAAATCATTTAAGCCAACTCTCTAGCATTTTGATCATGAAGTGATGTTGTATTTTGTCAAAGGCCTTCTCTGCATCAATTATGATGAGACAATTATATGGTTCTTATGGTTAAGTTTATGTATGTAGTGTATAACATTGACTGATTTCTGTATGTTGAACCATCCCTGTATCCCTGCAATAAAGCCTACTTGATCAAGGTGGATAATGATTTTGAGATGCTGTTGAATTGAGTTTGTGAGGATTTTGATCAGGGTCTTTGCATCTAAATTCATCAGTGATATAGAACTATAGTTTTCTTTTCTTGTTATATCTCTGTCTGGTATTGGAGTTAGGGTGATGCTAGCTTCCTAAAAGGACTTGGGGAGGATTCCCTACTCTCTGATTATGTAAAACAGTTTGAGAAAAACTGGTTTCAGTTCTTCCATGAAGGTTTGATATAATTTGGCTGACAAGCCATCTGGTCCTGGATTTTTGTTTTGGGGGAGGTTTTTGGTTACCTTTTCAATCTCCATGGATGCAATAGGTTTGTTTTAAGAGATGAATCTGCTTAAGTTTAGTTTTAGTAAGTGGTACATGTCTAGGAATTCATCCATTTGTTCCACATTATCCAATTTTGTGGATTAATGGTTTTGGAAGTATGCCCTGATTAGTCTTCTAATTTCAGTGATGTCAGTTGTGACCTCTCCTTTTTCATTTTTTATTTTGTTAACTTGAGGCTTCTCTGTTTTTGCTTGATCAAATTGGCTAGGGGATTATCAATCTTGTTTATTTTTTTAAAGAACAAGCTCTTTGATGCAACAAATTTTTTATTGTTTTCTTAGTTTCAAATTCATTAATTTCTGCTCTAATCTAGATTATTTCTTTTTATCTGGAGCTCTTAGGGTTGTATTCTTCCTGTTTTTCCAATGCCTTTAGGTGGACAGTTGGGTTATTAATTTGGGTTCTCTCTGTCTTTGTTATGAAGGTATTTAGTGCTATGAATTTTCCCCTTAGTAACTACCTTTGTTGTGTCACATAAATTTTGGTAAATTGTGTTTTCATTATCATTCAAGTCTAGGAAATTTAGAATTTATTTTTTGGTTTCTTCCACAACTCATTAATTGGTTAAAAGTGTGTTGTCAGTCTCTAGGATCTGGAGACGTTTCTGATGTGTCTATTGTTAGTTTTGAGCTTTTGTGATCTGACATAATGTGAGAATTTACTTCAGTTTTCTTGAATTTATGAACATATGCTTTATGGCCTAATATATGGTCTATTTTGAAGATGGTTCTGTGGGCTGCTGAAAAGAATGTGTATTATATAGAGTTGGGGTAGAAAGTTCTGGAGATGTCTATTAGGTCTGGTTGATCTATGGTGTTGTTGAGCTCTATTATTTTCCTGTTGATTTTCTGTTGGATGATCTGTCTGTTGATGATAGTGCAGTGTGGAAGTCTCCAACTATGATGGTGTTGGTGTTTATTTCTGGTTTGTTGTCAAGTAGGTTTTGTTTTATAAACTGTGGTGCTCCAGTGTTTAGCAAATATAGATTTGTGATTGTGATGTCCTCATATTGGATCATTCCCTTGATGAGTAAGATGTGGCCTTCTTTGTCCTTTATAAATTTGGTTTGAAGTGTATTTTATCTTATATTAATATAGCAACACCTGCTTGTTTCTTATTTCCATTTGCTTACAATATCATTTTCCATCCTTTCACTCTGAGTAGGTGTCAGTCTTTAGTGGTGAGGTGGGTTTCTTGAAGACAGCAGATAAAAGGGTTCATTTATTTGATCTACCCTGTTAACTTGTGCTTGTGAGGTAAGTTAAAACCAATAATGTTTAAAGTTATAACTACAAGGTTCATCTTTATCCCTGTCATGATGGGGTGCTCTATGGGGTTTGGTCCTTTTTGGTGTTTTGTCCTTTTTTTGAGCCTGGTCTAGGTTTAGTTATTGTGATCTCATACACTCTTGAGATTGGTTGTTTGACTCTTCTGTGTGGAGTACTCCCTGAAGTATTATGTGTAGGTTTCACTTTGTGTTCATAATATCATAGAGTTCACTTTTTTTCATGGAAAGTTTTCCTTTCACCATCTATTGTGAGGGAAATTTCACTGGGTAGAGTAGCTTGTTTTTATACTTTGCAGTGTTTCATTCCTGGACCTCCTGGCTTTCCAGGTTTCCATTGAGAAATATGAGGTAATTCTGATTGGACTGCCTTTGTATGTAGTGAGTTGTGTTGCTCTTCCTGCATTTAGCACTCTCACATTGTTTTCATTGTGAAGAGTTTTAGCTTTGATGTGCCTTGTAGAGTTTTTACTTTGGTCATGTCTGTTTGGTGTTCTGTGAGCTTCTCAAATCTGGATGGGCCTCTCTTTTGAGAGATTGGGCAAATAATCTTTGATTATTTTGTTCAATATGTTCTCTATGCCTCTGGCCTGGATATCTTTTCCTTCCAGTATACCCATGACCCAGATGTTTCATTGAATTAGGGTATCCCAGAGATCCTCATACTCTGTTTGTATAATTTTGAACTTAGCAAATATTTTCACCTCCCAATCAATTTCTTATACCTAATCTTCCAGCTCATAGGTTCTGTCTTGCACATGAATAATTGTATTAGTGAGGGGTTCCAGAGAAGTTTAAAAGCTCCATTTGATTTTTATTTTCTGTTGTGTTATTTTGCATCATTTCCATCTGTTTTTTGAAGTATGATTTCACTTTGAGGTCTGATTTTCTTGATGTGTCTTAAAAGTCATTCTTGCGTTTGATCAAGTCCTCACTAAGTTTAATCAACGAGCTATTGAGATCTTCTGTTTATTGAGTATACCTCTTTTAATCAAAGGTATCTGGGGAACTGGGAGATGGGGAATTGGAAGCTCTGACATACCGACTCCACTTGCATGCAGTGATCAGCACAAGAGGGTGAAGAGTCAGGGACCCCAGAGCTGGGAGGCTAAGAAACCAGGGGCAAAATGTTATTTCCAACAGTGTCCCATGTACACTCTTCCTCAGGGGAATAGGGATTGGGGGACCTAAGGGGTGGTAAATCAGAAAACCTGAGCAAAAATCCTGCTTCTGTAACACACACAGGGCCAAGGCCACCCTAAACCAGCAGCTGGGGTTGTGGGACCAGAGAACTGGGAGGTGGGGTATATACCAGGAGCTCTGGCCTATTCACTCTGCATGTACCCTCTGGAGCAGGGGAATAGTTATTTGGAGATCCAGGGGCTGGTCTATCAGGATACTGAAGCAAAAGTTCTGCTTCCACAGCTCACATGCAGAGATCAGGCCACCCATGCCAGCAGCAGGGGTACTGGGACCAGGAAACTGGACAATGGGGGATGAGCTAGGAACTAGAGCTTACTCATTCTGCATGCATACCCTCTGGAACAGGGGTTCTGGAGTTGGGGACCAAGGTGATATTCAATCAGGAAGGCAGAGCAATGGGCCTGCTTCTGCAACAAGCTTTCGGGGTCCAGGCAGCCCAAGTCAGCAGCAGGGGAACCTGGATGGGGGAACTGGGAGATAGGAAAGGAACTATGGGCTCTGGCCTACTCACTCCATGAGCATACCATCTGGTGCAGGGGATTTTGGAGTAGGGGCCATTCAATCAGGAAGCAAGAATGCATTTTTAAATTATTTTTTCTTAGAAATTTCTTTTATTAGCCCGTAGAAGAGCACTAACTTCCTCCTATGGTTTTTAGATTTATCAGAATAATCTACATGCCAATGAAACATATTTTACCATAGGATAATCTGATCACTTTCAGTAATCTCACTTGAAATGAGAATCTATGGCATCTACTGGGTAGAGATCAGAAAAGCTCTTAAAACTTTTCAATGTTTAGGACAGCATTCTTAATATTTACCACAGAACTTTCTAGCTCAAATCAGCAATATTGCTGAAATTGAGAAACCCTGGCTAGTAGTACTTACAAAATGATTCATGAGTGACATATCAAACCCACTAAATTAAAGCACAGTCAACTAAATATTGACATAGATAGGATAGGAAATATTATAAAATTCAGAAAATAAACAAGTTACTGTATAATTCCAAAAAAAATTTCCAAAAAATTAATTACTCAGAAATTGACTGTGAAGATAGCAGCAGAGCTTTGAGATAAAGCATGGTCCTTGATATAACTGATATTTTTTTTTGAGATAGAGTATCAGGTAACATGCAGACTTGATACATTTTCATTATGTAGTTGATAATGACCTTGATCCAGGCATTTTTGCATGTCTGGAAAGCATGGTACGGAGTGTAAAGTAAATAGGTATTGAGAAATGAAAAATCAGAAGCTAGGGAATGGCTAAAAGCTAATATAACAGATCATATTTTATAATGAAATATTGGCAATGAAAACTGATTTTAAATAGTAGACAAAAATGTGAAGTAAATCGAAAATATTACAGAAAGAAACCAAAGTACACAGTAAAGGGATATAACTTATTTACCTCCCAAATAAATACCTACTACCTTAGGCAACAAAACACCAATATTTGTATTAATGGCCTAGTAAAATCAATATGTTAGAAAGACCTTGCTGAGGAACCAAAACTTTATTTCTCAGAACTTTAAATTTTAATAATTTTGATGTCGTATAATGTCACTAGCATACTCCACAAGATACTATGAAACATCAGAATGCCTCATTCCTAAGTATTCTTAAAGACTTTTGTGAAAATAATAGCAACAAAGCAATACACAATTAGAACAGTTACAAATAATTCATCCACTCATAGGTTTTCAGTATTAAGTCTTGACTAATTCCTGTTAAGTAACTTCTGCTCCCCACATTCGCAGAGAAAATAAATGCATATGGTAGATTGTAAAATGAGAATAACTATTAATATTTCATTTGACTGTTTTGCAGTTCAAATACTGTCATTTCTCCCTCACTACTCATGACCCAAACAAGAACTAGGGAGTAATTGTCCTTGACTCTTGTGATTTCTACAGATCTCAAAGTAACATCATGATACTATTACTCAGAAATATACCTTACTTTCTTCCTCTTCTAACTACTCACTTCCTCTGAAAACCTGTTCTTCTCCATGTGAGAGGCTTCTGTCAGTGGTATAGCTGTTGAAGATTTCCTCCCATTCAATAGTTAATCTACTGGATCTACTTATGCTGTTTTTCTTTGCAAAAGTTTGTATCCTAAATTAATCCCATTGGTTGAGTGCTTGTGTACTTTCCCTGTCAATTGGTTTTTGTTTTGTTTTGTTTTGTTTTTCCCCAGGAAGTCTTTTCCCAGTCCTGTATCATGTAGCTTGCCTTCTATTTTTCTTACAGTAGTTGGAGAGCTGCAGCTCTTTATTCTATTTGGACTTGATTTTTGTGTGTGATGAAATGAGTGGGTCTAATTTAATTTTACTACATATGGTTATCCAATTTGTCCAACACTATTTGTTGAAGGTACTATCTTTTCTATGTCCACATTATTGGGACCTTTGTCAAAGATCAAGTAGCTTCTGGGTCTTCCATTCTGTTCCATTGGTCTATGTTTCTGTTTTTATGCCAGTAATATGCTGCATTTTTTCCTATGGTATGATGGTTTGATTCAGGTGTCACCAATAAACTTATATGTTCTGAATGCTAGGTCCCTAGCTGATGGAGATTTAGGAATTAGCACCTCCTGGAGCCAGTGTATTGGTGGGGGTGGGCTTATGGGTATTATAGCCAGTTTCCCCTTGCCAGCGTTTGGAGCACTCTCCTGTTCCTATTGTCCACCTGACATTGGCCAGGAGATAATGTCCACCCTCTGCTCATACCATCATTTTTCCCTGCCATTATGGAGCTCCCCATCGAGTCTGTAGTCAAAATAAACCTTTTATTTTCCCCACAAGCTGCTCTTGGTCAGGTGATATATGCTGAAAATGCAAACCTGACTGCAACAGTGAAGTTGATACCAGAAGTGGGTTTTGTGGTAACTGTGTGGCTTTGGACTTTTGGATCTTATTTTTAAGTGGAATGTGGAAGTTATTTGAACCTTAGCCTAAAATATGCCTTGCAGTGCTGTAAGTACAGCTTGATGGACAATTCTGGTCACAGTTGAAAGAACTGAATGCAGTAAGAACTATGGACAGTGAGGTTTGGCTTGTGAGGGTGAGAAAGAGCTTTGCCTAGGCTAGAAACAGTTTGTGTGAGAGGCTTGCTGTTATGCCAGTGTCCTGAAAGTGTATGCAGGGTTGCATTGTGTAGAAATGGACTGGTGTGAGTAGAGAGATGTGCACAGAACAAAAATGAAATCTGTGTGCCAAATTTTCTGCTCATTCAGCTGCAACTGTATGAGAGATTATAACCTTTGAGATTGGGCCAGCTGATATGCATTGGGAAAACAGAAAGAATGCAGTCTTGGGCTGGAGAGATAGCTTTGCAGTTAAGGCGCTTATGTGAAAAGCCAAAGGACCTAAGTTCAATTCCACAGTACCAATGTAAGCCAGATGCCCAAGGTGGCACATGCATCTGGAGTTCATTTCAGTGACTGGAAGCCCTGGCATGCCCATTCTCTCTCTCTGTCTCTCTCTCTTTCTGTGTCTCTCTCTCTCTCCCTCTTTCTCTCTCTAATAAATAAATTTAAACAGATAAATATGGTGACTTTTAAAGGTGGATGAATGCACTGCATTTTACATCATGTATTGAAATCAGTTTATGGGTTCAGGGGTGGAATGTGGTGGTTTGATTCAGGTGTCTCCCAGAAACTTAGATGTTCTGAATGCTAGGTTCCTAGCTGAAAAAGAATTGGAAATTAATAATTCCTGAAGGTGTTGTATTGTTGGGAGCAGGCTTATGTGTATTATATAGCCAGTTTTCCCTGGCCAGTGTTTGACACACTGTCCTGTTCCTATTGTCCACCTGATGTTGGATAGGAGGTGATGTCTACTTTTTGCTCATGCCATTGTTTACCCCTGTCATTATGAGGCTTTTCCTTGAGTCAGTAAGCCATCCTAAACCATTTTATACCAACAGGCTGCCCTTGGTTAAGTGATTTCTGCCAGCAATATGAACCTGACTGCAGCATATGGCTTTGTAATATATCTTTAGATCAGGCATTGTGATACCTTCAGAATATTTTTATTTTTTTATTTTTTGCTGAGTAAATGTTTGGTTACCTGGGACCTCCTGCCATTCAGAATGAATTTACAATGATTTTTTTCAGTCTCTGTGAAGAATGATGTTGGTATTTTTATTGGTATTGCATTAAATCTGTATATTGCTTTTGGTAGAATTGCCATTTTCACAATATTAATTCCACCTATCCAGGAGCATGGGAGGACTTTCCATCTTTTCAAGTACTCCTCAATTTCTTTCTTGACTTTTTAAATGTGTTCCTTATATAATTTTTCACATACTTGGTTACTGTTATTCCAAGGTATTAGTTTTGTTGTTGTTGTTGTTGTTGCTACTGAAAATGGGACAGCCTCATTGATTTTATTCTCTGTGTATTTTTCCATAGCATATAGAAAAGCTATTGACTTTTGTGCATTGATTTTGTTTCCTGCCACATTACTGAAGTAATTAATCAGCTTTAAAAATTTTGAGATGTAGACTCTCAGGTCACTTATGTACAGCATCATGTCATATGCAAATAGTCCTAACTTGACTTCTTCCTTTCCAATTTGAATCCCTTTCATTTTTTTTCTCCTCTCTTATTGATTGGGCTAGTACTTCTATTACTATGTTGAAGGGCAGTGGTGAGAGTGAGGACACCTATCTTGTTCCTGATCTCAGTAGGAATTCCTTGAGTTTTTCACCATTAAGTATTATTTGGGTTTTAGCTGCTTTATTTGTAACCCTTTTTGTGTTGAGATATAAACCCTCCATGCCTATACTTTCCCGTGTTTTGATCATTAAGTTGTGTTATATTTTGTCAAAGGCCTCTGCATCAATTTAGATGATCATGTGGTTCTTATGGTTAAGTTTATTTATATGGTGTATTACAGTGACCTATTTCCATTTGTTGAACCATTTCTGGGACGAAACCTACTTGGTCAAGGTGGATAATGCTTTTGATGTGTTGTTGAACTTGGTTTGTGAGTATTTTGTTCAGGATCTTTGCATCTAGGTTAATAAGGGATATAGGCCTATACTTTGCTTTTCTTTATGGATCTCTGTCTGATTTTGGCATTAGGGTGATGTTAGCTTCCTAAAAATGAGTTGGGGAGGATTCCCTGCTCTCTGATTATGCAAAACAGCTTGAGAAAAAGTTGCTTCAGTTCTTCAATTAATGTTTGATAAAATTTGGCTGAGGAGCCATCTGGTCCTAGACTTTTCTTTTGGGGGAGGTTTTTGATACATGGATGTGATACATTTGTTTAGGAGATTAATCTGCTCTGAGTTTAGTTTTGGTAGGTGGTATGTGTCTAGGAATTCATCCATTTCTTCCAGATTACTTAATTTTGTGGAGTAGAGGTTTTGGAAGTATGCCCTGATGATTCTCCCTATTTCATTGTTGCCTATTGTGATATCTCCTTTTTCATTTCTGATTTTGTTATTTTTAGACTTTTATTTTGTTCCCTTGATCAAATTGAAAAGGGGTTTATCAATCTTGCTTATATTTTTCAATGAAGCTATTCTTAATGTCATTGATTTTTAAAAACTGTTTTCTATTCATTAACTTCAGCTCTTATTTTGATTATTTATTTCCATCTGGAGCTTTCAGATTTAATTCTTTTTTTTTCCAGTGCCTTTAGGTGGAGAGTTAGGTTATTAATTTGGGACCTCTCTGTCTTAGTAATGAAAGCATTTATCACTATGAATTTTTAGGACTGCCTTAGTTGTGTCTCATGAGTTTTGGTACATTATGTTTTCATTACCATTCAATTATAGGAATTTTACCTTTTTAAATTTTCTTTCATGATTCCTTCATTGTTTAAAAATGTGTTGTTCAAGCCAGGCATGGTGGCACATGCCTTTAATCCCAACACTCACAAGGCAGAGGTAGGAGGATCACCATGAGTTTGAGGCCACCTTGAGACTACATAGTGAATTTCAGGTGAGTCCGAACTAGAGTGAGAACCTATTTTGAAAAACAAAACAAAAAATAAATAATAATAATAACAATAATATAAATAAATAAATAAATGTGCTATTCAATCTCTACGATCTGGAGGAGTTCCTGATGTGTCTTTTTTTTTGTTGTTGTTGTTATTTTGAATTTTAAAGCAGTGTGCTCTGATATGATATATGAAGTTATTTCAATTTTCCTGAATTTATGGAGGCATGCTTTATGGCCTAATATATAGTCTATTTTGGAGAAGGTTCTGTGGGCTGCTGAGAAGAATGTGTATTGTGGAGAGTTGGGGTGGAAAGTTCTGGAGTTGTCTCTTAGGTCTAGTTGAGCTATAATGTTGTTGAGCTCTATTATTTCCCTGTTGATTTTCTCTTTGGATGATCTGTCTATTGATGATAGTGGAGTATTGAAGTCTCTGACTATGATGGTTTTGGTGTTTATTTACATTTTATTGTCAAGTAGATTTTGTTTTATAAATGATGGTGTACCTGTGTTTGGTACATATATATTTGTGATTGTGATATGCTCATGTTGGATTATTACCTTGATGAGTAAGAAGTGGCCTTCTTTATCCTTTTTGATTACTTTTGGTTTAAAGTCTATAATCAGATATTAATATAGCCACACTCACTTGTTTTTTCTATTTCCATTTGCTTGGAATATCAATTTCCATCTTTTCATCCTAGAAGGTGTCTATCTTTAGTGGTGAGGTGGGTTTTTTGGAGACAGCAGATAGAAGTGACCATTTTTTTTATTCACCCTGATTACTTGTGGTTTTTGATGGGAGAGTTAATGTCATTAATATTTAAGGTTATTCCTGTGAGGTTTGAATTGATCCCTGCCATGATGAGGTGTTTTATGGGGTTTGGTGCTTTTTTTTATGTTTTGTACTAGATTAAGCCTGGTCTAATTTTGGCTATTGTGATCTTCTTTTTGATGGTGCTTGAGATCTTGACTTATAATTATATCAGTCATCTAGTTCATATATATGTATATGTATGTAAACCAGAATAAATATGAATGCTTGCCTAAGACACTTTTTCTAGTGAAAGCAAAGAATAAGAATTTTTAATTGTTTGATCAAAAGTTTTAAAGGAATTTTGTTGTAATAAAGTTATTTCCTAAGGTTATTTTAATTCTTTTTATGAATAAACATTTTACCTTATAAACTATTATTCTGTTTAGGATATTTCCCTATCCTGTTAGTCCCTGTCATACACAAATACTACCACATAATCATTTTGTAGCATCCATCAACAGCAGTATAAATAAATGCAATTGTATCACCATGGATAATTGGCCATTTTGTAAGCCAAGGTTGAAAAAAAGATGACATAATTTTTTTTTTTTATTAGTCAGTTCCGTATTCAGCAAATACAGTCAGTTTGGTACCATTATTAGGCTCATCCGTGACCTACCCCCTCCCCTTGGCCCCTCCTTGTTGAGGTATACGGGTCATGCATTGTGGAGTTAGCCCACAGTTATGGGTAAGCTAAATGTCTCTGCATATCATGACCCAACATGTGACTCTGACATTCTTTCCGCCACCTCTTCCGCAAAATTTCCCTGAGCCATGTTGGGTTCATTTTTGGTCTGCTTCAGTGATGAGGTGTTGAGGGCCTCTGAGGCTCTGGCTCTCTGATTTGGTAGGAGTTGATTTTTCTCTATGCTGATCTCCTTCCCCCTTGTGCTGGTGTCCGGTTCATCAGGAAAACAGCCCCCTTGCTTGTTTCTCGAAGTTTTCTTAGTTTCAGCCGGGGCCCTTTTGAGGTATGATGGGGTGGCTCTCTCCTTAGGATCTACATCTATCTGAAAAAGAGAAGCAGATTCTCCAACGGAGAGTAAGTTAGCACCAGGACAAATGAGATAACCCTTACTTTTTTTTTTTTTCTTATAGAGAATTTAATAGGTGTAGGCCCTCTTGTAGCCCACAATTGATAGTAGCTTGATACTGGAGAGTGGGCTTCTGTTTGGATATGGTTCTGACTTGTTTCCCAGCTCCAGCTATGGGTCCCATACCAGTGAGGGAATCAGTTAGCCAAATTGAGAGCAGTTGGTTCCCCACCATGGCTGTGTGCCACCACTGCACTTGTGTGGGCATCACAATAAGTTATTTGCTGCTAAGTAGGTTAGACCATGCGTTGCTTCAATAGATATTGGTCAATTTCCCCCAGTTGCCCATGTAGCACCTTCTGGCACTAGACGCGCTGACTGTCTGGGGACTGACTCTCATCCAACTTCCAGCCATGCCATTCTAATTTGCATGTCAATCACATAAGGTATCTTCAGCAGTAGGGTCTTACCACAAACCTTTGGTGGGTCATCAAGTACTCTGACAGAAATCTGTCTGTCTTTTAGGAAACCTTGTAGGTCTCTCTGATCAAAAGCTCATTGTGGATGATAGCCCCATGCTGGTTCTGGGAGTTACAGGTCAGTGCCCACTAAGAAAATGAGGAAAAAGATAACTAATATACAAGAGTTAGAGATAAGAGAGAGAGAGAGACAGGGAGAGGGGAAGTGAGGGAGGGAAGATGTAGGAGATTAAGGTTAGTCTTAATCTTACCCTCTCCAGTGTCTTGTGGTTCAGGTGTTCCCTGTAAGGGCCTGGTGAAGGATCAGCCATTTGGTCTATCTTTTAGTAAGTAGAAGAATATGGTACCATTGCCGTTTGGGTCTAGATTTGTGTTTCCCACCCCTTTGATGCCCTCCCCTCCCTCCCCTTCCATCCTAGTGTCTAATCTAGGAGATGCTTGCTGGGTATGTAAGGTATCTTCGGTAGATTCAGGTTAGGTGCTGTAGATGAGTGAGACTATGTGGCGATTTTTTTTCTGTGATTGGGTAAGTTCACTGAGAATGATCTGTTCCAGGTTCAACCATTTTTCCTCAAATTTCATTGTGTCATTTTTTCTTACTGCTGTATAGAATTCCATTGTGTAGATATACCACATCTTAGTTATCCATTCTTCTAGTGATGGACATCTGGGTTGATTCCAGCTCTTAGCTATTACAAATTGAGCCGCTATAAACATGGTTGAGCAAATCTCTTTAGTCTGTGGTTTGAAGGTTTTAGGGTAGATGCCCAGTAAGGGAATAACTGGGTCTGTTGGTATCTCTATACTCAGCTTTTTCAGAAGTCTCCATATTGCTTTCCAAAGTGGTTGTACCATCCTACATTCCCACCAACAGTGGATGAGTGTTCCTACTTCTCCACATCCTCGCCAGCATTTATTTTTATTTGATTTTTTGATGCTTGCTATCCTTATTGGGGTAAGGTGGAATCTCATAGTTGTTTTAATTTGCATTTCTCTGATGATTAGGGATGCTGAACATTTTCTTAAGTGTATGTTTGCCATTTCTATTTCTTCCTCTGTGAACTGCCTGTTCAGCTCTTTGCCCCATCTTGTGAGTGGGGTGTTTGACTTCTTACTGTTTAGATTTTTGAGTTCTTTGTAGATTCTAGAGATTAGGCCTCTATCAGTTGGATAACCCACAAATATTTTCTCCCATTCTGTGGGTAATCTATTGGCTTTGCTAATTGTATGCTTGTCTGTAAAGAAACTCCTCATCTTCATGTGGTCCCATTGGTTGAGTGATGGTTTAAGTTCATGAGCTACTGGGGTTTTGTTCAGGAAGTCTTTTTCCATTCCTATATCATGGAATGTACTTCCTAAATTTTCTTCCAGTAGTATTCGAGTTTCTGGTCTTATATTGAGATCTTTGATCCATTTGGACTTGAGTGTAGTGCATGGTGAAATGTGTGGGTCAAGTTTTAGTTTCCTGCATATGGTTATCCAGTTTGTCCAGCACCATTTGTTGAAGATGCTGTCTTTTTTCCAGTTTATATTGTTTGGGCCTTTATCAAATATCAAGTAGCTATAGTTGCTTGACCCAAAGTCCGGGTCCTCAAGTCTATTCCATTGATCTATAGTCCTGTTTTTATGCCAGTACCATGCTGTTTTTATTACTATGGCTTTGTAATATAGCTTTAGATCAGGTATGGTGATGCCTCCAGAGGTATTTCTTTTGCTGAGGATATGTTTGGAAATGCGAGGCCTTCTGCCTTTCCATATGAAATTTGAGATCATTTTTTCTATCTCTGTGAAGAACACTGTGGGGATTTTAATTGGTATTGCATTAAATCTGTAAATTGCCTTTGGTAGGATTGTCATCTTCACAATGTTAATTCTGCCTATCCAGGAACATGGGAGGTCTTTCCATTTTCTCAAGTCTGCCTCAATTTCTTTCTTGAGTGTGTTTATGTTTTCGTTGTATAGATCTTTCACTTCCTTGGTTAACGTTATTCCAAGGTATTTTATTTTTTTTGTCGCAATTGAAAATGGGACTATGTCACTTATTTCTTTTTCTGTATCTTTGTCCTTTGCATAAAGGAAGGCTACTGATTTTTGTGCATTGATTTTGTATCCTGCTACTTTGCTATAGGAGTTAATCACCTTCAGGAGTTTTGGGATGGAGTCTCTCGGGTCTCTTACATATATAATCATGTCATCAGCGAATAAAGCTAACTTAACTTCCTCCTTTCCAAATTGTATCCCTTTTATTTCCTTCTCCTGTCTTATTGCTTGAGCTAGGACTTCCAGAACTATATTGAAAAGCAGAGGTGAGAGTGGACAACCCTGTCTTGTTCCTGATCTTAATGGGAATTCCTCCAGTCTCTCTCCATTAAGTATTATTTGGGCCTTTGGAGCTTCGTATATTGCCTTTATTAGGTTAAGATATGAACCAACCATGCCAACTCTCTCCAATGTTTTGAACATGAAGTGGTGTTGAATCTTGTCAAAGGCCTTTTCTGCATCTATCGAAATGATCATGTGGTTTTTATGTTTAACCTTGTTTATGTGGTGTATTACATTGACAGATCTCCGTATGTTGAACCACCCCTGTGTTCCTGGAATGAATCCCACTTGGTCAAGGTGGATAATGCTTTTGATGTGTTGTTGGATTCGGTTTGCAAGGATTTTGTTTAGGATCTTTGCATCTAAATTCATCAGGGAAATAGGCCGGTAGTTTTCTTTTCTTGTGGCATCTCTGCCTGGTTTTGGAATTAGGGTGATGCTAGCTTCATAAAAGGAGTTGGGTAGCTTTCCCTGTTCATCAATTGTGTGGCACAGTTTGAGGAAGATTGGTTTGAGTTCTTCCATGAAGGTTTGATAGAATTCAGCTGAGAAGCCATCTGGTCCTGGGCTCTTCTTTTTTGGGAGGTTTTTTATTACATTTTCAATCTCCATGAGTGTGATGGGTTGATTGAGGTGATTAATCTGCTCTGTGTTTAGCTTTGGTAGATGGTATGCGTCCAAGAATTTATCCATCTCCTCCACATTATCCAGTTTTGTGGAGTAGAGGTTTTTGAAATAAGTCCTGATGATTCTCCCAATTTCACTTATGTCTGTTGTGATCTCTCCTTTTTCATTTTGAATTTTGTTAATTTGAAGCTTCACCTTTTTTTGCTTGATCAGATTGGCCAGGGCTTTGTCAATCTTGTTTTTTTTTCAAAGAACCAGCTCTTTGTTTTGTCAATTGTCTTAATTGTTTCCTTGGTTTCCAATTCATTGATTTCTGCTCTGATTTTAATTATTTCTTTCCTTCTGGAGCTCTTTGGGTTGGATTTTTCTTGTTTTTCCAGTGCCTTTAGGTGGATGGTTAGGTTATTGATTTGGGACCTTTCTGTCTTTTTTACGAAGGCATTGAGTGCTATGAATTTTCCCCTTAGGACCGCCTTCATTGTGTCCCATAAGTTTTGATACGATCTGTTCTCATTGTCGTTCAATTCCAGAAATTTTGCAATTTCATTTTTTATTTCATCCACTATCCATTTATTGTTCAAAAGTGTGCTGTTCAGTTTCCAGGTGCCTTTGGGATTCTTGGTGGGTCTTTTATTGTTGATTTCTAGCAATATAGCATTGTGATCTGATATCATGCAGGGAATTATGTCAATCTTCCTAAATATGTGGAGGCAGTCTTTGTGACCCAATATATGGTCTATTTTAGAGAATGATCCATGGACTGCTGAGAAGAATGTGTAATCTGTGGATTTGGGATGGAATGTTCTGTAAATGTCCGTTAGGTCTAAGTGATCTATGGTTTTGTTGAGCTCTCTTACTTCCCTGTTGAGTTTCTGTTTGGATGATCTGTCTATTACTGATAATGGTGTATTGAAGTCCCCAGCTATGATGGTGTTTGTGGTTATTTCTGTTTTATTGTCAAGTAGGTTTTGTTTTATGAACTGTGGTGCCCCTGTGTTTGGTGCATACAGATTTATGATTGTAATATCCTCTTGATGGATCGTTCCCTTGATAAGTAGGAAGTGGCCTTCTTTGTCTTTTTTGATTATATTTGTTTTGAAGTCTATTTTATCCGATATTAATATAGCTACACCTGCTTGTTTCTTATTCCCGTTTGCTTGGAATACTGTTTTCCACCCTTTCACCCTGAGGAGATGTCTGTCTTTAATGGTGAGGTGGGTTTCTTGAAGCAACAGATTGAGGGATCTAATTTTTTGATCCATCCTGTTAGCTTGTGTCTCTTGATGGGTGAATTAAGGCCATTAATATTTAGGGTAATGACTGTGAGATTTGATTTGATCCCTGCCATATTGTGATGGTAAATGTGGGTTGGAATTTTCATGGACATTGAAGTTTTTTGTGCCTACTCTGAGTTTGGTTGTTGTGATCTGCTTCTTGTAGGCAATTGTGTTGGATTATTTTTTTCTTCTCTGTGTAGAATTTCCTGAAATACTCTCTGTAGGTTTGGTTTTGTGTTCATATAATTGTAAAGCTGAGTTTTGTCATGGAAAGTTTTTCGTTCACCATCTATTATGAGGGATACTTTTGCTGGGTAGAGTAGTTTGGGTTGGAAGCCATAGGTTCTTAGACTTTGCAGTGTTTCATTCCAGGCTCTTCTAGCTTTCAGGGTTTCCATTGAGAAGTCTGAAGTAATTCTGATGGGGTTACCTCTGAAGGTGGTGTGCTGTTTTTCCCTAGCTGCCTTTAGGATTTTCTCTTTGGTGTCAATGTTTAGAGTCTTAATAATAATATGTCTTGGAGAGTTTCTCCTTTGGTCCAGTCTGTTTGGAGTTCTATTGGCTTCTTGTATCTTGATGGGCCTTTCTTTTAAGAGATTGGGGAAGTTTTCTTCAATTATTTTGTTGAATAAGTTCTCCATGCCTTTGGTCTGGATTTCTTCTCCTTCTGGTATTCCAATGATCCTGATATTGGGACGTTTAACTGTATCCCACAATTCCCTCATGTTCTGTTCAGAGGAGCTTTTGAACTTACTGAAATTTTTGAACTCTCTAACTGTTTCTTCCATCTTGTCTTCCAGATCAGAGTTTCTATCCTCCATTTGGCTGACTCTATTCTTGAGAGCTTCTAGTGAGTTTTGGGCTTGTTCAATTAAGTTTGCATTTTCTATTATTTTTCTATGTATAATTTCCATCCCTCTGTCCAGCTCCCTTTTCACATCATTTTCTGATTTTCTTGATGATTCTTGGAGTTCATCCTTGCATTTCTTTATGTCTTCATTTAGCATGGTCAGCTGATTTTTAAGGTCTTCTTTTTTTTCACTCTCCCTCAAATCTCTTAACTCTCTTTGAAATCCTTCCATTTTCTTATCTAATCCTTCCAATTTCTTATCTATTAGTTGTAGTTTAGTGATGGCAGCAGCCACACGATTGTCGGCCCTTTGTTGCTTTCCTGCAAGTTCTACCAATAGGTTGGTTAGACTTGCATTGCTCATAGCTTCAATGTGGTGTTCTGGTCCTATTTGTTCTTCTATGTTTTGGTTAGAAGTATTCATTGTGGGAGTGGGTGATCTAATTGGATTTTCTTGCATTTGATTATTCATGTTATTTCTTTTGCGCTGTGTTCTGCCCATGACAGTGTATGGGCAGATAAGTGGGCGTATCAGCCTGGGCTCAAGAACAATGGGGATCTTATGCAGCCTGGGGGCGTTGCCAAGAAGCCTGGGCTTTGGCTGTCACTTGCCAAAGCCGCCTATCTACTGCCTGGCAGGGGTGCCGAAGTTGCCTGAGTTCTCAAGCGGTAATGTGCCAAGGCTGCCTGCGTTCGAACTAGGAGTGTCACTGAGGCACCAAGCACTGATGCCGCCCGAACTCTGGCTGGGCACGCTGGGAACCGGAAGCAGTCTGCGCTCCCCCGCCACAAGACAATTGTGGACAGCCGCGCGGCAGACAGAGGGCAAGTGGACGGGAGTGCGGAGCAGTCTAAGCTTCTGCACGCAGGGAATAATCTCACTTGCCAAAGCCACCTATCTACTACCTGGCAGAGGCGCCAAGGTTGCTTGAGTTCTCAAGCGGTATTGTGCCACAGCTCCCTGCGTTCGAGCTAGGAGTGGCACTGAGGCACCAAGCACTGAAGCCGCCCAGACTTTGGCTGGGAATGCTGGGAACCGGAAGCAGTCTGCGCTCCCCCGCCACAGGACAATTGGGGACAGCCGCCAGGCAGACAGGGCGAGTGGAGGAGAGTGAGGAGCAGTCTAAGCTTCCGCACGCAGGGAATAATCTCACTTGCCAAAGCCACCTATCTACTACCTGGCAGGGGTGCCAAAATTGTTTGAGTTCTCAAGCGGTAATGTGCCACAGCTCCTGCGTTCGAGCTAGGGGTGGCACTGAGGCACCAAGCACTGAAGCCGCCCAGACTTTGGCTGGGAACGCTGGGAACCGGAAGCAGTCTGCGCTCCCCCGCCACGGGACAATGGTGGCCCGCCGGTGCGGCAGGCAGGTAGGGGGTGGCACCTGAGCTGACGCAAGCGAGAGATACAGTCTGAGCTTGTGGGACTGGGCACACTCAGTAGGTGGGCGAGTGGACGAGGGTGCGGAGCAGTCTAAGCTTCCGCGCGGAGGGAACGATCGGCGCGCAGTGGCAGCCGAGCAGGCTCCGGAGCAGCAGCAGCGGCAGGGGTGGAGCTTTGAACACGGTGGTTATTTGGGTCGAGGGGTGCCTACCCACCCGAAAGGGGACCTGCGATTCCCTGTTCCCCCACCTCTGTGCCCTCTCAGATTTCTCTCCCCTAAAAGCCACTATATACCCTTAATATCTTGCCTTTCTTTCCCCGGGATTTGCAACGCAGCTAGGCGGTCGCCATCTTGGCCGGAAGTTCCAAGATGACATAATTTTAAGGAGATATTGGACTTGAGTTTAGGTGCATGAAAGTCAGTGTTATGTATAATCCCATGGCCAGTGGTGCACTAATAAAAATATAAGCTGTGGAGAGCCACTCTGCATAGGCAGCAGTATAGTGCTTGAATCCCTGCAGTGTATATTAGAATATTACCTCTGAAGATGTAGTCTTATAGACTGACTGTATACTATCCCAGAAATTATATGGGTTGTTTCCAATCACTTATTACAATATTTGACTTCATTGGTAGCAAAAAAGGAATAATTGTCACACATGTACTCATCAGACTAGGTCTGGTGCAACAGTTAATATCCTCTTATATCAATATGGATTTCAGTTTTGAGGACAAGAAGCATGGAAGACAAAGATCAGGACACAGCTATTTCTATAATGCAAAGAACATTAAGCTCTGTTTTTTAAAGTAAACCTTTATTTTTACAAAATTTGTTATTTACTTTTGTAGCATGAAGATAAGGAATAGTATCATATAGGCCAGGTAGCCTGGAACTGACAATATATCTGAAAATGATCTGGAAATCTTCACAGTTTTACCTCCACCTCTGTGGTGGTTTGAATAGAATAGGTGGCCCACAGTTGTTTATTTGTTTGTAGTTTGCATCTGCAGACACCTGGCTGCAGGCAATGTCACTGGGTGGATCTTAAGGTGTGGTGGTGGGTTTCAGATTTCAATCTAAAAATATGCAAAGTGTGCCTAGCTGGAGTTCCTGAAGTGTGCTGTGCTATGTGGCTTTTGGCTGGTGCTTCTCTCTCTCTGTTTGGACCTGTGAAGGCAGGCCAGCTTCTTCTGACATTATGGAACTTCCCCTGGATCTGTGAGCTTCAATAAATATCCCTTCCTTCATAGCTGTGCTTGGTCTGGAAGTTCATCTCAGCGAACCTGAAGCTGTCTGCTACAGAACTTGGTACTGAAGAGTGGGCTGTGATGTACCTGGCCATGTGCGTGTTGATCTTTTGGAACCTTTGTTTTGGAGGAATAGGCATGGACTTGGTGCTTGCAACTGAAGATGTCTTCTGGAGTGGTAAGCCAAGTTTTATGGACTATTCTGATGAGAGTCTGAGAATGCTAAGTGCAGACAGCATTGAACTTCGAGGCTTGGCTTATGAGCTTTCTAAGCAGAAAGAAAGACTGCAGAGGACTTTGTTGGAACTGGGCTACTGGCATAAGGGCTGGCTGTGTCCTGCTGCCCAGGCCCAGAGTGTTTGATCAAGGTTAAATTTGTAATGGACTGATGTGCTTGGCTAGAGATATTGGACTGAGAGATTTAAGATTTTAAACTGAAAAACCTGAAGCAAGTTATAATTACAGGCACTGAGACTGATTTTAGTTTACTGAATCTGCTATTGTCGAACACATTAGCAATCTTAAAGAAATATGGTCCAATTGCTTTACCATGGAAAGGATGCCTGAGGAAAGACTATCATAGAAATGCAAACACTTTTGCAAAGAGTTGACTGGAGAATGAACCTGCTTTTCAAGGTTATGATTTATTTCATCTGTGAATTAAGAATATGGCTGTGTCCTGCACACCTGGTATTGGTTTCAAAAGCATAAAAAATGCGAGGAATGGTAGTGAATTCCACGTGCTTCCAGGAGCTACTGCTGAGATGTGGCATGAGGTAGGGCCTGATGCCCTGATAGGCTGAAAGGGCCTTTGGAAAATGTGAGGAATGTTCATGAATTGCACATGCTTCCAGGGGTTGCTGCTGAGATGCAGCATGAGGCAGGGCATGATGCCCTGATAGGCTGAAAGAGCCTTTGGAAGATGGACCACAGTTTGTATGAAGACCTGAAGATGTTTTGTATATACCAGGACTGTGCAAGGGCTAACATACAGTGCATTGTTGGCCTGGGATGGAAGTGTTCCCCAGCTACTCTGCCCAGATGGAGGGGCAGAATTGGAAAATCTGGAGACTGTCAGTCTTTAGTTGTATTGGACTTGAACTGCAGAAGTTTGATGTTTGTTTGATGGTGGTTTGAGTTTGCATTGTTTTTGTCTCTCCTTGCTATGCCTTATACCAGTTGAAAATGTTTACTCTGTACCTTTATATGTTAGAAATGTTTAACTTGTTTGATTTTACAGGTCTTAATATCTTAAATTGGTCAAGACTGTGGGGACCTTTTGAAACTGAACTGAGTACAATTTACAATGTGTGATGGTTATAAATCTATTGGAGGCCAGCGGTGGAATGTGGTGGTGTGAAGAGAATAGATGGCCCCCAATATATTTCAGTTGTTTATTTGTTTGTAGTTTGCATCTGCAGACACCTGGCTGGAGGCAATGTCAATGGGTGGAACTTTAGGTGTGGTGGTGGGTTTCAGATTTCAATCTAAAGATATGCAAAGTGTGCCTAGCAGGGGTTCCTGAAGTGTACTGTGCTATGTGGCTTTTAGGCTTGTGCTTCTCTCTCTCTGCTTGTTCCTGTGAAGGCAGGCCAGCTTCTACTGCTATTATTGAACTTCCCCTGGATCTGTAAGCTTCAATAAATATCCCTTCTTTGATAACTGTGTCTGGTCTGGAAGTTCATCTCAGTAAACCTGAAGCTGTCTGTGACAACCTCCTAAGGGCTGGGATTACAGGCATGTACCAAATATGACTGTATGATCACTAATATAATTTAATTTACTTGTTTATTCCATTAAAATATTTAGATATTATATAGCCAGACATGGTGGTACATTTGTACCTTCTGTAATTAGAGGGCTGTAGAAGGAAGATCATTACTATTAGGATAAGGTTGGACTACATATACTGTTTTAAAAATAATTAATAAATTAAATAAATTAAAAAGTATCCAAGAATATACGGAATATTAGCTTTTAAAGAAGGCCAATCTGTGTGAACAAAGGACAATAAAAATGTTGGGGCAGGAGAGATGGTTTAGGGGTTAAGGAGCTTGCCTGCAAAGTCAAAGGATTGAACTCTCCAGGAGCCATGTTAACCAGATGCACAAGGGAGCTTTTGCATGTGGAGTTCATTTGCACTGGCTAGAGGCCCTGTTGAACCCATTCTCTCTCTTATTCTCTCTCACTCTCTCCCCCTTCCTCCCCTCCCTCTTTTTGTCTCTCAACTAAATAAATAAAATATATATTTTAAAGACAATAAATATGTTTCCTATATAGGAAGATGATAACTATGGTTATTTTTATATCCTAACATATGTGTGTAGATGTATGGAATTATGCATAAAGATTCAAAATACATTATTATTGTTACTGATTTTTATTTTTTTAAACTTGTATTTATTTATTGGAGTGAGAGAAATACAAAGAGAAAGAGAGATAGAGAGAGAGGCAGATAGAAAGAGAAAATGAGCACACCAATGCCTGTATCTGCTGCAAACAAATTTTGGACACCTGTGTCACGTTGTGCATCTAGCTTATGTGTGTACTGGACAATAAAACCTGGCTCTTTAGGCTTCACAGGAAAATATATATTAATTCATGTGTGTGTGTGTGTGTGTGTGTGTGTGTGTGTGTGTGTGTGTGTTTATGGCCATTCCTGCATCTCCCATTGCTGCAAGAAGAATGCCATTCTCTCTTTATATGAATGGTTGTGGAAATTAACTCAAGATAACAGGCTTTGCAACAAATGCTTTTCATAACAGTAGCTATGTGTTAATGTATATATACATAATAAATATGCACATAGCAGTTTATCTATCTATCTATCTATCTATCTATCTATATTGATATGTAGGTGTGTATGTTCATTTTGTATATCTGTGTATAACTATTTAGACACATACACACACAGACACATCTCTATATACAACTACAGGCTAAATGAATAAATATATAAATATAAACATTTCATGTCAATTTTATTTCACTATCAACTTTATTAAGACAGTTGATTTAAGAATCTAATGGCATATAATAAATATTAAACACAATATTTTGAGACTAACCAAATTGACTAAATATAATTAGAAATATTTGTTGTAATCAAGTTAAAGAAGATTGGGTATTGTAGCAGACAGCTTCAGGTTCACTGAGATGAACTTCCAGACCAAGCACAGTTATGGAGGAAGGGATATTTATTGAAGTTTCAGAACCAGCAGAAGTTCCATAATGGCAGAAGAAACTGGACTCATTTCCCAAGACCAAACACAGAGAGAGAAGTACAAGCCAAAAAGACAAAAGCCACACAGCACACGTCAGGAATTCCATCTAGGCACACATTGCATATGTTTAGATTGAAATCTCAAACCCACCATCACACCTTAAACTCTGCCCATTGACACTGCCTCCAGCCAAGTGGCTGCAGATGCAAACTGCAAACTAATAAAACACTGAATATATTGGGGCCATCTATTCAAACTACCACAGGTATTGAGGAGTGAATATGATTGAAGTATAGCATATAAATGTATGAACATGAAATAATGATACTTATTGGGTACAATTAATATATTCTACTAAGGTTTGGCCTTTTATTCTAATTTCTGTGAATAGACACACTTAAAAAGAACATTTTCCAAGTCCCAATAATGTAATGTAAAAATATAATATTTTTTAAAACAAAAAATTACTGATGAAGCAACTGTTACAATTGAAACAGTATGAATTGAGATTGCAAAGTGACAAGTGATAGCACAACTGAAAATGAAAATAAAGAAGACTTAAAAATGTTCTGCCACAACATCTAAGGCTCAGGGCACTTTCACAAGAGAAACAGAAGGAATGGAAGAGCAGGATGGTGCTAAGTGGGGCAGTTGATTGATCTCTTCTGGATACACAAGTTGGCTACACTCATGAACTCAGAGCAGATGTGGTTTCCTCCACAAGAAGAAGCTCATCAATATAACCACATAGATGATAGAGAGGTCCATGAGGAAACATAATAACAACTGATGATTTCTGGGACAGAGTGGGAGTCATGTCATTTAGGGGTGTAGCCACTAGAAGTTGGAAAATGGTGTTTCAAGCAAATGGACCCAGAAAACAAGCAGGGGTTGCTATCCTAATATCTGACAAGGCAGACTTCAGTCCAACGTTAGTCAAGAAAGATGAGGAAGGTCACTTTATATTGATTAAGGGCACACTCCAACAGGAGGACATTACAATCCTAAACATATATGCACCTAACATGGGGGCTCCCAAATTCATCAAACAAACACTGTTAGAACTAAGGACACAGATAACACCAAACACAGTGGCAGTGGGTGACTTTAACACCCCACTCTCATCAATTGACAGGTCATCCCAGGAAAAAATAAACAAAAAGGCATCTGAACTAAATGAGGTCATAGAAGGAATGGACCTAACAGATATATACAGGACATTTCATCCAAATGCTGCAGAATATACATTCTTTTCAGCAGCACATGGAGTATTCTCTAAAATAGACCATATATTAGGACACAAAGCAAATCTTAACAAATTCAGAAAAATTGAAATAATTCCTTGCATTCTCTTGGACCACAATGGAATCAAACTACAAATCAATAGCAAGAAAGGCTATAGAGCATACACAAAATCATGGAAACTAAATAATACACTACTAAATGATGAATGGGTCAATGAAGAAATCAAGAAGGAAATCAAAAAATCTATACAGTCAAGCAATAATGAGAACACAATATACCAACATCTCTGTGACACATTGAAGGGAATTCTAAGTGTTAAATTTGTAGCTTTAAGTGCCTATATTAAGAAATTAGAAAGGTCGCAAGTAAACGACATAATGCTTCACCTTAAAGCCTTGGAAAAGGGAGAACAGGGCAAACCAAAAATCAGTAGACGGGAAGAAATAATAAAGATTAGGGCAGAAATTAATGAAATAGAACCAAAAAAAAAAATATCCAAAGAATTAATGAAACAAAGAGCTGGCTCTTTGAAAGGGTAAACAACACTGATAAACCCTTAGCAAATCTGACCAAAAGAAAGAGAAGAGACACAAATAATAAAATTACAGATGAAAAAAGTAACATCACAACAGATGCCAGAGAAATTCAAAAAATCATAGGGACATATTGTAGAAGCATATACTCCACAAAGTATGAAAATATGAAATAAATGGATGATTTCTTTGATTTATATGACCTACATAAATTAAATCAAGATGAGATTAATCATTTAAATAGACCTATAACAAGCATGGAGATCCGAACAGTTATCAGAAATCTCCCAACTAAAAAAAGCCCAGGCCCAGAAGGATTCACTGCCAAATTTTACCAGACCTTCAAGGAAGAGCTAACATCATTGCTTCTTAAGCTTTTCCATGAAATAGAAAAAGAAGGAATTCTACCAAACTCCTTCTATGAAGCCAGCATCACCCTGATACCAAAACCAGGCAAAGATAGAACCAAAAAAAAAGAAAATTACAGACCAATCTCCCTCATGAACATAGATGCAAAAATTCTCAACAAAATATTGGCAAACAGAATACAAGAATATATCAGAAAGATCATTCACCCTGACCAAGTAGGCTTTATTCCAGAGATGCAATGATGGTTCAACATATGCAACTCTATAAATGTTATACATTATATAAATAGGTTTAAGGAAAAAAAGCACATGATCATCTCATTAGATGCAGAGAAAGCATTTGACAAAATCCAACATGCCTTCATGATAAAAGTCCTACAGAGACTGGGAATAGAAGGAACATATCTTAATATAATAAAGGCTATTTATGACAAGCCTACAGCCAACATATTAGTAAATGGGGAAAAACTGGAAGCTTTTCCACTAAAATCAGGAACAAGACAAGGGTGGCCACTGTCCCCACTTTTAATTAATATAGTTCTGGAAGTCTTAGCCATAGCACTAAGGCAAGAGACATGCATAAAACAGGTACAAAATGGAAAGGAAGAGGTCAAGTTATCATTATTTGCAGATGACATGATTCTATATATGAAGGACCCTAAAGACTCTACTAGCAAACTGTTAGAGCTGATAAAAACCTACAGCCATGTAGCAGGATACAAAATAAATACAAAGAAATCAGTAGCCTTCATATATGCTAACAACAAACATATAGAGGATGAAATCAGAGAATCACTCCCATTCACAATTGCATCAAAAAAATAAATAAAGTACCTTGGAATAATCCTAACCAAAGAAGTAAAGAATCTCTACAATGAGAACTTTAAAACACTCAAGCGAGAAATTGCAGAAGACACTAGGAAGTGGAAAAACATCCCTTGTTCCTGGATTTGTAGAATCAATATTGTGAAAATGGCAATCTTACCAAAACCAATCTACACATTTACTGCAATCCCTATCAAAATTTCAAAGGCATTCTTCATGGAAATAGGAAAAACAATCAAAAAATTCATTTGGAATCACAAAAAACCTCAAATATCTAAAATAATACTGAGCAACAAAAATAAGTCTGGTGGTATCACCACACCTGATTTTAACCTATACTATAGAGCCATAGTAACAAAAACAGCATGGTACTGTCACAAAAGCAGACTTGTAGATCAATGGAACAGAATAGAGGACCCAAATGTAACTCCAGGTAGCTATAGCCACCTGATATTCAATAAAAATGCCAAAAATACTCATTGGAGAAACGACAGCCTCTTTAGCAAATGGTGTTGGGAAAAGTGGATATATATCTGTAGAAGGATGAAAATAGATTCTTCTCTCTCTCCATGCACAAAGATTAAGTTCAAATGGATTAAAGACCTTAACACCAGACCTGAAACTCTGAAACTGCTAGAGGAAAAAGTAGGGGAAACCCTTCAACATATTGGTCTTGGCAAAGACTTTCTGAACACAACCCCAATTGCTCAGGCAATAAAACCACAGATTAACCACTGGGACCTCATGAAATTACAAAGATTTTGCACTGCAAAGGACACGGTGAATAAAGCAATGAGGCAACCGACAGAATGGGGAAAAATCTTTGCCAGCTGTATATCTGATAGAGGACTAATATCTAGGATATACAAAGAACTCAAGAAGTTAAATAATAAGGAATCAAACAAGCCAATCAAAAAATGGACTATGAAGCTAAATGGAGAATTCCAAAGAAAGAAATATGAATGGCATATAAGCATCTTAAAAAATGTTCTACGTCATTAGTCATCAGGGAAATGCAGATTAAAACTACATTGAGATTCCATCTCACTCCTGTCAGATTGGGTACCATCATGAAAACAAATGATCATATATGTTGGCGGGGATGTGGAAAAAGAGGAACCCTTCTACACTGTTGGTGGGAATGCAATCTGGTCCAGCCATTGTGGAAATCAGTGTGGAGGTTCCTAAAACAGCTAAAGATTGATCTACCATATTACCCAGCTATAGCACTCCTAGACATATATCTTAAGGACTCATCTCATTTCCTTAGAAGTACCTGCTCAACCATGTTTATTGCTGCTCAATTTATAATAGCTGGGAAATGGAACCAGCCTAGATGTCCCTCAACTGATGAGTGGATAATGAAGACATGGCACATTTATACAATGGAGTTTTACTCAGCGGTAAAGAAAAATAAAAGTTATGAAATTTGCAGAAAAGTGGATGGATCTGGAAAGGATTATACTAAGTGAGGTAATCCAGGCCCAGAAAGCCAAGTGCCACATGTTCTCCCCTCATATGTGGATCCTAGCTAAAGATGATTGGGCTTCTGTGTGAGAAGGAAAAAACTCAGTAGCAGAGGCCAGTAAGTTAAAAAGGAGATAGATAGGGAAGAGAAAAGAAGGGAGGAGGGCATTTATTAGATTGGTATTGTATATATGTAAGTAGAAAGATTGAGATGGGGGGGATATGATGGAGAATGGTATTTCAAAGGGGGAAGCGGGGGGGGGGGAGGTTCTACCATGGTATATTTGTTTATAATCATGCAAAATATTAATAAAAATTGAGAAAAAATCCCTAGCAAAAAAAAAAGAAAGTATAGGAAAAACTCATGAAAAATTTCAAGGAGGAGTTGGTAAAATGAAAAGACCTCCTGTGCTCCAGAATAGGTAGAATTAATATTGTGAAAATGTTAATTTTACCAAAAACAATATAACCTATTTAATACACTATCAATAACAACTCCATCATCATTCTTCTCATGGATAGAAAAAAAGATCTCAAAATTCATATGGAATAGCAATTGGCCTTCAATATCCAGACATATTCCCAGCAAAAGAAACATCTCTGGAAGTATAGATATAAATATAAAGCTATGTTATAATGCTGTAGTAGCAAAACCACCATGGTATGGGCATAAAAACAGAAATACTGACCAGCAGAACAGAATTGGTGACCTGGAAGTTATGTCTATTAACGACAACTACTTGATTGTTGACAAAGTACAGTAAATATAGCATCTTTATCACATGGTTCTGGATAAATTCGATAACCATACATGGAAAAATAAAACTAAACTCACTCATCTCATCATACACAAAAATCGAGTCCAAATGGATTAAAACCTCAATGTGAGACCTGCAACACTTCTAATGGAATTAAAAAATAGGAGCAATATATAGGAGAGGGGGAAGCCTTTCTGAACAAAACCTCAGTAGCCCAGGAAATTAAATAATCACTCAACCAATGGGATCTCATGAAGCAAAAAAGCTTCTTCACAGACAAACATACCATAATCAGAGCCAATAGGTTACCAACAGAATGGCAGAAAATTTTTGCCAACTATACCACTGACAGAGGCCTAATATCTAGAATGTACCAAGAACCCAAAAAACTAAACAACAAAACAATCAAACAACCTACTACAAAAATGGGACAGAGTACTAAATGGGCAGGTCTGAGAAGAAGAAATACAAATGGCTAACACATAGTTTAGGAAATGTTCAGCACCTCTAATCATCAGGGAAATGAAAATTAAATCAAATATGGGATTCCACCTTACTCCAGTAAGAATTTCAATCATTCAAAAATCAAATGACAACAAATGTTGGTGAGTATGTGGGGAAAGAGGAATCCTCATTCACTGTTGTTGGGAATGTAAACTTGTACAACCACTATGGAAATCAATATGGTGATTCCTGAAAAGGATGAATATAGAGCTACCAACAGACCCTGTTAGTCCCTTACTGGGCATTTAACCTAAATGCTCCATGCTTCACTACAGAAATGTTTGATCACTCTTGTCTATAGCTGCTCAATTCATTATAGCTAAGAGCTAGAATCAACCCAGATGCCCATCACTGAATGAATGGATAACAAAGTTGTGGTACACTTACCCCATGGAATTCTATTCAGCATTTAGGAAAAACAATACAAAGAAATTTGTAGAAAAATGGACAGACTTGGAACAGGTAATATTCTGTGAACTCACACAACCTCAGGAAGGCAAACATCTCATCTGTGGTTCCTAGCCTGGACTAGTTTGAGTTGCAGACATACTTGATAGGCCACTTATGGCCCAGACAGTAGGGATTGAAGAGTTTGGGGGAGGGGAAAGGGAAAAAGAAACACAAAATTAAATCCCAAATGAGCTAGTACCATAGAAACCTTTATCCTTCAAGATATATTAAATGATATCACCCTCAACAGAAGCAAGGGGTTAGCACCTGAAAAGAAGTACCCTGGAGAGGGTGAGGTGAAGCCTAAGCTTAAAAATATTTTGTCTTTGGCCTGTAACTCCCAGTACCAGAAATTAGTTGCTGCCACAATGAGCTGTTGATCAGAGAGAACTATGAGGTCGCCAAAAGAAGACTCGATTAAAGAAGTGCTTGATTAAATAAATTAGTATAATATAATAATGTATCATAAATAAATAAATAACATTAAGTTGAAAGATGTAAAAGAAATGAATTCTCTTTTTAAACTAAGGGAGTGTAGAATGAATGCCATGACACAAGATGACTCTATTAAATGTTATGATTATTATTATGTAGTAGAAACTTTATATGGACACACGATATGTTAGTTCCATGTTTTCCCTTCTCTCTGACCCAATTCTGCTGAGGACCCTCATCAGTGGGGCTCCTGGTATTCCCTTTGGGTTTGAGGTTTATGAGATGTGAGATCAGTCACTCATTGTAAGAGGGGTGACAATACCTCTGGGCATTTCTTTTCACTCTGTGGCTCTTACAATCTTTCTGGACCCTCTTCTTCAAAATTCCCTGAGCCATGGTGGGTGTGTTTTAAGTCTACTTAGTGTTGTGCTTTCAGTAGGTTCTGGAATTCTGCTTTGGTCTGCTTTGACTATCTTTGGTATGTCTCCTTGACTCTGGTGCTGGTTAAGAGGCTTTCCATAGAAGAGCACTCTTGCTCTTCTTGCCAGTTCTCTGTGGTTCCTCCTGGGCCCTGATGTGAAAGGGGTAGTTTATCTCCTTGATTATTGTTGCCTTCTAACAAAGAAAAACAGATTCCACAAAGGAGAATGAGGTCAGCATCGATTCAATGGGATAAGCATTGTTAAATAAGGGAGATTTTGATGAGTGTAGCTTCTCTTTTGATTAAAGACTAATGGGAGCTTCTTATTGGATTCTTATTTGGGGAACCTTATAGGTCTCTCTGATCAACACCTCAATATGGATTCTTTGCAGGGCTTGTCTGATAAGATGGCTCTTATATGTTAGTTTGTTGTACATAGCTAGAACTGTGTGCTACCTCACCTGGTTATTCTTTGTATAATTCCAAATTATGCAACAACAGTGTGAATCATTTCTGATGTTGTCACATATTCTTTGTGAATGTCTTCTTTTGTTATTAAATTCCTGGATTTCAATTTTGTTCTTTGTGGTTAGTGTTTGCTTCACTGAATAAGCAGCAAGTGAAGGAGAGAAGTACTTATTACATGAAAACATTGACTAACTTAGCAGAAAAGTTATCTGCTCCCTTTGGTTAATATTTAAGAAGAAAATAATCTTTTTCCAATACATATTACAGTCATTTGCATAGAGTAACTGCTCAATCAGAAGTCAATGGAATATTTATAGGGAAGTGATGGGTATCCTTAGCACAAATATGAATTATACTGTAGTTTTCTTTGTTGGAAACTGCTGTTCAATTGTTTTCTTTGAATGCATTTTCCTGTATCCTCTCATTCACTATTCCCAGTACCTCCATGATCATCCAGAATACCAACAGATATATTCAGAATCTCCTGGTAGTGTCACCCATCTACTCTTGGATATATTGAGACTTTATGCTCCATAAAGGTCTATTTTCTCTGAAATTCTTTAGTACATTAACTTTCTCAGCATAACTAAGCTTGGAAATTTGGAAGAAGTAAGGAATTGGATGCTATGCTAGGATAATTGCTAATATAATTATTTAATGGCCGTACGGAAATTTGCTATATGAACAAGAACATGACTTTAACAAAGTAACATAATATATTTCTGAAATATGTACTTTCCAGGAAAAATGAAATAATGCATAAAGAATAAAAGTTACTTAACTGAATGTATTTGAGTTAGACTCTGAACACAGTAATAGATTAGTAACACAAACACACATGATACTAAATTTAGGTTAGAATGGCCATCAAAATTGTGGTACAAAATAAAATATGCCTTGTAGCAGACAGCTTCAGATTCGCTGAGATGAGCTTTCAGACCAGACACAGTTATGGAGGAAGGGATATTTATTGAAGCCTACAGATCCAGGGGAAGTTCCATAAATGGCAGAAGAAGCTGGCCTGCCTTCACAGGACCAAGCAGAGACAGAGAGATGCACAAGCCAAAAACCAAAAGCCACATAGCACAGCACACTTCAGGAACTCCAGCTAGGCACACTTTGCATATCTTTAGATTGAAATCTGAAACCCACCACCTCACCTAAAGATCCACCCAGTGACATTGCCTCCAGCCAGGTGGCTGCAGAATGCAAACTACAAACAATAAAGAACTGAATATATTGGGGGCCATCTATTCAAACTACCACATGCCTGTAAAAATATTAAGCCATCAAATTGATTTTAAGGCTGCATAAGACTACTTTATAACTGATGATCACTTGTGAGTAGGAGGTAGATATTAAAAAGAGAGACTCTAAACATACAATGTTGTCAAAAAAATTTCTATGTGATAAAAATAGAAATATAGGGCTGGAGCACTGGCTTAGCAATTAAGGGACTTGCCTGAAAAACCGAAGGAGCCAGGTAAAATTCCCCTGGACCCACAGAAGCCAGATGCACAAGGTGGCACATGCATCTGGAGCTAGTTTGTAGTGGCTTAAGTCCCTGGTGTGTGTCCTCTCTCGCTCTCATTCTCTCTCTCTCTCTCTCCCTTTTTCTGTGTCTCTCTCTAAAATAAATAAAACAGATAAAATTTGAAAAAATAAGCTGGGCGTGGTGGCACATTCCTTTAATACTAGCACTTGGGAGTAGAGGTAGGAGGACCGCCATGAGTTCAAGGCCACCCTGAGACTACATAGTTAATTCCCGCTCAGCCTGGACCAGAGTGAGACGCTACCTCAAAGAAAAAACAAAAAAAGTAAAAGAAAAATATAATATTATATATATATATCTATATATATATAGATATATATATGTTATAATATATTATATACATGTATGTATAGTATAATTTAATGTAATATAACATATATATACACACATATATAATAGTGGACAAGGGGAAATAAAAATTAAATAAGTATTTTCTATTGATTAAAGTGTTTTATTTTTTTTTCTAGAAACTATACTGAATTAACTGAACTAAATTAGACTTATGAGAACTCATTGGGAACAAGTTAAAGTTAAAAGTTAAAATGTCTATTTATATCAAAAATTATTTCTGAATCAATTTAATTTCTCCCAGAAGAAAACTTTAATTATTACACTGTGTCACTATCAGGAGACAGAGTATATTTCAACATGATTGATTGCTGCTGGAATGGAGAGCAATTCTCATTGTCTTCATTTCAGAATCCATGCTGAATCTAGGAAACAGACACAATGGTTTGTAGCAGAAGATTCATCATCATAAACCAACTTCATAAGGAATGGGAGAATTCATTCAACTTGTTGAAGAAAATAATCTTGGATATGTCATTTGTAGGATATTTACCCTTGGTGATCACTTTGAAGTCTTTCACAGATTATAAATACAAAATTTTATGATTTAAAGTACAAATGTACAAAATGGAAATGAAACTTAAGGCATAGCATTAGAAAGGTTTTCAGAGAAACAGGCTTTAAAAATTTTAGTTACGAGAGATGGGTGGGGGGCGGAGAAAGGGTACACCATGTTCATCTGCTAGTGCAAATGAACACCAGACAAATGTGCTATCTTGTGTGTCTGGTGTTGTTTATTTATCTTTCTTCATTAGATATATGTAAACATGATATGTTGGTACTATCCTTAGCTTCCTCCCAGTCCTCCCCCCTCTGAAGGGATTCTCCTCATTCGAGTGGCCAGTTATTCCTATGGGGATTATGGATCATGCATTGTGTGGGTAGCAATCAGGTATGGGGAAGAGGCAATGTCTCTGTGCATAGTGTCCCAACTTGTAGCTCTAACAATCTTTCCACCTCTTCTTCCATGAATTTACCAAAGCCATGTTGAGCTTGTTTTAGGTCTACTTCAGTGATGAGGTCTTGGGAGCCTCTGTGTCTCTGGATCTATGGTTTGGAAGGAGATGAATGCTCTTTGTGTCTATCTCCTTCACCCTTGTGCTGATACCAGGTTCACCATGAAAGGAACACTCTTGCTCATTTCCCTAATTACTCTGTGGTTTCAGCTGTTCACTGGTGAAATGTGACAGGCTGATACTCTCCTCAGGTTCTGCATCCATCTGAAAAAGAGAAGAAAATTCTCCAATGGAGAGTGAAATCAGCACTGGATAAACAGAATAACCATCCTGAATTTAGAGAGAATTTAATAGGTGCAGGCCATCTTCTAGCCCAAGATTGGTGGGAGCTTAATATTGGTGGGCAAATTCATGTTTTTGGATATGATTCTTACTTGTTTCCCAGTTCCAGCTATGGGTTCCGTTCCACTGATCAGATCCGTTCGTCAATTCAAGAGCAGTTAGTTACCAAGCATGGCTGTGTGCCACTATTGCACTTGGGTGCGCATCATATCTGGTTGTTTGCTGCTGAGTAGCTTAGACCATAACTTTCTTGGACAGATGTTGGTAATTTCTCTCCAGTGCTCACGTAGCACCTTCTGGCACTAAAAGAGCTGTCTGGGGACTGACTCTCTTCCAGATTCCAGCCAGGTCACTTCATGTTCCATACCAACAGCATGTGGTGTACTCATCAGTAGAGTCTTGCCTTTGGTGGGTCATCAAGTACTCTGACAGAAATCTGTCTTCTTTTGAGAAACCTTGTAGGTCTCCCTGCTCAATAGCTCATTGTTGATGTTAACTGCATGCTGGTGCTGGGAGTTACAGGCCAGCACCAAGGGAAAAGAATTAAGAAAAAGGTAGGTAATATGAAAGAAAAAGAGAGAAGTGGGAGAAGAGGGAGAGAGAAAGAGAGAGAGAAACATGGGAAGATTAAGGCTATTCTTCATCATACCCTCACTCAGGCCTTTTGATTCAGGTCTTCCTTCTAAGGTACTGCTGAGGCTTCAACCTTTTGGTCTGTCTTTCAAGATGGAGGATTTTATAGTAGCAGTTCCATTGTGTCCAGTTTTGACCCCCCCCCCACCTGCCACCCTCCTGCCTCAACATTCCTCGTGTCTAGCCCTTGAGATGCCTACTAAGTATGCCAGCATCTCAGGCATATCCAGGTTAGGAGCCACAGATGAGTGAGACCATGTGATGCTTTTATTTCCTCAATTGGATTAGTTTGCTGAGAATGATCTGTTCCAAGTTCGACCATTTTTCTTCAAATTTCATTATGCCATTTCTCCTTACTGCTTTGTAGAATTCTATCATGTAGATATACCACATGTTGGTTATCCATTCTTCTAATGATGGACATATGGGTTGATTTCAGTTCTTAGCTATTAGGAATTGAGCAGCTGTAAACATGGCTGAGCAAATCTCTCTGAACTGAGGCATGAAGCTTTTAGGATGAGTACCCAGTAAGGGAATAACTTGGTCTGTTGATGATTCTATAGTCAACATTTTTGGGAGTCTCCATATTGCTTTCCATAGTGGCTGTACCATCTTGCATTTCCACCCACAGGGAATAAGCGTTCCTATTTCTCCACATCCTCACCAGCATTTGTTGTGATTCAATTTTTTTAATGTTTGCTATCCTTACTGGGATAAGGTGGAATCTCATAATTGTTTTAATTTGCATTTCCCTGATAATTAGAGATGTTTAACATTTTCTTTCTTTCTTTCTTCCTTTCTTTCTTTTTTTTTTTTTTTTTTTTTTTTTTGAGGTAGGGTTTCACTTACCCAGGGTCACCTGGAATTCACTACTCTCAGGGTGGCCTCAAACCCATGGTGATCCTCCTACCTCTGCCTCCTGAGTGCTGGGATTAAATCCGTATGCCACCACACCCAGCTTGAACATTTTCTTTAATGTGCATTTGCCATTTGTATTTATTCCTTTGAGAACTCCCTGTTCAGTACTCTGCCAAATTTTGTGAGTGGGTTGTTTGATTTTTTTTTTTTTATTGTTTAGGTTTTTGAGTTCTTTGTAGATTCCAGAAATTAGGCCTCTGTCAGTTAGTTGTATAGCTGACAAAAATTTTCTTTCATTCTGTGGGTAATCTATTGGCTCTGCTTATTGTATATTTGTCTGTGAAGAGACTTTTCAGCTTCATGAGTTCTCAATGGCTGAAGGATTATTTAAGTTCTTGAGCCACTGGGGTTTTGATCAAGAAGTCTTTTCCCACTACTGGATCATGGAAAGTTCTTCCTAGTTTTTCCTTCAGTAATAGAAAATGTTCAGGTCTTATCTTGAGTTCTTTGATCCATTTGTGCTTGGATTTTGTGCATGGTGAGATGTGTACATCTTTTTCATTTTCCTGCATATGGTTATCCAGTTTGTCCTGCATTGTTTGTTGAAGATGATGTCTTTTTTCCAGTCTACATTGTTATGGCCTTTGTCAAATATCAAGTAGCTCTAGTTAGTTGACCCAAATCCGGGTCCTCTATTCTGTACTATTGGCCTATAATCCTGTTTTTATGCCAGTACCATGTTGTTTTGTTACTATGGCTTTGTAACATTGCTTTATATCAGGTATGGTGGTGCCTCCAGAGTGTTTCTTTTGCTGAGCATGTGCTTGGATATCTGAGGCCTTCTGCTGTTCCATATGAAGTTTGAAATCATTTTTTCTATCTCTGTGAAGAAAAATATTAGGAGTTTTATTGTTATTGCATTGTACTTGTATATTGCATTTAGTAAGATTGCCATTTTCACAATGTTAATTCTGCCTATCCAGGAGCATGTGAGGTCTTTCCATTTTCTCTAGTCCTCCTCAATTTTTTTCTTGAATGTTTTTATATTTTCATTACTTTAGTCTTTCACATCCTTGATTAATGTTATTCTAAGTTTTTTTTTATTTGCTTGTTTGTTTGTTTGTTTGTTTCTATTGAAAATGGGACAATGTTGCTAATTTCTTTCTCTGTATCTTTGTCTTTTTCATATAGAAAGGCTACTCATTTTTGAGCATTGACTTTATATCCTGCTACTTTGCTGAAGGAATTAACCACCTTTAAGAGTTTTGAGATGGAGATTCCTGGGTCTATTTTTTTTTAATTTTAATTTTATTTTGTATTAGTTGTGTACACAGTGTGTAAACAGTCATGTTGCTACCATCAATAACCTCCTCCCTGTCTTCCCCCTCTGCAGGGACCCTCCTCATTGGGGAATGTGGGTTGTGCATTGTGGGGTTAGCCATCAGTTATGGGTAAAAGTCAATGTGCATAATTTTCCGACTTGTGGCTCTAACAATCTTTCTGCCCCCTCTTCCACAAATTTCCCTGAGCTATGTTGGGTCCATTTTTGGGTCTACTTCAGTGATGAGTTCTTGGGAGCCTCTGTGTCTCTGGATATCTTGTTTGGTAGAATTTGAATGTTCTCTGTGTCTATCTCCTTCACCCTTGTGCTGGTACCAGGTTCACCAAGAAAGCAGCACTCCTGCTCATTCCCCACTTACTCTTGGGGCCCTGTCAAGTTGTGTTGTGCTGATTCTCTCCTCAGCATCTGCATCCATCTGAAAGAGAATAGCAAATTCTCCAACAGAGCATGAAGTCAGTGCCAGATAAATGGGATAACCATTATTATTTTACAGAGAATTTAATATGTGTAGGCCCTCTTTTAGCCAACAATTGGTGGGAGCATGATAATGGAGAGGGGTCATCTTTATTGGATATGCTGCTGACTTGTTTTCTAGTTCTAGTTATGAATTCCATTCCACTGAGCAGATCAGTTATCCAAATCAAGAGCAGTTGGTTCCCCACCATGGCATTGTGCTACTACTGTACTTGTGTGAGCATCACATCAGGTTGTTTGATGCTGTGTAGCTTAGACCATGAGTTGCTTAGACAAATGTTGGCCATTTTTCCCCAGTAGCTCATGTAACACCTCCTGGCACTAGACAAAGTTTGACAAAATTCAGCTTAGAAGCCATCTGGTCCTGTACTCTTCTTATGGGGGAGGTTTTTGATTACCTTTTCAACTTTAATACACGTGGTAGGTTTCTGTAGGAGATTAATCTGCTCTGAGTTTAGCTTTGGTAGATGGTATGTGCCAATGAATTTATACATTTCCTCTGCATTATCCTGTTTTGTGGAGTAGAGGTTTTTGAAATAAGTCCTGATGATTCTCCCAATTTCACTTATGTCTGTGTGATCTCTCCTTTTTCATTTATAATTTTGTTAATTTGAAGTGTCTCTCTTTTCCACTTGATCAACTTGGCCAGGGATTTATAAATCTTGTTTACTTTTTCAAAGAATCAGCTCTTTGTTTCATCATTTTTTCTTAATTGTTTCCTTAGATTCCAATTCATTAAGTTCTGCTCTGATCTTAATTATTTCTTTCTGTCTGGAGCTTTTTAGGTTGGTGTCTTCTTGTTTTTCCAATGCCTCTGAGTGGATGATAAGATTATTGATTTGAGATCTCTCTGTCTTTGTTATGAAGGCATTTACTGGTATGAATTTTTCCCTAAGGAATGCCTTCATTGTGTCCCATACGTACGATGTGTTTTCATTGTCATTCAATTCTAGGAATTACACAGTTTCATTTTTCATTTCATCCTCTACCCATTTATTGTTCAAAAGTGTGTTGATCAGTTTCTAGGAACTGGTGGGATTCCTGTCACATCTTTTGTTGTTAATTTATACCATTACAGCATTGTGATCTGATATCATGCAGGAAATTATGTTGATCTTTCTGAAAATATGGAGGTGGGCTTTATGGCCCAATATATGATCTGTTTTAGAGAAGGTTCCATGGGCTGCTGAGAGAAATGTGTATTCTTTGGATTTGGGGTAGAATGTTCTGTAGATATCTATTAGGCCTAATTGATCTATGGTTTTGTTGAGATATCTTACTTCCTTGTTAATTTATGTTTGGATGATCTGTCTAGTGCTGATAGTGGAGTATTGATTTCCTTGACTATGATGGTGTTGGTGGTCATTTCTGTTTTGTTGTGAAGAAGGTTTTGTTTTATGAATTGTGGTGCACCTGTGTTTGTTGCATAGGTTTTTGATTGTGATATCCCCTTGTTGTATCATTCCCTTGATAAGTAAGAAATGACATCCTTTATCTTTTTTTAATTTCTTTTGGTCTGAAGTCAATTTATCCAGTATCATTATAGCAATGCTTGCTTTTTTTTTATATTTTCTGGGAATATCATTTTTCTCCTTTTCACCCCGAGGAGGTGTATGTCTTTAGTGGTAAGGTGGGTTTCTTGAAGACAATAGATTGTGGGGTCTAATTTTCTGATCTACCCTGTTAGCTTATATCTCTTGATGGGTAAATTAAGTGCACTAATGTATGGGGAATAACTGTGAGGTTTGATTTAATCCCTGCATTATTGTGGTGGCTTATGTGGTTTGGCGTTTTCTTAGACCTTGTAATTTTTTTTTTTTTTTGCATCTTCTCTGAGTTTGGTTATTGTAATCTGTTTCTTGTAGGCAGTTGAGGTTGGTTATTTGACTCTTCTGGGTGGAGAATTCCCTGATGTACTCTTGGTAGGTTTGGATTTGTGTTCATATAATTGTAAAGATGGCTTTAATCATGGAAAGATTTTCTTTTACTATGTATTATGAGGGTCACTTTTTCTGGGTAGAGTAGTTTGGTTTTGAAAGCCATAAGTTCTTAGACTTTGCAGTGTTCCATTTCAGGCCCTTCTGACTTTCAGGGTTTCCACTAAAAAGTCTGAAATATTGCTGCCAGTGTAACCTTTATGTGTAATGTACTGCTTCTCCCCAGCTACTTTTAGGACATTCTCTTTGGTATCGATGTGTAGAGTCCCAATAATAATATGTTTTGGAGAATTTCTCCTTTGCTCCAAACTGTTTGGAGTTCTATTAGCTTCTTGTACCTTCATGGGACTTTCTTTGAGAGGGTGGGAATGTTTTCTTTGATAATTTTATTGAGTAAGTTCTCCATGTCCTTAGTTTGAATTTCTTCCCCTTCTGGTATTCCCATGATCTGAATGTTGGGACATTTATGGGTATCCCACAGTTCTGTCATGTTCTGGTCACAAACATTTTTGAACTTATTCACACTTTTGTACTCATGAACTGTTTCTGTTTTGTCCAGTTCCAAGTTTCTATCCTCCATATCTCTGACTCTATTCTTGAGCATTTCTATAGAGTTTTTGACTTGTTCAAATTGGTTTATATTTTCTATTGCCTTTTTATGTATAGTAGCCATCCCTTTGTTGAGTTCCTTTTCATGTCATTTTCTGGTTTTCTTAATACTTCTTGGAATTCATCCTTGCAATTTTTTTAATGTCTTCATTGAGTTTATCCAGCTGATTTTTGACAAGTTCTTTATTTTTGCTCTCCTTTAGACCATTTAACTGTCTTTGGAACCCTTACTTGTTCTTTTCTATTAGGTCCAATCTAGCGAGGACAGCATTCATACAATTGTTGGACCTTTGATGATTTTCTGCCATTTCTGCTAATTGCTTGGCCAAGGTTGCATAGCTTGTATCTTCATTTTAGGGTTCTGATCCTATTGTCTCTTCTATGTTTTGATCACAGACTTCCACTGTGGGACTGGGTGACCTTGTTGGATTTACTTGCATTTGATTTTTCTTGTTATTCCTTTTGTGCTGTGGTCTGCCCATAAAAGTGTAGGAATATTATTTAATTTAGGAGGAAGTTGTAGTTTAACCTTGAAGTATCTTCAGTTATTATTCCCTATTATATTTACCTCTATTAGGCTTCTGATGGCAAAGGGACCTCTCTGCTCAGATGGAAAGAGCCTGTGAGTCTCTGGTGTGTGTCTGAGGACCTAATGAAGGGGATTGTGTTGGATGGTGTTTGGGGTATGGAACTGTGTGTTCAGGGGACAGTGGGTAGAGGGGGATGGGACAAGGCAGACTGATGTTAAGGCAGGGTGGTGGAGGGGGAAGGATGGGATTCCATGGTCCTGCAATGGTGAGGAGTGAGGGGATGGGACAGTGCAGACTGTTTGGGCTTTCTAGCAGGAGGTGGATGGGACTGCCAGGTCCTGTGACATGGAGGGGCAGGGTTAAAGAACTGATATGGGTCAGGTGATGGGGGAATGGGTAGTAGTCCAGGTAGCAGGAAGGGGGGAAAATTGAGGGTAAGAGGGTGAACACCTACCTTATTGCCTGCATCTAAATAGCCTGTGGGAAGTGCAGGAGGGCCTGTTCTGCACACAGTGGAACAGTGGGTGGGACAGTGGTGCTCACAAGGAGATCTTGGTGGCAGGAAAGCCCAGGAAGAAGGGGGAGTGCTAGTCTGCTGGCCTGGGTCTGATCAGCCTGCTGGTAGTACAGGAGGAACCACATCTGCACAGCAGGGCTGAGGCTGGGAAGGTGCCAGGAGATATCACTGGCAGGAAAGCCCCAGAAAGGAGGGGGGATTCTAGCCTGCTGGTCTGGGACCAGGTAGCCTGCTGGTAGTGCAGGAGGAAGCTGGCTGGGACTGCATAGGGGGATCTTGCTGTTGGGAAAGCACCGAGAAGGAAGGGAAACACTAGCTTCCTGGCCTGGTACCAGGTAGACTGCCAGTAGTGAAAGAGGGATCTGGTGGCAGGAGTCCAGGGATGGCAGCTGGGATGGAGTCTGAGAACGTGTCTGGGATGACTGCTTGAGGAGTTTGTGGGACTGGTGGGCTACCACAGAGCATGTGAATCAGCAGATTCCCTACTATGCTCCTCCGCACCCTCCCACTGGAGGTCTACTAGGATCTACAGCCACTAACAACCCAAAAGATCTTGCCTTTCCTTCCCCACAAGGTGAAGTGTAGTTAGGCAGATGCCATCCTGACCAGAAGTCCCCCAGAAATCATCTGTGTCTGGTTTTATATGGGTACTGAGAGATTAAACCCAGGCAGGCAGACTTTGCAAGCAAGTGCCTTTAAGAGCTGACACATCTCCCCATCCCAAAATAAACTCTTATAAAGTCATGACTAATAATCTTCATACAATAGGTTTCTTTAGAATAAATTCAACTTTTTAAAATATCGTTCTTTGTAAATTAGCATAGGTTTAGGTTATGATAAAAACTTGGATATTTTTAATGCAACATGCCATGCACTTTTGGAAGACTCCTGAGAAAAATGACCCTACTTTCAAAATTCCAATGGCTGTGATATGGTTAAACATACCTTTCTAAATCATGATGAAAAACATGTGCCCTATGCTTTCTGATCAGTGAGATCATTTTACCAAAACACTATTGGTTAACTAATTTAAAATTTGACTAAACACTAAAGAATGTGTTACACCAAATAATCTTTCACTAATGGGTTGAGCAAGATGAGCGAATTGGAGTTCTACAGTTCTAATTTCTATGATTCTGTGAATTCAATATAGTGTATCAAAACCCTCAAAGGTAATTCAGTGCTAAATCAATACAAATGCACTACAATGAAAATGGAGTGTTTCCTTTATCATGTACTTAAGAGAAAGACTTTTGAAAGTGATGGTACTAAAGATATGGGAGGTTATTAAACGCAGCTAATGCCTATTTTCCCAATAACAAAGGGTTTTAGTAGCATAACTTTATGAGTCCCTTCTTTCCCCCACTCCCACATATGCCATATTAAAATTGGTTTTGTGGATGATGGCCAGGGATTTTGAGCATTTTAAAAGAGGTTATTCAACACAGTTCTTGAAGCTAATGGTTTGTAATTTTGAGGTCATAATTGCATGCATTTTAAAACACATTGTCCACATGTTCCTTATTTGTAAAACTCGGCTTATGATAAAAATGGAAAGACAATTTTGTTTTAACTGTGCATGTCAGGAATGAATCTTGCCTTGATCTAAATATTTAGAGATTCAAACAGCTAAATAATTTACAATGCCTAGCATGTGAGCTTGCTTAAGCTTGCTGATGTGGTTACTTGTAAATTAAAACAAATAAGAAGTTGCAAAAAACAAAACAAATGCTCTAATGTTATGCATTAATCTTGTGTGACTACCCCCCTCCAAATACTTACATGCTAAGATAGCTTTGTAACAACCACAAAAGTAGGTTAATGTATTTCTCAATGTATTTCCTAGGAAATCTTATAAACTTAATTAAGCAAAGGTTTAAAGAAAAACTGTTTTCTAGTTAGAATATTTTCTAGCTTTTTATGCTATGACCTAGGAGAACAAGAATAATACCCTGGACTGTGGTTGCAATATTAGAAACACAAAATATGCATCATGAATCAAGTGAATGTATTTAAAGATAAGAATTATTAAATAGATAAATATGAACGAGATGATATAAAATGTGTACATTTATTCAGATCATGCTGAAATTCTCTGATAAAATATATGAATAAATATAAATATACTTATATATTCTACTCATGACAAGAATTTTTTATGAAGAATTTCTTTTTACAGTGACCCCCTAAAAAACAGCTAATAAATAATATATTCATATCTGGTTTACCAACTGATTTGGAAAGTATCTGTGGGGCAAAATAGATAATGCCTCATATTTCATCCTGGCCACCTTATTGCTATATTTTTATCACTAAGTTATTGAGGCTATCAACACATAAAATTCTTATCTTCCAAAAATAATAAAAAAAATTGTTCCTTTGCTTTTTACACATAATTACTTAGACATAATGCTACAGAAGGGAATACATTATCATATTGGCTGTCAAGAAAAGGTCCAACTATGCTCATATTATTATTATTTTCACATTGTTATTAATTTATATCTAAACTTTGCATCATAGCAAAACATAAATGAATAAAACCACAAAAAATGCTTTCAATTCATTATTTTGTTGTTTAGGTTATATATTCTAAATTTAGAAATTTGAGTGCTTTATAACATAATAACTATGTAAAAGTAGAAAAACTACTAAAAGCTGTGGCACTACAATGATTTCAGATTGAGTAGCATGTAAATAAAATAAAAAGTATTCATCACAAAAAATTCAAACTATATAAATAAAATTATTTATGTCAATAATTAGTGAGTTTTAAGTTTTGACAAAAAAATACATCCTGCAATAATAACTCCTTAGCAGAAAGTATGTTAGTAAATTATTTTAAGACAAGCTGAATATATGTATATTCATATACATATATATACATATATATATGTATATATACATACATATATATACATATATATATGTATATATACATACATATATATATACATGTACATATATATACATATACATATACATATATATATATATATATATATATATATATGGTGTTATAGTATGTGTGTGGATACACATCCATTCATCCTTGTATGTGTATATTTAAACTTTTCCTATGTCATAAATCTATAGCCTAAATACATTTTCCTTCTAAAGTCATGAGGTTTTTTTTTTTTTTGTTTTGTTTTTTTGTTTTTTGTTTTTTGGTTTTTCGAGGTAGGGTCTCACTCTAGCCCAGGCTGACCTGGAATTCACTATGGAGTTTCAGGGTGGCCTCGAACTCACGGCGATCCTCCTACCTCTGCCTCCTGAGTACTGGGATTAAAGGCGTGCACCACCACACCTGCCTCTTTTTATTTTTTTTTATTTTTATTTTTATTTTTTTTTGTTAACAGGGCATTTTTAAGCCAATATTTTACATGAGACACATAAAAACCTTTACTTTGACAATTCACTCTTTATAAACCTCTGAAATGAGATTGTTATATTTCGTTAAATCGATTTATGGATAGAAATCAGTTGCAAACTAAGGTTTATTAGCACTATTCCCAAAAGCTCTGGTGCATCTTATGTGCACAATATACATGCTGTTGGGATAACTCTATTTAGAAGGCTGTTGGCCATGCCTTACTTCCTAAGAAAAGTATTCCTCCCATCTACATTCAATGTATAGAGGTGATATGCTATAAAATCCATGGTAAAATAAAGTTGTAACATTGCCTGACACATAGGGAGAAGCTATGAGATATATTATGATAACCGCTTTCTATTTTTCTATTAGCATTCTGAATTCTAGAGAAACTTTTGTCCTATTTATAGATTAGCAACATAGGAGCCTGCCTAGCTGTCTCAGGGTCCAGTACTTCTCTTCCTGGATTATATTATAAAGAAGGGAATGGTCAATTTTAGGAATATACAGTTTGGTAGTTATAGTTCAGAAATAATTATGAATATCTTTCAAGTAATAATGCTCAATTTTACAGATGTTTTATATTATTTTAAATTGCAAAGCATTTAAATGTTTCCAAAGTTGCATAGGCATTTTTAGTAAATAAATGAGAGTATAAACAATTATGTCTCCATTTGTAAATCATAATTCCTAGTGGTTTTCAGAAATAGAACATATTGTCACTTAAGGGCCATGGCAAAATCACTCAGGACTCACCTAAATCCTGCTATCATTACACTTATTTTTTTTAGAAGTTTAATTTTTTTTAACTTAGCCATGTTTTTAAAAATATATTTTAAAGACTCTGTTTTTAAGACCCAGAGTTCTATTTTATTTCTATTAGATCACATATTTTTAAGGCATAGATTTAAAGAAAAAAAAAAACCTACTGGATCTTTGTTTTTCTTGCTTAAGCTATGTCCGTATTTTATACATAATATATGTGTTATCTAAATGTGTTTATATTTTATAATGCTCATATAATATCAAATTGACTTACTAGAAAATAGTTATATGGATAAAAGCTGTCAATTTCATTCAGATGTGTCTTAAACATAATTAAAATTTAAACAAAAAGTAAATGTATATATATATATATATGTGTGTGTGTGTGCATATATATATATATATATAATTTGTTATCTAAATGTGTTTATATTTTACAATGCTCATATAATGAATAAAAGCTGTCAATTTCATTCAGATTCCTTTTAAAACATAATTAAAATTTAAACAAAAATGTATATATAATTAAACAATATTAAAACAATATTAATTAAGATTTTCTTTGATGAGTCACTGTCTCAATTCTATTTCTGCTTTTCCCCATATTTAATAATGGCACTTTTGGTTTTGTATCTTTGGGTATTCATATCTTTTTGTCTTGATGACTTTTCTTTTTTGGATCTCTCTACTGTGTATTCTATATATATATATATATATATATATATATATATATATATATACTGGGCATTCTATGCAAACTTTAATTTTTTATCTTTCTCTTACGTGCTTTATTTTACTAGTATCATTGGAGTGCCAATGGTAGAAGTGTTTTCCAAAGAAGATTATAGAAGGAAAGAAGATTTGACACAATGATACTTATCATGTCTCAATTTATTCTCAAGATCCTCTTGAAAATGAATAACCACAACAAAACAAGCAGACAAACAAACAAAAACCAGGCTTTTGTCTGGCTTTACTAGAATCAGTGACCAAGTCAAAGAAAAAAGTAAAGTACTCACATAAATTTAGAAGTAAATTATTCATGAAAAATTTTACCAAATTATTGTTACTAATTAATATTTCCATCTTCCACTCTAATATCGCTTTTGAGACATTAAAATTGCTTATGAAAAACAAATGATTCCATATTGGTGATAATACTAATTCTTAAATAAATAGACATAATTAAATATTCACTTGAAAACTAGCTCCATATTATATTTGTATATGAATATACACACCATGATAAAAGTAATATATAATATTACATGAATCAACTATACATTCATATAATTTTAGGTAAGTAAAAATTATACATGAGAATCCCGTTCAAAAATTCATCTAAAGATAGAATTATTTGAATTTGAGTAGGCATTAGATTCAGAAGGATTTAGTTTATAATTACCATCATCTAACCAGAAGTTATGTTGGAATCTTACATTTTTTTCTGGAACGTAAAATTTCTTTGGTATGCTTTTAAGCTTCAAAACATAGCAGCCTAAGAAAGTACCACTGTGTCTAGAGATATGAACATGATTAAGAAACTGTTTTAAGTTACCTGAAGGACAGTTTAAGCAACATAAGTCATAATAGTTTTAGAAAATTTCAAAGATAGTGAAAAACACATAAAAAGAAAACTGTTACAGAAAGGTAAATGTTGTAGACAGCTTTATGTTGCTTAGATGAACATCCAAACCAGGCACAGTTTAGAGAAGGAAGAGATTCCTTTCAAGCGTACATACCACTGGAAGTTCCAGAGATGGAGGAAGAAGCTCATTCCCTACACCCAAGCAAAGAGAAGTCCAAACAGCCAGCCAAAACCAAAAGAAGGTCCCCCGTGGAGGGTAACTTCAGAGGGAGAGAGGACATGGAAGAGGCTAATGATTGTACCAACATGGCTGTATGCACATTGTGTACAAAACTAATAATAATAATTTTAAAAAAGTAAAAGCAGCATCAGGGAAATGCAGAAAGCAGGTCCTAGAGTTCACAAGTTCACACCTTTCTGCAGGCCTTTTTATTTATTTATTTTTTTTTTTGGAGTTTTACATGGAGGTAGGGTCTTACTCTGGCCCAGGCTGACCTGGAATTCACTAAGTAGTCTCAGGGTGGCCTTGAAGTCACAGCGATCCTCCTACCTCTGTCTCCAGAGTGCTGGGATTAAAGGCGTGTACCACCACGCCTGGCTATATCTTTTTAACTGCAATTCAGATCTGCCCCAAGTGACTCCTGAGGACTGGACTCTAGGATCTGCCTCCCCCCTGCCCCCCCAACCCCCCACCTCCACCCAATGACATCTTCTGCCAGAAAGGTAGAGACCCACACCTAAGTCTATGGATGTCTTACATTCAAACTACCAGAATTAATAATATACTATTTTGCTAGAAAGACTAACATCCATATGAAATAATTATTTTTAAATGACTGTTGTGATGTGAAACCTGGAAGTAAAGAACCAACAAGGGTATGAGAAATCAGTAATGCAGTGAATGATTAAATTCAGTTAATGTGCTGTTGGGCCTTGAGAGGCCCTGACACGAGGCCTAGTGGAACTTCTGAGCCTAGCTAAAGTTTGGCGACCTGTCTCTGGCCAGCTAGGACTCAGCAAGACGCCTGATGGCTTCTTGCCTGCTACTTCCGTGTAGGAGTTGGAATTCCCACGAGCATGCACTGGGACCAATCATTTCAATAGTCGCAGTTTACTATTGGCCCTTACCTCTCCCCCCATCCTAAAATCTCCACCCTAATTCTCAACATTATATAGGCAACCGCCAGTAACAATAAAGTGAGTTCCTGCTTCAACAAGACTCCCGACTCAGTGTGGTTTTCCTCCGGTGACTAGGGGAGGTTTGTCGACACTCACCCTCCTCCTCAACCCCTTGGGAGGAACCATCGGGTCTGGTCCTTCCTCAGCACTACCTGCCGGGGGAGCCCGGCAAAGTGCAAGAGTGATGCCTGTGAGTCTGCTCTCTTCACTGTTGATTCTTTTCCCTGTTCTTTGCTCTGTTAATTCTATAATTTGATTTTTTTTCAAAGTAAGAATATGTTATATAGTTCACGGGGGAGAAAAATGTCACCAATATGAGTCTTTGCTTTCAAAGGTCAAAAACCTCTTTTTACTGATTTCTAAGGTGATTCCATAGATCTCATCACAGGCTTCAGTGGAAGCACAAAGTATACAAGTCATAGTCATTTTCCTGTAAGAGTCAAGCACTGGTATAAAACACAGGTAACCCATAACCCATGTAGACCAATCCATTTTTTCAGTTGTAATTTACTGACTTACTAAGAAATTGAATTCTACTTTTCTTATTTACTTATTTTTATTGATTAGCTTTGTACTCAGTGAATACAGTCAAGTTGGTTCCATTGTTAGGCTTTGGTCATGATATGCAGAGACATTTCTCCTACCCTCAATTGTTTGCTAACTCTACAATGCATAGCCCATATACCTCAACAAGGAGGGGCCAGGAGGAGGGGGTGGGACATGGATGAGCCTAACAATGGAACCAACTTGACTCTGCCACAAAATTTCTCTGAGCCATTTTGGGTTCACTTTGGGTCTGCTTCAGTGATGAGGTGTTGGGGGCCTCTGAGTCTCTGGATCTTTGATTTGGTAGGAGTTGATTTTTCTCTGTGTCGTTCTCCTTCACCCTTGCACTGGTACCTGGCTCACAAAGAGAATAGCACCCTTGCTTGTTTCGTCAATTGTTATTAGTTTCAGCTGGGGCTCTGTTGAGGTATGATGGGATGGTTCTGTCCTTAGGATCTGCATCTATCTGAAAAAGAGAAGCAGACCCTCCAACAGAGAGTAAATTTAGCACCAGACAAATGGGATAATCCTTAATTTTTTAATAAAGAATTTAATAGGTGTAGGCCCTCTTGTAGGCCATGATTGGTGGTAGCTTGATAATGAAGAGTGGGCTCATTTTTAGATATGGTTCTGACTTGTTTCCCAGATCTAGCTATGGGTCCATTCCACTGAGGGGATCAGTTAGTCAAATCAAGAACATTTGGTTTTCCACCATGGCTGTGCGCCACTATTGCACTTGTGTGAGCATCACAACAGGTTATTTGCTGCTAAGTAGGTTAGACCATGAGTTTCTTGGACGACAGATATTGGTCACCCCCGCCCCTCCACCCCATTGCCCATGTAGTACATTCTTGGACTAGACATGCTGACTGTCTGGGGACTGACTCTCTTCCAGCTTCCAGCCATGTCATTCTATTTTACATGTCAACTGCATGTGGTATCTTCAGTAGTAGGGTCTTACCACTAACCTTTGGTGGGTCATCAAGTACTTTGACAGAAATCTGTCTTTCTTTTAGGAAACGTTGTTAGGTCTCTCAAATCAAAAGCTCATTGTGGATGAAAGCCACATGCTGGTACTGGGAGTTAAAGAATAGTGCCCACTAAGAAAAGGAAGAAAAAGATAACTAATATACAAGAGTTAGAGAGAAGAGAGAGAGAGAGAGAGAGAGAGATTGTATGAGATTAAGGTCAGCCTTTATCATACCCTCTCCAGTGTCTTGTGGCTCAGGTGTTCCCCTCTAAGGACCTGGTGAAGGCTCAACCATTTGGTCTGCCTTTTAGGATGTAGAATTTTATGGTACCATTATCATTTGTGTCTAGATTTGTGTCTCCCGCCCCTTCCTTTGCCAGCCCCTCCCTCCCCACCCATCCTATTGTCTAGTCCTTGAGATGCTTGCTGGGTATGTCAGCATCTTGGGTAGATTCAGGTTAGGTGCTGTAGATGAATGAAACTATGCAGCGATTTACTTTCTGTGATTGGGTAAGTTCACTGAGAATGATCTGTTCCAGTTTCAACCATTTTTTCCTCAAATTTCATTGTGTCATTCCTTCTTACTGCTGTGAAGAATTCCATTGTGTAGATATACCACATCGTAGTTATCCATTCTTCTAGTGATGGACATCTGGGTTGATTCTAGCTCTTAGGTATTATGAATAGAGCTGCTATAAACATTGGTTGAGCAAATTTCCCTGGACTGTGGTTTAAAGGTTTTAGAGTACATGCCCAGTAAGGGAATAACTACATCTGTTGGTATTTCTGTAGTCAGCTTTTTCAGGAGTCTCCATATTGCTTTCCAAAGAGGTTGTACCATCTTACATTCCCACCAACAATGGATGAGGGTTCCTAGTTCTCCACATCCTCGCCAGCCTTTATTTTCATTTGATTTTTGATGTTTGCTATCCTTACTGGGGTAAGGTGGAACCTCATAGTTGTTTTAATTTACATTTCCCTGCTGATTAGGGATGATGAACATTTTCTTAAGTGTGTGTGTGCCATTTGTATTTCTTCCTCTGTGAACTGCCTGTCCAGCTCTTTGCCCCATTTTGTGAGTGGGATGCTTAACTTTTTATTCTTTCAGTTTTTGAGTTCTTTGTATATACCAGAGATTAGGCCTCTGTCAGTTGGTTAATTAGCACATATTTTCTCCCATTCTGTGGGTAATCTATTCGTTTTGCTTATTGTATGCTTGTCTGTAAAGAAACTCTTCAGCTTCATGTTATCCCATTGGTTGAGTGACTGTTTAAGATCATCAGCAATGACAAAGATACAGAGAAAGAAATAAGGGAGATGGTCCCATTTTCAATAGCAACAAAAAAAAAATAAAATACCTTGGAATGACATTAACCAAAGAAGTGGAAGATCTATACAATGAAAACATAAAAACACTCAAAAAAGAAATTGAGTAGGACTTGAGAAAATGGAAAGACCTCCCATGCTCCTAGATAGGCAGAATTAACATTGTGAAGCTGGCAATCCTACCAAAGGCAATATACAGATTTAGTGCAATTCCAATTAAAATCCCAACATTGTTCTTCACAGAGATAAAAAAGATGATCTCAAATTTCGTATGGAAAGGCAGAAGGCCTCAGATATCCAAGCATATCCTCAGCAAAAGAAATACTTCTGGAGGCATCACCATACCTGATCTAAAGCTATATTACAAAACCATAGTAATAAAAATTGCATAGTACTGGCATAAAATCAGGAGTATAGACCAATGGAATGGACTTGAGGACATGGACTTTGGGATCCTAAGAGCAAGAATCAACCCAAATGTCCATTACTAGAGGAATGGATAACTAAGATGTGGTATATCTACACAATGGAATTCTACACAGCAGTAAGAAATAATGACACAATGAAATTTGAGGAAATATTTGGAATTTGAGGAAATATTTGATATTTGACAAAGGCCCTAACAATGTAGGCTGGGAAAAAGACAGCAACTTCAACAAATTGTGCTGGACAAACTGGATAACCATATGCAGGAAACTGAAACTTGATCCACAAATCTGGCCATGCACTACACTCAAGTACAAATGGATCAAAGACCTTAATATAAGACCAGAAACTTGGCTACTACTGGAAGGAAATATAGCAAGAACTTTCTATCATATAGGAATGAAAAAATACTTTTTTTAAATATCAGATCTCCTTCTATAGAACAATGACTAGTGTATGGGAGGATCTCAGTGAAGATTGAGTTCTGTGACATGATTGTTAAATTTAAGGTGACAATTAAGGAGAAAAAATTCTCCATAGAGTTGAAAATAATTCATGGATTTTTGTATTTGCTCATTTGTTACCTAAAACCTATCTACCTCCAAAATATTCTTGCTGTTTCCAAATCATTTAAAGATGTACTCTCAGTGCCCAAACTGTTCATTCACCTAATAAACTGTTGCCGCTGGGGCTGGAGCATGGCACTGACACAGAACATGTTTCAGCTCTGGCACTGTACACAACTGTTCTTTCCTTTGTCTACTTACTGTGCTTTTTCTCACACTTTCATGCTCATTTTGATCATCTTGATATGTAGATTAACTTGCAAGTAGATAGCTGAGTGCTGTCTAGAGTTTCTATTATTGACGTACAGCCATGATGGGCCATGGGTTAACTTTATTCCCTTATCCCTTATAGTACTCTTTCTTATAAATTGAATGCTAATGAATCAGTGAGTTAAAAATTCTAATGTTCAGGGCTGGAGAGATGGCTTAGTGGTTAAGTGTTTGCCTGTGAAGCCTAAGGACCCCAGTTAAAGGCTCGATTCCCCAGGACCCACGTTAGCCTTATGCACACATCTGGAGTTCCTTTGCAGTGGCTGGAGGCCCTGGAATGCCCATTCTCTCTCTCTCTCTCTCTCTCTCTCTCTCTCTCTCTCTCTGTCACTCTCAAATAAATAAAAATAAACACTTTTAAAAAAAATCTAATGTTCAATAAAAAAAAAACAAACATTAAGAGACATCACTTTTCCTCTGTTCATAAAATTCAGTGACCATAGGCTGGCACAAAGTTGTTCCTATTTTCTACTGAATGCAGTGCTCAATTATTTGTTTACTCAGTGTTTACCTCAACTTAATAGGACTTCATTTCCATGAATGATAAGAAGCACATGGGCATGGTGGCAGAGTCTCTGATTCTGCACTTAGGAGGATGAGGCAGGTGTGAGTTGGAATGTGAGCATCATCATATTGAAGGATGAACAAGAGGAGTACAAGCTGGCTTCATGGGTGGCACCAAGACAATTACCTTATAGAATGGGAGCATTTTAGAGTATTTGTAACACTTTGCTACAGTTGACATGATGTGTACCAAACATAAGAGAGAGAGATGCTCCATAAATTTGAGAAACAAATGGGAGGTTCATGTACGAGTTTTTGGGGAAAGGGTTGTATCTGGAATCAGACTATGTAAGAAAGCTCATGGAGGCAATGGGCAGTGGGAGACAGAGAAGTGTTCTGATTGTTCATGGTTCCAACTAGGGGGAGGAGTATTCTATGCTACTTCTCTGCTCTTGCTCTTGGCAGGGTTGATGGTTTGGGAAGATACAGGAAGGACCAGATGAGAGAGCAAAGCCATGATTCAAGTTGCTTTGGCTCATGCATTTGGTAGGGAGGCAGTTCAGGGCTTGGCCACCTGGCCTTGAACCTGTGTAGTTTAACCATAACAATGGGTACCTGGTTAGTTCTCTAGAGTGGAAAAAGTTCAGAGAACATAGCTTGATAGTGCCTAAGATAAGGTATACTCTATCTCAAAAAGGGGTGGGGGCTGGAGGGATGGCTTAGCAGTTAAGGTGTTTGCCTGCAAAGCCAAAGGACCCTGGTTCAATTCCTCAGGACCCATGGTAGCCAGATGCACAAGGGGGTGCACATCTGGAGTTCATTTACAGTGGCTGGAGGCCCTGACACACCCATTCTCCCTCTCTCTTTCTCTCTCTCTCTCTCTCTTAAATTTACAAATAAAACAAAATTAAAAAAATAAATCAAAAGCAGAAACAACACTGTGCATACTGATTATATCAATATAAGTAACAATTCTTGGATTACGTTAATTTGTTTTTATAACAAAATACCAGACTGAGTAACTGAAATAAGTGAAATCTATTTTCACCCAGCTCTGGAGCTGGAAGTTCAAGGTTAAGATGTCAGCAAGTTTGGTTTCTCCAGAGGCCTTTCTCCTCTGCTTGCGGATAGCCATCTGTTGGCTATGCCCTCATATGGTGTTTTCTCTTAACACATACATTGTTGGAGTTTCTACACGTGTCCAAATTTTCTTCTTATAAAAATGCCAGTCAGTTTGTTTTAAGGCCCATAAAATATTAATGGCCTCACTTGAACTTAATTTAAGTGGCATATCATAATGTACAATCAGAATCCAAAACCTTTGGGGTTAGAGTTTCCACTAATACATTTGAGTACACCATTAAACCATAAAAGTTAGGGCTGGAGAGATGGCTTAGTGGTTAAGTCATTTGCCTGAGAATCCTTGGGACCCAGGATCAACTCTCTGGAACCCATGTAAGCCAGACACACAGGGTGAGCCATGTACATAAAGTGACTCAAGCACACAAGCTCGCACTTACAAGGTGGCACAAGAGTATGGAGTTTGAATTCAGTGGCCAGAGGGCCTTGGAATGCCAACTCTCTCTCTCTCTCGTGCGTGCTCTGTCTCTTGCTGTCTCTCTCTCATAAAAATAAAAAAAGAAAAAAAAAACATAAAAATTAGTATGTACTAAGAAACAGTTACAAAAGTATACATAATAATAAGTTCTAACAATATTTCTTATTGGTGAATCAAGTCCTTGGGTATATGATAGTGGAGTTCAGATGACAGCCTTAAGCCTTGGTACTCACCTGCTACCTTGTTGGAAGGAAGGTCTCTTATTTACTGCTATATATAAGGCTAGCTGTCCCACACTCTTCCAGGAGTTCTCATGTCCCCACCTCCTATCCTGCTGTAGGAGGTGCTTGCCACTACATGGGTTGGGCTTTTAGGATTTATACAAAGGCCAGTTTTTCAAGCATGTTTGCCCACCAGTCCATCTCTCCAACCACATGTCACTTTAAAGGGGTTATTTTACTTTTGAAAAATCCCATCCTTATCTAGGTATGTATTTCATGCACTTTGGAGGTGGAGTCAAGAGTATCAGAAGCTTGGGGTTATCAACTTGGCTACACAGATTGTTAGAGGGTAACTCATACTACATGAGACCATGCTTTTGTAAAACACAACAAACAAAATTGTAATCCTTTACAGAACGTGTGTGTCTAAATAGGCCAATCATGACTCTAAATTTGTGTCACTATTATTTATGAATTTTTATAGGTAAATGTGAAATTATTACATTTACACCACAGATTTATCTCTAATTAATTCATTTGCATAATTTCTGCCTTATAGTTTTTAGTCATCCAAAAGTATGGTATGGATAGTACTATATTAAAAATCATGATATTATTACAAGACTACCCAAAATATAGCTTCCATTAATTTTCTGGCACTCACCCCATGTAACTCTTTTTTTAAATAAAATCTCTCACAGGTTAAAAATTAGCATTTTAATTCTCTATGTAGTTTACAAATCCCCAACCAACTTCTTGAACTTAACATCAGCTCAGAATGATACTCTGATCATGTTGGATTTGACCACAAATTACGGCTAGCTGTTATAGCCACATTGTATAATCATCATACAAGGCAGGATTTTGATTGGAACTGATCCCCACGTTTCCTAGGCAAGTAAGTATACATGACTTGTTCTTGTATGCTTCTTTAAAATAATATTATATTTAAAGGCATTCAAGAGCAATTTTCATGGTTCTAAAGTGACTAAATATGCAGAGGTGAGATCATAAAATTTCTTTATCCTCCTAGCTTATCTCTCTGTATTTTAGTCACACATTTTCACTTTTAATATTATAAGCCAAGTTCATGATTTCTAAAGTATATAACAAATTTTTTCTAAGTTAATCCTTGCTTGAAATTTCAATCTATATCTACTTGATTATTTAATTTTTATCTCCTGGAGCCTTTCTTAGAATGTAACATATGAATAGAAGTAATAGGTATTAGATGCCAAATACTTATCCCAAAGAAACTTCTGGTCTATTCTAATTATATTAAACTTTAAGTATGCCCAGCTTTGGAAATTCCAAAGCCTCATCAGGATATGAGTATATTCCATACTCTGGGAAAAGAAGGCATATCATATATTTTTTCTGTTCAATTGATTGATTAAAATGTTTTCTCTAGCAAATGTTTGCTATGTTTGAATATCTAATGCTTTTTAAAATAGTACTTTCTAGAACATATTCTGGTGCGATCATAATTCCTTTACAATGTAAAATATTGGAATTATTTCTTACCTTTATTTAATTATATACCATATAATTTTCCAATATTTAAGTTTCTAATTAATAAAGCAATGTAGGAATTCAATGCAATAAATGAATTTTACTCGGAGAGGTGATAATTTTAAATTTGCTTCTAATTCTTCTGAAACATATTGCAAACAATTCATATGCATTACTAGTCAACATAATGTATAAATATTAGGCCTTATGATAGTTTTCAAGTTCAACTTCTTATATAGGAGAGGCTATGAGAAAGTTTTAGTGTATACTCTGTGAATATTAAATTCATTTGAAAAAGACTCCATTTAACTTTTTTTCTGCAGGTTCCTTTCTACTTTATATTCCATATACCTAACCAATTCTATATCATTCATAATATTTATATAAGAAACTTAGTGTTGAGTTTTATTCATCAACTTAATAACACTACCTATTCTACATGTATTGATGTATATATAAAGTAAGTTCACACATATAGTTAATTAACTATTCATAATGAGAGAAATTCATTTAATAAATCACACAATGAATAAGAAGTTAATACTTGTACCAGATCACATAGTTAATGTGTAACATAAGTGAGGTTTAGTAGTGCAATAATGTTTAGTAGTTCAAAAATTTCCTTTGAGAATAATCATGACCTCTCTGGAGTTCTCAGGGTAACAATGACATAGGGATATTTCACTAGTTTGTTATTTAGCTTTCATGCACCAAGCATGACTGACTGAGCAGGGAACTATCTGTTTCTTTTCTGATTCATGTCTCCATAAGCAGTATATAAATGTGTTGCTTGTTGGGCCAATGTTTTTCTTTGTTATGTAACCAATTGTAAGAAAATTACTCCTGTTATCAACTAAACACACTGTTCATCTGATCGCCAACCACATGACTGTATAAGTCAAATTTCAGCACCAGGGACATTCTTTCAGTGGTTAGGAAGATGGTCCTTGCAGGGATTTGAGAAGAGATGCTTATGCAGCAAACATCTTGCTTTTTCAGACAATATTGACAATGATTTAAGAGTTTACTTATTCACCTTTTTTTTTAAGTCAGACATTTTATTTTTAATTTTTACCAATTCAACTTTTGCTGCTTAAGAAATAATAACATGTAAAACTGTATTGAAGTTTATTAATATCAATCTCCCAAGGCAAACTCCAAAAGAAATAAAAAATAGCCAAAGCTTTAGTCTTCAGAAGTCTAATAGGAGCATGTTACATCAGCTGCTTCAGAAGTCCCTCTTAGCAATGTGTTGATGTTTCAATTGAAAGAAGTGAAACTTCCACACCCCACTGGAAATTTCTAGGGGTCTTAAGTTTCCAGAATTTCAGTCACTTCAATCCAGTTTGTTCTCCAAACAGTAAGACAATGTTTCCTACTCAAAATGAAACAAAAACAAAACAAACAAAAAAGAATCTATTTCCAGTGAAATATAACCCCTTGTTCCCTAGTATATGAAAGTCAATACCATGCTGCTTTTTGTTTTTGTTTTTGTTTTTGTTTTTCAAGGTATGGTCTCACTGTAGCCCAGGATGACCTGGGATTCACTATGTAGTCGCAAGGTGGCCTTGAACTCACTGCAATCCTCCTACTTCTGCCTCCTGAATGCTGGGATAAAAGGTGTGCATCACCACACCCGGCTCTATGCTCCATTTTTTTTTGAATTTCACCAACAATCCATAATGTGTTAAGCTAACTTTAAATCTCATACTAAAAGTAGAATCACATGGGCCAGCTAAGCAATCTGGATATATCCTTCTCTTCTTTTTATGTGATACTGGTATATCAACATATTAAGACAGTTAACAACTCATTCTAATTTCATAATTCCTTACCCAGAGTGTATTACTGTGATAAGTAGAAGAGTTGTTCACTTGGTTGAAGGTAACAGGAAATATATACCAGCATAATTCAGAATTTCTTTTTATTTGATACTAGTTGCTAAATTGAAATATCATTCTTTGACCAGTATGTGTTAAACATATAAAGTTGGTCAAGCTCATGGCCTAAGTGTTAATCTATCTTAAACTTCCTATAGCTTATTTTGTATACTACTTTATATTTCTATATAAGAAGGTTTATGTAGATTATTACATGTTGTAAAATACTAATTTGCCCCATATCCTAGTTTACACATTTAGTACTTAATTCTAACAAAAAAATCATTTAACTGCCATAGTAAGCAAGCATTTCAGGATAAATATACAAAGTGAAATTGCATTCTCTGTACCCCCTAACAGAAACTTAGATATCCATGAATCCAATTATTTTAACTGCCCTGAGGAAAAGGAAGCCTTTGAATACGTGAGAGCAATTTCTTTGCTTCAGAAAACACTTCTTGACTCTCCAAAATACTTAAATCACTCTATGGTTTTAACCTTAAAACCTTCTAAAGCTGAATTATCTCAGGTTCTAAGACTCTTTGATTTTATAAATTCACAGGAAAGATGTGCCAATGCCCAGTACAACAGAAAACTTGGGCATTAAATTAGAAGGTTAAATAAGTTTTTATCTGAAAGCTTAGTGGTGCAGTGTCTTAACAGTTATTATCATTGTGGAGTCAGATATTCAAGTAACTATTACAGATTCCATAACATCCTATAAAAAAGGGTATGTGGAATAAACTCCAACTTTATTATATTTGACTTATTTAAATGAGTTACAACTTTTGTTATAAAATATTTTCTAAAATGCTGAGATTAACTTTGTCAATATTTTGGTTGTTATCATTGCAAGAGCTGAAAAAGATTATTAGCTTCTCCTTTGTAATATGAAGATAATAATAGTACTTGCCTTTGATTTTGTAAAAATTAAATGAATTACTAAAATTAAAAGTACTTTGAGGGCTGGAAAAATGGCTTAGCAGTTAAGGCGTTTGCCTGCGAAGCCTAAGGATCTCTGTTTGAGTCCACAGGACCCACGTAAGCCAGATACAATAGGGGGGCACATGGGTATGGAGTTCATTTGCAGTGGCTGGAGGCCCTGGTGTGCCAATTCTGTCTTTCTCTTGCCTCTTTCTCTCCTGCTCTCTCTCATAAATAAATAAATAATAATAAATAAATAAAATTAAAAAGAACTTTGAGGGCTGGAGAGATAGCTTAGTGCCTTTGAAGTCTAAGGACCCAGGTGTGATTCCTCAACACCCACACAAGCCAGATGCAAAGGTGGCACATCCATCTCCAGTTTGTTTGTAGTGGCTGGGAGGCCTTGTATGCCTATGTTCTCTCTATGCATCTGCCCATGTCTCTCTCTCTTTCAAATAAGTAATACATAAAATATTTTTAAAAGACAATAACTTTAAATATGCGCCAGAACAGGGAAATCTATATGCAAGGTTATTTTTTAATATCATATTTTTAAAATAGTGTCATTAATAATTTTGTTACATCTATGAAAATACATAATTTCTTAATTATGACATCTATATCATATCGGCCCCTTCTACTTTTGTAAAATTGCTTTCCTTCAAGCACCTGTTTTTGTTTTTGTATCATTATCTAATTAAATTGGAAATTGGGAAAATATTAAGCTAAACTATGTGACCACTATTTATGTGAGTTTTATTCTATTTACATTGTCTTCTGAGTTCCATTTGATTGCTGCTTATGTTTAGAAGGCATCTAATGTGCCAGAATTTTAAGAGACTCCTACCTATCATAACCCCTTAGATTAAATCTCCTGTGTCCATATCTCACACATGTATTTGAAGACTGATTTTGCCTAGGTTAATACCTTGTCATTATTGACAGTTTCAAATTCCAGAAATGCCTCAAGACAAATGTGAATAAACAATATGAACTGCCATATGTACCAAGTCCATCAAATATATAGTGACTTTCTAAAAGATTTTCCAATTAGGTTTTTTGTTTGTGTGTTAAACTTCCTCATTGGAATAGTTTAGTTATTGCTGTAAACTATGTAACATTGCTTTTTCATTCACTCAGTTGTTTGTTTACACATCCATTCATTCACTAGTTCATTATTTTCTTCTCTCAACAAATATTAGTTAAGTCCATGCACACAGGAAAACATGAGATCCACACTAATATACACCTTCTTAATTTATTAAGGATTCTAGGAATAAAAATAGACTAGATGGATAACATTTTAGAAATATAAGCCAATGGAAGCAATAGTTAAAGTTCAGAATAAAGTCAGATACTTTTTTCCCAAGATGCTCTCAAAAGAATGATTAATTATTTGAGAGCTTTGGGAGTAAAGATTCATACAAATCATATATGAAAAAATGACTGGAAAAATAAACTTTGTAAATGACTGTTAGTACTTGCATCAGAGTAACATGGAAAAAAGAAAAACAGATGTATGTGCACCATGAGGTAAATGGACCTCCATTTTTGTCCTCTTTTCTTCTTCTTCTTCTTCCCTGAAATAGTTATAATCCCTAACTTATTCACACCCTCCCCATTATTATGAAGACAAATATTTTACCTTCAAAAATTGATCAGCAGGAAGACTGAAGAAGCCAAAGTCTTGAGTTTGAACAAATATCTTTCTTCCCAATGATGAAATTATTTAACATCACATTTCTCCAATCATATTCCTATTGATGAAAAGGCATGGGTAGGTTTGTATTTTCTAATATGTAGCACAATACTGTCCAGTGCAAGCATCCATGATATTTTTTGTGTAGTAATATTTGTCTTTTCTGATAAATCATCATTTGTTGTTGATTCCACCAAGACTTGTGTAAGTGTTGTCTGTAATATTTTTGGTCCTCATCTCTCTCCTTCCATATTTCCTTATATCCTCTTATGTGTCAATGTGTCATCATAATGCTACTCCTTGTGGACATTCCTGACATATTTAACTGTCTTTGTTAGGGTTCGTTTGGAAAAACAGATACACAAGAACTTGACTGCTAAGAGATCTAATATAAGGGATTGGCATTCAAGGTTATAGAACTTGCCAGACAAACTGAAACCCATAAAGGAGATTGTCATAAATGGCAGGCTGGAGCTCTTGGCATAGTTTGAAGCTGTGTCAACAGGAAAAGTCTCATCTTTGCTCTATTTTTTAATTATTTTTTTTGTTTTTTATTTTTATTTATTTATTTGACAGCAACAGACAGAGAAAGAGGCAGAGAGAGAGAAATAGAATGGGCTTGTTAGGGCCTCCAGCCACTGCAAACTCCACTCCAGATGTGTGTGCCCCCTTGTGCAGCTGGCTAATGTGGGTCCTGGGGAAACGAGCCTCAAACCGGGGTACTTAGGCTTCACAGGCAAGCACATAACCACTAAGCCACCTCTCCAGCCCTCAGCTTCTTTCTTAAGTTCATTAAACTTATGAAAATATACCCATCCTATGCTATCAGACAAGGGACTAATATTTAGAAAAATAAGGAACTGTAATAACTAAGCACAAAAAAATCTAATCAATGAATGTTTTAAGATACTAAACAGATGATTCTCAGAAGAGAAAACACAAATGGCTAATAGATAATTGATAAAGTGCTAAATATCATTAGCCGTCAGGGAAATGACAATTAAAACTGCTATAGGATTCCATTTTATCCCACTCAGAAAGGCAATAAGGAAAAGGGCCAACAAATGGTGATAAGTGTATGGGAAAGGAAAAACTCTCATTCACTGCTTGTGGACATATAAACAAACCAACTCAGCCACCCTAAAAATCCACATGCATGTTTCTCCAGAAATTAAAATCAGAACTAAATGTGACCCCAAAATCCCATGCTTGACAATGCACCCAGGGGACTCTAGGTTCTATCACAGTGGTAATTACATACCCATCCACCTAAAACTACTCACACTAGCTAGGAAAAATAACCAGTTTAGACTAATATCAACAGATGCATGGTTATAGAAAGTATGGTACATATTTAGAATGGAATTTTATTCAACCAAAAATAAAAATGAAATTTTCAGGAAAATTGATTCAGCTAAAAATCATTACATTAAGCAAAATAAGCCAAACGCAGAAAGATAAACACTACACAGATCCTAACTGAAATGGAGGGAGAAAAGAGAGGTTAATGGGACACATGGTTCATAAAAAAGAAAAGGGGCTATTTCATGGGAAGAGACAGACTAACAAGAAGAGAGTGTGAGATAAGGGAAGGCAAAGAGAATATGGGCAAGAGTATGAACAATGTATGTATGCCATAACAAAATCCGTTGTTCTGTTGTGTTATATTGAACAAACAATATAAAAATGTTCTCCTAATATCAATGAAAAATTAGAATTTCAGGCAGAAGTTTGAGGCAAATTGCATTAAGATATAATCACTTAAAAATTGTGCCTTAAGACATGATATCAATTTGGAAAAGGCAATTTATGAAGATAGCTACTATACATATTCAATTAAGATATCCTGGACAAGGGTAGAATAATTAGAAATATATAAGCAAGATTTGACAAAAAAAATCAGTGACTTTGTGTGGATGAGAAAGAAAAATTACTATTGATGACTTCTGTCTTCCTGGAATGAACATGTTGATGGCAGTGGTACAATTTAGTGATAGAAGGGGCATCATATAAGAAATAAGAAGGGGACATATCAATTTGAAAGATGTTGCTACACTTGAAGTGCTTGCAACTAATTTCACATGCTAATAGCACCTGGGTACAGTTGGCCACACAGTTCAATGGAGGAATCTGAGTGTGAAATATTGATTTATTTGTTTGTGTACAGATGATCACAGAATCTCTTTGAACAAGGTGAAGATCAAGAGCAACAGAAGGAAAAATAGATGTGTGGAGTGTGGACAAATCTTTCAGAATAAGGGTGGTGACTGAGGTCTTTGTAATCAAACTTGGCGGGAGTGAGCAGTTAACTTGGAGTAGACCTCCATGCATTGTAAACCAAAAGTAAACCAAAAGTAAAACAGTATACCTCTGGCAAAAATGCACTCAGAGACCAGAGAATTTCTTGGAAGCTTGTTGTGAATGGAGTAGTGAACATCAAAGATGCAGTCTCAAAGCAAAGTGGAAAGTGAAAAGAAATATGAAAGTTAGCATCTGACCTCCAGACATTCTATTTGGATGGCATCTCTGTGGCTGTGTGCACTCGTGCAGGCAAGAACATATAAACACCAAATAAATGAACATTTAGAAGTAAATTTAATTGCTATACATTGTATCATTCTACATATTTTATCATTCTTCACCATGTCCTTCAGAAATTACAAAAGCTAGACCTTATACCTATTTAGCTGGATAAACTCAATAAACCTCTCTCCTTATGTCACACTAGGTGAGTACCAGTCCATCTGCACATTTTGTAGTCATGATGATAAAACAGTGATTTGAGCAATGGGTAATTGTTAATGAAAATCAATAAGGCCTGGGGCTGATGTAATGAAGGGTTAAAAAGAATCTTAATTTGATTATGGCAGGAACTATGATTGAATCTTTAGGTGGACATTATTTACAAAGTAATGAACATATGAGTTATGAAGCCATGTAGGATATTTCTAGCGAAAGAAATTATATTGAAGACCACAGTTGAAATGTAGTTTATAGTTGACCTATGTTATGAAAGTTTTCCCTGATATAGAACATTTGTAAGTAAGAATGTACCTTTTGGGTACATTTTTTGATGGTATGTTGTTGGTGGTAATGGCTCAAAATTCTAAATGTAGCAGAAATACAATCAGAATGAAACACAAGATGGAAAGGACAAGTACTGAGTGAAATAAAGGGACAAAATTAAGAAGAATAGAGACTGAGGGATAATAAATTCAGAGGAGACAGTGTAAAAGAGAAAGACAATAAATAGAAGAGGGGAAGTATAAAAAGAGAAAGAAAGGAAGAAAAAAGGGAGCAAAAAGAGATATAGAGGATCTCAATCATTCCCTAATGCTCCTCTCCATGAAATATTTGCTATAAAGATGCAAGAAGTACATATCGATTTTCTCTGGATGTAAAATCACATGCTATGAAAACTGCCTTTTCTGTTACAGAGCATTATAGCAATATATTTATTTGTATGGAGTAAAATATTTTCTTGAAAAAAATAATCTGCTTTTATACCTAGAAAAATGTTAGCTATCAGTTGCTGTACAAATCATATGCTGAGGAGAATTAAAAATCATCTGTAATACTGGAGGATTCTATAAAGTGGCAAGAAGGGTTTAAAGCACTATACCTAGATGTGGAAAACAGAAATCCTACCCCATACATATAGATGCCTGATGGCTCGAAGCACTATCCAGGTTTGATATTATTTTCTAACATGCAAAATTTATATTAAATGGAATGGAGAAACCTGAAATAAGCTGCCTCATGAAAGCTTCTGGCTTTAGATACAATCTTCACTGCAAACCTCCACAAGAATAAATGGAAGTCACCAAAAATAGTTACCAGTACCATAAAATTATTATACATCTCCTTAGTTCAGTCAGGTAAACAAGTTGAAAGAAAGATCATACTTTTTCTACTCTTAAGTTCTTTTCTTTTTTTTTTTTTTTTGGAAAAAGTCGGCATTGGCAGAAGAGGGCTGAGAATTCTTTTAACATAAGCCACATGCCTTTTCCTTTCAGTCTGGAAATTAAAATGTTTAAAGTAGGAGCATTGGGTGAGCCACTGCATCTTCTATTCACATACTGACGTTTGAATAGAGATGCACCCTCTCCAAAGGTCATCCTTTGAAGTTCACAAGTTTGACTCCACTCCTGGATTTAAATAGGAGCTTCTTACTAAACCACATGAAGTTAAATGAATATAGCAAAACGTTGCACTCTAGATTTGCAAATGCCTCTTTGTTGGGAGCTGTGGCTGCTGTTTGACCATGAGAACTGCAGTTGTTTTGGGATCTCCGGGCACAGAGACCTTGTCGTATGGCCTTGGCAAACAGTCTTCAGACACAGGGGCATTTGTGGAGCAGACTTTAGGCATGTAGGCACTGTCTGAAAAGTTTTGTTTTCTGTATATAAGCTTGTGCTTGCCTGAATAAATCTGAGACCTTGATCAGACTCTAGACTTGGTCTCCTTCTTTGTGTCTCTTATCTCTCATCCAGGTTATTTTCCCCTCGGGTCCTTGTTTAACTCCCCGCTGGCCGGGGCAAATGGCGCCCAAACGTGGGGCTCGAGGTACGAAGTGTGACCTGGACGTCACTCAAGTGGATGGCCGTCCCCCATTGGATCGCCACCTCACCGGTGAGTGAAGATCCGCATAGAGATCACCACAGGCAGCCCACCTGTGATACAGATCCGCACAATGATCACCGCAGGAGTGCCCACCTGTGATACAGATCCGGAGAGGTAAGAAAAGCGACGCAATTATGGGACAAGCATTAAGTAAGCATGAATTGTTTGTTGAAGGGCTTAAAGCTTCTCTCAAGACATGAGGAACATGGGTTAAGAAAAAAGATTTAGTGAAATTCTTTGTTTTTTTAGAGGATGTCTGTCCCTGGTTCCCCCAGGAAGGAACTATAGATGAAAAGCGGTGGCGCCGTGTTGGTGACTGTCTAAATGACTACTACCGCTCTTATGGTCCTGAAAGGGTTCCAGTGCAGGCATTTTCCTATTGGAATCTCATAAACGATGTATTGCAGATCTGCCACTATCACCCTGATGTTTCAAAAGTAGTTACAGATAGTGAGAATTTTCTTAAAAATAAATTCACCGGTAGTCAGACCTCCCTCCAAAAGAATGAAGTCCCAGAGAATCCTTACCCCACCCGCCCCGGCTCTCGCAGCGCTGCGGGTGGGCCAACAACCCGTCCCTTCTCCCCTGGCTCTAATTGTCCCTCTATTATCATTCCTATGCCAGAAAATGCTGATGATCCCCCGCCTAGTAACCCTCTCCCACAATCTACCTATCCAGTTCTGTCTGATTTAAAAACCACCAATCCTGATGATGACTCATTTTCCCCCGAGGAAAGGGCTAAATCGCAGGATGAAGCTATTAAATATCATAACTCTGATTGGGCCCCCCCAGACACTTTTGGGTACACGGTCACCACCCTATAACATAGCACCCCCTTCTTCTGCCCCTGCACTTGAGGCTACCTCTGATCTAGAAGAAATAACTAGACATGCAATTACTAAACTTTCCCGGGAGGCACAATCTTTAAGACGCTCCTCCAAGCCAAAAAGGAAAAGTCACACCTGCTCAAGCAGTTACGCGACCTTGATTTAGAAATACGCTCCCTCTCCACTCACCCTGTTCAGAAAACTAAAACCAAAAGTAAAACTCTCCACGCCTTTCCTGTAACTCACTCCCAAGTTAAACCTATTGAAGGAAAATGTAATGAGGCTCAGCCACAGGATCCAGATAGCCCAGAAGAGGGGGAGGGAGGATCTGAAACAAAGGAACCTGCTGGGCCAGAAAGCACTGAGAATGAAGAAAGGGATGACACTTTACTTACTAAAGCCCAGCGATATCGCCGCCTTAAATTTAAACATATAAAAGAGTTAAAAAATGCAGTTACTTCGTATGGTCCTATTGCTCCTTTCACTATCTCGCTGTTAGAATCTCTAAGTGAAGACTTACTTACTGTTAATGACTGGGTTATGTTAACTAAAGCTACTTTAACTAGGGGTGACTTTCTTCTATGGAAAGCTGACTACACTGAGAGGTGCCAGGATGCTGCCCACTGTAATTTGGCCGATGGTAGTTCCTACAAAGCCTGGACACTAGATAAACTTTTGGGCAACCGTCCCTATGATACGAATGAAAAACAAACCAAATTTCCTCCAGGATTGCTTACACAAATTCAACATGCAGCTCTCAAAGCCTGGAAGAGCCTTCCCTCTAAAGGGTCAGCTGTCACCTCTCTTGCTAAACTCAGACAGGGTCCACAAGAGCCTTATAGTGATTTTATCGGCCGCCTTACAGAGGCCACTGAATGGCTCATGGGAAAGGAGGAAACAGATAATGAATTTGTTAGACATCTTGCCTTTGAGAATGCTAACTCTGCCTGCCAAGCAGCTATACGCCCCCATCGCCGTGGCAAAAATATCTCTGACTTTATCAAACTCTGTGCTGATGTAGACCCTGCATCCCGCAGCATTGGACTAGCCATAGGAGCAACCCTTAAAGATTTTACCCAGGGGGACAAGCACAGAACCTGTTTTAATTTGCAAACAACCAGGTCATTTTTCCAGAGATTGCATGGCCCCTAAGGCTGAGCGGCTGCTCCCATCCTCTCTGTGCCCGTGATGCAAGCAGTGAAAGGCTCCATAAAGGGCTCTCCAAGAAATATCCTTCATCATGCCTTGTTTGTCCTAAACTTTTTAACCCCTGATACTCAGGGAAATTCAGCTGCTGATCGCTTTTGGCACACAAATACAAAAAATACCTTTGCCAAAGCCATGTGGAAAGATCCATTGACTAACAAATGGAATGGACCTGACCCTGTATTAATATGGGGACGAGGATCTGTTTGTATTTTTTCACAGAAAGAAAATGGAGCCAGATGGTTGCCAGAATGTTTGGTGCGGCATGCAGGCTACGAGATCAAACAAGAGGACAATGCTGATCCTGATAATATGGAGTCATCTACATCTTGCTTACAGTGAACTTTACTGGACCTATGTTCCTGATCCTCCTATATTACATCCAGTGACCTGGGAGAAAAAAGAAATCATAGTTCTAGTCAATAACACTCAGTTGCTAAGTACGCCATCTAGTAAAAATATAGAATTACATCAAATAATTATGAGTTCATATTCAGGGCGTGGTGTAGGTATTCCACTATGCTTTTGTAAGACTAGCATAGTGGGATGTTTTGAAATAAAGGAAAGAAACATTACTGTAAAGCATGTACAAGAGCATGTACAAGGTACAAAAAAGATAAAGCAGGTCCAAACAAGCAGAATTTCTATTTGGCTTCTCTATGGAAATCAAGTTACAAGGGATAGTCCACCAGAGGACTTTATTCCCTCTGAAGGAAATACACCTTGGTTCAATAAATCTATACATTGGAGCAAATGTGTAGGGAAAATTTTTATCAGGTATAATGTTTCCGGGTCTACTAGATATGTTAAGGATTGGTCAGGATCAGCAGGCTCTATAGAGAATAAAACTGAATGGGTTAATGATTGGGCTACTGGACTGTCCTCAGGATTGTGGTGGTCAGACAATGGACATCAGCAAAATTACGTGTGGAAAATTGCTGCTGCTATGGGAGGTATCAAGGTTACATCTGACAGCAATGATTCAAATAGCCTTCCGAAGGGAACTGTTATGGCCTGTGTTACACCACCTTATGCCCTGATGTTAGGAAATATAAATATTACATGGTATCATGAGTCTGAGGGAATGTTTAATGTTACCTGTGATAATTGTAGTCTGTCCAATTGTATTTCTCATGATTCTGGAACTGTAATGATTGTCAAACAACCTGCATTTATTATGATTCCTGTTAATCTTTCAAAGCCTTGGTATTCTGACAAGGGTATTCAAATACTAGAGGAGGTTAAAAATAGTTTAAGTAGACAAAAGAGAGTTATGGGTTTAGTTATTGCTGGGATTGTTGCATTTATTACATTGTTAGCTTCTATTACTACTGCTGCTGTTGCTCTTACACAAGAAGTCCATACTGCACACTTTGTTAATAATCTAGCTAAAAACGTTTCTATTGCTTTAGGAACTCAAGTTACCATAGACAAGAAGTTAGAAGAAAAAATAGATGCTTTGTTTGATGTAGTGACCTGTTTAGGAGAGCAAATTCAAGGAATGAAGATTAGAGCTTGATTGGAATGCCATGCAGATTACCAATGGATCTGCATCACCTCTAAAATTTACAATGCTAGTTATGAAGATTGGGTAAAGGTCAAATGCATTTGGAAGGAATTTGGCACCATGATAACATTTCGTTAGATTTGATTAATTTACATTCAGAAATTCTAGCTATACAGAACAGTCATCTTGACTTTGATGCCACTAAGGCTGCTAATGATTTACTTGCTGCAATTAAGTCTGTGTTGCCTGGTTGGGACTCTCTGAGTTCCTGGATAGGCAGCTTTGCAGCTGTGGGAGTTTGCCTTCTGCTTCTCTTATGCCTGTTGCCTATTTTCTTCAAGTGTCTAATGAAGTCTATTGTGAATGTTCGTGCAGAGGTCCAAGCTATGCACTATAGAATATGTCCTTGATTCCCCTCCTTTTGGAGCTGCATAGGATTCAGACCTATGCATATCAGCTCACAATAAAGTGGGTGAGATATGGGCACCAACATAGGTGTGAGGCAAAGCACCGCAAGGGAAGGTCCCTTTCTGACCATTTCTGAATTCCCTGAGAGAAAAACCTGACTTGCATGGAGGTTGGTACCACACTTATTATGATCATATAGGCCCTGCCTCCCCTCCCCAAAAGGTACCAAGGGCCAAAATTGTGGGACGAAAAATGACAGCCCACGGGAGGAGTCAGGTCAATACTCCCCCAGTTGGTTAAAGCCCACTGTTGAACAGCGGGTCTCCCCCTCTTTTGTATAAAAGAAGGGAGGAGATGTTGGGAGCTGTGGCTGCTCTTTGACCATGAGAACTGCAGTTGTTTTGGGATCTCCGGGCACAGAGACCTTGTCGTATGGCCTTGGCAAACAGTCTTCAGACACAGGGGCATTTGTGGAGCAGACTTTAGGCACGTAGGCACTGTCTGAAAAGTTTTGTTTTCTGTGTATAAGCTTGTGCTTGCCTGAATAAATCTGAGACCTTGATCAGACTCTAGACTTGGTCTCCTTCTTTGTGTCTCTTATCTCTCATCCAGGTTATTTTCCCCTCGGGTCCTTGTTTAACTCCCCGCTGGCCGGGGCAAATGGCGCCCAAACGTGGGGCTCGAGGTACGAAGTGTGACCTGGACGTCACTCAAGTGGATGGCCGTCCCCCATTGGATCGCCACCTCACCGGTGAGTGAAGATCCGCATAGAGATCACCACAGGCAGCCCACCTGTGATACAGATCCGCACAATGATCACCGCAGGAGTGCCCACCTGTGATACAGATCCGGAGAGGTAAGAAAAGTGACGCAATTATGGGACAAGCATTAAGTAAGCATGAATTGTTTGTTGAAGGGCTTAAAGCTTCTCTCAAGACACGAGGAACATGCGTTAAGAAAAAAGATTTAGTGAAATTCTTTGTTTTTTTAGAGGATGTCTGTCCCTGGTTCCCCCAGGAAGGAACTATAGATGAAAATCGGTGGCGCCGTGTTGGTGACTGTCTAAATGACTACTACCACTCTTATGGTCCTGAAAGGGTTCCAGTGCAGGCATTTTCCTATTGGAATCTCATAAATGATGTATTGCAGATCTGCCACTATCACCCTGATGTTTCAAAAGTAGTTACAGATAGTGAGAATTTTCTTAAAAATAAATTCACCGGTAGTCAGACCTCCCTCCAAAAGAATGAAGTCCCAGAGAATCCTTACCCCACCCGCCCCGGCTCTCGCAGCGCTGCGGGTGGGCCAACAACCCGTCCCTTCTCCCCTGGCTCTAATTGTCCCTCTATTATCATTCCTATGCCAGAAAATGCTGATGATGCCCCGCCTAGTAACCCTCTCCCACAATCTACCTATCCAGTTCTGTCTGATTTAAAAACCACCAATCCTGATGATGACTCATTTTCCCCGAGGAAAGGGCTAAATCGCAGGATGAAGCTATTAAATATCATAACTCTGATTGGGCCCCCCCAGACACTTTTGGGTACACGGTCACCACCCTATAACATAGCACCCCCTTCTTCTGCCCCTGCACTTGAGGCTACCTCTGATCTAGAAGAAATAACTAGACATGCAATTACTAAACTTTCCCGGGAGGCACAATCTTTAAGACGCTCCTCCAAGCCAAAAAGGAAAAGTCACACCTGCTCAAGCAGTTACGCGACCTTGATTTAGAAATACGCTCCCTCTCCACTCACCCTGTTCAGAAAACTAAAACCAAAAGTAAAACTCTCCACGCCTTTCCTGTAACTCACTCCCAAGTTAAACCTATTGAAGGAAAATGTAATGAGGCTGAGCCGCAGGATCCAGATAGCCCAGAAGAGGGGGAGGGAGGATCTGAAACAAAGGAACCTGCTGGGTCAGAAAGCACTGAGAATGAAGAAAGGGATGACACTTTACTTACTAAAGCCCAGCGATATCGCCGCCTTAAATTTAAACATATAAAAGAGTTAAAAAATGCAGTTACTTCGTATGGTCCTATTGCTCCTTTCACTATCTCGCTGTTAGAATCTCTAAGTGAAGACTTACTTACTGTTAATGACTGGGTTATGTTAACTAAAGCTACTTTAACTAGGGGTGACTTTCTTCTATGGAAAGCTGACTACACTGAGAGGTGCCAGGATGCTGCCCACTGTAATTTGGCCGATGGTAGTTCCTACAAAGCCTGGACACTAGATAAACTTTTGGGCAACCGTCCCTATGATACGAATGAAAAACAAACCAAATTTCCTCCAGGATTGCTTACACAAATTCAACATGCAGCTCTCAAAGCCTGGAAGAGCCTTCCCTCTAAAGGGTCAGCTGTCACCTCTCTTGCTAAACTCAGACAGGGTCCACAAGAGCCTTATAGTGATTTTATCGGCCGCCTTACAGAGGCCACTGAATGGCTCATGGGAAAGGAGGAAACAGATAATGAATTTGTTAGACATCTTGCCTTTGAGAATGCTAACTCTGCCTGCCAAGCGGCTATACGCCCCCATCGCCGTGGCAAAAATATCTCTGACTTTATCAAACTCTGTGCTGATGTAGACCCTGCATCCCGCAGCATTGGACTAGCCATAGGAGCAACCCTTAAAGATTTTACCCAGGGGGACAAGCACAGAACCTGTTTTAATTTGCAAACAACCAGGTCATTTTTCCAGAGATTGCATGGCCCCTAAGGCTGAGCGGCTGCTCCCATCCTCTCTGTGCCCGTGATGCAAGCAGTGAAAGGCTCCATAAAGGGCTCTCCAAGAAATATCCTTCATCATGCCTTGTTTGTCCTAAACTTTTTAACCCCTGATACTCAGGGAAATTCAGCTGCTGATCGCTTTTGGCACACAAATACAAAAAATACCTTTGCCAAAGCCATGTGGAAAGATCCATTGACTAACAAATGGAATGGACCTGACCCTGTATTAATATGGGGACGAGGATCTGTTTGTATTTTTTCACAGAAAGAAAATGGAGCCAGATGGTTGCCAGAATGTTTGGTGCGGCATGCAGGCTACGAGATCAAACAAGAGGACAATGCTGATCCTGATAATATGGAGTCATCTACATCTTGCTTACAGTGAACTTTACTGGACCTATGTTCCTGATCCTCCTATATTACATCCAGTGACCTGGGAGAAAAAAGAAATCGTAGTTCTAGTCAATAACACTCAGTTGCTAAGTACGCCATCTAGTAAAAATATAGAATTACATCAAATAATTATGAGTTCATATTCAGGGCGTGGTGTAGGTATTCCACTATGCTTTTGTAAGACTAGCATAGTGGGATGTTTTGAAATAAAGGAAAGAAACATTACTGTAAAGCATGTACAAGAGCATGTACAAGGTACAAAAAAGATAAAGCAGGTCCAAACAAGCAGAATTTCTATTTGGCTTGTCTATGGAAATCAAGTTACAAGGGATAGTCCACCAGAGGACTTTATTCCCTCTGAAGGAAATACACCTTGGTTCAATAAATCTATACATTGGAGCAAATGTGTAGGGAAAATTTTTATCAGGTATAATGTTTCCGGGTCTACTAGATATGTTAAGGATTGGTCAGGATCAGCAGGCTCTATAGAGAATAAAACTGAATGGGTTAATGATTGGGCTACTGGACTGTCCTCAGGATTGTGGTGGTCAGACAATGGACATCAGCAAAATTATGTGTGGAAAATTGCTGCTGCTATGGGAGGTATCAAGGTTACATCTGACAGCAATGATTCAAATAGCCTTCCGAAGGGAACTGTTATGGCCTGTGTTACACCACCTTATGCCCTGATGTTAGGAAATATAAATATTACATGGTATCATGAGTCTGAGGGAATGTTTAATGTTACCTGTGATAATTGTAGTCTGTCCAATTGTATTTCTCATGATTCTGGAACTGTAATGATTGTCAAACAACCTGCATTTATTATGATTCCTGTTAATCTTTCAAAGCCTTGGTATTCTGACAAGGGTATTCAAATACTAGAGGAGGTTAAAAATAGTTTAAGTAGACAAAAGAGAGTTATGGGTTTAGTTATTGCTGGGATTGTTGCATTTATTACATTGTTAGCTTCTATTACTACTGCTGCTGTTGCTCTTACACAAGAAGTCCATACTGCACACTTTGTTAATAATCTAGCTAAAAACGTTTCTATTGCTTTAGGAACTCAAGTTACCATAGACAAGAAGTTAGAAGAAAAAATAGATGCTTTGTTTGATGTAGTGACCTGTTTAGGAGAGCAAATTCAAGGAATGAAGATTAGAGCTTGATTGGAATGCCATGCAGATTACCAATGGATCTGCATCACCTCTAAAATTTACAATGCTAGTTATGAAGATTGGGTAAAGGTCAAAATGCATTTGGAAGGAATTTGGCACCATGATAACATTTCGTTAGATTTGATTAATTTACATTCAGAAATTCTAGCTATACAGAACAGTCATCTTGACTTTGATGCCACTAAGGCTGCTAATGATTTACTTGCTGCAATTAAGTCTGTGTTGCCTGGTTGGGACTCTCTGAGTTCCTGGATAGGCAGCTTTGCAGCTGTGGGAGTTTGCCTTCTGCTTCTCTTATGCCTGTTGCCTATTTTCTTCAAGTGTCTAATGAAGTCTATTGTGAATGTTCGTGCAGAGGTCCAAGCTATGCACTATAGAATATGTCCTTGATTCCCCTCCTTTTGGAGCTGCATAGGATTCAGACCTATGCATATCAGCTCACAATAAAGTGGGTGCGATATGGGCACCAACATAGGTGTGAGGCAAAGCACCGCAAGGGAAGGTCCCTTTCTGACCATTTCTGAATTCCCTGAGAGAAAAACCTGACTTGCATGGAGGTTGGTACCACACTTATTATGATCATATAGGCCCTGCCTCCCCTCCCCAAAAGGTACCAAGGGCCAAAATTGTGGGACGAAAAATGACAGCCCATGGGAGGAGTCAGGTCAATACTCCCCCAGTTGGTTAAAGCCCACTGCTGAACAGCGGGTCTCCCCCTCTTTTGTATAAAAGAAGGGAGGAGATGTTGGGAGCTGTGGCTGCTCTTTGACCATGAGAACTGCAGTTGTTTTGGGATCTCCGGGCACAGAGACCTTGTCGTATGGCCTTGGCAAACAGTCTTCAGACACAGGGGCATTTGTGGAGCAGACTTTAGGCACGTAGGCACTGTCTGAAAAGTTTTGTTTTCTGTGTATAAGCTTGTGCTTGCCTGAATAAATCTGAGACCTTGATCAGACTCTAGACTTGGTCTCCTTCTTTGTGTCTCTTGTCTCTCATCCAGATTATTTTCCCCTCGGGTCCTTGTTTAACTCCCCGCTGGCCGGGGCACCTCTTGCCTTCACCTTCTACCACTAACCCGTCTAAATTGGCCTTATCAAAATCCATCAGTCTATATTGATGATTCAACTGTAATGGGATCATCAATGCATTCCAAAATCAACTGAACACTTGTTAACCATGTATTTATGGTGCCTGGTTCTGGCATATCTCCATTTTGTTCTCTCTAGTCAAAGCAGTGACATATACTAGCTGAGTAAATCACATGACTCCCTAACATATGGTTCTTTCCTCATATTTTGTAAAAAACAATTAGATTTCTACTATCAATAATATCCAATTATCCTGCTAAGGTGATTAATCCTCTTGTCATTTTCTCATTTCTGGGCATAAGGACTCCAGAATATTAAACCAGATATTAACCATATATCTTGACATATACTATTACTATTATGATTTTCTTTTTCCTTTCTTTTTATCTTTTATTTATTTATTTATTTATTGCAGTTTTAAGGATTGATGAAAGATCTTGAACATGCTTGTGTTTCAAAAAGGGAGAAAATTTACAAATCAGGTACCAAAGGGCAGAATGGAAAATTGAGAAAGACTTATTATAAGCAGTGTGAAGCTCAGGGCAATCATTTCCAATGTCTGCCCTCCCTACCTTCAGTTTCTCTGGGCTTGTATCAGGCAACTTAGCACCATTATCTGGATTCTTTACGTTATTGGTCAGTTTGAGACTCCAGTCCATTCAACCTAAATCATGCAGAGGATTTTCTTTGTATTGAGCAAAGTTACAGATGCAGAAAGCTGTGGTGCTTGGGAGAGCCTGCTGACTGCAAAATACAGTGAACAAGCAAGGTAAACACTGCTCAACAGGATGTGGCCTTGGAGAAGGGGCAGAGGAGGCCTGGGAGCTTGGGCCTTCAGGGCCCTTAGATTTTCTGGCTTAAATTCTCCCCCACATACCTCCCTTTGATATCTTTTATAAATAATTTAAGATACATCACCTGTTTTTAAAATGCTCAATGTTAACCCTTTGCTTTTGCTGGGAGAGCATCGGATACTTGACAAATTCTTGACAGAAGGAGACAACTCTGGCTAGCAGATTGAGAATGCAAGCACCAAACAGGATAGGGTCTGGGCTAGAGAGATGCCTTGGTGGTTAAGGCACTTGCCTATGAAGCCAAAGGACCCAGGTTCAATTCCCCAGGACCCACATAAGCCAGCTGCACAAGGTGGTGCATACATCCGGAGTTAGTTTGTAGTGGCTGGCTATCCTGGTGTGCCCATTCTCTCTCTATCAGCCTTTTTCAATCTCTCTCAAATAAAGAAATAAGATATTTAAAATACAATTCATTAGTAGTGGGCTAGCAAATGGGAGAATTTAAGATACCAAGCTCCAAAAATTTCACCAAGAGATCTAAGAATCAGCTAGCTCTAATCTCCTTTGTGTAACTCACTCTTTTAGTTCTTAATCATATTTTGAATTAATCCTGAATTGTTTACATGAAAGCAACATTTTTCACTTTTCACTTAAGAGTAAGACAGAGTGTTCCCTTCTCAACCATCAGTAGATCCAGTTCCCTTATGTTTTGCAGGAACACCACTCCTAATGTGCCTTAACTGATCTTATAAGGTTCCCATTATTTTTTCCATTCCTATTAAACCTACAGAAAGCATCAGCACCAATAGTACTATCAAACATGAGGAGTGGTGGGGGTCATCATTACCCTGACATGAAAGAAACCCTCATGAATTCCTCAACCTTCTGTCTTGTATTGGCCTCCAGGTTTATGGCTTGAGCTGGGCTGTAGATTCCTCAAGCAGTAATTGTGTGTAGATTGACCAACTTCCAGTGTGGTCAAAACAGGGCAGTGGGCTCAGAAGGAGACTTGGAGGACATACTCGTGGCATCTGGTTTGTATCCACCTGATGGATCTTTCAGACAGGACAGCTGTTTTCATTCTGGAGTGATTAACCCAGGCCTCTATACCTCCAAATTTATAGCTGTGGAAGTGGTTAAAAGCAAATTGTAGGGTCCTTTCCATATAACATTGAGGGGTGTTTTCTAACACTTTTTTTCTTCCTCTCCTCCCGAGAAGAAATTCTTAACTGCTATTAGGGAAATGGGATGATGACTGCTCTCAACTTTTTCAAGCTGAATAAGGCAGTAAGAGCATGGAAACTGGAGTTCTTCAGAGGGATGGGGGCTTATTTAAAGACACAATGTGGAGAGGCTGTTTATTGTGAATTAACTCATTGTCTCATAGTGAGCTATATGCAGGTATTTTTTTCTCTTGGTCTTTTTCTTGACACAGAAAAAACATTTATAAAAGATGAACAGGGACTTCCGGCCAAGATGGCGACTGCCTAGCTGTGCTGCAAATCCTGGGGAAAGAAAGGCAAGATATTAAGGGTATATAGTGGCTTTTAGGGGAGAGAAATCTGGGAGGGCACAGAGGCAGGGGAACAGGGAATCGGGGATCTCCTCACGGGCGGGTAGCCCACCGCTCACCCCAAATAAATGCCGTGTTCACAGCACCACCCCTGCCCCTGCACCTGCTGCTGCACTGGCAGCCTCTGCTGCGTGTTGGAGCCCACACGATTGCCACCACGCGCTGCGCCAATTGTTCCCTGCGCGCGGAAGTTTAGACTGCTCCACACTCTCTTCCACTCTCCCACTTACTGAGCGTGCCCAGTCCCACAGCAGGTGCCACACAAGCTCAGACTGTGTCTCTTGCTTGCACCAGCTCAGGTGCCATCCCATACCTGTCTGCCACGCCGGCTGTCTGCCATTGTCCTGTGGCGGGGGAGCACAGACTGCTTCCGGTTCCCAGCGTTCCCAGCCAGAGTTTGGGTGGCTTTAGTGCTTGGTGTCTCAGTTCCACTCCTAGCTCGAATGCAGGAAGCTTTGGCACATTACCGCTTGAGAACTCAGGCAACTTTGGCGCCCCTGCCAGGCAGTAGATAGGCGGCTTTGGCAAGTGAGATTGTACCCTGTGACTGGAAGCTTAGACTGCTCCGCAATCTTGTCCACTTGCCCACTTACTGAGTGTGCCCAGTCCCACAGCAGGTGCCATGCAAGCTTAGACTGTGTCTCTTGCTTGTGCCAGCTCAGGTGCCATCCCCTACCTGTCTGCCGCGCGGCTGTCCACAATTGTCCTGTGGCGGGGGAGCGCAGACTGCTTCCGGTTCCCAGCGTGCCCAGCCAGAGTTTGGGTGGCTTCAGTGCTTGGTGCCTCAGTGCCACTACTAGCTCGAATGCAGGCACCTTTGGCACATTACCACTTGAGAAATCAGGCAACTTTGGCACCCCTGCCAGGCAGTAGGTAGGCATCTTTGGCAAGTGACAGCCAAAGCCCAGGCTTCTTGGCAACTCCCCCAGGCTGCATAAGATTCCCATTGTTCTTGAGCCCAGGCTGATACGCCCACCTGTTACGTGCCCATACACTCTCATGGGCAGAACACAGTGGAAAGGAAATAACATGAAAAATCAAATGCAAGAAAATCCACTTAGATCACCCAATCCCAGAATGAATACATCTAACCAAAACATAGAAGATCCAATAGGACCAGAACACCAAATTGAAGCTATGAGCAATGCAACCCTGACCAACCTACTGATAGAACTTTCAGGAAAGCAACAAAGGGCCGACAATCCTGTGGATGCTGCCATCACTAAACTAGAACTAATAGATAAGAAATTGGTAGGATTAGATAAGAAATTGGAAGGATTTCAAAGAGAGTTAAGAGATTTGAGGGAGAGTGAAAAAAAAGAAGACCTTAAAAATCAACTGGCCATACTAAATGAAGACATAAAGAAATGCAAGGATGAATTCCAGAATCATCAAGAAAATCAGAAAATGATGTGAAAAGGGAGCTTGACAAAGGGATGTAAATTATACATATAAAAGAAGTAGACAACGCAAACTTAATTGAACAAGTGAAAAACTCGCTAGAAGCTCTCAAGAATAGAGTCAGCCAAATGGAGGATAGAAACTCTGATCTGGAAGACAAGATGGAAGAAACAGTTAGAGAGTTCAAAAATTTCAGTAAGTTCAAAAGCTCCTCTGAACAGAACATGAGGGAATTGTGGGATACACTTAAACGTCCCAAAATCAGGATCATTGGAATACCAGAAGGAGAAGAATTTCAGACCAAAAGGCATGGAGAAATTATTTAACAGAATAATTGAAGAAAACTTCCCCAGTCTCTTAAAAGAAAGGCCTATCAAGATACAAGAAGCCAATAGAACTCCAAACAGACTGGACCAAAGGAGAAACTCTCCAAGACATATTATCATTAAGACTCTAAACGTTGACACCAAAGAGAAAATCCTAAAAGCAGCTAGGGAAAAACAGCACACCACCTTCAGAGGTAACCCCATCAGAATTACTTCAGATTTCTCAATGGAATCCCTGAAAGCTAGAAGGGCCTGGAATGAAACACTGCAAAGTCTAAGAACCTATGGCTTCCAACCCAAACTACTCTACACAGCAAAAGTATCCCTCATAATAGATGGTGAAAGAAAAATATTCCACGACAAAACTCAGCTTTACAATTATATGAACACAAAACCAAACCTACAGAGAGTATTTCAGGAAATTCTCCACAGAGAAGAAAAAAATAATCCAACACAATTGCCTACAAGAAGCAGATCGCAACATACAAACTCAGAGTAGGAAAAAAAAAAACTTCAATGTCCATGAAAACACCAACCCACATTTACCATCACAATATGGCAGGGATCAAATCAAATCTCACAGTCATTACCCTAAATATTAATGGCCTTAATTCACCCATCAAGAGACACAAACTAACAGGATGGATCAAAAAATTAGACCCCTCAATCTGTCACCTTCAAGAAACCCACCTCACCATTAAAGACAGACATCTCCTCAGGGTGAAAGGGTGGAAAACAGTATTCCAAGCAAATTGGAATAAGAAATAAGCAGGTGTACCTATATTAATATCGGATGAAATAGACTTCAAACCAATAATAATCAAAAAAGACAAAGAAGGCCACTTCCTACTTATCAAGGGAACGATCCATCAAGAGGATATTACAATCATAAATCTGTATGCACCAAACATGGGGGCACCACAGTTCATAAAACAAAACCTACTTGACAATAAGACAGAAATAACCACAAACACCATCATAGCTGGGGACTTCAATACACCATTATCAGTAATAGACAGATCATCCAAACAGAAACTCAACAGGGAAGTAAGAGAGCACAACAAAATCATAGATCACTTAGACCTAATGGACATCTACAGAACCTTCCATCACAAATCCACAGATTACACATTCTTCTAAGCATCCCATGGTACATTCTCCAAAATAGATCATATACTGGGTCACAAAGGCTGCCTCCACAAATTTAGGAAGATTGGCATAATTCCCTGCATGATATCAGATCACAATGCTATATTGTTAGAAATCAACAACAAAAGACACACCAAGAATCCCAACGGCACCTGAAAACTGAACAGCACACTTTTAAACAATAAATGGATAGTGGATTAAAAAAAAAAAAAGAAAATGAAATTGCAAAACTTCTGGAATTGAACGACAATGAGAACACATCATATCAAAACTTATGGGACACAATGAAGGCGGTCCTCAGGGCAAAATTCATAGCACTCAATGCCTTCCTAAAAAAGACAGAAAGGTCCCAAATCAATGACTTAGCCATCCACCTAAAGGCACTGGAAAAACAAGAAATATCCAACCCAAAGAGCTCCAGAAGGAAAGAAATAATTAAAATCAGAGCAGAAATCAATGAACTGGAAACCAAGGAAACAATTAAGACAATTGACAAAACAAAGAGCTGGTTCTTTGAAAAAATAAACAAGATTGACTAACCCCTGGCCAATCTGATCAAGCAAAAAAGGTGAAGCTTCAAATTAACAAAATTCAAAATGAAAAAGGAGAGATCACAACAGACATAAGTGAAATTGGGAGAATCATCAGGACTTATTTCAAAAACCTCTACTCCACAAAACTGGATAATGTGGAGGAGATGGATAAATTCTTGGATGCATACCATCTACCAAAGTTAAACACAGAGCAGATTAATCATCTCAATCAACTAATCACACTCATGGAGAGTGAAAAAGTAATAAAAAAACCTCCCAAAAAAGTAGAGTCCAGGACCAGATGGTTTCTCAGCAGAATTCTATCAAACCTTCATAGAAGAACTCAAACCAATCTTCCAAAAACTGTGCCACAAAATTGGTAAACAGGTAAAGGTACCCAACTCCTTTTATGAAGCTAGCATCACCCTAATTCCAAAACCAGGCAGAGATGCCACAAGAAAAGAAAACTACCGGCCAATTTCCCTGATGAATTTAGATGCAAAGATCCTAAACAAAATCCTTGCAAACCAAATCCAACAACACATCAAAAGCATTATCCACCTTGACCAAGTGGGATTCATTCCAGGAACACAGGGGTGGTTCAAAATATGGAAATCGGGCAATGTTACACACCACATAAACAAGGTTAAACATAAAAACCACATGATCATTTCAATAGATGCTGAAAAGGCCTTTGACAAGATTCAACATCACTTCATGTTCAAAACATTGGAGAGAATTGGCATGGTTGGTTCATATCTTAACCTAATAAAGGCAATATACAAAGCTCCGAAGGCCCAAATAATACTTAATGGAGAGAGACTGGAGGAATTCCCATTAAGATCAGGAACAAGACAGGGTTGTCCACTCTCACCTCTGCTTTTCAATATAGTACTGGACGTCCTAGCTCAAGCAATAAGACAGGAGAAGGAAATAAAACGGATACAATTTGGAGAGGAAGAAGTTAAGCTAGCTTTATTCGCTGATGACATGATTATATATGTAAGAGACCGGAGATACTCCATGCCAAAACTCCTGAAGGTGATTAACTCCTATAGCAAAGTAGCAGGATACAAAATCAATGCACAAAAATCAGTAGTCTTCCTTTATGCAAAGAACAAAGACAAAGGAAAAGAAATAGTGGACATAGTCCCATTTTCAATTGCGACAAAAAAAATAAAATACCTTGGAATAACGTTAACCAAGGAAGTGAAAGATCTATACAACGAAAACATAAACACACTCAAAAAAGAAATTGAGGCAGACTTGAAAAAATGGAAAGACTTCCCATGTTCCTGGATAGGCAGAATTAACATTGTGAAGATGAAAATCCTACAAAAGGCAATATACAGATTTAATGCAATTCCAATTAAAATCCCCATCTTTTTCTTCACAGAGATAGAAAAAAAAATATCTCAAGTTTCATATGGAAAGGCAGAAGGCCTCGCATTTCCAAACATATCCTCAGCAAAAGAAATACCTCTGGAGGCATCACCATACCTGATCTGAAGCTATATTACAAAGCCATAGTAATAAAAACAGCATGGTACTGGCATAAAAACAGGAGTATAGATCAATGCAATGGACTTGAGGACCCGGACTTTGGGTCAAGCAACCATAGCTACTTGATATTCGATAAAGGCCCAAACAATATAGGCTGGAAGAAAGACCACATCTTCAACAAATGGTGGTGGACAAACTGGATAAGCATATGCAGGAAACTGAAACTTGACCCACACATTTCACCATGCACTACACTCAAGTCCAAATGGATCAAAGATCTCAATATAAGAACAGAAACTCAAATACTACTGGAAGAAAATTTAGGAAGTACTTTCCATGATATAGGAATGGAAAAAGACTTCCTGAACAAAACCCCAGTAGCTCATGAACTTAAATCATCACTCAACCAATGGGATCACATGAAGCCGAAGAGTTTCTTTACAGACAAGCATACAATAAGCAAAGCCAATAGATTACCCACAGAATGGGAGAAAATATTTGTGGGTTATTCAACTGATAGAGGCCTAATCTCTAGAATCTACAAAGAACTCAAAAATCTAAACAGTAAGAAGTCAAACACCCCACTCACAAAATGGGGCAAAGAGCTGAACAGGCAGTTCACAGAGGAAGAAATAGAAATGGCAAACATACACTTAAGAAAATGTTCATCATCCCTAATCGTAAGAGAAATGCAAATTAAAACAACTATGAGATTCCACCTTACCCCAATAAGGATAGCAAACATCAAAAAATCAAATGGAAATAAATGCTGGCGAGGATGTGGAGAAGTAGGAACACTCATCCACTGTTGGTGGGAATGTAGGATGGTACAACCACTTTGGAAAGCAATATGGAGACTGCTGAAAAAGCTGAGTATAGAGATACCAACAGAACCAGTTATTCCCTTACTGGGAATCTACCCTAAAACCTTCAAACCACAGTCTAGAGGGATTTGCTCAACCATGTTTATAGCGGCTCAATTAGTAATAGCTAAGAGCTGGAATCAACCCAGATGTCCATCACTAGAAGAATGGATAACTAAGATGTGGTATATCTACACAATGGAATTCTATACAGCAGTAAGAAAAAATGACACAATGAAATTTGAGGAAAAATGGTTGAACCTGGAACAGATCATTCTCAGTGAACTTACCCAATCACAGAAAAAAAATCGCCACATACTCTCACTCATCTACAGCACCTAACCTGAATCTACCCAAGATACCTTACATATTCAACAAGAATCTCATGGACTAGACACTAGGATGCAAGGGGAGGAAAGGCAGGGCATCAAAGGGGTGGGAAACACAAATCTAGACCCAAATGGCAACGGTAGCATAAAATTCTACTTACTAAAAGACAGACAAAATGGCTGATCCTTCACTGGGCCCTTACATGGAACACCTGAACCACAAGACACTAGAGAGGGTAAGATTAAGACTAACCTTAATCTCCTCCATCTTCCCTCCCTCACTTCCCCTCTCCCTGTGTCTCTCTCTCTTATCTCTAACTCTTGTATATTAGTTATCTTTTTCCTCATTTTCTTATTGGGCACTAACCTGTAACTCCCAGATCCAGCATGGGGCTATCATCCACAATGAGCTTTTGATCAGAGAGACCTACAAGGTTTCCTAAAAGACAAACAGATTTCTGTCAGAGTACTTGATGACCACCAAAGGCTAGTGGTAAGACCCTACTGCTGAAGATACCTTATGTGATTGACATGCAAACTACAATGGCATGGCTGGAAGTTGCAAGAGAGTCAGTCCCCAGACAGTTAGCGCGTCTAGTGCCAGACGGTGCTTCATGGGCGATTGGGGGAAAATGACCAATATCTGTCGAAGCAAGGCATGATCTAACCTACTTAGCAGCAAATAACTTGTTGAGATGCCCACACAAGTGCAGTGGTGGCACACAGCCATGGTGGGGAACCAACTGCTCTCAATTTGGCTAACTGATCCCTCACTGGTATGGGACCCATAGCTGGAGCTGGGAAACAAGTCAGAACCAGATCCAAACATCAACCCACTCTCCAATATCAAGCTACCATAAATTGTGGGCTACAAGAGGGCCTACACGTATTAAATTATCTATTAAATAAAAAAAGTAAGGGGTATCTCATTTGTCCTGGTGCTAACTTACTCTCCATTGGAGAATCTGCTTCTCTTTTTCAGATAGATGTAGATCCTAAGGAGAGTGCCACCCCATCATACCTCAAAAGGGCCCCGGCTGAAACTAAGAAAAATTGGAGAAACAAGCAAGGGGGCTGTTTTCCTGATGAACCTGATACCAGCAGAAGGGGGAAGGAGATCAGCACAGAGAAAAGTCAACTCCTACCAAATCAGGGAGCCAGAGCCTCAGAGGCCCCCAACACCTCATCACTGAAGCAGACCAAGAATGACCCAACATGGCTCAGGGAAATTTTGCGGAAGAGGGGGTGGAACGAATGTCAGAGCCACATGTTGGGTCATGATATGCAGAGACATTTAGCTTACCCATAACTGTGGGCTAACTCCACAATGCATGACCCATATACCTCAACAAGGAGGGGCCAAGGGGAGGGGGTAGGTGATGGATGAGCCTAATAATGGTACCAAACTGACTGTATTTGCTGAATACAGACCTGACTAATAAACAAAAAAGAAAAAAGAAGAAGAAAAAAAGAAGAAGAAGAAGGCAGCATGGCACATATGTATGGAAATGCCAAAATGCCAATTACTTTTTATGCTAAACTTAAAAAATTAATTTGAAAAGAAAAAAATAAATAAATAAAAATGAAAAAAATAAAAAGCCTTAACACTCAAAAAAAAGAGCTTATTAAAGAATCCCCAGGACATTTTTGTACAACCCTGAAATTATAGTTAAGGAAAAAAAATAGCATTTTTGGTATTTTAAGAAAGGCTTTGCTTTAAAATGCAAATATTTGTTTGCTTTTTCCCCTACAAAGCATATTGCCACAGACGTCTTGTAATCTAATATTTTAGCAGAGAGCATACATGAAATTTCAGAACATTAAGACAAAAAATAGAAAATAAAAACTTAAGCTCGACCCATAAAAAAAAAAAAAAAAAAAAAAAAAGTTGAACAGGTTAATCCATCTAGATTATTTTGATCATAGTAGAAGAGGACCTCGTCCTGTTGAAAGGAGGTCATATGTCATTGTAATAGCTTAATTTGTAAGCCTTAAGCATAAGAGTAAGAGAACTGGATATCTATAGTTAGTGTCAGACATGGAAGCCTGTTATCCTGAATATTTGCTTATATTGTTATCTTCTGTGGTTATAATCTCTTACAGAGTGTTTAAGAACATTTAGGTAGCCAAGGTTAAGTAGGTATTGTATTTTTGGAGGTCAGCAATCGCTCTATATGAGAGATTCAGGGACCTGTTAGAAGCTCTAGGACTCTCAGCATTATGCCATCTGCTAGGATATGACAAGCCATGCAAAGCATGTGGCTTCCTTTGGAAGTATTGAATTTTTTGTTATCACTCTCCTCTTGAAGATTGTACACTGACCTGGTGTCCAATTTGTGGATCACTGTATTTTTCTGATCAAGAAGATAGGTCACTTACCAGAGTTTTAGGACACAGTAGAAGTGTCCTGTCATCTCCTGTTCCCCTGTGATCTGGGAACAAGAACCACACGGGGCAAATACTCTACCACTGAACAATAATGTTCAGCCTTGCATTGCCTTTCATATGCAGGGTTACTTACTTTGAGGCACTGAGAGTTGAAGAAAAATGTTGGTTCAGTCAAATTTTGGTAGGTAGAATTATTCTTATTTCAATTCCTTGATTTCTGGATGAACATATTCTGGGTATTGAAGATACTGAACTATTGGAAGACTGAATGCAATACTATGTACTAAGAAATTGGGAATTGCTCTTGAAATGTCTTAACACCAAGTTGTTTCTTTGCATAGTGTTTAGTTCTAAACTTTTTCAGGCCTATCCATGTCAATAAGTATGAAATAATTCTTGACTTCTTCTCATATGTCATTCACTTTGAAGGGAATTTCTTGGATACACATTATATGATTAAGGTTCATGTTATATGACTAAGGTGCAACTTCTTTGCCTAAGGCATTCCTTAACCCAACCCCAAATGAAGCCAAATTCCTATGCTGAATAGAGAAAATCATGGAAAAATGAATTTTCATAGTGTGATGGAGAACATCCGACCATCCTAGCTGCCTTCAGGTCCTGTAGTGTGCACCAAAGATGAAGCTTCCATAGTCATCACCTATGCTTGGATGGGATTTTCAGTTCCCAATAAATTCATTAGTTCACCAAACAGGTTTGGGTGCATTAATTTTTTAGTCTGTCATCTGAGCCATATCTAGGATGAATTGAGGTATATTTACATTTTCCCAGCCAGTGGGAATAAAGGGTGGATGGAAAGTTTCCTGTGACAGTCATAAAATTTCCAGTTGATCTTGTGAAATGGTACCATATTGGGGTGTTACAGATGGTCTCTCTTTGGTCAGAGTGAAAATGTAAAAAAAGAAATAGAAGGAGTGGCCTTGGCAGTTCAGAGTTAATTTTCCTGAGCCCATTCTTAAATGACAATTCTGCAACTAAAGAAGTTCTATTCATATGTTGTTATCTATATCTATGGAGAGCAATGACATTGATTGTTGGATGTCAATTGGACAAATAATTTTCTAGTAAAAACATTTGATTTCAGTGCTTCAGAAATATATGTACATTTCCTCATCTTGATTGGCCAGAAAATACAGAGGTTCTTAATCTAAAAGTAAAACAAAGACAGAAACATAAGAATTAGATGGGAGATATTGATCTTTACTTAGGGATAACTATCCTGAAGAAATGACTCCTAGATTGCTTCCATTCATGTAACATAGTTTGTTTTTATTTTTTAAATATTTTTTGTTAATTAATTTATTTATTTGAGAGCAACAGACAGAGAGAGAAAGAGAGAGAGGGAGAGAGAAAGAGAGAGAGAGAGAGAGAGAATGGGTGTGCCAGGGCGTCCAGCCACTGCAAATGAACTCCAGATGCGTGCACCCCCTTGTGCATCTGGCTAACATGGGTCCTGCGGAATCAAGCCTTGAACCAGTGTCCGTAGGCTTCACAGGCAAGCGCCTAACCACCAAGCCATCTCTCCAGCCCACATAGTTTGTTTCTAAATCAATATTTTTTTTGAGGAAACAAGTGGCATCCTTCTCCTCAAGAGTACCAGTCAAGCCAAAACCAAAATGGCAATTTGAAGAGACTCAAAAATAATACTAAAAATCAGGAATTCATATTTAGATATACTGAAATTTAAAGAATTCTTTACTAGGCAATGACTTAGGAAATCAGATGCTCATGAATTAATGGGTGCATTCATTAGAAAACAATTTAATTCAATAAAAATAAAACTGGAGACATTTTAGCAACACATGAATATACATATTAATTGTAATGTGTAATTAATAAACTGAAGAGGAGCACACTGGGGAAGAAAATTATCATAACATATTTCAAGCTACCTTACTTTCCATGTTGTGAAAAAAATAAATTTGACTTTCATAGTATTATTGTAATTTTTTGTATGGTGTAAACTATATCTCCTGAAAATTGTAGTCTACTTCTATATCTAAAGTGATGTTAGAATAGGTGGACAACAGATCACATGCTGAGAGTTAATTAAAATACAGACCAAAATTCAGTCCAAGGCTAAAAGGAATTGGTAAAATGGGTGTGAGGCACTATGTATGTATTGTTTTATATCTAGTTTATCTTCATTTTCTTTTTTTTTTTCTTAGAAGAAAATAAGAAAATTTATTGAAAAACATAAGAGAAAATACAAAAGAAAAGTAAATATGAAAAAAAAGCTGATTAATTGATTTCACTTATTATAAAAATTATAGTTCTTCCCAATCTAAATTGTGAATCCAACAAGAAGAACAGAATCCAACATGAAGAAACTTGATTTAAGAGACTTCAGTGTTTTATAAGATTAAGATTTCCAAAGCACTGAGAAATGGACTTTTCAAGCTCTCCTGGAGTTCTTTTTTTTTTTTTTTTTGATAATAAATGACTATTAATTTATTAAGTGGACAAAAGACAGCTCAAGATAATTTAGTTTGGGATCTACAATATTCCAACTATGAAAGCATGGAATTCTAGTCAGCCCTTCAGCTTTGCAGATTTTTTTTTTAATGTTTCAATTCTCCCTTAAATTTACTAAGACCATTTTTTTAAATTTTTTTCTTTATTAGTCAGTTTTATATTCAGCAAATACAGTCAGTTTGGTACCATTATTAGGCTCATCTGTGACCTACCCCTTCCACTTGGCCCCTCCCTGTTGAGGTATATGGGTCATGCATTGTGGAGTTAGCTCACAGTCATGGGTAAGATAAATGTCTCTGGATATCATAACCCAACATGTGGCTCTTCCGCAAAAATTTTTTCCGCCCCCTCTTCTGCAAAATTTCCCTGAGCCATGTTGGGTTCATTTTTGGTCTGCTTCAGTGATGATGTGTTGGGGACCTGTGAGGCCCTGGCTCTCTGATTTGGTAGGAGTTAGTTTTTCTCTATGTTGATCTCCTTCCCCCTTGTGCTGGTATCCGGTTCATCAGGAAAACAGCACCCTTCCTTGTTTTGCCAATTTTTCTTAGTTTCAGCCGGGGCCCTCTGGAGGTATGATGGGGTGGCTCTCTCCTTAGGATCTACGGCTATCTGAAAAAGAGAAGCAGATTCTCCAATGGAGAATAAGTTAGCACCAGAACAAAAGAGATAACCCTTACTTTTTTTATAGATAATTTAATAGGTGTAGGCCCTCTTGTAGCCTATGATTGATGGTAGTTTGATATTGGCGAGTGGGCTGATGTTTGGATATGGTTCTGACTTGTTTCCCAGCTCCAGGTATGGGTCCCATACCACTGAGGAGATCAGTTAGCCAAAGTAAGAGCAGTTGGTTCCCCACCATGGCTGTGTGCAACTATTGCACTTCTGTGGGTATCACAACAGGTTATTTGCTGCTAGGTAGGTTAGACCATGAGTTGCTTGGACAGATATTGGTCATTTTCCCCCAGTCTCCCATGAAGCACCTTCTGGCACTAGACACGCTGACTGTCTGGGGACTGACTCTCTTCCAACTTCCAACCATGCCATTCCATTTTGAATGTCAAACACATACAGTGTCTTCAGCAGTAGGGTGTTATCACTAACCTTTGGTAGGTCATCAAGTACTCTGACAGAAATCTGTCTGTCTTTTAGGAAACCTTGTAGGTCTCTCTGATCAAAAGTTCATTGTTAATGATTGCCCCATCCTGGTACTGGGAGGTCAGTGCCCACTAAGAAAATGAGGAAAAAGAGAAATAATATACAAGAGTTAGAAAGGAGAGAGGAGAGAGAGAGAGAGGGAGAGGAAGAGGAAGGGTGAGGGAGGGAAGATGTAGAAGATTAAGGTTAGTCGTGATCCTACCTTCTTCAGTGTCTTGTGGTTCAGGTGTTCCATGTAAGGGCCCAGTGAAGGATCAGCCATTTTGTCTGTCTTTTAGTAAGTAGAATTTTATGCTACCGTTGCCATTTGGGTCTAGATTTGTGTTTCCCACCCCTTTGATGCCCTGCCTGTCCTCCCCTTCCATCCTAGTGTCTAGTCCATGAGATTCTTGTTGAATATGTAAGGTATCTTGGGTAGATTCAGGTTAGGTGCTGTAGATGAGTGAGACTATGTGGCAATTTTTTTTTTTTTTGTGATTTGGTAACTTCACTAAGAAAGATTTGTTCCAGGTTTTAATATTTTTCCTGAAATTTCATTGTGTCATTTTTTCTTACTGCTGGATAGAATTCCACTGTGTAGATATACCACATCTTACTTATCCATTCTTCTAGTGATTGGCATCTGGGTTGATTCCAGCTCTTAGCTATTACAAATTGAGCCACTACAAACATGGTTGAACAAATCTCTCTAGACTGTGGTTTGAAGGTTTTAGGGTAGATGCCCAGTAAGGGAATAACTGGTTCTGTTGGTATCTCTATACTCAGCTTTTTCAGCAGTCTCCATATTGCTTTCCAAAGTGGTTGTACCATCCTACATTCCCACCAACAGTGGATGAGTGTTCCTACTTCTCCACATCCTCGCCAGCATTTATTTCCATTTGATTTTTTGATGTTTGCTATCCTTATTGGGGTAAGGTGGAATCTCATAGTTGTTTTAATTTGCATTTCTCTGATGATTAGGGATGATGAACATTTTCTTAAGTGTATGTTTGCCATTTCTATTTCTTCCTCTATGAACTGCCTGTTCAGCTCTTTGCCCCATTTTATGAGTGGGGTGTTTGACTTCTTACTGTTTAGATTTTTGAGTTCTTTGTAGATTCTAGAGATTAGGCCTCTATCAGTTGAATAACCCACAAATATTTTCTCCCATTCTGTGGGTAATCTATTGGCTTTGCCTATTGCATGCTTGTCTGTAAAGAAACTCTTCAGCTTCATGTGATCCCATTGGTTGAGTGATGATTTAAGTACATGAGCTACTGCAGTTTTGGTAAGGAATTCTTTTTTCATTCCTATATCATGGAAAGTACTTCCTAAATTTTCTTCCAGTATTAATCGAGTTTCTGGGCTTATATTGGGGTCTTTGATCCATTTGGACTTGAGTATAGTGCATGGTGAAATGTGTGGGTCAAGTTTCACTTTCCTGTATATGGTTATCCAGTTGGTCCAGCAACATTTGTTGAAGATGATGTCTTTTTTCAAGCTTATATTGTTCAGGCCTTTATCAAATATGAAGTAGCTATAGTTCCTTGACGCAAAGTCCAGGCCCCCAAGTCTATTCCATTGGTCTATACTCCTGTTTTATGCCAGTTTCATGCTGTTTCTATTACTATGACTTTGTAATATAGCTTTAGATCAGGTATGGTGATGCCTCCAGAGGTATTTCTTTTGCTGAGGATATGTTTGGATATGCAAGGCTTTCTGCATTTCCATATGAAATTTGAGATCATTTTTTCTATCTCTGTGAAGAACAAGGTAGGGATTTTAATTGGAATTGCGTTAAATCTGTATATTGCCTTTGGTAGGATTGTCATCTTCACATTGTTAATTCTGCCTGTCAAGGAGCATGGGAGGTCTTTCCATTTTCTCAAGTTGGCCTCAGTTTCTTTTTTGAGTGTTTTTATGTTCTCGTTGTATAGTTCTTTCACTTCCTTGGTTATCGTTATTCCAAGGTATTTTTTCATTGTTGTGGTTGCTATTGAAAATGGGACTGTATCCCTTATTTCTTTCTCTGTATCTTTGTCTTTTCCATATAGGAAGGCTACTGGTTTTTGTGCATTGATTTTGTATCCTGCTATTTTGCTATATGAGTTAATCATCTTCAGTAGTTATGGGATGGAGTCTCTCAGGTCTCTTACATATACAATCATGTCATCAGCGAATAAAGCTAACTTAACTTCTTCCTTTCCAAATTGTATCCCTTTTATTTCCTTCTCCTGTCTTATTGCTTGAGCTAGGACTTCCAGTACTATATTGAAAAGCAGAGGTGAGAGTGGACAACCCTGTCTTGTTCCTGATCTTAATGGGAATTCCTCCAGTCTCTCTCCATTAAGTATTATTTGGGCCTTCGGAGCTTTGTATATTGCCTTTACTATGCTAAGATATGAACCAACTATGCCAATTCTCTCCAATGTTTTGATCATGAAGTGATGTTTTATCTTGTCAAATGCCTTTTCTGCATCTATTGAAATGATCATATGGTTTTTATGTTTATGTGATGCATTACATTGACCGATTTCCATATGTTGAACCACCCCTGTGTTCCTGGGATGAATCCCACTTGGTTAAGGTCGATAATGCTTTTGATGTGTTGTTGGATTTGGTTTGCAAGGATTTTGTTTAGGATCTTTGCATCTAAATTCATCAGGGAAATAGGCTGGTAGTTTTCTTTTCTTGTGGCATCTCTGCCTGGTTTTGGAATTAGGGTGATGCTAGCTTCATAAAAGGAGTTAGATAGCTTTCCTTGTTTGCCAATTGTGTGGCACAGTTTTTGGAAGATTGGTTTGTGTTCTTCTATGAAGGTTTGATAGAATTCAGCTGAGAAGCCATTTTGTCCTGGACTCTTCTCTTTGGGGAGGTTTTTTTTATTACTTTTTCAATCTCCATGAGTGTGATGGGTTGATTGATGTGACTAATATGCTCTGTGTTTAGCTTTGGTAGATGGTATGCATCCAGGAATTTATCCATCTCCTCCACATTATCCAGTTTTGTGGAGTAGAGGTTTTTGAAATAAGTCCTGATGATTCTCCCAATTTCACTTATGTCTGTTGTGATCTCTCTTTTTCATTTTGAATTTTGTTAATTTGAAGCTTCTCCTTTTTTTGCTTGATCAGACTGGCCAGGGGTTAGTCAATCTTGTTTATTTTTTCAAAGAACCAGCTCTTTGTTCGGTCAATTGTCTTAATTGTTTCCTTGGTTTCCAATTCATTGATTTCTGCTCTGATTTTAATTATTTCTTTCCTTCTGGAGCTCTTTGGGTTGGATATTTCTTGTTTTTCCAGTGCCTTCAGGTGGATGGTTAGGTTATTGATTTGGGACCTTTCTGTCTTTTTTAGGAAGGCATTGAGTGCTATGAATTTTGCCCTGAGAACCGCCTTCATTGTGTCCCATAAGTTTTGATATGATGTGTTCTCATTGTCGTTCAGTTCCAGAAATTTCGCAATTTCATTTTTTATTTCATCCACTATCCATTTATTGTTTAATATTGTGCTGTTCAGTTTCCAGGTGTCATTGATATTCTTGGTGGGTCTTTTGTTGTTGATTTCTAGCAATATAGCATTGTGATCTGATATCATGCAGGGAATTATGTCAATCTTCCTAAATTTTGGAAGCAGTTGTTGTGACCCAGTATATGGTCTATTTTGGAGAATGTTCCATGGGCTGCTGAGAAGAATGTATAGTCTGTGGATTTGGATGGAAAGTTATGTAGATGTCCCGTAGGTCTAAGTGGTCTATGTTTTTTTTAAGCTCTCTTTCTTCCCTGTTGAGTTTCTGTTTGGATGATCTGTCTATTACTGATAATGGTATATTCAAGTCTCCAGCTATGATGGTGTTGGTGGTAATTTCTGTTTTATTGTCAAGTAGGTTTTGTTTTATGAACTGTGGTGCCCCTGTGTTTGGTGCATACAGATTTATGATTGTAATATCCTCTTGATGGATCGTTCTGTTGATAAGAAGGAAGTGGCATTCTTTGTCTTTTTTGATTATTATTGGTTTGAAGTCTATTTTATCTGATATTAATATAGCTACACCTGCTTGTTTCTTATTCCCATTTGCTTGGGATATTGTTTTCCACCCTTTCACACTGAGGAGGTGTCTGTCTTTAGCGGTGAAGTGGGTTTCTTGAAGGCAACTGATTGAGGGGTCTAATTTTTTGATCCATCCTGTTAGCTTGTGTCTCTTGATGGGTGAATTAAGGCCATTAATATTTAGGGTAATGACTGTGAGATTTGATTTGATCCCTGCCATATTGTGATGGTAAATGTGGGTTGGTGTTTTCATGGACATTGAAGTTTTTTTTTTCCTACTCTGAGTTTGTATGTTGCGATCTGCTTCTTGTAGGCAATTGTGTTGGATTATTTTTTTCTTCTCTGTGGAGAATTTCCTGAAATACTCTCTGTAGGTTTGGTTTTGTGTTCATATAATTGTAAAGCTGAGTTTTGTCGTGGAATATTTTTCTTTCACCATCTATCATGAGGGATACTTTTGCTGTGTAGAGTAGTTTGGGTTGGAAGCCATAGGTTCTTAGACTTTGCAGTGTTTCATTCCAGGCCCTTCTAGCTTTCAGGGATTCCATTGAGAAGTCTGAAGTAATTCTGATGGAGTTACCTTTGAAGGTGATGTGCTGTTTTTCCCTAGCTGCTTTTAGGATTTTCTCTTTGGTGTCAATGTTTAGAGTCTTAATGACAATATGTCTTGGAGAGTTTCTCCTTTGTTCCAGTCTGTTTGGAGTTCTATTGGCTTCTTGTATCTTGATAGGCCTTTTTTTTTAAGAGACTGGGGAAGTTTTCTTCAATTATTCTGTTAAATAAGTTCTCCATGCCTTAAGTCTGAATTTCTTCTCCTTCTGGTATTCCAATGATCCTAATATTAGGACCCTTAAGTGTATCCCACAATTCCCTCATGTTCTGTTCACAGGAACTTTTGAATTTACTGAAATTTTTGAACTTTCTAACTGTTTCTTCCATCTTGTCTTCCAGATCAGTGTTTCTATCCTCCATTTGGCTGATTCTATTCTTCAGAGCTTCTAGGGAGTTTTGGACTTGTTCAATTAAGTTTGCATTTTCTACTACTTTTATATGTGTAATTTCCATCCTTCTGTCAAGCTCCCTTTTCACATCATTTTCTGATTTTTTTGATCATTCTTGGAATTCATCCTTGCATTTCTTTATGTCTTCATTTAGCATGGCCAGCTGATTTTTAAGGTCTTCCTTGTTTTCATACTCCCTCAAATCTCTGAACTCTCTTTGAACTCCTTCCAATTTCTTATCTATTAGTTCCAGTTTAGTGATGGCAGCATCCACACAATTATCGGTCATTTGTTGCTTTCCTGCATGTTCTACCATTAGGTTGGTCAGTGTTGCATTGCTCATAGCTTCAATTTACTGTTCTGATCATAATAGTTCTTCTATGTTTTGGTTAGATGTATTCTTTGTAGGACTGGTTGATCTAACTGGATTTTCTTGCATTTGATTTTTCATGTTATTTCTTTTGCACTGTGGTCTGCCCATGAGAGTGTATGGGCACGTAATAGGTGGGCGTATCAGCCTGGGCTCAAGCACAATGAGAATCTGAGGCAGCCTGGGGCAATTGCGAAGCAGCGTGGGCTTTGGCTCTCACTTTCCAAAGCCACCTATCTACTGCATGACAGGGGCGCCAAAATTGCCTGATTTCTCAAGCGGTAACGTGCCAAAGCTGCCTGCATTCGAGCTAGGAGTGGCACTGAGGCACCAAGCACTGAAGCAGTCCAAACTCTGGCTGGGTACACTGGGAACTGGAAGCAGTCTCCGTTCCCCCACCGCGGACAATGGCGGCCAGCCAGCCTGGAAGACAGGTAGGGGATGGTGGCACGTGAGCTGGCTCACACGAGAGACACAGTCTGAGCTCGTGTGGCAGTTGCTGTTGGACTGAGCTCACTCAGTAAGGGGCGAGTGGACGAGTGTGCAGAGCAGTCTAAGCTTCCGCACTCAGGTATTGATTGGTGCGGCAGCAGCAGCAGCATCGGGAGCAGTGGCAGGCACCTGCGGCAGCTACAGCACTTTGGACACGGTGGTTATTTGGGGGGGAGGATTGGGCTACCCGCCTGCGAGGGGATCTGCTATTCCCTGTTTCCCCTGCTTGTGTGCCCTCCCATATTTTGCTCCCCTTTTAGCCCCAATGAACCCTTAATATCTTGCCTTTCTTTCCCTGGGATTTGCAGTGCAGCTAGGGGGTCGCCATCTTGGCCAGAAGTCCATTTCTTTTCTTATTGACAACTTCTGTACTTACAGACAATAAACCATGATATTTCCTTCCTTCATCTACTTTCCCCTTCACAACTCTGCTTTCATCATATCCCTTCCCTCTCTGCCAATAGTTTGTCTTTTGCTTTTTTTTTTTTTTTTTGATTTTTTTTATTAGTTGTGTACATAGTGTATACAGTAATGTTGGTACAATAGCATACTCCCTGTCCTCCCTGCCCTGCAGGAACCCTCCTCATTGGGATATATGGGTCGTGAAATGTGGGGTTAGCTATCAGTTTTGGGTAAGAGGCAATGTCTCTGTGTATAATGACCCAACATGGGATTCTAACAATCTTTTCTCCCCCTCTTCCACAATTTTCCCTGAGCCATGTTGGATTCATATTAGGTCTAATTCAGTGATGAGATCTTGGGAGCAACTGTGTCTCTGCATATTTGTTTTGGTAGGATTTCTGTGTACTCTGTGTCTATCTCCTTCACCCTTGTTCTGGTACCATGTTCACCAAGAAAGCAGCACTCTTGTTCATTTCCCAAATTACTCTTGGTTTCAGCTGAGGCCCTGTTGAGTTTCCATGGGCTGATTCTCTCCTCAGGATGTGTGTCCATCTGAAAAAGAGAGGCGAATTCTCCAATGGAGGGTGAAGTCAGCACCAGATAAGTGGGATAACCATTGATATTTTAGAGAGAATTTAATAGGTGTAGGAGGACCTCTTGTAGCCCATGATTGGTGGGAGCTTGATAATGGAGAGTGGGCTCATTTTTGGATATGGTTCTGACTTGTTTCCCAGCTTCAACTGTGCGTTTTGTTCCTCTGAACAGATCAGTTAGACAAACAAAGAGCAGTTGGTTTCCCCCTGTGGCTGTGTGCTACTACTACACTAGTGTGAAGAACATGTCAGGTTGTTTGCTGTTGAGTAGCTTAGACCATGAGTTGCTTGGACAAATGTGGATCATTTTCCTCCAGTCACTCATGAAGCACCACTTGCCACTAGACGAGCTAACTCTGGGGACTGACTTTCTTCCAGATTTGAGCCAGGTCACTCCATGCTATTTACCAACAGCATGTGGTGTCCTCAGCAGTAGGGTCTTGCCACTAACCTTTGGTGTGTCATCAAGTACTTTGACAGAAATCTCTCATTTTGTAAAAACTTGCAGGTATCTCTGATCAACAGCTCATTGTGTATGATAGCCACATGCTGGTACTGGAAGTTACAGCCCAGTGCAGAGACAAAGAAGGAAGCAAAAGATAGGTGACATAAAGGAGATATAGAGAAAAGGGAGAGGGAGAGACAAACAAGAGAAGATTAAGGTTAGTCTTCATCATACCCCCTCCAGGGGTCTGTGATTATGGTGTTACCTCTAAGGATCTAATGCAGATTCAACCATTTAGTCTGTATTCTAGGATGCAGAATTTTATGGTAACATTGTCATTTTGATCCAGATTTTTGTCCCACACCACCACCCTTAAGCTCCCCTCCTACCCCACTTTCCCTATTGTCTGGTCCTAGAGATGCTTAGTAGGTATGACAGCATCTCCGGTAGATTCAGGTTAGGAGCCACAAATGAGTGAGTCCATGCCATGTTTACCATTCTGTGATTGAGTGAGTTCACTGAGAATGATCTGTTACACATTCAACCAGTTATCTTCAAATCCCATTGTGTCACTTTTCCTTACTGCTGTGTATAATTCCATTGTGTAGTTATACCACATCTTGGATATCCATTCGTCTAATGATGGACATCTGGGTAGATTCCAGCTTTTACATATTATGAATTAAGCAGCTATGAACATGGATGAGCAAATCTCTCTAAACTAAGGCATGGAGCTTTTAGGATAAATGTCCAGTAAGTGAATAACTGGATCTCTTGCTAACTCTATAGTCAACCTTTTTAGTAGTCTCCATATTGATTTCCATAATAGTTACATCTTACATTCCCACCAACAGTGAATGAGGGTTCCTATTTCTCCACATCCCCTCCAGCATTTGTTTTCATTTGATTTTTTTAATGCTAGCTATCCTTACTGGGGTGACGTGGAGTTGTTTTAATTTGCATTTCCCTGATGATTAGGGATGTTGAACATTTTCTTAAGTGTGTGTTTATCATTTGTATTTCTTCCTCTGAGAACTTGCTGTTCAGTTCTTTGACTTTTTGTGAGTAGGTTGTTTGACTTTTTATTGTTTAGGTTTCTGAGTTCTTTGTAGAGTCTAGAAATTAGGCCTCAGCCAGTCAGATAGCCATCAAAAATTTTCTCCCTTATACCTGGGCATGGTGGCACACAGTTAATCCCAGCCCTCAGGAGGCAGAGGTAGGAGGATCGCCATGAGTTTGAGGCCAGCCTGAGACTACATAGTGAATTTCAGATCAGCCTGGGCTAGATTGAGAAACTACCTTAAAAAACCAAAAAAAAAATTGTTTTTTCTCCCAGTATGTGGGTAACATATTGTCTCTGCTTATTGTTTGTGTGTGAAGAAACTTTTCAGCTTCATGAGATCCTAATGGTTTAGTGATTGTTTAAGTTCCTAAGCTACTGTGGTTTGTTCAGGAAGTATTTTCCCATTCCTATATCACAGAAAGTTCCTCCTAGTTTTTCTTCCAGAAGTAGCCAAATTTGCTGTCTTATGTTGATGTCTTTGATCCATTTGGAGTTGGTTTCTGTGCATGGCAAGATGTGTGTATATTGGTTCATCTTCCTGCATATGATTATCCAGTTTGTCCAGCACCATTTCTTTAAGATGCTATTTCTTATCCAGCCTACATTGTTATGGACTTTAAAAAAATATCAAGCAGCTGTAGATATTTGACCCAAAGTCCAGGTCCTCAATTGTCTTCCATTGGTTTATAATCCTGTTTTTATGCCAGTACCATGCTGTTTTCATTAATATGGCTTTGTAATATACCTTTAGATCAGGTATGGTGATGCCTCCAGAGGTGTTTATTTTGCTGAGGATATGATTGCATATCTGAGGCCTTCTGCTGTTCCATATAAGTTCTGAGATCATTTTTTCTATTTCAGTGAAGAAAAATGTTGGGATTTTGATTGGTATCGTATTAAACCTGTATATTGACTCTGTTAAGATTGCTGTTTTCACAATGTTAATTCTGTCTAGACAGGAACGTGGAACATCTTTCCATTTTCTCAAGTTCTCCTCAATTTATTTTTTGAGTGTTTTTATGTTTTCATTGTATATATCTTTCACATCCTTGGTTAATGTTATTCCAATGTATTTTATTTTATTTTATTTTATTTTATTTTATTTTATTTTATTTTATTTTATTTTATTTTGTTGTTGGTAGTGGTGGTATTAAAAATGGGACAATATTTCTTATTTTTTTCTCTGTATCTTTGTCTTTTCCATATTGAAAGGCTACTGATTTATGTCCATTGATTTTGTACCCTGCTAGGAGTTAATCACCTTTTAATGTTTTGAGATGGAGGTTCGCAGGTCTCATGTATAGAATCATGTCCTCTGTGAATAGACCTAACTTAAATTCTCCCTTTCTGATTTCTATCCCTTTGATTCTTTCTACTGTCTTATTGCTTGAGCTAGGACTTCCAGTATTATATTGAAGAGCAGAGGTGAGAGTGGACAACCCTGTCTTGTTCCAGATCTCAATGGGAATTCCTTCAGTCTCTCTCCATTAAGTATTATTTGGACTTTAAGAACTTTATATATAGCCTTTATTATGTTGAGATATAAACCGACCATGCCAATTCTCTCCAATGTTTTGATCATGAAGTGATGTTATATTTTGTCAAAGGCCTTTGCTGCATCTATTGAAATGATCATGTGGTTTTTGTGTTTAAGCTTATTTATGTAGAGTATTACATTGACAGATTTCCATGTGTTGAAAAACCCCTGCATTCCTGGGATGAAGCTGACTTGATCAAGGTGGATAATGCTTTCGATGTGTTGTTGGACATGGCTTGCTAAGATTTTGTTCAGGAACTTCGCATCTAAGTTCATCAGGGAAATAGGCCTATAGTTTTCTTTTCTTGTGGCATCTCTGCCTGGTTTTCATATTAGGGTGATACTACATTCATAGATGGAGTGGGGGAGCATTTCCTGTTCTCTGATTGTGTAGCACAGTTTGAGAAAGATTAATTTCAGTCCTTCTATGAAGATTTGATAGAATTCAGCTGAGAAGCCATCTGGTCCTGGACTCTTCTTTTTTCTGGATGTTTTTGATTAACTTTTTAATCTTGATGGGTGTGATAAGTTTGTTTAGGAGATTAATCTGCTCTGAGTTTAACTTTGGCAGGTGGTATGTATCCAGGAATTCATCCATTTCCTCCATATTATCCAGTTTTGTGGAGTAGAGGTTTTTGAAATAAGTCCTGATGATTCTCCCAATTTCACTTATGTCTGTTGTGATCTCTCCTTTTTCATTTTGAATTTTGTTAATTTGAAGCATCTCTTTTTTTCATTTGATCAAATTGGCCAGGGGTTTATCATTCTTGTTTATTTCTTCAAAGAACCAGATCTTTGTTTCCTCAATTTTCTTAATTGTTTTCTTAGTTTCCAAATCATTGATTTCTGCTCTGATCTTAATTATTTCTTTCCATCTGGAGTTTTTGAATTGGATTCTTCTTACTTTTCCAGTGCCTTTAGGTGGATGCTTAGGTTATTGATTTGGGATCTCTCTGTCTTTGTTATGAAGGCATTTAGTGCTCTGAATTTTCCCCTGAGAACTGCTTTCATGTGTCCCATAAGTTTTGGTACAATGTGTTCTCATTGTCATACATTTCTAGAACTTTTGCAATTTCATTTTTTTATTTTGTCCATTGCCCATTTATTGTTTAAAAGTGTACTGTTCAGTTTCTAGGAGCTGATGTAATTTTTGGTCAGTCTTTTTTGGTTAATTTCTAGCAATACAGCGCTGTGATCTGATATCACTCAGGAAATTATGTCCATCTTCCTAAATATATGGAGGCAGGCTTTGTGTAGAAGTAAGTGATCTATTTTAGAGAAGGTCTTATGGGCTGCTGAGAAGAATATGTAGTCTGTGGATTTGGAGTGGAATGTTCTGTAGATTAGGTATAATTGTTCTATGGTTTTGTTGAGCTCTCTCACTTTCTTGTTGATTTTCTGATTGGATGATCTATCTATTATTGATAATGGATTATTGAAGTACCCAACTATGATGGTGTTGGTGGTTATTTCTGTTTTATTGTTGAGTAGGTTTTGTTTTATGAATTGTGGTCCCCTGTGATTGGTGCATAAAGGTTGATGATTGTGATATCCTCTTGGGTGATCATACCCTTGATAAGTAGGAAGTTGCCTTCTTTGTATTTTTTGATTACTTTTGGTTTGAAGTCTATTTTATCTGGTATTAGTATAGGTAGCACCTGCTTGTTTCTTATTTCCATTTGCTTGGAATATCATTTTCTACCCTTTAGCCCTAAGAAGGTGTCTGTCTTTGATGGTGATGTAGGTTTCTAGAAGACCACAGATTGAGGGGTCTAATTTTCTGATCTACCCTATTAGCTTGTGTCTCTTGATGGGTGAATTAAGGCCATTAATATGTAGGGTAATGAGTGAGAGGTTTGATTTTATCTCTGCCATGTTGTGTTGGTTTATGTGGTTTGGTGTTTTCATGGGCTTTGAAGTTTTTTGTGCCTTTTGTGAGTTTGGTTATTGTGCTCTGCTTCTTGTAGGCACTTGAGGTTGATTATTTGATTTTTCTGTGTGGAGACATTCCTAAAGTACTCTCTGTAGGTTTGGTTTTGTGTTCATATAATTATAAAGGTGAGTTTTGTCATGGAAAGTTTTTTTTTTTTTTTTTTTTCACCATTTATTATGAGGGATACTTTTGCTGGGTAGAGTAGTTTCAGTTGGAAGCCTTAGGTTCTTCAGCTTTGCAGTGTTCATTCCAGGCCCTTCTGGCTTTCAGGATTTCCACTGAGAAGTCTGACAAAATTCTGATGGGGTTACCTTTAAATGTAATGTGTTTTTTTTTCCCTAGCTGCATTAAGGATTTTTTCTTTGGTATAAAAGTTTAGAGTTCTAGTGACAATATGTCTTAGAGAATTTCTCCTTTGGTCCAGTTACTTTGTAGTTCTGTTAGCTTCTTCTAACTTGATGGGCCTTTCCTTTGAGAGAGTGGGAAAGTATTCTTTGATAATTTTGTTGAATAATTTTTCTGTGCCTTTGTTCTGAATTTCTTCCCCTTCTGGTATTCCCATGATCCAAATGTTAGGACATTTAAGGGTATCCCACAGTTGCCTTATGTTCTGTTCACAGATTTTTAAAAATATTTATTTATTTATTTATTTATTTATTTATTTATTTATTTATTTGATACAGAGAAAAAGGAAGAGAGGGAGAAAGAGATATGGAGAGAATGGGCATGCCAGGGTTTCCAGCAACTGCAAATGAACTCCAGATGCATGTGCCCCTTTGTGAATCTGGCTTATGTGGGTCCTAGAGAATTGAACTGGGATCCTTTGTCTTTGCAGGCAAATGACTTAACCACTAAGCCAGCCACCTCTGCAGCCCCCTCACAGAAATTTTTGAACTTGTTGAAACTTTTCTTGAACTGTTTCTTTTGTTTCGTCTTCCAGATCTGAGTTTCTATCCTCCACATGGCAGGGCAGGGGAATGAGGTGATCATCTGTGCACAGCGGTGCAGGTGGAGTTACACTGTCCTGTGTCCTCTTGCCTGCAGTTAGTGCAGGAGGAACCTGTGGCTGGGACTATAGCTAGGATGGCTGCTTGCCAGGAATGGGGGTCTAGTGGCCTACCCAAGAGTGTGGGAATCAGCTGATTCCCTTTTTGCCCCTCTGAACCCCCCTACTGGAGATCTATTAGCATTTGCTCCCCCGTAGAAGAACCAATGAATCCTTAATGTTATGCCTTTCCTTCCATGGAAGGTGCAGTAGGGTTAGGCAGAAGAAAATTGATGAAACAAAGAGCTGGTTCTTTGAAAAAATAAACAAGATTCATAAATCCCTGGTGAACTTGATCAAATGAAATAAAGAGAAGCTTCAATTTAACAAAATTAGAAATGAAAAGTGAGAATTCACAACAGACATAAAATTGGGAGAATCATCAGGACTTATTTCAAAAATCTCTACTCCACTTCTGGAAAATATGGAGGAAATGGATAAATTCCTGGACAGATATCACCTACCAAGCCTCTCTTTTAATTTGATGTAGTCATCTTTTTCTCCTATTATGAGGGTGTTGTGTAGGTATGGCTAGGCACTTTAAGGTCATGGATACCATGGCCAATTTCTGTCTGGACAGTTGCATTTTAAGGAGTGGTACGCTTCCTTTGGCTCTTCCATGCTTTCTGTCATCTCTTCCACAAAGGACCCTGATCCTTGTCGGGGGGGGGGGGGGATGGCAGTTGATATAAATGTTTCAGTGCTGGGCACTCCTCCATCCCTTCTTCTCAGCACTATGTTGCATTTTGGGTCATCCCAGGGGTCATGGCCATCTGAAAAGAGAAGATTCTCTAACCAAAAGTAAGAGTAGCATTAATATATGAATATGAACATTAAGTGTAGTGCTTTCAGAGAAATTTAGAAAGAATAATATATTCAATTATCCAGACAAGAGCAGGCTTTATACCCCTAAGGCACATGACCTCCCCTGCTATATACTTTTGATTAGTTTTTCCATACCAGGCATGTATTCCCTCCCATAGAGTGGGCCTTCAGTCCAATTAGAGAACAGCTGGTTTCCCTCAGAGCAGACATGCCACCATTGTACTCCTTTGGTCATTTGGCCTGTCTGGCCAAACTTGATTCTTCCAGTGTCCATTGTTTTCACCACTGATGACTTCTGTCTCCCATAGGGCTGCATACAGATACAGTGAAGCTTTTTCCAGCTTTCAGTTGGCTGGACTACAGGGAGAATGTTTTCTTCTTGTCATCAGTTTGATTTCTCAGTGACTTTTCTGCTCATGCATGTGAAGTCTTCAGCATTAGGGTCTTACCATCTGTTTCTCAAGGGAAATTAAGGACCTTGGTAATAGCCTATAATGATTTGGAGGCAACAAGGACCTCCCTGGCCAACTGCTCACTGGAAGGTACCCCATCCCTGGCACTGAAAATTTTCTTGTAACAATCTATGGTTTCTGGATGTGGCATCATTCAAGAAAAGTAAGTCTTTTTTTAAATTATTTATGTATTTGAGAGAGAATGGGTGCACCAGGGCATCCAGCCACTGCAAACAAACTCCAGATGAATGTGCCCCCTCATGCATCTGGCTTACATGGGTCCTGGAGAATCGAACCGGGATCCTTTGGCTTTCCAGGCAAATGCCTTAACTGATAAGCCATCTCTCCAGCTGCAAGAAAAGTAAGTTTCTGTATGTCTTATTCAGAATATCTTGAAATTTGATTGACCTTCCCTGTACCCTTCTTTTACATAATCTCTTCCCCTGGCTTCACTTAGGCCTTTCCTCTCCCTGCAATCTCTTCTACTACTTATGTATATACAATGCCATCCCCTTAAGTCTCTTCCCTCTCCTCCCTCCCTCACAGCATTTTTCTAGCTTACTGGCCTCTGCTACCAATTTTTGGTTCCAGTTCATACATTTGAAGTCTAAACATTTGAAGCTATGATAAATATATGAGAGAGAACATTGGATGTTTGGCTTCTGGGCCTGGGTTGCCTCACTTAGTATAATCTTTTCCAGATCCATACATTTTCCTGCAAATTTCATAATTTCATTTTTATTTTTCACTTTATAATACTCCATTGTGTAAATGTACCACATCTTTATTATCCATTCATCTGTTGAGGGATATCTAGGCTGGTCCCATGTCCTAGCTATTGTGAATAGAGCAGCAATAAACATGGTTGTGTAAGTATCTCTAAGGTAGCAAAAGAGTCATTAGGATATATGCCTAGGAGTGCTATATCTGTATCATATCGAAAATCTATTTTTAGCTGTCTCAAAAACCTCCACACTGATTTCCATAATGGCTGTACCAGATGCAGTCCCACCAACAGTGTAGAAGGAGTCCCGCTTTTCTGTATCCTTACCAACATTTATTGTCATATTTTCATTTGTTTCCTTCATGGTAGCTATTCTGACAGGAGTGAGATGAAATCTCAAAGTAATTTTAATTTGCATTTCCCTAATGACTAAGGATGTAGAACATATTTTTGGATGTTTATGTGCCATCTGTATTTCTCTGATGAGAACTCTCTATTTAGTTCCATAATCCATTAATCCATTTTTTAGTTGGGTCGTCTGATTTTTTTTTTTTTTTTTTTTTGTGAGGTAGGGTCTCATGTTTGATTTTTTATTGTTCTGTTTTTTGAGTTCTTTGTATATTCTGTATATTAATCTTCTGTGTGATATGTAGCTGGCAAAGAATTTTTTTCCCCATTCTGTAGATTGTCTCTTTGATCTATTCACAGTGTCCTTTGCTGTACAAAAGCCTTGCAATTTCATGAGATCCCAGTGGTTGATTAGTGGTTTTATTTCCTGAGAATTGGGGTTATATTCAGAAAGTCATTGCCTATGCTAATGTATTGAAGACTTTCCATTAACTTTTCCTCTAGCAATTTCAGAGTTTCAGGGTCAGATATTAATGTCCCTGATCCACTTGGATTTGATTCTTGTGTACACAGAAAGACAAAGATCTATTTTCATCCTTCTACATATAGACATCCAGTTTTTCCTGCACTACTTGTTAAAGAGGCTATCTTTTCTCCAAGGAATAATTTTGGCATTTATTTTTTGTCAAAAATCAGATGGCTGTAGCTGACTGGATTAACATCTTGGTCCTCTATTCTGTTCCATTGATTAACATGTCTGTTTTTGTGCCAATACCATGCTATATATATATTTACTATGTCTTTGTAATACAGCTTAAAAATGGGTATGATGACACCACCAGCCTTATTTTGGTTGTTCAAAATTGTTTTGGCTATTAGAGGTTTTTTTGTGCTGCCAAATGAAATTTAGGATTATTTTTTCTATTTCTATGAATAATGCCATTGTCATTTTAATGGGGATTGTATTAAACGTGTAGATTGCTTTTGGTGACATTGACATTTTCACAATGTTGATTCTTCCAGTCCAAGGTAATGGGAGGACTTTCCATTTCCTTTTGTCTTCTACTGTTTCTTGCTTGACTGTTTTAAAGTTCTTATTGTGGAGATCTTCACTTCCTTGGTTAAACTTATTCCAGGGTACTTTATTTATTTATTTATTTATTTATTTTGAGGCATTTGCGAACAGGAGAGATTCCCTGATTTCATCCTCCACATGTTTGTTGTTAGTATATAGGAAAGATACTGATTTCTGTGTATTTACTCTGCATCCTGTTACATTGCTAAATTGTTTATCAGTGCTAACAGTTTGCTGGTAGAGTCTTTAGGGTCCTTTATATATAGAATCATATCATCTGCAAATAATGATAATTTTATCTCTTCCTTTCCAATTTGTATCCTTTTTATGAGTGTCTCTTACCTTATTGCTGTAGCTAAGGCTTCCAATACTATATTAAACAAAAGTGGAGACAGTGGACCCCCTTGTCTTGTTCCTGAATTTAGGGGAAAAGCTTCAAGTTTTTCCCCATTTAGCATTATGTTGGCTGTAGGCCTGTCATAAATAGCTTTGGCTAAGTTGAGTTATGTTCCTTCTATTCCCAATTTCTGTAACACTTTTACAATGTAGGGGTGTTGGATTTTGTCAAATGTCTTTTCTGTATTTATTGAAATGATCATGTGATTTTTGTCTTTCCATTTTGTGTTACCATTTATATGATGTATTAAATTTATTGATTTGTGTGTGTTGAACCATCCCTGCATCCCTGGGATAAAGCCAGTTTGGTTGGGGTGAATAGTCTTTCTGATATATTCTTGTATTTTGTTTGCCAATATTTTGTTCAGAATTTTTGCATCTATGTTCATGAGGTCTATAATTTTCTCTTTTTGTTCTGTTTTTGTCTGGTTTTTGTGTCAGGATGATGCTGGCTTCATAGAAGGGGTTCTGTAAAATTCATTCCTTTCCTCTTTTATGGAAAAGTTTGAGAAGCAATGGTGTAAGTTCTTCCATGAAGGTCTGGTAAAATTCACCAGTGAATCCATCTGGGGCTGGACTTTTTTTTAGTTTGGGGACTTTTTATAACTGCTTTGATCTCCATACTTGTAAGAGGTTTTAAAATGTTTATTTCATCTTGATTTATTTTTGGTAGGTCATATGAATGAAGGAAATCATCCATTTCTTTCCAATTTTCAAACTTAGAGGCATATATATTCTTAAAGTATGTCCTTATGATTTTCTGAATTTTTTTGGTATCTGTTATAATGCTGCATTTTTCATCTCTAACTTTATTAATTTTTGTCTCTTCTCTCTTCCTTCTTGTCAGATTTGCTAAGGGTTTATAAATCTTGTTTATCCTTTCAAAGAACCAACTCTTTGTTTCATGGATTCTTTGGATTTTTTTTTGGGGGGGGGGAGGGCTGTTATATCATCAGTTTCCACCTTATGCTTTATTGTTTCTTCCCATCTACTGAGTTTTGATTTGCCCTGTTCTCCTTTTTCTAAGAACTTAAAGTGAAGCATTAAATTGCCTTCTTTTGAACTCTCTAATTTCTTAATACAGCACTTAGAGTTGTAATTTTCCCTCTTAGGCCTGCCTCCATTGTGTCCCAAAAGTTTGGGTATGTATTATTTTCATCATCATTTGATTCTATGAAATTATTGATTTTTTCAGTGACCCTTTCATTATTCAATAGTGTACTGTTTATTCTCCATGAATTTCTGTATGCTCTGTAATTTTTCTTGTTGCTGAATTGCAGATTTTTCCATTGTGGTCAGATAGATTATAAGGGATTATTTCAATTTCCCTGTACTTGTTGAGATTTGCTTTGTGTCCTAATATATGGTCTATTTTAGAAAATGTTCCATTTGCTGCTGAGAAAAATGTATATTTGGCAGCATTTGTATGGAATGTTCTATAGATATCTGTTAGGTTCATTTTTTCCATGATATCAGTGAATCCAGATCTCTCTCTTTATTTTTTGCCAGGATGACCTGTCAATTGATGAGCATGAAGTATTGAAATCACCCACTACAATTGTGTTTGGTGTTATCTGTGACCTTATGTCTAATAGTGTTTGTTTAATGAAATTAGGAGTGCCCATGTTTGGTGCATATATGTTTAGGATTGTAATGTCCTGTTGGAGTAGTCCTCTAATCAGTATAAAATGACCTTCTTTGTCTTTCCTCATTAATATTGGTTTGAAGGCTATTCTGTCAGATATTTGGATAGCAACCCATCACTGTTTCCTAATCTCATTTGCTTGAGAAATACCGTTTTCCATCCTTTCACCCTAAGAGAGTGTCTGTCTTTTATTGAGAGATTAGTTCCCTGGAGGGAACAAATAGCAGGTGACTGCCCTTTATTCCTATCTGTAAGCCTGTGTCTTTTGGTTGGGGCATTGAGGCCATTGATATTAAGAGTTATTTTTGAAAGATAGGTATTTATTCTCATGAGTCTTATTTTGTAGTGCTTCCTGTTTTCCCTTTATTCACTTGTTTTAACTGTTATTTGAGCATGGTTAGTTTTTTCCTATTTCCTCCTGTTTGTTTTGCTTTCCCTCCAGCATGAAGGATTTCTTCAAGTATTTTCTGTTGAGCTGTACTAGTTGTCATAAATTCCTTTGTCATGCTTTTCTTGTGGAATTCCTTATTTCTCCATCAATTTGGATAAATAGCTTTGCAGGATAAAGTAATCTTGGTTGACAGTTATCTTTCAGAACTTGGAATACATTATCCCAAGCCCTTCTGGCTTTTATAGTTTGTGTTGAGTATTCTGCTGTTATTGTGATGGGCTTGCCTTTGTAGGTGATTTGCATTTTCTCTCTAACTGCTTTCAATATATTTTCTTTGGCTTGTGTGTTTAGTATTTAATTATAAATGGCGAGGAGTGGTACTTTCCAGGTTTTCTCTGTTTGGTGTTCCTAAAGGCTTCTTGTATCTGCATTGGCATTTCTTCCCCAATTTGGGGAAATTTTTTTTCTATGATTTTGGTGAAAACACCTACTTAGCCTATGGATTGAAATTCTTCTCCTCCTACTATACCCTGAATTCTTAGGCTTCATCTTTTCATAGTGCCTGGATATCTTGAAATTCCCATTCATGTCTTCCTATTAGCTTCTCTTTCTCTTTGTTGGACTGTATATATGTAGTATGTCTGTATACAATATTATGTCTGCAACCTGGTCTTCTACTTTAGTTATTCTGTATTTTCCTTCATACAATTTACTGGTGAGGGTTTCCATAGAGTGTTTTTTTGTTTTTTGTGTGTGTTTGTTTTGTTTTGACTGACGGTGTTCTTCAGAACTAGAATTTCAGCCTGGTTTTTCTTCAGTGTTTTTATTTCCTTACTCATGTCTTGTAATGTCCTCCTTTTTTCATTAAACTGGTTTCCTGTATCATCTTTCAGGAGTTTGTTTTCTTCTTTAATTCCTTTGCTTTCTTCTTTGATGCCTTTCAATTTTTCATTGATCTCAATGAGTATAGATACAATAAATTTTTTTGAAAACTTTGTCATGGATTTCATCTAAAGCAGTCTCATTGATGATCATTTCTAATGGATTTTTAATTTTTTCTAGGATTGTATTATATTGATTGTACTTCTTTTATTATAATGTAGCAATTTTTGTATCCTGAATTGATTTGATGCTTATGTTCTCTACTTGCCTGCATTGTTCTTACATATGAAAATCCACCTTTATATACTTTCAGGATATGAGTTTAAGGTACAAAGTGTAGCTCTTGTACCCTAGTCCAACTGTAGAAGTAATACTAGGTGTTGAGTTTACTTGGTACCCAAGTATTCTAATGGACTGGGTAGAAAAATTTACTGGCAAATTCTAAAGTTCAACTGAGCAATATACACATTCAATAAAAGCCAGCACAAAGTAAGCATGCAATTTTTGGGATTAAAACAAACAGATAGTCTTATAAAACCAAAATCTCTAAGGGTGTGTGTTGCTCTACACCCTTAATCTTGTCAGTTGGGAGGAAAGATTTCTGTTCTGAAATGGGTTCCAGGTTATCCTGGGTCTGAATCCGACCCTGCCCCCAATAATGACAGAAACAAATGACAAATGCCCTATAAATCTGAAAGCATCAATGAAATCAGTTTTCAACCACAAAATATAGCTTATTTGAGAATGGAAAAGCCAACCAAGAATATGTAACCCATAACCTTCCCTGACATAGAAAGAGATTAGCTCTTCGTGTGTAGGCCTGTGTACCTGTTTTTGTTTTTTGTTTTTGTTTTTTTCAGTTGCCCTCGTTACTTTTTGGGGTGGCTTCTAATCTCACAAATGCTGAGTGCCCACCTTGATCCTCTGTGTTCTTCTGTGGAGCTGGAGTCCTGATCAGCTGTGCTGGATGCACTGCCTCTGGGGATGAATGCTGGAGGTTCACAGTTCTGATGGTGGGGGATGGGAGAGTGCAGAAAGCCTCCAGTTGTTCACAAAGTCCCACATGTACCCCTTTCAGTAGCTCCTTAGTTGATCTCAGCTGTCTTATCTTCAGATTTCTTGACTTTGCAAGGAGGCTGATGAGGTTGAAAAATACTCTTCTTTGTCTTCTCTGCTGCAGATGCTTGGCATGTATGCTGGGTCAGTGCAAGGATCATGCTGATCAGCAGGCTGCAAGTTTAAGTGGGACTCTGGCCATTTTCCTCCTTTCTGGTGGATCTTGATCTCTCTTGCTTCTCTGCTCTGTCTAAGAATAATCTATACTCCTTCACTTTTCAGAAGAAAAGTATATTTTGTTGTGGTTTTGCTTAAATTCCTTGCTATGCTGGTTTGGAGTGGCTCCTGTCTTACCCTGAAGTCCTGTCAAGTTTTCTATCAATTGTTAAAAGATGGAACTCTATAAATATAAGTGTTGATTGATCTATTGATCTCTAGTCTATCAATATTTGACAGGGGTTAATGATGCACAGTCTGATCTGGAGTTCACTAGGTAGGACAGAAGAGTTCATTACTCCTTAACAGCCACATTAGGCTGGTTGTAAGGTTGCCCCCACCTCAGTAATCCAAACATGCTTATGGCAAAAGGAGACTAAAAGAATCCAGAGGCATGCAAGCAGCAGTTGAAGAATAGGAGATACCTTTTCTTGTATAAACAGTAAAAATACTGACATTTAGAACATAAAATATGGTCTTTAATGTCACCTAAGGTGCTGCAGGTGCTGTTCATTGTCATGGCATGCTGTAATCATGTTCAGTGCTAAAAGCGTGCAAGTGTTCAACACCAAGGCTACAATGAATATGAAGATGCAACATGGGCCAGTGTTGCCAGAAATACCTCAGGTTTGTTAAGTATTTGATTTGGGGCTAATTTTTGGCTGTGTTAGAATGCTTTTCAGTTGGCAGATTTTCAGTGATGCCCACATTCTACGCAGCATCATATGCTACATAGTTTAAAAAGCTAGACCCTGAAGTATCCTCCCAAAAAACTGAACTTAATGTAAGAAAAAGGTTAAAGGATTATTTTCTGTAAACAGATTTCTGTGAAAGAATAATACTCATTTCTAGAAGAAACAGTGTGGCTGAACTGAGCAATAACAAAGCAGTCATCATGAATCTTGATTTCCCTGAGGCTTTTGATTAAGTGAATGTGAAATCTGAATTGGAGGATGATGTAAATTTGTTGGAAAAGCTGCACTCTGCCTCCTCAGGTGAACCAAGGAAGAAATAACCACATTCTACCACTGATCCATCTGTTAAAGGCTATCCTTGTGCAGATCAAAATTCCATAGAGGTGACTGACAGCAGAGATAACTAACTGAATTTATTGTGAGTTCACTCTTTAGATTTTGTTAGCATTGAGCCAGGAAGACACACAGATAATTGTCCTTACTGTCATTCGTTTCCTTTTTAATTTTGTGATTCGCTTAGAGATGATGGTTCTGGGGTGTATATGTGTGTGTGTGTGTGTGTGTGTGTGTTACATGTGTGTACATGCATGTGCATGTGCAGGTGTATGTGGTTATACACATGTGTACCAGTGCATAAACACAAATTTACATGTGCACATGTAGGCCATAGGTTGACATTGAATGTCATATTCCATCATTCTTCAATTTAGTTGCTGAGGTAGAGCCTTAAGGGCCTCATACTGAACCCACAGCCATGAATTCAGGTAGTTTAGCTGGGAAGTTTGCCCCAGAGTTCTGCCACCATGGGATGGATTACAGGTGAGATGCTATTTCCATGTTCTCAACTACAATTTTCATGCTTGTGAGGCAGGCACTTTATCCACTGAGCAGTCTTCTCAGCTTCCAACTGCTCTTCTGGTTCATTTTTAACTAAGTATTGAGAAGCAACTTGAAAATTTCTTACAGAAATATTAGCATTTGAAAGTTTTGCCTCATTGAGACACTGCCTCCTTCCCCAATGCCTTCCTTATTTGCCTACATTAACTGAAAGAAGAATCGCCAAGCCATTTCCCTTTCTTTACTTAAAGATTTTTTTTTTTTTTTTTCTACACAGTGAGCAAATGGGCACACCCAGACCACTTGTGAGCTCTGGAACAGAAGATTTATTTTGTCAATAAAGGAAATGCAAACCAGAATCATTGTCCTCTGGCTGGACTGGAGTGATAAAAGGTAGTCTTGGTGAAATCTGTCTTATAAATATATCATCTCTTTGAGGAACTATAAATGCGTCGGGTTGACCCCAAATGTACATTTGTGGCTTACATACGTAACATATAGAGTAACATCCATAAAATATCCTTAGTATTTTTTATGGCTCCTTTGTATCTCCCTTGTAGCAAACAATGTATATAAATGAAAAACAAAATCCCACCTCAATAACTTCAGGTTACTGCAAGTTTTACCCAGTGGTAGGATTCAATAAAACTACAATACTACACAGGGTACCATTGATTAAACAGATTAGAAAGGTATCAGATACATGGTTTATAATCATTGACTTTATGATCATTGACTGCAGAAATAATATATTCCAGTCAATAGAGGAAACCAGAAAGTAAGCAATCATTGCAGTGAACAATATGAACTCAGAATTCCTTTCCAACCCTGCCCAGATGTATTGATGCCTGGGCACTCTGTCATAGTAATATTAAAAGGAGACTGGGCATCTAAACTTCATATTAGAATTTCACATGAACCTATTATAGTGATATATTCAGTTAGCAAGAGGACGTAGTAAAGAATCATATCAGTTCCCCTTTCTTTTCATCTTTTTTGTATCTAGTATTGCCTGCCACTGTAATATTTCAATGTTCTCCATCGTACTTACAGCTATAGTGACTTATTTTGCTTTATTGATTTGCTGCCCATCAAATTTGTATCTGATCTGCCTCATTGGCAAACTGTCATTGACAATGGGGTTTTATTAATTTACAAAGTGATATATACCTCTTGGTCTTAAGTGGCACCATTGAGCCCTTATGCCACCCCACCTCCAAATTAATAAGATCCTTTATTCTGTCTGCAACCTACCTATTGCTTCATTGGCCATGGTAAACATTAAGGTATTCAGCTGTGTATTTTCAATGAGAGGCTGTTTTTCCACTTCAAAAGAAAAAAAGTGGCAGTGAAATCAATAGGTAGCAGGGATGACTTCTGTTTATTTTAGCCTAAGCAGTTTGAACACTTGCCTGCAGTTCCTGAGGACATAAAATGTATAATTAGATTGCATAATTTTACTAGGATATCTAAATATAAATTATTCCTTGTCAATTTTATTTTATTTTTCATTTAAGGCGGGTTATGTCAAATTTGGTGGCACATGCCTGCAAACCTAGAGCTGGGGAGGCAGAAATAAGTGTGTTACTGTAGCTTGATGGCCAGCTAATCTGGCCTAATTAGTGAACTCCAGGCTAATGAGAGAACATATCTCAAAAAGAGGTAGACAGCACACCTGAGGAGCAATGCCTACAATTGTTCTCATGCACACATATGTACCCACACACACATGAACACAGGTACACCACATACACAAATAGGCATGCAAAAAAAGATGATTTATAATAATTCTTTTTTAATGTTTATTGTTATCATTATTAACGACATGTTTCATATGGATACAACATGAGTTGGTATCCTCTTTTCCCTCCTCCCTGCCCCAATTCGGTTGGGGACGCTCCTCAGTAGAGTTGCAAATATTCACCATGGGGTTGAAGTTTATGCATTGCAGGATCAGTAGACAGTTATTTTGGGTGAAGAGAATGCCTCTGGGCATGATGTCTCAACCTGTGGCTCTTACAATATTTCCCACCCCTCTTCTTCAAAATTCCCTGAGCCATGGTGGGTAACTTTTATGTCTTCTTTGGTGATAAGCTCTTTGGAGCTTCTGGATCTCTGCTTTGGTAGGTGTGGAGTATCTTCAGGGTCTGTCTTCTACGCCATGGTGCTGATTACCAGGAGCAAGATGGAAGCAGCACCCATGCTCATCTACCCAATTCCTCTGTGGATTCATCTGTGGCTTGGCTGAAATGTGAGGGGTAGTCTAGCTCCTCCAGGCTCACTACCTTCTGAAAAAGAAGAACACATTATCCAATGGAGAGTCAAGTCAGCATAATTTAAATGGGATAAGCATTATTAACTTAGGGAGAATTCGATGTATGTAACTGCTCCTTTAGCCAAAGACTAGTGAGAGCTTGACAGAGGAGAACATAATCTCTGTCTCCATAGGATTCTGATCTGGTTCCCAATTACAGATAAGGTTTCCTGTACACTGAGCAGAACTCTTAGCCAATCAGAAAGGTATTGGTTACCCACTGAGGCTATGTGCAACCATCAACCTGGGGCTGATTGTCAGGCTATCAGTAAGAGCAGTGTTTATGTTGTCACTTCCCCTGCAATTTCTCCTGTCATCATTATTGTAGATTCAATATTCCGATTTACTTTCCCTCTTTCTCTGGAGTTACCTGTAGAGGAACAAACATTGACTCCTTTCCCTGTCAGCAATGACACCAATCCTTTTTATGCAGGCACTGCCTCACATGGCCCATCAGCAACTTGCCCAGGAACCTTGTTTCTCCTCTGGAAACTAGAAGCAGATAGGAAGTCTTATACTGAGAAGGGCTGTAGTAAATATACATGTTATTGACATTGTCCCACTATTTTTCTGGGCATAGTGAGTTCCATGGTCTTATGCCTGTCCGGACTTCCTGCACTGAGAAACTTCTAAAAACGATGCCTATTTTGGTATCTGTATATTCACACAATCTGGAAGGGGTAAGATGCATGCATACGTTGCCTCAAGCCTCCCTATTAACCTGATCCCTAGGAAATTACTACTCTACTTTCTGTTCCTAAAGCCTGGCCTAGTCTGGACACCCATTATAAAATGAATCATGTATTATGTGTCACCATTTGCCTTAGGTAACTCAGTATATTTTCTAGGTTTACCTTTGTTGTAATGTAGATCAGAATTTCATTCCTTTTCTTTTAAAATATTTAATTAATTAGTTAATTAATTTGATAGAGAGAGACAGAGAGAGAGAGAGAATAGGCATGCCAGGGCCTCTAACCACTGCAAATGAACTCCAGATACATGTTACTCCATATGCATCTGGCTTACATGGGTACTGGGGAATCAAAACTTGAGTCTTTAGGCTATGCAGTCAAGTGTCTTAACCAGTAAGCTATCTCTACAGCTCTCATTCCTTTTCTTAATCAAATATTTTTCCATTGCATAGATGTAATTTATTCATAATTTATTTCTTAAATTTTTCTATTATGAATAATGTTTTGTGAAATTTCATGTACACACGTGTATGGTTATCTTTCTGTTATTTTTAAGCATATACTCAGGTGTGGAATTTTTGCACCATTTGTGAAGGATGATCAACTATTAGAGTAGCTGACAAAATCTTAAATATAGTGGCTTCTTAGTTTCATATTCCCCTATTAGTAATGTGTGATTTTATTAACAATGAGTTTTCTCACAAACCCATTATTTTAGTATTTTTGACCCTAGTGCATATGTTTTAACACTGTGATTTTGATTTGCAGTTTCCTAATGGCTGGGAATGTGCATAAATTTGTACAGGACTATATGTTTTACATAAATTTGTTCATATCATACATGTTTTATTTTTTATTAGTGAGTGTTTTTTTTTAATTTTTTGTTTATTTTTATTCATTTGAGAGTGAAAGACAGACAGATAAAGAGGCATAGAGAGATTGAGAGAGAGAATGGGCACGCCAGGGCCTTGAGCCACTCCAAACGACCTCCAGATGCATGCGCCACCTTGTGCATTTGGCTTAAGTGGATCCTGGGGAATCGAGCCTTGAACAGGGGTCCTTAGGCTTCACAGGCAAGTGCTTAACTGTTAAGCCATATCTCCAGCCCTGAATGAGTGGTTTTGTTTATTAGTTTTGTACACAGTGTGTATACAGTCATGTTGGTATCATCATTAGCTTCCTTTCCCCCCCTCCGCAGGGACCTGTTTTTCCTTCTGCAAATGACTCTTGATATTTCTTTGTCTTTGTTCCAATGCTCATTTTACCAGATAGAATGCATCTTTCCATATAGTACCATTCACATTTTCATATAAAAATGAATGCATATATATATGTTCTTCATATGAAACTGGGAATTCTTTTAAATAACAAGGAGAAATACTGACTAAATTGCGATTTTACATTTTCCAAACCATCAAAAATACCTAAATACATATTTCCACATAAACTTATAAGAACTCTATTCACAGGTTTATATGCTAAAACATGCTTTATACAAATTTTTGAGTATCACTTTTTCCCCTAAGTTATTCCTAATCTAAAGCTCTCCAAATCAACTGGCATATAATCTACTAATTCCTTTTAGTCAATCTCTTTACAATATTATGTAGTTTGAAACTATGAAAAATCCATTTGTTTCCTTCTGCATGGATCTTGAAAGACTTTTTTGCAATTTTTTTGAATAGCATGATAAAAACCATCCTTGCAAATATTTCTCATGGTCAGAGGCTTTTCTATTTGTGATTTTATATTTATAGTTTAGTTTCTAGAATATCAGAATTGATAAGTATTTGTTTATATTGTATTAACCACAAAAAAGGAAAGAACATTTCTATCAGTTGTTATTCATTCAGATGATTTTGAGTGACATTAGGTGTTTGTTCATATACATTTGAAGGTTGTTTTATGTAATCAAAGTATATCTAGAGAGGCTGGAGAGATGACTTAGTGGCTAAGTGCTTGCCTGCAAAGCCTAAGGACCCCGGTTCGAGGCTTGATTCTCCAGGACCCACATAATCCACATGCATAAGGTGGCACTTGCATCTGGAGATCATCTGCAGTGGCTGGAGGCCCCATTGCACCTATTCTATCTCTCTCTATTTCTGTCTCTCACTATTTCTGTCTTCTCTCTCTCTCTCTGCCTCTTTCTCTCCCTGTCTGTTCCTCTCAAATAAACAAAAATTAATATATATACACATATGTATATTAATATATATGTATTATATATGTATATATGTTAGATAGATAGATAGAGAGAGAGAGAGAGAGCACCAAATATGGTGGTGCATAACTTTAATCCCAGCACTCAGGAGGTAGAGATTGGGGGATTGCTGTGAGTTTGAGGCCAGTCTGAGACCATATAGTGAATTCCAGGTCAGTCTGGGCTAGTGAAAGACTTAACCTCAGAAAAAATTATTATACCTACTAGGATATTAATTGAATTTGAATTACATGTCTATATTCATTTTAAAACAACCACCTTATTTTTGTCTTTCCATGAAAAATACACAATATTTTTACAGTTCTGATATTTTGTGATCTTCAATATATATTTAGGCTTTTTAAAAATAGTTAATTTTCTTACAAAATATGTTCCAAAGTATACTATATTTTTGTTCAATTAAAATTAGTTTTCATATTTTAGACTTTTATTAAAGGATTGCACTATACAAGAATAAATAGATGGACACATAGATTGATGAATGGATATAGAGAGGGGTGATTAATAGGTAGGTAGGTAGATAGATGATAGATAACTATTAACAAGCCTGTGCTTTGAGGAATGACACTTACTCTGTGGGTATTCCAGAGACAGAACAGGGGTGGTGCTGCCCACATTCAGAGTCGCACTTCCCACCTTAGTTTTTCCTTTCTGGAAACATCTCCATTATAAAGCCAGTCATATGTCTCCTAGCGGACACTATTGAGTCCGTGAAGTGCCAGTGAAGATGAGTGATCACCATTAACTGGAGGAAACAAAGAAATACAAGAACTGGAGGTGGAAGTAGTGCATGTTTCTGTCTGTTCTTTTTTTTTTTCCCTCTCATGCAAAAGATGTTTCTTAATTTTGCTTAAATCTCTATAGAAATCAACTTGATATTAAATGTTAATAAAGATAAATTGGACTGACTTAGGTTCTTTTGTGAAAAAGAATTATTGACTGATTGAGGATTGATTCATCCTCCTATGATTTATTTATTTACACAATTGTACACTTATTAGGTACAAAATGAAAGTCCTTACTTTCTTGTGCAGCTCATTTTGGCCCAAAGTTGTAAGAGAAGTCATATGTTAAAAACAGTTTGACACTGATAGGTGTTAAGGAAAACAGTTAGATATGATAAAGTAATGGAGTTGGGAGAAAAAGTGGGCTCAATCTTTCATGGGGTGACAGGGGTTTCTCACTGAGAAGTATTCTCAGAAAAGACTTGGAGAGAATCAGATTGATCCTTGAGCGTATCATGGGGTTTTAAATTCCAAAGAGAGAAAACAGCAGACACAAACTGCAATGTATTTCTTGCATAGGTGTTCAAAGTATTTATTGGCATACTCTGTTTTATTTTTTGAAACAAAACATTTTCATCTTTCAAAGACATAACCACAATGAGCATTTCCAAACACATTGACACTAGATTCCATTGAAAGCCTTCAGTTTCCTCTCAGATATTTTGTGAGGAAATTTACAGTCAATAACGTGTATATCTAATCATATTAGAACCAGGTGCCTGGTGAGTTCTGAATCTTAATCAAAGTTTCTATAGCTCTGTGTGTCTCCATTTAGAGATTCAAAGCACCATCTTCAAATTTCCTTTTGTTTGATAATAATCATTAAGTCAGGTTCCATAATTATGAATATAAAACCAATCTCCATTGGTTTGGGGAAAATTTCAAGTCACTCTTAACTGAAATATAGTAAAACATACTACTTTTATCAGAATTACATTGCTAATATAATACTGATTAATTTTCTTTCTTGATTCTAAATTATAAGTGAAAATGTTTCAAGGAATTTTGTTATTGATGAATTACTTTTCCTTGCCTTTGTCTAAACATTTGAACCCACAACTTCAGCAGAATAAATAAAAGCAATAGCACATTTTACTTTGTGTCCAAAGGGGCTTTACAATGGGAAAAATGGGATAAGAAATTAGTTGATGTTCATGGTGCAGGGCCACATCTGTGAGCAGCCATATTTTGTTGTATTTTGAACATGGTATTGCCATTAGGTCATCTTGGAGGAGTATGAGTGTGACTGTATCATCAATACACATTTCACAGCTATATGATGTTTCAGTTAACTTCTCTGGCTGAGATGATATACTGGACAAAAAACATATTAAGTGAAACCAGCTTGCATTTCCAGATTATGGTCCATCATGATGGAAAAAGCATGGTGGTATGAGCTGGTCCCACTAGTCCAAGAGTGAGGAAGCAGAACATGGAAGAGTGGAGATTCAGCTAGCTCTCTCCTTTTTATACATCTGGGAACACAGACCATAGGATGGTGCTGCCCACTGTTAGGGTGTGTCCTCCTATCTCCACTAACTAACCTGGAAAATATCTCTCAAAAATATCCAGATTTGTTTTCATAGTGGTTCTAAATCCTGTCAAATTCATGACCAGTGATTAAACGTCACAGCTGGTTAGAATATTTGCTCAGGATAGGATCATCAGGTCACTCCATGTTAAGCATAGACCTTGAGCTGAGTGACTCAGTTCAAATAAGGTCAATTGATAATCCTCCTGTGGTACACCTTGGCAATAGACCCTTAGAAGTGTGCAATTCAGGCCACAGCTAATGTTTGAAGGTAAAGTGACGTGTTTCTTTTGAAAATGATGGATAGTCATGGCCAAGTGTAAAAGGACAAGGGGTACAGTGAGAATAATATACAAAAAAAACCCTTTATGTGATGACACTAAAGATATGTTATACTAAATTAGCCCGTATGTGGTCTAAATCATTTTTGATATGTAAGTGCATTTTATTTTAAATTATCAATGGTCTTAATCCTAATCAAATGTTAAAAATATCATAGGGCATCATTAAATAAATTAAAATCTATTTTAGCTAAAAAGTATTTTAATAAAATAATTTAAAAATGAAAAATAGAAACGACTTTATGTGCATTTTTTAGTTTATGCAACTTATTTGTAAAATTGATTTTATGGAAATTCTAAATTAAAATGCAGAAGAGAATGATCAAAATTGCCAGGTTGGAATTTCACAAATAACTTCAGTGGGTCTAGAACAGAGACTATCAAACCATGAACCAAATCTGCCAAGCCACCTGTTTCTGGAAATAAAGGCTTCCTGGAGCAGAGCCACTCTCATTCATTTACATGTTTGGTCTGGCTATTTCATACTGTACAAGCAGAATTACATATTTGTGAAAGACCTATATGGTCCGTAAATACCAAACCTACTACCTGACCTGCTTGAGGATTTTTTTTTCTGTTTTGTTGTTCTATGGTATTATACTTCTTTGCTTTGCTTGATAAAAATTTTAGCCTTATATTATATTTCACAGTTAGAATTTATCACAAACTGCTTACTATATCACAAACTACTTACTAATATATAGAATTTGGGAGTGTTTTACCCTTTAGAAAAATTTTCACTGAGAATTTGTTTTCTCTGTTACTCTATATCTTTAGAATCTGTTATTATCATTTTATCCAACAATGTTTTATTCTGTACTTTAAATCATTTGAACTTCTCTTGTCAGGTAGTTAAGTATCCTGATAGTTTAATCTCCCTGGATATAGAGAGACATTCTCACATATTGCCTAACATTGTTTTATAAAGAAAGACCAACTGAAACCAAAACAAAATATTCACTGTTTGTTAATGGTGTGTTCTTATTCAGTATTTTTCACATAACCATTTCTTCTACAGCCTGTTTACAATTTAGGAGTAACAATTCACCCAACTTCTGTTTCATAGATTTCCAAACTGCCAGAGATCACAGTATTTTTCTAATCTTAAGTATTTATTCATCAATACAACAATATTAAAACATTCCCAATTTCATAAAGAACATTTTTAAATGCAAAATTGTCCTGAAATGTTTTTAGTATCTCTAAATCAAAATTTACCCTGAAAATTATAGACATATAAAGAATAAAGCAAAGCAGTTTTTTAAACTGTTGTCTTCAAATAAAAAAAATGGCAGGAGAGAGAAAATGATTTGTTCTGCCTGTCATAAAATCACCTTTAATGTTTGTCACTTCCTTCGCATGTATGTCCTTTTGCACTTGGGAAAATTCATTTCACAATGAGCTTCTTTGCATTCCTGCCTTCTTTGAATATCTTGGAATGGAAGCTCTTTGGAGGGAGGACCTGTATCTCTCACATGTTAAATCTCTGACACAAAATGGGACACAAGTAAATGTAAAAACATCATTAGACCAAACACTTCAATCATCCTCAGTTTTGAACAAATGGACTGGGGAGGTGGTGACAGCTGGAGCCTACTTGAGATGTCAATACCTTTGGGTACTTTTGTCAGGCTACAGCCTGAGGCCCTTTCTGTTGAAGAGATAATAGAAAATATTAAATATAGTGACAGGTGACTTAAGCAAGAAAAGAAGTAAAGTGAAGGAACATGCCTAGGGGCAGACCATTTGAAAAATTGTTAGGGAAAGACAAAAAATTATGCAGTGGAAATATTGTTTTTCAAATGTGTGAGAGCTAAACACAATAGTTTTAATTAGATTTATAGAGAGAATATGTGCTGTTTTGAACAAAGAACAGTAGTAAAGTGATGCTTATAGAATTCAAACTCCTGCCTCTAATATAGCATAGTCAATATTACTCAGTATCAGGGTAAAATTACATGCATATACTATTGAGATGTGAACAATATGAGAAAACTTGTGGTTACAAAATAAAATTAAATGACTTCTTTATTACAAGGTTGACCTAGCATAGTCTAGGTGTTAAGGAAATAAGAATTAGCATTAAAAGTTTGTTTCTGAGCTAGGCGTGGTGGCTCACACCTTTAATCCCAGCACTTGGGAGGCAGAGGTAGGAGGGTCGCCAAGAGTTTGAGGCCACCCTGAGACTACATAGTAAATTCCAGGTCAGCCTGAGCCAGAGTAAGACTCTACCTCAAAAAACCACACACACACACAAAAAATGTTTGTTTCCGTTAGCTAGAGGAGAGAAATTAACATTTTAAATAGTAAATATTTTGCCATCATATATACCTCTTTGTGGTATGTTTTTCTTGCATACATTTTCAACATCAATATAAGCATAGTAGGTTTGCTCATAAAATGACAATATATACAAAATATATTAGAATAAAAAAGTAAGGTTAACAAAATCTATAGGCAAGTAGTGTTAAATATAGAGTGGTGGATCTGTATACATTTAAGATCAAAACCAGTTCTTCCTCATCACATATTGTAGAACAGCTTCAGAACCTTCAGCAAGAGACTTTATGATTTTACTCCTGGAAAATAAAATAGTAGTTAATTGTCCATTAGGTATAAGGCTCAGGACCATTATTTTTGGCTCTAATTTTTTTCTACTTATCTCCATATTATAGCTATTATCTATCGATCCATCTTTCTATGTAAAGCAAATAATTTAATTTTGCTATTCAAATTTCATATTAGGAACATGTTTAGTTCTTTAAGATATTCCTTATTGCTTAAGGCCATGCTTGAAAAAAGTAAATAAAAAGTCATACATATTACTATGTTAGGTATGAATTTTAAATGTGCTTGAAAGAGGAATAAGAGGGAATACATGTTAATTTGTTCACTATGAATTAAAAAAATGTAGACTTTGAACTGCAAGAGAATTATATCTAGTTATAATCTGTAAACGTTTATATTTAGACTCAATTTGTGCCACCAAATAAATGTTACTATTGAAATTTTATTTTTTTCCATATGTATTCCCTATGGACTAACAATCAATCTTCATCAAAAGGAAAAACTAATGAGAAGTGTAGCTATCTAATATAAATGAACTCAATCGTGGCTGTTTTCTGTTTGAAATCACCACCTGTTTCTATGAGCATTTTCAGGCTACCCAGTATTTTGTGCTGCCCAGAATGAAGTTTGAGACAACACTAAACTATAAATCTAGGAAACATGCTTGTTTTCTACAATTCTAACATATCAAACAGTTGCTGTGAGTTACACTAAACTGATAGAAGTTGATCTTAATAAATCATATATATATATGTGTGTGTGTGTGTGTGTGTTTATCTATATCTATTATCTATATTTATTATCTATATCTATTATCTATCTGTGTGTCTATGTGTTAAATAGCAAACCATGTATTTAATATAACTTAAAAGAAGATGTAAAACTGCCTGGAAATATGCATTAGTGGTTAAGGCACTTACCTGAAAAGCCTAAGGCCCCAGGTTCAATTCCCCAGTACCCACATAAACCAGAAGCACAAGGTTGCACATGCATCTGAAATTTGTTTGCAGCAGCTGGAGGCCCTGGCGTAGTCATTCTCTCTCTCTCTCTCCCTCACTCTCTCTCTCTCTCTGTTTCAATCTCTCTTCCTCTCTGTATCTGTTTCTCTCAAATAAATAAATAAAAATAAAATATTAAAAAAGAGAAGACATAAACCATGGTTCAAGAATATATGTGGTTATTAAGTGTAATTCAGACTTTGACAAATCTCTCTTGTCAAATAAATATAGAATACATATTCTTCAGGTTCCATACATTTTCTGGCTTTTTAATTTTTCCTTTGTGTTAGCAAATGCAAAAGTCTTTCATCATGCCCTGTAATATATAGATGACATCCTCTGTGAATATGGAATAAGTTCCTTGAAATTTCAAGAAGAATTGGATTTATTGTTACTTACATTGTTAGTTCAGTTAACAAATAGAGCAATCATGTTTTCAAAGAATTGTTTTAAAATTTGGAATCAGAGTAAATATCTGTAATTCTTTAACACATTTATATGGGAAATAGTTATGAGTATACAAAGTCAAATATTTCACTGACTAGAACACTGGCTGTGAATAAAATAATTAGCATTCATGAAATTCTGTATATACATTTGTTATGCAGGGCATATTTCTGTGCCTATGTGTTGATAATCTTCTACCATTAAAATTCAATGAGGTAAATTGAGTACAATAGCAAGAGTAAAATCTCATGGTTCAATTAAGTATCTGTTTATTCATTTAGCTTTCTGCCATTTTGAAAAAGCACTTTAAGATAGACCATACAACACAGGATTTTATATTTTAAGTGGATCATATTACACAGGAAAAAAATGAGTTAGTTTTATGAGATAGCTTTTGAACAATAAACAGGTTATCTCTAAAGTTGTTGTAAAAATATTGTGAAGTTGCTTGCCCCTTTTCTGTCTGATGACATAGTGTAGTTTGATGGTTCTAGTAAAGCCCAGGATTAGTACACACTGTGCCCGCTCAATGGTAGTCCCATTTTTCAGATATACTCATAAAGCATTTATTAAATAATTGAGAAAATGATTAACTTTTCATGTCATCTTTCAAGTTATCTCTCTCTCTCCTCCTTCTCTCATTCTCTCACTTTTCATTTTCACAATCAGTCCTTGTGATATCAGACTCTCCCATTATGTTCAATCAAGTTTAATGCCCTCGGTTTTGAGAAACTGAATTAGGTGGTCTTCAGCATAATAAACAACCACCTGATTCCCTACACAGTCTCTCCTGGCTATCATCCTTATCCCATTTCTCATCTTTAATCATCAACTTGAAAGAATTTATATGTGAAACTTACTTCCTGTCACTGCCTACTTTTTTAAAAACAAACTCAGCATTTGATTTTCTGCAAATTTTCTGAAGATATAAACTTTTCCACGACTTCATACCACTTTCACACCACTTAATTTAATGAATATTTTTCCAGTATTCTTACCTAAAATCTCAAAATCATTCATACATGTTGACTGCTTCAACCTTTTATAAACACTGCCTAACCATGTGCTCTGGATTTTATTTCCACATTACCTTCTATTTGATCAGTAAATTGTAAGTGCCCAGTTTTTCATGAAAACAAACATTTTCTGAAGAAACCTTAAATAGATTCCTGTTTCTTCCATTATTATTAGTAGACAAATTTCAATTTTTTTGCATACCACCAAAATCTTCCATGAGCTTCACTGAAAATGTAATATTACTTTCAAAGACATAATACAAGTGTAGCACAACATAGTTTTTTTTTTCAATCATTCTCAAACCATGGCTGCATGCAAGATCCCAATCATTAATAATTCCACTCACAGAGAGTGAGTGTAGGCTATCAATCTAGATAAGAGGTCATGAAAGAGAAATAAGAGGTAATGATTTTGAACCAACAGTAATAAACATACACACAAAATATATACATGAGGATAGATTTAAATTCAAGCTGTGCATTGATCACAAATGCTGAATTATCATATTCACTTTGACCAATAGGTGACTGTTGTCTCTTTACCTCCTCAGGTGAAATTCCCATACATCATCGTCACACCAACTGGGAAACAGACACCAACTATTATGCAACATTCTTATTTTAGATTACCACAAAACGAAATATGGTAATGTGAAAAATCACACAAAAGAAAAACAAAGTGATTATCTTAGATCTGTTCAAGCCTCCATGATATAAATCAGTCAACTTCTTACAGAAAATATAAAGATCATGAATAAAGATTACCTCATACACAGTCCCATCTCCACCCATCACTGCCATGGATAATGATAACACAGACCTTTTCTCTGGTGCAGGATATGGAAGGCTAATTATAATTTGGGATATATATATATATAATATATATATATATATATATATATATATATATATATATGTATACACACACACACACACACACACACACACACACACACACATATACATATATATATTTCCTTCCTTGCAAGGGCATAAGACAAAAATCTTACCTATGGCTTCTCATTGGTCTGACAAAATTTTTGACTATATAATGTAAAGGAGGAAGAATTTTATTTAGTTCCAAATTTCAGAGTTCAGTACATCACATCTTTTTTGCATATCCTTGGACAGAACATCATGGTAGTATGAGTATGAGTGCCAAAGATACACAGAATATAGAATAGAAAAGACAGGGATGGGGCCTGTGACAAGCTATAGTTCAAAAGCACATGCTATGCATGACCTACTGACCTTGGTAGGCCAACATTTACAGAACCTCTCCAATTCAATTCTATCACTTCCATGCATGAGCCTTTTGAAAAGACATTTAACAAATAAATCTAATTTTCATTTTCCCCTTTGGCACTGTATTTGTTCTTTAATTGGCAATTTAAGCCTTGTACCAAACCAGCTATTTCCGGTTTATAGAGACTATCTAAATCTCACTGAATTCCATGACTTTGTACCCATTTATACATTCCATTTGAGACAAAATGAGGTGTTTGTTAGGAAGGCATACTATATGAGATATCATGACAGGAGATTATGGTTACACAATGCAAATAATTGTATGGGGTTAAAGACGTATAAAATCTATCCAACAAGAGTATACTTGCAAGAAAAGAAAGTGAAATCCCTTCCAGAATATAAGTCATTCAATGTAATCAATCTGTCTCTACATAGCTAAAGATCTTTCTATGTGATGGGATCATGTCAAGAATTCAATGTTAGTCCTTCCTACTCCCAGACCACATTCATTAAAGGCTGTGATACATTTTTATTTTCTATTTTATTTTTTTTACAGTCAGTTTGGTACCATTATTAGGCTCATCCATGACCTACCCCCTCCCCTTGGCCCCTCCTTGTTGAGGTATGGGGGTCATTCATTGTGGAGTTAGCCCACAGTTATGGGTAAACTAAATGTCTCTGCTTATCATGACCTAACATGTGGCTCTGACATTCTTCCCGCCCCTCTTCCGCAAAATTTCCCTTAGCCATGTTGGGTCTGCTTCAGTGATGAGGTGTTGGGGGCCTCTGAGGCTCTGGCTCTCTGATTTGGTAGGACTTGATTTTTCTCTGTGCTGATCTCCTTCCCCCTTGTGCTGGTATCTGGTTCATCAGGAAAACAGCGCCCTTGCTTGTTTCGCCCATTTTTCTTAGTTTCAGCTGGGGCCCTTTTGAGGTATGATGGGGTGGCTCTCTCCTTAGGATCTACATGTATCTGAAAAAGAGAAGCAGATTCTCCAACTGAGAGCAAGTTAGCATCAGGACAAATGAGATAACCCTTTTTGTTTTATAGAGAATTTAATAGGTGTAGGGTTAGGTATGGTAGCTGAGATAAGTTACAATGTTTCTCTAATTCGTAACTTCACTTAAAAATGGCAGGATTGGGCTGGAGAGATGGCTTAGCCGCTAAGGTGTTTGCCTGTAAAGCCAAGGAACCCAGGCTCAACTCCCCAGGACCCACATTAGCCAGATGCACAAGGGGTCGCACGCATCTGGAGTTCCTTTGCAGTGGCTGGCGGCCCTGGCACACCCATTTTCTCTCTCTCTCTCCCTCTCTCTCTCTTTCTCTCTCTCTCTCTCCCTGCCTCTTTCTCTCTCTCAAATAAATAAATAAAATATTAAAAAATGGCAGGATTTTGGATAGTGTTGCATGTGAAAATATCAATGGTAAATTAGAAGCGAAATGCTTAGTGAGATTTTTGGGGGGTGGAATTTAGTATGCAAACTTTAAATGCTTAAGTACATATGAGAGAAGGCCACATATAGAAATAATACATACCTTGGAATGGACAGTGGATACAACTCAGAACATTGAAGCCATGCAAATTTCTATGAGACTATAGGCCCCAGAATGCTTGGAATGCAGGTTTCTAATGAATATTAGGAATAGTTGCTACTCCATGTTCATTGGGTACAATTATCTCAAAGTCTTCATAGCATAGCAATGGTGGACTAAATTTGGGGGGAAAAGACAAAGCAGATTTCTGAAGACTAAAATACAATATTTAAGTAGAATGGTATTGTAGTCAGGTTTGCATTGTTGGTAGAAATCACCCAACCAAGAGAAGCTTGTGGGAAAAAGAGATTTATTTTGGCTTACAGACTCAAGGAGAAGCTCCACGATGGCAGGAGAAAATGATGACATGAGCGGAGGGTGGACATCATTCCCTGGCCAACATAACGTGGACAATAACAACAGGACAGTGTGCTAAACACTGGCTTGGGGAAACTGGCTATAACACCCATAAGCCCACCTCCAACAATACACTCCCTCCAGGAGGCATTAATTCCCAAATCTCCATCAGCTGGGAACCTAGCATTCAAAACACCTAAGTTTATGGGGGACACCTGATTCAAACCACCACAAATGGGCATGTTGTTGAGGTAGAGATGTATATTGTGAAAACCCCATTAACTGTGATAGCAGTTAACATATCTAAGTTAAAAACATTCACAGATCACTACCTGCCTGCTAGGTACCACATCTTGTACAATAACTACAATTTGAAGTATTACACAGTAAACTTTATAATAATTTGACGTCATTCTCTATGATCCATTTGCCTTTTTAGGCTTGGTATAGGCAAGTTGAAATAGGCAATGGCAGGAAATACGACATCTATAATTATTCTGTTCTTACTAGTGGCACTGATATCTGAATGCCTCTAGGAAGTGGTAATGCCTATTTTCATAGTTGAAAGACCATTTTAGAGGCTTATTGATGGTTTCCCTGTGATAACAATCTTCTTTGTATAAGTGAAAGAGCCAAAGGGGGAGCGGTTCTCTTCAGTTTCTCAGTTCATATATAAGCATATATTATTTTGCAATCTAGACATAATAATCTAATCTTAACACAAGTTCAGAGAACCACAGAGTCCACTGTAATATGGATACAAAGCAAATTTATAATCATCTTCTACATTGGGCCCTAACCTGATGCATTTATAAGCTCTTTAAAAGAAGAGAGCTTTCTTATGGTAGCATCAAAAATTTGAAGAAAACACAAAACCAAACCAATCAAAAACAAACAAAATAATTTAATCAAACTTCAGAGTGTACTGGTTTTCTAAATCTGCTGTCAGTTCTTAGCAGCTTTCCAATAGTTCTTCATAAGTCATCTTATTTCCTTTTCGCCATTACAACCACACTGGTAATTGTGCTGGCCTGCAGCACAAGTCGAAACAAACCTCGAAGGAGGGAGTGGGAATGAACCTGAGACAAGAACACAAGGAATAGAGCCAAGACAAGTTCTGATCAAGGCTCTGCTTTATTCAGGCGATACAAGCTTATATACAGAAGACAAAACTTTTTGGATAATGCCTACGTGCCTAAAGTCAGCTTCACCAGGGTCATATAATAATTTATGCCTCTTCCTGTTGCTCACCCCATCTAGGCTATATGTTAAATAATGTCATTGTGACTGGCGCCATCTCACCTGGGCTGCCTTCTCACCTAGGCTTGTAGGATAAGGCCTTTGTGTTAAGAGATCAAAGACCACCTGCAGCTCCCAAAGTCAAAGAGCAGCTGCAGCTCCCGACAGGTAATAAGACTAGAAGGAAGAAAGAAGATGGGCAGTTTAAGCAAAGCAAGATTTTTAAGGTTTTTAGCTTCCACTTCTTTAAAGGATTCTGGACTATGACCTGGTTCAGGTTTATTTTTTATTGGCACTTCAAGCAGATGACTACAGACTAACCTAAGTTTACTTTCTGTTAATATACACAGAGTAATGCTGAAGCAGTCTAGAAGTCTAGGGTCCTGAAAATAAAAGCAAGGAATATCTTTGAACCTGTAGTGGGAGAATCTGGGTCATCTTCATCTCCTTCCCCAAAAGGAGTCTTCATGTTGCTAGAGGTCAGTGACATAAGGGGAGAATCTGCTTTAGCCTGATCTCATTAGTTAGTAGAAAAGGAAATAAAGAAAGGAGATCATGCCCCTTTGTGAAAACCTGGGAGTACCTGGACACCTGGAACTGAGGCTAGATTGACCAGTTTAGCCCCATCCCATAAATGTCACCATCTGGGTCTGTAGGTGAGCTTTCTCATTTCAGTTAACCTCACTTCTATCTTCTGTTGGGCAAGAGCACCAGACTTGTCCCTACACTTAAGTCCTATAAACTCTACCTGTATAAGCTCTATAATAAAGTCATCCTGAGCTATATGGTCTGTGGGTTTCATTTACCTGAATTCGTAAGACAAGAATGTGGAAGTCACTCATTCTGTGAAATCTATTTGGGACCATGAATACCTGGCACTATACCTCTTGAGTTATTACCTATCTGATAGCTGAGAAAGGCTCTGTTGCATCATGTCAATACATTAGTAGGCTGTCCATCTATTTAATTTAATTTAATTTTTAGGAATACTATGACCAACTAGACAATGTCTGTGATCTCGTTTCATCAGAGGTTCTGATTGCAACTTTGGCTCTGTTGTCTGTTTTGGTCAAACTACCTTAGAAGAGGTTGAAGAGCTCATTTTTAAGTATAACTTATTCCAGAGGCCATAAGTACAAACAGAAATGCTCTTCAAATTACCTAGTGCAAAGTTCCAACAAACTTGCCACAAGTTAGAAATATTTTATATAAAAATTTCACTTATGCCCCCAAGCATACTTAAATACCATAACTTGTCTTAAGCTGAGATAAATGTGAGCAGCATACTTAAAGTAGTCTAAAGTTATGCAAAACCAACTAACACAAAGCCTATTTTACAGTAGTGTGTTGGGTATCTCATGTAATTTTATGAAAACTATTAATAGTAAAGAAGAGCATAGCTGCATGTGTGTACATTTACAGCATTTTAGAGCAGTAAGTTAAGAGATATAATTCAGAGGCAATTTCATTTATCTATTTACGTGTGTGTGTGTGTGTGTGTGTGTGTGTGTACATCACAGAGTCAATTGCTCAGTACTTGAAAGGACCTTAAGCTTCACATGAATAGCCCAGGAATTAACCTCTACTGGCAGGCTTGCAAAGAAGTACATTAACCATTCAGCAATTTCCATAGCCCATGAAACTTTACATAAAAATATAAATCATGACAACATATATACCTACAAATTCCCAAACTAAAGAATTAATATTGCCAGGCATAGTGGCACACACCTTTAATCCCAGCACTTGGGAGGCAGAGGTAGGAGGATTGCCATGAGTTCGTGACCACCCTCAGACTCCATAGTGAATTCCAGGTCAGCCTGAGCTAGAATGAAACCCTACCTCCAAAAAAAAAAAAAAAAAAAAAAAAAAAAAAAAAAAATTACTATTTTCTGGAAGGGCATTTTACATAAAGATTTTGGGGGGAGGATTAACTCAAAAAGTTTTCATTTAGCTTGCATCTGAGTCTGAGGCTTTGCTTGGATGTTTTCTGTCAATTAAAATAGTGTATTTAGCAGATATTTGTTCTTCTACAATCCCAATGAGATTTAGATTTGTTCTTTTCAGGATTATAAAAAACAATCAATTGTGAAAAGATAAAATGTACTTTTTGCTTTACTAATGTCACTACTCCAGAATTTAATTTTGGTTTGTATGTCCAAAGTATTAACATCAGAGATCTTCTTGACAAACATCATCTCTAACCTCTCTCTCTCTCTCTCTCTCTCTCTCTCTCTCTCCCTCTCTCTCTCTCTCCCTCTCTCTCTCTCTCTCTCACACACACACACACACACACACACACACAAACACATGAGAGAGAGAGAGAGAAAGAGAGATAACAAAATAAGAAAAGAGAAAAATAAATAAAATTACTTATATAGAGATAAATATTTCTTTAAATCAATTTGAAATTTTATAAAGTTAAGTTTGTTTAGAAGATAACATATTGTGAAATTATTTGACAGGCGAAAATATAGTGTTTTAACTCTTCACATAATTAAGTGTACTATTAGAAAAAGTACTAGAAAATTTTCCAACATTTATTTTGTGGGATTTAGATTCTTAGGGTTTCAATTTAGATATTTAACATTGATTTGTAAAAGGGCTAGAACAAATTCATGGTTCTAATACTGATTCCTAAGTTCCAAGTTATGGCTTGACTTTGTTGTATGCTTTCTTTATTTCTTGAGCTCTGATAAAAGTTCTCTTGCTCATTAGCTCTACACCTATTTCTCTATCATACTTCTTTTATTTAGTAGTTTATTGAGTATTAGAATACATGAGCATAATATAGTTTGATTGTATTTCCATCCTATTACACTCCTTTCTCCCTTCTCCCTCTCCTATTCCATTGAGAACCCTCATTTTTCCAAGTCATCCTTCTTCTACTTTGATGCCTCATTGTTTTTATCAAACTCTGTCCTCCATGTCAAAATGTTGAAGGGCTCAGGACTTTTATGGGTCTTGTGGGGGTAATAATAACCACAGTGAAGTCATGAGTGTACCAGTCAGTTCGTGACTAATGTCAATGTCCCAAATAACTCCTTCCATCCCTGTAGCTCTTACATTTTTTTTTTTTTTCGAGGTAGGGTCTCACTCTAGCCCAGGCTTACCTGGAATTCACTATGGAGTCTCAGGGTGGCCTCGAACTCATGGCGATCCTCCTACCTCTGCCTCCCAAGTGCTGGGATTAAAGGCGTGCGCCACCACGCCTGGCTCTCTTACATTCTTTCTGACACCTCTTCTGAAATGTGCTCTGAGCCTTGATGGGTGTGACAGAAATGTCTCATTTAGTGTTACGCTCTCAACAGCCTTTTCTCTGTTGAGTTTTAAGTCTACACAATGTCTTCTGTCATCTCTACAGAGAAGCTTCTGTGGCTAGCAGTGAGAGCAGAACTAGTATTTTTCCATCATCTCTCCACAGTGTTATCTGAGCCCTGATGTCTGTGATAGAAATGATTTCCCTTCTCTTCTCTTAACCTTCATGAGTATTGGGTTTCCCCAGTATTTATAGCGATCTGTAAAGGGAAGCTTCTCTAACAGAAGGTGAGAATGGCTTGAATCAATTGGTATAAACATAGATTTAGAAGTCAATTTGAGGCTGGAGAAATGGCTTAGCAGTTAAGGCACTTGCCCACAAAGCCAATGGATGCAGGCGCCATTCCTCAGGGCCTATATTATCTGGATGGACAACGTGGCGCATGTTTCTAGGGTTCATTTGCAGGAGCTGGAGGCCGTGGCATGATAACTCTTTCTCTCTTTCTCTCTGTGTGCTTCTTTCTCTCAATCTTTCAAATAAATAAATTGAAATAAAATATTTAAAAAAAATTAGAGAAAATAGAAGGCAATGTGGTGAGCTTAACATATTCGTTTAGCCAAAGAATAGTTTAGCTTCCCTATACAGCCTATGCCTTTCCAAGCTAGAAGTTTTTACTGGATTTTCGGTACCAAATATAAATTCTTTCCCAGTTAGTTGACCTTAAATCCAATTAGAAAGCAATTGGCTATCCTCATGAATTTTGTGGCATTATTACACCAGTGAGTACCTCTTGCCTGATTGTTTGATGGTATAACTTACAGCATGCAAGATTGTTGAGACTGTTTATTACTTTTCTCCCCAGCAGACATGGCTTCTAATTCAGTTCCGATTTTATTTCTTAATTTCCTTCTGTGACCTCAGCATATGGTGTATTCAGCAATGACTTATTATTTAGTTCATTTTAGAAACCTAGGGTATTGGAAATGATGTGTTGTTTTTGGGGTGCCATGGGCCTCCCTATCTAAAAACTCACTGGGGAAGAGACCCATACTTGGCACTTGGATTTACATACAAAAAGTAAGGCACCAGGGAAAGACTGTGTCCAACACAGCAGTGTACTTTTGTTTGAATACTCTTCCAGTGTGCTCTATTACTTAGAGAATGATTTTTAATATGCAGTGAGCATAGAATTTCATGTTGGGAGCATGTGTATTCTAAAAGAATACTATAGTGTGTTCTGATGCCATTTTTAGACACATTAATAAAATAAATGCACTTTTAAGGAACATAATATAAATATAAGCTCATCTCACAACTCTTCATTTGCACCCTCATCCCAGCTCTATCATGTTCTCTGTTTTTGTTTTCCCTGAGATGAGTTTTCTCACATATGTTTTTTTATGCATATAATAGTCCAGCCCCATTAAAATAAAACTAGTACACTCTCATGGCAATCAGTCATTTCTTGAGCCTATGTGAATAATTCTGGCTAAAACATATGATTTGTGATTACTTGTGGCAATATGCTTCATGTCCATAAAATAGTCATCTTAGTATAATTGAAAAATTTACTAAAAGGTCATCTTTTATGTGCTTTCTGTCTTTCTTCTCAGAACTCAATACTTTTGATTGGTTGATTGATTTATATAATAAACTCCCTGACCTTATAACTTGCAACACAATCTCCCTTTTCTACCCACATCAGAGCACTTAAGTATGAATGAACACAATATTATTACCTTGAAACTGAAAATGCCAAAAGCCTTCTACAAATACCTTTTTCAACTAATTTCTTAATTTATCATATTTATTTTGCTATTTATATCTTTTGAAAGCATGATTATTTCAATTCACAAAAATATGTACACATTGTAGACTTACATATTAATTTTCTATATTTTTATAATATGTATTTATAAAATAGACGGGTATATTATTTCATTTTCCAGAGAGCTATGTAGTATTAAATAAAATTTCTGAGGCTAGTTCTAATTTAAACTTTGGGATTTTATTAAAATATACTATTGTTGGGCTGGAGAGATGGCTTAGTGGTTAAGTAGTTGTCTGTAAAGCCTAAGGACCCTGGTTTGAGGCTCAATTCTCCAGGACCCATGGAAGCCAGATACACAAAGTGGTGCAGGCATCTGGAGTTTGTTAGCAGTGGCTGGAGGCCCTAGCACACCCTCTCTCTCTCTATTTGTCTCTTTCTCTCTGTGTAATTCTCAAATAAATAAATAAAAATTAACAAAAAAGTATTATACTTATATATATTATTGTATTTTTCAATAAAGACTTTTTGTTAATATTTTATTGTTATTTATTTATTTAATTGACAGAGAAAGAGGGTGAGAGAGGGAGAATGGATGTGCCAGGGCCTCCAGCAAACGAACTCCAGATGCATGCACTACCTTGTGCATCTGGCTAATGTGGGTCCTGGGGAATTGAACCTGGGTCATTTGGCCTTTCAGGCAAGTACCTTAACTGCTAAACCATTCCTCCAGCCCTTAATGAAGATTTAATTAAGATCTCAACATATCCTGCACATCAGCACATGTTACTTTATGTGTAATATGATGGTCTGTCATATTTGTTTATTTAATGTAGCCATATTTTATTAACTATAGTGTAATTGAATGAATACAGACTAGCATCAGATTCTTTCTCTCTGGTTGGCAATAGATAAAACATGTAGGACACTAGCCTGACATGGTGACACATGCTTGTAATCTCAGCATTTGAGAGGTAGAGAGGCAGTAGGATCAGGAGGTCTCAGGCAAGCCTCCACTAAGAAATTCAATTTGAGCTTGGTCTCCATGAGTCCCTGTCTCAACAAGCAAAACTAAAAATAAACCATGTAGGTTATATTGTGTGAAACTATGCAGCTGAGGTAATGTAGGTGATAGAGCATAAGAAACAAGGACGGAGGGTGTCCTAGACGACACATGGACATATGGGAACCTGCTAGGAAAGGTTCTGTGTTTGAATGTATTGGAAATTACATTGCTTTAGAAACTGTAGGCTGAGGTAGTTCTTCATGGTAGTTTCATAGTAGAAAATCTTCTTCAATCAAGAGTTATCACATTCATGAAGCTGGAAGCATCAAGGCAAGAGTTAAGCTGATTCATTTTTTTTTTCACCTTAGTCACTGTGTTTGCTCACTGTCATGGGCTTTGTCATTGGCAGGAGGGAACTCTGCCATGGGGAGATTAGTGACATGTGGTAGGGGGGATCTGAGCAAATGCACAATATGGAGTACATATGTTCCTTTGCTGCAAGAAGATAACAGATGGTGTCAGAGTATTACCAGGATCTGAGATCAAAACAGATAAAAGTATACCTTACTCTGTGTGTGTTCATTAAAATATATTTTAGCATAGTTTTTAAAGGTTTGACATGAAATACATATTAAGATAATCATGCAACGCTAGGGCTTGAGATATGGCTCCCAATTTAAAGACATTTGTTTGCAAAGCCTAATGGCCTGTGTTTAGTTCCCCAGTACCCATGTAAAGACAGATGCATGAAGTAATGGCAGGTGTCTGGAGTTTGTTGCAGTGGCAGGAGGCCCTGACATGCCCATGTCTATTCCCATTCATTCTCTCTCTCTCCATGAAAATAAATAAAATATTTCTAAAATAATTGGGCTGGAGAGATGGCTTAGTGGTTAAGTGCTTGCCTGTAAAGCCTAAGGATCAATTCCCCAGGACCCATGTTAGCCAGATGCACAAGGGGGCGCACGCATCTGGAGTTCGTTTACAGAAGCTGGAAGCTCTGGCATGCCCATTCTCTCTCTCTCTCTCTCTCTCTCTCTCTCTCTTTCCCTCCCTCCCTCTTTCTCTCTGTCACTCTGAAATAAATAAATAAACAAAAAAATTAAAAATAATAATAATAATATATAACACTTGACTTTTCAGCTATAATATACTCTAGTTTGCCTTTGAAAATCAATTGGTTTAATCATTTAATATATAGGAAAAATAGCAGCTCCAGTTTTCCTAAGTGAAAATGGACAATATATCTTACACTTCATTTTCTAATATTACCTTATTGGGGGAGCATTATAGAATGTAGCCTTTGAAGTATTGTGGTTGTTGATGATGATGTTGTTTTATTAATCCAAGAGTTGGCTTGCTGCTTCTAGTAGCAGAGCCTGAGGAATAGGAGACTAACCCCTCTGAGGTCTTTTGCCCAAGAGTAGACCAACTTGTAATTATAGCAGTGCCTAGGAGTAGACACCTAACACTTGGAGCTACCCAAAAGTGGGCTAGATACTACAGCAACAGCCTGTGGAAAAAGAAACTGACCCTTAGTATAAACCATGGATAAGCCTGCTATCTGCTGTCACCACCATAGATTTCTCACACAGGCACTTGTCATTTTTTATTGAACAGCCAATGACAGTAACATGCAAACAAGCAGAACATTGCCTGAAGAAAGGGAAAGGGACTACTTACTTTGGATATTCCTTATACTATTTTTAAAGAAAGGGATTTATGGGTATGATCTGTTGGATGCTGCTGATTCTGAACACACACACACACATGCACACGCACCACTCCAAGTACTAGTGTAATCACAATAAGTCAACCTCTTGTCTTCAACAGACAATGGCACTTGTTATTGAACTAATTGTCTTCATTGCTCTGGTCAGCACATCTAACTCTTGCACACTTGTTATAGGTCTAGAGTCTACCCCGGCCACTGAGGAAATAGGAAACAGCTTAAGATCAATTAGCATCTCTGAACATTGCTTGCCAATATTCATCATCTGTACTGTTCAGGCCAAAGGTACACCAAGGTAGAGTAAACCTTGTAAAGTTACTTCAAGCAGGTGGATTTCATGTTTGTAAGAATAACTTTAGGGCAAGATAAAAGAAAGAAGTTCATAATCTCAGAAAAAAATTTTAAGTTCCATAAGAAATATTCCCTCAGTTACTTCCCATGTGTCATTCTTATAGTTTATTCCCACAGTTTGTTCTTATAGTTCATCACAACACAAAATGTTGATATTGAGAGCACAGTGTCTTTGATTGTAGCTGAAATAGCCAACACATGCATCTTTTTTCCTTGCGAAGATATGTACCAAAGTGGTACATTTTTTAAATTTATCTTTGTGGTTGACTATTGCTTATTTTCCTGCTCTCTTCTAATTAAAATATGTTTCTTTCTGCTTCCAATCTAGTAGCATGTCTTACTTACCTGTTCTTCCCTTAAATTATTAGATAAAGAGATAAATTTTATATATATGTATGTATGTATATGTATATATAATATTTTCTTTCATGAGAACAGCTTTTCTGTTTCATCTGGACTAGCATAGGTATGCTTCCAGAATCCTCTCCACTTCCTGAATTGGATATTTCACTGGTCAACCATATTTTTGGTTTACTATGCTTTCAGAACTAGACATTGTATAAATTCTCTTCAATAGAGTGTAACTTTTCCAAAAGGATGACTATGCATTGATCATTTAATCCACAGTAACAAATTTACTCACCAGATGTGGGGATGAACTACAAGATAAAACTATGGAAATGAACTGAGGGAAAGAATTAAGAATATTTTTATGGTTCTTACAAATAGCTTTTGTGATATTATTGCTGTAAAATGCTAAATTCATTATTTGTAACTTTCTTTAAAGTTGATCTTCCGACTTGGTAATCCACATACTAAAAGCAATGTGATTGACATACCTTTGGCCTGAACAACACAGATAAGCAATATCAACAAGCATTGTTTAGAGATGCTAATTGATCTTAAGATATGCTCTATGCTCCTTTTTTCAGAGGCCTGCTTGGTCTGTCAACCCACAACAAACATACATGTGTAAGAAGTGCTGATTATAGCAGTGAAGAAAAAGAAGTCAGTAACTATGAGACCACTGATCTTTTTGAGGCAACAGGTGGGCTTAATGTGATTGCTATAGTGATCAGAGGATATGTGTGTTTTGGATCAGCAGAGTGCAGCAGGTAATACCCTTAAATTCTTTTCTTTAACAAATGTTTAAGGATTATCCAAAGTTTAAGTTCCCTTTCTCTGTGTTCATGCAATGTAACAGTTGTTCATGGGGTTTTGCCTGTTCAATAAGTGTCAATGAGCACTAATAGGCAGATGAGAGGAAATCAGTTTCAGTTACATCAGAGAAGCAGTGATAGCAGATGTAGCAGGTTTACTAATTGCTTAAAGTAAACTTCTGTTTAGTTTCCTCTCTCCTGTGGTTTCTGCTGATGGTAGCCAGCCCACTCCTGAGATGTGAGAAAGAGCAGTTAGCTGTCTCACCCCCCAGGCTCTGCTCTGAGAATCAGTTTGTCCACTTCTGGATAAAATGTTTCACAGGTTAGTTTTTCCTAAATCAGGGTTGCCCTCCTCAAAAAGGTGACCAAATATTGATAAATCTTTGCTATGGAGTACATGCTTAAATAGCCAGAGACATGTCTTGTTATTTCTGAAATATGTAATTACAAGGACACAAATAGTTGTTGTCCACATTAAAATTCATATGACAATGAAATTTCAGATTTATTTTTTTCCACTACAGTGATTAGAGGATGGGAACACAATTTATTAATATTGTGTAGATATTGGTAATTTCTAATCTTGATTGTGTTCACTTCTACTACATTGCATAAACATTATCTTTAGTCAACTTGGTGACAGAAAAGTGAGGAAATATTTATATAAACTAAAAAACATTGTGAATGTAAAGTTCCAACTAGATCATAAGTATGTGACAGTGGAAGTCCTTTCTTTTTCAGCAGTATACAACAATGTGGTTATACTTAGATATGAAATGAATATTTATAAATTGATGAAGAAATATGTGTGCTCTGAGCCAACATATGCATATTAAAACCTTCTTAAAACGTCAAAATTCTCTACACACTATGTGTCTAATATGTTTACTAATGCAATATTATATGGATACTTTTATATTATGTACTCATACGCTTATATAATGCATATGTATATATATATATATATATATATATATATATATATATATATATATATATACATACACACACATACATAATTAAACATCAGTTTGGGGAAATTTTGTTCTTTTTTTATTAGTCAGTTCTGTATTCAGCAAATACAGTCAGTTTGGTACCATTATTAGGCTCATCCATGACCTACCCCCTCCCCTTGGCCCCTCCTTGTTGAGGTATACGGGTCATGCATTGTGGAGTTAGCCCACAGTTATGGGTAAGCTAAATGTCTCTGCATATCATGACCCAACATGTGGCTCTGACATTCTTTCCGCCCCCTCTTCCGCAAAATTTCCCTGAGCCATGTTGGGTTCATTTTTGGTCTGCTTCAGTGATGAGGTGTTGAGGGCCTCTGAGGCTCTGGCTCTCTGACTTGGTAGGAGTTGATTTTTCTCTATGCTGATCTCCTTCCCCCTTGTGCTGGTGTCCGGTTCATCAGGAAAACAGCCCCCTTGCTTGTTTCTCCAAGTTTTCTTAGTTTCAGCCGGGGCCCTTTTGAGGTATGATGGGGTGGCTCTCTCCTTAGGGTCTACATCTATCTGAAAAAGAGAAGCAGATTCTCCAACGGAGAGTAAGTTAGCACCAGGACAAATGAGATAACCCTTACTTTTTTTTTTTTTATAGAGAATTTAATAGGTGTAGGCCCTCTTGTAGCCCACAATTGATAGTAGCTTGATACTGGAGAGTGGGCTTATGTTTGGATATGGTTCTGACTTGTTTCCCAGCTCCAGCTATGGGTCCCATACCAGTGAGGGGATCAGTTAGCCAAATTGAGAGCAGTTGGTTCCCCACCATGGCTGTGTGCCACCACAGCACTTGTGTGGGCATCACAATAAGTTATTTGCTGCTAAGTAGGTTAGACCATGCGTTGCTTCGATAGATATTGGTCAATTTCCCCCAGTCGCCCATGTAGCACCTTCTGGAACTAGACGCGCTGACTGTCTGGGGACTGACTCTCATCCAACTTCCAGCCATGCCATTCTAATTTGCATGTCAATCACATAAGGTATCTTCAGCAGTAGGGTCTTACCACTAACCTTTGGTGGGTCATCAAGTACTCTGACAGAAATCTGTCTGTCTTTTAGGAAAACTTGTAGGTCTCTCTGATCAAAAGTTCATTGTGGATGACAGCCCCATGCTGGTTCTGGGACTTACAGGTCAGTGCCCACTAAGAAAATGAGGAAAAAGATAACTAATATACAAGAGTTAGAGATAAGAGAGAGAGAGACAGGGAGAGGGGAAGTGAGGGAGGGAAGATGTAGGAGACTAAGGTTAGTCTTAATCTTACCCTCTCCAGTGTCTTGTGGTTCAGGTGTTCCCTGTAAGGGCCTGGTGAAGGATCAGCCATTTGGTCTATCTTTTAGTAAGTAGAAGATTATGGTACCATTGCCATTTGGGTCTAGATTTGTGTTTCCCACCCCTTTGATGCCCTCCCCTCCCTCCCCTTCCATCCTAGTGTCTAATCTAGGAGATGCTTGCCGGGTATGTAAAGTTTCTTCGGTAGATTCAGGTTAGGTGCTGTAGATGAGTGAGACTATGTGGCGATTTTTTTTCTGTGATTGGGTCAGTTCACTGAGAATGATCTGTTCCAGGTTCAACCATTTTTCCTCAAATTTCATTGTGTCATTTTTTCTTACTGCTGTATAGAATTCCATTGTGTAGATATACCACATCTTAGTTATCCATTCTTCTAGTGATGGACATCTGGGTTGATTCCAGCTCTTAGCTATTACAAATTGAGCCGCTATAAACATGGTTGAGCAAATCTCTTTAGTCTGTGGTTTGAAGGTTTTAGGGTAGATGCCCAGTAAGGGAATAACTGGGTCTGTTGGTATCTCTATACTCAGCTTTTTCAGAAGTCTCCATATTGCTTTCCAAAGTGGTTGTACCATCCTACATTCCCACCAACAGTGGATGAGTGTTCCTACTTCTCCACATCCTCGCCAGCATTTATTTTCATTTGATTTTTTGATGCTTGCTATCCTTATTGGTGTAAGGTGGAATCTCATAGTTGTTTTAATTTGCATTTCTCTGATGATTAGGGATGATGAACATTTTCTTAAGTGTATGTTTGCCATTTCTATTTCTTCCTCTGTGAACTGCCTGTTCAGCTCTTTGCCCCATCATGTGAGTGGGGTGTTTGACTTCTTACTGTTTAGATTTTTGAGTTCTTTGTAGATTCTAGAGATTAGGCCTCTATCAGTTGGATAACCCACAAATATTTTCTCCCATTCTGTGGGTAATCTATTGGCTTTGCTAATTGTATGCTTGTCTGTGAAGAAACTCCTCAGCTTCATGTGGTCCCATTGGTTGAGTGATGGTTTAAGTTCATGAGCTACTGGGGTTTTGTTCAGGAAGTCTTTTTCCATTCCTATATCATGGAATGTACTTCCTAAATTTTCTTCCAGTAGTATTCGAGTTTCTGGTCTTATATTGAGATCTTTGATCCATTTGGACTTGAGTGTAGTGCATGGTGAAATGTGTGGGTCAAGTTTTAGTTTCCTGCATATGGTTATCCAGTTTGTCCAGCACCATTTGTTGAAGATGATGTCTTTTTTCCAGTTTATATTGTTTGGGCCTTTATCAAATATCAAGTAGCTATAGTTGCTTGACCCAAAGTCCGGGTCCTCAAGTCTATTCCATTGATCTATAGTCCTGTTTTTATGCCAGTACCATGCTGTTTTTATTACTATGGCTTTGTAATATAGCTTTAGATCAGGTATGGTGATGCCTCCAGAGGTATTTCTTTTGCTGAGGATATGTTTGGAAATGCGAAGCCTTCTGCCTTTCCATATGAAATTTGAGATCATTTTTTCTATCTCTGTGAAGAACACTGTGGGGATTTTAATTGGTATTGCATTAAATCTGTAAATTGCCTTTGGTAGGATTGTCATCTTCACAATGTTAAATCTGCCTATCCAGGTACATGGGAGGTCTTTCCATTTTCTCAAGTCCGCCTCAATTTCTTTTTTGAGTGTTTTTATGTTTTCATTGTATAGATCTTTCACTTCCTTGGTTAACGTTATTCCAAGGTATTTTATTTTTTTTGTCGCAATTGAAAATGGGACTATGTCCCTTATTTCTTTTTCTGTATCTTTGTCCTTTGCATAAAGAAAGGCTACTGATTTTTGTGCATTGATTTTGTATCCTGCTACTTTGCTATAGGAGTTAATCACCTTCAGGAGTTTTGGGATGGAGTCTCTCGGGTCTCTTACATATATAATCATGTCATCAGCGAATAAAGCTAACTTAAGTTCCTCCTTTCCAAATTGTATCCCTTTTATTTCCTTCTCCTGTCTTATTGCTTGAGCTAGGACTTCCAGAACTATATTGAAAAGCAGAGGTGAGAGTGGACAACCCTGTCTTGTTCCTGATCTTAATGGGAATTCCTCCAGTCTCTCTCCATTAAGTATTATTTGGGCCTTCGGAGCTTCGTATATTGCCTTTATTAGGTTGAGATATGAACCAACCATGCCAACTCTCTCCAATGTTTTGAACATGAAGTGGTGTTGAATCTTGTCAAAGGCCTTTTCTGCATCTATTGAAATGATCATGTGGTTTTTATGTTTAACCTTGTTTATGTGGTGTATTACATTGACTGATTTCCGTATGTTGAACCACCCCTGTGTTCCTGGAATGAATCCCACTTGGTCAAGGTGGATAATGCTTTTGATGTGTTGTTGGATTCGGTTTGCAAGGATTTTGTTTAGGATCTTTGCATCTAAATTCATCAGGGAAATAGGCCGGTAGTTTTCTTTTCTTGTGGCATCTCTGCCTGGTTTTGGAATTAGGGTGATGCTAGCTTCATAAAAGGAGTTGGGTAGCTTTCCCTGTTCATCAATTGTGTTGCACAGTTTGAGGAAGATTGGTTTGAGTTCTTCCATGAAGGTTTGATAGAATTCAGCTGAGAAGCCATCTGGTCCTGGGCTCTTCTTTTTTGGGAGGTTTTTTATTACTTTTTCAATCTCCATGAGTGTGATGGGTTTATTGAGGTGATTAATCTGCTCTATGTTTAGCTTTGGTAGATGGTATGCATCCAAGAATTTATCCATCTCCTCCACATTATCCACTTTTGTGGAGTAGAGGTTTTTGAAATAAGTCCTGATGATTCTCCCAATTTCACTTATGTCTGTTGTGATCTCTCCTTTTTCATTTTGAATTTTATTAATTTGAAGCTTCACCTTTTTTTGCTTGATCAGATTGGCCAGGGGTTTGCCAATCTTGTTTATTTTTTCAAAGAACCAGCTCTTTGTTTTGTCAATTGTCTTAATTGTTTCCTTGGTTTCCAATTCATTGATTTCTGCTCTGATTTTAATTATTTCTTTCCTTCTGGAGCTCTTTGGGTTGGATTTTTCTTGTTTTTCCAGTGCCTTTAGGTGGAAGGTTAGGTTATTGATTTGGGACCTTTCTGTCTTTTTTAGGAAGGCATTGAGTGCTATGAATTTTCCCCTGAGGACCGCCTTCATTGTGTCCCATAAGTTTTGATACGATGTGTTCTCATTGTCGTTCAATTCCAGAAATTTTGGAATTTCATTTTTTATTTCATCCACTATCCATTTATTGTTTAAAAGTGTGCTGTTCAGTTTCCAGGTGCCTTTGGGATTCTTGGTGGGTCTTTTATTGTTGATTTCTAGCAATATAGCATTGTGATCTGATATCATGCAGGGAATTATGTCAATCTTCCTAAATATGTGGAGGCAGTCTTTGTGACCTAATATATGGTCTATTTTAGAGAATGTTCCATGGACTGCTGAGAAGAATGTGTAATCTGTGGATTTGGGATGGAATGTTCTGTAGATGTCCGTTAGGTCTAAGTGATCTATGGTTTTGTTGAACTCTCTTACTTCCCTGTTGAGTTTCTGTTTGGATGATCTGTCTATTACTGATAATGGTGTATTGAAGTCCCCAGCTATGATGGTGTTTGTGGTTATTTCTGTTTTATTGTCAAGTAGGTTTTGTTTTATGAACTGTGGTGCCCCTGTGTTTGGTGCATACAAATTTATGATTGTAATATCCTCTTGATGGATCGTTCCCTTGATAAGTAGGAAGTGGCCTTCTTTGTCTTTTTTGATTATATTTGGTTTGAAGTCTATTTTATCCGATATTAATATAGCTACACCTGCTTCTTTCTTATTCCCGTTTGCTTGGAATACTGTTTTCCACCCTTTCACCCTGAGGAGATGTCTGTCTTTAATGGTGAGGTGGGTTTCTTGAAGGCAACAGATTGAGGGGTCTAATTTTTTGATCCATCCTGTTAGCTTGTGTCTCTTGATGGGTGAATTAAGGCCATTAATATTTAGGGTAATGACTGTGAGATTTGATTTGATCCCTGCCATATTGTGATGGTAAATGTGGGTTGGAGTTTTCATGGACATTGAAGTTTTTTGTGCCTACTCTGAGTTTGGTTGTTGTGATCTGCTTCTTGTAGGCAATTGTGTTTGATTATTTTTTTCTTCTCTGTGTAGAATTTCCTGAAATACTCTCTGTAGGTTTGGTTTTGTGTTCATATAAGTGTAAAGCTGAGTTTTGTCATGGAAAGTTTTTTGTTCACCATCTATTATGAGGGATACTTTTGCTGGGTAGAGTAGTTTGGGTTGGAAGCCATAGGTTCTTAGACATTGCAGTGTTTCATTCCAGGCTCTTCTAGCTTTCAGGGTTTCCATTGAGAAGTCTGAAGTAATTCTGATGGGGTTACCTCTGAAGGTGGTGTGCTGTTTTTCCCTAGCTGCTTTTAGGATTTTCTCTTTGGTGTCAATGTTTAGAGTCTTAATAATAATATGTCTTGGAGAGTTTCTCCTTTGGTCCAGTCTGTTTGGAGTTCTATTGGCTTCTTGTATCTTTTTTTTATTTTATTTTATTTTATTTTATTTTTCTCCATTTTTATTAATATTTTCCATGATAACAAAAAAAATCCCATGGTATTACCCTCCCCCCTTTCCCCTTTGAAATTCCATTCTCCATCATATCCCCTCCCCATCTCAATCTTTCTACTTACATATATACAATACCAACCTAATAAAAGCCCTCCTCCCTTTCTTTCTCTTCCCTTTCTATCTCCTTTTTTAACTTACTGGCCTCTACTACTGAGTTTTTTCCTTCTCACACAGAAGCCCAATCATCTCTAGCTAAGATCCACATATGAGGGAGAACATGTGGCTCTTGGCTTTCTGGGCCTGGGTTACCTCACTTAGTATAATTCTTTCCAGATCCATCCACTTTTCTGCAAATTTCATAACTTCATTTCTCTTTACTGCTGAGTAAAACTCCATTGTATAAATGTGCCATATCTTCATTATCCACTCATCAGTTGAGGGACATCTAGGCTGGTTCCATTTCCCAGCTATTATAAATTGAGCAGCAATAAACATGGTTGAGCAAGTAATTCTAAGGTAATGAGATGAGTCCTTAGGATATATGCCTAGGAGAGCTATAGCTGGGTCATATGGTAGATCAATCTTTAGCTGTTTTAGGAACCTCCACACTGATTTCCACAATGGCTGGACCAGATTGCATTCCCACCAACAATGTAGAAGGGTTCCTCTTTTTCCACATCCCCGCCAACATTTATGATCATTTGTTTTCATGATGGTAGCCAATCTGACAGGAGTGAGATGGAATCTCAATGTAGTCTTAATCTGCATTTCCCTGATTACTAGGGATGTAGAACATTTTTTTAGATGCGTATATGCCATTCGTATTTCTTCCTTTGAGAATTCTCTATTTAGCTCCATTTCCCATTTTTTGACTGGTTTGTTTGATTCCTTATTATTTAACTTCTTGAGTTCTTTGTATATCTTAGATATTAATCCTCTATCAGATATATAGCTGGTGAAGATTTTTTCCCATTCTGTAGGTTGCCTCTTTGCTTTCTTCACTGTGTCCTTTGCAGTGCAAAATCTTTGTATTTTCATGAGGTCCCAGTGGTTAATCTGTGGTTTTATTGCCTGAGCAATTGGGGTTGTATTCAGAAAGTCTTTGCCAAGACCAATATGTTGAAGGGTTTCCCCTACTTTTTCCTCTAGCAGTTTCAGAGTTTCAGGTCTGATGTTAAGGTCCTTAATCCATTTGGACTTAATTCTTGTGCACAGAGAAAGAGAAGAATCTATTTTCATCCTTCTACAGATATATATCCAGTTTTCCCAACACCATTTGCTGAAGAGGCTGTCTTTTCTCCAATGAATATTTTTGGCATTTTTATCAAATATCAGGTGGCTATAACTACATGGGGTTACATTTGGGTCCTCTATTCTGTTCCATTGATCTACGAGTCTGCTTTTGTGCCAGTACCATGCTGTTTTTGTTACTATGGCTCTGTAGTATAGGTTAAAATCAGGTATGGTGATACCACCAGCCTTATTTTTGTTGCTCAGTATTATTTTAGATATTCGAGGTTTTTTGTGATTCCAAATGAATTTTTGGATTGTTTTTTCTATTTCCGTGAAGAATGCCTTTGGAATTTTGATGGGGATTGCGTTAAATGTGTAGATTGCTTTTGGTAAGATTGCCATTTTCACAATATTGATTCTTCCAATCCAGGAACAAGGGATGTTTTTCCACTTCCTAGTGTCTTCTGCAATTTCTCGCTTGAGTGTTTTAAAGTTCTCATTGTATAGATTCTTTACTTCCTTAGTAAGGTTTATTCCAAGGTACTTTATTTTTTTTGATGCAATTGTGAATGGGAGTGATTCTCTGATCTCATCCTCTGTGTGTTTGTTGTTAGCATATATGAAGGCTACTGATTTCTGTGTATTTATTTTGTATCCTGCTACATGACTGTAGGTTTTTATCAGCTCTAACAGTTTTCTAGTAGAGTCTTTAGGGTCCTTTATATATAGAATCATGTCATCTGCAAATAATGATAACTTGACCTCTTCCTTTCCGATTTGTATCCCTTTTATGCATGTCTCTTGCCTTATTGCTATGGCTAAGACTTCCAGAACTATATTAAATAAAAGTGGGGACAGTGGACACCCTTGTCTTGTTCCTGATTTTAGTGGAAAAGCATCCAGTTTTTCCCCATTTAGTAATATGTTGGCTGTAGGCTTATCATAAATAGCCTTTATTATATTGAGATATGTTCCTTCTATTCCCAGTCTCTGTAGGACTTTTATCATGAAGGGATGTTGGATTTTGTCGAATGCTTTCTCTGCATCTAATGAGATGATCATGTGATTTTTGTCCTTCAACCCATTTATATAATGTATAACATTTATAGATTTGCGTATGTTGAACCATCCCTGCATCTCTGGGATAAAGCCTACTTGGTCAGGGTGAATGATCTTTCTAATGTATTCTTGTATTCTGTTTGCCAATATTTTGTTGAGAATTTTTGCATCTATGTTCATGAGGGAGATTGGTCTGTAATTTTCCTTTTTTGTTCTATCTTTGCCTGGTTTTGGTATCAGAGTGATGCTGGCTTCATAGAAGGAGTTTGGTAGAATTCCTTCTTTTTCTATTTCATGGAAAAGCTTAAGAAGCAATGGTGTTAGCTCTTCCCTGAAGGTCTGGTAAAATTCAGCAGTGAATCCATCTGGGCCTGGGCTTTTCTTAGTTGGGAGATTTTTGATAACTGTTAGGATCTCCATGCTTGTTATAGGTCTATTTAAGTGATTAATCTCATCTTGATTTAATTTAGGTAGGTCATATAAATCAAGGAAATCATCCATTTCTTTCAGATTTTCATACTTTGTGGAGTATATGTTTTTATAATATGTCCCTATGATTTTTTGAATTTCTCTGGCATCTGTCGTGATGTTACCTTTTTCATCTCTAATTTTATTAATTTGTGTCTCTTCTCTCTTTCTCTTGGTCAGATTGGTAAGGGTTTATCAATCTTGTTTATCCTTTCAAAGAACCAGCTCTTTGTTTCATTAATTCTTTGTATTGTTTTTTTGGTTTCTATTTCATTAATTTCTGCCCTAATCTTTATTATTTCTTCCCGTCTACTGATTTTTGGTTTGCCTTGTTCTTCTTTTTCCAAGGCTTTAAGGTGAAGCATTAGGTCATTTATTTGTGACCTTTCTAATTTCTTAATATAGGCACTTAAAGCTATAAATTTACCTCTTAGAACTGCCTTCATTGTGTCCCAGAGATTTTGGTATGTTGTGTTCTCATTATTGTTTGACTCTATAAATTTTTTGATTTCCTTCTTGATTTCTTCATTGACCCATTCATCATTTAGTAATGTATTGTTTAGTTTCCATGATTTTGTGTATGCTCTATATCCTTTCTTGCTATTGATTTGTAGTTTGATTCCATTGTGGTCAGATAGAATGCAAGGAATTATTTCAATTTTCCTGAATTTGTTAAGATTTGCTTTGTGTCCTAATATATGGTCTATTTTAGAGAATGATCCATGTGCTGCTGAAAAGAATGTATATTCTGCAGCATTTGGATGAAATGTCCTGTATATGTCTGTTAGGTCCATTCCTTCTATGACCTCGTTTAGTCCAGATGCCTCTCTGTTTATTTTTTCCCGGGATGACCTGTCAATTGATGAGAGTGGGGTGTTAAAGTCACCAACTACCACTGTGTTTGGTGTTATCTGTGACCTTAGTTCTAACAGTGTTTGTTTGATGAATTTGGGAGCCCCCATGTTAGGTGCATATATGTTTAGGATTGTAATGTCCTCCTGTTGGAGTGTGCCCTTAATCAATATAAAGTGACCTTCCTTATCTTTCTTGACTAATGTTGGAGTGAAGTCTGCCTTGTCAGCTATTAGGATAGCAACCCCTGCTTGCTTTCTGGGTCCATTTGCTTGAAACACCGTTTTCCAACCTTTCACCCTAAGATAATGTCCATCCTTTGTAGAAAGGTGAGTTTCTTGGAGACAACAAATTGTAGGGTCCTGCTTTTTAACCCAGTCTGCAAATCTATGTCTTTTGGTTGGAGCATTGAGGCCATTGATATTAAGAGATATTATTGAAAGATGTGTATTTATGCTTGCCATTTTTTTTTTTTTTTTTTTTGTGGTTCTGGTTCTACCTTTGTTCTCTTATATTAACTAGTATTTGAGTGTTGTTTGTTGTTTTCCAGGTTCCTTATATGTGTGTTTTTCTTTCTCTTCGGCATGGAGGATTCTTTCAAGTATTTTGTGTAGAGCTGGTTTTGTCTTCAAATACTCCTTTAGCCTGCTTTTGTCATGGAATGTCCTTATTTCTCCATCTATTTGAATGGATAGTTTTGCAGGATAAAGTAGCCTTGGTTGACAGTTGTTATCTTTCAGAGTTTGGAATACATCACTCCAAGCCCTTCTGGCTTTGAAAGTTTGTGTTGAGTAATCTGCTGTGATCCTGATGGGCTTGCCTTTGTAGGTAACTTGATTTTTCTCTCTAACTGCTTTCAATATTTTTTCTTTGGATTGTGTGTTTGGTAGTTTGATTATAATATGGCGAGGAGAGGTTCTTTCCAGGTTTTGTCTGGCTGGTGTTCTAATTGCTTCCTGTATCTGCATTGGCACCTCTTTCCCAATTTGGGGGAAGTTTTCTTCTATGATTTTGTTGAAGATGCCTACTATACCTTTGGATTGAAATTCTTCTCCTTCTACTATACCCTGAATTCTTATATTTGATCTTTTCATAGTGTCCCGAATATCTTGAAATTCCCATTTATACTTTTCTATTAGTTTGTCTTTCTCTTTGTTGGATTGTATTAGATCTGCCACCTGGTCTTCTAGCTTAGATATTCTGTCCTCTCCTTCATCCATTCTACTGGTGAGATTTTCTACAGAGTTTTTTATTTCATTAACTGTGTTCTTCATTGCTAGTAATTCTGACTGGTTTTTCTTCATTATTTCTATTTCCTTATTTATGTCTTGTATTGATTTCTTTATTTCGTTAAATTGGTGTCCTGTATCTTCTCTGATTCCTTTGATTTCTTCTTTGAGTTCATTGAACATATTTACAATCATTCTTTTGAAATCTTTCTCAGGCATTTTCTCTAACTCGTTTTCACTAGAGGTCATTTCTGAAGCATTGATGCTTTTTGGTGGATTTATATTGCCTTGGTTTTTGGTGTTTCTTGTGTTATAATGTATATATTTTTGCATCTTGGATTAAGTTACTGCTTAGATTTTCCAGTTAGCTGGGTATCCTTTGCTGTATCTATTGATCTGATATTGTATATCTTCTATGTAGGAGATTAAGATGTTAGGTGTGGCTCTTACCACTCTCAGAGTATCTAGAGATGTGGTCCTAGGGGTTAAGTTTGCCTGCTATGGGAGTATTCAAATAGGTTGAGTGGAATAAAATACAGGTATATTCTAAAATTTAACTAAACCCTATACACATTCAGTCAAGAACAGCACCGAGCATTTATGCAAGATTAGTATTATAAAAACCAGATCCTCTATCAACAAAGAAGTTAAGATTTCTGGTCTGTTGAGGGATCCAAGTCAGCTTGTGACCAGGTGAGACCCTTCCCTGGTTCAATCCCAGTTACCTCTTTGGATGCTTTTGGTCTCAGTCAAGTTGCTGGCTGGGATGTTGGGCCGCTGTTCTGCTTTCTGGAACTGGGTACTGGCTTTTCCTGTGGGGCAAACCAAGCCTGGCAACTGTGGCCCTGCAGATTGGCGCCCCTGATGCTGGATCCCCGCTGCTGCCGCTGGAGCTGCCGCTGCTGGGACCACTGCTGCTGGATCCGCCACTGGAGATGCTGCTGCTGGGTCTGCCCCCGCTGATCCGCTGGAGCTGCCTCTGCTGGGTCCTCCGCCTCTGATCTGCTGGTGCTGCCGCTGCGGGATCTGCCTCTGCCGCTGAAGCCGCTGGAGCCTCCGCTGCTGGATTCGCTGCCCTGAAGCCGCTGTGGCCGGTACCGGAGCAGCTGATGGTGTTTTTGGGGCTGGAGTCACGGCTTCCACCGCCGCTTCCCAGCTTCTTGTATCTTGATGGGCCTTTCTTTTAAGAGATTGGGGAAGTTTTCTTCAATTATTTTGTTAAATAATTTCTCCATGCCTTTGGTCTGGATTTCTTCTCCTTCTGGTATTCCAATGATCCTGATATTGGGACGTTTAACTGTATCCCACAATTCCCTCATGTTCTGTTCACAGGAGCTTTTAAACTTACTGAAATTTTTGAACTCTCTAACTGTTTCTTCCATCTTGTCTTGCAGATCAGAGTTTCTATCCTCCACTTGGCTGACTCTGTTCTTGAGAGCTTCTAGTGAGTTTTGGGCTTGTTCAATTAAGTTTGCATTTTCTATTATTTTTCTATGTATAATTTCCATCCCTCTGTCAAGCTCCCTTTTCACATCATTTTCTGATTTTCTTGATGATTCTTGGAGTTCATCCTTGCATTTCTTTATGTCTTCATTTAGCATGGCCAGCTGATTTTTAAGGTCTTCTTTTTTTTCACTCTCCCTCAAATCTCTTAACTCTCTTTGAAATCCTTCCATTTTCTTATCTAATCCTTCCAATTTCTTATCTATTAGTTCTAGTTTAGTGATGGCAGCATCCACACGATTGTCGGCCCTTTGTTGCTTTCCTGCAAGTTCTACCAATAGGTTGGTTAGAGTTGCATTGCTCATAGCTTCAATGTGGTGTTCTGGTCCTATTTGTTCTTCTATGTTTTGGTTAGAAGTATTCATTGTGGGAGTGGGTGATCTAATTGGATTTTCTTGCATTTGATTATTCATGTTATTTCTTTTGCGCTGTGTTCTGCCCATGACAGTGTATGGGCAGATAAGTGGGCGTATCAGCCTGGGCTCAAGAACAATGGGAATCTTATGCAGCCTGGGGGCGTTGCCAAGAAGCCTGGGCTTTGGCTGTCACTTGCCAAAGCCGCCTATCTACTGCCTGGCAGGGGCGCCGAAGTTGCCTGAGTTCTCAAGCGGTAATGTGCCAAGGCTGCCTGCGTTCGAACTAGGAGTGGCACTGAGGCACCAAGCACTGATGCCTCCCGAACTCTGGCTGGGCACGCTGGGAAGCGGCAGCAGTCTGCGCTCCCCCGCCACAGGACAATTGTGGACAGCCACGCGGCAGACAGAGGGCGAGTGGACGGGAGTGCGGAGCAGTCTAAGCTTCTGCACGCAGGGAATAATCTCACTTGCCAAAGCCGCCTATCTACTACCTGGCAGGGGCGCCAAGGTTGGTTGAGTTCTCAAGCGGTACTGTGCCACAGCTGCCTGCGTTCGAGCTAGGAGTGGCACTGAGGCACCAAGCACTGAAGCCGCCCAGACTTTGGCTGGGAACGCTGGGAACCGGAAGCAGTCTGTGCTCCCCTGCCACGGGACAATGGAGGCCTGCCGGTGAGGCAGGTAGGTAGGGGGTGGCACCTGAGCTGACGCAAGTGAGAGATACAGTCTGAGCTTGTGGGACTGGGCACACTCAGTAGGTGGGCGAGTGGACAAGGGTGCGGAGCAGTCTGAGCTTCCGCGCGGAGGGAACGAACGGCGCGCAGTGGCAGCCGTGCGGGCTCCGGAGCAGCAGCAGCGGCAGGGGTGGAGCTTTGAACACGGCGGTTATTTGGGGCGAGGGGTGCCTACCCGCCCGAAAGGGGACCAGCGATTCCCTGTTCCCCCACCTCTGTGCCCTCCCAGATTTCTCTCCCCTAAAAGCCACTATATACCCTTAATATCTTGCCTTTCTTTCCCCGGGATTTGCAGCGCAGCTAGGCGGTCGCCATCTTGGCCGGAAGTCTCGAAATTTTGTTCTTTTAATTAAATAACAATCAATGAGTTTTTAATAGCATGATATCAGTATTAAAATAACACATTTTGGGCTGGAAAGATTGCTTAGTTTTCAAGATGCTAGCCAGAGAAACCTAAGGACCCAGGCTCAATTCCCCAGAACCCATGTAAGCCAGATGTGCACGGTGCTGCACATATCTGGAGTTCATTTACAGTGGCTAGAGGCTGTGGGATGTCTATTCTCTCCCTCCCTCACATTTCTCCCTCTCTATCTTTCTCTAATAAAAATAAAAAATGAATAAGAAACCTATTTAATAATATTTATGAATATTATAAATATTTTACAATATTCATCCAGTATGTATTCTATGATATAGCTTAAAACCTTACAGAGGAGAGTAATCCAAATACTACTAAGTCATTCTTTCAAATTTGTCTAGTATACAAGATAGCAAACAAAGGAGATAATAGAAAGCAGTCTTTATCTATTGTTATACTTCTTGATTTATAACTAAGCAGTAGTCAAATGGGGATTATTTTTGATGAATGTAAGATATGTTATAAATACTGTAAATAACAACTAGTCAAACAAAATTCTTCCAGTGTATTTTGTTTCATGTACAATTTAACATTTTTATATCTTTATGACTTTATTATAACCATCTCTTATTTCATGACCTGCATGTGAAAATTACATATTAAAAAAGAAAACATGATATATTACTGCAGATTTCTTTTCTGTTGGCAGGATTCCCAGTCAGAATTTATGATTGGCATTTGTGTATATTTCATGCTGTTTTACTGAATAAGAGAAAGTTAGATTGGCTTGGAGAGTCTACTCATCCTTTGTTTGTCCTCTAGCAATGAATACATTTTATCAACTGTGAGGAAAAAATTGATACAATATAATGGATGCATGTTGAATGAAAGGAAGTTTTGAAATAATTGCAATTCTAGTCCTTGAAATCAAAAATTCTTTATTTTTTTTCTTGGGTTGTCACTGCCAAACTACACTTTGTTCAATATTTTTCCCCAAGTTCACTAATTTTTAACTGACCATGTACAACTTTTAAGAAAAAATAAAAAGTTTAAATATTTAGATAAATTTTTTGGGCTGGGGGAGTATCAAAGTAGGGTTTCACTCTAGCTCAGGCTGACCTGGAATTCACTATCCAATCTCAGGGTAGTCTCGAACTTCCAGCAATCCTCCTAATATATACATATTTTTCATTTTGGTTGCTGCATTCCGTTAATCTTTGAATGCTAATGGTAGTAATAGCTTTGAAGTGTTGGTGAGTTGGCTGAGCAGGTAAGTATGCTTTGTGCACAAATATGAGAGCCTGAGGTGGCCATAGACAGCACACGCTTGAATCTCTAGAACCCACATAATTTTCTGAGCATTGCTACCTGCTTCAATAACCCCAGACCTATGGGAAGCAGTGATCAAAGATTCACTGATGTTAGCAAACAGAAAATATACTCAATGAACTCACACAGTCACAGAAAGGCAAAAGCCAATCTTATCTGCTATTCCTAACCTGGACCAGCTTGAGTGGACATACCTGACAGGCAACTCAAGGCACAGACAATAGGGAAGGAAGGATTTCTGGGGAGAAGATGGGGAGGGTATGGCAAAACAAACACAAAATTAAATCTAAAATGAACAAGTACCATAGGAAACATTTGTCTTTAGAGGTAGACACATATAACCCTTAAATGGAGTAAGAGGAGGGAGCACTTGAAAAGAAGGGCCCAGGAGTAGGTGGTAGTAGTTTTATATATATTTGTGTGTGTGTGTGTGTGTGTGTGTGTGTGTGTTTTGTTTTGTCTCAGGCCTGTAACTCCCAGTCCCAGAAATTGGTTGATACCCACAATGAGCTAGTGATTGGAGAGACCTACTAGGTCCCCAAATAAAGACAAGTTGCTGTCAAAGCACTTGATTATACACCTGTGGCAGAAAGGTAAAATCCTATTGCTAAAGATACCATATGCTGTTGACAGAGAGCATGGAGAGACCTGGCTGGAATTCAGAAGAAAGCCAGTCCCCAGACAATTAGCCTGTCTAGTGCTGGAAAGTGCTACATGAGTCACTGGGAGAAAGTAGCCAACAACAGTCTGAGCAACTAGAGGTCTAAACTACTCAGAAGCAAACACCCTGACTCAATGTAAATGTCAGTGCAATAGTGGCACACAGCCTTGGTTGTAACCAATGCCTTTCTGATTGGCTAAGAGGTTGGCTCAGCATAAAGAAAGCCATATCTGGATTTGAGAACCAAAGCAGAATCCTATGGAGACAGAGTCTGTTCTCCAGTGTCAAGCTCTCACTAGTCTTTGGCTAAAAGAGGGGTTATATAATCAAATTCCCCCTAAATTAATAATGCTTATCCCATTTAAACTATGTTGACTTCACTCTCCATTGTAGAATCTGTACTTCTTTTTCAGAGCATATCGAGACCCAAGGAGATAAACTAACCCTCACACTTCAGCCAAACCACAGCTGAAACCACAGAGGAACTGGGGAGATGAACAAAAGTGCTGCTTCTATGTTGAACCTGATAATCAGCACCAGAGTGAGGGAAACAGACCTTGAGGATTCTCAACACCTACCAAAGCAAAGATTCAGATGCTCCTAAGAGCTCATCACTGAAGTAGACTTAAAATTCTCCCACCATGGCTCAGGGAAATTTTCAGAAGAGGGATCAGAAATATTGTAAGAGCCACAGGTTGAGACATCATGCCCAAAGGCATTCCTTCCCCCATAAAATAACTGACTGCTACTCCCACAATGCATAACTCATAACTCCATAGGGAATAACTGAAACCTTACTGAGGAGGGTCCCCAGTGGAATGGAGGGGAGGATGAGGGAAAAGAATTTATCAACACAGGATGTATCAATATGAAATATGTTGTTAATAATAATAATAATAGGAAAATAATAAAAATTAAAAAATTAAATTATTTTTTAAAGCATAAGTGGCTTCTTTGCAAAGTAAATAGAATAGGAGGATGAATGATGGAAGTTGATGTTCTCCTACTCTCATAAGTGTTCTGTAGGCAAGTGCAGTTGACCTTCCATTAGCAGATACATGTGTGTGCAACACACATATATAAATGCATAAATAAATGCATAAATAAATAAATAATAAAATAGCTTTGAAAGCAAAGATACAAGTTGCTTAATTATGATTAAAATTGATATTTTAAATTATTATTTACTTATTTGAGAGAGGGAGAGAAACTGAGAGGCAGTGAGAGAGAGAGAGAGAGAATGATTGCACCAAAGCCTGCAACCCCTACAAATGAATTCCAGTCATACTGGGAAATCAAAGCTGGATCACTTAGTTTAGCTGACAAGTGATTAAACACTAAGGCATCTCTCCAGTACCCAAAAAGGATTTTTAGTTGTTAAAACATCCAAATATCTTAGTAAAATAAACTGGTTTTATCATAATATATCTTTTTTCTGAATTAAAATGAGCATGCTTTTGAATATTTTATTTATGTATAAAGTTATACTTCATATTCACAGTAAGAACGCTTATCCAATCAGGAAGAAATTTTGATATTCAAAATCTGTTCTCCTTCAGATTTTCTGAAATTTTCATAATACTATTCTCCTTGAAATATAAAATAAGCAAGATTAGTTTTCCAGAAGACCTACACATTATCTGTAAGTATCACCAAAAAAAAGGTGGAATCTCTTATTAAAGATTTCCTAAAAGTTTTTTTTCTTAAAAGATGTGTTACTTTTATTCATGTCTTGAACTAGTTTTTGAGTTTATTTTCTAATGTATTTATTTGCATATCATTGGTACAAATTTTCTTAAATTGCATAGGCCCTTGAACATTAGTATCCATAATTACAGGTGGATACATTGTTGTATAAGTACAGAATTATTGTTCTCCCCTGAGTACATATGTAGATGACTCTAGGTTCATGTTTTTATAGGTAAAAAAAAAAAATGATTGCTTTTCATTGTAATTAAAAATACTTTTTTTAATTCTTGGCGGGAAATTCATAGACCATCTGGAAACCACATCTGGATGAAGAAAGCTTAACATACTTTTTAAGTTGGGAGTAAATAGTATAAAATCCCTGTTTTCCATGAATTTAAAACAAACAAAATGAACAAAAACTGAGTCTGAACTCAGATAACACTTTTTTAACGAAACCTAAATTTAATTATTTGCCTTTAAATTCCTTAGAATCTATGTTTGTTTGCATGTGAATACATGCACTTGGAATCTCAAATAAAATTCATTTTTTTCAAATATTAAATAATGAGTCTAAAGCAGCTTTTTTCTTAACTGCAGTTTGAAGTATACAAATAAAAATTTCCTTATTGAAAAAGCTGATAAGTTTTCACCACTAAAAACAATTGAGGAAATATCATACTGAACAATTCATCTTTCCTTAAGTTTGTTTGGGTAATTCTATAGTCATATACTTCCTCCAATCTAAGACACAAAACTCTGATTCCTATGACTACAGGTTAACTCTGAAGAAGATACCATGCCTTACCAAATGTGTCACATTTCTATTAAATATTAGGACTTTTATTTCTAAGCTACAATGTATCCACCAAAAGTTATAGGAAATAAAATTATTAAAAGTAAAACCAATGTTCTAGGTTTTTAACTATTGACTAAAATGCTATCATGGACTATTTATTAGCAAATCTTTATGTATGGATATGTTTTTGTTCTTCCACATAAATATGTGGTAAAATTGATCATTATTATTTATGTAAGCTTTATTTGTAAGACTGTAACAGTTTTCAAAAAAAATCATCCTATATTTAATGTAAACCACCATAAATGTCTCATAATTGGAGTCTACATCATCTCTGAGTGGATTTCATAATTCTAATGTCACACATCAGAGTAGATTGATAGTAGTGGTGCATGGCAGTTTTAATTCATATTTCCCTAATGTCTTATTATATTGAGCACACTTTCTTATGTTTACTGACCATCATACCTACTATCATAAAATATTTATTCAAATATTCTACTTGTATTTTTTGTTTAATCATGCTGTTTATCTTCCTACTGCTGAGGTGTTTCATTTAATTTTTATCACTGCTTTTCAAAGAGCACACATTGGCAATTTTATGAATATTATTCTATCAATATTTATTTCTCACATATTTTTTGATTATTGTATCCTGATTAAAACAAATATTTGTCTAACCCTGTGTCACAAAGATTTGTTCTAATATGTTCCTCCATAATTACCATATTTCCTTGTCATCTTCCTAAAAAAAAAAAAAATCAATGCACTGCTGGTTTTCTATGATGTTCTACTGAAGATTTACACTATTGTTACTGGTTTGTGGTAACATGAAATCACATAACATGAATCCCCATTCATTTTGTAAAACACACATTTTATTTTGTTATTCCTTTTCATTTTAGTGTGAATTTAAGGTATGCATTTTATTTTACAATGATAAAAGAAGTTAAGCTTCTGATTGAAATTACATGTCATCTTCAAAATAAAGAGTTGTATTATGCAAGAACATGGTATTGATGAAGAATTTTGGGTCCAGGGAGGGACTAAATTCCATAAAGATCCAAGAGATCCCAGGCCAGTGAACCCCAATTTTTGGATTCATATCTGAGTTAGCAAAGAATTGAAGACAGACTGAAAAGGGTAAATTATAAATTATGAAGGAGATTTAGGATCCAGGGTAAATGTACCTGAAAGGTACAAGACAGAAAGGAATTTTCCCTCTTGACTGGGTGGAAAGGAGGAGGGGAGATAGAGACAATACCCTTCCCGTATCCAGCAAAGAAGCCTCAGTAGAACACACACACACACACACATACACACACACACACACACACTTGGAAAGCAAAGCAGGGAAGCCGAAGCTGCAAAGCCCCCCTCACATGAGATCAGAGACAAATAAGAGATAGCAATGTGCTCTCAGCTTAAAGACAGTTTATCTGCTAGGGCCAGGAAACAAAGTTTAGGAGAGTGAAGAGTCAAGAGATTTACACCTGTCAGGCACATTTATTGATTAAACATTCAATTAGGATGAGCCTCCTCATCAGAATGAGGTGTATATTGGTTGGTGGACTCAAGAGGTTGATTCAGAAGGGCCCGCCTATCCCACTGTGCTAAGCTTGAAGAAGTAGGATGCTGGATCCAGCAGCAGCACCTCCAGTGGCTTCAGCAGCAGTGGTTCCAGCAGCGGAAGCTCCAGTGGCAGCAGTGGCAGATCCAGCAGCAGGGGTGCCAATCTGCAGGGCCACAGATGCCAGGCTCAGTTTGCCACGCAGGAAAAGCCAGTGCCCAGTTCCAGAAAACAGAACAGTGGCCCAACGACTCAGCCAGCAACTTGACTGAGACCAAAAGCATCCAAAAAGGTAACTGGGATTGAAACAGGGAAGGGTCTCACTTGGTCACAAGCTGACTTGGATCCCTCAACAGACCAGAAATGTTAACCTCTTTGTTGATAGAGAATCTGGTTCTTATAATACCTACTCTTGCATAAATGCTCGGTGCTGTTTTTGACTGAATGTGTACAGTGTTTAGTTAAATTTTAGAATCTACCTGTATTTTATTCCACTCAGCCTACTTGATTACTCCCATAGCAGGCAAACTCAAACCCTAGGAACACTTGTCTAGATACTCTGAGAGTGTTAAGAGCCACAATTAACATCTTAATCTCCTACATTGAAGATATACAACGTCACATCAATGGATACAGCTAAGAACACCCAGCTAACTGGAAATTCTAAGCAGAAACTTATTCCAAGATGCAAAAATATATACATGATAACACAAGAAACACCAAAAACCAAGGCAATATAAATCCACCAAAAAATATCAATGCACCAGAGATGACCACCAGTGAGAACAAGTTAGAGGAAATGCCTGAGAAAGATTTCAAAAGAATGATTGTAAATATGTTCAAAGAAGTCAAAGGAGAAATCAAAGGAATCAAAGAGGAAACCAAAGGAATCAAAGAGGAAATCAAAGGAATCAAAGAAGACACAGGGCACCAATTTAACAAAATAAAGAAGTCAATACAAAACATAAATAAGGAAATAGAAATAATAAAGAAAAACCAGTCAGAATTACTAGCAATGAAGAACACAGTTAATGAAAAAAAAAAAAAAAAAAAAAAAAAACTCTGTTGAAAATCTTTCCAGTAGAATGGATTAAGGAGAGCACAGAATATCTAAGCTAGAGGACCAGTTGGCAGACCTAATACAGTCCAACAAAGAGAAAGACAAACTAATAGAAAAGTATGAATGGGAATTTCAAGATATTCAGGACACTATGAAAAGATGAAGAACTCAGGGCATAGTAGAAGGAGAAGAATTTCACTCCAAAGGCATAGTAGGCATCTTCAATAAAATCATAGAAGAAAACTTCCCCCAAATTGGGAAAGAGGTGCCAATGCAGATACAGGAAGCCTTTAGAACACCAGCCATTCAAAACCTGGAAAAAAACATTCCTTGCCATATTATAATCAAACTACAAAACACACAATCCAAAGAAAGAATTTTGAAAGCAGTTAGAGAGAAAAATCACAGTTACCTACAAAGGCAAGCCCATCAGGATCACAGCAGATTACTCAACACAAACTTTCAAAGCCAGAAGGGCTTGGAGTGATGTATTCCAAATTCTGAAAGATAACAACTGTCAAGCAAGGTTACTTTATCCTGCAAAACTATCCATTCAAATAGACGGAGAAATAAGGACATTCTATAACAAAGACAGGCTAAAGGAGTATTTGAAGACAAAACCAGCTCTACAGAAAATACTTGAAAGACTCCTTCATGGCGAAGAGAAGGAAAAGCACACATATCAGGAACCTGGAAAACAACAAGCAATACTCAAATGCTAGTTAACACAAGAGAGCAAAGGTAAAACTGGAACTAGAAAAAAAAATGGCAAACATAAGTACACACCTTTCAATAATATCTCTTAATATCAATGGCCCCAATGCCCCAACCAAAAGACATAGGTTTGCAGACTGGGTTAAAAAGCAGGATCCTACAATTTGTTGTCTCCAAGAAACTCACCTTTCTACAGAGGATGGACATTATCTTACAGTGAAAAGTTGGAAAATGGTGTTTCAAGCAAAAGGACCCAGAAAGCAAGCAGGGGTTGCTATCCTAATAGCTGACAAGGCAGACTTCAGTCCAATGTTAGTCAAGAAAGATGAGGAAAGTCACTTTATATTGATTAAGGGCACACTCCAACAGGAGGACATTACAATCCTAAACATATATGCACCTAACATGGGGGCTCCCAAATTCATCAAACAAACACTGTTAGAACTAAGGTCACAGATAACACCAAACACAGTGGCAGTGGGTGACTTTAACACCCCACTCTCATCAATTAACAGGTCATCCCAGGAAAAAAATAAACAGAGAGGCATCTGGACTAAATGAGGTCACAGAAGGAATGGACCTAACAGATATATACAGGACATTTCATCCAAATGCTGCAGAATATACATTCTTTTCAGCAGCACATGGAACATTCTCTAAAATAGACCATATATTAGGACACAAATCAAATCTTAACAAATTCAGGAAAATTGAAATAATTCCATGCATTCTATTGGACCACAATGGAATCAAACTACAAATCAATAGCAAGAAAGGATATAGAGCATACACAAAATCATGGAAACTAAACAATACTCTACTAAATGATGAATAAGTCAATGAAGAAATCAAGAAGGAAATCAAAAAATTTATAGAGTCAAACAATAATGAGAAGACAACATACCAAAATCTCTGGGACACAATGAAGGCAGTTCTAAGATGTAAATTTATAGCTTTAAGTGCCTATATTAAAATTAGAAAGGTTGCAAGTAAATGACTTAATGCTTCACATTAAAGCCTTGGAAAAAGAAGAACAAGGCAAACCAAAAATCAGTAGACGGGAAGAAATAATAAAGATTAGGGCAGAAATTAATGAAATAGAAACAACAACAAAAACAATCCAAAGAATTAATGAAACAAAGAGCTGCTTCTTTGAAAGGATAAACAAGATTGATAAACCCTTAGCCAATCTGACCAAAAGAAAGAGAGAAGAGACACAAATTAATAAAATTAGAGATGAAAATGCTAACATCACAACAGATGCCAGAGAAATTCAAAAAATCATAGGGACATATTATAAAAGCATATACTCCACAAAGTATGAAAATCTGAAAGAAATGGATGATTTCCTTGATTTATATGACATACCTAAATTAAATCAAGATGACATTAATCACTTAAATAGACCTATAACAAGAATGGAGATCTGAACAGTTATCAAAAATCTCCCAACTAAAAAAAGCCCAGGCCCAGATGGATTCACTGCTGAATTTTACCAGACCTTCAAGGAAGAGCTAACACCATTGCTACTTGAGCTTTTCCATGAAATAGAAAAAGAAGGAATTCTACCAAACTTCTTCTATGAGCCAGCATCAGCCTGATACCAAAACCAGGCAAAGATAGAACAACAAAAGAAAATTGCAGACCAATCTCCTTCATGAACATAGATGCAAAAATTCTCAACAAAATATTGGCAAACAGAATACAAGAATATATCAGAAAGATCATTCACCCTGACCAAGTAGGCTTTATTCCAGAGATGAAATGATGGTTCAACATATGCAACTCTATAAATGTTATAAATTATATAAATGGGTTGAATGACAAAAATCACATGATCGTCTCATTAGACACAGAGAAAGCATTCAACAAAATCCAACATCCCTTCATGATAAAAGTCCTACAGAAACTGGGAATAGAAGGAACATATCTCAATATAATGAAGGCTATTTATGATAAGCCTACAACCAACATATAACTAAATGGGGAAAACCTGGAAGCTTTTCCACTAAAATCAGGAACAAGACAAGAGTGTCCACTGTCCCCACTTTTAATATAGTTCTGGAAGTCTTAGCCATAGCAATAAGGCAAGAGACATGCATAAAAGTGATACAAATTGGAAAGGAAGTTATCATTATTTGCAGATGACATGATTCTATAGATAAAAGACCCTGAAGACTCTACTAGCAAACTGTTAAAGCTGATAACAACCTACAGCCATGTAGCAGGATACAAAATAAATACAAAGAAATCCATAGCCTTCATATATGCTAACCACATACACACAGAGGATGAAATCAGAGAATCACTCCCATTCACAATTGCATCAAATAAATAAATAAATAAATAAAGTGCCTTGGAATAAACCTAACCAAGGAGGTAAAGTATCTCTACAATGAGAACTTTAAAACACCCAAGTGAGAAATTGTAGAAGACACAAGGAAGTGGAAAAACATCCCTTGTTCCTGGATTGGAAGAATTGATATTGTAAAAACGGCAATCATACCAAAAGCAATCTACACATTTACTGCAATCCCTATCAAAATTCCAAAGGGATTCTTCATGGAAATAGAAAAAAACAATCCAAAAATTCATTTGGAATCACAAAAAACCTCAAATATCTAAAATAATACTGAGCAACAAAAATAAGGCTGGGGGTATCACCATACCTGATTTTAACCTATACTACAGAGCCATAGTAACAAAAACAGTGTGGTACTGGCACAAAAGCAATCTTGCAGATCACTGGAACAGAATAGAGGGCCCAGATGTAAGTCCAGGTAGCTATAGCCACCTAATATTCAGTAAAAATTCCAAAAATACTCATTGGAGAAAAGACAGCCTCTTCAGTAAATGTTTTTGGGAAAACTGGATATATATCTGTAGAAGGATAAACATAGATTCTTCTCTCTCTCCGTGCCCAAGAATTAAGTCCAAATGGATTAAAGACCTTAACATCAGACCTGAAACTCTGAAACTGCTAGAGGAAAAAGTATGGGAAACCCTTCAACATATTGGTCTTGGGAAAGTCTTTCTGAATACAACCCCAATTGCTCAGGCAATAATACCACAGATTAACCACTGGGACCTCATGAAATTACAAAGATTTTGCACTGCAAAGGACATGGTGAATAAAGCAATGAGTCAACCTACATAATGGGAAAAATCTTTGCCAGCTATATATCTGATAGAGGATTAATATCTAGGATATACAAAGAACTCAAGAAGTTAAATAATAAGGAATCAAACAAGCTAGTCAAAAAATGGGCTACAGAACTAGATAGAGAATTCTCAAAGGAAGAAATACGAATGGCATATACGCATCTAAAAAAATGTTCTACATCCCTAGTCATCATGGAAATGCAGTTTAAAACTACATTGAGATTCTGTCTCACTCCTGTCAGATTGGCTACCATCGTGAAAACAAATGATCATAAATGTTGGCAGGGATGTAGAAAAAGAGGAACCCTTCTACACTGTTGATGGGAATGCAATCTGGTCCAGCCATTGTGGAAATCAGTGTGGAGGTTCCTAAACCAGCTAAAGATTGATCTACCATATGACCCAGCTATAGTACGCCTAGGCATATATCCTAAGGACTCATCTCATTTCCTTAGAAGTACGTGCTCAACCATGTCTATTGCTGCTCAATTTATTATAGCTGGGAAATGGAACCAGCCTAGATGTCCCTCAACTGATGAGTGGATAATGAAGATATGGCACATTTATACAACGGAGTTCTACTCTGCGGTAAAGATAAATGAAGTTATGAAATTTGCAGGAAAACTGGATGGATCTGGAAAGGATTATACTAAGTGAGGTAACCCAGGCCCAGAAAGCCCAGCGCCACATGTTCTCCCTCATATGTGGATCTTAGCTACAGATGATTGGGCTTCTGTGCGAGAAGGAAAAAACTCAGACCAAAGGCCAGTACGTTAAAAAAGGAGATATAAAGGGAAGAGAAAGGAAGGGAGGAGGACATTTATTAGGTTGGTATTGTATATATGTAAGTAGAAAGATTGAGATGGGGATGGGATATGATGGAGAACGGAATTTCAAAGGGGAAAGTGGGGGGAAGGGTACTACCATGGGATTTTTTTATAATCATGGAAAATGGTAATAAAAATTGAGAAAAAAATAAAAATAAAAATAAAAAGAAGCAGTATGCAACTGTTGGAGAGTGTTGCTTGCAGCCATCTTGGAAGACAGTGGATCAGATGTGGGTTCTAATCCTACAAGGGCAGGCAAAGGGCATCTCCTCTGGTTTTTATTCCTGGTTGATTATAAAAAAACGCTATCTTGCTCCTGTTCCTTCTTCAATATAAATCTAAATTTGTTTAGAAGTGTTTTAATTTCCTGTAGGGATGCTGGACACTTTTACAGGCAAATTTTGTGCATGTTCTATTAATCCAGTGTTAAGTTACAAGTGGATGATAATGCACATGGAAAAACTCATGGAAATTTTATAATCAAGTGGTCACTGTTCCTCTATTATTTGGCCATAGTAAGTGCGTTGAGATTATGCATGAACATGTTCTACATGCACAGCCAGGTCATCTGCGTATTTATATCTGATACATAGTTACAGTTTAAACTGGGCTAACGTGGTAATCTATGGCTAGTAAGACTGATGGGCAGGACCTACTTTCAGGAGCCAAGTGTCACTTTACATTAGTCAACTTCCACACCTCTGCCTTTCACACTCTGTGGATATTTACTGTACTTTGATATTTTGCCTGTTAGGCCTCAAATGCTCCACATATTTCCAGGTAGTGGAAATTGTAATGATTTTAATATAGTAAGAGTAATGTTAATAGGATATATTTATGGATATATAAAATCACTGTTTATACAACACTGCCTCCTGGAAGGTCTGTTTCAGACTTCTCCTTCATATGGCAAGTAGACTAGTCACACAAAAATTGACTTTTATGACAAGACTGCTAAACTTTCCTTTTAAAACTATATTAATAACATTATTTCCTGATATACTGTTGACATTCATAAAGAATAGTTTGAATTTTGTGGAAATATATATACATATATATATATATATATATACATATATATACATAAACATGTATACATATATATATATATATATATATATATATATATATATATACATATATATTCATTCCCCAAATTTAAGAATTTCTGTGTATGTCTTTCTGTATATACATTTGTGACTCTATAGTACGTTCCTTTCTTTATTCTTTACTGCAGAAGCATTTAAAAGTTTTATAGAACAATTCACACACCTAAGTTGCTCTGTTCAGAAGTGGGCAAAAGTTTAGAGATCACTATTGTTTCCACTTTTTTGTCAAGTAGTTCAGATCTCTTCTGTGTTCATTTTTGCTTCATGATTTATATTGATTCTAATTCCTGTGCAGTCTGTCTTCATTATGCCAATCCTGAACATTCTCCCTCAACAATACTTAAGTCTGATTTGTGAAAAGATTTTTATTCTTTTTAAGTTTTATTTATGCTCTTTTCTTAACAATTTATTTTAGTCATGTAAATGCCACATTATTTGCTTGTATTTAATGTATAAATTTTACTTATCAAATGTTAATTATTAATCTAAAATAAGCTATTTTCTTAATATTTATAGAATTTCACTTTTAATTTGTTGTTATTTCTAGTAGATAACTTGCAATATAAAATTAAATCTAGTTTTAACAAAATTTTAATGTTTGCAGTTGAAGGCAAGTTTTAAAATCAGCAGCTGGTTTTTCAGAGTTATGGGTCACATACCTGCTAAGTTCTAATAGATGAGCATTTCTTTAAGCTAAGTATTTAATTTAGACTAGAGGTACTGACCCTAATCTCAAACATCTTACATGGTTAGTCACCTGAACATGGCTTGTGATTTAGTTTCCTCTGGATTCCTAATGACTTTCTCTTACGCAGATCAGTGTTACACTTGATCAAGCATTAACTGACATTTGGGAGAACTTTTTTTTCTAAATGTTGCTTCATCAGAATGCTATGTTTTGCAGTCCAAAAGGTTATATATTTATAGCATTTATATAAATGTAATACACATACATATATGAATTTAAAAAAATTATTCAGCAGTATGTATTTTTATCCCTACAGTTTTATTCACTATGCTTGCTATTTTTCTGGATCTATGTTTCAAATATGAAGGTAAAACTATGATGCCTATAATTGCTAAGTGTTTTCAAAATTAATGGGAGAGAGTTTATTAAAAGCTCCCATTTACTTAACATGGCATATGAATTATAGTAGAGCCTGCTTAAATGTAATTATGATCTCTTAATGACTTCCAATTGATTTTGTTATGGCTACCACAATTAGAAAGAATGTAATTAATTCATTTTACTAAATAAGTAAATCTGAGCATGACCAGTATCAGAACACTACAGTGTTCTCATGAAATGAGTTTAGAACAACTATTTATAAGACTGAAATAGACCAGTATATTTCCAAAATGTAAGAAATTTTAGAGGGCATTGCAGAAAATCCTTTATTTTTATTTTTAATCCTTTATTTTATAAATGAAGTATTTAGAAAGGGAGCTTACTTGTCTTATTTTCGGGCATAATAGTGATATATTGAGGACTAGAGTTTAGTACCTCTCATATTTTCTCCTATAATCTTCTGTGCCTTGCCCTATGCCTAGAAATACTTTTTGACTCTACAAGTTTTTCTATGTATTTGATATATTATTTTTTATCCTAAGACCCAAATGAGGAGGAAATAATAGATCAAGACATATGGTCTTCCTTCTATCTATTATGTTATCCATAATTAGTTAAGGTGAGACTTCAGTTCTATTTCATGTTTTGGATTTTACAACATCCTACTGATCATCTTTGCATCATGATGAATATAAACAATGGTTGTAATACAAAAATATATTTCATATTATGGTGTTTTGAATGTAAAATGTCTCCCACAGATTTATCTATTTTGGTAAGGTTGTAGAACTATTTGGAGGTGGAGCCTTACTCTTTAGCATGTCACTAGGGGCAAGCCTTGACTTGGCTTAGTCCACCCCTCTTGTTTTTTCTACTTCTTCTCTGTTGAGGTAAAGATATGATGATGACTGTCTGCACCATCAATGTTTTATGTGTCATGATTGACGTTTCCTCTCAAAACTGCCAGGCAAAATAAACCAATTCCTTCCATAAACCGTTTTTGGTCTCACATTTTGTCCCAACAATGTAACTGATACATATAATTAAGAGGTGAATGATTTTAGGTGTCATGTTTTACAAGTAATTCAAGTCTTATCTATTAGGCTGAAAAGATCATGAAAGTATGAAGAGTTAAAAAAATATTGTCTTTTAAATATATCAGCATACCATTGAATAGTTAATTTCCATGATAGATGTCAAGAACAGATTACCTGTGATAATTACCGTGTATGAATAAAGTTTTATTCTGACTCATTGTTTTAGGAACTCTGGTCCAGGGTCAATGGCCTTGTTAAGGTGGCATGTCATGTCAGCCATATGTGTCAAGGCAAAACAATACACACTGTAAGCCCAGAAGAAGAAAAAAAAGGTATCTGGGTACACCGTTAAGAAATTTCACACAAGGTCTTGCCTTCTAATAGCTTAACCAGCTCCCAGTAGCACCACTGTGGTACAATATCTTTAATACATATGCCTGAGTAGGCAGTTATCCAAGTCACAGAATTAATGTTAATTATTCAACACAACAGTGAAGTCTAGGTATCTTAGTTTGAATAACATTAAAAATAATGTTATGATTGTAAGTATATAGTTCCTATAATAACCTTATGATTTGACAAAAATTATGTCCAGGTAGCCAGGAATATAGAATCTCTGGTGCTTCAGTGTTTCTAGAAGAATCTGCCATTTGGATAAGTACACTTGAGAAAGAATATCCTTGTGTACCAATAGAAGGTGCTATTCCATCTTTTGAGGTTACAATAGAACAAGCAGGAGAAGGAAAGGCAAATTTGTATTCTTTGTTTACAATGGCACATCACCTTCTCCTACTGTTGGGTATTAGTGCTTCTCCTGGACCTTCAGGGGGACTAGAATCTTTCCATTGCCATTTTCTATGGACCTCCATGCTGCAAGCAGCAGTAATCATCATTTTTTTTTTCAGCATTAATTATCCTGCCAACAAATCCAATCAATCCCTCATAACAAAACTATCATATCTATCCATCATCCATCTATCTATCTATCTATCTATCTATCTATCTATCTATCTACATCTATCTATCATCTACATCTATCTATATATGTATCTATTTTTTGGAGGCAAGCTCAACAGACTGGCCTTTTTTATTTTTGATCCATTTGCTATTGATTATCTGTCATCTATTCATCTCTATTCTTTCTATTTTATTCTATTTATTTTCCTACCCTATCCTACCCACTCTGCTTCTCTGGAAAACCCTGAATAATACATTGCCACATTCATCTAATACAGGGTCAACCTTTCAGGGTTCGGAATCTGTATTTCTGAGATTAACAGCATCAGGTTCATCTGAGATCTTAAGAAATGCTAATTTTCTGGCCCCAACCCAGACCTACTGATAAGTGATTTGTCTTTTTAAGTCCTTCATGTGAGTCCAATGCACTGAAAAATTTTACAGCACTGTTTTAATCCAGTTTTGAAAATCAGGCAGATCTGTTGTTTAAGATCATGGCTAATACAACACTTCAAATTCCTAATAAATGAAATTGTTTAACCATATTTTCAAGTCAGTCATTTCAAATTGATTTACTACAGGTTTAACCTAAAAATGTTTTATATTTTATCCCATATTTAAAAACAAACAAAATGACAAGAAGACAAGTACAAATTTGATATTTCATATTAAAATAAGTTTTGAAAACCGTTTTATTTCAGCATGAAATGTATATACAAACATTATAAGACTGTTTTAAATATCTTCAAACTAAAAAAAGATATATTCATCAAATTCAGTTAATGCAAAATGTTAAAAAAAAATTACACTATTTTAACCAACTCCCTATCAATTTAAGCAATAACAAAACTATCTGGAGACTGACTCAGTACTCATTAAAAATATAATGCATTTAATAATAGCAAATTACCCAAATAAATAACTGAGTAAGTAAATACTATAATGCTCATCTGTTGAATGGTGTCATGTGATAAATCAAAATAATGGTATAATTTCAATTATCTTCCACTGCTGAAAGAATCCATAAAATATCATTTCATCAGAGTTTGTCCTGCATAGAGTTAATGTCTTTGAACCACTCTCTCACCTCTCTGTTACTAGCTCTGTAACCTTATGCAAAGATGACTGACCAGGTCTAGTTATCCAGATCAATGGTAATAGTATCAATACTTAAATCATCAAGTTGTAAGAGTTAGGTTTCTGACTCAGAATTTAAATATTTATCATGGATAAGATAAACCTCTTTGTACCTTTATAAACCCTTAATTTTTTTTTTTATTAAAGTTAATAACAACATACTTTATACTCTTTGGGAGAACTTTTATAATTTTTATTTATTTTTTTCTATTTTTAATTTTCATACATGCATATAACAGATTTTGATTTTGCTTCACAAGTTGTTTATCTTTCTATCTCTCACCCCTCCAATGATTATCTTTCTTCTCCCCTATTAATTTCATCATATCTCTCCTGTATTTTTAGCCCATTCAGTTAAGTCATGGTTTCCTGCACAGCCATGTTTGAAAGGATATTTACCATGGAATGGGCAACTTGCAGTTTCTTCACCACTGACGAATATGAGTCACCTCTCCCCATAACCATTAGCTGCCATTACTTATTCTGGCAGGTTTGGGATCTCATGTATTCTACCCCCACAAAAAGTGATGTATTGGCAGGCTCAATCTTGTGCAAGCAACCACACTTGTGATGAGTTCATGAGTACAACAGCCGTGTCTTATCCGTTATCCATAATACAATGTTTTTTCAGCCCTCTTTCCCATTTTCCTACTATTATATTTTTCCTGACATCTTCTCTTTAAGGTTCCCTGAGCCTTAGAAGCAGTGGTTTAAATGTCCTGTTTGATGCTGAGTCCACAGTACTTACTTATTGTAAGCAAATGTGCCAGCTCTATTTTTCTGCATTAGCCACTTCCCAATGTAGTTAGAAATTTCTGACATTAGGCTTCAAGCAGTATAATACATGAAATCCCTCCTGTAAAGTGGACCTCAAATCTGTGTAGTGTGGTGATGAGTAAGATACAGAAAATTCATGAGTGTTGATGTGCATGTCATTTGCAGCAACATGAAGGCAAGAGAAGAATGCCAAGCATCTTTCTCTCTCACTCTTCTATGACTTTCCTTCAGATAGTCTCTCGCTGGACCTGGAATGGCAATTTTGGTTCAGCACACCTACCAGTTCCCTGATCTCTGCCCCTTGCAACATGGGGTTACTCATGTGCATGGCAATGGCCTGCTTTGTATATGGGTGCTGGGGAATCAAATTTGGTTGGTATTAGACCCTGTCAGGTTGTTTATACAGCAAGTGTTCTTACCTTCCCAGCCATCTATATAGCTCCACATGTAAAATCTACTGTAGTGATTTTATATAATATAGCAGAGCAAAATTAGAATGTAATCTTTCAGATTAAGATCTTGTAATAGCTCTACACACTTTGCAAGTCCCTTAAATTTATAAATCCTGGACTTATTTGTTCATAATGTATTAGAGGGGCATTGATTAACTGATATCAACCCCATCCAAGTCTTAACTTCTATGGTTTTCCCTCCATAGTTTTCAGATTTATAACATATAATTCATGTGGAATAAATAAGTTTGAGTAGTTCTTTGGAAAGAAAAGTGTCCATGTGAAATATTAGTTTTCAGTGGCATTCATTTTGTTTTCCATTTAGGGTAAGCTCTTTCAGTCACTTAAAAATACCAGCATGGTGATAAAGAAAGGCTAATGTTTCTGCAGTATATGTCTCAACTATCATAAAATGACTTCTAGAAGTTTTTGGTTGGCGATACTTGGGACTGCATGCTGATGTTGCTTTTGAGCTCTCACCAAGACTGTGACATGTTAGTTTCATTGTTAGTGATGTGCAGCCTTCCTACATTTTGGTTTGATATAATCTGGAATGAAGGGGACAGTTATAGTCATTGAGTTGTTACAAGAGAAGTCACTGTAAAAATTATTACCAATGAAGATAAAGGTGAGTATATGTACTATTATTTTTTCTGCATTAGTAAGCATAGATTACATATAACATAACTCTTGCCTAAATGCATTAATCTTTGGTGATTACTAATCAGAATATTATCAAGACTAAATTATTGGTTTATATATTTAATTAGTTATGTACTCTTGGGATATAAAGAAATACTTTTTTAAATGATCAGTCTCACTTTTATCAAATAAAGAATTTATATTTTTGATATCTTTAGAAATATATTCTTCAGGGTCTGGGAAGGAGACTCAGCAATTAAAGGTACTTGCTGTCAAAGTCTTCTGGCCAGGGTTCAGATTCCCAGTACCCACATAAAGCCAGATGTTCAACATGGCACATACATCAGAAGTTCATCTGCAGTGACACTAGGCCCTGGCATGGCCATCTCTTTCTGTGCTTGCAAATTAATAAACAAAAGTATTAAGAAAAACACTCTTCACTAAATTGAAAGTGTCTAAAACTTAGGACTAAGGAGATAGCTCAGCAGTTAAAGGTATTTGCTTGCAAAACCTGATGTCCTGGGTTTGATTCTCCAGTAACCATGTAAAACTAGATACACAAAGTGGTGCATGCATTCGGAGTTCATTTTCTATGTCAAGAGGTCCTGGCAGGCCTATACTCTGTCCCTCCATTCAAAAATAAAGATTAAAAAATAAAAAGTAGCCAGGCATGGTGGTGAACTCTTTTAATCCCAGCACTTGGGAGGCAGAGGTGGGATTGCTGTGGGTTCAAGGCCACCTTGAGACTACATAGTGAATTCCAGGTCAGCTTGGACTACAATGAAACCCTCCTTTGAAAAAACAACAACAAAAAGAATAAATAAATAAATAATATAAAAATAAATAAAAGGGAAAACACATACAAATTGATCCTAGGTTAAATATATAAGTAATTATGACCATCCTTCTAAAAACATGGAACATTCTGATGTGTGTTCATGTGATGTAAAATTCAGAAAAAAAATTGAAACTGTATAATAAAAAAAACTTTCCCCTACTTGACAGATTTTCAATTACTTCCAAGTAAATAAAATAAATCAGAAAACTGTCTAATAAAGAGTATCTAAACTATTCATTCAACACTATTATTTTTACTGGTTTCTTATCTAGTAAATCCTACTTCCATCCTGTAAAGTGATACTGCTGGTGGCCATGAGCTCCTTTCTTTTGGACTCTAATTTGAAATATTTCAATCACCTCTGAAAGTGGCAAATAACCCACATGCTCATCTCCCAGAAGGCTCGCTCTCAAGCAGATGCGCTGCGCTTTGCAAGGAGAAGCAGGATGTTGACACATCAGGTTGCCTTTCTTCTCAGAAACCTACGCTCCACCTAAGCCGTGAAATACAGCTTTTATGTTGCCCAGGGCTCTCAGAGGTGCAGCTGCTGGTTGCCAATGCCATTAAGTGGGTTCAAGTTGGGAACGGAAGGTTAACAACAGTCAGTGTAATAGAAATGTAGACAAAAGATAATCCAAGTTTCTAAGCTTTCAAGGGATTCACTGGCGGAGGCCGACTGTGAGCTCTCGGTATTAGATGTAATAAAGTCCTCAGGCAGAGCAATGGTGGAGTTGTTACCTTTGAGAGACGGCAATATAGTTTTCAGCATTTGGAAGCAGAAATGAGCACACTGTAAGATTTGAACGGAACTGAACTGGAATCACAATTCAAAGTAGCTCATGCTTCTGATGTGTGAGTGCATTAGTGTTTCCAGTATGGCAAACTTGAATGAAAATATGATAATGACATTGTTTCCTCCCTGTAGTTTTCCAAACCAGAATCTGATCTAGACACTGACAGATAATGTTGCAACTGTACTTCATCAAGCCGGACTTCTTTTTCTTAACTCAATTTTCTCTGAAGCTAACAGTGCCATCACAGGAAGCGTCTCTAATTTAAGTACCACTAATCACTTCAGATTTAATTTGAATATAAAGCAGAATATTAGCTGGAAAAGAATCTTGGACTGTGTGCAGGATTGAAAAAGCAGTAAACTTGAAATGTTCTCATTTCTGTTCACGTTTTCAAGCTGCCTTTCACATACTTTCTTTCAGTCATTTATAATAAATTCAGGATAATGTCATGTTCACTACAAAGTTACTGCAGTCATTTTATCTGGGAAGAACTAAACCGAAATGCTGTAGTTTATAACACTTTTCTTTTTTAAAATCTTTACTTTTCGTGAAGAATTTCCTTATAAGACCTTTTCTACTTATCTCATTATTTTTAAAGAACATCAACCTGCAATAAATGTCAAAAATAGCACTGCTTTGATATAGCTGAATATATATATATATATATATATATATATATATATATATACACATACATATATGTGTGTGTGTATTCCATAGCTTAGACTGACTATAAACACCACTAAATCACCAGAGTGAAAAGAATTGCTACCATTGCCATCTATATGTAAGTCAAGTGACTATTTCACTTATTATAATTGCCAATATTCCTTTTACATAAAAGTTTCATGGAAGAGGTAGATTAGAGGTTAAAGTGCTTGCCTACAAAGCCTAAGGACCCAGGTTCAATTGCCCAGTACCTACACAAGCCAGATGCACAAGGTGGTGCATGCATCTGGAGTTTGTTTGCAGTGGCTGGAGGCTCTGGCACACCCATTCTCACTCTCCGTCTCTCCCTCTCTCTCTCTCTCAAATAAATAAGTAAGTATAAAATTTTGTGATTGGGTGAGTTTGCTGAGAATGATCAGTTCCAGGAAGACCATTTTTCTTCAAATTTCATTGTATCATTTTTCCTTACTGCTGTGTAGAATTACATCATGTAGATATACCACATCTTGATTATCCATTAGTCTGATGATGGACACCTCTTACCCATAACTGATGGCTAACCCCACAATGCCTGACACACATTCCCCAGCAAGGAGGGTCCCTGTGGAGGGTGGAGGACAGGCAGGAGGCTAACGATGGTACCAACATGGCTGTATATACCCTGTGTACATAACTAATAAAAATAAAATAATAAAAGAAAATAAAATGTTGGCTAGAGGGATGGGTTAGTGGTCAAGGCACTTTCCTGCAAATCCAAATGACCCAGGTTTGATTTCCCAGGACCCACATAATCCAAATGCCCATTTGTCTGGTGTTCATTTACAGTGGCTCAGGACCCTGGTGTACCAATTCTCTCTCTCTCTTTCTGTGTCTCAAACAAATAAAAATAAAAAAAATTAAAGTTTCATGCAATCTATTTCATGGCTTAATGCATCTTTAATTGTGGCTAGAGTTATCATTGTGAAATTATATTTTAAAGTTCTGGTTTTTCATTGCAAGACAAAGTAATGTGAACCTGCTGTAGTCTCTAACATGATAGAAGATGAAAATTTGACTTTCCATTGGGAGGAATGGCAAAGTAACATGCTTATGAAAACAGAAGTACTAAACAGAACGTACGGGATCAGAATAATTTGGCTTATTTTTGTTTATTTATATTCATTTCAGAAATGCAAACACATGTGTACCATGCACATGCAGTGCTCTCTCTGCATATGTTCTCTTCTATATTACTTACAAATATAATTCTTTGTGAATCTTTAAGTCTTTTTACATATGAATATGATTATTTACAAGTTGTAACATGTATGTTTTCTAATAAGTAATATGAATTTTACATAGCAGCTATTAAAATGATGGGAATTCAATAAACCCATTTATTAGAAAATTGTGCTTACATTTCTACATGTATTTCTAATTTTTCACACATGATATATCAGAGCAGAGTGTAAAAAGGAAGATGGTGCACTATTGAGCATATGTTACGTTAGAGACCCCTGTTACATTTATAGCTTTACACTAGGTTTTTCATGAAGGAGCTCTTCATTTTTCTTTCATGTGGGTGGTGATATAAGACTGATATAATACTGCATTTTTTGAGTAAGAAAATTGTTGGTTCATTGTTGTTTTCACATCTGGAAAGTTGATTATTCAAAGATTCCCTAGAGATAGCATATGGTCTTTGAAGACCTAGACATTATTGCAATTAATTGAATTTATATGACATCTGGAGGAACAGAAATATCATGAAAACACTTAATAGCTGAATAGCAGTCAGTACATCTGAAGTGAGTACAGAAAGATAAACACCAAGCACAGTTCACCTGTATTTCAGTGGGGCTTAAGGACAAAGGAGCTATCCATAAAATAAAAGATAAAAATAATGTAAACAGTCCTATTTTCCTCCCATTTTTCTCGTGGAGATTTAAACCACTTTACATAAAACAAGTTCTCCTAAGTTGCTATTTACAAGATTTATAGGATTCTAATAGAATATGGACAATGTATGAGTATGACAGGAAATAAATATTTAATAGGTGTAGCAGACAGCTTCCGGTTCGCTGAGATCAACTTCCAGACCAGACACAGTTATGGAGGAAGGGATAGTTATTGAAGCTTACAGATCCAGGGGAAGTTCCATAATAGCAAAAGAGGCTGGCCTGCCTTCACAGGACCAAGCGGAGACAGAGAAGTACAAGCCTAAAGGTCAAAAGCCACAGCACACTTCAGGAACTCCAGCTAGGCACACTTTGCATATCTTTAGATTGAAATCTGAAACCCACCACCACACCTTAAGATCCACACAATGGCACTGACTCCAGCCAGGTGGCTGCAGATGCAAACTACAAACAAACAACTGAATATACTGGGGGCCATCTATTCTACTCAAACCACCACAATAGGAACATTAGGAATATGATAAAATTCAACATCTATTGTGGAAAATGCAGAAAAAAATGAATTGATGCTTACTTAGTAAAATTTTGGAAATCCATGTCCAACTGCAGTTAGAGTAATGTCTTTTTTTCTTTCTTTCTTGTTTTTTTGGTTTAGGTGAATAATTTGAAAAAACAGTTGTGTAAGGATTTTTATGTTTTTATTATATTTAATGAGAAAATATTAGCATGTCGAAGATCTGCGGAGTTGAACATGAGACATTAGACTTCACAGGCAAGTGCCTTAACTGCTAAGCCATCTCTCCAGCCCAGGTAATTTTTATTTTTTATTTTTTTTCTCAATTTTTATTAACATTGTCCATGATTATAAAAAATGTCCCATGGTAATACCCTCCCTCCCCCCATTTTCTCCTTTGAAATTCCATTTTCTATCATACGCCTCTCCATCTCAATCAGTCCTCTCTTTTATTTTGATGTCATCATCTTTTCCTCCTCTTATGATGGTCTTGAATAGGTAGTGTCAGGCACTATGAGGTCATGGATATTGAGGCCATTTTGTGTCTGGAAGGAGCATGTTGTAAGGAGTCCTCCCCTTCCTTTGGCTCTTACATTCTTTCCGCCACCTCTTCCACATTAGACCCTGAGCCTTGGAAGGTGTGATTGAGATGTTCCTTGGTACTCCAGTCACTTCTATCCAGCACTATGGTACCTTCTGAGTCGTCCCAAGGTTACTGTCATCTGAAAAGAGAAGATTCTCTACCCAAAGTGAGAGTAGCATTAATATAAGGGTATGAATATTAAGAGAAGTGCTTACATGGAAGTTTGAGAAGCATACTATATACATTTATCCAGACATCAGCAGGTGTTACACCCCCTAGGGCTCATGACTATCCCTGTTATAAGTTTTCACATCAAGGATGTATTCCATCCCATGGAGTGGGCCCCCAGTCCAATTGGAGGGCAGTTGGTTTCCACCACGACAGACATGCCACTAGTGCATCCATTGGCTCATTTGGCCTGGATTGCCAATTATAAGGCTTGCAGTGTCTTCTGTTGAGTATCTTCACTGGTGGTATCTCTTTCTCCATTGAACTGCATGCAGAATGGCTTCTTCCAGCTTTCTGTCAGCTGGTCTACATGGAGGAGGTTATCCACTCAGTTCCAGCAGGATTTCTCAGTGGCTTTGCTGCCCAAGTATGTGGAGTCTTCAGCAATAGGGTCTTACCATCTATTCCTGGTGAGAAACCAAGGGCCTTGTCAATGGTCTATAATGTTTTGGGGGAGTCAGGGAACTCCCTGGCAAACAACTCACTAGAAGGTATCCCATCCCTGGCACTGAGAATTTTCTGGCAATGATCTATGGCTCCTGAGTGTTACGTACTTCTCTCTCTCTCTGCTTGGGCCTGTGAAAGCAGGCCAGTTTCTTCTGCCTTTATGGAACTTCCCCTGGATCTGTAAGCTTCAATAAATATCCCTTCCTCCATAATTGTGCCTGGTCTGGAAGTTCATCTCAGTGAACCTGAAGCTGTCTGCTACACCATCTATTCCTGGTGAGAAACCAAGGGCCTTGTCAATGGTCTATAATGATTTGGGGGCATCAGGGAACTCCCTGGCAAACAACTCACTAGAAGGTATCCCATCCCTGGCACTGAGAATTTTCTGGCAATGATCTATGGCTCCTGAGTGTTACATGGTACAAAAAAGTAGGATTACATATGATTCATTTATATCCTCTTAGATTTTGATTAGCCTTCCCTCCACCTTTCCTTTACTCAATCTCTTCTCCTGACCTCACTTTGGGCCTTTTCACCCCCATAAATCTATTCTTCTACTTACATATATACAATACCAACCTATTAAGTAACCTCCTCCTTTCCTTTCTCTTCCCATTGTATCTCTTTTTTAGCTTACTGCCCTGTGCTGAGGTTTTTCCTTCTCACACAGAAACCCAATCATCTGTAGCTAGGATCCACATATGAGAGAGAATATATGACTCTTGGCTTCCAGGGCCTGAGTTACCTCACTTAGTATAATCATTTCCAGATCCATCCACTTTCCTGAAAATTTAAAACTTCATTTTTCTTCACCGCTGAGTAGAACTCCATTGTATAAATGTGCCATAACTTCTTTATCCACTCATCAGTTGAGGACATATAGGCTGGTTCCATTTCACAGCTATTATCAATTGAGTGGCAATAAACATGGTTGAGCATGTACTTCTAAGGAAATGAGATGAGTCCTTAGGATATATGCCTAGGAGTGCTATAGCTAGGTCATATGGTAGATCATTTTTTAGCTGTCTTAGGAAACTCCACACTGATTTCCACAATGGCTGGACCAGATTACATTCCCACCAACAGTATAGAAGGGTTCCTCTTTTTCCACATCCCTGACAACATTTATGATCATTTGTTTTCATGATGGTAGCCAATCTGACAGGAGTGAGATGGAATCTCAATGTAGTTTTAATCTGCATTTCTCTGATGACTAGTGACATAGAGCATTTTTTTTTAGATGCTTATATGCCATTCGTATTTCTTCCTTTGAGAATTCTCCATCTATCTCCATAGCCCATTTTTTGATTGGCTTGTTTTATTCCTTATTATTTAACTTCTTGAGTTCTTTGTATATCCTATATATTAATCCCCTATCAGATATATAGCTGACAAAGATTTTTTCCCATTCAGTAGGTTGCCTCATTGCTTTATTCACTGTGTCCTTTGCAGTGCAAAATCTTTGTAATTTCATGAGGTCCCAGTCGTTAATCTGTGGTTTTATTGCCTGAGCAATTGGGGTTGTATTCAGAAATTCTTTGCCAAGACCAATATGTTGAAGCGTTTACCCTACTTTTTCCTCCAGCAGTTTCAGAGTTTCCATTCTGATGTTAAGGTCTTCAATCAATTTGGACTTAATTCTTATGCATGGAGAGACAGAAGAATCTATTTTCATCCTTCTACACATACATATCCAGTTTCCCCAGCACCATATGCTGAAGAGGCTGTTTTTTCTCCAATGAGTATTTTTGGCATTTTTATCAAATATCAGGTGGCTATAGTTACCTGGACTTACATCAGGGTCCTCTGTACTGTTCCATTGAACTACATGTCTGCTTTTGTGCCAGTACCATGCTGTTTTGGTTACTATGGCTCTGTAGTATAGGTTAAAGTCAGGCATGGTGATACCACCAGCCTTATTTTTGTTGCTCACTGTTATTTTATATATTTGAGGGGTTTTGTGATTCCAAATGAATTTTTGGATTATTTTTTCTATTTCCATGAAGAATGCCATTGGAATTGTGATGAGGATTTCAGTAAATGTATAGATTGCTTTTGGTACAATTGCCATTTTCACAATATTGATTCTTCCAATCCAGGAACAAGGGATGTTTTTCCACTGCTAGTGTCTTCTGCAATTTCTTGTTTGAATGTTATAAAGTTTTCATTGTAGAGATCCTTTACTTCCTTGGATAGGTTTATTCCAAGGTACTTTATTTTCTTTAATGCAATTAAGAATGGAAGTGATTCTCTGATTTCATCCTTAGTGTGTTTGTTGTTAGCATATATGAAGGCTACTGATTTCTGTGTATTTATTTTGTATCTGCTACAGGGCTGTAGGTGTTTATCAGCTCCCTAACAGCTTGCTGATAGAGTATTTAGGGTCCTTTATATATAGAATCATGTCATCTGCAAATAATGATAACTTGATCTCCTCCTTTCCAATTTGTATCCCTTTTATGTGTGTCTCTTGCCTTATTGCTATGGCTAAAACTTCCATTACTATATTAAATAAAGTTGGGGATACTGGGAACCCTTATCTTGTTCCTGATTTTAGTGGAAAAGCTTCCACTTTTTCCCCATTTAGTAATATGTTGGCTGTAGGCTTGTCATAAATAGCCTTTTTATAATGAGATATGTCCCTTCTATTCCCAGTCTCTGTAGGTCTTTTATCATGAAGGGATGTTGGATTTTGTCAAATGCTTTCTCTGTGTCTAATGAGATGATCATGTGATTTTTGTCCTTCAATCATTTATATAATGTATTACATTTATCAATTTGCGTATGTTGAAACATCCCTGCATCTCTAGGATAAACCCTACTTGTTCAGGGTGAATGATGTTTCTTATATATTATTGTATTCTGTTTGCCAACATTTTGTTGAGAATATTTTCTTCTATGTTCATGAGGGAAATTGGTCTGTAGTTTTCTTTTTTTGTTCTATCTTTGCCTGGTTTTGGTATCAGGGTGATGCTGGCTCCATAGAAGGAGTTTGGTAGGATTTTTTCTTTTCTATTTTATGGAAGGTTAAAAAGCAATGGTGTTAGTTCTTCCTTGAAGGTCTGGTAAAATTCAGCAGTGAATCCATTTGGGCCTGGTCTTTTTTTAGTTGGGAGATTTCTGATAACTCCTTGGCTATTTAACTGATTGATCTCATCTTGATTTAATTTAAGTAAGTAACATAAATCAATGAAATCATCCATTCCCTTTCTTTCAGATTTTCATACTTTGTGGAGTATATGCTTTTATAGTATGTCCCTATTATTTTTTTGAATTTCTCTGGCATCTGTTGTGATGTTACCTTTTTCATCTTTAATTTTATCAATTTGTGTCTCTTCTCTCTTTCCTTTGGTCAGATTTGCTAAGGGTTTATCAATCTTGTTTATCCTTTCAAAGAACCAATTCTTTGTTTCTTTGATTCTTTGGGTTATTTTTTTGTTGTTTCTATTTCATTAATTTCTGCCCTAATCTTTATTATTTCTTCCTGTCTACTGATTTTGGTTTGCCTTGTCCTTCTTTTCCCAAGATTTTAAGGTTAAGCATTAGGTCGTTTACTTGTGACCTTACTAATTTGTTAATATAGGCACTTAAAGCTATAACTTTACCTCTTAGGGCTGCCTTCACTGTGTCCCAGAGATTTTAGTATGTTGTGTTCTCATTATCATTTGACTCTATAATTTTTTTGATTTTCTTCTTGATTTCTTCATTGACCCATTCATCATTTAGTTGTGTGTTGTTTACTTTCCATGATTTTCTGTATGCTCTATAGCCTTTCTTGCTATTGATTTGTAGTTTGATTCCATTGTGGTCCAATAGAATGCAAGGAATTATTTCAATTTTCCTGAATTTGTTAAGATTTGCTTTGTGTCCTAATATATGGTCTATTTTAGAGAATGTTCCATGTGCTGCTGAAAAGAATGTATATTCTGCAGCATTTGGATGAAATGGCCTGTATATATCTGTTATGTCCATTCCTTGTAAGTCCTCATTTAGCCCAGATGCCTCTGTGTTTATATTTTCCCAGATGAGCTGTCAATTTATGATAGTGGGGTGTTGAAGTCACCCACTATCACTGTATTTGGTGTTATCTGTGACCTTAGTTCTTGTGGTGTTTGTTTGATGAATCTGGGAGCCCCCATGCTAGGTGCATATATGTTTAGGATTGTAATGTCCTCCTGTTGGAGGGTCCCTTTAATCAATATAGTGGCCTTCCTTATCTTTCTTAACTAATGTTGGACTGAAGTCCACCTTGTCAGATATTAGAATTGCAACCCCTGCTTGTTTTATAGGTCCATTTGATTGAAATATCACTTTCCAACATTTCACCCTAAGATAGTGCCCACCCTTTGTAGAAAGGTGGGCTTCTTGGAGGCAACAAATTGAAGGATCCTGCTTTTTAACTCAGTCTGCAAACCTATTTCTTTTGGTTGGGGCATTGAGGCCATTGATATTAAGAGATATTATTGAAAGGTGTGTATTCATTTTTTGCCATTTTTTTTTTGTAGTTCTTCTGGTTTTACCTTTGCTTTCTTGTGTTAACTAGTATTTGAATATTGTTTGTTTTTTCCCAGTTCCTTATGTGTGTGCTTTTCTTTTTCTTCAGCATGGAGGATTCTTTCAAGTATTTTCTGTAGAACTGGTTTTGTCTTTAAATACTCCTTTTGCCTGCTTTTGTTGTGGAATGTCCCTATTTCTACATCTATTTGAATGGATAGCTTTTCAGGATAAAGTAACCTTGGTTGACAGTTGTTATATTTCAGAATTTGGAATACATCACTCCACGCCCTTCTGGCTTTTAAAGTTTGTGTTCAGTAATCTGCTATAATCCTGATAGGCTTGCCTTTGTAGGTAACTTGATTTTTCTCTCTGACTGTTTCCAATATTTTTTCTTTGGTTTGTATGTTTGGTAGTTTGATTATTATATGGCAAGGAGAGGTCCTTTCCAGGTTTTGTCTGGTTGGTGTTCTAAAGGATTCCTGTATCTTCATTGGCACCTCTTTCGCAATTTGGGGGAAGTTTTCTTATATGATTTTGTTGAAGATGTCTATGATGCCTTTGGAGTCAAATTCTTCTCCTTCCTCTATGCCCTGAATTTTTATGTTTGATCTTTTCATAGATCTTTTTCCTGAATATCTTCAAAGTCCCACTCATACTTTTCCATTAGTTTGTCTTTCTCTTTGTTGGACTGTATTAGATCTGCCACCTGGTCTTCTAGCTTAGATATTCTTTCCTCTCCTTCACCCATTCTACTGGTGAGATTTTCTACAGAGTTTTTTTTTTTTATTTCATTAACTGTGTTCTTTATTGCTAGTAATTCTAACTGGTTTTTCTTTATTATTTCTATTTCCTTATTTATGTCTAGTATTGTCCTCTTTATTTCATTAAATTGGCATCCTGTGTCTTCTTTGCTTCCTTTGATTTCTTCCTTGACTTCTTTAAACATATATATAATTATTCTTTTGAAATCTTTCTCAAGCATTTCCTCTAACTTGTTCTCACTGGAGGTCATTTCAGATACATTAATACTTTTTGGTGGGTTTATATGGTCTTGATTTTTGGTGTTTCTTGTGTTATAATGTATATATTTTTGTAACCTGGATTATTTAATGGTTTGATTTTCTATTTAGCTGGGTATTATTGATGTATCAATCAATCTGATGTTATATATATCTTCAGGGTAGGAGCTTAAGGCACTAGGTGTGGCTCTCAAGACTCTCTACAAAAATGTCTCTAGGTGATGGGTTTGCCTGCTATGAGAGTATTCAAGTTGGTTGAGTGTAACCAAATACATATAGTTTCTAAAATTTAACTAAACAATGTACACTTTCAATGAAAAACAGCACAGAATATTTATCCAAGAGTAGGTATTATAACAACCAAGTCCTCAGTCTGTCCCTTAGGCTGTGTGGTGCCTCACCCACTCCCTTAATCCTGACAACAAGGATGTTAAGATTTCTGGTCTGTAGAGGGTTCCAAGTCAGCTTGTGTCCAGGTGATACCCCTCCCTAATGTATAATAGAAGAGGAAACAAAGCCACTATAAATCGAGAAGCAACAAATAACAAGCCCAAAATACAGCTTATTTACGAATGGCAAATCTGACCATCCGACCAATTTAACATATAATTTATCCTGATATGGAAGATGCAATTAGCACTTCTGGTTCAGGCCTATATACCAGGTTTATTAGGCGGGTACTGACCTGGTGTAATCCCCATTATCTTTTGGGATGATTTTGGTCTCAGTTAGCTGCGCTCCCACTTGGGTCTCTCTTTGGTGCACTGGCATTTCAGGTTCAAGTAGGTGTGGCTGGGTCTCTGGACTGCTGCTCTGTTCATAGGAGCTTGGCACTGGTAGTGGTGGAGGGAAGGCTGCCAGTGCTGCTCTAGTTCTCTCGCTGTTCCACATGTTCTTCTACCTTGTGATGTGCTCCTCCTTTGATCACTGCCACTCTCCCTTCACATTTCTTGAGTTTGTGGAGAGTTCCAGTGTGAGTGGAAGATCCCCTCACCTGGATTTTCCTGTGGCTCAAGCCAAGCCTGGTGGCTGGCTGGCGTGCTGCTGCTGAGGTCCCACAGACCTGCCAGAGCTGCTTCTGCTGCTGTCCCATGTCAGCTCTGGATGCTCTGGATCTCTGCTACTTCTCCGCTGCCATTTCAATTTCTTATACACCTCTCCTTTTAGTAAAAGTGTGTATTTTGCTGGCTTTTTTCTTTCTTTTTTTTTTTTTTTTTTTTTTTTTGGCTTTTTCCCCCCAGGCTGCTTTGGCATGGTACCTACGCTGCCATCCTAACCAGAAGGAATTTTTATTTTTTGAATTGCTTATTGAACTTTGTTCATCATTTTTACACTAGCTTTTTAAACATCAGATTAATAAAATATTTTCCATATCCTTACCTAGCAAAATTTCGGAAAAATCAGAATTAAAACAATAATTCAATAAATAGGGTTTAATGACAAAATTATAGTTTTGATTTAGCTTTAATTTTTTGTACTTAGCGAGGGACTTTTTATATTTAAGATGTATTAACTTCTTGTTTAGAAAACATAAAAATATTTATGAAAGATGAGATATGCTTCTGCATTGAAATGTAAACAGCTTTTTATCATATTTTTAACAAATTCATGTGGTTTCTGAAAATTGATTCATTTATGTATTCAGGAGGGAATTAAAACAATAATTTAGAAAGTGGTGATCTTACATGAACCTACCTGAAAAATAGAGAGAAAATGAAACCCATTAGGAAACCCAGGCATTCATAGGCAACTAAAATAGACTTCCTACAACTAGTTGTGAAGACACTCAGTCTAGTAACCCTTGAAACTCGGGTGTCTCCTACCTCTCCACCCAATAGACACAGACTACCCTGCAATGTGTTCCTATAGATATGCATTGAACACATTTCCAGAAACTCCAGTCCACAGAACCCACAGGGGGTGTGTTCAACAATTTTGTCCTTTGTTCATTGGAAGACTTCTGCAATGCATCTCTGTGATTCAAATAGTTAGGATGGTTTTTAACTTTTTCCAAAGTAGTAGCATGTTCTTTTTTCCTTTCATTTTTATTTCATGCTATTTTTTTTCATTGATTTCTTCAGTACTTACAGGGTTTTATGTGAAAGTATTGTTCCTTTTTTAGAGCCCCAAGGCCATAATAAAATTCATTATCTGACACTTTACATTAGACTCTATTCTTTCCTTCTCTCTCTCCTTATTCTTCCTCCTTCTTCAATCTTCATTCTGCCTGTTTTTTTAATGTGCTTTTTCCTTTATTCACTAATTTTATCATTATTTACTTTTTTAATTATGTATGTACACAGTGCATTCACAACCATGTTGGTAACATAGTTAGCCTCCTCCCTATACTCCCCCACTCCACAGGGACCCTCTTCATTGGGGAATGTGGGTAGTGCATTGTGGGCTAAGCATCAATTATGGGTAAGAGGCAATGTCTCTGTGCATAATGTTCCAACTTGTGGCTCTAACAACTGTTCTGCCCCACTTCTGTGAATTTCCCTGAGCCATGTTTGGTTCATTTTAGGTCTACTTCAGTGATTAGGTCTTGGGACCTCTTTGTCCCTGGATATATGGTTTGGTAGGAGTTGAGTATTCTCTGTGTCTACTCCTTCACCCTTGTTCTGGTACCAGGTTCACCAAGAAACAGAACTCTTGCTTATTTCTCCAATTACACTTTATTTCAGCTGGGGCCCTGTTTAGGTGAGATGAGCTGATCCTCTACTCAGGATCTGCATCCATCTGAAAAAGAGAAGCAAATTCTACAATTGAGAGTGAAGTCAGCACCAGATAAATGGGATAACCATTATTATTTTAGAGAGAATTTAATAGGTGTAGGCTCTCCTGTAGCCCAAAATTGATGGGAGCTTGATAGTGGAGAGTGGGCACATTTTTTTGATATGGTTCTGACTTGATTCCCAGCTCCAGCTATGGGTTCCATTCCACTGAGCAGATCAGTTTAACAAATCAAGAGCAGTTGGTTAACCACCATGGCTGTGTGCCACTATTGCATTTGGGTGAGCATCACATCAGGTCGTTTGCTGCTGAGTAGCTTAGACCACTGAGTGGCTTGGACAGATGTTGGTCATTTTCCCCCACTTGCTCATGTAGCACATTCTGGCTCTAGATGAGCTAACTGTCTGAGGTCTGACTCTCTTCCAGATTCCAGCCAGGTCACTCCAGGTTCTGTATCAACAGCCTATGGTGTCTTCAGCAGTAGGTTTTTAGCACTAACCTTTGGTGGGTCATCAAGTACTCTGACAGAAATCTGTCTTATTTTGGGAAACCTTGTAGGTCTCTGTGATCTGCAGCTCATTTTGGATGTTAATCAAATGCTGAAACTAGTAGTTAATGGCAAGGAACAAGGGAAAGAAGAAAGAAAAAAATGATAATATAAAAGAGATAGAAGACAGAGAAGATGGAGAAAGAACAAAACAGGAGAAGATAAAGGTTAGTCTTCATCATACTTTTTCCAGGGCCCTGTGATTCAGGTGTTCCCTCTAAGGACCTGATGAAGGTTTAACCACTTAATCTGTCTTTTAGGATGCAGAATTGTATGGTACCATTGCAATTTGGGTTCACTTTTGTGTCCCCCCCCCCCCCTCCCTATTGTCCAATCCTCAAGATGCTTATTAGGTATATCAGCATCTCAGGCAGATTCAGGTTAGGAGCCACAGATGAAAGTGATCATGTGACAATTATCTTTCTGTGATTGGGTGAGTTCACTGAAAATTATCTGTTCCAGGTTCAACCATTTTTCTTCACATTTAATTGTGTCATTTTTCTTTACAGCTGTGTAATATTCCATCATGTAGCATATAGCACATATTGGTTATCTATTCATCTAATGATGGGACATTTGGGTTGATTCCAGCTCTTAGCTATTATGAATTAAGCAGCAATAAACATGTTTGAAGAAATCTCTTTGAACTAAAGCATGGAGCTTTTAGGGTAAATGCACAATAAGGGAGTAACTGGGACTGTTGGTAATTCTACAATCAAATTTCTTAGGAGTCCCATATTGCTTTCCATACTGGTTGTACCATCTCATATTCTCACCAAAAGTGAATGAGGGTTCCTATTTCTCCACATCCTCACCAACATTTGTTTTTATTTGATTTTTTAATGTTTGCTATTCTTACTGGTGTAAAGTAGAATCTCACAGTTGTTTTAATTTGCATTTCCCTGATGGTTAGGGATGATGAAAATTTTCTTAAGTTTTTCATTTGTATTTCTTCCTCTGATAACTCCCTGTCCAGTTCTTTGCCCCATTTAGTGAGTGGGTTGTTTCACTTTTAGTGTTTAGGTTTATGAGTTCTTTGTAGATACTAGAAATTAGGCCTCTGTCAGTTGTACAGCCAGCAAAATGTTTTTTCCCATTCTGTGAGTAATCTATTGGCTCTTTTTATTGTTTGTTTATCTGTGAAGATACTTTTCAGATTCTTGAGATCCCAATGATTGAGTGATTGTTTAAGTTCCTGAGCTACTGGGGTTTTGTTCAGGAAGTCTTTTCCCCTTTCTATATTATGGAAAGTTTCTCCTTCCTTCTCTTCCAATAGTAGCTGAGTTTCCAGTTTTATATTGAGGTCTTTGATCCATTTGGACTTGATTTTTGTGCATAGTGAGATGTGTGGATCAAGTTTCATTTTCATGCATATGGTTACCCATTTTGTCCAGCACCATTTATTGAAGATGCTGTCTTTTCTCAGCCTACATTGTTAGGGCCTTTGTCAAATATCAAGTAGCTGTAGTTACTTGACCCAAAGTCCAGGTCCTCAGTTCTTTTCCACCGGTCTGTAATCCTGTTTCTATGCCAGTACCATGTTGTTTTTATTACTATGGCTTTGTAATATAACTTTACATCTGGTATGATGATGCTTTCAGAGGTGTTTCTTTTGCTGAGGATATGCTTGGATATCTGAGGCCTTCTGCCATTCCATATGAATTTTGAGATCACTTTTTCTATTTCTGTGAAGAAGAATGTTGATATTTTTATTGGCATTGCATTAACTCTGTATATTGCTTTTGGTAATATTGCCATTTTCACCATGTTATTTCTGCCTATCCATTGAGGTCTTGCCTTCTCTCAAGTCCTTTTCAATTTCTTTCTTGAGTGTTTTTATGTTTCCATTGTATAGGTCTTTTACATCCTTGGTTAATGTTTTTCCAAGGTACTTTATTTTATTTAACTTTTTGTTGCTATTGGAAATAGGAAAATGTCTCTTATTTCTTTGTCTGTATCTTTGTCTTTTGCATATAGAAAGGCTACTGATTTTTGTGCATTGATTTTCTTTCCTGCTACTTTTCTGAAGGACTTAATAACATTTAAGAGTTTTGAGATGGAGGTTCTTGGGTCTCTTATGTATAGAATCATGTTGTCTGTGAATAGAGCTAACTTAACTTCTCATTTCCAATTTGTATCCATTTTATTTCTTTCTCCTGTCATATTGTTTGAGCTAGGACTTCCAGTACTATATTGAAGAGGAAAGGTGAGAGTGGACACCCCTGTCTTGTTCCTGTTTTCAATGGGAATTTCTTCAGTCTCTCCCCATTGAGGATTATTTGGGCTTTAGGAGCTTTATATATAGCCTTTATTATGTTTAGATAGAAATAATCCATGCATATTCTCTTCAGTGTTTTGATCATGAAGTTATGTTGTATTTTGTCAAAGGACTTTTCTGCATCTATCGAAATGATCATGTGGCTTTTGTGTTTAAGCTTATTTATGTGGTATATTACATTGAAATATTTCTGTATTTTGAACTACCCCTGAATTCCTGGAATGAAGCCTATTTGATCAAGGTGGATAATTCTTTTGATGTGTTGTTTAATTTGGTTTGTAAGGATTTTGTTCAGGATATTTGCATGTAGGTTCATCAGGGAAATAGGCCTATAGTTTTCTTTTCTTGTGGCATCTCTGCCTGGTTTTGGTATTAGGGTGATACTAGCTTCATATAAAAAGTTGAGGAACTTTCCCTGTTCTCCAATTGGGTGGCATAGTTTGAGAAAAATTGGTTTCAGTTCTTCCATGAAGGTTTGATAGAATTCAGGTGAGAAGCCATCTGGTCCAGGACTCTTTGCTTTAGGGAGGGTTTTGATTACCTTTCCAATCTCAATGGGTGTGATAGGTAACTTTGTGAGATTAATTTGTTCTGAGTTTAGCTTTGGTTAGTGGTATGTGTCTAGGAATTAATCCATTAATCCATTTCCTCCATATCATCCAGATTTGTGGAATCGAGGTTTGTGAAATATGAAATGATGATTCTCTAAATTTCACTTATGTCTGTTATGATCTCTCCTTTTTCATTTCTAATTTTGTTAATTTGAAGAGACTTCTTTTTGTTTGTTTGTTTGTTTTTGGCTTGGTCAAATTGGACAGGGATTTATCAATCTTGTTTATTTTTTGAAAGTACCAGCTCTTTGTTTCAACAATTTTCTTAATTGTTTTCTTAGTTCCCAGTTCATTAATTTCTGCTCTGATGTTAATTATTTCTTTCCATCTGGAGGTTTTTGGGTTGAATTCTTCTTGCTTTTCCAGTTCCTTTAGGTGGAAGGTTAGGTTATTGATTTGGGGATCTCTCTGTCTTTGTTATGAAGGCATTTAGTGCAATGAATTTTCCCTAAGGAAGGCCTTCATTATGTCCCATACGTTTTGGTATGATTTGTCATTTTCATTTATTTCTACAAATTTCACAATTTCATTTTTTTATTTTGTCCACTACCCATTTATTGTTTAAAAGTGTGTTGTTCAGTTTACAGGAACTTCTGGGACTCCTGGCATGTCTTTTTTTGTTAATTTCAAGCAATACAACATTGTGATCTGATATCATGCAGGAAATTATGTCAATCTTCCTAAATATATGGAGACAGGCTTTATTACCCAATATTTGATCTATTTTAGAGAAGATTGCATTGGCTGCTGAGAAGAATGTGTAGTCTGTGGATTTGGGGTGGAATGTTCTGTTGATGTCCTTTGGCTCTTTTTGATCTATGGTTTTGTTGAGCTCTCTCACTTCCCTGTTACTTTTCTGTTTTGGTGATCTATCTATTGATGATAGTGGAGTATTGAAATCCCCAACTGTGATGGTGTTGTTGTTCCTGTTTTGTTGCCAAGTAGGTTTTGTTTTATGAATTGTGGTGCCCCTGTGTTTGGTGCATAAATATTGTTGATTGAGATATCCTCCTGTTGGATTGTTCTTTTGACAAGTAGGAAGGGGCCTTCTTTGTCTTTTTGGATTACTTTTGGTTTGAAGTCTATTTTATCTGATATTAGTGTAGCTATTGCTGCTTTTTTCTTATTTCCATTTGCTTGGTATTCCTTTTACACCCTTTCACCCTGAGGAGGTATCTGTCTGTCTTTCTTGGTGAGGTGGGAGTGGTGGTGAGTGGAAAGGTGTTTTTGTGTGGAGGTCCCCTGGGGTCCACTGGGGTGGAGGGAGGCAGAATGTGGAATGGTGTTCCCACATGGAGGTTCCCTGGGGGAACTCTAGCCTGCTGGCCTGGATCTGCCCACAGAGGTTGCGGGAAGGCATAGTTCTAGTGTGGAGCTCTGTGGTGGTGAGAACACCTGAGGGTGAATGCTAGCCAGGCTGGATCCACACACAGTGGTGGGGTGTGGCAGTGAGTGAATGGCATTCGTGACCATGGTGCGGAGCTACACTGGCCTGTTGGTCCAGGTCCCTTTGCCTGTGGTAAGTGCAGGTGGATCCTGTGGCTGGGACTGTGGTTAGGACAGCTGCTTGAGAGGATAGAGGGACTGGTGGGCTACCTGACAGCATGGGCATCAGTGGATTCCCCGCTTTGCTCCTCTACACCCTCCCAGCGGAGGTCTATTAGAGGTTTCTCACCTCTAGAAGACCCAGTGAACCCTAAACATCTTGCCTTTGCTTTCCCAGAGGTGCAGCATAGTTAGGCGGACACCATCTTGCCCATAAGTCTTCCTTCCTGTGTTTTATGTTGTATATCCTGGGGCTCTTCTGCTTACACCAAAGCCATTGAAGGTGTTTGGGGTTCAGAGTATATAAGTGTTAGTACCATTATTGATAGTGTTTCCTAAGGTGGTTTAAAATGTGGCTTTCTGTAAGCTGAGACTTTAGTATAATTACATAGCAGATATACTGTGTGCTTATTTGAAAAGTGTTAAAATTAAAATATGTATCTAAATTAACTTATACTTTTGGAAAACTTTATAGATCACAGATTTATTATGTTGTCACTCTGTTTGAAAGCTATTTGTTTATGTACCCCATTTGGTTTTGTTTGCTATAAAATAATACTATCCTAGGTTTATAATATATTTTACATTAGTTTGGCCTTTTTTTCTTCACATTACACTAGTATTTGCCACTATATACCCTCCAGATATTTTATGTCATCAGTACCAGTGAAAATAATTCAAGAACAACAGCAAATGTGCAATTTATAAGAGTTCTACTAAATTTAATATATCGAAGTAACTTCTGATTCTTTGCCATCCAATGTAAATAATTGAATTTCATATATATATATATTCAATTATACATATCTACATATATATACATATACATATCTTAGTATGATGGGAACTTAATTATTTTAGAACAAATTTAATATTTTTACCTGTGAATATATTTTAAATTGGCTTGAATCTTGTCAGGTTTTATTTTGTTCTTCTGATAAATAATTCCTATATGTATATTAAAAAATGACCAAGTCATGCTAATTATTTTGCCTATCATCTCATTTACTTATATTTTCTTTTTTGATAAAAAGAATATTTAAATTACAGTCTTTAGTGTATTTTGGAATAAATAATGTTACTGTTATAACATAAGGTAACATACACTTAACAACCTCAGAATCATTGCTATTGTCACTGTGTTGTGCAACAGATTACCAGAACCTTTATTAACCGTATTATTGATTGCTCACTCAAAATATTTGCAACATTACCATGTAAATTCTGATTCTCAAAAAGGGAGCTGCATTACATGGTACACTTGTTTAGGAAAAAATTGTAGTTGTGAGATTATTTTTAAACAGCGTACCGTTTATTTAGGTAATAAGTGAACCTTGAGCTGAGATAATTCCCTCAAAGAAGAAAGATTAAGGTTGACAAGATTTTGAAATACAGCTCTTGGTAACTACTCTGTGAATGAAGACACATCTTCTCTTAACAATTTAACTCACTGTAACTTCCACAGTACTTTCTATTTCCTATATATCCAGACATAAAACATTTTCTTTTGGATTTGGCTACAAAGACATTCTGTGTGTGTTGTTGTTGGAGTTATTTAAAACATCACAATGTAGAAGCTGGTCCTTTATAATTATATTGCACACTCTTATTTTAACATAAAAGGATATGTTAGATGAAAGATTTTCCAGATATAAATTCATTTTTGACTAGGAAAATATTTTAAGAGAAGCTTCAGATATTTAAAATGTAAAAAGAATACAATTTCTCAGGTTGTGAAATCCATCCTATCAAATTAAACATGATATTTGTAGGAGAAGGATTGATGTTTTCATTGTAACAGTAATTTTGAATGAAGGGTCTAGTTTACCAATCAAATTTTGGCTCCTACCCTGAGTCCAAAGGCCAATCAGTCCTTGGCCCCTCTTGGGCCTGTCCCTTGAGTTCAAACCAATCAAGTCTCTGCTTAGACATTGAGCCTAAAGACTTGGATCACCTTGATTGGATGTCTGATCCATATAAACAAAGTTACACACAGTCCAGCTGTTTTTGTCTCATCACTGCCTACTCTCTGGCTTCTCTTCTTTTTGCCCTGTGACCTGGCCTTGATATTCACTTGAGTCTGAGACTTATTCTTACCTGGCTGGGAAGGGGAGAATACTTACCTTGGTTTGTGTCTGTGTATTTTTCTTCTTGCCCTCTATCTATATCATATTTTGGGGCTACCCTCTCACTTTGATAATATGTAAGATTTATATATGATAGCTGAGTCCTTCACTGTTTCTTTTCTTTTTTTTTTTTTTTTTTTTTTTTTTTTTTGCTTTTTGAGGTAGGGTCTTACTCTTGTCCAGGCTGACCTGGAATTCACTATGTAGTCTCAGGGTTGCCTGGAACTCATGGCGATCCTCCTACCTCTGCTTCTCGATTGCTCAGATCAAAGGCGAACACCACCACACTCGGCTCACCTTCACTATTTCTTAAAAATTTATGGTCTGTTATTTGAAGGAGCTCCTATGTGTGTGTGCAACTGTCTCAGCCTTTTCCTAGAATAAATTTACCCTAAACAAACATCATTAATTATGGTATTTCCCTTAAAAAACTCAATAATTAATAAAAAGAGTATATTCACAGAATTAAGGCATATTTAGTAAAAAAAAAAAATTAAATGTACATCTAAAATTACTTTTGTGATTTAAGAGTCCTAGAATTGAGCCTGTGTTTCTAACTATACTATTTAGGATATTAGTTTGTCAGACCAAATTAAGGGACTTTCCTATGTGGTTAATGTCCTTTTAATCTGTAGTTGAAGAAAAGCAACACACCCTCTTTATCTACTGTTTCTGGGGCCTTTCTTGCTCCTCTCTGTGACATTAACTGACCCTGTGCCTCCTCCTTTCTGCTCACCAGCATTGCAAACTTGCCCATTGAGGTTTTTTTTTTTTTTTCTTCCCAGCCTACCCTCTTTCTGGGAGTGGAAATAAAGCCTGCTTTGAGTAGGGGGTTGCCTGCAGATCCAGACTGGGTTAGACCTGCCAGCATTATTATGCTTCAGTCCTGACTTCCAGCCACAGCCAAACAGGTGCTTTCAAAGTACTTCAAACACACCAAGATGAGAACAGCAGATTTGTAAATGAATGTAATTTGTTGTTTGATTTTTCCAGACACATAATCTGAGCTCCATCAGAGGTAGGAAGAAATTTCTAACTGCAGCTTCTCTTTCCCAGAGGCATGTATGGACATAGTAACCAGCTTGAGTGCATTCAAGAGAGCCCAATCGGTGCTGAACTGTTAGGGTCAGCATTCTCGTGTACACACATTCCCATCCACTTGTCAGAGCAACACATTGAGGTGGAATTTTTCCGCAGTAGTTGAGACACAGAAGTTAAGCATCTTGTATAAACACAGGATGAAAAGTGGGGTTGGTAGAAGCAAATCTTTAATGTCAGTGAGCAGAAGCTTGCACATTCACTTCATGAAGGTTTTTGCCAGGGAAGCTGTTGCAGTCAGGTTCCCATTGCTGGTAGAAATCGCCCAACCAAGAACACATTGTGGGAGGGGGGAAGAGATTTATTTTGGCTTACAGGCTCAAGGGGGAAACTCCATGATGGCAGGCAAAAATGATGGCATGAGCAGAGGGTGGACATCACCCCCGGACCAACAGCACATGGACAATAGCAACAGGAGAGTGTGTCAAACACTGGCAAGGGGAAACTGGATATAACACCCATAGCCTGCCCACAACAATACACTTTCTCCAGAAGGTTTTAATTCTCAAATCTCTATCATCTGGGAACCTACCATTCAGAACACCTAAGTTTATAGGGGATACCTAAATCAAACCACCATAGAAGCCTACATGATTTCAGAAGTATTAGGACCTAGAATTGAGCTTTTGCTGAGGAATTCCTACAATTAAAAAAAAATAATAACAGTAGAATTTGTTGGGCTCTGAAGAGCCCAGGCATGAGGCCTAGTGGAACTTCCTGAGCCTAGCTTAAGTTTGGCGACCTGTCTCTGGCCAGACGTGACTCAGCAAGACACCTAATGGCTTCTTGCCTGCTACTTCCGCATGGGAGTTAGAATTATCATTTCAATAGTCACAGTTTACTATTGGCCCTTACCTCTCCCCCATCCCAGAATCCCCTCCTTTGTTCCCAACATTATATAGGCAACTTCTCATAGCAATAAAGCTAGTTCCTGTTTCGACAAGACTCCCGACTCAGTGTGGCTTTTCTCCGGTGGCCAGGAGAGGTCTGAGTCGTCAGACGCTCATCTCCTCCTCAACCCCTCGGGAGGAACCAGCGGGCCTGGTCCTTCCCTCAGCACTACCTGCCCCTGCTGGCGGAGCCCAGCATAATTAAGTCTTATTCAAAGTTTAAGATCATATGTACAAGTTATTTAATATGGTAACTTTAGGTTTCTCTAAAACTAATGACAATAACTCAAACACTAGCCCATGGATGTTGTGAATATTAACCTGAACTTCAGGGTCATACATCATTTTAAGTTATTGCAGATAATTTCTGACTGGTAGATGGATCCACAACATCTATTTTCTTTTCTTTAGGTTAAGCCCTCACTGTAGATACACTCCCACACTCTTGACTTTCTAAGAAAACAAGAGGAGCAGTAGGCATAGCAGTAAATCATACTACCATCCCAGGTTGGCAAAGATGATCATGTGAAACTTACTTTTGATTTTTGAATATCCTCCGTTAGGCAAAGCCTGGATTACTCTGTAACATATAGTGAATATGAGACGTTCAGCACCAGAAGTAATTTCTCCCCCCCCCCCGGCATTTTTTTTATTAGTTTTGTACTCACTGTATATAATCAAGTTGGTACCTTTGTTAACCTCCTCCCTGTCCTCCACCCTCTGCAGCGACCCTCCTCATTGGGGAATATGGGTTGTACATTGTGGGCTTGGCCATCAGTTATGTTTATGAGGCAATGTCTCTGTGTATCATGACCCAATGTGTGGCCCTGACATTCTTTCTGCCCCCTCTTCGAAAATTTCCCTGAGCCATGTAGGGTTCATTTTAGGTCTGCTTCAGTGATGAGGTCTTGGGAGCCTCTGTGTCTCTGGATATCTGATTTGGTAGGAGTTGATTGTTCTCTGTGTCGATCTCCTTCACTGTTGTGCTGGTAACAGGTTCATCAAGAAAGCAGCACTCTTTCTTATATCCCCAATTACACTTACTTTCAGCTAGGGCTCATTTGAGTTGTGATGGGGTGGTTCTCTCCTTAGGATCTGTGTCTCTCTGCAAAAGACAAGCAAATTCTACAATGCAGTGTAAAGTTAGTATCAGATAAATAGGATAACCATTGTTTTTTTGTTTTTCTTTTTAGAGATAATTTAATAGGTGTAGGCCCTCTTGTAGCCCACAATTTGAGGGAGCTTGATAATAGAGAATGGGCTCATTTTGGGGTATGGTGCTCATTTATTTCCCAGGTACACCTATGGTTTCCATTCCACTGAGCTGGTCAGTTAGACAAATCAAGAGCAGATCATTTCCCACCATGGCTGTGCACTACTATTGCACTACTGTGAGCATCATATCAGGTTGTTTGTTGCTGAGTAGCTTAGACCATGAATTGCTTGGACAGCTATTGGTCATTTTCCCCCAGTTGCTCATGTAGCACTTCTGGCACTAGATGAGCTAACTATCTGGGGACTGACTCTCTTCCAGCTTCCAGCCATGTCACTCCATGTTACGTACCAACAGCGAATTGTGTCTTCAGCAGTAGGGTCTTATCACTAACCTTTGGAGGGTCATCAAGTACTCTGACAGAAATCTGTCTTCTTTTGGGAAACCTTGTGGTTCTCTCTAATCAAGAGCTCATTGCTGATGATAGCCACATGGTGGTACTGGGAGTTACAGGTCAGTGTGCAAGAAGATAAGGAAGAAAAAGATAAGTAATATTAAAGAGATAGAGAGAAGAAAGAGAAGAAGGAGAGAGAAGGAGAAACAAAAATAGGAGAAGATTAAGGTGAGTCTTCATCATACCCTCTCCAGGGCCTTCTGATTCAGGTGTTCCCTCTAAAGGCCTGGAGAAGGTTCAACCATTTAGTGTGTCTTTTAGGATGGAGAATTTTATGGTACCATTGCCACTTGGGTCCAGTTTTGTGTCCCCAATCCCACCCTTACTCTCCCATCCCTCCCCACCCACTCTATTGTCCGGTCCTCAAGATGCTTGTTAGGTATGTCAGCAACTTGGGTAGATACAGGTTAGGAGCTGTAGATGACAGAGACTATGCAGCAATTATTTTTCTGTGATTGGGTGAGTTTACTGAGAATGGTATGTTCCAGATTCGATCATTTTTCTTCAAATTTCATCGTGTAATTTTTCCTTACTGCTGTGTAGAATTCCATCATGTAGATATACCACATCTTAGTTATCCATTCATCTAATTATGGACATCTGGGTTGATTCCAGCTATTAACTATTATGAATGGAGCAGCTATAAACTTGATTGAGAAAATCTCTCTGAACTGAGGCATGGAGCTTTTAGGGTACATGCCCAGAAGGGGAATAACTGGGTCTGTTGATAACTCTATAATAAACATTTTTTTAGGAGTCTCCATATGGCTTTCCAAAGTGGTTGTACCATCTTACATTCCCACAAACAGTGCATGAGGGTTCCTATTTCTCCATATCCTTGCCAGCATTTATTTTCATTTGATTTTTTTTTTTAATGTTTGCCTGTCCTTCCTGGGGTAAGGTGGAATCTCATAGCTGTTTTAATTTGTATTTCCCTAATTATTAGGGATGATGAACATTTTCTTAAGTGTGTGTTTGCCATTTATATTTCTTCCTAAAATCTTCCAGTCAAATTCTTTGTCCCATTTTGTGAGTGGGTTGTTTGACTTTTTATTTTTTACATTTTTTACTTCTTTATAGATTATAGAAATTAGGCCTGTGTCAGATGGATATTCAGCAAATATTTAGTCCCATTCTGTGGGTAATCTATTGGCTATGCTTATTGTATATTTGTCTGTAAAAAAGCTTTTCAGCTCCATGTGATCCCATTGGTTGAGTGTTTAAGATCATGAGCTACTGGGGTTTTGTTCTGGAAGTTTTTTTCCATTCCTATATGGTGGAAAGTTCCACCTATTTGTTTCTTCCAGTAGAAACAGAGTTTATGGCCTTATATTGAGGCTTTTGATCCATGTGGATTTGATTTCTGTGCATGGCAAGATGTGTTGATGAAGTTTCGTTTTAATGCAAATGATTATTCAGTTTGTCCTGCACCATTGACTGAAGATGCTGTCTTTTTTCAGCCTACATTGTTAGTGCCTTTGTCAAATATAAAGTAGCTGAAGTTATTTGACCCAAAGTTTGGGTCCTTGATTCTGTTCCATTGGTCAATACTCCTGTTTTTATGCCAGTACCAAGCTCTTACTATGGCTCTGTAATATAGCTTTAGATCAGGTATGGTGATGCCTCCAGAGGTGTTTCTTTTGCTGAGGATATGCTGGGATATCCAAGGCCCTGTGTCTTTCCATAAGAATTTTGAGAACATTTTTTTCTGTCTCTGTGAAGAACAATGTTGTGATTTTTATTGATATTGCATTAAATCTGTATATTGCCTTTGGTAGGATTATCATTTTCACAATGTTAATTCTGCCTATGCAGGAATATGGGTGGTCTTTCCATTTTCTCAAGTCCTCCTAATTTTCTTTTTTGAGAGCTTTTATGTTTTCATTGTATAGATCTTTCATTTCCTTGGTTAATGTTATTCCAAGGCATTTTATTTTTTATTGTTGTTATTGCTATTGAAAATGGGATGATGTCACTTATTTCGGTCTCTGTATCTTTATTGTTTGCATATAGAAATACTACTGTTTTTGTGCATTCATTTTGTATGTGCTACTTTAGTGAAGGAGCTTATTACCTTTAAGAGTCTTGAGATGGAGGCTTTGTGGTCTCTTACACATAGAATCATGTCTTCTGTAAATAGATCTGACTTAACTTCTTCCTTTCCAATTTGTATCCCTTTTACTTCTTTCTCCTGTCTTATTGCTTCAGCTAGGACTTCAAGTACTATATTGAAGAGCAGAGTTGAGAGTGAAAACCCCTGTCTTGTACCTGATCTCAAAGGGAATTCCTTCAGTCTATCTCCATTAAGTATTATTTAGGCTTTATGAGCTTTATGTATAGCTTTTATTATGTTGAGATAAAAAATGGACCATACCAGTTATCTCCAATGTTTTTTTTTTTTTTTTTTTTTTTTTTTGCTTGATCAAATTGGCCTGGGGTTTGTCAATCTTAGTTTTACAAAGAACCAGCTCTTTGTTTCATCAATTTGCTCAATTGTTTTCTTAGTTTACAATTCATTGATTTCTTCTGTGATCTTAATTATTTCTTTACATCTTCTGAAATATATGGAGATAGGCTTTGTGATCCAGTATGTGATCTATTTTAGGGAAGAGTCAATGGGCTGCTGAGAAGAATGTAGTCTGTGTACTTGGGGTGGAATGTTCTGTAGATGTCTTTAGGTCTTATTTATCAATGGTTTTGTTGAGCCCTCTCACTTCCCTGTTGATTTTCTGCTTGGATGATCTATCTATTGTTGATAGTGCAGTATTAAAATCCCCAACTATGATTGTGTTGGTGTTTATTTCTGTTTTGTTGTTAAGTAGGTTTTGTTTTATGAATTTTGGTGCCCCTCTGTTTGGTGCATAAAGATTGATGATTGTGATATCCTCAGGATGGATTGTTCCCTTGATAAGTAGGAAGTGGCTTTCTTCATCTTTTTCAATTACTTTTGGTTTGAAGTCTATTTTATCTGATATTAGTATAGCTACACCTGCTTGTTTCTTGTTCCCATTTCCTTGGAATATCATTTTCCACCCTGTCTTTGTATCTGTCTTTGGTGATGAGGCTGGTTTCTTGAAGACCACAGATTGAGGCGTCTAATTTTCTGATCCCCCTTGTTTGCTTGTGTTTCTTGATGGGTGATTTAAGACCATTAATATTTAGGACAGTGACTGTTAGGTATGATTTGATCCCTGCCATATTGTGTTGGTTTATGTGGTTTGGTGTTTTCATGGACTTTGTAGTTTTTTGTGCCTTCTGTGAGTTTGGTAATTGTGATCTGCTTCTTGTTGGCACTTGAGTTACATTATTTGATTCTTCTGTGTGGAGAATTTCCTGAAGTACTCTGTAGGTTGTGATTTGTGTTCATATAGTGGTAAAGCTGAGTTTTGCCATGGAAAGTTTTTCTTTCACCATCTATTATGAGGGATACTTTTGCTGGGTAGAGTAGTTTGGGTTGGAAGCCATAGGTTCTTAGAATTGGCAGGCCCTTCTGGCTTTCAGGGTTTCCATTGAGAAGTCTGAAGTAATTCTGATGTGGTTGCCTTTAAATGTGATATGATGTTTTACCTGAGCTGCTTTTTGGAATTTCTCTTAGGTGGCAATGTTTAGCATTTTAATGACAATATGTCTTGGAGAGTTTCTCCTTTGGTCCAGTCTGTTTAGAGTTCTGTTAGCTTCTTGTAACTTGATGGGCCTTTCTTTTTAGATAATGGGAAAGTTTTCTTCGATAATTTTGTTGAATAAGTTCTCCATGCTTTTGGTCTGAATTTCTTCCCCTCTGGTATTCCCATGATCCAAATGTTAGGATGTTTAAGGGTATCCCACAGTTCCCTCATGTCCAGTTCACATAAAATTTTGAAGTTATTGAAACTTTTGAACTCTCAAACTGTTTCTTATGTTTTGTCTTCTAGGTGTGAGTTTCTATCCTCCACATGGCTGACTCTATTCTTGAGAGTTTCTATAGAGTTTTGTGCTTGTTCAATTAGGTTTGCAACTTTCTGTTACTTTTCTATGTGTAGCTTCCATCCCTCTGTCAAGTTCCCTTTTCTTGTCATTTTCTGATTTTCTTGTTTCTTCTTGGAGTTCATCCTTGCATTTCTTTATGTCATCATTGGGCTTAGCCAGCTGGTTTCCGGGGTCCACTTTTTTTTTTTTTTCTCTCTCCTTCACATCCTTTCACCATCTTTAGACCTTATCCATTTTCTTATCTATTAGGTCTAGTCTAGCGAGGATAGCATCCACACGATTATTGGCCCTTTGTTGCTTTTCTGCAGGTTCTGCTATTTTCTTGGTCAGGGTTGCAAAGCTTATAACTTCATTTTGGGGTTTTGATCCTCTTCTATGTTTCGATTAGAGACATCCATTGTAGGACTAGGCAATCTTATTGAATTTAATTGCATTTGATTTTTCATGTTATTCCATTTGTGCTGTGGTCTGCTTATCACAATGTAGGTTGGGGAGAGTGGGACTGTGCTGACAAAGGGTGGGGTAGTTGGACTGAGGTCATGAGGGCACTTGTATCTGGGCAGCTTTTGTGAGGGGTGGGAGGCATTTGGGTGGCTTTTGCATGGGGCAGGGAAAGTGGGGTGATTTAGTGTTGGGCGGAGGTAGCAGGGAGCTTTTGCATGATGCAGGGGGAGTGGGGCAGCTTTCACCTGGGGCAGGAGGGAGTGAGTTGACTTTCACTAGTGGCGGGGGGAGTGGGGCCATCTCCTGTGTAAGGCAGTGCAGGTTGACCTATGCTGGCCTGTGTCTCCTTTTCTACAGTTAGTGCAGGAGGACCCTGCAGCTGGGACCATTGCCAGGATGGCTGCTTGAGGGGATTGAGGGACAAGTGGGCTACCCAAGAGCTTGGGAATCAGCTGATTACTTTTGTTGCTTTCTGCAACCTCCCACTGGAGTTCTATTAGAGTCTGCTGTCCACTAGAGGACCCAATGAATCCTTAATGTCTTCTCTTTCCTTCTCCAGGAGGTGTGGTGTGGCTAGGTGGATGCCATCGTGACCAGAAGTCTCCAGAAGTAATTTCTTAAAAAAAAAAATCTCACTTGTTAACTTATACAGGACTGAACCTCTGCATGGAAATATAGATGAAACAAGATCTTCCTAATATTTTATCCATTGAAGTATAATTTTCTCAATATTATCATGGTGCTTCATTTCAGTGAAATTTATTGAAGAAAACCTTCAAATTAAATAAGTATATACCTGGCTGTGGTGTTGCACAGCTTTAATCCCTGCACTGGAGCCAGAGAGGTAAAATGATTGCTCTGAATTCAAGCCCAGCCTGGGACTAGAGTGAGTTCCAGATCAGTCAGGGATACCTCAAAAAAAAAAAAAAGTATACAGACATTTCTAATGAGAAAGATTTTATATTTCTGAAAGAAGAGAAAAATTGAAAAGTTCAATGAATAGCAAAAAGCAAGGTAAGAAATTCAAATTCCATGTTGAAGCATGTATCGGCCCCTTAGTTACTGTGGGAGCCAAGTAATTGGATGTATCTTACTTTCACTTTACATATGTGTTTAAATGTACTAAGTGATAAAAGATGTGGGTTAGGGAGGAAATAGGGAGTGGATAAGGATACTACTTATCTGTTACTGCTCTATTAAAAAATGATACATTCAAGTAAATATAATGTTCAATTCACTTTTTTTTCTGTTTTTTATCCTTAGTGATTAGTAAAACATTAAGAGTGTCTATTAGTAAAATATTTAGATATGTTAGTGTGAACATAACACCATAAATAATTCCATTAAAACGTCATACTTGTAGTGACAAAGCCATTACTGGGCTTTGTGTTAAATAGGTGGGGCAGATTTCCCCTTCTGAGTTATAGGGACATCAGCCATGCCTCTTCTGTGTTTTTACTTTCCCTGTCTTTGATTTTATTAATTTTCAAGGAGTGGAGAGTAAGAAGGAGGAAAGAAAAGAATGGGCATTCCATATCCTCCAGCTACTGGAAACTCCAAACTTATGTGCCACTTTGTTTATCTGGCTTTCTTTACGTACTGGAATAAAACCCTGGTATTTAGGCGTTGCAAGCAATCACTTTTATCAATGAGTCAACTTTCCAGCCCCTATTTCTTACATTTAATAGAGAATAAATTTCTGCTTTAAATAAATCCGTGTCTTTTTGTTACAGCAATCCTAGGAAACACATATACCTTTATGCATGGGCTCACTTGTTACTATTAAAATAGATTTGAAGCTGTTTCTATCAGTTTTCTTTTTATTAAGTCTGCTTCACAATTAAAATTTCATATGATGAAAGTGACATGTTGAGGATAAAGGTATTAACAAAACATACCTGATATGAATGGACGGCAACAATGACAAAGGTATATTCAGCCTGCAATCTGTTGCTTTTAATTTTGGGGGAGATGCCACCCAACAAAATTTCATTAGTTCACATTCAAATGCAAATAATATTAATATGATCACATAAAATGTTTCAAGTTTGGGGTTATTGTGGTTGTTTCGATGGGATTACAATGAATAAGATCATATATAATCAAACTAGAAGAGGAAAATGAATATACAAAATAGACTGAAAAGAATACATCAATTTTAGTTACCTAAATATAGAAAGTAATTCATATTCATAACTGTTTTTAAAACATTTTGTTTGTATATATTGTTCAAAATAATTCATTTCTCTATTAAACTTCATACATGCATATAATATATTCAATATTCACCAACTCTATTACCACTCTGTTCTCTTAAAGCCATTTTCTAAAGAATCCAACTAATGATACATAAACGTAGACCTTGTTGCCTAAGGTAACTAATTATTGACAATTTATTTTTCATGGTATATTGAATAACAGTTTCCTTAGAATTCTTCAAATAAGAATAAGCTTTATGGTCATTGACTTAAAAATAATAAAACAAATATGTTTTTTAGTACTTTCAGACTACTACTCAGTTATTATTATTTTATTGCTCACCCTTAAATATATAAATTTGGCACTTAGCAATCCATCACCTTATCTGCTCTGCCACTTCATTACACATGAAAGAAGTTTAGAATAGGCTTTACACTTTTTAAAATATCTCTTTCTTTTACTGTCACTCAAAGTACTAAATTGCATATAAATACAAATTAAAGAAGCTTTATTGTATACACATAATTGTATTGTTTAATATTTTATTGTTGCATTATTGCAAAAGGATAACTTAGTATGGTTTTAAAGAATGAGCAAAGTTTATACATTAGAAGTTTTATTTGTAGCATAAAATGTGAAATTTTGATTTTATATGGATTTTGAATGATTATGTGTATTACAGTGTTGAGAATAAGTGATTGTGGCACAATAATCAAATATTATCTTGGACAAAAATATTAATATCTCATGAAGTAAAGTCAGAAAGAAAATTTATTTAGATCTCCTATTTGTCCTTTGCACAATAAAAATAGACAACATATTATCAAAGAGTATTTCTAAGATTCTTTTAGATGTGAAAATAAAATTTTGAGACTGAATTAGGTATTAGCTGAAGGTCATTTTACAATGATAATTTAGAATATAGTAGCAAAAATGAATTTTCTGCTTCTTTGTGAGACAACTTATGCATAGGAATATTAGATTTGGTATGAGATCCTGTTTGGACACCTTTTTAATTATCTTAAATAAAAATGAAATTTTAGAAATGAGATTAATTCAACAAATCAATTGATAATGACTAATTATTTGATGTCAGTTATCATTTAAAAAGCAATTGGAACATGGAACATGCTATGAGTTTTAAATAGTATTATTAAGATTACAATGATGATGAGCGTGGATAAAAATTCTACTCTGTATAACATTTTAAAATATAAATTTATATTAGGGGTACTATAGAAGAAGATAGAGAGGTATTTATAAAGGGATCTTCATTTGCTTTTGAACTGACTTTGTTTCTCAATATAATATTAAAGGTGATTTTATTTCCATCTATATATAATAAAACTTAAAGTAATTCCCAATATTACAGCTGTGCATGGTGGCACAGACCTTTAGTCCCAGCACTTGGGAGGCAGAGGTAGGAGCAGCATCATGAATTCCAGGTCATCCTGGGCTAGAATGAAACCTTTACCTCGAAAAACCAAAATGATAATAATAATAATGTTCTCAATGTTAAATGAAGTCCTTGAAAATTTTCATAAGTTTCAGTTCCAATATGTAAGGTTCATATAAGCCGCATTCTTCCTTAAAAATAAATAAACAGCCAAGCATGGTGGTGCACGCCTTTAATCCCAGCACTCAGGAGGCAGAGGTAGGAGGATTGCCATGATTTTGAGTTTGAGGCAAGCCTGAGACAACATAGTGAATTCTAAGTCAGCCTGGGACAGAGTGAGACCCTACCTTGAAAGTCAAATAAATAAAAAGAAAAAAAAAAAAGCTAAAAAATAAGTAAAGAATGAAAAAAGTACACATTGGAAGATATGGATGTAATATAAACTGGAGAGGCAATAGAATTTTAAAATATTCAGTTAAGATTACAAAAGGGGGCGGGAGAGATGGCTTAGCGGTTAAGCCCCTTGCCTGTGAAGACTAAGGACCCCAGTTACAGGCTCGATTCCCCAGGACTTATGTTAGCCAGATGTACAAGGGGGCGCACTTGTCTGGCATTCTTGCAGTGGCTGGAAGCACTGGCGTGCCTATTCTCTCTCTCTTTCTCTCTGCCTCTTTCTCTCTCTGTCTGTCACTCTCAAATAAATAAATGAAAATAAACAAAAAAATAAATAAAAGATTACAAAAGTCAGAAAAAGCGTGAAAAATAGAAACAAAAAGAATGACAGTAGAAAACAACTTAAAATGTTAGTAATAACCCATTTATGTCCATAATTACTTTCGCCATCAAAGCCAGTTCAGAATATTTGTCAGAGATCATCTGAAACATAGACCTAACTGCTACATATATATATGTAAATATATATATACACATCAGTTATATGTAAAGATACATATAGATAAAATAATGCAAGGAAAGTTATCCTATGTTAATAATAATCAAAAGAGAAGGGGTGGACCTATTATTTTTAGAAATAGCAGACTTAAGAACAAGAATGTTATTAGTGAAGAGAAGCATTTACATGATGACATAGCATCATCTTTTTCACAAACATCTAACAATCCATAGCATATACATGCCTAACAGCAGAGCCTAAAAATGTATGAGACAATAATCTGGCAGAGCTATGAAGAAGAATACATGAATGGACTACTACAGTTAGAATCTATAACATACCTGGATCAGGAATGTAAGGCAATGTGTGGGTCTAACTTGCATTCAGCAGCACTGTCTGTGAGCTTCATATGACTTAAACATATAATGGGATCCAACCAACAACAGAATATACATCCTTTCCAAGTTCACAAGGAACTTTTACCAATATATAACACACTGAAGCACAAAATACAATGGAAACAGTTTAAAAGAACAGAGGTAGTATGTTTTCAGAACACAGTGATCTGAAAGGAAAACATAGTAATGCAGAAGAGTAAAATAAAATAAACCTTTGGAGATAAAGCAACACATTTACAAATAATATTGGGTAAAATACTCCAGGATCAATGTGAAAGAACTTTGAACACACCTAACATAAAAATACAGTTTATCTAAACTAAGGCACTTTTAATGCCTATAGCAAATATTCATAGCATTCTCAACACACGTGGTGGTTTTGATGATCTACAAGAACTATATGATCTGTAAGTGAATTTCCATACAAATTTTCTGAATTTGCCACTTAGAGTGACATGAGTTGTCCTAGACTCACACTTTTTTTTATTATTTTATTTTTTCTCAATTTTTATTAACATTTTCAGTGATTATAAAAAATATCCCATGGTAATACCCTCCCTCCCCCCACTTTCCCCTTTGAAATTCCATTCTCCATCATATTCCCCTCCCCATATCAATCAGTCTCTCTTTTATTGTGATGTCATCATCTTTTCCTCCTCTTATGATGGTCTTGTGTAGGTAATATCAGGCATTATGAGGTCATGGATATCTATGCCATATTATGTCTGCAGGGAGCACATTGTAAGCAGTCCTACCCTTCCTTTGGCTCTTACATTCTTTCCACCACCTCTTCCGCATTAGACCCTGAGCCGTGGAAGGTATGACTGAGCTGTTACTCAGTACTCAGTCACTTCCTTCCAGCACTATGATACCTTTTGAGTCATCCCAAAGTCACTGCCATCTGAAAAGAGAAAATTCTCTACCCAAAATGAGAATAGCATTAATATAAGGGTAAGAATATTAAGAAAAGTGCTTACTGGGCAGTTTGATAGGCATAGTATATACATCTATCCAGACATCAGCAGATACTACACCCCCTAGGGCTCATGACTACCCCGTTTTAAGTTTTCAGTATCAGGGATGTATTCCCTCCCATGGAGCAGGCCTGCAGTCCAACTGGAAGGCAGTTGGTTTCTACCATGATAGATGTGCCATTATTGCACCCTTTGGCTCATTTGGCCTGGTTGGCCAATTATAAGGCTTGCAGTGTCCACTGTTGAGTGTCTTCACTGATGGTATCTCTTTCTCCCATTGAACTACATGCAGAGTGGTTTCTTCCAGCTTTCTGTCAGCTGGTCTACATGGAGGAGGTTATCCGCTCAGTTCCAGCAGGATTTCTCAGTGGCTTTGCTGCCCAAGTATGTGGAGTCTCTAGCAATACGGTCTTACCATCTATTCCTGGTGGGATACCAAGGGCCTTGTCAATGGTCTATAATATTTTGAGGGCATCAGGGATCTCCCTGGCCAACAACTCACTGGAAGGTATCCCATCCCTGGCACTGAGAATTTTCTAGCAATGACCTATGGCTCCTGAGTGTTCCATTGTAGAAAACCAGAGGATTCCATATGATTTATTTATATCCTCTTAGATTTTGATTAGCCTTCGCTCCACCTTTCCTTTACTCAGTTTCTTCCCCTGACCTCACCTGGGGACTTTTCACCCCTGTTAATTTATTCTTCTATTTACATATATACAATACCAACCTATTAAGTACCCTCCCCCTTTCCTTTCTCTTCCCTTTATATCTCTTTTTTACCTTACTGGCCCCTGCTACTGAGTTTTTTCCTTCTCACACAGAAGCCCAATCATCTGTAGCTAGGATACACATATCAGAGAACATGCGGTGCTTGGCTTTCTGAGTGTGGATTACCTCACTTAGTATAATCTTTTCCAGATCCATCCATTTTCTAGTAAATTCCATAACTTCATTTTTCTTTACTGCTGAGTAGAACTCCATTGTATAAATGTGCCATACTTCATTGTCCAGTCCTCAGTTGAGGGACATCTAGACTTGTTCCATTTCCCAGCTATTATGTTTTTGTTTGTTTGTTTGTTTTTGTTGTTGTTTTTCCGAGTCAGGGACTAACTCTAGCACAGGCTGCCCTGGAATTCACTGTGGAGTCTCAGGGTGGCCTCAAACTCACAGCGATCCTCCTACCTCTGCCTCCCAAGTGCTGGGATTAAAGGTGTGTGCCACCATGCCCGGCCCCAGCTATTATGAGTAGAGCAGCAATAAACATGGTTGAGCATGTACTTCTAAGGAAATGAGATGAGTCCTTAGGATGTATGCCTAGGAGTGCTATAGCTGGGTCATATGGTAGATCAATTTTTAGCTGTCTTAGGAACCTGCACACTGATTTCCACAATGGTTGGACCAGATTGCATTTCCACCAACAGTGTAGAAGGATCGCTCTTTATCCACATCCCTGCCAGCATTTATGATCATTTGTTTTCATGATGGTAGCCAATTTGACAGGAGTGAGATGGAATCTCAATGTAGTTTTCATCTGTATTTCCCTGATGACTACGGATGTAGAATATTTTTTTAGATGCTTATACATCATCCTTACTTCTTCTTTTGAGAACTCTCTATTTAGCTCCATAGCCCATTTTTTGATTGGCTTGTTTGATTTCTTATTATTTAACTTTTTGAGTTCTTTGTATATCCTAGATATTAATCCTTCTCTCAGACATATAGCTGGCAAAGAATATTTCCCATTCTGTAGGATGCCTCTTTGCTTCATTCACAGTGTCCTTTGCAGTAACAAATCTTTATAATTTCATGAGGTCCCCGTGGATAATCTGTGGTTTTATTACCTGAGCAATTGGGGTTATATTCAGAAGGTCTTCCCCAAGACCAATATGTTGAAGGTGTTCCCCTACTTGTTCCTCCAGCAGTTTCAGAATTTCCGGTCTGTTGTTAAAGTCTTTAATCCATTTGGATTTAATTCTTGTTCATGGAGAGAGAGAAGAATCTATTTTCATCCTTCTACAGATACACATCCAGTTTTCCCAGCACCATTTGCTGAAGAGGCTGTTTTTTCTCCAATGAGTATTTTTGGCATTTTTATTGAATATCAGGTGGGTATAGCTACATGGACTTACATCTGGGTCCTCTGTTCTGTTCCATTGATCTACATATCTGATTTTGTGCCAGTAACATGCTGTTTTTGTTACTATGGCTCTGTAGTATAGGTTAAAGACATGGTAATACCACCAGCCTTATTTTTGTTGCTCAGTATTATTTAAGACATTCAAGGTTTTTTTTGTGATTCCAAATGAATTATTGGTTTGTGTTTTCTATTTCGGTGAAGAATGCCATTGGATATTTTGTGGGGATTGCAGTAAATGTGTAGATTGCTTTTGGTAAGATTTCCATTTTCACAATATTGATTCTTCCAATCCAGGAACGAGGAATGTTTTTCCATTTCCTAGTGTCTTCTGCAATTTATCACTTGAGTGTTTTAAAGTTTTCATTGTAGAGATCCTTTACTTCCTTGGTTAGGTTTATTCCAAGGTACTTTATATTCCTTGATGCAATTGTGAATGGGAGTGATTCTCTGTTTTCATCCTCTGTGTATTTGTCGTTATCATATAGGAAGGCTATTGATTTCTGTGTATTGATTTTGTATCCTGCTACATGGCTGTAGGTGTTTATCAGCTCTAACAATTTTCTGGTAGAGTCTTTAGGGTCCTTTATATATAGAATCATGTCATCTGCAAATAATGATAACTTGATATCTTCCTTTCCAATTTGTATCCTTTTATGTGTGTCTCTTGCCTTATTGCTATGGCTAAGACTTCCAGAACTATATTAAATAAAAGTGGGGAGAGTGGACACCCTTTGTCTTGTTCCTGATTTTAGTGGAAAAGTTTCTAGTTTTCCCCATTTAGTAATATGTTGGATGTAGACTTGTCATAAATAACCTTTATTATATTGAGTTATGTTCCTTCTATTCCCGGTCTCTGTAGGACTTTTATCATGAAGGGATTTTGGATTTTGTCAAATGCTTTCTCTGTGTCTAATGAGATGATCATGTGATTTTTGTCTTTCAGTCCATTTATATAATGTATTACATTTATCAATTCACATATGTTGATCCATCCCTGCATCTCTGGGATAAAGGCTACTTAGTCAGGGTGAATGATCTTTCTGATACATTCTTGTATTCTGTTTGCCAATATTTTGTTGAGAATTTTTCCATCTATGTTCATGAGGGAGATTGGTCTGTAATTTTCTTTTTTTGTTCTATCTTTGCCTGGTTTTGGTATCAGGGTGATGCTGGCTTCGTAGAAGGAGTTTGGTAGGATTCCTTCTTTTTCTATTTTATGGAAAAGCTTAAGAAGCAATGGTGTTAGTTCTTCCCTGAAGGTCTGGTAAAATTCAGCACTGAATCCATGTGGGCCTGGTCTTTTTTTTAGTTGGGAGACTTTTGATAACTGCTTGGATCTCCATGAATGTTGTAGGTCTATTTAAGTGATTAATCTCATCTTGATTTAATTTACGTAGGTCATATAAATCAAGGAAATCATCTACTTCTTTCAGATTTTCATACTTTGTGGAGTATATGGTTTTATAGTATGTCTTTATTATTTTTTGAATTTCTTTGGCATCTGTTGTGATGTTACCTTTGTCATCTCTAATTTTATTAATTTGTGTCTCTTCTCTTTCTTTTGGTCAGATTTCCTAAGGGTTTTATCAATCTTGTTTATCCTTTCAAAGAACCAACTGTTTGTTTCATTGATTCTTTGGATTGTTTGTTTGGTTTGTTTTGTTTTGCTTCTATTTCATCAATTTATTTTATTTTATTTTATTTATTCATTTTTCTTTTCTTTTTTTCTTTATTAGTTAGTTTTGTATTCAGCAAATACAGTCAGTTTGGTAACATTATTAGGCTCATCCTTGACATACCCCCTTGGCCCCTCTTTGTTGAGGTATATGGGTCACGCATTGTGGAGGTAGCCCACAGATATGGGTAAGATAAATGTCTCTGCATATCATGACCCAACTTGTGGCTCTGACATTCTTTCTGCCCCCTCTTCCACAAAATTTCCCTGAGCCATGCTGGGTTCATTTTTGGTCTTCTCCAGTGATGAGGTGTTGGGGTCCTCTGAGGCTCTTGCTCTCTGATTTGGTAGGTTCATTTTTCTCTGTGTTGATCACCTTCCCCCTTCTGCTGGTATCTGGTTTATCAGGAACACAGCACCCTTGCTTGTTTTGCCAATTTTTCTTAGTTTCAGCCAGGGCCCTTTGGAGATATGATGGGGTAGCTCTCTCCTTAGGATCTACATCTATCTGAAAAAGAGAAGCAGATTCTCCATCAGAGAGTAAGTTAGCACTAGGACAAAAGAGATAACCCTTACTTTTTTATAGAGATTTTAATAGGTGTAGGCCCTCTTGTAGCCCATGATTGATGGTAGCTTGATATTGGCTAGTGGGCTTATGTTTGGATATGGTTCTGGCTTGTTTCCCAGCTCCAGCTATGGTTCCAGTACCACTGAGGAGATCAGTTAGCCAAATTAAGAGCAGTTGGTTCCCCACCATGGCTGTGTGCCACTATTGCACTTGAGTGGGCATCACAAGTTTTTGCTGCTAAGTAGGTGAGACCACAAGTTTCTTGGAAAGATATTGGTCATTTTTCCTCAGTCGCCCATATAGCACCTTCTGGCACTAGACGCACTGACTGTCTGGGGATTGACTCTCTTCCAACTTCTAGCCATGCCTCTCTATTTTGCATCTCAACCACATAAGTTGTCTGCAGCAGTTGGGTCTTACCACTAACCTATGGTGGGTTATCAAGTACTCTGATAGAAATCTGCCTGTCTTTCAGGAAGCCTTGCAGGTCTCTCTGATCAAAAGGTCATTGTGGATGATAGCCCCACGCTGGTACTGGGAGTTACAGGTCAGTGCGCACTAAGAAAATGAGGAAAAAGATAACTAATATACAAGAGTTAGAGAGAAGAGAGGGAGAGACAGGAGAGAGAGAGAGAAGAAGAAGTAGAAGATTAAGGTTAGTCTTGATCCTACCCACTCCATTGTCTTCTGGGTCAGGTGTTCCCTGTAAGGGCCTGGTGATGGTTCAGCCATTTGGTCTGCCTTTTATGACATAGAATTTGATGTTACCATTGCCGTTTGGTTCTAGATTTGTGTTTCCCACCCCTTTGATGCCCTGCCCTCCCTCCCCATCCATCCTAGTGCCTAGTCTGTGAGATGCCTCCTGGGTATGTAAGGTATCTTTGGTAGATTCAGGTTAGGTGCTGTAGATGAGTGAGACTATGTGGCGATTTTTTTTTTTCTGTGATTGGTTAAGTTCACTTAGAATGATCTGTTCTAGGTTCAACCATTTTTCCTCAAATTTCATTGTGTCATTTTTTCTTACTGCTGTATAGAATTCCATTGTGTAGATATACCACATCTTAGTTATCCATTCTTCTAGTGATGGACATCTGGGATGATTCCAGCTGTTAGCTATTACAAATTGAGCCACTACAAACATGTTTTGGCAAATCTATCTAGCCTGTGGTTTGAAGGTATTAGGGTAGATACCCAGTAAGGGAATAACTGGGTCTGTTGGTATCTCTATACTTAGCTTTTTCAGACATCTCCATATTGCCTTCCAAAGTGGTTGTACCATCCTACATTCCCACCAACAGTGGATGAGTGTTCCTACTTCTCCACATCCATGCCAGCAAAACCTAAACAGTAAGAAGTCAAACACCCCACTCACAAAATGGGGCAAAGAGCTAAACAGGAAATTCACAGAGGAAGAAATACAAATGGCAAACATACACTTAAGAAAATCTTCATCATCCCTAATCATCAGAGAAATGCAAATTAAAGCAACTATGAGATTCCACCTTACCTTAATAAGGATAGCAAACATCAACAAATCAAATATTTCATCAATTGCTTCCCAAATCTTTATTATTTCTTTCCTTCTACCTCTTTTTGGTTTGCCTTGTTCTTCTTTTTCCAAGGCTTTAAGGTGAAGCATTAAGTCATTTACTTGTGACCTAATTTCTTAATATAGGCACTTAAAGATATAAATTTACCTCTTAGTACTGCTTTCATTGTGTCCCAGAGATTTTGGTATGTTGTGTTCTCCTTATTGTTTGACTCTATAATTTTTTGATTTCCTTCTTTATTTCTTCATTGACACATTCATTATTTACTTGTGTGTTGTTTAATTTCCATGATTTTCTGTATGCTCTATAGCCTTTCTTGCTTTTGATTTGTAGTTTCATTCCATTGTGGTCAGACTTAATGCAAGGAATTATTTCAATTTTCCTGTATTTGTTAAGATTTGCTTCGTGTCCTAATATATGGTCTATTTTAGAGAATGGTCCATGTGCTGCTGAAAAGATTGTATATTCTGCAGCATTTGGATTAAATGTCCTGTATATACCTGTTAGGTCCATTCTTCTGTGACCTCATTTAGTCCAGATGCCTCTCTGTTTATTTTTTCCTGGAATGACCTGTCAATTGATGAGAGTGGGGTTTTGATGTCACCCACTACCACTGTGTTTGGTGTTATCTGTGACCTTAGTTCTAATAACAATTGTTTGATGAATTTGGGGGGCCCATTTTAGGTACATATATGTTTAGGATTGTAATGTCCTCCTGTTGGAGGGTGTCTTTAATCAAAATAAAGTTGCCTTCTGTATCTTTCTTAAATAGTGATGGACTGAAATCTACGTTGTCATCTATGTGAATGGACAGCTTTGCAGGATTAAGTAACCCTACTGACAGTTGTTTTCTTTCAGAACTTTGAATACATCACTCCATGTCCTTCTGTGTTTTAAAGTTTTGTGAGTAATCTGCTATAATCCTGATATGCTTGCCATTGTAAGTAACTTGATTTTCTCTCTGACTGCTGTCAATATTTTTTCTTTGGTTTGTGTGGTTTGGTAGTTTGATTATAATATGGTGAGGACCAAATGGCTGATCCTTCACCAGGCCCTTACAGGGAACACCTGAACCACAAGACACTGGCGAGGGTAGGATCACGACTACCCTTAATCTTCTACATCCTCCCGCCCTCCTTCTCCCTCTCTCTTCTCTCTAACTCTTGTATATTAGTTATCTTTTTCCTTATTTTCTTAGTGGGCACTGACCTGTAACTCCCAGTACCAGCATGGGGATATCATCCACAATGAGCTTTTGATCAGAGAGACTTACAAGGTTTCCTAAAAGACAGACTGATTTCTGTCTGAGTACTTGATGACCCACCAAAGGCTAGTGGTAAGATCCTACTGCTGAAGACACCTTATGTGGTTGACATGCAAAATAGAATGGCATGGCTGGAAGCTGGAAGAGAGTCAGTCCCCAGACAGTCAGCGTGTCTAGTGCCAGAAGGTGCTACATGTGTGACTGGGGAAAATGACCAATATCTGTCCAAGCAACTCATGGTGTAACCTACTTAGCAGCAAATAACTTGTTGTGATGCCCACTCAAGTGCAATAGTGGCACACAGCCATGGTGGGGAACCAACTGCTCTTAATTTGGCTAACTGATCTCCTCAGTGGTAGAGGACCCATAGCTGGAGCTGGGAAACAAGTCAGAACCATATCCAAACATAAGCCCACTCTGCCAATATCAAGCTACCATCAATCATGGGCTACAAGAGTGCCAACACCTATTAAATTCTCTATAAAAAAGGTAAGGGTTATCTCTTTTGTCCTGGTGCTAACTTACTCTCCGTTGGAGAATCTGCTTCTCTTTTTCAGATAGATGTAGATCCTAAGGTGAGAGCTACCCATCATACTTCCAAAGGGTCCTGGCTGAAACTAAGAAAATTTGGCAAAACAAGCAAGAGTGCTGTTTTCCTGATGAACGGGATGCTAGCACAAGGGGGAAGGAGATGAACACAGAGAAAAATGAACTACCAAATCAGAGAGCCAGAGCCTCAGAGGCCCCCAACACCTCATCACTGAAGCAGACCAAAAATGAACCCAACATGGCTCAGGGAAGTTTTGTGGAAGAGGGGGTGGAAAGAATGTCAGAGCCACATGTGGGGTCAGGATATGCAGAGACATTTAGCTTACCCATAACTGTGGGCTAACTCCACAATGCATGACCCATATACCTCAACAAGGAGGGCCCAAGTGGAGGGGGTTGTTCACGGATGAGCCTAATAATGGTACCAAACTGACTATATTTGCTGAATACAAAACTAACTAATAAAGAAAAAAAGAAAAAAGAAAGAAAATATTAAAAAATAAAAATAAATAAAAAAAATAATATGGCGAGGAGAGGTTCCTTCCAGGTTTTGTTTGGCTGGTGTTCTAAAGGATTCCTATATCTACATTGGCACCTCATTCCCAGTTTGGGGGAAGTTTTCTTCTATGATTTTTTGAAGATGCCTATTATGACTTTGGAGTGAAATTCTTCTCCTTCTACTATGGCCTGAATTCTTATGTTTGATCTTTTCATAGTGTCCCTAATATCTTGAAATTCCCACTGATACTTTTCTATTAGCTTGTCTTTCTCTTTGTTGGACTGTATTAGATCTGCCACCTGGTCTTCTAGCTTAGATATTCTTTCCTCTCCTTCATCCATTCTACTGGTGAGATTTTCTATATATTTTTTTTTATTTCATTACTGTGTTCTTCATTGCTAGTAATTCTGACTGGTTTTCTTTATTATTTCCATTTCCTTATTTATGTCTTGTATTGACCTCTTTATTTCATTAAATTGGTGTCCTGTGTTTTCTTTGATTCCTTTGATTTCCTCTTTCATTCCTTTGGTTTCTTCTTTGAGTTCTTTGAACATATTTATAATCATTCTTTGAAATCTTTCTCAGGCATTTCCTCTAACTCATTCTCACTTGAGGTCATTTCTGATGCATTAGTATTTTTTGGTGGATTTATATGGTCTTGATTTTTGGTGTTTCCTGTGTTATAATGTATATATTTTTGCATCCTGGATTATGTAATGATTGGATTTTCTGGTTTGCTGGGTATTATTAGATGTATCAATCTATCTGATGTTATATATCTTCTGGGGAGGAGCTTAAGTCACTAGGTGTGGCTCTCAAGACTGTCAGAGTATCTACAAAAGTGACCCCAGATGTTGGGTTTGCCTGCTTTGAGAGTATTCAAGTAGGTTGTGTGGAACCAAATACAGATAGTTTCTAAAATTTAACTAAAAAATGTACACTTTCAATGAAAAACATCACAGAATATTTATCCAAGTGTAGGTATTATGAGAAGCAGATGCTCTGTCTGTCCCTTAGGCTGTGTGGTGCCTCACCCTCTCCCTTAATCCTGACAACAAGGTGGTTAAGATTTCTGGTCTGTGGGGGCTTCCAAGTCAGCTTGTGACCAGGTGAGACCCTTCCCTAATGTATAACAGAAGAGGAAACAAAGCCACTATAAATAAAGAAGCAACAAATAACAAGCCCAAAATACAGCTTATTTAAGAATGGCAAATCTGACCATCCATCCAATTTAATATATAATTTATCCTGATATGGCAAGTTCAGTTGGCACTTCTGGTTTAGGCCTATATACGAGGTTTATTAGGTGGGTACTGACCTGGTGTAATCCCCATTACCTTTTCGGATGATTTTGATCTCAGTTATGCTGCTTCTGCTTGGGTGGCACTCTTGGGTCAAGTAGGCATGGCCAGGTCCATGGACTGCTTCTCTGTTCCCTGTAGCTGGGCACTGGTGGTGGGGGAAGGGAGGCTGCTGATGCTGCTCTAGTTCTCTCGCTGTTCCATGTGTTCTTGTACCTTGTGATCTGTTCTTCCATTGTTCACTGCCGTTTTCCTTCACATTTCTTGAGGTTGTGGAGAGGACTGGTGTGAGTGGAAAATCTCCACACCTGGCTTTTCCTGTGGCTCAATCCGAGCCTGGCGGCTGGCTGCTGTGCCGCCACTGTGGTCCCACAGTCTGGTGGAGCCGCTTCTGCCAGTCTGTGTGGGCTCTGGATGCTCTGGATCTCTCTTACTTCTCTGCTGCCATTTCAATTTCCTATATACCTCACTTTTTAGTAAAAGTGTGTATTTTGGTGGGGCTTTTTTGCCCCCCCCCCCAGGCTGCTTTGGCATGGTACCTACTCTGCCATCTTAACCAGAAGTCTAGACTCACACTTTTAAAATTAGCATTTTATCTGCTATTGAAGGTAGCACTTCACTTGTATATCACATTTAAGGCTCAAAATAAGCTATTGATTATTTCACCTGTTATAGAGACAAGGCTAGGATTATAAGGAATCAAATTTATATACCAAAAAATAAATAATTAAAGATTAGAGTCTCTAAGTTTTCAATTCATAAAATTATGTTCTTAAATTCTAAGCTATAATAATCTCATTGTACATCTCATATGTTTTTGTGACATTTTCTGTGTCTGGTGAGCATGACTAATCACCTATGTTGATTTTTGTATACCCCAAATTTGACATAGTTATGTAAATGTTTACTTTTAATCAAAATTTTAAGTTTAATTGAATTAACCATCTGTTCATTGCTACCTCAACATCTGTTTATTTTTCTATTTATTTAAACTTAGTAAAAATATAATTAAGACTTCTGTGTAGAATGACAGGTTAGAAATAGCCCCAGTATGACTTGGTGAGGAGGACAGAGTATGACTTTAAAAACTCTAACCCAATGTGAAAAACTGAATAAACTGTGAAAAACTAATAAGGGATGAGAGAAAGGATAAGAGAAAGAGGGGGGTGGAAAAACTAGCACTCAGAGATCAGTATCTACAAGGTACAGTTGTTACAGGCCAACTCTAGGTAGCAGACTAAGGAAAATTATGTATCACTCTAGTCCTAGGTGCTACAAGAAAACCAAATATTATGCTGAAAATCCCCAGAAGGGCTGAAGGGATGGCTTGGCAGTCAAGGCACTTTTCTGCAAAGCCAAAAGACCCAGGTTGGATTCCCAAGGACCCACATTAGCCAGATACACAAGGGGGTGCATGTCCATTTGTAGTGGACGGAGGCCCTGACGTGCTTGCTTTCTCTCTCTCTTCCCCCCCTTTCTCTGTAAAATAAATAAATACATAAATAAAAATAAAATATTCTTTAAAAGCCCCAGAAAAGCACAAGCAATTTCTATAAGAAAAATCTGATATTTGAAATTAAGAAACCGCTGAGTAGTCATGGATTAGCAGGCAAAGGCCATCTCCTGAATGCCATCTGCCCTTCCTCACTCTGTCTGCCTCCTCCTTTCTGACCATTAGGACCCAGATTCATCCATGGCACATTACGTGGTATACTGTCACCTCTGTCTAGAAGCTCAACCCAAGGGTGGTGATTCTGTCTTTCCCCTATGGCAACAGAAATCTCACTTCTAGGCACCCAAACCAATCATGGAAAAGTTGCTAAAGGTGGTCGGATCATTCCAGAGGCATCTGCAATGAATCACTGCAGTGAAATTCCAAGGATAGAGTCTGATTATTAAGAAGCCACTCCCCTGACAAGTCCATACTATCTGCTGAGGGCCTCAGCAGTTTCCTAACAATAGTTGGACTATAATCACCTGCCATCAGCTGTCTCTGAAGATCAGTCTCATAAATACGCAGCCAAAAGTGTCCAGAAAAGGACACATTGTCTAGTGAAAACCAAATGTGAGAGAAACAACTCTTTTAGTTCCTAAAGAAATAAAGGGTTGGAAACTCTAAGTCTGTCTCTACTAACAGAAGGCAGATACCCTCTACCTACAATTAGAGGGAGTTCAACACCCTGCTGAAACTGAAACTTCTCAGGCTTGGAAGAATTTAGTTTTTGTTCATCCCACACAAGGCTCTGCCTAGTGGAGCTTTAATCTCATACCCTCAGGGAGACGGGCCCAAGGAAGAGAATACTAAGACCAGAGAATGGCCAAGAAATTTACTACAGAAATCTCTCTGAGGTGACCTGACCACTCACAGGCTTATTTTGGCAGACCTGCAGAGCAGTGCCACCATTGCAAACTGTAATTTCAGTAGAAGAAGGAAGGACATTAGCCTGTATATAGGATCAGCACCTCACCCCTATCCACTGTGATATTGGTTCTTTGTGTTTCCTTGTTTTGTTCCTTATTGTTGATATATTATTGATGGGATTGCTTATTTTTCTTGCTTTTTTTTTTATTCTTCTGTCTAATTTCTCACATTCTTTTTAGTTTTACTGCTTTTTTCTGTTGCAATTTCTCTGCTTTTCTTTTATGATTTAAGTTGTTCTCATCTTTATATCTCATTTTAACAGTCTTGTGACTCAAACTGCATATTTTTATCAATACCTGAAAGTACATTTACTAAGTGTTAAACTATTGTATCTGAAACCTCTATGCCACCATAATACTCTTCCAAAGCTGAAGAAAAAAAAAAAAAATATATATATATATATATATATATATATATATATATATATATCCACAAATGCCCAAGATACAAGAATAAAGAAAAAAAGTAAAGGATAATAATCTACCCCAACACATTCCAAAAATTTCAACTCTCCCACAATAAAAACAGAAAATGATATAGCTGAAATATGTGTAAAAGAATTTTGAGCTCAATGTCTAAACATAATCAACAGCCATATAGATACCTCAAACATGTAGATGAATGAGCAAAATAAATGTTCAATATCTCAATAAGATAATCTCCAAAGTGAAGTAAATGGTGAATAACTTGGGGTGAAGTCATACAGATGCACAAAAATGAGGAATAAAATGGAAATGCTGAAAGATTCAAATAGAAATTATGGAAATAAAGGCACTTATTGATCAAATTCAAAGAACATAAGGAATCATGTGCCCAAGGTAGAGCCATCCCTGAGCTGCTGCCTGGGAGCATGTGGTAGTTTTAATAGGTGGCCCAACAATATATTCAGGATTTTAATAAAGTTTATAATTTAGATATACAGCCAGCTGGCTGGAGGAGGTGTCACTGTAGGTGGATCCTAGGGTACAGCCCTATGGTGTGGGCATGGATTTGGAATTCCATTCTAAAGATATGCAGAGTGCCTGAGTTTTGCCTGGAGTTCCTAAGTGTGTTGTATGGTGTGGCTGTTGGGTTTCAGCATGTGGTTCTCCTCTCTTTCTTTCTATCTCTCTTTCTCTCTCTCTCTCCCTGGTCCTGATAAATCAGGCCAGCTTCTTCTGCCATTATGTATATTCCCCTGCTTCAATAAATCCATTCCTCAAATAATTGTGCCTGGTCCTGAACTTCATCCCAGTAACCTGATGTTGTCTACTACAGAACTGGTACCAGGAGTGGGGGTAGAGGTGCTGAAACAAAATCTGACCATGTGGAGTTTGGTCTTTTTGGAACTTGTGTGCTGGAGGAATTGGAAACTTGTTGTTTTCAACTGAAGATGACTTCTGTGTTGGTAAGCCAACTACTATGGACTATTATTAATAGAGTTTTTAAGTGATAAATGTGAAGAAAATTGAATATGTAGGCTTGATATATGAACTTTCTAAGGGAAGGAAAGAAAGCAGAGAACTTTACTGGAATTGGTCCACTGACAAGGCATGATACATACTGTGTTCGCTGCCCATGCCCAGAGAGTTTGGTCAAAGTTAAGTTTTTAATGGATTAATGTGCTTGACTAATGATATGGGACTGAGAGATTTAAGATTTTAAGTTGGGAAAAATCAAGCAAGTTTAAAATTTACTGGAACAGAGAATGACTGTTAAAGTTTCTGTTGTCAAATGCATTTGCATTTGAAAAGGAGGTACTTTCTTTTTATGTTGCTCATTTATTTCATCCCTAAGTTAAGAAGATGGCTGTGTCCTGCACACCTGATAATGATTTTGGAAGGCTGAAAAATCTGTGGAGTGATCATGAAGTCCACATGGTTTCATGAGACATTGTTGAGATGCAGCATATTGACAGGATATGATGATCCTTATGAATAGACTTGCACATTGGAAGATGGACTGTGGTTTTCAGTAAAGATCCAAGGGTGTTTAGATGTAGAAGTACTGTGCAAGGGCTGGCATGGATGCTTTTGGCTGGATGTGGAAATTTTCTTTGCCTACTCAGCCAAGCTGGAGGGGAAGAACTGGAAAATCTGGAGACAATCAGTCACTGGACTGATTGGACTTTAACAGCAGAATTTTGATGTTTCTTGATGGTTGTTGACTTTGCATTCTTTCAGGTTGTCCCTGCTATGCCATATAGCAGTGGAAAATGTTTACTCTGTGCCTTTATATGTTAAAGATGTATCATTTGTTTTTATTTTATAGGACTCACAACTAACAGACTGTCTTAAATCCCAGATGGGACTTGGGGCTTTGGATCTATGATAAGGTGGTAAAGATTATTGAATCTGACAATACAAAGTATGAAATGGTTATGAATGTATTTGCGGCCAGGGGTACAATGTGTTAGTTTGAATGGATGCCCCTCAATAATATGAGGATTTTATTAAAGTTTGTAATTTAGAACTGCAGCCACCTCCCTGGAGGCAGTGTCACTATCAGTGGATGCTTGGGTCCAGCCCTTAGGTGTGGGGATTGATTTGGGATTCCAGTATGAAGACATGCAAAGTGCCTGAGATTTTCTTGGAGTTCCTAAGTGTGTTGGGTGATGTGGCTACTGGGTTTTGGCTTGTGACTCTTCTCAGACTTGTGAAAAGAGGCCAGCTTCTTCTTCCATTATGTAACTTCCCCTGCATCAATAAATTCTTTGCCCCCATAAATTCCCCTGGTCTGGAAGTTAATTCCGACAACCTAAGGCTGTCTACTAAAGAGGGTAAGTCCAGTGAAAGAGAAGCTTGGATAAAGGCCACACCATTGTGAAAAGCGGTTGAGCTCAGGCATCCTGTGTTAAGGGGTAGAGCCATCCCTGGGCAGCTGCCTGGGTGGGAAATACCAGTGAAAGAAGAGCTTGATGCAGCCAACCAACTCATATCCTACTTCTCACATTCACCTTCTAAACCTAACCACCTCCCCCCCCCCAAAAAAAAAAAAAATCTTAAGAAAAGCTGAATTGGAGGGCAACTGTGCAGTGATCTCAGCACCTAGGAGAAATGTGATGGGGATCTCACTCCAAAACCAGGCAAAAATTAAGAGTGGATGTGAAGTACCCATCTCAATATGAAAGCCATATCTCACCAAATAAGGTCTTACCAAGAATTGCCCAGAAGAGCCACATTAAAAGTAGACCCACTTTAAGTTCAAGCTTACATTTACCCACTGAAATCTAGTGGACAGTCTCCAATTCCACACCCACCTTGACCAAGTTAGACCAGGCTACCCAACACACACTACACAAGAGCCGCTTTTGCTGCTTCTTCAGTGAGACAACTGAACATCAATTAGGTGGACTCCAACACAAATCAAACAACACACACCAAAGGGATCCCCACAAAGATTACCTACTCCCACAGTGGAAGCACCAAAGAAACCTTAAATGAAACCCAAGTCACAAAAGCTTAGATTAAAATTTCAACAAACACTTTTAGTGTAATGAATGAAAAAAAATGAACAGATGGCTATAGAATGGGAAGAAACAGAACAAACAGTAATAAAATAGGAACTCCAAGAATGGCTGAAAGAAATGGAAGAAAATTTTGCAAAAGGTATTCAAAGTACAAATCAATGAATTGGAAGGCTAAATGAATTGGAAGGAGAAAAACAAAAGTAACTCAAAGGAGGGATAAAGAAAATGAAAACTACTCAACAAAAACTTCTCAATAAATCCCAAAGGAAACCAAAAAAATCAGGAAAGAGTATTCCATAGATGGTTTTATGATATCGAAGATAATCAAAAAGAGATCAACAGAAACCTAAAGGAATTTGAGGAGAACCGACAAATAAATGAGTTCATGGGCCACTGGAGCAAGCTCAACAAGGACATATCCAAATGTAGGAATGAACTCCAATAGACAATAAAAAGGTGAAATCAAGAAATGAAAATGGAATTCAAACAAAAGATGGAATAATTGAAGAAAATCATACCAGAAAGTAGAAATGCAATAACCCTCTTAAAAGGTTCCCAAGAAAGCCTCACCAATAGAACAGAGAACATGGAAGACAGAAGTTTGGAACTATAGGGCAAGACAGAAGAACTAAAATAAAAGACAACACAAACAGTGTCAAGTTTAAAAATGTGAGCAGACAGAACATGAAGGAATTTTGGGACACCTTAAGAAAACTAAATGTTTGGATGATTGGCATACAGGAAGGGGAAGAAATAAAGGTCTAGGACATAGAGAATAACTACAACAAAATTATTGAAGGAAAAAATTTCAGCCTTACAAAAGAGAGACCAATCCAAACATAGGAAGTGCACAGGACACCAAATAGACAGAACCAGTGAAGAGACAATCCATGACACATAATAATCAAAACACTGGCCTGGAGAGATGGCACAGAAATTAATGCACTAGCCTAAGAAGCCTAAGGACTAAGGCTCGATTACCCAGTACCCATGTAAGCCAGATGCCCAAGGTGGTGCATGCATCTGGAGTTTATTTGCAGTGTCTAGAGCCTCTGGTGTTCACATTCTTTCTCTGTCTTTCTCTCTCTCCTTGTCTGTATCTCTCCGCTTGCAAATGATTAAATAAAATATTTTTAGAAAGTCTGAACACTAAACACAGAAAATAAACACTGTACTGAAAGCTGTTTGAGAAAAGGAGTTCATAACATACACAGATAAGCCCATCAGAATTAAATAAAAATTTTCAATGGAAAGAGTTAAAACCAGAAAACCTTGGAATGGAGTATTTCAAACACTAAAGGACCATGATTGGCAGCCCAAATTATTATAACTAGCAAAACTATCACTCATAATAGAAGATGCAAGAAAGTCAATTCACAGTAAAAACTGGCTCTATAAATACATGAGCAACAAACCACCCTACAGAGAATACTGCATAGAATACTCCATACTCAGGAGATGAACTAACAGTCACAAAGAGGGAAGAAAAATAAATAATCAGAACTGCATTGGTCATAAAAGCATGCAAAGACAGAGAAACCACCAAACTTCATAAAACCATCAATATAACATGGATTAGTTCGCACCTCAAAATTATAACTCTGAACACAAATGTCTCCAATTCCCAATGGATCTGCAGTTTAACAGGCTGGATCACAAAGCTTGATCCATCCACTTGCTATCTATAAGAAGCCCACATTATGATTAAAGACGTGCATCTGCTTAAGGGTGGAAAGATGAAGAAAGATTTTCCAAACAAATGAAATCATGAAATAAGCAAGAGTATTTGTACTTATTTTGACAAAATTTACTTTAAACCAAGAATAATCAAAAGAGATAAATAATGCCAGTTCATAATCATCAAAGGAACAATTCAACAAGAAGATATTAAAATCATAAGCTTATATGCACAAAACATAGGGGCACCTAATTTTATAAAACAAAATGTACTAGACAACAAAACAGATACAAATCCCAAAACATTAATAGTAAGAGATGTTAACACCACACTCTCATCAATAGATCCTCTGAGCAGTAAATAAACTGAGAAACAATGGAGCTAAACAACACTGTAAATCAAATGGACTAAACAATCAAACATAGACCACTCCACCCCAAATGTACTGAATACACATTGTTCATAGTAGCTCATAGAACCTTCTCCAAAATAGACCACATAGTTTTGGTATGATGGCTATTTTCATACTATTAATTCTTACAATCCAAGAGCAAGGGAGATCTTTCCATCTTCTTATATCAAATAACTACAGCTACTTGATATTTGACAAAGGTGCTAACAATGAAGGATGGAAAAAAGACATCATCTTCAACAAATACTGCTGGACAAACTGGATAACCATATGCAGGAAATTAAAACTTGTTCCACACATCTCACCGTGCACTTAAGTCTAAATGGGTCAAAGACCTCAATATAAGACTGGAAACTCATTTACTACTGGAAGAAAAGAGGAGGAACTTTCCATGATATAGGAATGGGAAAAGATTTCCTGAACAAAACCCCAGTAGCACAGGATCTTAAGCAATCACTCAACCAATGGGATCACATGAAGCAGAAAAGTTTCTTCACAGACAAACATACAATAAGCAGAGCCAACAGATTACCCACAGAATGGGAGAAAATATCTGCTGAATATCCAACTGAGGCCTAATGTCTAGAATCTACAAAGAAGTCAAAAACCTAAACAATGAAAAGTCAAACAACCCACTCACAAAATGGGGCAAAGAACTGGATAGGCAATTCTCAGAGGAAGAAATACAAATGATGAACACACACTTAAGAAAATGTTCATCATCCCTAATCATCAGGGAAATACAAATTAAAGCAACTGTGAGATTATACCTTACCCCAGTAATTATAGAAAACATCAAAAATTAAATTAAAATAAATGCTGGTGAGGATGTGGAGAAACAAGAATGCTCATCCACTATTGGTGGGAATGTAAGATGGTACAACCACTTTGGAAAGCAATATGGAGACTCCTAACAAAGTTGTGTATAGAGTTATCAACAGATCCAGTTATTCCCTTACTGGGCATGTATCCTAAAAGCTCCATCCCTCAGTTCAGAGAGATTTGCTCAACCGTATTTATAGCTGCTCAATTTGTAATAGCAAAGAGCTGGAATCAACCCAGATGTCCATCATTAGATGAATGGATAACTGAGATGTGGTATATCTACAAGATGGAATCTTCCTCAGTTTCTTTACTTAGAATATTTATGTTTTCTCTGAACAGGTCTTTCACTTCCTTGGTCAATGATATTCCAAGGTATTTAATTTTCTGTGGCAATTGAAAACAGGTTAGTGTTGCTTATCTCTTTCTTCATGTTTATCTTTGTTGTGGGAAGTCTGCTGAATTTTGTGTATTAATTTTGTATCCTGACATTTACTGAAAGAATTTATGTTTTGGAAGTTTTTGGTGAAGTCCTTTTGGTCACTTATATATAAAATCATGTCATATCCAAGTAATGCTAATTTGAGTTCCTCCTTACCAATTTGTATCCTTTTATTTTTTTTTTCTCTTATCATATTGTTTGAGCTAACATTTCAAGCAGTATGTTGAAAAGCAATGGTGTTGCAGTCAGTTTCATGTTGCTGGCAGAAATCACACAACCAAGAACAGCTTTTGGGAAAAAATAAATAAATAAATAAAAGCTTTTCTTTTTTTGGCTGACAGGCTCGAGGGCAGCATCCTGATGGCAGAGGAAAACAATGACATGAGCAGAGGGTGGCCATCACCCCCTGGCCAACATAAGGTGGACAATGGAAATAGGAGAGGGTGACAAACACTGACAAGGGGGAACTGGCTATAATACCCATAAGCCGGCTTCCCAAAATACACTGCCTCCAGGAGGCATTAATTCACAAATCTCCATAAGCTGGGAAATTAGCATTCAGAACACCAAAGTTTATGGGAGACATTTGAATCAAACCACCACATTCCTCCCCTAGCCCCTATAAACTGATAACTAATCATGATGAGAAATGCAATGCATTCATTCCAACTTTAACAGTCCCCATAATTTTTATCAATCCCAATATGTTCAAACAATGCCATAGTCCAAGATCTTTTAACTGAGGCATAAAACCTTGGCCTAAGAGATGACTTGCAGTGTTGTATTTTTGAAGATCTTTTCTACATCTATTTAAATAATCATGTGATTCTTGTGTTTAAGTTTATTTATATGGTGAATTGCATAAATCATTATCTGTCTATTGAACCACTCCTGTACCCAGGGATATAAATCTACTTGATGGAGGTGGATGATGCTTTTGATGTCTTCTTAAATTCAGTTTACAAGAATTTTATTGAACTTTTATGCATCTAAGTGCATTAGGGATAATGATCTATAATTTTCTATTTTTGTTGGGTCTTTGTCTTGTTTAGGTATTAGAAAACACTGGCTTCAAAAAAGGAGTTTGGAAACATTCCCTCTTTTTCAATTGTGTAAATAGTTTGAGGAGAAGTGGTTTTAGTTCTTGGATGAAGGTTTGGTAGAACTCAGCAGAGAATCCATCAGGGCCTGGAATTTGTTGTTGGGAGATTTTTAATTAATTTTCTACTTCATTGGAAGTAATAGGTTTGCTTAGGAAGTCTATTAGTTCTGGATTCAGTTTTGGAAGGTGAACAAACAAGGATTTGATTCATTTCTTCCAGGATTTCAAATTTGGTGGAATAAAAATCTTTGAAATATATTCTGATGACTCTTTCAATTTCACAGGTGCTGCTTGTGATGTCTCCATTTTCATTTCTAGTCTTGGTGGTTTGCATCTTCACTTTCGATCATATTGGCCAGTGGTTTATCAATCTTGCTTATTTTATTTATTTTTTTAAAGAACTAGCTGTCTGTTTCATCAAACTTTAAAATTTTGTTTTCTTTTTTTTTTTCCAGTTAATTGGTTTCTGCTTAGAACTTGATAATTCTTTCTGCCTGGTACTTTTGGGATTAGACTCTTTTTGCCTTCCTAGGGCCTTCAAATGTAATTTTTTTCTTTGAGAAATCTCTGTTTTTGTAATGTAGGTATTTATTCAACCATCTTAGATAGTACAGAAAGATTGTAAGAGCCACAGTTTGACATATCATGCCCAGAGGCATTCCCTGTCCCAAAAAAATCACTCACTGTTGCTCCCACCACCCCATGCAGAATATCTATAACCCCACTTAACAGATTTCCCAACAGAATGGGGGCAGGAAAAAGGGAAAGAGGATACTAATATGTGATATATCCATATAAAATATGTTAATAATAATAATAACGTATTTTTTAAAAAGACCTTAAATAAGACCTCAAACTCTTCATATATTTGAAAAAAAATATAGGAGGAACTCTCCGTAATATAGGACTGGGGAAAGACTTCCTCAATAAAACCCAAGTAGCCCAGGAATTAAACGTTCACTCAACCAGTGGGATCTCATGACACTACAACCTTTTACACTCACATACATAACTTAAGCAGAACCAATAGATTACCCACAGAATTTCAGACAATTTTCACTAGCTATAAAAGTGACAGAGGCCTAATAACTAGAATCTACAAAGAACTCAAAAAAAAAGAAAAGAAAAGAGAAGAAAACCTGAACAATTAAAAATTCAAACAACCAACTCAAAAATAAGACAGAAAATGACTGAGGAGTTAAATCAGAGGCTGGAATGCAAACAGCTAACACACACTCAAGAAAATGTTCAACATCCCTAACCATCAGCGAAGTGCAAATTAAACAACTAAGAGATTCCATTTAACCCCAATAAGGATGGTAATCATTAAAAAATCAGATGACAACAAATGTTGGTGAGGATGTGGGGAAAGAGGAACACTCATACACTATTGGTGGGAATGCAAAATTGTATAACCACTATAAAAATCAATATGGAGATTCCTGAAAATATAAATACAGGGCTACCATTAGACCCAGTAGTTACCTTACTGGGCATTTATCCTATAGGCTCCATGCTTAACTACTGAGCTCAACCAAGTTTATTGCTGCTCAGTTCATAATAGCCATGAACCTGAATTTTGGACAAATGGATAATGAAGTTCAGGTGTGCATACACAATGAAATTCTACTCAACACTTAGAAAAAAGTGATACCATAAAAAAAAATGTAAGAAAATGAATGGACTTAGAACAGATTATACTCAGAAAAAACACACAATCACAGAAAGAAAAAAACACCACATGTTCTCAGTCATCTGCAGTTCCTGAGCTGAATCAGCTTGGTTGCTGGATAGGTAACTTAAAGCCAGACAATAGGGATAGAAGGGTTGGGGGGGGGAATAGGAAGGTGGGGGAAACCAACACAAAACTAAACTAAAATGAACTGGTAGCATAGAAACTTGTCCTTATATGGGCATTGCCCAAAAAGAAGGGCCCTAGAGAAGGTGGTATGAAGCCTAACTTTAAAAACTTTCGGCTCTGACCTACAACTTGCAGCTCTAAAACTGGGTGCTTATCCTCACTGGACTGTTGATTGGAGAGACCTTCAAGGTCCCCAGAAAGACAGGCATCTGTCAAAGAACTTGGTTACCCACCTGAGTTAAAAGGTAAGACCCTATTTCTGAAGGCATCACGTGCTGCTGGCACAGAGCATGGAGAGACCTGACCAGAATTCAGAAGAGAGAAAGTCGCCAGACAGTTATCCCTTCTAGTGCTGGAATGTGCTACATGAGCTACTGGCAAAAGCGGCCAAGAAAGTTGTGAGCAAGTGGTGGTCCAAGCTACTCAGAAGCAACCAGCCTGACATGAAATATACACCAGTGTAATGATGGCACACAGCCTTGGTAGGTAATCAATGTCTTTCTGATTGAATAAGAGATCTACCCAGTGGAAAGAAACCATATCTGGAACTGGAAACCAGGTCTGAATCCTATGGAGAGAAAGGTTATGCTCTCCAAAGTCATTATTCCTTGGCTAAAAGAGGAGTTACATCCATCAAACTCCCCCTATGTTAATAACGTTTATCCATGTTAACCTATGCTGTCTTATTTTCCATTGGACAATCTGTTTTTCTTTTTCAGAAGGTAGTGATACCCTAGTAGATAAACCACCACTCTCATCTTAGTGAAGGTCCAGGTGAAACCCCAAAGAAATTTGGGATACAAGCAAGGTTGCTGCTGTTTTGGTGAGCCTGACAAGCATCACCAGGGTGAAGGAGATAAATGGTGAGGATACTCAAGTCACTTCAAAGCAGGAATTCAGAGGCTCCTAATAGGTCATCACTAAAGTAGACTTAAAACACACCCACGAAGACTCAGGTTATTTTTGGAAGAGGGGGCAGTAAGATTGCAAGAGCCACCCTTTGGGATGTCCTGTTCAGAGACACTGTCTTCCCAGAATAACTGTCTGCTTCTCCCACAAAACATAACACACAACCCCACTGGGAATACCAGAAATTCTACTGAGGAGAACCCTGTGGAATGGGGACTGGGGGAAGAAAAATATGGTAACAACACAGGATTTATCCATACAAAGTATGTTCATAATAATAAAGTAATATTAAAATAAATAAGAAACAAAAAGAAAATATACTATAAAGCCATAGTAACTAAAATATTATGGTACTGGCACAAAAATAGACAGACCAGATCAGTAGGGTAGAAGAGAAAATTCATCTCTAAATCCAAGCAGAAGTATCTATCTCATCTTTGAAAAGGGGGCCAAAAGAAAAGGCAGTATCTTTTTAAAATATTTTTATTTTTATTTATTTATTTGACAGAGAAAGAGGGAGGAAGAGAGAGGGGAGGGGGGAGAATGGGCATGCCAGGGCCTCCAGCCACTGCAAACAAACTCCAGATGTGTGCACCCCCTTGTGCATCTGGATAATTTGGGTCCTAGGGAATTGAACCTGGGTCCTTTGGCTTTGTAGGTAAACACTTTTACCACTATACGATCCCTCCAGACCAAAAAGACAGTATCTTTAACAAATGGTTTTGGATAAGTTGGATAGCCATATGTAGAAGAATGAAATTAGTCGCAGTTCTCTCACCCTGTACAACTCTAAATGGATTAAAAACTTCAATATAAGACCTGAACCTATAAAACACCTAGAAGGAAAAATGGAGTGCACTCCACAATTTAGCTGTAGGGAAAGATTTCCAGAATAAGACCCCAGTAGTACAGGGATTTAGGTCAACACTAAACAGCTCTGACCTCTTGAACCTGAAAAGCTACTGTACAGACATGCATAGCAATAGAGAAAATAGACAATCCACATAATGGGATAAAATCTTTGCTAGCTATACCTCTGGCAAAGGTTTAATATCTAAAGTCTACAAAGAACTAAAAAAACTAAGCAATAAAAAATAAAATAACCCACCAAAAACTGGCATAAAGATTTCTCAAAGTAAGAAATACAAATGTGGCTGGACAGATTGCTTAGTGGTTAAGGTGCTTGTTTGTGAAGCCTAAGTACCCAGGTTTGATCCTCCAGGTCCCATGTTAGCCAGATGCACAAGGTGGTGCATGCATCTAGAACTCATCTACAGTAGCTAGAGGCCCTCGTGTGCCCACCCTTTTTCTCTTTCTCTTTCTCTTCTTCTCTGTCTCAAATAAAAATTAATTCAAAAAAGAAATACAAATGTCCATTACACATCTTTAATCATCAGAGAAATGCAAATGAAAACAACTCTGAGTTTCCATCTCACTCTAGTCAGGATGGCATTCATCAAAAGGTAAAATGGCAATAAATGCTGGTGAGCCTGTGTGAAAGGTGGAATCCTTACCCACTGCTGGAGGAAGTGCACACTTGTACAATCACTATAGAAATCAGTATGGAGACTTCTGAAAAGGTTGAAATAGAACTACCACTTGATCCAGCAATACCATTTCTGAGCATATACCCTAAAGACTATGCCCTTTACAACAGAGATACTTGCTCAACCCTGTTTGTGGATGCTCTATTGATCATAGCTAGGAACCAAAATCAGCCTAGATGCCCATCAAAGTATGAATGAATAATGAAGATATGACAATATGCACAATGAAATTCTACTCAGTGGTAAGAAAAAAATGAAATAATACAATTTGCAGGCAAATGGGTGTAGTTGGAAAAAAATCATTGTAAGTGAGGTTACAAAGGCACAGAAAGACAAATGCCACATGTACTCCCATTTGTGACTCCTAATTGGGATCAATTATAGATGAGTGCAAATGGTAGTCAGCACCAGAAATATGGGCACAAAACTAGATGAGACCAGTAGAGAGAAGAATTATGGAGAGAGGAGGAGTTACTTGACAAGTTAGGGAAGAGCAGAATATGGCAGGTGGGGTTCTTGGAAGGATAGGAGGTAGGAAGGATGGTGAGGCAATTACATAAAAGCTAAGAAAACATAAATCAATCCCATAGAAATCATAATTCTGACAATAAAGCTACAAGTTCTAACCACCAATAAAGGTGGAAAAATCCCAACCTTCTTAAAACAATGGACTTTCCCAGGCCCAGAGTAGGGTTGCCCCCTGTGCAGTGAACTATTGATCAGGGAGATCTAGGAGTTCCCCCAAACAATGTAGGCCATTTCCAAAACACTTGATCACCCACCATAGCTAAAAGGTAAGCCGCTATTGCTGAGGACACCACCTTTCTTGCTGGAATTTCATCCTTCTTCCTTCTTCTCTTTCTCCTCCCTTCTTTTTCTCTTTTCTCTCTTTTCTTCTTTTTCTTCTTCCTGTTCCTTCTCCCCCTCCCTTCCTTCTTCTTCTCCCTTTCTTTCCATCCTCTTCCTTTTTCTCCTCCTTCTCCTTTATTCTCTATACAGCATCTCACCATTTAGCACAGTCTTGCTTCAAAGTTATGATTTACCAGCCAGAACTGGTGAGATTAATGAAATTAGCATCATGTGAACCCATATCTTGAAAAATGCAACTTTTTTTTCTTTACCTTACAAGAAACAGCTGATTATAGTGCTACTATATTAAGAGAGATCATTGAATAAGTGCAGAGTTCTTGGAAGGGAAATATGGATGATTCATAAATTTTCACTGATCATAGCTCCTTGGCATAGTATGCCTTTAAAGGTTATACAAGAGGATTTAACATTTAAAGGGAGAAGAAAGATGCAAGCCTTTTTTATTTCAGCTAATAATGTTTACAATGCTTTTTATTTTCCTACTCCTACAACATGAGTTTTGTCCTCATTGTTACAATAGTAAATCACACTACTTGCTCTATGTGTAGCCCTAGAGGCTCTGAATACATCATAGGAAGCTGTAGGGCAAGTGAACACCACACACCACATTGTCAATGTCTGTTCTTCCATCACTTCTGCCACCAAGACTACTATTTCTGTGACAGAATCCAGAATGCAATCAATGAAGCATACAGTGCTTTCTCAAGTAGGAAGCACAAATGGGCTTCTCTACTTTTGAATATGCCACATGTCTTCATGGCTATTCCCTATTGTCATTTTCATGAAAAAATAAAGCAAGATTATCTTGTGCTGGGACATCAACTCCATTCATTGAATTATGGTCTTTGAATTCTTCTTTGTGATATTGCAAACCAAATAACAAGAAAGGATTCTACAGCATGCCCTGAGCTCAACATATTAAAGATTATGCTCAAGTTAATTTAAGTGTTTAAATAAATATTTTGTACATGTACATGCATGGTTGTGTGCGAGTGTGTGTATGCATGTGTGACTGCAACTGTGCACATGCCAGCCCACACATGTGAACATTTTAGGCAGGGTTTATTTCTAGATTCTGGCTCTCCTGTTTGCTGCTCTTTGCTATGCTCCCTGAAGTTTCCAGGAATCCTCCCATCTCCCCTCACATCTTGAAGTCAGTGCCTTGGGATTTCAGGGATCCACCATGGCTTCTTCTGGCCGTTTGCTTCTCATGGGGGATTTGAGACTCCACTGTGGATACTTACATTAGATTGGCGAACATTTTATCTACTGAGCCATTTCCCTAGCTCAAGAATCTTCATGAATTCTGCTTATGTTTTTTTTTTCTGAGACTCCTAGTGCAAAATACATAATAAAAATTACAACTCTTGTCATATGATGCATAGTAGCCATAAACAGATGAGGCACACAACACAAAACATTGCTATATATTTTGAAACATAATTATAGGCCCCAAATCAAGACTGACAAAATCTCAAAAAATCTCAAAAGGATCAAAAGATTTTGCTGTTGCTCATTTCTTGTTCTGTCTTCTATTTGGCTGTGATATTCTGCTCTGCTTTTCCCATCTTTATAGGATAAGGTATGCTCTATTGTTACTGTTTTCTTTTTCTTCTTCTTAGCTTCTGGAATCCAATAAAGTCACTAAAATAGTCCCTGACAACTTTGCAGCACAAACATCATTTCTCACCTTCAAAAATGAAAGAGACCCTTAGGTCAGATCAACCCAGTAAAATAATGCTGCCTACCTTGCAACATCATTAAATGCCCTGGTCCTTATGAACACCTACACAACATGTCAAAAGAAATTTGAACTCCAGTAGGAACTGTCCAGCCAGGATTAAGTGAACTAACACTGATAGCAAACAGAAATTTATTGTAATAAGAACAAACCATTGATTTCCCATACATTTTTAATTTTTTAAAATTTTTAAATTTCTTTATTAACAACTTCCATGGTTATAAAAAATGCCCTATGGTGATACCCTCCCTCCCCCCACTTACCCCTTTGAAACTCCACTCTTCATCATACCTCCTCCCCATCTCAATCAGTCTCTCTTTTACTTTTGATGTCTTAACCTTTTCCTCCTCTTATGATGGTCTCATGTAAGTAGTGTCAGGCACTGTGAGGCCATGGATATCCAGGCCATTTTGTGTCTGGAGGGAGCATGTTGTATGGAGCTCTGCCCTTACTTTGGCTCTACATTCTTTCCGCCACCTCTTCTGCATTAGACCCTGAGCATTGGAAGATGTGATACAGATATTGCAGTACTGAGCACTGCAGTCATTTCTTTCCATCACCATGATACCTTCTGAGTTGTCCCAAGGTCACTGCCATCTGAAAAGAGAAGATTCTCAACCAAAAGTGAGAGTAGCATTAATATAAGGGTATGAACATTAACAGAAGTGCTTACTGGGCAGTTTGATAAGCATAGTATATACATTTGGCCAGACAACACCAGACGTTATACCCCTAGGGCACATGACTACCCCTGTTTTAAGTTTTCAGTATCGGGGATATATTCCCTTCCAATGGAGTGGGCCTCCAGTCCAATTAGAGGGCAGTTGGTTTCTACCATGATAGATGTGCCATTATTGTACCCCATTGAACTGCATGCAGAATGGCTTCTTCCAGCTTTCTGTCAGCTGGTCTACATGGAGGAGGTTATCAGCTCATTTCCAGCAAGATTTCTCAGTGGCCTTGCAGCCCCAATATGTGGAGTCTTCAGCAATAGGGTCTTACCATCTATTCCTGGTGGGAAACCAAGGGCCTTGGCAATGGCCTATAATGTTTTGGGGGCATCAGAGATCTCCCTGGCCAACAACTCACTGGAAGGTATTCCATCCGGGGCACTGAAAATTTTCTAGCAACAATCTACAGCTCCTGAGTGTTCCATTGTCCAAAAAAGTGGGATTACATTATGTATTATTTATATCCTCTTAGATTTTGATTAGCTGTCCCTCCACCTTTTCTTTACTCAATCTCTTCCCCAGACCTCATTTTGGGCTTTTTCACCCCCATTAATCTATTCTTCTACTTACATATATAGAATACCATCCTATTACGTACTCCCCTCCCTTCCTTTCCCTTCCCTTTCTATATCTTTTCTATCTTACTGGCCTCTGCTACTGAGTTTTTTCCTTCTCACACAGAAAGAAGCCCATTCATCTGTAGCTAGGATCCACATATGAGAGAGAACATGTGATGCTTGGCTTTCTGAGCCTGGGTTGCATCACTTAGTATAATCCTTCCCAGATCCATCCATTTTCCTGCAAATTTCATAACTTCATTTTTCTTTACTGCTGAGTAGAACTCCATTCTATGAATGTGACATATCTTCATTGTACATTAATCAGTTGAGGGACATCTAGGATGCTTCCATTTCCCTATTGTGAATTGAACAGCAATAAACATGGTAGAGCATGTACTTCTAAAGAAATTAGATGAGTCCTTAGGATATATGCCTAGGAGTGCCATAGCTGGGTCATATGGTAGATCAATTTTTAGCTGCCTTAGAAACCTCCACACAGATTTCCACAATGGCTGGACCAGATTGCATTCCCACCAACAGTGTAAAAGGGTTCCTCTTTTTCCACATCCCTGCCAGCATTTATGGTAATTTGTTTGCATGATGGTAGCCAATCTGAGAGGCATGAGATGGAATCATAACATAGTTTTAATCTGCATTTCCCTGATGACTAGGGATGTAGAACATTTTTTTAGATGCTTATATGCCATTCGTATTTCTTCTTTTGAGAACTCTCTATTTAGTTCCAAAGTCCATTTTTAATTGGCTTGTTTTATTTCTTATTATTTCATTTTTTGAGTTCTTTGTATATCCTAGATATTAATCCTCTATCAGATGTATAGATGGCAAAGATTTTTTTCCCATTCTGTAGGTTGCCTCTTTGCATTATTCACACTGTGCTTTGCAGTACAAAATCTTTCTAATTTCATGAGGTCCCAGCAGTCAATCTGTGGTTTTATTGCCTGAGCAATTGGGGTTATATTCAGAAAGTCTTTCCCAAGACCAATATGTTGAAGGGTTTCCCATACTTTTTCCTGTAGCAGTTTCAGAGTTTCAGGTCTGATGTTAAGGTCTTTAATACACTTGGACTTAATTCTTATGCATGGAGAGAGAGAAGAATCTATTTTCATCTTTCTACAGATAAATATCCAGTTTTCCCAGCACCATTTGCTAAAGAGGTTGTCTTTTCTCCAATGAGTGTTTTTGGCATTTTTATCAAATGTCAGGTGGCTGTAGCTACTTGGACTTGCATCTGGGTCCTCTATTCTGTTCCATTGATCTACAGGTCTGCTTTTGTGCCAGTACCAATCTGTTTTTGTTACTATGGCTCTGTAGTATAGGTTAAAATCAGGTATAGTGATACCACCCGCCTCATTTTTGTTGCTCAGTATTATTTTAGATATTCGAGGTTTTTTGTGATTCCAGATAAATTTTTGGATTGTTTTTTCTATTTCCTTGAAGAATTCCATTGGAATTTTGATGGGGATTGAAGTAAATGTGTAGATTGCTTTTGGTAAGATTGCTATTTTCACAATATTGATTCTTCCGATCCAGGAACAAGGGATGATTTTCCATTTCCAAGTGTCCTCTGCAATTTCTCGCTTGAGTGTTTTATAGTTTTCATTATAGAGATCCTTTAGTTCCTTGGTTAGGTTTATTCCAAGGTATTTTATTTTCTTTGATGCATTTGTGAATGGGAGTGATTCTCTGATTTCATTCTCTGTGTGTTTGTTTTAGCATATAGGAATGCTACTGATTTCTGTGTATTTATTTTGTATCCTGCTGTGTGACTGTAGGTGTTTATCAGCTCTAACAGTTTGCTGGTAGAGTATTTAGGGTCCTTTATATGTAGAATCATGTGATCTGCAAATAAGGATAACTTTATCTCTTCCTTTCCAATTTGTTCCTCTTTTATGCACGTCTCTTGCCTTATTGCAATGGCTAAAACTTCCAGTACTATATTAAGCAAAAATGGGACAGTGGACACGCTTGTATTGATCCTGATTTTAGTGGGCAACCTTCCACTTTGTCCACATTTACTAATATGTTGGCTGTAGGCTTGTCATAAATAGCCTTTATTATATTGAGATATGTTCCTTCTATTCCCAGTCTCTGTAGGACTTTTATCATGAAGGGATGTTGGACTTTGTCAAATGCTTTTTCTGCATCTAATGAGATGATCATATGATTTTTTCCTTCAGTGCATTTATATAATGTATTACATTTATTGATTTGCATATGTTTAACCATCCCTGAATCTCTGGTATAAAGCCTACTTGGTCCACGTGAATGATCTTTCTGCTATATTCTTGTATTCGGTTTCCTAATATTTCGTTGAGAATTTTTGCATGTATGTTCATGAGGGAGATTGGTCGGTAATTTTCTTTTTTTGTTCTATCTTTGCCTGGTTTTGGTATCAGGGTAATGCTGGCTTCGTAGAAGGAGTTTGGTAGGATTCCTTCTTTTTCTATTTTATGGAAAAGCTTAAGAAGCAATTGTGTTAGTTCTTCCCTGAAGGTAACTTGATTTTTCTCTCTAACTGCTTTCAATATTTTTTCTTTGGATTGTGTGTTTGTTAGTTTGATTATATTATGGCAAGGAGAGGTTCTTTCCAGGTTTTGTCTGGCTGGGGTTCTAAAGGCTTCCTGTATCTGCATTGGCACCTCTTTCCCAATTTAGGGGAAGTTTTCTTCTATGATTTTGTTGAAGACAACTACTATGCCTTTGGAGTGAAATTCTTCTCCTTCTTCTATGGCCTGAATTTTTATGTTTGATCTTTTCATAGTGTCCCCAATATCTTGAAATTCCCATGCATACTTTTCTATTATTTTGTCTTTCTCTTTGTTGGACTGTATCAGATCTGCCACCTGGTCTTCTAGCTTAGATATTCTATCCTCTCCTTCATCCATTCTACTGGTGAGATTTTCTACAGAGTTTTTTTATTTCATTAATTGTGTTCTTTATTGCTAGTAATTCTAACTGGTTTTTCTTTATTATTTCTATTTCCTTATTTATGTCTCATATTGACTTCTTTATTTCATTAAATTGGTGTCCTGTGTCTTCTTTGATTCCTTTGATTTCCTCTTTGATTTTTTTGATTTCTTCTTTGACTTCTTTGAGCATATTTACAATCATTCTTTTGAAATCTTTCTCAGGCATTTCCTGTAACTCATTTTCACTGGAGGTCATTTCTGATGCCTTAGTACTTTTTGGTGAATTTATATTGTCTTGCTTTTTAGTGTTTCTTGTGTTATAATGTATACATATTTGCATCTTGGATTAAGTTAGTGCTTGGAATTTCTAGCTAGCTGGGTATTCTTAGCTGTATCAATTGATCTGATGTTATATATCTTCAGGGTAGGAGCTTAACATGTTAGGTGTGGCTCTTAAGACTCTCAGAGTATCTAGAAAGGTGTTCCTAGGGGTTGGGTTTGCCTGCTATGGGAGTATTCAAGTAGGCTGAGTGGAACAAAATACAGATAGATTCTAAAATATAACTAAACAATGTACACATTCAATGAAAAGCAGCACCGAGTATTTATGCAAGAGTAGGTATTATAACAACCAGATCCTCTGTCAACAAAGAGGTTATGATTTCTGGTCTTTTGAGGGTTCCAAGTCAGCTTGTAACTGAGTGAGACCCTTCCCTAGTGCAATCCCAGTTACCTTTTTGGATGATTTTGGTGTCAGTTATGCGTCCCTTTTTGGTGCCCTGTGGGTTCAAGTAGGCTGGCTGAATCGCTGGACCGCTGTTCCGTTTTCTGGAGCTGGGCACTGGCTTTTCCTGTGGGGCAAGCCGAGCCTGGCAGCTATGGCCCCATAGAAATAGCACTGCCACTGCTGGAGCTGCCGCTGCTGGAGCTGCTGCTGCTGGAGCCCCCACTGCCGCTGCCACTGCTGCTGTCACTCCTGAGGCTGCCACTGCTGGATCCACCACTGATGTAGCCACCACTTTCACTGCCACTGCCACTGCCAGAGCAGCCACTGCAGGAGCCACTTAGGCCTGCCTGTGTGGGCTCTTGATGCCCTAGATCTCTCCTACTTCTCTGCCGCCATTTTAATTTCTTATACACCTCGCTTTTTAGTAAAAGTGTGTATTTTGCTGGGCATTCTTTGGCTTTTTCTCCCCTTGGCTGCTTTGGTGTGGTTCCTAAGCCACCATCTTAACCGGAAGTCGATTTCCCAAACTTTAAAGTTTATCAAAATGTAAGAGTCAGTAGCTTTCTTAGGTAAGTATAAGATTGTTTTAAATAAGAGTTAAAGAAAATTGTTTGAATTTAAAAGGTGAATATCTAGAAGAAACTCAGTTTTAACAAGATAAATTATTTGTTTTATTAGTTTACATTTAGGGATATATGTTTCTGAAAGGAGGTGAAGTTATGTAATTCACAGAATAGTTAGACTTGCAGTTTAGAAGTTTCTTCTTTAGTCCCTGAAGCAGTAACTCCTATGAGAATTTCCTTCAAACTGTAAACAACTAAAAATTTGGACAAAATACAGCAAGCAAAAATTTTAGTCAGAGAACAAGAGGCAGCAAGAAAGCACTCTGATTCAGATCCAGGCTGATGTGGAACCCAATTCAAAACAGAAATCTCTACATCCCAGCTGACAAGATTATATACAACAAGAAATGAAATGAATCAAAGAAGAAAACAAAGGGATTTAAGAAGAAAGGAAACTCCTGATAAAGAACACAGGAAACCATCTTAATGAAATAAGGATGTGATTACAAGACATGAATAGGAAGTAGAAGTACTGAAGAAAAACCAGGTTGAAATCCTAGATCTAAGGACACAGCCAGTCAATTAAAACAAAACAAAACAAAACAAAACAAAACAAAACAAAACAAAACAAAAAAAAAACTCTGTGGAAAGTCTCACCACTAGAATGGATGAAGGAGAAAACACAATTTCAAAAGTAGAGGATCAGGTGGCAGACCTAATACAGTCCAACAAAGAGACAAGCTAATTGGACAATATGAATGTGAATTTAAACATATGTGGCCCACTATAAAAAGATCAAACGTTAGAATTCAGGGTATAATAGAAGAAGAATTTAAATCCAGAGGCTTTGTAGGTGTTTCCAACCAAAACATATAAGAAAATTTCCCCCAAATTGGGAAAGAAATGCCAACACAGATATAGGAAGGTTTTAGAACACCAAACAGAGAAAACCTGGAAAAAACCTTTCCTTGCCATGTTATTATTAAACTACTACACATGTAAACCAAAGAAAATATGTTGAAAGCAGATAGAGAGAAAAAACAAGTCACCTACAAAGGCAAGCCCATAAGAATAACAGTGGATTACTCAACAAAACTTTAAAAGCCAGAAGGTCTTAGAATGATGTATTCCAAGTTCTTAAAGATAACGACTGTTATCAAGATTTCTTTATCCTGCCAAGCTATCTATTCTAATTGATGGAGAAATAAAAACATTCCACAACTAAAACAGGCTAAAGGAATTTATGACAATTAAACCAGCTCTACAGAAAATACTTGAAGTAATTCTCCACACTGAAGGGAAAGCAAAACACACACAGGAGGAAATAGGAAAAAAGTAAACTACACCTAACAGAAAAATAAATGAGTAAAGGGAAAACAGAAAATACTACAATATAAGAAGAATGAGAACTTTAAAACATGCAAGCAAGAAATTGCACAAGACAGAAGGAAATGGAAAGACATCCCATGTTCTTGGATTGGAAGAATCAATTTTGTGAAAATAGCAATCTTACCAAAAGCAGTCTATATATTTAATGCAGGTCCCATTAATATTCCAATGGCATTCTTCATAGAAATAATAGAAAAACATCCTAAAATTCATTTGGAAGCACAAAAAACTCAAATATCCATATAAATTTTGAGCAACAATAATAAGGCTGCGGGTATCACCATACCCGACTTTAAGCTATATCACAAAGCCGTAGTAACAAAAACAGCATGGTACCGGCACAAAGACAGACATGTAGATCAATGGAACAGAATTGAGGTCCCAGATATTAATCTAGGCAGCTACAGCCAACTGAGATTTTTGACAAAAATGCCAAACATACTCATTGGAGAAAAGACAGCCTCTTCAACAAGTGGTGCTGGGAAAACTGGATATCTATAATTAGAAGGATGAAAGTAGACCCTTGTCTTTCTCCATGCACAAGAATCAAGTCCAATTAAATCAGGGACCTTAATATCAGACCTGAAACTCTGAAATTGCTAGAGCATAAGTTTGGGGAAACCCTAGGAACATATTGGCATAGGTAATGACTTTCTGAATATAATCCCAATTGCTCAGGAAATAAAACCACTAATCAACCACTGGAATCTCTTGAAATTACAAAGCATTTGTACAGCAAAGGACACTGAATAGAGCAAAGAGACAATTTACGGAATGGGGAAAAAAAATCTTTGCTAGTTACACATCTGACAGAGGATTAATATCTAGAATACATAAAGAATTGAAGCAGGTGCTGAGCAGAAAGCCTTCTTCCTGTAGACCAGCCAACTGAAAGCTGGAAAAAGCTGCATTGTATGCAGCCTTGTGGGAGACAGAAGTCAGCAGCAGTGAAAACAGTTGGCATTGGCAATCTCAAGTTTGGCCAGATAGGCCCAATGCCCAAATGAGTGCAATAGTGGTATGTCCGTTCAGGGGGAAACCAACTCCTCTCTAATTGGACTGAAGACCCACTCTATGGGAAGGAATACATGCCTACTGAAAACCTAATGAAAAGCATTTGGAAGGGGAGGTCATGAGCCTTACTTAGGCATATAAAACCTGCTCTTGTCTGGATAAATGTATATATACTTCTCACCAAACTGCCTAGAAAGCACTGCACTTAATGTTTCTGTTCATATATTATTATACTCTCACTTCTGGTTAGAGAAGCTTATCTTTTCAGATGGTGATGACCACTCGAATGACCCAAAAACAATACAGTGCTGAGAAGAAGGAATGGAGGAGTGTACAGTACTGAAATACCTCTATTACACCCTCTAATGCTCAGGGTACATTGCAAAAGAAGTGGCAGAAAGAATGTAAGAGCCAAAGGAAGTGTACCTCTATTTACATGCAACTGTCTATACAGAAATTGGCCTCGATATCCATGACCTTGCAATGCCTAGCAATACCTACACAAGACCCTCATAATAGAAGAAAAAGATGATGACATCAAATTTAAAGAGATACTAATGGAGAAAGGAAGGGGATATGATGGAGAGCAGAGTTATGAAAGGGAAAGTGGGGGAGGGGAAGGAAATATCATGGTTTTTTATTTGTAAGTATAGAAGTTGTCAATAAAAATATAATAAAATAAAGAGTGGCTAAGATACCACTCAAAAAAAAAAAAAGAAAAAAAAAAGAAAAGGAAAGAAAAGAAAAAAGAACCTCAACACCAAGGTAACTAAAGAACTAAATTTTAAAACCTTTTGTTTTTTGCTTACTATTGGAAGTACAATTTCTTCAGTTACAAAATATTTCTGAATGAGATGGATACAATCCATAAAAAAAAAAAATTAGTTAGGGCCCAGGTTCTAAGATTATCATTTCCTAATTATTGAAATAGGTAAGTCCTGAGGGCTGGAGAGATGGCTTACTCATTAAGTGCTTGCCTGTACAGCCAAAGGACCCAGGTTTGATTCTCCAGGACCCTTGTAAACCAGATGCGTAAGGTAGTACATGTGTCTGGAGTTTTTAGTGGCTGAAGGCCCTGGTGCCCATTTTCTCTCTCTCTCTGTCTCCCTCTCTCTCTCTCTCTCTTCCTCTTTCATATATTAATAAATAAATAAATATATTTAAAATAAATGAATAATTTATGACACCTGTTCATTTTATAGTTCCAAGGAAGACGTGTTTATCACCCTGAACATTACTTGTGACAATTGGGAAAAGTCACTATAAAAAGCCAAGAGATTCTGCTCCTGAAATCACTTCAATGATTAGGTCCTCAGCAACCTTTGCTCCCTACCACCCCCCACCCCAGGAAAGTTGTGTTAGTTAATAAGCAAAATAACTTTTTTTAGGTTTGGGTTCTTTTGGTTTGGTCCTAAAATAAATCTCAAACTACCTCCAATGAACATTTTCAATTATTTTCTGAGTCTCTTGTTTTGCTTTGTGTATGAGGGCTAACCCAGAATAGATCTAATGGAGCTTCATTAAAGTGAGTTCATCAATTTCCATTGGTACTGGTGCTGACTGATAAGCTGTCTTTATTGCCTGGTTAATTCATCCCTTTTGTCAGGAAGACGTGGGCCTCTTTGCTCTGTCACATGAAAACCACAGATATTCTGAACATCAGTACTTTCTTTATGCATAATTATATTTCTCTGAAAAAGAGATGTCTCCTGAAATCTAGACTTTGTGATTTTTTATGTTTTGTGCTCACTTTGAGTCCAAAATTATAACAGAAATTATGACTCTCTATGATACCTATGATTTTGTAGTTTGAGGAAAAGCCTTTATCTTCCCTTGTGCAAATTAAAAATATTTCTCATTTCTGACATTTAAAATCTATTGTCACAGCATTAAATTTATGAGTAATTGGTATTGTTTTACAAATCAAAAATGGATAGACGAGAAACATTAAATAGGGGAAAATATTTTCTCCAAAATTGTCACCTTAAAAGTAAGTTTTGAACTGGAGAGATGGCTTAGCATTTAAGCACTTGCCTGTGAAGCCTAAGGACCTTGGTTCGAGGCTCAATTCCCCAGGACCCATGTTAGCCAGATGCATAAGGGGGAACATACATCTGGAGTTTGTTTGCAGTGGCTGGAGGCCCTGGCATACCCATTCTCTCTCTCTCTCTCTCTTTCTGTCTCTTTCTCTGTCACTTTCAAATAAATTAATTAATTAATTTAAAAAGGTAAGTTTCATCTATAAGTTCACATTTGTAAAAATCAACTGAATACCTGGAGAAATCCATAATTGTTCTATTTCATATCATGTATGAATTTATGTTTTAAAATAAATATACTTTTATTATTTTATAGTAATTCTAAATATATTTCTTAACTCCTTATACTTATGTATTAAACAGTGATGATATTATTCTTTCACACTTTCTACTCTAAGACACAAAACTGTGTTCAATAAAATTTGAATTATGATTCTGAAATTCCTTTATCTATAGTTTTTAATTATGTAATACGCCAATGTATACTCCTTAGATAGTTAAAGGCATTTGTAATGTTTTACAAGTAATAAATTAAAGATAAATAAATTATGACTACCTAGGAAAATTTTAACTAAGATTGAACATAAAAAAGTTGGTTACAAGCCGGGCGTGGTGGCGCACGCCTTTAATCCCAGCACTCGGGAGGCAGAGGTAGGAGGATCGCCTTGAGTTCGAGGCCACCCTGAGACTCCATAGTGAATTCCAGGTCAGCCTGGGCTAGAGTGAGACCCTACCAAAACCACAAAAAAAAAAAAAAAACAAGTCACCTACAAAGGCAAGCCCATAAGAATAACAGTGGATTACTCAACAAAACTTTAAAAGCCAGAAGGTCTTAGAATGATGTATTCCAAGTTCTTAAAGATAACGACTGTTATCAAGATTTCTTTATCCTGCCAAGCTATCTATTCTAATTGATGGAGAAATAAAAACATTCCACAACTAAAACAGGCTAAAGGAATTTATGACAATTAAACCAGCTCTACAGAAAATACTTGAAGTAATTCTCCACACTGAAGGGAAAGCAAAACACACACAGGAGGAAATAGGAAAAAAGTAAACTACACCTAACAGAAAAATAAATGAGTAAAGGGAAAACAGAAAATACTACAATATAAGAAGAATGAGAACTTTAAAACATGCAAGCAAGAAATTGCACAAGACAGAAGGAAATGGAAAGACATCCCATGTTCTTGGATTGGAAGAATCAATTTTGTGAAAATAGCAATCTTACCAAAAGCAGTCTATATATTTAATGCAGGTCCCATTAATATTCCAATGGCATTCTTCATAGAAATAATAGAAAAACATCCTAAAATTCATTTGGAAGCACAAAAAACTCAAATATCCATATAAATTTTGAGCAACAATAATAAGGCTGCGGGTATCACCATACCCGACTTTAAGCTATATCACAAAGCCGTAGTAACAAAAACAGCATGGTACCGGCACAAAGACAGACATGTAGATCAATGGAACAGAATTGAGGTCCCAGATATTAATCTAGGCAGCTACAGCCAACTGAGATTTTTGACAAAAATGCCAAACATACTCATTGGAGAAAAGACAGCCTCTTCAACAAGTGGTGCTGGGAAAACTGGATATCTATAATTAGAAGGATGAAAGTAGACCCTTGTCTTTCTCCATGCACAAGAATCAAGTCCAATTAAATCAGGGACCTTAATATCAGACCTGAAACTCTGAAATTGCTAGAGCATAAGTTTGGGGAAACCCTAGGAACATATTGGCATAGGTAATGACTTTCTGAATATAATCCCAATTGCTCAGGAAATAAAACCACTAATCAACCACTGGAATCTCTTGAAATTACAAAGCATTTGTACAGCAAAGGACACTGAATAGAGCAAAGAGACAATTTACGGAATGGGGAAAAAAATCTTTGCTAGTTACACATCTGACAGAGGATTAATATCTAGAATACATAAAGAATTGAAGCAGGTGCTGAGCAGAAAGCCTTCTTCCTGTAGACCAGCCAACTGAAAGCTGGAAAAAGCTGCATTGTATGCAGCCTTGTGGGAGACAGAAGTCAGCAGCAGTGAAAACAGTTGGCATTGGCAATCTCAAGTTTGGCCAGATAGGCCCAATGCCCAAATGAGTGCAATAGTGGTATGTCCGTTCAGGGGGAAACCAACTCCTCTCTAATTGGACTGAAGACCCACTCTATGGGAAGGAATACATGCCTACTGAAAACCTAATGAAAAGCATTTGGAAGGGGAGGTCATGAGCCTTACTTAGGCATATAAAACCTGCTCTTGTCTGGATAAATGTATATATACTTCTCACCAAACTGCCTAGAAAGCACTGCACTTAATGTTTCTGTTCATATATTATTATACTCTCACTTCTGGTTAGAGAAGCTTATCTTTTCAGATGGTGATGACCACTGGAATGACCCAAAAACAATACAGTGCTGAGCAGAAGGAATGGAGGAGTGTACAGTACTGAAATACCTCTATTACACCCTCTAATGCTCAGGGTACATTGCAAAAGAAGTGGCAGAAAGAATGTAAGAGCCAAAGGAAGTGTACCTCTATTTACATGCAACTGTCTATACAGAAATTGGCCTCGATATCCATGACCTTGCAATGCCTAGCAATACCTACACAAGACCCTCATAATAGAAGAAAAAGATGGTGACATCAAATTTAAAGAGATACTAATGGAGAAAGGAAGGGGATATGATGGAGAGCAGAGTTATGAAAGGGAAAGTGGGGGAGGGGAAGGAAATATCATGTTTTTTTATTTGTAAGTATAGAAGTTGTCAATAAAAATATAATAAAATAAAGAGTGGCTAAGATACCACTCAAAAAAAAAAAGAAAAAAAAAAGAAAAGGAAAGAAAAGAAAAAAGAACCTCAACACCAAGGTAACTAAAGAACTGAATTTTAAAACCTTTTTTTTTATGCTTACTATTGGAAGTACAATTTCTTCAGTTACAAAATATTTCTGAATGAGATGGATACAATTCATAAAAAAAAAAAATTAGTTAGGGCCCAGGTTCTAAGATTATCATTTCCTAATTATTGAAATAGGTAAGTCCTGAGGGCTGGAGAGATGGCTTACTCATTAAGTGCTTGCCTGTACAGCCAAAGGACCCAGGTTTGATTCTCCAGGACCCTTGTAAACCAGATGCGTAAGGTAGTACATGTGTCTGGAGTTTTTAGTGGCTGAAGGCCCTGGTGCCCATTTTCTCTCTCTCTCTCTCTCTCTCTGTCTCCCTCTCTCTCTCTCTCTCTTCCTCTTTCATATATTAATAAATAAATAAATATATTTAAAATAAATGAATAATTTATGACACCTGTTCATTTTATAGTTCCAAGGAAGACGTGTTTATCACCCTGAACATTACTTGTGACAATTGGGAAAAGTCACTATAAAAGCCAAGAGATTCTGCTCCTGAAATCACTTCAATGATTAGGTCCTCAGCAACCTTTGCTCCCTACCACCCCCCACCCCAGGAAAGTTGTGTTAGTTAATAAGCAAAATAATTTTTTTTAGGTTTGGGTTCTTTTGGTTTGGTCCTAAAATAAATCTCAAACTACCTCCAATGAACATTTTCAATTATTTTCTGAGTCTCTTGTTTTGCTTTGTGTATGAGGGCTAACCCAGAATAGATCTAATGGAGCTTCATTAAAGTGAGTTCATCAATTTCCATTGGTACTGGTGCTGACTGATAAGCTGTCTTTATTGCCTGGTTAATTCATCCCTTTTGTCAGGAAGACGTGGGCCTCTTTGCTCTGTCACATGAAAACCACAGATATTCTGAACATCAGTACTTTCTTTATGCATAATTATATTTCTCTGAAAAAGAGATGTCTCCTGAAATCTAGACTTTGTGATTTTTTATGTTTTGTGCTCACTTTGAGTCCAAAATTATAACAGAAATTATGACTCTCTATGATACCTATGATTTTGTAGTTTGAGGAAAAGCCTTTATCTTCCCTTGTGCAAATTAAAAATATTTCTAATTTCTGACATTTAAAATCTATTGTCACAGCATTAAATTTATGAGTAATTGGTATTGTTTTACAAATCAAAAATGGATAGATGAGAAACATTAAATAGGGGAAAATATTTTCTCCAAAATTGTCACCTTAAAAGTAAGTTTTGAACTGGAGAGATGGCTTAGCATTTAAGCACTTGCCTGTGAAGCCTAAGGACCTTGGTTCGAGGCTCAATTCCCCAGGACCCATGTTAGCCAGATGCATAAGGGGGAACATACATCTGGAGTTTGTTTGCAGTGGCTGGAGGCCCTGGCATACCCATTCTCTCTCTCTCTCTCTCTCTCTCTCTCTCTCTCTCTCTCTCTTTCTGTCTCTTTCTCTGTCACTTTCAAATAAATTAATTAATTAATTTAAAAAGGTAAGTTTCATCTATAAGTTCACATTTGTAAAAATCAACTGAATACCTGGAGAAATCCATAATTGTTCTATTTCATATCATGTATGAATTTATGTTTTAAAATAAATATACTTTTATTATTTTATAGTAATTCTAAATATATTTCTTAACTCCTTATACTTATGTATTAAACAGTGATGATATTATTCTTTCACACTTTCTACTCTAAGACACAAAACTGTGTTCAATAAAATTTGAATTATGATTCTGAAATTCCTTTATCTATAGTTTTTAATTATGTAATATGCCAATGTATACTCCTTAGATAGTTAAAGGCATTTGTAATGTTTTACAAGTAATAAATTAAAGATAAATAAATTATGACTACCTAGGAAAATTTTAACTAAGATTGAACATAAAAAAGTTGGTTACAAGCCGGGCGTGGTGGCGCATGCCTTTAATCCCAGCACTCGGGAGGCAGAGGTAGGAGGATCGCCTTGAGTTCGAGGCCACCCTGAGACTCCATAGTGAATTCCAGGTCAGCCTGGGCTAGAGTGAGACCCTACCTCGAAAACCCAAAAAAAAAAAAAAAAAAAGTTGGTTACTAACTATAACATATTCACACCAACCAAAAATCATATTTTTATCAAAATATTCATGCTAATTTTAACGGGCTTAATTTTTTTCTTATTTTCCATTTTAGAACTCCCCCAGTTCTAGTAATAAAGATTGGAAAATACAAATAATATGATACCATCTATGTCTTCAGAAGTTGTTCTGTACATAAAAATTTTTGTACCAGAGTCAGTTCTCACTAAACCCTTAGCTTATTAAAAGTTACTTAATAAGAGGTATTTGGTTAAGTTAATTGAGTGATTAGGAAATGGCTCAAAAGGAGAAATGTTTGTGATGTGAATATGATGAACTGGTTTACATCCCTAGTACTCAAAAAAAAAAAAAAAAAAAACCAGCATGTTGGCATGATATAAATAAGTCATATGGAAACCTACTCTATTGGAAAATGGAACACTTAGGAGCCACATATTTTTACTAGAAAATTTTCAGTGCCAGGGATGGGATATCTTCCAGTGAGTTCTTTTGGCAGGGAGGTCCCTGATGACCCGAAAACATTACAGGCCATTGCCGAGGCCCTTTGTTTCCCACCAGGAATAGATGGTAAGACATTGCTGAAGACTCCACATACTTGATCTGCAATGTCACTGAGAAATCCTCTTGGAGCTGAGCTGAAAACCTCCTCCACGTAGGCCAGCTGACAGAAAGCTAGAAAAATCCACACTGCATGCAATTCCATGGGACAGAGAAAAATCCCCAGTGAAGATACTCAACAATGGACACTGCAAGCCTTATATTTGGCCAACCAGGCCAAGTGAGCCAATGGGTGCTGTAGTGGCATGTTTGTTATGGAGGAAACCAACCACCCTCTAATTTGACTCAAAGCCTACTCCATGGGAGGGAATACATCCCTGATACTGAAAACCTACAACAGAGGTAGTCATGAGTCCTATGGGTGTAATGTCTGCTGGTGGCTGGCTAAATGTATATACTATGCTCACCAAACTGACCAGTAAGCACTTCTCTCAATGTTCATACCAATATATTTATGCTACTCTCACTTTTGATTAGAGAACCACTTCTTTTCAGACCTTAGGATGACTCAGAAGGCACCATGGTACTGAAAAGAAGTGACAGAGGAGTGCTCAGCACTGAAAAATCTCTATCACACCTTTCAAGGCTCAGGGTCCATTGTGGAAGAGATGGTGGAAAGAATGTAAGAGCCAAAGGAAAGGTAGGACTCCTTACAACATGCTCCTCCAGACACAAAATGGCATGGATATCCATGAAATCAGCACTTGGGAGGCAAAGACAGGTGGATCCTTGGGGACAACTGGCTAGTTAGGCAAGCCAAAAATAAATAAAATAAAATAAAATAAATAGAGTGTAAAGAAAAATAAATGGTGAGTTATGAGTTCTGTGAGAGACTCTTGTTTTTAAAAGGTAGAGATCAATATAGAAAGACAGAAAAAGTCAACCTCTGGACTCCATCAAAGTTTTCAAATGGGCAAACATACACATACAATCATTCATGCATTACATGCACACACATGTGCATACAAAAAAAGTTAAATCCATATAATTAGGTTAAGCTTATATAAACTTATATTAGTTACTATGCATAATTTTACTATGCTTGTAAATAATGATTTTATGGAAATATGATTGTATTTAAAGATAAATATATTATTAGAAATGCATAGAAGATTGTGAAACTAACACTTGAAAGAATGTGAGATTGTATAAAATTGGCATGAAATTAAGCAATTAAATTTAATGACAAGTAATGAGGATAGAGCAACTCAGTAGATCAGGCTAAATTTTAGAATTTTGCACACTTTTGGCAAGCATTTTCATTACAAATTATTAACTGAACATTTAAAATATTTAGTGAAATGATTAACATATGGCTTGTCTATGTTAAAATGATAAATGGGCCCTTAAACATTTATTCTTCTTATGAGAAGAAATGTGGAGTTTCTTTTTAATCCATTTTCTAATCCTCCTTTTAATACAGGATTTATATCTCACCAAAATTCCTGTGTTTTGTGTTGACGCATATATCTCTAGTTCCTTTAAATAAAATTAGAAAAGTTTGTTCAGTTCAAAATAAATTAAGATTTTTTTTATTAATTTGTTTTGTATTCAGCAAATACAGTCAGTTTGGTACCATTATTAGGCTCATCTGTGACCTACCCCCTCCCCTTGGCCCCTCTTTGTTGAGGTATATGGGCCATGCATTGTGGAGTTAGCCCACAGTTATGGGTAAGATAAATGTCTCTGCATATCATGACCCAACATGTGGCTCTGACATTCTTTCCACCCCCTCTTCCACAAAATTTCCCTGAGCCATGTTGAGTTCATTTTTGGTTTGCTCCAGTGATGAGGTGTTGGGGGCCTCTGGGTCTCTGGCTCTCTGATTTGGTAGGAGTTGATTTTTCTCTGTGTTGATCTCCTTCACCCTTGTGCTGGTACCTGGTTCACCAGGAAAACAGCACCCTTACTTGTTTCACCATTTTTTCTTAGTTTCACCTGGGGCCCTTTTGAGGTATGATGGGGTGGCTCTCTCCTTAGGGTCTACATCTATCTGAAAAAGAGAAGCAGATTCTCCAATGGTGAGTAAGTTAGCACCAGGACAAAAGAGATAACCCTTACTTTTTTTATAGAGAATTTAGTAGGTGTAGGCCCTCTTGTAGCCCACGATTGATGGTAGCTTGATAATGGAGAGCGGCCTTATGTTTGGATATGTTTCTGACTTGTTTCCCAGATCCAGCTATGGGTTCCATGCCACTGAGGAGATCAGTTAGCCATGTCAAGACCAGTTGGTTCCCCACCATGGCTTTATGCCACTACTGCACTTGAGTGGGCATCACAACAAGTTATTTGCTGCTAAGTGGGTTAGACCATGAGTTGCTTGGACAGATATTGGTCATTTTCCCCCAGTTGCCCATGTAGTACCTTCTGGCACTAGACATGCTGTCTGGTGACTCTCTTCCAGCTCCAGCCATCCCATTCCATTTTACGTGTCAACCACATAAGGTGTCTTCAGCAGTAGGGTCTTACCACTAACCTTTGGTGGGTCATCATGTACTCAGACAGAAATCTGTCTTTCTTTTAGGAAGCCATCTAGGTCTCTCTGATCAAAAGCTTATTGTGGACGATAGCCCCATGCTGGTCTGGGAATTACAGGTCAGTGCCCACTAAGAAAATGAGTAAAAAGATAATTAATATACAACAGTTGGAGAGAAGAGGGGGGAGGAAGGGAGAGAAGCTGTAGAAGATTAAGGTTAGTCTTCATCATACCCTCTCCAGTGTCTTGTGGTTCAGGTGTTCCCTCTAACAGCCTGGTGAAGATTCAACCATTTGGTCTGCTTTTTAGGAAGTAGAATTTTATGGTACCATTGCCGTTTGGGTCTAGATTTGTGTTTCCCATCCCTCCGTTGCCCTCCCCTCCCTCCCCACCCATCCTGTTGTATAGTCCATGAGATGCTTGCTGGGTATATAAGGCATCTTGGGTAGATTCAGGTTAGGTGCTGTAGATGAGTGAGACTATGTGGCGATTTTTTTTCTGTGATTGGGTAAGTTCACTGAGAATGATCTGTTCCAGGTTCAACCATTTTTCCTCAAATTTCATTGTGTCATTTTTTCTTACTGCTGTATAGAATTCCATTGTGTAGATATACCACATCTTATTTATCCATTCTAGTGATGGACATCTGGGTTGATTGCAGCTCTTAGGTACTGGGGGTTAAGATTCTTATGGCTATATATATTTGTTTTTTACTATGTTTGCAATTTCAAATTACATTCTGTCTCTCATTACAGATGACAAGCTATGATTTTTATCACTTTTGGAAGTGTGTTTATTATATCTGTCAACTTTGTGGAGGTAAGAATCCTCATGGAAACAAAGCTCTTGTCTTTTTAGTGAAACATTTTGTTTTTAGATTAGATTAATGGAGATGGAACTGTATGTGTGAACTGTGGTGACACCATGCCATATACTAGGTTCCTAGACTGTATTTAAAAAGAGAAAGCTAGCTAAGCAACCAGTCTTCAACCTTCTCACCATATTTTCCCTGATGATATGAAGATGTGATGCCTGTTCCGTGCCCCTTCCATGCTTTCCCTACCTTGATGCACTCCTCAAAAGTGTACAATAAAAATATACACAAATACACACACACACACACACACACACACACACACACACACACACACATATATATATATATATATATATATGTATATATATATATATCTTTAAAAGCGGGCTAGAGAGTTGGCTTAGCAGTTAATGCACTTGCTTGCGAAGCCAAAGGACCTCCGTTTGACTCCCCTGGAGCCACATAAGACAGATGCACAAGCTGGCGCATGCATCTGGAGTGTGTTTGCTGTGGCTAGAAGCCCTGGTGTGCCCATTCTCTCTCTCTCTCTCTCTCTCTCTCTCTCTCTATGTCTCTCTCTCTCCCTCTTTCCCTCTGTCAAATAAATAAAAATGAAATTATATATAAATATAAATTTAAAAAATATATGTACCCTATGTTTTTCCCCCAAGCTGCTTCTGGTCAGGTGTTCGTGCTTCATGGTGAATATAACTGATACAAGAACTCAGAATAAGTTTATTTTAATTGCATTCATTACTGTACTCTGACACCTCTTATGATGCTTGAACAAAACTCGATATATCTCTCATGTTTTAATTATATTTGAGATTTCTATGTAGATATTTGTAAAAACAAATGGCCTTCTCCACTTTACACAAAATAGAATACCAGAAAGATTGTGTGTGTGTGTGTGTGTGTGTGTGTGTGTGTGTGTGTTATGTTTCTTAATAGCTCAATAATACATGTGTTTCAATTTACAGGCAATAACATACAAAGAGAAACATTTATTCTTAGATTCATTTTATCGAAATGAAATGATATTACTATATCATTTAGTTCTTATAAATTAGATGAATACCCTCAATATTTACTGCTTTCCTTATGCTCATAAAATATTTATTATTTTTCCAGCAAATGCTGATGGATTCTTTATGAACACTGTAATTATTTTATATATAATATTTTATATCCATCCTTCTTGATATTTTTGCTCACTAAGTCATCAAGAAATGATCACCCAGTCATATAGTTTGTTCTTTTTTTAAGTTCTCAAATATTTTACAAAAGTTTCAACCAAAGCTAGAGGTTAGAATGTTTGCCTAATGCAAAGGTCATTTCAGAGCTTCTTGGAAAGTAGGATGTCAGCTATTGTTAACTACTGATACTTCAATAAAAGACTGAAAGGACAGGCTTCTGATCCGATATCAAACAGACCAATGTCAGACTTTAGCAAAGAACTGAGTCAACAATTTTAGACTTATTTTACCAGCTTCAAAAGATGTTATTAAAACAAATAAACAACAACAATGACAGCAAAACAGAACCAATATCCCATTGAAGAAACATTACTTAAATTTAATGAGTAACATAATAGTTAATAGCAATTTGTCATTTGCTGTTGTTATTTTGAACATTTTGGTTATTCATATTATTGTTGCTTTGCTTGTTTGCTTTTTCTTTAATAGATGTTTTACAAAGTCAGAAGAAAAGAGGTTTTTTTTTTTTGGTTTTTTTTTTTTTTTTTTTTTTTTTTGGAACTGTGGTTATATAAGACAACAAAATCTAGTATACTGCTGGGGTTCAGCCCTGGCTTGAAGGAGGGTCCCTGAAGAGAGGTGTGAAAGGGAGCAGCACAATAACGACTCAAAATCAAGTTCTGGTGCAAGCTGACAGGCAAATGCTGAAGGCAGCTGAGTTTTTCCATCTTTCTCTTTCTGATTTTCTGTTTCTATTTTTTTTTTTCTCTTTTTGTATTTTTTCTTGTTTTTTCTTTTTCTCTTTTTTTTTTTTTGTCTTTTTTTCTGTTCTATGTTTTTCCCTGCTTCTGTGCTTCCATGCTTCTCTACTGCCACAGCCCTTAGCCTCAGTCTTTCATTTTCTCATCACATCATGCAAGAACAAACTTCAAGAAAGGTACAGTCTCACAGAATTCATAGAAACTTTTTGTTATTCCTTTTCATCAAACAATCCCATAATTATTCACCTCAAGTAAAGTCATCAGGCCCCTATAATGATTAACTGTTTTTACATTTTCCCCCATGTATGTGTGGTCAAGCACTTGTGATTTCCTGAACTTCTACTTTCAACTACTATATTAAAGGTGAGAGACAAAACAACCATAAATGGGGGTTCCCATCATTAATCACTGATCCAGTAGATCGATTTATCCTTCAATCATTTATTTTGAATTTTTCTTTTCACGTCCCTCCAATACTTAGACTTTGGTCCCCCCAATTGAACTCTTTCTGACCTCGGTTGTTTTTCTGTAAGGATTCTTGGTAAAGAGTCATAGTTTGCTGCAATTGCCACCATTTAGAAAAATTAGTCATAGAACAATTTTTACATTGTTCGAGGAGGTTCATTGCTTCCTCCTAAGTGTACTCTCCTCCATGCCTGACTTTCTTTAAGGCCTTTAAGGAAAACAATTATCTCTGACCCATTTTCTTGTTTTTCCAATTCTATGCCAGAGGCTCTTTCAGATACATTGACCAACACTTCACTAACACCAATTTTTACTGGAAAAGTAAACTTAGAGATTGAGACACCAAGTGAAAGACAGAGAAAGACAAACATTATACAGAAAACCACAGGTACCTGTAACGTAGAGAGCCAAAGATTTTTCTATAAAGGGGCCACATTGGACTCCAAGGAAGAGACAGCTGGGCTGGAACTATGTAATGCAGCTCTTCAGCACTCGATTCCTCATGGTCCTGAAATGGCATGCTTGCCATCTCCAGCATCTACTTTAAAAGTTAGGATGTAACAATAAATCCATTGCTAAAAAAGTTTGAATTTCATGGAGTATAACATTGAAGATTAATTTTATTCAATCTAGTGTGACAAGCACACAGGTAAGAAGCAGAGTTTGAACATTTCATCTGCAATCATTGCATAGGAAGCCCTTCCAGGCAAATGATCTGGAAATAACTCTATTACTAACAGTTTCCCAATGTTATAGGTAATAGAATATGTTAATTTCTATTAGATAACTACCTTATCTGGTTTTAGAAGAAGTTCAACCTTATTTATTGATATTTAACATACAATTTATTGTAAATGAAATTCTGTGTGTATTGGTTTTCTAGGAATGTAATATAACAGACATTAATATTGGTAATAATAAATCCCTTGAGTGATAAAACACACAAAATGTATGGCCCTAGGATTTTTATTCAAATATCTGAACTGAGAATAATTTATGTATATATATATATATATATATATATATATATATATATATATCTTGTATTGCAGACCTTGGTACAAACTATGCCAATGTGCACTTTATGCTTCATGTATGTAAATAAGGCAGACCACATCCCAGTGATACCCAGAGTTTCATACCAAAAGAAAAGTCCTTTGAGGTGAAAGGAATACCTGTTATTTGGTGTCATTGCTTAATAAGTTGCTCTGAATATTATCACATTTTCTATATGTGTATATATTTTTATGTTTTACTTCTTATGAAAACATTTAGTGCTGCAAAAGCGGACACTAATACTGGAAATAGATAGCAAGGCTACCAATTCTTATGACAGCAATGTAGATGGATTTGATTATATTAATATACAAATGGCTTCTGTCCAATGAATGAGATCAGAGTATAGTTAGATTTCTATTTTTTATTGTTCATTGATATGTTACAGATGAGATTTTACATTCTTATTCCCATTCTGCTTTTACTGATTATATGTACTCCTTTCTTGTTGAAAATATTTTCATTTATTTATGAGAAAGAGAGAGAAAGTGAGCTGGTATGCCGGGAATCTTGCCACTGCAGGTACATATGCCATTTTATGTTTCTGGCTTCATTTAGGTACTGAGGAATTGAACCCTGGCTGTCAGGACATTGAATGCTGCACCATATTTTCAGTTCTAATATGTAGTCCTTTCTAAAGCCACTTGCTCATTTTTCTGTTTTTCTATCATTAACCTGTGATCACTTGCAATCTTGTTGTCTAAGGTTTTGTTTCTTGATTTACTTGAGTTAAATATTTTAAATAATAATCTAATCTGTTGATACATTTAAAAAATTATAGAAGACATTTTAAACATTTAAACTAAGACCCAGCATTTCTAAAATTATTTAGGGAAAATAAGGAAAATGTAATATTCTTGCAACTAAAAGATCCTTTTTTGGATGAAGTTAATTTTTATTCTTGTATCTCCCCAGTAGTTTGACACTGGGGGCTGGAGGGGTGGGAATGTTATACTGACACATTTTTTGCAGACCTAGAAAGGACCAAAACAAGTCCCCAGAAATAACATTAGAAAGGTCATATTAGGAAAGAAGTCAAATCAACCTGGGCTTAGCCTAAAAATTTGGTGAGATAATCTTTCTAATTTATCTACAACTTTTACATTGCAAAATGTCTAGTCCCTTAACATCTCCCTATATTGTCTTCGCTATCAAATGCTTATACTTGCCCAAGTGTCAATGAAATTTCTACATCTGCCTCTAAAAACCAACCTTGGTCATCTCGTAACACCTAGGACCTGGTCAAGTAAGCTGTGTCTTGCGTCATCTGTGAGCTAGCTATTCCAAGGATCATGTCAAATATTACATATAAAGTAATCTATAAAACAAGATCCTTAAAAGACACCCCAAAGGAGAAGTGATAAATATCCTGTGAATCCCATTCCCTCCCAGAATTTTCTCCATGTCACATATTTGTCCATTATTGGGATCAGCTGTTAACCATTGGTCCAAATAAAATATAATTACAAAAAGAGAGACCACAGATTTTTCTCAATATATTAGGCTTTGTAAGTATAACCATGGCATGTAAAGATGTGAAAATAACATATGTAACTTCAAAGGAAAGAAAAAGTTCTTAAAGCCTCTAACCTAAGAAAAACCCACCAAATTCCACATACATGCAAGATTCCTCAGTAAAACAAAATTAATCACGCTCAGAAAACACAAATAAGATTTTCTTTCACTTTTTTCTCTGGTTTGGAGATGAAAGCCTCAGTATCCAACATTGTGTTTTATTCTCTGAGACATAAATGATTTTTTCAAGCCTCACATTCCCTTATTCTAATGTCCCCCCCCCACCCCCCGGGTGAGTTCTAGAATATGGTACACATTTTATTCTCCTTTTATAAAATGCTTTTGTTTATTCTTATTTATTTATTTTTGAGTGACAGACAAAGAGAGAAAAAGGCAGAGAGGGAGAGAGAGAATTGAGTCTTGAACCAGGGTCCTTAGGCATCACAAGCAACTGCTTAACTGCAAAGCAATCTCTCCAGCCCACATTTTCTTCTCATTTTGAACGGCAGGGCCTCACTGATGTGTAACACCTGAGGTGTATATACTTCCCCATTCTCTGCACAGAGACAATATTAATCAATTTAAATTTTATATCTTGTGCTATATTTTCCTTTGTCCCTCAATCTTAACATGTTTTGCTGATTTGTTTTTCTGATTTTGGTATATTTAAGAGATGTTTTGTTTGTTTGTTTGACTTTGAATCTCTTTTTATTTCCCAACTACTCTGATTTGCTCAGACCCACTGCACTGAAGGGGAAATGTGACAGTGGATACTAAAATCATTAATCCTACCAACCCACCCAGATATCCTGTCAGTATTTGTTTCATTCTGAGAAAAATAAAGCACTTTTGAGGTCAGAGACCATGTATTCCATTATTTTTATATCTCACAGACTGTCTAACTCAGAGATTGACACACACTAGGCAAATACAAGTCATACAATCAATGAATAATTGATTGATTCTGATGCTCTAATACACATCCATATTTGTTTCCAGCAAGTAGTTTAGTTGTTCAAGGATCAAGTTCTAAAATGAATAATTAATCATTTATCAAATGCCTCCAAAGGCAAGGTCAAATGTGATAAAAAGGATGAAAGCCGGTATTAGATTGTTGATATGCCGAGTAATCCATTTTAGTCGTGTCAGCTTGCGTTTGCTGGTGGTTAGTCTGTGGGGCACTGCAGATTGCGGCATTATCAGAAATACACGCTTCAACACCTCACAGTGAGAGAACAGGCAGGAATGAATCCACAAGCACAAGAGTGTGGGGAGTCTTTGTTGTCTGATTTCCTGGAGAAACTTCTTGTTCCTTGCCTTGAAGGAGAAGCTGACATTTTCCATGTGTAGCAGAAACTGCTGGTTGTCTATGTATTATCGAGGGTTTTATAGAGAATCAGAATCTATAGGAGAAAGAGAGAGAGAGAGAATGACTTGCATGATACAGGGTTGAGCATTCCTATAATAGTGGTATGCAGACTACAGGGTCTGAGAACCTGGAAGCTGCTCAGTCCAAGAAGATGGATGCCTCAGCAGTCACAATATGACACTCAAGGCATGGGAGATCCCTGGAGAGCCATTGCTCTTCAATCCACCTTAGAAGACCTAGGAAGCTGTGTTCTTATTTCAGCAAAGGAAGCAGTAACAGGATGTATGCACTCACTAGTACGGAGCAAAGGCAGCCTGCTAGAAGGTCATGCTTTTTTCTTGGAAACTCTCTCTATATAGGTTGTTGCTAGAATGGCTGCTCGCTCTGGGGTGGGGACAGTCTTCCCCCCTTAGTTAGTCCTTCCTGCTAATGGCTTTACACATCTGGTCTAAGAGACATATCTCTTTCTAGATTCCTGATCCAATTAACTTGCCAATAGACATTGTACTGTCGCAGCCTCCTAAAATATGGTCTTATTTTCTCCCATGAAAATAGAAATTTTAGCAAAGCTCAGGGTTTCCTGTAATAGGCCAACATTATGTAGGTACCTTTGCACCCAGTTATTTGTAGACAGGTACTTTTTAAAGACTATTATGTAAATTACACAAAAATGCAAAGGAAATACACACTTTCTAGGTTGTGTTTTTCAGAGGTGGACTTTTCCTTCAGTTCTTGACCATTTGTTTTTCTGGCTGATAATCTGACTTTGCTACTTTAGCCAAGGGTAGTGGAGAAATTCTATATGAGTATCAGAGCATTAAAGAGAAAAGACTGATCCCTGAATAAACTTCTTTTAACTCATAACAGCAACATTATGCATATACCTATGTTGTAACATAAAAGGCAAAAACAAAAACAGTTATTTCAGATAAGTCATTATTGATACGAGTATCTCTTATGAACAAGCAGAGTCATGGTCTAACCAGTTACTTAGACAAATGGATTTCTGGACCAGCATTATAGATCTTGCCTAAAAAGAAGTGGATCTAGTGACTGACTCTAAGCATTAACTTTTCCATTATCTGATGGTAAGTTTATTATTAGAAAATACAAATTTCTTTTAAAACAGCTAGTCAAAGTCTAGATTCATCAAAATAAAATAAGTTTGATCACTTTATAACCAGTCTCATGAACAATTAATAATTATGGTGCTTTATGGCATAATGAAATGGAAATTTGTTTATATAGAGTGCATTTTGTGCTATCAATTTACATGATTTTCTTCCTGATGAGATTTTTATCCTCATTTTGGTCAAATGTCTGATGATTGATGGTGCATTATCTGCAGTTCTAGGAATGAGTGACTCATCTGCAAAGCTGCCCTCCCGAGATGTGTGTTACTGCAGGGATTACATCCACCTGCTCCTGTGTACCACTGGTGGAATTATCATGCAGAGGAACTGAATGTTGCAAGAAGATAATTCCACAATGGGGTCATCGGACTGAAAATGAATTCAGCTTATTTCTTCCTCTGTTCCAGTTGGCTGGGTTATTCAGTTCACTGCTTTCTAAGTCTGCTTAGAGAAAGAAAGGAAAAAGCATTTCTGAATATAATTAAGTCCATATCACAGTGAGCTCGAGTATTAAAGAAAAGCACTCCTTTCAGATCTCTTATAATATTTTAATTATTATTTTAGCCATTCTGATTTAAAAACAACTCTGCAAGTCATTTCACTAACAGATCTGAACATAAATTCATATCTAAAGTCTTTATGACCCCAGAAGTCATTGATGAATTGAGGTGGTTTAATTGGCTGAAATACCATGGAAATGTAATGTGGGTGATTGAATCAGCCTATGGCACTAATGGAGTTAAGCACTTTGTCCACTAGGAAAATGCACAATTTATCCTTGAGATTCTAAGTGGATACTTATTATGGTATGTAAGGAACTTTCTTTAGTGGTTTGCATGTGGCTTTGTCTAGAGTGCATATTTTAAAAGGAAGCAGGAGCAGTTTTTAAATCAACATTGTAGTATGTAGGGAAACTAAATTGCATTTTATTCTTTCTTATAGAAGATATTCTGGCATAGCCTGTTATAATTTCCTTAAACCATACATTGTCATTGACCAAACTGAGACTACTTTATATTGGCTTCCATTAAAAAAATTAAGTGAGATGTTGGCTGATATTAAGCAAGGATAAAGGCCACATATGCAGTAATTGCATTATATATATATATATATATATATATATATATATATATATATATATATGTAGTAATTGCATACTTTACCTGATAGTGAGCAAGGATGTGGTGTTTTGAGTGTAAAATGTACCCCATAGCCTGAAGCATTTGTTATTAAGCTTCCTACTCAGCCCCTAGCTGGTGGCAATTTAGGAGGCAGAGCCTTGCTGGATGAGGTGTTTCAATGGGGACAAACTTTGATATGGATTAGTCCAGCCTACTTACATGACTGGGTATTCAGAGCTTACTTGTATTTTTTCTTTCTCTCACCTCTCTTCTTTTTTGCTTTCCCTCTTTCTCCCTTCCTCCATCCCTCTCCTTTTCTCCCCTCTCTGTTCTCCACTGTCTCATCCTCTCCCACTCTCTGCTGCTAATATATGAAGCAGTGATCTGAGTGCCATGTTTTATTGCACAAAGATGAAACTTCCCCTCAAAACTATAAGCCTGAAATAAACCTTTTTTCCCCTGGTTGATTATTTAACACAACAATGAGAAGATAACAGAGAAAAAGGATATTCTTGCTATTAAAAATATTATATAATTTTGGTAACCAAGTCAAATTTATCTTTGGTCATACCCCTGCCATGTCAATATACCCTTCTTAATAAGCCTGGGAATATTGTTGGATTTAAGATAAGAGGCACAGCACCCAAACATCAGTCTGGGCCCTGAAGCAGCTTCGCAGTTTAACTCCCATCACTCTCTGCAAGTTTCTCCGCCATGCACTCCGCCACAAAAGATGCAGACCTGACTATTGCCCTCCCAGGAGGATACATCAAGAATATCAAGGACACTGTGTTGATATTGCAAGGCTTTATTTCTTCTCAAATCCACTGTGAGGAAATAATACTCTGCATTATCTCCTGAGTTATCAGAGGTAAGTAATAACATAAGGAAAAATATTTTCCTGACCAGGACTTCAGACAGACCAGTACCAACTTGTGATAAATTCATTGTAAATATTAAGCCATAATGGCCTTAGGGGAAGAATTTTATCTTTCATGTGCAAAAGGAGATAATCATAATTATATTCCACTGAAAAATTCCACACAAATAGAGATTTACACTTTACTATCCTCAAAATTTTAGCAATTGCAAACATTTTAATAAACATATAATGTAGACATAATGGACTATTAATCTTTTAAATGAACTATCAGTAAAACTTCTACTAATTTACTTGTCAAAACAATTTTATTCCCATTTGTATAAATGAGTGCTTCTTTAAATTAGAAGTTTGAAAATACTTGATTTTTAATAATAAATATTTTAGGGCTGGAGAGATGGCTTAGCAGTTAGCGCACTTGCCTGCAAAGCTGAAGGACCCAGGTTTCACTCCCTAGGTCCCAGTTAAGCCAGATGGACAAGGTTTGGCATTAGATTATAGTGGCTGGAGGCCCTGCTGTGCCAATTCTCTCTCTCTCGATTTTTCTTTCTCTCATTAAAAAAAAAAAGGCCAGTCCATTGGGTTTTCCTCAAAAAAATTAAAAACAAATATTTTATAAACATTCAATAATAAAGTATTAGGATACTTTCTGTAAAATTTCATTTTTTCCTTATTGTAATTGTGTAGACACAGCATACAATCTGGTAGACTTTGGTTTCAGTTATTCATGAAAAGATGATACTTTACATTCATGGTAGCAAATTTTATCATGCTTTTCACTAACAAAATAATGAAAATGGCATTATCAATTTAAAATTACACTAAAAACTTATTTTACATGATGAAATAACATTACAGCATGCAGACATATACAAATTCATGCAAATAAAATGAAATCGAAGAGCATTTAGTAAAGATGTGAGAAAAATTTCATTTTTACAAGCTGTCCAATGCTTATCTCTACTCTTAAATTACTTCTAGAATTGTTTGAATCTTATTATGCTAAAGTAACTAAACTTGCAAGTATAAGTTTGTTTTTTTTTTCATCCATACTAGAACATAGAGTTTATTTTTACTTTCATAGAGATTCAAAAGAATTACCAAATATTAAATAGCTTGTAAAGTAGGTTAGCTCACATAATTTCAATGAACAGTGTTTTTACAAAAATTACAGGGCTAAAAGCCCCGTATAGCTCTGTAAAATACAATCATTATTCGTGCACTTAGGAAAATTTATATTAGAGGATCTCTAGACTGAGCAGACAATCATGAATGCATATTGCTGCCCCCCTCAGATCCTAATTTACACTGTAACATTTGACAGTAATTTAACCTCAGCTCATCAGTCTCCTTTTATGAACTTTGAGATCATTGTTAATTTAAAATGTGGTGACACCATAAAGTAGTGAGAAGAGCATTTCTCATTCATTTTTAATGCAACTGGTGTCTCTTCAATGTAAATATTAAAATAGATGCAGTAAGAATTTATACTATAATTTGCAAGGTATCCTAAATGGTTTGCAAGTCTTAAAATAACAACCTAGGTTAATTATAATATTTCTATAAAGAAAAGATGTTACATCAGCTCAGCTCAAATGTTATATAAATACATAGCATCATGCTTCTTCTCAAATCCCTACTGATTTTTATTTGAAACAGTTTATATGAATAATGTTGCTAAAATTTATTAAATTCCTTTCCTAACTAATTTTACTTTTGATGCAAGGTACATTGCAAATATAATCAGCACAAAATATTAATGATCCTGGGTTGAATTACTAATTTAATTAAATTTGAGTGAAATAAGATGAAGTTAACATTTTATCAAAAACTTATATTTCTTCACTCAATTCAAATTACATGTAAATAGCATTAAGAGAAAAAATGTTATAACATTTAAATTAGTTTTGTAGACAGTTTTAAGGAAGGACATTTATTATTCAGGGAGTACATTAGATTTCACTCAAGGAAATAAACTCCATAACAGAATATCATTTTTCTATTTAAATGATTTAGAAATTTGGAGGGAATAATATAGTCCTTCATTATAGCTGGTCTTCAGGATGCATTCATCTCATAATTTCTGTAGTTAACTTTATCATATCGGCATTTTCCTTATGTTTATATTGACTGTCATTCATGTTTAGAAATGCAAACAGTCACATTAGTTTTTCATTAAAGGTAATGTTAATATTTTGGGAATTTTATTTAAATTTTTAGTTCTTTTTTTTTTTTATTAGTCAGTTCCGTATTCAGCAAATACAGTCAGTTTGGTACCATTATTAGGCTCATCCGTGACCTACCCCCTCCCCTTGGCCCCTCCTTGTTGAGGTATATGGGTCATGCATTGTGGAGTTAGCCCACAGTTATGGGTAAGCTAAATGTCTCTGCATATCATGACCCAACATGTGACTCTGACATTCTTTCCGCCACCTCTTCCGCAAAATTTCCCTGAGCCATGTTGGGTTCATTTTTGGTCTGCTTCAGTGATGAGGTGTTGAGGGCCTCTGAGGCTCTGGCTCTCTGATTTGGTAGGAGTTGATTTTTCTCTATGCTGATCTCCTTCCCCCTTGTGCTGGTGTCCGGTTCATCAGGAAAACAGCCCCCTTGCTTGTTTCTCGAAGTTTTCTTAGTTTCAGCCGGGGCCCTTTTGAGGTATGATGGGGTGGCTCTCTCCTTAGGGTCTACATCTATCTGAAAAAGAGAAGCAGATTCTCCAACGGAGAGTAAGTTAGCACCAGGACAAATGAGATAACCCTTACTTTTTTTTTATAGAGAATTTAATAGGTGTAGGCCCTCTTGTAGCCCACAATTGATAGTAGCTTGATACTGGAGAGTGGGCTTATGTTTGGATATGGTTCTGACTTGTTTCCCAGCTCCAGCTATGGGTCCCATACCAGTGAGGGAATCAGTTAGCCAAATTGAGAGCAGTTGGTTCCCCACCATGGCTGTGTGCCACCACTGCACTTGTGTGGGCATCACAATAAGTTATTTGCTGCTAAGTAGGTTAGACCATGCATTGCTTCAATAGATATTGGTCAATTTCCCCCAGTTGCCCATGTAGCACCTTCTGGCACTAGACGCGCTGACTGTCTGGGGACTGACTCTCATCCAACTTCCAGCCATGCCATTCTAATTTGTAAGTCAATCACATAAGGTATCTTCAGCAGTAGGGTCTTACCACTAACCTTTGGTGGGTCATCAAGTACTCTGACAGAAATCTGTCTGTCTTTTAGGAAACCTTGTAGGTCTCTCTGATCAAAAGCTCATTGTGGATGATAGCCCCATGCTGGTTCTGGGAGTTACAGGTCAGTGCCCACTAAGAAAATGAGGAAAAAGATAACTAATATACAAGAGTTAGAGAGAAGAGAGAGAGAGACAGGGAGAGGGGAAGTGAGGGAGGGAAGATGTAGGAGATTAAGGTTAATCTTAATCTTACCCTCTCCAGTGTCTTGTGGTTCAGGTGTTCCCTGTAAGGGCCTGGTGAAGGATCAGCCATTTGGTCTATCTTTTAGTAAGTAGAAGAATATGGTACCATTGCCGTTTGGGTCTAGATTTGTGTTTCCCACCCCTTTGATGCCCTCCCCTCCCTCCCCTTCCATCCTAGTGTCTAATCTAGGAGATGCTTGCTGGGTATGTAAGGTATCTTGGGTAGATTCAGGTTAGGTGCTGTAGATGAGTGAGACTATGTGGCGATTTTTTTTCTGTGATTGGGTAAGTTCACTGAGAATGATCTGTTCCAGGTTCAACCATTTTTCCTCAAATTTCATTGTGTCATTTTTTCTTACTGCTGTATAGAATTCCATTGTGTAGATATACCACATCTTAGTTATCCATTCTTCTAGTGATGGACATCTGGGTTGATTCCAGCTCTTAGCTATTACAAATTGAGCCGCTATAAACATGGTTGAGCAAATCTCTTTAGTCTGTGGCTTGAAGGTTTTAGGGTAGATGCCCAGTAAGGGAATAACTGGGTCTGTTGGTATCTCTATACTCATCTTTTTCAGAAGTCTCCATATTGCTTTCCAAAGTGGTTGTACCATCCTACATTTCCACCAACAGTGGATGAGTGTTCCTACTTCTCCACATCCTCGCCAGCATTTATTTTTAGTTGATTTTTTGATGGTTGCTATCCTTATTTGGGTAAGGTGGAATCTCATAGTTGTTTTAATTTGCATTTCTCTGATGATTAGGGATGCTGAACATTTTCTTAAGTGTATGTTTGCCATTTCTATTTCTTCCTTTGTGAACTGCCTGTTCAGCTCTTTGCCCCATCTTGTGAGTGGGGTGTTTGACTTCTTACTGTTTAGATTTTTGAGTTCTTTGTAGATTCTAGAGATTAGTCCTCTATCAGTTGGATAACCCACAAATATTTTCTCCCATTCTGTGGGTAATCTATTGGCTTTGCTCATTGTATGCTTGTCTGTAAAGAAACTCCTCAGCTTCATGTGGTCCCATTGGTTGAGAGACGGTTTAAGTTCATGAGCTACTGGGGTTTTGTTCAGGAAGTCTTTTTCCATTCCTATATCATGGAATGTACTTCCTAAATTTTCTTCCAGTAGTATTCGAGTTTCTGGTCTTATATTGAGATCTTTGATCCATTTGGACTTGAGTGTAGTGCATGGTGAAATGTGTGGGTCAAGTTTTAGTTTCCTGCATATGGTTATCCAGTTTGTCCAGCACCATTTGTTGAAGATGCTGTCTTTTTTCCAGCGTATATTGTTTGGGCCTTTATCAAATATCAAGTAGCTATAGTTGCTTGACCCAAAGTCCGGGTCCTCAAGTCTATTCCATTGATCTATAGTCCTGTTTTTATGCCAGTACCATGCTGTTTTTATTACTATGGCTTTGTAATATAGCTTTAAATCAGGTATGGTGATGCCTCCAGAGGTATTTCTTTTGATGAAATTTTTAGTTCTTAATTCTATCTCATAGAAAGTTTTGTTAATATTCATTGGAAAACTAATATTAAAGTTCTCTAAGATCCCAATTAGAATCTATAACTCTAAAAGGAGAGTTTAGTTAGAATTTTCTTGTTTTGTATTTTACATAAATGTCTTGATTTTCTTTAAAAATTACTATATATGGTTTCAATATTCCTGAATTTTATAAACATAATTTAAGATAGTATATAACCAAAAATGGTCTTTAAATGCATCATTCTATGTTCTTCATGTTGCTTTAAGCTTTGTTAGTTATATAAATTGCTTTAACTAACATTTTATGAATATTTTATGTTTGCAATTATTTATAATAAATGTATTTTTCAAAGTTAGGGTTCTACAAATAATACTGCAAGTTCATCAATAAGATTTCTTGAAATAGGGGCTGGAGAGATGGCTTAGCAGTTAAGCGCTTGTCTGTGAAGCCTAAGGACCCTGGTTTGAGGCTTGATTCCCCAGGACCCAGGTTAGCCAGATGCACAAGGGAGCGCACATTTCTGAAGTTCTTTGCAGTGGCTGGAGGCCCTGGCGCACCCATTCTCTCTCTGTCTGCCTATTTCTCTCTCTCTCTCTCTCTCTCTGTCACTCTCAAATAAATAAATAAAAATAATAAGAGAGACTGATTGAGAAGGGGAGGGGATATGATGGACAATGGAATTTCAAAGGGGAAAATGGGGGGAGAGCTAACTGTCAGGGGACTGGCTCTTTCCAAGATTCTAGCCATGTCTCTCCATGTTCCATACCAACAGCATATGGTGTCTTCAGCAGTAGGGTCTTACCATTAACATCTGTTGAGTAATCAAGTGCTTGACAGAAGTCTGTCTTGTTTTGGGAGACCTTGTAGGTTTCTGATCAACAACAGCTTATTGTGGGTGTTAACCGCATCCTGCAACTGGGAGTTACAGGACAGCATCAAGGGAAAAGGAAAAAGAAAAAGAAAGAAAGGAAAAGGATAAATTGAAGGTTAGGCTTCATCTCACCCTCTCCAGGGCCCTTCGATTCAGGTCCCCCCCCCACCAAGGTCCTGTTGAGTGTTCAACCATTTAGTTTATCTTCCAGGATATAGGTTTCTATTGTGCCTGTTCAATTTAGTGAATTTTTCCCTACCCCACCCCCCACCTTCCCCTCCCCTCAATCCCTCTCCTCCCTATTGTCCAGGCCTCTAGATGCCTATGAGGTATGTCAGCAACTTGGGCTGGTCTCAGTTAGGAATTGTAGATAAGTGAGATAATGCGAAGATTGTCTTTCTGTAATTGTGTGAGTTTGCTGAGTATGATCTGGTCTAAGTGTGACCATTTTTCTACAAATTTCATAGGGTCATTTTTTCTTACTGCTAAATAGAATTCCATCATGTAGGTATACTACATCTTCCTTATCCATTCCCCCAACGATGGGCACTTGGGTTGATACCGTTCTTAGCTACTATGAATTAAGCAATTATATTTAGAGATATTGGTTGAGCCAATATCTCTAAACTGATGCACAGAGTTTTTAGGTAAATGTGCATTAAGGAATAACAGGGTCTATTGATAACTCTATAGTCATTCTTTTCAGGAGTCTCCATATTTATTTCCATTGTGGTGATACAAGCTTACATTTCCAGCAAGAGTGAACGAGGGTTCTGAATTCTCCACATCCTGGCTAACATTTGTTTTCATTTGATTTTTTAATGTGTGCTGTCCTTACTGGGATAAGGTAGAATCTCATAGTTGTTTTAATTTGCATTTCGCTGATAGTTAGGGATGTTGAACATTTTCTTAAGTGTGTTGGACATTTGTATTTCTTCCTCTGAGAAGTTCCTGTTCAGTTTTCTGCCCCATTTTGTGAGGGGGTTGTTTAGGTTTTTCAGTTCTTTGTAGATTCTAAATATTAGGCCTCTGTCACTTGTACAGCCGGATGAAATTTTCTCCCATTCTGTGGGTAATCTATTGACTCTGCTTATGGTGTCATTGTCTATGCAAAAACTTTTCAACTTCTTAAGATCCCATTGATTGAGTGATTGTTTAAGTTCCTGAGCAACTGGGCTTTTGTTCAGGAAGTCTTTATCCACTCCTATATTGTGGAGATTTCCTTTAATTTTCTACCAGTAGGAGAAGAGTTTCAGGTCTTATACTGAGGTCTTTTACCCATTTGGACTTGAATTTTTTGTGTGGAGAGATGTGGAGCTCTAGTTTTATTTTTCTGCATATGGTTTTCCAGTTTGTCAAGCACAATTTGTTAAAGATGCTGTCTTTTCTCCAGTCTATATAATTAGGACCTTTGTCAAAGATCAAGTAGCTGTAGTTACTTGACTTAAAGTATGGATCTTCAATTCTGTTCCATTGGTTTATATTCCTTTTTGTTTGTTTGTTTTGTTTTTGTTTTTTGAGGTAGGGTCTCACTCTAGCCCAGGCTGACCTGGAATTCACTATGACATCTCAGGGTGGCCTTGAACTCATGGCGATCCTCTTACCTCTGCCTCCCGAGTGCTGGTATTAAAGGTGCGTGCCACCACACCCGGCTATATTCTTATTTTTATCCCAGTACCATTCTGTTTTTGTTACTAAGGCTTTGTAATATAGCTTTAGATCAAGTATGGTGATCCTTCCAGAGGTGTTTCTTTTGCTCAGGATATGTTTGGATATTCAAGGCCTACTGCCATTGCATAAGAGTTTTGAGATCATTTTTTTCTATCTCTGTGAAGAATGATGCTGGGACTTTTATTGATATTGCATTAAATTTGTATATTGCTTTTGGTAGTATTACCATTTTAACAATGTTAATTTTGCCTGTCTAGGAGCATGGGAGGTCTTTCCATCTTCTGAAGTCCTCCACAATTTCTTTCTTTTTTTTTGCTCTTGAAACATTTATTATTTGAAACATTCAAATTTTATACAGTGAAAGTGCTTTTATATGTTTTTATTATGCAGTTCTTTAACTTCCTTAATTAGATTGGAATTCTAGATTCCAAGGTATTTTTTTTCTTGCTATTGAAAATGGGACAGTGCCAATAATTTATATCCATGTATCTTTGCCCTTTGCATATAGAAAGGACAGTGATGTTTGTGTGTGTGTGTGTTGATTTTGTACCCTTATACTTTGCTGAAGGAATTAGTCACATGTAGGAGTTTTGAAATGGAGGCTCTGGGGTCACTTATGTATAGGATATGTCATCTGCAAATAGGGCTCACTTTACTTCTACCTTTCCAGTTTGTATCCCTTTTATTATTTCTTTCTCCTATCTTATTTCTTGGGCTAGGACTTCTAGTACTGTGTTGAAGAGCAGAGGTGATAGTGGGCACCCCTGTCTTGTTCCAATTATCAATGGAAATTACTTGAGTCTTTCCTCATTAAGTATTATTTAGGTACTAGGTGCTTTATATTTAGGCTTTATTATGTTGAGACACAAACCATCCATGCTTATTCTCTCCAACATTTTGGTCATGAAGTGATATTGTATTTTGTCAAAGGCCTTTTCTGCACCTGTTGAAATTATCATGTGGTTTTTGTGATTTAGTTTATTTATGGGGTGTTTTACGTTGACAGATTTCCATATGTTGATTCAACCCTGCATTCCTGGGATAAGCCCTACTTGATCATGGTGCATAATATTGCTGCATAAATGTTGATGTGTTGTTGAATTCGGTTTGTGAGGATTTTCTTCAAGATCTTTGCATCTAAGTTCATCAGGGATATAGGCCTATAGTTTTAATTTCTTGTATCAATGTTTGGTTTTGGTATTAGGATGATAGTAGCTTCATAAAATTAGTTGGGAGCATTTCCTATTCTCCAATATGTGGAACAGTTCGAGAAAAATTGGTTTCAGTTCTTCAGGAAGGTTTGATAGAACTCGGCTGAGAAGCTATCGGGTCCTGGACTCTTCTTTGTGGGGAGTTTTTTAATTACCTTTTCAATCTGATGAGTGTGATTGGTTTGCTTAGGTGATTAATCTGCTCTGAGTTTAGTTTGGTAGGTGATATGTGTCCTGGAATTTATCCATTTTTTTCCAGATTGTCCGGTTTTGTGTAATAGAAGTTTTCGAAGTAAGTCCTGATGATTTTTCCAATTTCACTTATGTCTGTTGTGGCCTCTCCTTTTTCATTTATAATTTTGTTAATTTGAAGTGTTGATTTTTTTAAACCTGAACAAATTGGACAGAGGTTTATCAATCTTGTCTAATTTTTCAAAGAATCAGCTCTTTGTTTCATCAGTTTTTTTTTTTTTTTTTTTTTTTTTTTTAGTTTCCAGTTCACTAATTTCTGCTCTGACTTATTTCTTTCTGTCTGTAGCTTTTGGTGTTGGATTCTTCTTGTTTTTCCAATGCCTTTAGGTGGATGGGTAGGTTATTGATTTGGGACCTCTCTATTTTGAAGGCATTTAGTGCTATGAATTTTCCTCTAACGTCTGCCTTCATATCGTTCCATAAGTTTTGGTATGTTGTGTTCTCATTGTCATTCAATACTATAAATTTTACAATTTCCTTTTTAAGTTCATCCACTACCCATTTATTGTTTAAAAGTGTTTTCTTCAGTCTCCAGGAGCTGATGGAGTTCCTAGCACATCTCTTGTTAATTTCTAGCTTTATGGCATTGTGATCTGATATCATGCAGGAAATTATGTTGATTTTCCTGAATATATGGAGGCAGGCTTTTTGGCCTAATATGTGATATATTTTGGAGAAGGTTCCATGGGCTGCTGAGAATAATGTGTACTCTGTATATTTGGGGTAGAATGTTCTGTAGATTTTTATTTAGGTCTAATTGATCTGTGGTGTTGCTGAGCTCTCTTACTTCCCTGTTGATTTTGTTGCATGATCTGTCTATTGATGTTTAGTGGAGTATTGAAGGCCCCAACTATGATGGTGTTGGTATTTATTTCTGTTTTGTTGTCAAGTACATTTTGTTTTATGAATTGTTATGCACCTGTGTTTGGTACATATAGATTGATGCTTGTGATATTGTCTTTTTGGATCATTCCCTTGACAAGTAAGAAGTCACCTTCTTTGCCTTTTGTGATTACTATTGGTTTGAAGTCTATTTCATCTGATATCAATATAGCTATGCCTGCTTGTTTCTTAGTCCCATTAGCTTGGCATATCATTTTCCACTTTTTCACCCTGAGAAGATGTTTGTCTTTAGTAGTGAGGTGGGTTTCTTGAAGACAGCAGATTGATGGGTCCATTTTTCTGACCCACCCTGTTAACTTTTGTCTCTTGATGTGTGAATTAAGGCCATTAATGATTAGGGTAATGACTGTGAGGTTTGATTTAATCCCTGCCATATTCTGGTGCTTTATATGTTTTGGTGCTTTCTTGTGGTTTGTACTTTTTTGTGCCTGGTCTAGTTTTGGTTATTGTGATCTTCCTGTTGGTCCTTGATGTGGGTTGCTTAACTCGTCTGTGTGGAGAATTTTCTGATGTATGCTCTATAGGTTTGGCTTTGTGTTCATATAGTTGTAGAGCTGAATTAATGTGAAAAATTTACCTTTTACTATCTATTATGAGGGATACCTTTGCTGGATACAGTACCTTGGGTTGGAAGCCATACGTTTTTAGACTTTGCATTGTTATATCCTAGGCCCTTCGGTCTTTCAGGGTTTCCATTGAGAAGTCTGAGGTAATTGTTATGGGGTTACCTTTATATGTAATGTGCTATTTATTTCTTGCTGCTTTTAGGACTCTCTTTGTTTTCACTTTTTAGAGTCTTAATGATAATGTATCTTGTAGAGTGTCTCCTTAGGTTCAGTCTGCTTGGAGTTCTGTTAGCTTCTTGTATCTTGATGAGGATCTCTTTTGAGAGTGTGGGAAAGTTTTCTTTGAAAATTTTGTTGAATAAGTTCTCCATGACTTTGGTGTGGTGCAGTTCTGGTGGTGGGAAGGGAGGGGAGTCAGAAGACCATGTAGTCCCAGTGGCAGGGAGAGGACTGGGGAGACTGATCCTGGTGGTGGGGAGGGGAGTCAGGAGGTGCTCCTGTCTTGGTAGCAGCCAGGGGAGAGTTGAAAGACTGCATGGTCTCAGTGGTGGGGAGGGGGTTTCAGAGATAGCACAGCCCTGGTGGTGGTAGAGGGGTGAAGGGAGGGACAGGCATGGGAGAGAGGGAGGAGACACATTTGTTGGGAGGAAAGTTGAGAGTCACTTGATCATGATATGCATAGCATGCAGTTAGCACAACAGAGAACCTGGTCTGGGGTGTGGAAACTTGGACTGGTGCTTGAGGGGTCTGAGTGTCTAGTAGGCTACCTGAGTACAGAGTCCCTAATTTGCTCCTCCGTGCCCTCCAACTGGAGGTATGCTAGGACCTGCTGACTCTGGAACCCCACATATCTTGCCTAATATTACCCAGGGAGCTGAAGTGTGGTTAGGTGGGTATCATCTTGACCAGAAGTGCATCCAATTTTGATGGTTTAATAGAACATATGTACACTTCTTATTTACACTGTAACTCCATCACAGTATCATTACATGATACTCATTGGGGTTTCCTTTACATTACTCAGTTTTAGCTGAAGAGTAGACATCTTTTGGAATAGAGTAGAAAGGAAAGGGAAAAGTACATAGAGGCAGTGTAAAGGAATATACATGTTTTACTGTTTCTTTTTATTTTATTTTGTATTTTTCTGCTTGGTACCCAAGACCTTGGTCAAGCTAAGCATGCTCATTGTCAGGGATCTATGCTTCTGGAATACCATGCCTTTTACATTGTTTATGTCATATGATCTTGTTTAATATTTAGGTGATAAAAAATGCTCTTGTTCATAAACTCATGGATGTAAGTGCACTTGAGATGAAAGGATAACATTAGGATCATGAAAAAGTAGTATATTTTACACACCCAACTTTCAATATATTGTCTTTCTTATGATCTGAGTCTGCTGGCAGTCTCCATGACAGATAATACCTAACTTCTATTCTATCACTGGGTTTAGCTTAAAGTTCAAAAACTGAAATGTCCTTTAGTATTTTGTCTAGCCCCTTTAACTATGATTTCCTGTCTATATATGTATAAGTATAAATAGATGCAGTGAACCTATGCATTTAATGGTATATAAGTTTCCCTAGTGAGACATAATAAAATACCTGTTCATCTTAGATAGGGAAGCAGTGTGAAATCAAAGTCTAAATTGGACAACCAATGAGTTTTTTGGGGTCGTTTAGAGGTGCATAGGAGAGGAATCACAAAAGCTGTATCCCCAGAACCCCTCTGCCTGCTCACCTTGCAGACTGAATCTGAGCCATACCCCTTCACATCCCTTAGCAACTTTTCATGCCTTTTATAACCATAGGGAAATACTGTCTTCTGAATCTTTTAAAGTTCTGAGCCTCCTGAGCCTTCTAAGTTTCCCTAACTTTGAATTTCATAAGTTCTCCTCCTCATCCTCTCTAGAAATGACCATTTTCATTCAAAGGAAATAGGTATGAATAAACCTAATAATAATGTAGCAAGGGCAAGTTTAACTACAGTAACACTCTGGATAGTAAAGATTCTGTATTGTACATTGTTGAGGTGGGTTCTAACTTTAATGATGAATGATATTTCATAGTAAAATTTCTTATACTACTTTTCAAGGAAAAGATTTTCAAATATATACTTTCCCATATGACATTGATTGTATTGATCCTATCTATGAGAGATTCACTTTCCAATATTTTTATTATGATCATGCTATCGATATTAGATACAAATTTTTCTTTGAGGTGTGCAGTTTTCTGCCTGATTTTTTTAGGAGCATAATAATTTCTTTATTATTTGTACCCCATGTATGTCCTAGCCAAAACTCAAAGCTATAATTACTTTATTTATTTGAGAGAGAGAGAGAGAAAGAGGCAAACAGAGAGAGAGAAAGATAGAAAGAGAATGAGCACACCAGGGCCTTTAGCCACTACAAATGTACTCCATATGCATGAACAAACCTAAAATGATGTAACAATGGCAAGTTTAACTACAGTAACACTCTGGCTTACATGGGCATCTGGCTTCTTTGGGTTCTGCAGAATTGAATCGGGGTTCGTAGGCTTCACAGGCTAATGACTTAATCACTAAGTCCTATCACCAGTCCTTTTCTCTTTATGTTTTAAGTAGAAATTTTGTATGAGTATATCATGGTTTGGTACCATCATTTCCCTTCTACATGCCCCCACTTCACTAAGAATCCTCCTCAGTGGGATTGCTACTATTCACTATGGAGTTGTGGGTTATTATGGTGAGAGGAACAGTCAGTAATTGTGTGTGGGGGGAGGGGGATGCCTCAGATATTGCCTCCCATCCTCTGGTTCCTCTGGCTCTTGTATTCTTTCTGGCCCCTCTTCTACAATATTCTCTGACCCTTGGAGTATTTGCTTTAAGTCTACTTTAGTGTTGAGCTCTCAGCAGTTTCTGAGTTTCTGCTTTGGTGTATTCTGAGTATCCTCAGTGTCTGAATCCATCACCCTGATGAAGGTTGTCAGGCTCAGTATGGAAGCAGCACTCTTGCTCATCCAGCCATTTACTCTATGGTTTCACTTGGGCCCTAGCTGCTGTGTAAGGGGCACTTCATTGGCTGACAGGGAATCAGCTATCTATTCTTGTTATGTTGGTAGATTTTGGTTGTTCTTGGTTCTTGCTGCTTTCTGAAAAAAAAAAAAAAAACAGATTATCCAAAGGATATTGAGATCAGGATAGGTTAAAGGGGATAAGCATTGTCAATTTAGGGAGATTTTGATTCTCATAGGTGTCAATAATCTTGGTCTTCATAGGAAACTTAGGATTGGTCTGATAGGATTCTTACATGGTTCCCAGTTCCAGCTATGGGTTCCATTCCACGAAGTGGTTCTCTTAGCTAATAAGTGATCCATTGGTTCCCTAGGCTATTTCCCACTATTTCATGGTGTGTACATCTTGTGCAGCATGCAAAGCTTGGGTAGTATCTCCTGGTTCTCTCTTTTGAACTTCTGTTCCTAACTGACACTCTCTCAAAGGACATAGATTTTCTCATTTCTCCTTCATTATGTCCTAAAACTATTTCTTAAATTGAAAGGTTTTACTGAGTGCCACACATAATTATCTTTGGTTTGAGACACCTTATTTTTAACATAAACAATAGGGCTGGAGAGATGGCTTAACAGTTAAAGTGCTTGCATGCAAAGCCTAAGGACCATGCTCTGCTTTCCAGATCTCATGTAAGCCAGATGCACAAAAGTGAGGCAAGTGTAAGGGCACACATTCCCACTAGGTGGTTCAAGCATTTTGAGTTTGATTACTGTGACTGTGACCCTGGCCTGCCAATGTTCTCTCTCTCTTTCTCTCTCTCGCTCTCTTTCTCTTTGTAAAATAATAAAAAATAAAATAACAAAATAAACAATATATCTGATAATTATAACATCCAAAACTATCCAAATGCTGAATTTTTAAAGAACTTAATTCTTTGGTAACGAATAGGGTCTATTATTTATCATCTACAGCAAAGAATCATCCTCCCCTTTTGTTGGTTGAGGGAGTTTGTGCTGCTAGAATCAAACTCATAGACTTATTCATGCTCATATACCACTGAGCTACATTCTCAGTCCTAACCTGATCCTTCTGATTGCACAAATCCACTCATCCATGTATTTTATTCTCCTCTACTCCTAAACTTAACATTGAGGTTGACTTAGATTTACTTTTTATTTGGGGTTTGCGGTTGACATAGCCTTTTTGCCATTAGCCCAACCTAACCTCAAACTCATTGTAAGCCTGCCTCCTAAGTGCTAGAAGTTCAGATGTGAGAAGTCATGCTGCACCAAAGAGATGCCTATAAATCCCAGTAGCTCACGAACTTAAACCGTCACTCAACCAATGGGATCACATGAAGCTGAAAAGTTTCTTTACAGACAAGCATACAATAAGCAAAGCCAATAGATTACCCACAGAATGGGAGAAAATATTTGTTGGTTATCCAACTGATAGAGGCTTAATCTCTAGAATCTACAAAGAACTCAAAAATATAAATAGTAAGAAGTCAAACACCCCACTCACAAAATGGGGCAAAGAGCTGAACAGGCAGTACACAGAGGAAGAAATACAAATGGCAAACATACACTTAAGAAAATGTTCATTATCCCCAACCATCAGAGAAATGAAAATTAAAACAACTATGAGATTCCACCTTACCCAAATAAGGATAGCAACCATCAAAAAATCAAATAAAAATAAATGCTGGCGATGATGTGGAGAAGTAGGAACAGTCATCCACTGTTGGTGGGAATGTAGGATGGTACAACCCCCTTGGAAAGCAATATGGAGACTTCTGAAAAAGCTGAGTATAGAGATATCAACAGACTCAGTTATTCCCTTACTAGGCATCTACCCTAAAACCTTCAAACCACAGGCTAGAGAGATTTGCTCAACCATGTTCGTAGCGGCTCAATTTGTAATAGCTAAGAGCTGGAATCAACGCAGATGTCCATCACTAGAAGAATGGATAACTAAGATGTGGTATATCTACACAATGGAATTCTATACAGCAGTAAGAAAAAATGACACAATGAAATTTGAGGACAAATGGTTGAACCTGGAACAGATCATTCTCAGTGAACTGACCCAATCACAGAAAAAAATCGCCACATACTCTCACTCATCTGCAGTACCTAACCTGAATCTACCCAAGATACCTTACATATCCAGCAAGCATCTTGTGGACTAAACTCTAGGCTGGAAGGGTAGGGAGGGGAGGGCATCAAAGGGGTGGGAAGCACAAATCTAGACCCAAATGGCAATGGTACCATAAAATTCTACCTACTAAAAGGCAGACCAAATGGCTGATCATTCACCATGACCTTACAGGGAACACCTGAAAGGCAAGAAACTGGAGAGGGTAGGATCAGGACTACCCTTAATCTTCTATTTTATTATTTTAAAACACTATCCAACACAGTCCTTCCTGTACATCAATCAGCCCAGATCAGCATTTATTTTGTACATTGTATGCATTGTACATTTTACTGTACATTCTTTTGGCCAATGTTCTCCTTCCCAGGTTAGTGGAGCTAAGGGTTACAGAAACCTTTCCATTGTATACTGTTGATATCCACCATTACATGCACATATTCTTTGTTTTACATTTTACCAGTAAGTAAATGCCAACATTTTGCAATATTTTTGATGTAGAAATCTCTTCTGATTTGATATATTCCATGCTAGATGGCATCAAGGTAGGAAGCTGAAAGTTGAAACATAGATTTAATCAGACTCAGAAATCTCTAGAATGCTCAGGCTACAAACAAGGCCAAAGGCCTCTCAAGTATCAGGTGGTTTCTAAAACTTACAGGATTCACAAAACCCCTTCCAAAGTCTTTATGTGGAGTAAGAACTACTTGAAGGAGAAGTTCTCCTTCAAGTTCTCAAACTAGCCAATCAACATGCATATTATGCAGTAAGGAATACACCTTTTGCACTTTTAAGGCATTACCAACTATGCTGTGAGGGACATATTTGGTGATACAAGTGCTTTGAGACATTTATGCTCCTGTAAGCACCCCTTACCCATACTCCATTGTCGGGAGACATAAAGCAAAAGCCTCTGCATTTTGCCTGGGCCTGTTTTTAAGTTGACTCATTCACCAGAAAGCTGGTCCATCCAGCTTGCAGTTAGGAATGTTGGGCTGCAGACTGTTCACAAAATCTTATCTTTTGCAAAAGGCCAGTTTATGATCAGGATGTCAAGCATTAAGGCAAGATTAGAAAAAAACCCGGATACATCTCCTCTAGGTTCCCTAAGATTAGATAAACACCCGTTTACATCTCCTCTTAGTTTCCTAACAATTCTGGCCCTAAATCACATCAGGCAGCTTACTCCCCCCTTTTCTTCCCCTATATAACCACTGTGTAAAAAATAAAATTAGAGACCTTGACCAAACACTCGGCTTGGTCTCCTTCCTTGTGTCTTTTTGCTTATTCCCATTCAGGTTGACTTCTCCTCGGGCCTCTGTTGAACCCCCGCCAGCTGGGGCAAGTGGCACCTGTATGTGGGGCTCAAGGTATGAAGAAAAACCTGAACATCGCTCGAGTGAACGGCTGTCCTCCTTTCGCTGGATTGCCACCCCGCCGGTGAGTGAAGATCCGCACAGTGATCACCACAGAAAGCCCGCCTGTGATACAGATCCGATTAAGGTAAGACAAGTGAAGCAGACTTTTAGGCAAACCATTTAAATGGATACTATTCAGTCAGATTTGCAAGACACAGGAATTGCGGGATTTATTTGTTGATTCTTCTAAACTCCTTTTCCATCTCTTTTACTTTCAGTTCATACCATCGTGTGGAATTGAAACGTAGTGACAGGGCAACTGAAGCCTCTTGGCCAGGGCTACCCTCTGGCATTGGCTGAAGGCCCCTAGCTCCCTGTGCGAATCCCAACAGCCCGTTCGGGCATTAGCAAAAGCCTCCTATCTAGCCTCTCTTCCTACCACCGAACCCAGTAATGCAACGACCAGTAAATGCACTTAGAGTGGTCGCCGGAATCTTAAATTTGTGGACAGGCTTGCATCAAGCCCTTGGGGAGGCCCCCGTGCTGGTTCTCCAGCCAGGAACGTTGCCCTCTGGTCTTGCTGTTTCTGCTCTTTCCTTTTTACCATGGGACAGACCCTAAGCAAACATGAACTCTTCATACAGGGTCTTAAAGACTCCCTCAAGACTCGTGGGGCAAAAGTTAAGAAAAAAGATCTTGTTCACTTCTTCCTCTTTTTATAAGACTTATGTCCATGGTTTTCCCAGGAAGGCACCATCGATGAAAAAAGATGGTGAAGAGTGGGAGATTGTTTAAAGGATTACTATAGGACATTTGGGCATGAGAAAGTCACGGTTCAGGCCTTTTCCTATTGGAACTTAATAAATGATGTCATCCAGGTCCACCAACCAGACATTTCAAAAATTGTTAGGGATGGAGAATCCTTTCTTAAAAATAATCTTAAATCTAGCCAGACCCCTCCCACTCATGAATTAACCTCCCGCCATCAGGATCCCCCTTCTCAGTGCCCCTCCGTCATTGTTCCCATGCCCGAGGATGACCCACCTGCCCCTAAATCTATTTATCCTATTCTCTCCAAAATCTACAGTTACTCCCCCCATTAATACCCCTCTTTCCCCAGATGAGAAATCAGAGCTACAGGATGAGGCTGCCAGATATCATAACCCTGACTGGCTACCTCCTACAGCCCCCATAGCAGATCCTCCACATTATCTTCACAGGCCTAAACCACACCGCTTCTGTGCCCCTGTAACTCTAGATTGTGATTTAGAGACCGTCACTCAACAGGCGACCTGCCAACTCTCCCTGGAGGCCCAATCACTAAAAACCCTCCTTGCAGTTAAAAAAGAAAAAGCCTCCTTACTTAAAAAACTCCATGACCTGGACCTGGAGATCCGTTCTCCTGCCCCTGCCCCAGCCCGACATACAGAAACTAAGATCAAACCCCCTAAAACCCTTCACGCATTTCCCATAACATGTGCTCAAGTTAAAACAAAAAACAATTCCTCAACCCACCTACCACCTGAGTCAAGCTCAGAGGAGGAAGGCTCTGAAAGAGAGGAAGCCTCTAAACAATCTTCCAGCTCAGATGATGACAGTGAGCCACATAGAGGAAAAAATATTATTGTTAAACCCCAGCAATACCACCATTTAAAATTTAAACATATCAAAGAATTAAAAAGTGCTGTTTCCTCTTATGGACCTACAGCTCCCTTTACCATGTCCCTACTAGAGGCCCTTAGTGATAATTGGCTTTCAGTCAATGATTGGAAAATGCTTGCCAAAGGTGCCCTAACATGAGGAGACTTCCTCCTCTGGCAGGCTGATTATACTGAGAGATGTCGAGATGCTGCCCGTCGCAATGCGTCCACTAGATCCTCTTCTAAATCCTGGACATTAGATAAACTTTTGGGCAATGCTCCTTATGATACTAATCAGGACCAGGCAAAATTCTCCCCTGGACTGCTCTCACAGTTCCAACATGCTGCCCTTAAGGCTTGGAAACATCTCCCATCTAAAGGATCGGTTGTAACTTCCTTGGCTAAGGTACGTCAAGGACCAAATGAGCCTTACAGCGACTACATTGGTCACCTCACTGAGGCCACAGAACGACTTATGGGAAGGGAAGAAACAGACAATGAATTCATAAGACATCTTGCCTTTGAAAACACCAATTCATCCTGCCAGGCAGCCATCCGCCCCTTCCGCCATGGCAAAAATATCTCTGACTTTATCCAATTATGTGCCGATGTGGATCCTGCCTCTCACAACATTGGGCTAGCCATAGGAGTGGCCTTAAAGGGCTTCACACAGGGAAATAACAATAAAACTTGCTTTAATTGTAAAAGGCCAGGTCATTTTTCCAGAGAATGTTCAGCCCCTAAGGCTGCACACCCACCTCCTTCCTCCCTCTGTCCACGTTGTAAGTGTGGCAAACATTGGGCCTCTGAATGTCGTTCCAAAATGGATATCCAAGGAAACCCCTTACCACCAAAACAGGGAAACTTGACATGGGGCCTACCCCAGGGCCCCCAGATGATCCCTGCACAGAACCCTGGGGCTATCAGGTTCGTCTCCCAGTCCACCCAAAATGCGACATCTCTGCCCTCTTCCGGGCAACCGCTGGCAGTGCAGGACTGGACCTCTGTTCCGCCTCCAGATCAATACTAACACCGGAGTTGGGAACGCAAATCCTCTCTACGGGAGTCTTTGGCCCCCTACCTCAGGACACTTTTGGCCTTATCTTGGGAGGTGCCAGTTCAACCATACAGGGCCTCACCTTTTCTCCAGGAGTTATTGATAATGACTATACTGGGAAAATTAAACTCATGGCTACTGCCCTTCAGGGCCCTATTACCATTCTTCCTGGCCAACGGATTGCTCAGTTAATACTATTGCCCCTCAATGATAAGGTGCCTTGCCAGAAACAAAAGAGAGGCCCCCATGGGTTTGAGTCATCAGATATTTACTGGGCACAAGAGGTCACTCAAACAAGACCCCTTCTTAAATTAAAGTTAAAATGAAAAACCTTTAAAGTCTTATAGACACTGGTGCAGATGCTACAATTATTTCCAGTAAAGACTGGCCTGCATCTTGGCCCTTTACAGTCTCCATGACACATCTTAAAGGAATAGGACAAACTTCTAATCCATTACAAAGTTCTGAAGTTATTCAATGGGAGGATGAGGAGGGCAACCAAGGCACCGTTCAACCTTATGTGGTCACAGGCCTGCCCATTAATCTCTGGGGCCAAGACATCCTCTCTCAAATGAAACTCATTATGTGCAGTCCTCATGAGTTGGTAGCTCACCAAATGCTTAATCAAGGCTTCCACCCAGGACAAGGATTGGGCAGACATTCTCAGGGAACAAAGGAGCCAATCCCAGTTACTATAAAGACTGATCGTGCTGGAATAGGCTACAAAAATTTATCCTAATGGCTGTTGACATGCCTGTACCCCATGTAGATAAGATATCCTGGAAAATAACAGAACCTGTATCGGTTGATCAATGGCCCTTAACTTCTGAAAAATTAGCTGCAGCCACGATGTTAGTGCAGGAACAACTTGCTGCAGGCCATATTGAACCTACCACCTCTCCTTGGAGTACTCCTATCTTTGTTATAAAGAAAAAGTCTGGAAAATGGAGGTTGGCATTCTCTTGGCCGGACCTGATCCCACTGAACTCCTTACTTGCTCTCAAGAGCTTTCTAGGGCCCTTACCAGAGCTGGTCTTCAGATAGCTCCTGAAAAAATTCAATTAAAACCCCCTTACTTATTCTTAGGCTTTGAACTTTTTCATAACAAAATTCTTTCACAAAAGATTCAACTTAGAACTGATCATCTAAAAACTTTAAATGGTTTTCAAAAACTCATAGGAGATATCAATTGGCTCAGGCCTTATCTCAAGCTAACTACTTGAGAGCTTAAACTCTTGTTTGACATCCTTAAAGGAGACCCAGACCCGTGCCTCCGGCCGCTCATTAACGGCCCCCGCCCTGGAGGCTCTGAAGATAGTGGAGGCTGCAATTCTGAGCCAAAGGGTCACTTTCATCTCTTATGAGGAGCCTGTTCAGGTCATCTGTGCCACTGACTTTACACCCACTGTGGTGTTCTGGCAGGAGGGGCCCCTCTTCTGGGTCCATTTACCCGCTTCACCATCCAAAGTCCTTACCCCTTACACCTCGTGGGTGGCAGAATTAATAAAAATTGGACGTGGCCAAAGAAGAAAAATATTTGGTAAGGACCCTGATAAAATCGTTCTTCCCTATTCCACTACCCAAATCCAGTGGTTATAACAAAATGATGATGACTGGGCAATATCTTGCACCTCTTTTTAGGGATCCCTTGATAATCATTACCCTGCTAACAAGCTTCTCCAATTTCTGAGAATTCAACCTTTTGTTTTTCCTACACTAGCCTCTCCCCGACCCCTTCCCCACGTCCCCCTAGTTTTCACTGATGGCTCCTCTAATGGAATGGCAGCCTTCCCTGTAGACAATCAAACCACTTCCCTGAAATCCCCATTCCACTCTGCTCAACTGGTGGAGCTTTTGGCTGTTTTACAGGTTTTTCAACAACTTCCAAATACTTCCTTTAATCTGTATACTGATAGTGCTTATATTGCTCAGTCCATCCCTCTTTTGGAGACTGTACTATACATAAAACCCACTACCAATGCCACCCCTCTGTTTTTCTCCATTCAGCAATGCATACATTCTAGGCAACATCCTTTTTATGTAGGCCATATTCGTGCTCATTCTGGACTCCCTGGGCCTCTAGCCACAGGCAATGCCATGACTGACAAAGCCACCCAGTTTGCCTTCCTTGTTGAGCTCGATCCTGTGGCCCAGGCCAAAGCAGCTCACTCTGTACATCACCTTAACGCTCAAACCTTGTGTCTTCTTTTTAAAATCACTAGGGAACAAGCCCACCAGATAGTCAAACAATGCACAAACTGTGTCACCCTCCTACCCATCCCCCACTTGGGCGTGAACCCTAGGGGATTAATTCCCAATGAGATCTGGCAAATGGATGTAACACACGTTCCCTCATTTGGTAATCTTAAGTACCTCCACATCACTGTGGACACTTTTAGTGGATTCATCTTTGCCAGCCTCCATGCTGGAGAAGCTTCAAAAAATGGCATTGCTTATGTACTCAATTGCCTTGGTGTCATAGGAAAGCCCCAAATTATTAAAACTGATAATGGTCCTGGATATACTGGAAAAAAATTCCAAAATTTCTGTTATCAACTACAAATTAAACATATTACAGGCATACCATACAATCCCCAGGGTCAAGGAATTGTTGAGCAAGCCCATCAAACTATTAAACATACCCTCCAAAAATTAAAAATGGGGGATTTATATCCCATAAAAGGCTCTCCAAAAAATATCCTTCATCATGCCTTGCTTGTCCTAAACTTCTTAACCCTTGACGCTCAAGTAAATTCAGCTGCTGATAGCTTTTGGCACACAAATACAAAAAATACCTTTGCCAAAGCTGTGTGGAAAGATCCTTTAACCTTGAAATGGAATGGCCCAGGCCCTTTACTCATTTGGGGCCGAGGATTAGTATGCTTGTTTGACACCAAAGAAAATGCTGTGAGATGGCTATCAGAGAGACTTGTGAAACAAGTTGATGATCCTCCAATGACATCTCACATATCCAGGGAAGAAACACTTCCCTGAGAAAATCTCCTTTATTCCCTGACAGGGCAAAGCTGGAAGGACCTCAAGACGACTCTGCCCTGGAGGACACAGCTAACCTACTGGAGAGGTCCAACTCCCATTCACACTGTGTTTGGCATCGTTGAGCCATCCCTGGAGGATACAGGCTCGTCTGGCCATCAAGGGCACATAGCTCTCTATTGGGCCCTCTGTGTCTGTGCTGTGCTCATGTGTCTATGTGTTGTGCCTGCTTTAATCCTGCAAACGCTTCTTCCTGGACATATATAACACAATGACAACTTTCACCTGGTGCCTGCTGCTACCGCTACATCTCCCAGCTGCTTGGCCCTCCACATGCCCATTTGCCTGGCGATTTTATCTCACAGAAAACTGGGCCTCTTTTGATCAGACATGACACTATGGACACGTTTGGGCTACTGCTGACTGTCCTCCCACAGGCTGCGCCAAACCTATTTTATTAAATTTTACAGACTTTGAAAACCACCCAAATAAGATCGCTCCTATCCTATGCTTCCTCTATGATCAAAAACACAATAAATGCAAAACCACTTGGGTTGAGGAAAGCTCCAGGTGCCCTTGGCACTAATGTACCATTTGGAGTGCTTCCGTCCCCACCAAGGGTCAAATCCCGGGCTCCGGATGGTCTGGCCATAAATTCTGGTGCACTAACAGTGGGTATTCCCTCATCATCTGGGATCCCTGGAACTTGTGTTGGACCTCCATGGTCCAAGGGGTCATGTATATGACCAGAAGTGAAACATGGCCCTCTAGCAATATCTATATTTGGCGTAGCCTTGTCCAAGTTCAGTCCATGGCACACTCTAACATACTACAAGCTGAACAAGAACTCTCCTCACGGTTATCCTCTGCATCCCACCCCTTTTCCTGGCTAACCCTGCTCAGAGAAGGCCTAATGGTTGCTAAAATAACAAAAATTGGTAACCTCACTGCTTGTTTTCTATGCGCTGCCCTCAGGCGACCCCCTCTTATGGCTATCCCTTATTCTGCCCTCCTTAATCTTTCCTCTACCCCAGGGCATACCATTAACCCCATCCCAGAAGTTCCATCATTTTATGACTTTCTACATGACAAATTCCCCTTTTGCTATGGAGGCAATTCTCCCCTCTGCAATAAGACTCTCTCCCTTAACTCCTCCACACTCTATGCCCCTCCAGGGTTCTTTTTTTGGTGTAATGGAACCCTCTACAAAAATATCTCCAGACCCCCCTCTGACCAACTTTGCCTTCCAGTAACCTTAGTGCCACAGTTGATGCTTCGGACTCCTGCCGAACTTTTGGAGCCAACTTTCCATCCTGCCTATCGTCAAAAGAGAGCTGTCTTCCTCCCCTTTGTGGCAGGTATCTCCCTGGCAGCCTCCACAGTGGCTGCCGGCCTTGCCAGAAGAGCCCTAGGCAACTCCCTGGCCTCTACAGCACAATTATCCCAACAATTCCAATTAGCCATAGAAGCTTCTGTTGAGTCCCTCTCCTCCTTACAAAGACAGGTAACATCAATCACCCAAGTAGCCTTACAAAATTGGCGAGCACTAGATCTGTTCACTGCAGAAAAGGGAGGCACTTGCCTCTTTTTGGGAGAACAATGTTGCTGTTACATTAATGAGTCAGGTCTAGTAGAAACCCAAGTAAAAAAATTACATAAGGTCAGCCTAGATCTCCAAAAATTAAAATTTTCATCAGCTGCTGATGACTGTTGGAAGTCCTCCATGTTTACCCTCCTCATGCCCCTAATTTGACCCATAATTAGCATCATCCTCATATTCACACTGGGACCACTTTTAATCAGCAAGCTCGTCCACTTCATCAGACAACAGGTCGACTCCCTTACATCCCGGGCGATCCAAATCCACTCTCATCGACTGGGCCTGATTGATCAGGGCTTCAATGTGTCAGGTGAATCCCCTCCTTTAGGAGCTGCATAGGATTCAGACCTATTCGTATCGGCTGACAATAAAGTGAGTACAATATGGGCACCAACATGGGTGTGAGGCAAAGCACCGCAAGGGAAGGTCCCTTTCTGACCGCTTCTGAATTCCCTGAGAGAAAAACCTGACTTGCATGGAGGTTGGTACCACACCTATTATGATCACATAGGCCCTGCCTCCCCTCCCCAAAAGGTACCAAGGGCCAAGATTGTGGGACCAAAAAATGATATCCCAAGGGAGGAGTCAGGTCAATTCTCCCCTAGTTGGTTAAAGCCCACCCCTGAATAGTGAGCCTCCCCCCTCTTTTGTATAAAAGAAGGGAGGAGATGTCGGGAGCCATAAAGCAAAAGCCTCTCCATTTTGCCTGGGCCTGTTCTTAAGTTGGTCCATCCAGATTGAAGTTAGGAATGTTGGTCTTCAGACTGTTTACAAAATCTTATCTTTTGCAAAAGGCCAGTTTATGATCAGGATGTCAAGCATTAAGGCAAGATTAGAAAAACACCGGGATACATCTCCTCTAGGTTCCCTAAGATTAGATAAACACCCAGTTACACCTCCTCTTAGTTTCCTAACAATTCCGGCCCTAAATCACATCAGGCAGCTTACTCCTCCCTTTCTTCCCCTATATAACCACTGTGTAAAAAATAAAATTAGAGACCTTGACCAAACGCTCGGCTTGGTCTCCTTCCTTGTGTCTGTTGGCTGATTCCCATTCAGGTTGACTTCTCCTCGGGACTCTGTTGAACCCCACAGGCCGGGGCACTCCTTTAAGTAACCACAATAAACTAATTGGTTTACCAAATTCAACTTTGATATAAGTATTAACTTGGTGTGTTGTAGGTGCCAATTTCTTCTTATCTCCCCAGGAAATATTTAATGCAATAAGTGCTGCCTGCAGGGACGAGTAAAAGAAATGTTGAGTTGGCAGTGAATGGTTTCAAGGCCCTTCAGTGGTTTCTGAGATGTACAAATGATACTGCTTCATCTGGGGTGGAGTTTCTGCAGGAGCCATCTTAATATGGTTAACTTTAACCAGGCTTATGAGATGGTACCTTCTTTTATAAAATTTTATTTTGATTTATTTATGTGAGAGAGAGGGAGGGAGAGAGAGAGAGAATGGGCATCTCAGGGTCTCCAGCCACTGTATACAAACACTAGATGCATGCAGCACTTTGTGCTTCTGGCTTAAGTGGGTCCTGGGGAATAAAACCTGGCTCCTTTGGATTTTCAGACAAGTGCTTTAACCACTAAGCCATCTCTCCAGCCCAGATGGTTTCTTCCTGTTGAGCTGGTTGTTTCTGTCTAGGATAGATGATAGGATATTCAACCTAGGCCCAGTTGCCTGTGAGCAGAATGTTCTCAGAGGGATGTGAGGGTGGCATTCATTCTCTAAGTTGCATGTAGTACCACACGTACTTGATGAGCGGGGTCCATCATGTGAATGCTGGGATATACAGGCACTGTTTGAAGATGTAGAGCAAATATGGAAGTCCTTGAGATAACATTCAAAGGCTCTTCAGGGGTTAGGGTAAAAGAAAGCTGCTCGAGAGGTAATTTGGTCATTGTTATGGGTAACAATAAACACACTTGAGGTCAGGATGGTTGCTCAGATGCTCATGGGGAACTTGACTATATAAGAAGGAAACTACAAATGGAAAATGACATACTGCTGTCATCCTCCATGTTGGCCTATGGTTTTGCAGTAAACTGGATGAGAGAGAGAACAAGAAGGAAGTATTAAATTGCCATTACTAATAGCTGTGTACAAAGAGGGAAAGGATGCCATTTAGATCTATGCTAAAGAGCACTTCCTGGGATGCAAAAATTTGTAATGCATGGGGATAGAAGAATGTTAAAGAAGAAGAGGAAAAATAAAATGATGAGGAGGGCTGGAAGATAGCTCAGTCACTGAGACACTTGCCTAAAAAGCTTACTGATTTCCCAGTGCCCATATAAATCCAGATGAACAAAGTGGCACATACATTTGTAGTTCATTTATAGTGGCATGACCATTCTCTCTCTTTTGCGTGTGCTCTCTCTCTCTCTCTCATGCAAATAAATAAATAAAATATTTTAAAAATGATAAGGTTAGAACTAATATTGAGTGTGAGTATTGTGCTTTGCAGTTCCTTAGGCCAGACAGAAGTATACTTGCCAGAGAGTTAAGAAAAAAAATTAATGAGGGACCTCAGCACTTATGTGGGTCTTTTGTCATTTTCTAAACCATATGGTGGAACGTGAGGTAGGATTGATTCTAGATGATTTGATGTTGGGGGATCACCATCGAAATTGTGTTTGTGAAGAGCTGATATATCAAGAGTGAGTAAAGACAAGAAAGCCTGCAAAGGTTGATTGTCTTAGGTACTTGAAAGTGAATGTGGCAAGATTTGTGTTGAGTTGGGTTTTCTAGAGCAATTATTGACAGGAAAATGAAGGTGGCGCTTGACAGCACTTTGGAAGCCTGAATGATCATTTAACACACTGGGGATACTAAGATTTGTGCCAAGACCCCTGACCAGGAGCCAAGACCCCTGGTCACCCCGGAGTCACCCAGAGAACTGCCACAGAAGCTGAGACACTGGAATGTAAAAGCACCAGTTTCTTTATTGCAAGCCTAGGCTTGGGCTCCATCCACATAGTCTGGCACAGAGGTAGGGAGGGAGAAAGTGCCTTTCTTTTGGGGGAAGGAGTTCATATAGGAATTCAAACAAAGAAGTAGGGGATAGATACATGATTGGTTGATTTAAACAGTTCTGATTGGCTTGGGGTTTCAGGGGACAAAGTTGGGGGCAGGAGCTAGGGGCACTCCAGGCAGATGAAGTAATCTCCATTGTCCTTGAAGTGGAGATTCCTCAGTTTCTTATCTAAGCAGGTGGTCAGAGGCCAGAGGCCCCCCAGCAGTGGAGTGTTTCTGCAATGTCCTTGAAGTGGAGATTCCTCAGTTTCTTTAGGGGGAAAGGCAGCAATTGAGCAAGCAAGCAAAGTTTACAGAAGCAAAAGGTCAGCACATTAGCCAGCTAGTTCTGTATCTAAGTCAGGCCTGGGCCTCTTTACTTAAAATGGTTATATTTGGTCTCTCACTAAGGAGATGATTACTGAACCCAACTATGCCTGATATTGTGAAAAAAAGGATCTCTTGTGCAGTGGGAACTCTGACAGCTGCTTCCTTGATGAGGCTGCCAAGATTGCCTGCAAATGAGGACCTTGCAGGGTTACTGATGGTCCAACATTGAGTTACTGATTTATTCTCCTAATAATGTGCCAACTATCTAGGCTTGGGTGGATGCTACAACCAGTTAGGCTTTGGCTTTTAGATTGTTACTTTGATCTGCTGCCTGGATCCTATCTATGGGCACACAGACATTTGTTTATATAACTCCAGGAAAAGTTTAATGCAACAGCACCCAGTTAGAGTCAAGAGACTCTAGATAATATTTTAATAGTAGTCAATTCCTCAAAAAGGGTTATTGCTTCCTTCTATTTTATTCCCATCTTTGACTGCTTGATTGCTATTTCATTCCAGGTCTTTCTATTGAAACATAGGGATGATAAAGTGATATAAGGAACACCATAAGCCACTGTGGTAGAAGGAAACTTTGAAATCCATTATTTGCCTCTTAAAACCTAAGTCCAGAAGTGGCACACATAATTTCTCCTCATAACTCATTAGTCAAAGCAAGACATGTTTAACTCTATGAAAAGAGTAGTTATACTATGTGCTGAGGGAACTTGAATGACCACCAAATTAAAAAAAAAAAACATTCAAATAATTACTAGCTTAAATTACTAGTAAAACATGGTATTGTCTTTTATGCAAAATTATGTGCAAATATTTAATTTTCAAGGATAAACTGATCTCATGTTCATGAGAAATGACAATAGACTGAGTGTGCAATATTTAATAATTTATTCTACAAACTAATTAAAGAATATTTGAAAGTAGTCTGTGGTAGTTTGAATGTATGTCCTCCATTGTAGTTGTTTGAATTTCTGTCCCCAAATAGACTCAAAATAAAGCTTGTAGCTGGGATTTCCAGCCACTTGGCTGGAAGATGTATTATTGTGGGTAGATACTGGGGTTCAGCCCTAAGGTATTATTGAATTCCAGCCTAAAGATGTACAGAGTGCTTGAGCTCTGCCTGGGGTTCAAGGTATATGCTTGCTTTTGATGTTGGTGATGGTTTCTTCTTTCTCTGTGTGGATCTGTAAAATGAGGCCAGCTTCTTCCACAATTATGGAGTTGACCCTGGATCTGTAAGCCTGAAATAAATCCTTTCCTCCTATAAAACTATAAGTGGTCTGAAGGTGTATCTCAGCACCCACAGACTCAGGTGTTTTACAAAGCTTGTTACTTGGATTTCTAGCCACTGGGCTGGAAGAGGTGTCACAGGGAGGAGATCTGAGTTTCAGCTTAAAGCTGTGCAGGGGGGTTTTACTCCTGGGTTTGCTTTCTTGTGGTGTTGGCTGGTGGTGGTTTCTCTCTGCTTGGATTTATGAATGAGACACAGCTTCTTCCTCCATTTGATAGAACTTCCCCTGGATCTGTAAACTTTAAGTAAGTCCCTTCCTCCCATAAACTGGTGTTGTTTGGAAGTTCATTCCAGCAACACAAAGCTGACGATAACAGTGTTTTTTGTTTGTTTGTTTGTTTGTTTTTACCATAAGGGCTAATAAATATCCAAATTTAGGTAAATTTTGCTTAGCTGTTTTAATTGGTGAAAGTTTTCATTCATTTATAAATAATGGTTATGAATGTTAATACTATGCTATATAACAATTACAAAGCAATACCTAAACTAATGCTTAGCTCTCAGATTTATACATCGTGCATTTGTAAGTTCTTTGATGGTTTTCTTGTATTGAGCTCTTTATTGGGGTGCTCACTAACCCACTGAAAAGTGTCATGATATAAAAAAAAATTAATTATGCAGTCACAGTTCATGGAAGTGACCTTATATTTGCAGTTATGTTTACACCTATCTGTGTCAGTCCTTGAGAAAATGGAAGGACACAATTACAGTCAGAAAACTCCTGAGATTTACTCTGGGTAACAATTAACAAAATGAGGGATAGTTTATGTGTATTTCCTTAGCCGTGTGCCACCACGCCTGGCTCTGCTTTTTAGTTTGCATAGGAACAGCTTCCAATGAAATTATTTGATGTATTATTCTAAGAGGCCACAGGGGACCTTTGGTAACCTTGTCTTAGAGTACCACATCCCAAGTCAGTAAACATTTTATTGCTTATCCTCATGCATGGGTGCACTGAGGCTTAGTGTCCAACATCATTTAGTATTTTTTTTTCCATATGTTCTTAGTCACATACTTTAATGGGCATCACGATATATGGTTAAGTAGTCTCGGTGACATCTGATAGCAGTCTTTGAGCTAATAAAAGGAACAACATTTTAAGAAAAGAATGAGCAAACCCTAGCTGTGGAGCAAGAAAAAGAACATCATAAAAGATTTAAAAGCAAGGTATGGCATTCCTGGTCCAGAAGCCATTTACAACAGCAATAAAATCTGTTTCCAACTCTATTGTGAATGATTGTCTCTGGGATATGCGCATCAATTTGTTTAGGTAAATGGCATAGGACTATCATTTAAGAATGAATTTTTAAGATTGTGTTTCTTGAATATTGCAAAAGAAATAAATTTTAAAAAGAATATTAGTAGTGCAGAATAAGAGAATTTTTCAGAGAAGTTTCTCCCAGTCTACATGAAGATAACAACTTAACACGTTTAATGCAAGCTACTAACATTACTGTTCATATTGTCTAATTCTAGACATTGTCCTTAGCTTTTTAGTTTTTGGCCTTTCAAAATTAGTCCAGATGGGTTACTTAAGTACATTTGTAACTTCCTAAATGAAAAACAAGAAACTTCTAGTGATATTCCTCACTCAATTCTTGTCTGAAATATAAAGTTTCCAGCCGGGCGTGGTGGCGCACGCCTTTAATCCCAGCACTCGGGAGGCAGAGGTAGGAGGATTGCCGTGAGTTCGAGGCCACCCTGAGACTCCATAGTGAATTCCAGGTCAGCCTGGGCTAGAGTGAGACCCTACCTCAAAAAACCAAAAAAAAAAAAAAAAAAAGAAATATAAAGTTTCTTATTTTTATTCACAAAATACTTGATGCATTTTTGTATCCTGATATTTTTCACAACTTTAACTTTAGTTATTCTCATGAAATATGATTACATGAAGATTTTAAGTGTAGGATATATATGCACACACATACAGACTTTGAAGCTAATCCTAACTAAAATTTTATGGCAACTCAACCAATGGGAAATTTTTCATTGAAGAGATAATATATGGAGAGGAATTGAGTGCAAAAAATATTAACTTAGAATGTGGATCTAAAAATAACAAAGCAATGCATGTAAATTCATAAAAACTGACGAAAGTCTGTATGGCAGTCACCAGAATCATAATCATAAGCAAAAGTCCCACTCTGGTTATAGCTTTGTTTAGCACAGAAATGAGAAAACATACCTTTTATACATAATCAGTTGACATTGAAGAAAAAAGAAAGAGGGTCTCACATAGCTGAGAAAAATCACATTTATTTTGGAATCTTTTCCTTTTTTTTATACATTGATCCAGTGAGAACTGCTTTGTACCATCAGGTGAGGCACAAAAATGGACCTTTGGGCCCTAATAATCTTGAGCCCTGACTCCTGATAATCTCTTCCCAACTGCTTCACTTTGGGACTTGTTCTTCCATTTTCATGTCTTTTATGGCTCATTTGAACTATTAGAAATAAATTGAAATAATATGGACTTTGATTTTTGCCTAATAGAGATGTTTGGATTAAATTTACACTAATAACAAGCGAAGAATATCTGTAAGCTGTACAGAGAAAGCTGGCACTAGAAGCTACACATGTTGTGTCTTGGATAATAAGGAAAAGCACTAACTGTTATCTTAGTTTCTTGTAGGGAACTTTTTGCTTGCCTAGTTCAATTAAGATTTCAAACATATGACTCAAAGAAAGATGATTTACCTAAGAGTGGCTCTAAATTAATGCAACAGTTTTATGTTTTATTATCTCCATTCAATTGACTATTAGTACATGATTGATGTGATAAGAAGAGTTTGATGTTTAATACTGAAGTCCTGTTAGAGATTTATGTACATGAGGGCTATCATAAGACAGGTGAGTCACTGGAGACTTTTCCAGAGGGCCCCTCTGGGGAACTCCAGCTGACTAGAATCTGAATAAAGGTCTTTTGGTCTGTCTGAACACATGGCATGTGCAATAAGTCCACAAGGAATCACATGAAAGAACATGTTCCATGCCTGGTCAGAAGTGACTCCAGAACCTTACCTGGAAGGTGCACTTAAGGGCTTGAACTATGAACTACACCAAAAGCTATGGATCAGGAATTTTTCACACATGTGCAAGGTAAAATCTAGGCCATTAATGAAGCACTGGACAGAAGGTCTCATTTGTCAATTATTAATTAGCATACTTTTCTAACCAAACTACATCTCTACTATGCAGCCTTCTAGAAGAGATTTTAGGAAAATGAGTCTTAAAACAGCATTTGTGGCAAACCTAGTCTATCCATCAAATTTCTGAGAATAACTGAGCTAGATACTGGTGGCCACCTTCTTCCTGCAGGCTTTTGAGATCATCATAGCACAAGTAAGTTGCCATTTTTGGCACACCTATTTTAAGACTGTGTGTTTGTGTGTGTGTGTGTGTGTGTGTGTGTGTTTAAAACAATGCTTACACTTATATTAGGAAAATGTAGACAGACTATTTCAAAATGCTTTTGTTTTTCCTGTTCTTCTTGTTTATCTTCTTGTTTATCTTCTTGTTTTCCTCCTCTATTGTTTCTTTCTCCTCCTCCTTTTACTTCTTCAAGAAAACCATATTTTCAAAGTTTTTTGTCTCAGTAAGTCCTAGCTGAAAACCAGGTATCTGAGAATTAAAGGCTTTTAATGGAAAGAAAACTATTAGGTGATCTTTTAAAAATACAGTTGCTGCTTTGCAAACTTGTTTATGTAAAGCTTATAAGTAATATTTTGGTTTAGTTGTGTTTTATAATTCAGGGGGAGAAAATGTCAGCAATATGTGTCTTCATTACTTTCAAAGGTCAAAAACCTCTCTTTAGTGATTTCTAAGGTGATTCCATAGATCCCATCACAGGCTTCAATGGAAGCACAAAGTATACAAGTCATGATCATTTTCCTGTAAGAGTCAAGGACTGGTGGAAAACTCAGGTAACCCATAACCCTGTAGGTCAATCAAATTTTTTAGTTATAATTTACTGACTTACTAAATCACTGAATTCTACATTTATTTATTTATTTATTTATTTTTATTAATTAGTCTTTTACTCAGTGAATGCAATGAAGTTGGTACCGTTGTTAGGCTCATCCATGTCCAACCCCTCCCCATGGCCCCTCCTTGTTGAGGTATATGGGTTATGCATTGTGGAGTTAGCTCACAGTTTTGGGTAGGAAGAAATGTCTCTGTATATCATGACCCAATGTGTGGCTCTGACATTCTTTCCACCCCCTCTTCCACAAAATTTCCCTGAGCCATGTTGGGTTCATTTTGGGTCTGCTTCAGTGATGAGGTGTTGGGAGCCTCTGTGTCTCCGGATCTCTGATTTGGTAGGAGTTTATTGTTCTCTGTGTTGATCCCTGTCACTGTTGTGCTGGTACCAGGTTCACCAAGAAAACAGCACCCTTGCTTGTTTCACCAATTATTCTTGGTTTCAGCTGGGGCCCTTTTGAGGCATGATGGAGTGGTTCTTTCCTTAGGAACTGCATCTATCTGAAAAAGAGAAGCAGATTCTCCAATGGAGAATGAAGTTAGCACCAGATAAATGGGATACCTTCTTTATTTTATGATATAATTTAATAGGTGTAGGCCCTCTTGTAACCAACAATTGGTGGTAACTTGATAATGGAGAGCAGGCTGATGTTCAGATATGGTTCTGACTTGTTTCTTAGCTCCAGCTATGGATCCGGTTCCACTGAGTGGATCAGTTAGCCAAATCTAGAGCAGTTGGCTTCCCAGCATGGCTTTGCACCACTATTACACTTGTGTGAGCAACACAACAGGTTATTTGCTGCTAAGTAGGTTAGACCATGAGTTGCTGGGACAAATATTGGTCATTTTCCCCCACTCACCATGTAGCACCCCTCTATCTGGGAACTGACTCTTTTCCAGCTTCCAGCCATGTCACTCCATGTGACGTGTCAATGACATATGGTGTCTGAAGCAGTAGGTTCTTATTACTAACCTTTGGTGGGTCATCAAGTACTCTGATAGAAATCTGTCATTCTTTTAGGAAACCTTGTAGGTCTCTCAGATAAAAAGCTCATTGTGGACGATAGCCACCTGCTGGTACAGTGCCAACTAAGAAAAGGAAGAAAAAGATAACTAATATAAAAGAGTTAGAAAGAGAGGGAGAATTAGAGAGAGAAAAACTGTAGAAGATTAAGGTCAGTCTTCATCTTATCCTCTCCAATGCCTTGTGACTCAGGTGTTCCTTCTAAGGGCCTGGTGAAGGTTCAACCATTTGATCTACATTTTAGGATATAGAATTTTATGGTACCATTGCTGTTTGGGTCTAGATTTGTGTCTCCATTGCCCTCTCCTCCCTTCCCCACCCACCCTATTGTCTAGTCCTCGAGATGCTTTCTGGGTATGTAAGGTATCTTGGGTAGATTCAGGTTAGGTGCTGTAGATGAGTGAGACTATGCAGCGATTTACTTTCTGGGATTGGGTAAGTTCACTGAGAATGATCTGTTCCAGGTTCAACCATTTTTTCCTCAAATTTCATTGTGTCATTCTCTCTTACTGCTGTGTAGAATTCCATTGTGTAGATATACCACATCTTACTTATCCATTCTTCTAGTGATGGACATCTGGGTTGATTCCAGCTCTTAGCTACTATGAATTGAGCTGCTATAAACATTGTTGAGCAAATCTCTCTAGCCTGTGGTTTGAAGGTTTTCGGGTAGATGCCCAGTAAGGGAATAAGTGGGCATGTTGGTAACTATAGTCAGCTTTTCCAGGAGTCTTTACAATGCTTTCCAAAGTGGTTGTACCATCTTACATTACCACCAACAGTACATGAGGGTTCCTAATTCTACACATCCTCACCAGCATTCATTTTCATTTGATTTTTTGATGTTTGCTATCCACACTGGGGTAAGGTGGAATCTTATCGTTGTTTTAATTTGAATTTCCTTGATGATTAGGGGTGATGAACATTTTCTTAAGCCTGTATTTGCCATTTGGATTTCTTCTTCTGTGAACTGCCTGTCCAACTCTTTGTCCCATTTTGTGAGTGGGTTGTTTGATTTTTTATTGTTTAGGATCTTGAGTTCTTTGTAGATTCTAGAAATAAGACCTCTGTCAGTTGTATATTCAGCAAATATTTTGACCCATTTTTTGGGTAATCTATTGACTTTGTATGCTTGTCTGTGAAGAAACTCTTCAGCTTCATGTGATCCCATTGGTTGAGTGACTATTTAAGATCCTGTACTACTGGGGTTTTGTTCAGGAAGTCTTTTTCCATTCCTATATCATGCAATGATCCTCCTATATTTTCTTCCAGTAGTAGCCAACTTTCTGGTCTCATATTGAGGTCTTTGATACACTTGGACTTCAGTGTTGTGCATGACGAGATGTGTAGATCAAGTTTTAATTTCATGCATATGGTTATCCAGTTTGTGAAGCACCATTTGGTGAAAATTTTGTCTTTTCACCAGCCTATATTGTTAGGGCATTTGTCAAATAACAAGTAGCTGTAGTTGCTTGACCCAAAGTCTGGGGTCTAAAGTTAATTCCATTGCTGTATACTCCTTTTTTATGCCCATACCATGCTGTTATTATTACTATGGCTTTGTAATATAGCTTTAGATCAGGTATGGTAATACCTCCAGAGGTATTTCTTTTGCTGAGGATATGATTGGATATCTGAGGCCTTCTGCCTTTACTTATGAACTTTGAGATCATTTCTTTCTATCTCCATGAAGAACAATGTTGGGATTTTAATTGTCTTTGCATTAAATCTGTATATTGCCTTTGGTAGGATTGGCATCTTCACAATGTTAATCCTGCCTATCCAGCAGCATGGGAGGTCTTTCCATTTTCTCAAGTCCTCCTCAATTTCTTTTTTGAGTATTTTAATATTTTCTTGTATAGATCTTTCACTTCCTTGGTTAACATTATTCCAAGGTATTTTATTTTATTTTGTTGCTATTGATAATGCAAACCATGTCCCTTATTTCTTTCTCATTACCTTGTCATTTGCATATAAAAAGGCTATTGATTTTTGTGCATTGATTTTGTATCCTGCTACTTTGCTAAAGGAGTTAATCATCTTCAAGAATTTTGGGATGGATTCTCTCAGATCTCTTACATATAGAATCATGTCATCTGCGAATAGAGCTAACTTAACTTTTTCCTTTCTAAATTGTATCCCTTTTATTTCTTTCTCCTGTCTTATTGCTTGAGCTAGGACTTCCAGTACTATATTGAAGAGCAGAGGTGAGAGTGGACAACCCTGTCTTGTTCCTGATCTTAATGGGAGTTCCTCCAGTCTCTCTCCACTAAGTATTATTTGGGTTTTTGGTGCTTTGTATATATCCTTTATTATGTTAAGATATGAACTGACCATGCCAATTCTCTCCAAGGTTGGGATCAGAAAGTCATGTTGTATTTTGTCAAAGGTATTTTCTGCATCTATCGAAATGATCATGTGGTTTCTGTGCTTAACCTTGTTTATATGGTGTATGGTATTGACAGATTTCTGTATGTTCAACCACTCCTGGATTCCAGGGATGAATCCCACTTGATCAAGGTGGATAATACTTTTGATGTGTTGTATTATTTGGTTAGCAAGGATTTTGTTCAGGTTTTTGCATCTCAGTTCATCAAAGGAATAGGCCATTAGTTTTCTTGTGGCATCTCTGCCTAGTTTTGGAATTAGGGTGATACTAAGTTCATAGAAGGCATTGGGGAGCTTTCCCTGTTCTCCAATGGTGTGGCATAGTTTGAGAAAGATTGGCTTGAGTTCTTCCATGAAGGTCTTATATAATTCAGCTGAGAAGCCATCTGGTCCTAGACTCTTCTTTTGGGGGAGGTTTTTTATTACCTGTTCAATCTTGATAAGTGATAGGTTTGTTTAGGAGATTAGTCTGCTCTGAGTTTAGCTTTGGTAGATGGTATGTGCCCATGAATTTATACATTTCCTCCACATTATCCTGTTTTGTGGAGTAGAGGTTTTTGAAATAAGTCCTGATGGTTCTCCCAATGTCATTATATCTGATGTGATCTCTTCTTTTTTAGTTCAAATTTTGTTAATTTGAAACATCTCTTTTTTGTGCTTGATCAAATTGGCCAGGGATTTGACAATCTTATTTATTTTTTCAAAGAACCAGGTCTTTGTTTCATCTGTTTTCTTAGTTTCCAATTCATTAATTTCTGCTCTGATCTTAATTATTTCTTTCCATCTGGAGCTTTTTGGGTTGGGTTGTTCTTGCTTTTCCAGTGCCTTTAGGTGGATGGTTAGGTTATTGATTTTGGGATCTCTCAGTCTTTATTAGGAAGGCATTTAGTGCTATGAATTTTTCCCTGAGGACCACCTTCATTGTGTCCCATAAGTTTTGGTATGCTGTGTTCTCATCATCATTCATTTCTAGAAATTTCACAATTTCATTTTTTATTTTGTTCAGTACCCATTTATTGTTTAAAAGTGTGCTGTTCAGTTTCCAGGAGCTGATAGGATTCTTGGCGGGTCTTTTGTTGTTACTTTTTAGCAATATACCATGGTGATCTGATATCATTCATGGAATTATGTTAGTATTCCTAAATATATGGAGGCAGGCTTTGTGACCCAGTATATGATCTATTTTAGAGAATGTTCCATGGGCTGTTGAGAAAAATGTGTAGTCTGTGGATTTGGGATGGAATGTTCTATAGATGTCCATTAGGTCTAAGTGATCTATGGTTTTGTTGAACTCTCTTACTTCCCAGTTGAGTTTCTGTTTGGATGATCTATCTATTACTGATAATGATGTATTTAAGTCCCCAATTATGATGGTGTTGCTGGTTATTTCTGTTTTATTTTCAAGTAGGTTTTGTTTTATGAACTGTGGTGCCCCTGTGTTTGGTGCATAAAGATTTATGATTGTGATATCCTCTTGATGGATTGTTCCCTTCATAAATAGGTAGTGGCTTTCTTTGTCTGTTTCGATTACTTTTGGTTTGAAGTCTATTTTATCTGATATTAATATAGCTACACCTGCTTGTTTCTTATTCCTGTTTTCTTGTAATATTGTTTCCTACCCTTTCACCCTGAGGAGGTGTCTGGTTTTAGTGTTGAGTTGGGTTTCTTGAAGACAACAGAATGAGGGGTCTAATTTTCTGATCCATCTTCTTAGCTTGTGTCTCTTGATGGGTGAATTAAGGTTATTAATAGGTAAGGTAATGACTGTGAGGTTTGATTTCATCCCTGCCATATTGTATTGACTGATGTGGTTAGGTGTTTTCATGGACTTTGAAGTTTTTTTTGTGCCTACTCTGAGTTTGGTCATTGTGATCTGCTTCTTGTAGGCATTTGAGGTTGATTATTTGATTCTTCTGTGTGGCAAATTTACTGAAAGACTTTCTGCAGGTTTGGTTTTGCGTTCATATAATTGTAAAGCTGAGTTTTGTCATGGAAAGTTTTTTCTTTCACCATCTATTATAAGGGATACTTTTGCTGGTAAAAGTATTTTCGGTTGGAAGCCATAGGTTCTTAGACTTGCAGTGTTCCATTCCAGGCCCTTCTGGCTTTCAGGATTTCCATTGAGAAGTATGAAGTAATTCTGATATGGTTACCTTTAAAAGTGAAGTGCTAATTTTCCCTAGCTTCTTTTAGGATCTCTTTGGTGTCAATGTTTAGATTCTTAATGACAATATGTCCTAGAGAGTTTCTCTTTGGTCCAATCTGTTTGGAGTTCTGTGAACTTCTTGTATCTTGATGGGGCTTTTTTTGAGAGGGTGGGAAAGTTTTCTTAGATTATTTTGTTAAATAAGTTCTCCATGCCTTTGGTCTGAATTTCTCCCCCTTCTGGTATTCCCATGATCTGGATATTAGGACGTTTAAGGGTATCCCACAATTCCCTCATATTCTGTTCATAGAAATTTCTGAACTTTTGAACCTTTTGATCTCTTGAACTGTTTCTTCTGTCTTGTCTTCCTGATTGGAGTTTCTATCCTCCACATGGCTAACTCTTTTCTTGCGAGCTTCTAGAGAGTTTTGGACTTGTTCGATTAGGTTTGCATTTTCTACTATTTTTCGATGTATAGTTTCCATCCCTCTTTCAAGCTCCCTTTTCCTGTCATTTTCTGATTTTCTTGATGCTCCTTGGAATTCACCCTTGCATTTCTTTATGTCTTCATTTGGCATCACCTGCTGATTTGTGTGGTCTTTTTTTTTTTTTTTTTTTTCACTCTCCTTCTTATCTCTTAACTGTCTTTGAACTCCTTCCATTTCTTTTTTTATCTATTAGGTATAGTCTAGTGATGGCAGTATACACACAATTATTGGTCCTTTGTTGCTTTTCTGCAAGTTCTACCAGTAGCTTGTTCAGGGTTGCGTCACTTTGGTGTTCTGATCCTAATGTCTCTTCTATGTTTTGATTAGAGATGTTCATTGTAGGACTGGATGATCTTACTGGATTTACTTGCATTTGATATTTCATGTTATTTCTTTTGAGCTGTGGTCTGCCCATCACAGTGTATGGGCAGGCAGAGTAGGATGGTGGTCTTGATGGGTGGGGGAAGTGGTGCCTCTTGGGGGAGCTGGCCTGATCTTGCATGCAAGAAAGCAGATGGGCAGAGTGCTCCTGATGTAACAAGTGGGTGGGTGGATCAGCCTGATCTCATGCACAGCAGGAAGCTGATGCAACCTTTGGCCGGATGCTGAAGCAGTCTGATCTCTCACACCATGGGATACCAAAGCAGCCTGACTTCACATGCAGCATGACACCAGTGTGCAGCCAGTGAAGCAGACATGCAGGGGATTGTGCCTGAGCTGGTGTGGGCAGACAGGCAGAGTGAGCCTGGGCTCACATGGGCAGGTGGAATGGGTCTGAGGTCATGTTTGGACAGGGTCTGGAGTAGTAAGTGGACAAATGGGCAGAGCAAGCTAAGCTTGCACAAGCAGAGATGGGTTGCATAAGTGTGGCAGGCAGATGGACCGATGGAGCCTGAGCTCTAGCAGGCCAGTGGGTGGAGCCTGCCCAAGGTCACACATGGGTGGGGGTAGCAGGGCGGTCACCCCTATGCAGTGAGGCAAGTGAACTATGCTGACCTGTGTCTCCTTTCCTACAGTAAGTGTGGGAGTATTCTGAAGTTGGGACTTTGGGTATGGTGGTTGCTTGGGGGGTTTGGGGGACTGGTGGGCAACCTGCGAGTGAGGGAATCAGCATTTCCCTTTTTTCCCCCTCTCTGCCCTCCCACTGGTGATCCATTAGAGATTGCTCACCTCTAGAAGGCCCAGTGAACCCTTAATGCCTTGCCATTCTTTCACTAGGAGGTGCAGTGCAATTAGGCGGTTGCCATCTTGACCAGAAGTCAGAAGGCTTTTGATTAGGATTTAAATAGCAAACATGTTTTCCCTCCTACAGAGTGGATCTCCAGTCCAATTAGAGAGCAGTTGGTTTCCACCAGAGCAGACATGCCACTATTACACCCATTGGTTCATTTGGCCTGCCTGGCCAAACTTGATGCTTGCAGTGTCCACTGTCTTTACCACTGATGATTTCTGTATCCCATAGAGCTGCATGCAGTGCAGCTTTTTCAAGCTTCCTATCAGCTGGTATGGATGTAAGAGATTTTCAGCTCATCTTCAGCTTGATTTCTCAGTGACCTTGCAGCCTGGGCATGTGGAGTCTTGAGCAATAGGTCTTACTATATATTTCTGGTGGTAAACTAAGGGCCTTAGCTATAGCCTATAATGTTTCAGGGGCCTTAAGGACCTCTTTGGCCAACAACTTACTGGAAGGTATACCATCCCTAGCACTGAAACAGAATTAGGGTTAGGAGTAGTTCCATAATGGAGGAGGAGAATGGTCCTGTTTTACACATAGAGGATTAAAAAAAAAAAAAAAGCCAGCAATACAAGCAAGCAAACTGGCAGCAAAACAACAGGGATATCTAGAAATCAGCAGGAATGCAGGCATAATTCAGACTTGTCTGCATACATTTAGGCTAGAAATCAGATCAGCCTCAAGTGACACCTCTTCTAGTTAGGTTGCTGGAAAGACAAGTTATTTTTTTTTTTTTCAAGGTCGGTCTCACTCTAGCCCAGGCTGACCTGGAATTCACAATGTAGTCTCTGGTTGGCCTCAAACTCACAGGGATCCTCCTACCTCTGCCTCCTGAGTGCTGGGATTAAAGGCGTGTGCCACCACACCCAGCTCTGGAAAGACAAGTTTTAATAAAACATACCTAAGTCTATTGGGGGACATAGCATTCAAACTACCACAGCCTAGGATAACTAGAAACTACCTGAGTTCATCTTCTTAGAACCAATGGAGAAAGCTGTGTGTGGCCAAGCAAGTGTGTTATCCTGGTCAGAAGCATCAAGTTGAGGGAGAGACCCAATTTCTCAAGAAATGCACAAATAAGTAATAAGAGATGGACACTTTACATTCTCACCTGGCTTCTGTATGCACATGCATGGATATGCATGCCCACATGTATAAACCACACCCTCACCCCACTAATATACTCTACACACAGAAAAAAAGGAATAAAAATGTTTCTAACAAGGTTTATTTTTAAAGAGGTTGTGTTTTCTTTAAATATGTATGATGAAACTGGTATTATATTTTATGATTTAGGATTATCATGTAAATTTATTTATTTTTTCTTACTGATTTTGTTTTGTAATTTCCTTTTAAATCTTTTATCTGTTGCATTTTAATAAAGTATAAAATATATCATATAATGAAACAGCCTGAGTAGTATTAGGGGTATAACAACCTCACCTACAGAACAGACAAAATTAAAGATAGGTCTGTAGACCTGGAGTCCAAAGCCAACATGCGCTATATCATGACTTCTAGATAACTATGGGTTATATAGGGTAGGCTAGTCTCCAAAATAAATAAAATATAATATAATAAATCTTATTAAATATAGACAATAAAATGACTATTTCTATTGATTCCAAACATGATTTTTAGTAGTGCATACTCAGAGTTATTTAAAATAAACAGCATAATCTTCACAGTGTGATTAAATAAATGTCTTTTGAGTTGGATTCCCCCTATAGTCTGCTTAATAGTAATAATTTTCTCAAAATTGAGAAATATTCAAAGACTAGGAAGACACTGTAGCATGTAATTAGAAGTTACTTGTGTCCAAAAGTAATGACTTCTCACCTGAGAATCATATCGTGGGAAGCAGATTATCCCTTAAGCAGCAAAGCTTGGTCTGAAGGGAACTTGCAGGACCAGAAATGAGAGAATGATTAAGTAGACAACAGATTACTTACATATGTCTCTCAATCCATGGCCTAAACCTTCTTGTATTTACACCTGAAGTTCATTTCAGTACATAAAAGTTGAGCTGTAATGCAAATGTCCATCATTTTTTGCATTCTTTTTTATTTTTATTTTTATTAAGTAGAAAATTTGTCTGGATACATCATGTATTGGTACCCTCATTTTCATCCTCTCTGCCCCCTTGCAAGACCTTCCTCAGTAGCATTGATGATATTCCCCATGGAGTCATTGGTTATGAGCTGTGAGAGTGGCAGTCAATCATTGTGTGGTGTGGTAGGGCAATGCCTATGATATTCCCTTTCACCTGGTGGCTCTTACATTATTTCTGCACCTCATTTGGCAAAATTCTCTGCAGTTTGGTGGGTGTGATTTAAGTCAACTTCAGTATTGAGCTCCAAGCAGCTTCTGAATTTATGCTTTGGTACATCTTGAGTTTCCTTAGTGTCTGTCTTCATCACCCTGGCAAAGGTTGTCAGGCTTGCTGTGGAAGCAGCACTGTTGCTCATCTCACCAATTCCTCAGTGGCTTTACCTGGGCTCTAACGTCTCTGTGAAGGGTGGTTCATGACCTTCCAGGGAGTCAGCTATCTATTCCTATGTTGTTGATAGATTTTGGATGTTTTCAGTTCTCACTGCTTTCTGAAAAAGAAAGATTCTCCAACAGAGGTGAGATCAGGATAGGTTAACAGGGATAAGTATGTTCATTTAGAGAGATTTTTATGGGTGTAGCTTCACTTTTGGGAGCTTCTCATTGAAGTCCATAATCATGTTCTCCATAGGAATCTGACTATTTTCCCAGTTCCAGTTATGGGTTTCTTTCCACTGAGCACCTCATAGCCAAACATAGAGCCATTGGTTACCCACCTAGGCTGTGTGCCACTATTGCATAGGTATGGATGTCTTCTCAGGCTGGTTGCTTTCATATAGCATGGTTGCATGCTTTCTAAAATGCTGCTGGCCATTTTTCTCCAGTGACTCATTTAGTAGCTTTCTTCCAGATTCAGTCTGGTCAATCAATGTTCTGTGTCTACAGGATGTGGTGTCTTCATCAACAGACTCTTACCTTTCACCTCATGTAGGTAACAAGTGCTTTGACAGAAGCCTGTCTACCTTTGGGGTACCTCGCAGGTCACTCCAGTCAATAGCTTGATGTAAGTTGTAACAAATTTCTGGTATTTGGGATTACAAGACAGAACCAAATATTTTAGGGTTAGGCTTCATCCCATCCTCTTCAGGGACGTGCTTAACAGATGATCCCTCCATCCTTGTATTGGGGGTTGTATCTTTAATCTGCTATACAGTAGGAAGCATTCTATGGTATCAATTCATTTTAGATTTTGTTTTGTGTATATCTCCCACCCCCCTCCAATTTCCCTTCTTCCTAACCCTTCCATCCTCCTTATCTGTCCCTCAAGTTGTTTGTGAGGTATGCCTGCAACTTAAGCTATTCCTGTTTAGGAACCATAGATGAGAAAGAATGTACAGTGTTTGTCTTGCTTTGTGTGAGGTTGCTTAGCACACCAAGTTGGGCTGTAATGAGAATCTCCAACTTACTTAAACATCCATTTTGGTTAAAATCAATTTCTTGCCTCTCCATTATTAGTTTTGCTTTCTTTAAGGCCATTGGCCAGAACTCACATATTGGAACCTCATATGCTTAGCTTAGGACTCTGTTTGCAAGACCAATGATTCTAAGCAGTTATGGGGATACAGACCTACTAGAATTTTCACCTATATATAGGAGAATATGAAACTAATTGAGAAAAAACTCTTAATAGCTTTGTCTTTAAAATAAAAATAGGCATATAAAGTAAGGTGTATCTTCACAGTTTACCTGGATTTAGAATCACCATGGAAACACACCTCTGAGTGTATCTATAAGGGTTTTCCTGAAAGATTTTATTGAGACAGGAAGGCCCACTTTCAATGTGGCCATTATTATTACATAAGCTGTGATCCCAATCTACACAAATGAATAAAGCTCACTGAGCACCAGCATCCCTCTCTCTGCTTTAAGTCTGTGCATACAGTGTGACCTCCCTCCTGAGCCAGCCACTCACAGTTCCCCACCTTAACGGACTTTATTCTCAAAGTGTAGCCAGTGTAAACCCTTCCTTCCTTCATTTTGTTAGTATTGTGTCACAGTAAGAAGAATAACCAATAATTATACCTAACAAAAATTCTTGAACTGGAGAGATGGTTTAGTGGCTAAGATGCTTGCCTGCAAAGCCAAAGCACCCAGGTTCAATTACCCATACCCAAGTAAAACCACATGCACAAGGCATGCACATCTAGAGTTAGTTTTCAGTGGTTAGAGGGCCTTGATCTCTCTCTCTCTCCCTCCCCATATATATCTGCCTCTTTCTCTCCCTTGCTCTTTGAAAAATTTAAAATATCTTATTTTCAGAATTTATCCAAGAGAAATTTGTCACACTTTAATTGTGACAAATAATTGAAAGAATAAACCGTTTCTATTAATTAGGGGAGATTATAAGATTACTACTCAAAAACAATATGATTCATCATTCCATATGATGAATGACTTTATGTTGTGGAGTAATAAGGGACACCCACTTCAGAATGCATATTGTAACATGCAATTTTTTTTCTGAATAAAGGAGTCAGTTTGAATCTAGGATGTGGGGAAAATACATGAGAAAGCTAATTGTTCTGAGTTTGCCATGGAACATTTTTTCTCAAATTTAAGTGTGGTCCATATTATATATTGTTGTGCCAAGACCCCTGACCAGGAGCCAAGACCTCTAGTCACCCCGGAGTCACCCAGAAAACTGCCACAGAAGCTGAGACACTCGAATGTAAAAGCAACAGTTTTCTTTATTGCAAGCCTAGGTCTGAGCTCCATCCCCACAGTCTGGCACAGAGGTGGTGAGGGAGACAGCCCCTTTCTTTTGGAGGAAGGGGTTCATATAGGAATTCAAACAAAGAAGTAGGGGATAGATACATGATTGGTTAATTTAAACAGTTCTGATTGGCTTGGGGTTTCAGGGGGCAAAGTTGGGGGCAGGAGCTAGGGGCATTCCAGGCAGATGAAGTAATCTCCATTGTCCTTGAAGTGGAGATTCCTCAGTTTCTTATCTAAGCAGGTGGTCAGAGGCCAGAGGCCCCCCAGCAGTGGAGTGTTTCTGCAATGTCCTTGAAGTGGAGATTCCTCAGTTTCTTTAGGGGAAAAGGCAGCAATTGAGCAAGCAAGCAAAGTTTACAGAAGCAAAAGGTCAGCACATTAGCCAGCTAGTTCTCTATCTAAGTCAGGCCTGGGCCTTTTTACTTAAAATGGTTACATTTGGTCTCTCATTTCCCCCTCTCTATGTACCAAGAGGAGCCAATCTTGGATCCCAATTGAGTTAGTGAGTGGAGTCTAATGGTATGTACTGTGATCTTAATACCATAAGCTGTACTGTATTAATGTGTTTCCTAACAGAAGCAATTAATCTATTAATAATGCAATGTCCAATTGTGATGAGCAACAAAAATAAAAGTAATGGCCCTGCTAAAGCAGACAGCACAGTTGTTAACCATGGGGAATGACTGAACCATGATTCAAACCATCCTCTATCAGCTTTTATTTTTCTTTCCTTTTCTAAATTCTCTCCTATCTTCGCCATTGAGTCTCTAATTATACCTGATTGGTTGATATAAAAACAACATTTTTTCCTAAGGCCACATATAGTCCACCTTAGTAGGTGGGTATGATGAATCCAAGTGGCAATTCTGTCCACCTTCACAGCGGTAGGTGTGGTCAGGATGACGTAGGGTCCCTTCAGCTTAGGGTCCCTTCCAGCAGGGTTCCACTGTCTCGCAGCAATGGCGACACCCAGTCTCCTGCATTATTTACATATTTTAGGTTTGAAAATAACCTTTTGAACATCTTTTTTTAAATTATAGAATTGAAACTATGGGGAAAAGATGTCTTACTGTTTGTTTCCCCTCTTGGAAAGTTTTTGTGTTACTTAATAGGCCATTCATATGTGTAAGGTATTTTTTATCTTTGGCTATACATTTCTCTCTGAGTGTGTAAGACCATGCAAATAGCCAAATTTAATTAAGGATTAATTTTGGAGGTCATTAATGGCTCTCCAAAGAGACTTTAGGGACCCAGGAGCAGCCCCATAGCTTACTGGTGTCTTCTGTCTGTTACGATGAGTCTGGGCCATGCTGGCCAAGTAGTTTTCTCTTCTTTGGGAAGTCAGGAGGACTGATTGCTCCTCAATTATGACTCTCCTGCTTCAGACTGTACCCCAATTTTTTTTGAGTCTCCATATCGTCCCTGCTCAGGAAGACAGGTGGCTTACCAGGGGGCCAGTGTAGAAGTGTCCCATTATCTCCAGTGGCCTCATGACCTGGGAGCACAGGCCAAAATATTGGCGCCTCTTGCTCTGATAATTCCAATTGGCTTTTGGCTTCTATGTAGGTAATTAGCACACTTAGAAAGGAAGTTACACCAGCCTGGATGTTTGTACTATGGAGCACATTTGATTACTGAAATAGACATAAAGAATGGCACAAGGGCTTCTAAAATCACTTTGTCCTATCTTTAAAATTTTAGTTGTACTGTGGCAGCATAAGCCTTATGTATGAGGTATAGAAAGTAGACATATCTTATATTTTAAATATATAATATTTATAAATATCTCATATTTTTAATATCTAAGATTTATAAATATAGGCAGAACCTGTTACCAGTCTTGAAAACAGTACCAATTCATTTACAGACTAACTCATTTAACCTACAAATTGTCAGAAAAGGACAAGTAAGACAGTAAAAGGTCTTAGCACCTGTGTTTGAAAATATTTTTGATTAGTTCAGATACCTGTGTTGGTACAAATTTCCCAGAGAACATTGGAAACAGAACCACAGAGATTGAATTTTTTTTAAAACAAAACACCTAGCTAAATTCTAATATAACCCTTGATAAATCTTTTTGAAAGAAAAAAAAAAAACATTATTTGACAGCCAATGATTTTGTTTTAAACTTCATAGCTATTGATTTTATGTACCACAGACATTTTTATTAACATAAAACAATTTTATGTTCTATCCATGACTTAAATTTGATAAACCTTAAGCAAGCAGTCCCAACATATCCCAGGAAGATGAAGGTTATCATTACTGAAATTAAATCACTTAAATCTAAGTGATTAAACCTAGTTATGACCATTCAATAGAATTAGTATAAATAAGACAGAAGCTATCTTTAAAGTTACAATGTCTTTAGGTACGAGTAGTTCACCTTTGGAAATTAACAAGTTCTATGTGATCCTTTATTTTAAGAATAGTTAAAACCTTTATGAAAAGAGGAACCTAATTTACTTTACTGAGAGAGTCTTAAAGCCAGTTTTATAACCCTTAAATCATAACAAATTAGCATCAGCAACCTGTTAATGATTGAGGCCTTTTCATAAGACTCAGTTTCCCCACTGATTAAAACCTTGGCATCAGGTAAACATTATATTTAATCCAATTAAATGTTTCAGTGAAGGGGCCCTTACCCTGATATACACATTAGATAAGCCTGATGCTTATCTTATGTAAGGAGTTTGTAACCTGATCAAATACCTTGACTCAGTTTACTTATTTAACATTTTGTCTAGTCAGAAACTTTATCTAACAGATGTGACTTTAGGTGTTCAAAAGAGAAGAACTAAAGAGAACCACAGTTATATGCTGTACTCCTTTTTCTTTTTCAGAGACAATTGGCCATTGTCTCTAGTCAGAGTCTGTGGGACACATGGCTTAAACTTGCATGGGTTGGAGATAAAGGGGGTTCCATCCATTTTTCCAGAGTCCAGCATTCCATGAATTTAAGTAGCATATGTTGGAAAGGAAGAACAAAATGAAATTACAGAGCAGAGAGATAAGCATACTGACATTCCTTATCCTATTCTGAAGTTGTTATATATATAATTTACCCATTTGCAAAACAGAAGGTGATAGACTCTTGTCTATGTTTAACCTGGTTAAACCTCCAATTACATCTGTACTTATGACTTTGTGACCCACCTAGCATAGGCATCACCTGTGTCTAATGTAAGATGAATTTAAGACTATGTCCCTACATAAAACTTTTAGAGTATCCTTAAGTGTCTGTAAACAGTTGAAAAATCTCTAACTTTAGGCATGGTGTTTAGGTTTAGCCTGAAAATTCTTTTCTATATATGCACATCTTTATTCACATACTGTAACATTTTTATCTAAGTACCACTCAAAAAGCATTCTTAATGAGCATTCTATGTCCCAACATTGAATTTTTTTTCCCCAGTTCCTTTAACCAATTTATCTTATCCCATTATTAACCACCTTTTTTATAAGGCTATTATGAAAAACTACACCAAATTAATTAATCCCGTTACTCACTAACAAGTGAGTAGTCTAAAGACAATTTTATGTCATTAATACCAATAAGACATTAAACTAAGGCAAATATTGTTGCTATCTTGAGGCATGCTGGCCTAGAAGTCAGGTCAGTTGCCTTCTCCTTTTAAGTACATTACAATTTTTTTAATACCCAATAAATTACCACTTTAGAGAGAATTCTGTTGTTTTTAATAATCCTTTATGAAAGTTGAAGTTGACCTAGAACATAAATTCAGTAATTATATTCATGATATCATGTAACAAAGTTGACATATTATTTTTTACATAAAACTTTAGTTCTTTATAGGCTGCAGTTAAATGTGACCCCCTTTTTTTCTCTCTCTCTCTCTTGCAACTTTTTGGTGCGCTGGGGCTGGGAGGGGCTTGTATACACCTTAGATCAGCCTTGCCCTATTCCCTGCACTCACCAGGGGTCCGGTCTAGTACACGTAGAGGTAATGGCCAAGAAGACTGCCAGGAGGCCAAGGATTCTGACTACCTGAAGGGGGAAAGGGGGACCTCCAGGACTGCCAGGGGGCCTCTGAAGTAGGCGGCCCACTGGGAGGCTGCTGAGGAAGGAGTGGGCCCCTCAGGGACCACTGGAAGAGGAAGCGGAGACATGGCAACTGCATGGGCAGAGGGGCCATTGTCTGTCTGCCACCTGACTCTGACCCAAGCCGCTTTGGAGCGCTTGCAAAGCTGGCTTGCAGTTTTGCTGTTTAAAGGGAGTGAGGGGAAATTTCCTTCCTAAACGTTTTATTTCTTAGCCAGATAAGCTATGCAGGTCCACATGGATGCCCAGAAATTCAGAAATGACCTGGATGACTTCTTCCCAAAAGGAGCCTGCCTCCCTCTTGGAGAGTTAATTCCCTTATCTTTCAGAAGAGCTCTTATTCCATGAATCTGAGACATATATATATATATATATATATATATATATATATATATATATATATATATATATTGGTGGGAGGCAATATTACCCATGACAGGGAAAGATTAGAAATGCCAAGACCAGAGGGCAACATTCCCGAGGGCTGATTAGCACATGGGGGATTCCCCAAAGCTCCGGGCGTGAGCCTGTCCACAAGTTTAAGAGGCCAGTGACCTGCCCAACAGGCACTTAAGAGGTCGGTGTGTTACCAGGGTTTTGTGTGTGCGTGTGTGTGTGTGTGTGTGTGTGTGTGTGTCAGAGAAATAGATAGAGGGTTGTTGCCAACACCCAATGGGCTGTCAGGGTCCAGGCAGAGGACGGCTGGCCTTCAGTCAATACCGAAGAGTGGCCTCGGCCAAGAGACATCAGTTGCCAGTTCGTAGTGTCTTGTCCCACGCGATGGCATGAACCGAAAATAAAGGAGGAGAAAGAGAAACTTTCCAGCCCTCATAAATGTGGAGAAAAGGACGTGTGGGCCAATGTCTCCCAGTCCCTCTGGGAGAGCACTCACCCACCCTGTCCATCTCATCAGTTCCGCCCCACAAGAATTGGGACTGAAGGTTCAGCAGTGGGCTTGGTGTCTCTTTTGGGTGTAACTGCCAGCACCTGTAAAGGAGGGGGCAAGGAAGGGAGGAAAGACTTCACCAGGGGATAGGCTGTTCTATCACTTTATTTAGATGAAAGCTTCCCTCTGGTGGCCATCCTACATTGAAGGTAGGCCATTCAGAGGAACAAAATGTAATCCACTTGTCTCTTTTTTAACATTTACCCCGTTGTTATGGGCAATTGCTTTGACATCCTTCCAGTGCACAAGGCAGAGTCCTAAAGGGGAGGAAGGAATCTGTCCCATGTTATTGAGTCAGGGGAGGAATGTCAGTAGGAATAGGGCAATGACAAGACACACAAGTATTACACAGACACACAGCCCCCCCCCCCAAAAAAAAACACGTGCATGCTACAGATTAGCAGGTTTGCTCTGTCCCAGAGGACAAAGCCCCCACTCAGATTAGCACGTTTGCTGTCTCCTAGAGGGCAGAGCCCCCACTCAGATTAGAAGGTTTCCTCTATCCTAGAGGACAGAGCCCCCACTCAGATTATCAGGTTTGCTCTGTCTGGGGCAGAGCTCCCACTCAGATGAGGGGGCAGGACGTCTCGTGTTTCCTCCAGGTCTGTCCTTATGGTGTGTCCACCAGGACGTATGACCTGATCAGAAAACAGATGTGGCTAGCCTACAGAGTGAAAGGAAAAAAAGAGCACTCAAGTGGAAAACTTACCCGACCAGCCGGAGAAGAAACCTTCGGGGTCTCAGGTTCTTTGGGGGGTCTCTGGGTATCCCAGATGAGCCCCCAAGATGTTGTGTCAAGTCCCCTGACCAGGAGCCAAGACCCCCGGGCACCCAAGGAGTCACCCAGAGAACCGCCACAGAAGCTGAGATCCTTGAATGTAAAAGCAACAGGTTTCTTTGTTGCAAGCCTAGGCCTGGGCTCTGTCCACACAGTCCAGCACAGTGGTAGTGAGGGAGAGAGCCCCTTTCTTTTGGGGGAAGGGGTTCATATAGGAATTCAAACAAAGAAGTAGGGGATAGATACATGATTGGTTGATTTAAACAGTTCTGATTGGCTTGGGGTTTCAGGGGGCAAATTTGGGGGCAGGAGCTAGGGGCACTCCAAGCAGATGAAGTAATCTCCATTGTCCTTGAAGTGGAGATTCCTCAGTTTCTTATCTAAGCAGGTGGTCAGAGGCCAGAGGACCCCTGCAGTGGAGTGTTTCTGCAATGTCCTTGAAGTGGAGATCCCTCAGTTTCTTTAGGGGGGAAGGCAGCAATTGAGCAAGCAAGCAAAGTTTACAGAAGCAAAAGTTCTGCAGATTAGCCAGCTAGTTCTCTATCTAAGTCAGGCCTGGGCTTTTTTACTTAAAATGGTTACATTTGGTCTCTCAATATATATTTGTGTTAAATTAAATATCTGTTAAATTTAGCAAATGCATCCCTAAATTTTTATACTTCATTTTTTTAAGATAGTTTAGTAGAACAAGAAAACTGAAAGATGTATTGCTGTGAAGACCAAAATATTTTCTAGGTATATACACTTTTACTATTTAATTTAATTGCCTCAAAAATATAATCAATGTATCCTAAAATATGTAACATTAGCACCATATATGATAATTAAGTAGTTTAAGCCATTATGTTATGGGATTGTATTGCAAAGTCTTTGAAAAATTTTTTTTTGATTTTTGCAAGGTATGGTATCACTCTAGCCCAGGCTGACCTGGAATTCACTATGTAGTCTCAGGGTGTCCTTGAACTCATAGTGATCCTACCACCTCTGCCTTTTGAGTGCTGGGATTAAAGGTGAGTACATCCATGGCCAGCTTATAATAAATAAATATAAAAATAATCTCACTTAATTGTAAGTAAAGTTTTGGTTATAATAGTAAGTTTCATTTCTCTGGGACAATGACAAAATGATAATAAGACAGAATTATAATTTTATTTATTTATTTATTTATTTGAGACAGAAAGAGATAGGGGGAGAGAAAGCTAGGGAGAGAGGGAGAAGATGGGTGTGCAGGACCTCTAGCCACTGCAAACAAACTCCAGATGCATGTGCCACCTTGTACATCTGGCTTATGTGGGACCTGGAGAATTGAACCTGGATCCTTAGGTTTCATAGGGAAGTGTCTTAACTTCTAATCCATCTCTCCAGCCCCTTAAGTGACAATTTTAAGAAAAAAATACTTAATAATATTTAATTAATGGTAAAATAAAATGAATCCCTCTATGAAATGATTACCAAACAAAATAATATCTTGAACAAAGTTTTCCTTCATGAACAAAAGATGTTTTTCCTGTTCATAGAATGAAGAAATGAAATCAAGAAAAATCAGATCAATGTAACTCTACTTAACTAGATACAGCCAAGAGAATAAAGCCAGTTTAAAACTTCGTTAGTTTTATGGGAAGCTAGTTTTCTATTTCAAATGACATTGCTGTATATCCAAAAAAAAAAAAAAAAAAAAAAAAACTTCCATCAAATCTTCTTTCCTGTAAATGGATTGTATCTTCATAGAAAAAAGTAACTCTACTCAGCTAATGGCAACTTGCCTATGTCTAGCCTTACAAAGACAATTTTAAATTTCATGGCTTTCCCAATTGCTTAGCTTATCCAAGTTCACATATGCCTGAATAAATGAGAAATGTGTCAATCAAATGAGTTTGCTTATATGGAAATGTATTATAACATGATGCCATGTACCATCATTTTTAATAAATAAATTAAAAGTACGTACTAATATATTATTAATAGTTTGAATGTGGATATGCTAATATTAACACAGAAATAATGCACATTAGTGACACTTGCTTAATATTTGAGTATTTCTCAATGCATGCACATAAGCCAAAAGAGAACTTAACATTTTAATAATATATCACAATATTAATTTTAATATTTGCTTTTGACTCTTTGGTTTTAAAAGTTCTTGAGTATTTTTACTACTAATGAAGGAGGTCAATGTACACAAAAAATACCCTTAGAAGAAGAGTACATCCATATTGTACATTTTTGCAAAACGTTTTTAGAACTAGCTAAAAAAGATATAATAATAAATGAAGATACCAATATTACTACTGGAGCAGTTAAGCTACTATGAAAGTAATGCCACATTTAAACCCAGTTATTTTTGTCATCATGGAAAGACTTCTTCAAAGAATCATAATTGTGCCACTTCTTAAACAAAAAAGAAAATGCTATTCAGTGTCTCACACTACAGACATGAACTTGGGCAAATTTTCTCTCTAATTTCTTAAAATTTTAAGCTGCAAAATAAAGCAGTTGAAAAAATAATTGTAATATTTATTACTGGAAAACTATCCTATATTTTAAATAAAATAATCTGAAATGTTTGGTCATAAAACAGAACAACTCTTGATTATATAATTAGCAAATTTAATATATCATTTTCCTCAGTATGTTTGACACTCACTTAAGAATGCACGGGAGTCTCCAATTGTCAGAATAAAGACAGTTTTGTCTTGGACATATGTCCAGGGTCCAGTATAGATCATGACCTTGTGCAAACAAAATGTGGCTTCATCATTAACATAATTATCAGGTCAAAGTGTCTCAAAATAAAATTAAATATGAGGTCTAGTGAAAGTTTCCAAACTTATTTATTGGAGTTTAATATAGAATGGAATTTATTTACAGTTATTCAAAAGGCAACTGCAAATGAGGAAACAACAACAATGACCAAACCATATTGTGGAGTAAGATGATGATTCGTGAGCTCCTTTGGCACTCTCTGCTCATAAACGTGTCAATCTGACCAGCAGACTAACAACAAATGAACTAAAGAAATGAGGTAAGAGATCATTTTTATTGCTTTCAGCATGGCAGAACAAAATGTGACAAAAAGATCAGCCCTACTACATCGCAGGACCTGGGTTCAATCCCCACCACTGATTACTAAGTACTCTAAATAGTATAAAAACAAAATTGAAAGCAGAATGAAAGAACTTGCCAGGTAACATTTCCATCACTTCCAAATATCCCAGTGCAGAGAGGAGTTCTCTCCTTAAGGAGAAAGAATTATTCAGGGCCAGGCATTAACCTAGAAACCATATACCAGGTTTTTATTTGGGCAAATCTGCATGACTCCTACTGTCACTGGGCTGCTTGGATTTCTAGTTCATGTAGGAAAAAGCTAACACTCCTTCAACTTCTGCTATCAGAGTGGGCAATGGAATTCCACCTATTGGACAGCCAGGCAAGAAATCTACCATAGGACTTTGCTTCCGTTCTAGGCATGTTGTGGTTATATCAAGCATTCAGCACTAATTGAATGTCCTGTACAGAAGCCATAGTTTAACAATAGCACCTCTAGATAGCTTCCTCTGTGCATCTGTAGGAAATCTTTGGATATTGGCTCCTTCAGTTCTAGCCCTTGAGTTGGAATGCGATCGCTTATCCTTCTCAAAATGCAGTGCTGGTCCCTCGGCAGTAACACTCAGATATTGACCAGCCTGTCACCAGTCCTGGTGGCAAAGGGACTGTCTCTATCACCAGAGCTAAGCAAAATCTTACAGTATTTGACCATAGGCCTGTGACTATAAATATTTAATTCAGATGTAACCATGTCCCAAGAAAGATTCATTGAGACACACTACTCTTCCAAGGTAGTTTCCTGTTCCTTTAAATAATATACTATGCAAATATTGGGCCAAATCAGTTCTTGGATTGACTTTCAATACTGAACCAGTGAGCACAAAGCAACTAAGCACCATGCTGGCAATTTTGGACCTGAGCATTACCTACTACTGAAATAAAGGAAGTCATCACAGACTTAGAAAACAAATAGGTCCAAATATTAGATTTTCTAGAAATATCAATATAAAAGTCAGATTTGGGAGACTAGAATTAATAAATATCTTATGATTTCATACCAAAATGATCTTCCCTGCCATTAAGCATCAAGATCTTTGCAGAAACCATCTAGCAACTCACACTAAAGCAACAGTCAATGTGAGAGAACCTCAAGTAAAGAATATAAAAGAGTGGTTTTATGGAAATTCAATGAGCTTGTATAAAACATGGAGAAATGTTTCAATAGTGTAAGTGGGAAACTTATCAAAGATATGGAGGTAATTAAAAACCAAGGGAGAAGTTCTTAAGCTGAAAAGCACACCATTAAATTAAAACACCTCAGAAAACTGATATAAAAGTATATCAAACAGAAGAAAGAATGAATGATATGTAAGGAAGCTATTTGAATACACACATTTGGAAGGGAAAAGAAAAAATGAGAGGAAGGAAGATAGCATCAGTAAACAAAAGGATAATATGGAAAGAGCCATCATTCAAACTATGGGAGATTAAGGATTTGATAACATAAAATATACTGACAGCAAGAACAGGAGGCCTGGGAAGCATCACAAAAAAATGATCTTGAAGACTGAAAGATAATCCCAATACAGAATTGCCACACTAGAGCAGCTGAAAGTGCTGAGACTGAACCTAAAAACAAGCATAATAGGAACTAATGTGGCTTTTGCCTGTTTTCCTCTAGCATGACCAGAATGAGGTACTTTATATTGTCATATGCCAAAGGAAGAATTAATTTTAAATATAATAGTTCACTGATTTTCAAAAAAGAAAAGATACTTGTAGCAGACAGCTTCAGGTTCGCTGAGATAAACTTCCAGACCAGGCACAGTTATGGAGGAAGGGATATTTATTGAAGCTTGCAGATCCAGGGGAAGTTCCATAATTACAGAAGAAGCTGGCCTGCCTTCATAGGCCCACGCAGAGAGAGAGAAGCACAAGCCTAAAGACAAAAGCCACAGCACACTTCAGGAACTCCAGCTAGGCACACTTTGTATATCTTTAGATTGAAATCTCAAACCCACCATCACACCTTAAGATCCACACAATGGCATTGCCTCCAGCCAGGTGGCTGCAGATGCAAACTACAAACAAACAACTGAATATATTGGGGGCCATCTATTCTATTCAAACCACCACATTCCACCCCTGGCCCCCAACAGAATTATAACCAACACATTGTAAATTGTACTCAGTTTAATTTCAAAGGACCCCACAGTCTTGACCAATTTAAGACATTAAGACCTGTAAAATCAAACAAGTTAAACATTTCTAAGATATAAAGGCACAGAGTAAACATTTTCAACTGGTATAAGGCATAGCAAGGAGAGACTAAAACAATTCAAACTCAACTACCATCAAACAAACATCAAACTTCTGCAGTTCAAGTCCAATACAATCAAAGACTGACAGTCTCCAGATTTTCCAATTCCACCCCTCCATCTGGGCAGAGTAGCCAGGGAACACTTCCATCCCAGGCCAGTAGTGCACACTGTGGTAGCACTTGCATAGTCCTGGTATATCCAAAACATCTTGAGGTCTTCATGCAAACCATGGTCCATCTTCCAAAGGCTCTTTCAGCCTATCAGGACGTCATGCCCTGCCTCATGCTGCATCTTATCAGCAGCTCCTGGAACCATGTGCAATTCATGACCACTCCTCACATTTTCCAAAGGCTCTTTCAGCCTATCAGGGCATGACGTTCTACCTCATGCTGCATCTCAGCTGAAGCTCCTGGAAGCATGTGCAATTCACGACCACTCCTCACATTTTTCATGCTTCTGAAACCAATACCAGGTGTGCAGGACACAGCCATATTCTTAATTCACAGACAAAATAAGTCATAACCTTGAAAAGTAGGTTCCTTCTGTGGTCAACTCTTTCCAAAAGGGTTTGCATTTCTATCATAGTCTTTCCTCAGGCATAGTTTTCATTGTTTTAGGGTAAACACCTGAACCAACTTCCTTAAGATTGCTAACGTGTTTGACAATAGCAGATTCAGTAACCATAAACCAGTCTCAGTGCCTGTAATTTTAACTTGTTTGAGGTTTTCCAGCTTAAAATCTTAAATCTCTCAGTCTGATATCTTTAGCGAAGCACATCAGTCCATTACAAATTTAACCTTGATCAAGCTTTCTGTGCCTGGGCCTTGGCCTGGGCAGCAGGACGCAGCCATCCATTATGCCAGTAGCCCAGTTCTAACAAAGTCCTCTGCAGTCTTTCCTTCCCCTTAGAAAGCTCATAAACCAAGCCTCAAAGCTCAATGCTGTCTGCACTTAACATTCTCAGACTCTCATTAGAATAGTCCATAAAACTTGGCTTACCACTCCAGAAGACATCTTCATATGCAAGCACCAAGTCCATGCCTATTCCTCCAAAACAAAGGTTCCAAAAGATCAACATCCACATAGTCAGGTTCATCTCACCCCACTCCCGGTACCACAATCCGTAGCAGACAGCTTCAGGTTCGCTGAGATAAACTTCCAGACCAGGCACAATTATGGAGGAAGGGATATTTATTGAAGCTTACAGATCCAGGGGAAGTTCCATAATGGCAGAAGAAGCTGGCCTGCCTTCACAGGTCCAAGCAGAGAGGGAGAAGCACCAGCCAAAAGCCACATAGCACAGCACACTTCAGGAACTCCAGCTAGGCACACTTTGCATATATTTAGATTGAAATCTGAAACCCACCACCACACCTTAAGATTAACACAGTGATACTGTCTCCAGCCAGGTGGCTGCAGATGCAAACTACAAACAAACAACTGAATATATTGGGGGCCATCTATTCTATTCAAACCACCACAATACTGAAAGCTTTTTCAAACAATCAATAACAAAAACAATTCCATGGCTAGAGGATACATATACCCAGGTAAAGCTAATCTGTCAACTGTAACTCAATCATATCTACCCCATGATGCCTTACAATCAAGTTTTCACAGTTGACAGGTAAAGATTGAACAAGAAGGAAAAAAAAAAACAAAACAAAACAAAACAAAACACAAATACCACATAGAGGTGTCCCAATTTACCTGAGGTTGTCTTGTCAAAAGAAACTTTACAGGTCAAAAGAGAGTAGATTTAGAATTTCATGATAATTAAGAAAAATATAAATGAAAATTACCCTTACAGTATGCACTATAGCTATAGTTTAGAAATTAAGAAAGACTTTTACCTGAAAAAAAAGTTGAGAGACTATGTCTTTTCCAAAGCTGCTCTCCAAGACATACTAAAGAAAGTCAACTGAATGAAAGTCACATTCATGAGTTAAGAAGGAAACATGTGAAGCTACAAAACTTACTGGTAAAAATGTTTCAAATACTGGTAAGCAAATTCAGAATATCCTGATATTCTAAGAATGGTACAGGAAACTATTTAGTAGAAAAACAATGAAGCAAAGCAATTTAAATAGCCAGATGGATATATCAAGAAGTAGTTTGTATACAATGATGTACAATGTCATATGAAAAATTCAAAATGGCCCAACCCAGTGCTACATGCCTGTAGTCCCAATACACAGGAAGATGAGACAGGCAAATCCTGAGTTCAGGGCCTCTGTGACATCATATAGAGTTCAAATCTAACCTGAGACATATATCTCAAAACATGCTATCTCACATTTGCTGGATTCTCATGAGCTCAAAGAGCATTCCTCAGTATTTATCATATATTGAGCCATAAAACATATCTCAACAAATAAAAAAGACTTATATCAAGAGTCACTTTTGTTCAGAATAGAATAAAGCTAGAAATCAAATAAAACACAAAAATAGAAACCTCTCGGAAATTAAATATTGTTCTTGAATAACTAAAAAATGAACAAAGGAAGAAATCCCAACTTAAATTTTTACAATTCTTTAGACAATTAAATACTAAGACACAAAGTAACATAGTTTACTTGACAGAGGAAAAGTGTACCAAAAAGGATATTTACAGAAATCAGTACCTGTTTTTAAAATATCAAAAAAAAGATATCAAAAATGATTGTATCTCAGGGAACTAAAAATGTGCAAACCAAACTTAAAATAGTAGAGGAAAGAAAAATGAAAGATGAGAGTGGGGTAAGGAGATAGCTTGGTAGTTTAAGTACTTGCTTACCTGTGGCAAGGAATAGTAGACGAAAGAGGGAAGAAGAAGAGATGACCAACAAGCACTAAGTTAAACTTAGATAGGACCAGTAGACTGAGAGCATTATTTCACAATATTGGGACCACAGAAAACAACTTACCGTCTGTTTCAAACGCCTAGAAGAATGTTAAAGTCCACTACAAAGCAATGGCAAACACCCAAGGAGATAATTTTAACCTCACTGAAATATTAGGCTACTTATAAACAGGTCAAATATCATATGTATTCCATTTATATGTATAGATTTGATTTCCTTGTGTATTTGTTAATATTTTATTTGTTATACTGAATGATATCATAAATGTCAAATTATAAGCAAAGATAATTATCAATTGATTTTCAATCACTGTGAAAAATAATTCAATGACATATATGTGATATCACCATAGTAAATGAACATAATTCTATAAATATAATTATGTTACCCACTGTCAGAATTTAAAGCAGAATGCTATTTTTATTTTATGAATTCAGCAGAAGATATTTCTTTATATTTCAAAAATTTTCTCAGCAAAAAATATTATTTTAGTTAATATTTGGTAATATCTGTAAGTTTGCTACTCAGTTGCCTTAAATATGTAAAGATATTATCATTTTTTTCCAACTATCCACTGTGTATTTAAGAACTCCAGATAGGAATGGCTCAGATACAAATCTATACAGAAATATTTTAAACACATTTAGTATTTTGGTTCTATAGAAAGCTCATTTTTTTGATTAGTATTTGTTATTAACTTACTTTGTTGTAGCACTGAAATAACTTAGGTAAAGAAGGGTTTATACTGGCCTACTGTTTCAAGGGGAAGGTTCATACAGTAGTAAAAGTTTAAACAAAACATGTTCACATTGTCAGGCTGGAAGCTGAAAATAAGAAGTGGGTTCAATGCCCCACCCTCTGTGAGCCACTTCTTCTTTTTTTTTTTTTTTTTTTTTTTTTTGGTTTTTTGAGGTAGGGTCTCACTCTAGCCCAGGCTGACCTGGAATTCACTATGGAGTCTCAGGGTGGCCTCGAACTCACGGCGATCCTCCTACCTCTGCCTCCCGAGTGCTGGGATTAAAGGCGTGCGCCACCACGCCGGCTAATGTGAGCCACTTCTTGAAGAAAGGCTCCACCTGCCAAAGGGTCTGCGTCATTCTCAAAAAATAGCAACAGCTGGAGACAAAGTATTCAACCATATAAGTCTATGGAAGAGATTTTACATTGAAACACAACAGTATTAACTATTATTCTGGCAAAAATATGAGTTTAGTGTAATGATCTGCCATTGTTTAACTATCCTTCCTGATGCGAGAAGAAAAATAATTAGAGATAACTGCTGGAAAATTAAACGTAAATTTTCATATCCTATGTATGTCATATGTGAATTCAAAAATTCTATTTTTAATCATGTAAAGTTTATGGTAATTTTTTATTTCATGCTCTAGAGATATAGTCAGTTGGTAAATTACTTGAAATAGAAGCGTGTGGATTTAAGTTAGATCCCTAGGGCCCATGTAAAAGCAGAGGGTGTTGTGTGCAGACAATCCTAGAACTGGGAAAGTGGAGACAGTAGGAACCTCAGGACTTGCTGGATATTTAGTTAAGCCCAATCAGTGAGCTCCAGGTTCAGTGAGAGATCATACTTGAAAAACATGTGAAGAGCTTTGGAGGATGACAGCTGATGCTAACCTCTGGTCAACATGGACACATGGATACACAGGTACCCACACATGTATATAACACACATATACATGCAAAAAAACCAATGTAACTTTATATATTCAGCTCAATATTAGAATTCTATTTCTACTTTGTTCAGGTAAGTGAAATGATAAATTATCTATATCTTTTAGCTGGGTATTAATCCAATGACCAGATACTCAAGAAAGTCCACATAGTTTTTTTTTTCTTTTTTTTTTTTTTTACGTGCTAGTACCAACAATCCATAATGAAGATTCTTAACTAGGGTATTGAACAAAAAAATGCTATCGCTCCAATATGAAACAACAAAACATACATTGTGTTTATAATTACTTGAAGTTTAATTAATTCAAAAATGTTCATCAAGGGTAATGGCTCGTGAGTAATCATATTACCACATTCAGTCTTTAATATACTGCAAAGACAGACTGTTTATTCACATTTGAAAATATTTGAGCCTCACATATGTTTGTAACTGGCTCCAAGTTTGACAATTAATATGAAAAGTACTGGGTAGTTTTTTTTAAATATATTTTATTAATTTATTTATTTGAGAGAGAGAAAGAGGCAGAGAGTGAGACAGTAGGAGAGAGAATGGGCAAGCCAGGGCCTCTAGCCTCTGCAAATGGTCTTCAGATGCATGCACCACCTTATACATCTGGCTTACATGGGCCCTGGAGAATAGAACTGGGATCCCTTAGGGCTTTGCAGGCAAATGCCTTAACTGCTAAGCCATCTCTCCAGCCCCCTGGATAGTTTGTAATGATGACTTATTTTCTTCTTTTTATTTTCTACACAATTACTCTTCAGTGAGTGGAAATAAACCTCACTTTATGATTTATGTTTCTTTTATTTCTTCTGTTAATATGGCTATGTTTAGCATAAATATTTCCATTTCCCTTGCAGCAGCACTGTATGATGAGTCTGTGTTGCTCTTTTCTAAGCTATACACACACTTCTGATTTTGTGCACCTAATAACACCTAAAGAGCTGACCATCCCAAGGATTTGCATAATTACCTTCCTGAGATGTAGGAAGCCAAAATAACTCCTTGCATATTTTTGTTCTTGACATATATTTTATTCTAGTTTAAACATTTAAATAAGTAATATTTGGAAAATTGAAAAATGTTGACACTTTAAAATTACACATTATGATTTTAACTGCATGCACAAGGACCTACATATGATAGACATTTTTTCATACCAAATGGGTAGCAAAAAGAGATATATGGACACAAGTTTCACTACAAATAAAAAAATGACATTATTTATTCTTCCTGTATATTTTATTCCACTTTTCTTCATTTTTCTTTTTAAAAATATGTTTTTATGCTTCAATGTGTTTTATTGATGGTCCAATCATACTTTTCTGAAGAAACTATGTACATAAATTACATGTATTTTGACTACTTTGTGACAATATATTTTAAATGTTCCTTCTAGATTGTTTTACCATTAATATTTGTTTGAGCATAAAGTTCTAACAGTTATACCTTGCTATATTTAATCCATAAAAATTTTTCAAAGGAAAATGAAATTTTATTTAAAATGCTTCCATTAAATGAACCAAAAGGGTTGTTTTATTAAATATACTTATTTATTTTATTTACTTGACAGAGAGATAGAAATAGGCATATATGTATGTATACACACACACACACACACACACACACATATCTATATCTATATCTATATCTATATCTATAACTATATCTATATCTATATCTATATCTATATCTATATCTATATCTATCTATCTATCTATCTATCTATCTATCTATCTATCTATCTATATATATATATAGAGAGAGAGAGAGAGAGACAGAGAGAGAGAGAGAATGGGTGCACCAGAGCTGCCAGCCATTACAACTGAACTCCAGATGCATGAGCCACCTTCTGCATCTGGCTTATATAGGTCCTGGGGAATTGAAACTCAGTCCTTTGGCTTTGCAGGCAAATGCCTTAACTGCTAAGCCATCCCTCCAGCCCAGAGCTGCTCATATTAGAAATTAATGTTAATTTTCATATTGGCTTATATATAGTTCAGTTCACTGAAGATGCCATTTCATATTATCTCTGTTCCTATTTTTCTTTTAATATAAGTGCTTAAAATCTCATTGCATCAAAACAAATTAAAATAGAAGTGGTTTTCTTATAAATATCATAAGACATTTTAAAGCACATAGTAATTTATAATGTTAAATATTTCTTTTCTAAAAGAACCCATTTTTATTCAGTTTGTTGAACTTTTTTCATTCTGAAATTTCTATAATAATATTATTTTGAAAAGGGAATGAGATGAGGAGGATGATATTCAAAACATTAAACTAAGGAAATTTATAGATTGAAGTTAAGGATTTCCCTAATACTATTTATTCCAAAGTATCCCTCTGTATTTCAAGATACCATTTGCACAGGTAACTCTAGTCTTAAGACCTTATTTTAAATGGCTAATTCAACTAACTGCAGATTCTTTGCACTTAGTATTTTTAAAAAATATTTTATTTATTTGTTTTTGAGAGAGAGGGAAAGAAGTAGAGGTGGGGGGAGAATAGAGAGAATGGGTACACCAGTGCCTCAAACCACTGCAAATAAACTCCTAATGCATTCACCACCTTGTGTAACTGGCTTTAGGAGTGTACTGGAAAAACAAACCTGGGTCCTTTGGCTTTACCAGCAAGCTCCTTAACTGCTAGAAAATCTCTCCAGCACCTACTAATTTTATATTTTTGCTTTTGTTGACATACTGTCTTCTTGTTCACCATGGAAATGTTCCCCATAAAAAAAGATGGCTAGTTTTCAGAAAGAGTATTAGAACTCCTGAGAGTTCCCTGTACAAGTACAAACAAATTAAGAAAGAGCCAGTAATTCTAATAACCTCCTACTTTAAGGTCAAAGATTATGGGGCTTTGCAAGTAGGTTTTTGTTTCCCATCCCATTCCTGGACTTCCTGGAATTTATTGACTGCTGCTGGAGGCCCAAGTATACCCATTCTCTCTGTCTCTTTACTCTGTATCTATCTCTGCTTGTGAAGAAATTAATAAAACATATATTTTGATTTTAATAACAAAAATAAATTTCAGGAATCTTCTAAATCAGAACTTCTTAAACTTTTTCCACTTCTGACCCCTTTTAACCCAAGAAAAGTTTCATGACCCACAGTATATTTGTACAACATAGGTGTATCAATCGAATATTTACTACTAATAAATATTGAGAAAAATTTTCTAGAATAATTTTAAGGCTTGCATATAATTTTTACCATTTGTTAGAGAGGAAAGAAATTTACATATAAATCATATGGCATATTTTACACAAAGATTAATTTTGTCTGAATTTTGATGCTGTAGGAGAGGCCACATCTTCATTGTTCAGTGTTAATGAGTATTTTTATTGTATAATCATCAATGCTGAGAACACTACTTTACATCAATACATTGCACACAATTTGGGAAGTATCTTTGGAGCCATTTCAGCAGTTATTAGAAATTCTGACCTACCTAATCCCAAACCAGATTAGATTGATTTAAGTATTTTTCATGCAACCCAAACAGCAATTTTTAAAACCAAACATTGTAACTCAATGCAATCTAAGACATGATCATTTTTACTTGCATGCCATGGGATAAAAGTAGGAAAATATTATATAAAGTCTTTTTTTCCATAACTTAGCTATGATGTTTCCATAGGGGATATTTTTTAAATATTCGTTTTATAAAATTACTTATTTGCAAGCAGAGAGAGAGAGAGAGAGAGAGAGAGAGAAGCGAGACAGAGATAATGAGTGCACTAGGACCTCCAGCCACTGCAAATGTAGTCCAGGTGCACGTGTTACTTTCTGCATCTGGCTTTATGTGGGTTCTGGGGAATTGAACCTGGGTCATTAAGCTTTGAAGGCAATTGCCTTAACTGCTGAGCCATCTCTCAAACCCAGGGAAAAATCTCTGAATGTACATATAAGTCCATATGAGTGGAGGTGTTTCAGGCAGTTTGTTGGAGTTACATGGTGTGAGGGCATGCACGTTGCATTGTGGCATTTTTATTCAGAAAAAAAGGGTACAGAGAACTTGTGCCAAACAACAAAGGGTTGTTTCTGTCATAAACACCTCACATTCATTACACATCTTATTTTCAATTACTTTTGTCATTGCACATTCAAAACTTTTTATTGTTATCAAACTTCCTGCAATCCCCACCATCAATCATACAGGATCATGACTTACAGTTTAAGTGGATGGACTCTGAATTAGTGTGGCTGAAAGTGATATTGAGACTGAGTTCCCCCTCCTCTAACTTCCCTTTGTGTTCTGAACAGATAAATTAGCACATCAAACATGCAGTTTAAGTAACTTTGATACTAAATCTTAATAAATGAATATGAATGCCCCAAATAAATTTGACAACTGTGTTGATAGTAGTGAATGAAGTGATCACACTAAAAAATTCACAAGGTTTTCACTCATATTGCCTATTATTCCACCTAGCTAGAGGAAAAGTATCATATTTCCTTACGAATTTAAGGGATATTTTAAAAGTAACCAAAATATAGTTCAACAGTTTTAAACAATTCGTTTCCATATTGCTTGTACTAAAACACACTGAATATATCCACACACACACCCATACACAGACCATCCACACACAAACATAAACACACTATTCTAGGAATATCCTTCTGAACAAAGCATCCAAAGCTCTGACACTGAGGGTGGAGAGATGGCTTGCTGGTCAAGGTGTTTACCTACAAAGCCTGAGAACTGGGATTTAATTCACCAGTACCCACTTAAAGCCAAATGTACAGAGATGCATCTGGAGTTTGTTTACAGTAGCTGGAGGCCCTGGCACAAGTATTCTGTCTCTCTGTTTCTCTTCTATCTGTCTTTTTCTGCTTGTGAATAATCAAATAAGTAAATATTTAAAATGAAGTGTGACCTAGAGAGATAGCTTAGTGGTTGAAGTGCTTGCCTGCAAAGCCAAGGGATCCACGTTCAATTCCCTAGGACCCACTTAAAGCCAGATGCACAGGGTGGCCTGTGCTTCTGTAATTGGTTTGCAGTGACTGCCTGGAGGCCCTGGTATGCCTATTCTCTCTCTCTCTTTCTCTCTGCATCTTTCTCTTTCAAATCAATAAATGACTAAATTAATTAATTAAAAAAAAATAAACTGGTGAAGCTGTCAACACATGCAGTGAGGACAAACCTATTTTCATTTCCTATTTGTTATTTTACTTGTCTCTGTAACCAAATCCCTGACAAGAAGCTGCTTAAGGCAGGAAAGAGTTTATTTTGGCCACAGGTTCAGTTTCTAGGGGACATATTCCATCATGGTGGGGAAGCATGGCAACAGACGTGGGAGGTCACTGACTGCACTTCATTCACAGTCAGGGAGAGAGAACAAGCCAGATAGAGGTGTCCTTCCATGAGAGAACTCACACACAAGGCACTTCACTGAATTCTCAGCACAACAACAAATAAATGATGAAGAAATTCTGTACTTCTTGAATGACCACTGAAGCGGCATGCTCTCTATGGAAAGCTATTCTCTAAACATAGCTGTTGCAACACCCAGAAGCCATTGCATGCTGTGTCCCAGCTCAATGTCATCCTAAAGCTCACATTCCCTGTAGGCCTTTGCTTTCTAGTATTGTAATCATGAGCCATGGGCAATACTGGTGAGATACGGCAAATTTGATTTTGAGAGCTGGGTACAAAAAGTTAACTGTAAAATATTACTTTTTATAAATCAATAACTTCATAGAATGTAGGAATTTGAAACATTTGATGAAATAATTTTTAAAATTAATTCCACCAATTTTATTTTACTTGGTAGTGTCACTTGCTACATATTTATAATTACCCATACAGTTTGCAATATATACTTATTAGGTAGAACAGCACTAGTTTTTTTTTTTTTTTTTTTTTTTTTTTTTTTTTTTTTTTTCTATGTGGGATTCTAAGATGTTGATTCTTTTCAACTGGTATACTGAAAGCTGGGTGAACTTTGATACATACTGATTCTTACCACGGACCTTCACCTTTGTGTGTCTGACTTGAGACACAAAACATTGCACAAAAGGGATAAAGAGATGCTTAAATTTAGGTTCATAAAGTGCTTGCCAGCATTCATGACTAAGAATTGAATAAAAGCCAGAAATATGAAGCAGCAACAAAAGAGAAGCGAAAACAAAATGCTAACAAAATATCAACAACATCCATTTGTTTTCTGATCTACGATAAAAACTATATATTCACCATATCTAAAAAAATAAAGTAAAAGTCATGGAGTAAAATCATTTTTAACGAAAAAGGGTTCAAGTAGGAAAGCATACAATATTAAAGATATTAGTTAGCAATTATATTTTTATTCAAAATTCAGGAACTAAAATCCTAGAAACTATCACAAATCCCTATATGCTTATTAGTTTAACATTTTGTACATGTAGCAAAATATGTTATGAATGCTGCAGCAAAGGCCAAATTTTAAATATATATATATATATATATATATATATATATATATGTACTATTTTGGGATTTTTCTTCATAATCTAATTTAATTATTTTATAGAATGTTCTATTATTTATGTATTTATTTATTTGACAGAGAAAGAGGGAGAGAATGAGAAAGAGAGAGAGAGAGGGAGAGAATGGGCCCGCCAAGGCCTCCAGCTACTGCAAACGAACTCCAGATGCTTCTGTCCCCTAGTGCATCTGGCTAACGTGGGTCCTGGGGAATCAAACCCGGCTCCTTCGGCTTTGCAGGCAAACGCCTTAGCGATTCGCTAAGCCATCCCTCCAACCTTTTTAAAAAAATATTTTATTATTTATTTACTTGACAGAGAAAGAGGGAGAGAAAGAGAGAGAGGGAGAGATTTAATTATTTTATAGACACTGATGTTGTTATTTATTTTCTATAACTATTAAGTTTAAGGATGACATTCAGTAGTTAAAAAGCTGTAAATAAGTACATCAACTTATTTCTTACTGTGATGTTAAATTATACCATCTAACCTCATTAAAAACATCTTTACCTGAAGATGGATTAGCTTTAAGAACCATAACAGGTTTTTAAACTGTTTTGAAATCTTATGTGGGAAAAGTTTGGAAGGTGCATAATTTTACAATAGTATGTAAGTTCTCCAAAAATTAAATCATAAAATAAGCTGTTTTGATATACACACTTTAGTCGAAACTTTTGTTTAGCATGTTACAAATACATTTGTAAACTTTTTTATGTGCATTGGCTGTCTTTCAAAGGTTTTTAGTTTTACATGAAACAAACTTAGAACTCAGTAAGTTACCAATACAAAGTATTGGATCAAATATCTATTTTTACATGTATTAAAATATTCACTTCACACCCTATAGTCCCTGTCAATTTTTCATTCTGTGTTGACTTTTGTATCAAGGAAGAGAGGAAAAACAAGGTTATCTATTCAAGTTTTCTGTGACTACGATTGAATAAACTCCAAATTTCAGTAATAATTTTACAAAATTTTGAATGGATTGATCAAACATATAATGTCCTCTTTCTGACTTGATTGAATGTTAAAGTCAAACAGACTCTGTTTTCACCAAGTGTAATTTTTCAAGGTGAATTGACCTAATGAATGATTAAATATTTCAGAAGACTGCCTGGACATAATTCTTTACTTGAATCTCCATTCATTTTCTTCATATCCCTTGCTCATGGTTTAGTTTCACTTTTTTTTTCACTGCTTAAGGAATTTTTATTAAAGCAAGAATTTTATAATCCAAATTATGTTTCCTTGCTCATTTACCAATTCTGTTACTTAAAACAGAACTGACATTCTGAGCTATTCCACAGTAAAGAATTACAAAATTAAAGAAAGGAATGCTTTAAATTTTTGTACTTTGCTGAAAATTCTTTTTCCCAGGGTCTATAAAACATTAATTTGTTTTTATATTTTACTATTTTTTTATGTTTTTGTTGTTTTTAAATCAAGTAATCTAGGTCTAGCATTATTTGCTAGACCTGGCATTTGCTCGGTACATACGGTTCAAAGTTTCCTTTCTTTTTTTTATTTATTTTATATTTTGCAATGTTTTTTTCATAATATTTAAATTTTTCGATGTTTAGATATTTTTTCTTCGGTGAAGCACGAGTTTCATTTTTTTTCTTAGTAGATACACAATTTCATTTTAATTTAACTGGTTCACGCATACATGCACAAATATATTTAAAGTATAATACTTTAGCACCTTTTCTATAAAACATTTGTTTGCATTTGATAATTCTTAAGTGATATTTTCACCAAAGTAGAGATCCTAACACTACTCAAGGCTCTTCATGGTAGATTTCATGCCATCTATAGAGTTATGAGTCTCCCTATAAGAGGGACCTAGATTACTATATGTTGCCTTTTAATAGACATTAGCCCTTTCTTATTAGTTTTTCTTTTCATTTGTTAAGAGCTGCTAGAGTTGAAGTTTACATATCAAGTAAATAATTCAGTGATCTTTGTCATGTTCTCAGAATTATAAGGAACTAGTTAATATTACCACATACATACAAATTAATTTCATAATGCTAAGTAAAATAAATCATATACCTTTTATTTTTGAATACAGTATAGATTAAAAGTTGTCTCAGGTTACAAAATTGGAGAAACTAGTAGCTCTGTATTTGGATGAGAGATTATGGGAAGTTTCTAAAAGTCTATTGTGGTGACAGAAATAATTTATTATACATAATTTCCACTTGAACCTGTATTTACCTTGCTTGTTTTGTCTCTTTTCCTCTTAAAGAAGTAGCAAGATTCAGTTTCTCCAGATATATCATAACATTCTCTCATATTTTTCTTTCCTCCTCTAATTTGAAATCTTAGTAAGCCTGATTTTCTATAACTATATTCACTTGTATAAAATCTGAGGTCATGTTTACAAAGAAGAAATGTCAGTTATATATGCCTTAGTTACTTTTTAAATGACATTTAATCTCATATTCTTAGAAAATACATAACCCTAAATGATTTACTGTATACTTAGCAATATATATTCTAAATGGTTTGTAATAAATATTTTAAAAATACATGCCATTTTTGGATCTTGACTAGATAAAATATAAAAGGAAAATACATAACTTTTCAAATATGTTAAGTGGAAATTTTTCCTGGTTAAAACAAATTCTATGACACTCTATGGGGAAAAGCATCCTCTAAGTAATGAATCTGTTCTGGCTTATAACTCCATACAGCCCTATCTATAATCAATCTGCTTATAATTCATAGAATCTTATGGATAAAATCCTCCAATGGATTATACTATGTCCACAATAATATAACTCATTAAGCTGATATTATACAAAAAGGATACAGGTAGCAACTGCTATATCTTCCTTTTATGATTACCCTCCTTTCAGCATGAACATGTCATACAAAGTTATACATATGTACCATTGAATTATTTAATATTTTACCTTACATAGCTAATTCATACTCTATATTTAAATATATATATATTTTCTCAACATTACAATAGTATCAAAGCAAATGATTTATTAGTATTCTAAGCTGGCCATTATAACTTTTCAAAATCTACTTGACACAAGCTTTTGCCATTGTCATAGTGCCAGGATACAGGGTAAACTCTGAGCTACGGGAGTAAGGAAAAGTGAAGAGCATGACAAGGTCCAGACACATAGATGTGTGGATGGCTGTATGGATGGCAAGTCCAGAGTGTGTACAGTCTCACTAACACAGAGATACTTTAAAATATTCATATGACATATGACTAAATCATGGGTGAAAGTAAGTTTGGGTATTGTAAAATATTATTACTTGAATATTAACTAACTGAGGTTAGTTGCATCAGGGACAGGGACAGAGCTGAGCTGGAGTATCTGGAACTTTCAGGGGTTCTTTTACTTTCATAGCACATGAAACATGACCAGTCATTGGGACTATTGCCATTACAGTACTTAGTGTTCACTTCTTTATAGAGTCTAGGTTAGGAACTTGTACTTGTTCAGTGATTTTGTGTGCCCAATAAATTCATGGGCTTAAAAGGATTTTACTATGCTCATGTACTCTTATAGTCCCAATTCACCCAAATATATTCATTAGAATGCATACATTCTACTCCAAGGTGATCAGTCATTTATAAGTCTGTTTAATGAGTGGTGCCCAACAAGGTGCCGAGTTATCCTCCACTCTCAAGATGGAGTCAAATATTCTTTTAAAATGGAGTACCTTTGGGTAAGACAGTCTGAAAGCAATTGTTTTACACAGTATATTAAATAACTCACAACTAGAGCATGGACACATCTCAAGAAATCATCCAAAGTTTTCTGTTCTATCCAAGTTCATGTTTGAAATTTGTCTTTCCCACTAAATAGCAACAGAAGACAGGAGTTGATTCTGCTCTACTAGAACCCAAGAAAAGTCATTGCTCTTCTTGCAACTGGTATTCAGTGAGAAGATGGCCATGAGAGAGTAGACTTTCAGCAGCACCTCAAACTTGCTCTTCCGAGGATACAAAAATGAAAACATACATTTCCTAGACCATTGCCCTATGCTATAAAAAATATAAATGAACTCAGACTACCTGTCTTATAATTTGGTATATTTAAATAAGATTGGCAATAAAAGAAAGCTGGGTGTCACCTTTCCACAGTAGCAAGGAGGAGAGGAAATGAACTAGCTAACACTGGCAGCCTGAGGTGGACTATAAAATCCAAAGTCCCAGTGCTCCTCCCACCAGTGTTGCATCTCTTCCAGGAAGGCTTCACCCCCGCCCCCAAGAGGCTTCAACAGCATGGGTTTAAGTATGAGGCTTAATCACAAATAGACATGAGGCTATGGGGACACTTTGCATTCTACCCTACACAGAGTTCATGCTTGTCAGTCACATAAACTATACATGCTTTACATTAAGGAAAAGAATCAAAAATGTTGACATCATTTTTACCCTAATCATTTTAATCATTTCAAATATCAACATTGTGAAATTTCTTCTTTTTTAAGCACAGATATTTATTAGTGTCTTAATATAAGCAAGCTTACACTCCTAGTAAATGTATACAAAGAAGTATATACAAAAGAGAGTGGCACTCTTAACCAATAGTGGATAATTAGTATCATTCTCCAAAGAGCTATAGTTGTTAGTTTAGTGAGCACCCAATTACACTTATACTGCCCACCATAGCCCTTCCTCTTCTAAATGATTTTCCACTATAAAACCCTATCTTCTGCAAAATGGAATTAGTAATAAAGGAAAATGTTGAAATCTCTCATTGCATTGCTTTTATAGAAATATCCAGTTTTATATTTTATCACAAGTTTAATGTGCAAATGTATGTCAGAGTAATCTTACTTTGCTTCTTTGTTTAGAGGTATATATAACATCTTCAATAAAAGACATTTTAATTTCTAGGCTGAATACTTGCTAAATTTGTGATTGATCTGTATTTTATTCTGAGCTTAATGGAATTATATTTCTCTGAATTCCACGTAGTGCAAAAATAATGAATTGCTTAACTTGCAAGAGGAAAACAAAAGGGAACTGCCCATATGTTCAGCAGTAAATATAAAGGAAGAATATATAAAGTCTGATATGCAGAAGTGCTGAAACATATACTTAAGCACGGCACTTGACTCACTGACAGGGTTTCCTTCCCTATTAGAGAATAACAATCTTGGCTCAACTTGGAGTTACTTTAGCACAGGCTGACCTGGAATTCACTATGTAGTCTCAGGGTGGCCTGGAACTCAAGATGATTCTCCTACTTTTGCCTCCCAAGTGCTGGGATTAAAGGTGTATGCCACCATGTGTGGCCTGGAGTTAGGGTTTTTGAATAATTTAAAATAAAGGACTGAATACCCTCACATATATATAGTTTCCATTGTCTATGAAGAATATATAAATGAAAATACTTTCAGTCTTTTCTAAGAATAGAGGAAACTATTTTTCTTATATTTCTCCACTTGAAATTGCCCAAGATAAACTGAATCATAGAACATATACAAGCTTGATCCAGACTCACATGCCATTGCTCAACATTGTTTTGCTTTTTTTATTTATGGGACTTTTCCAGACTTTAAAATATTTTTTATTAAATAGTTTTGTACTCAATGAAAACAGTCAAGTTGCGACCATCATTAGGCACATCCATGTACTACCTCCTCCCCCTGGCCCCTCCTTGTTGAGGTATATAGGTCAGGCATTGTGGAGTTAGCCCACAGTTATGGTTGGAGAAATGTATCTGCATATTATGACCCAACATATGGCTCTGACATTCTTTCCACCCCCTCTTCCACAAAATTTCCCTGAGCCATGTTGGGTTCATTTTGGGTCTGCTTCAGTGATGAGGTGTTGGGAGCCTCTATGTCTCTGGATATCTGATTTGGTAGGAGGTTGTTGTTCTCTGTGTTGATCTCCCTCGACCTTGTGCTGCTACCAGGTTCAACAAGAAAACAGTACCCTTGCTTGTTTTGTCAATTATTCTTAGTTTCAGCTGGGGCACTTTTGAGGCATGATAGAGTGGTTCTTTCCTTAGGAACTGTGTCTATCTGAAAAAGAGAAGCAGATTCTCCAATGGAGATCAAAGTTAGCACCAGATAAATGGAATAACTTTTTTTTTTTTTTAAGATAGAATTTAATAGGATCTCTGTCTGTCTGAAAAGGAGAAATTTCTTCTTATACAAGATTTAGTCAAATGTCATATATACACTGCAAAGGCATCTCTGTATCAGAAAGATTAATATTATTGAGGCAAATTCCCAAAATACCTTGCATTCACATTAATTACATGAGAGTAAAAAACAAAATTTAAAAATCAATTCTTAATTCTCATTTTAGAGTTCTAGTATAAGACCTAAAACATGGTAAATAAGTCTTCTTCTCAGAGATATTTTTAACATCAGTGTTCCTGACATTATTAACAAATTACCCATATGAATGAGTCAACAGAAAAGGAACTCATCCTATAGGCCTAGCATGCAAGGAACTTGACTCATGTTGATTCCCAATAGTCCCTCTTTCCCCCAAAGGAGCACCTGGCACAAGAAAGGAATATGATTGTTTCTTAAATTAGTAACTATAGTTTTGAAATCTGGTACAATTTTTTATCTTATATTTTTCAAAAAAATGAAAAATTACAAAACCCTTAGTTCAAACTTTAGAATTTATTAAATATATGTATTCTAGTTAATATATAATAAAATAACAAAATTTAATAAAATACATTAGAATATATAGACATGCAAGTAGTAGCTGATGATGGAAGTTGCAAAAATCATGTAAATGAAATTGAACAGAATCATCACCTAGAGTGTTCAGCTTTTGACATTAGACTTGATTTGGTGGAAGAAAATGTTAGAACCCTCCAAAGATATGAATAAATTGAAGGTAACTCAAGAAATGGAAGATCTCAACAACTAGTTGGTTAAGCTTAATGAAGACTTGATCAAATGCAAGAATGAACTCCATGAATCATCAAGAAAATCACAGCTTCATTTGAAATTGTACCTCAAAAGAGATGGACACAAGACAAAATTACACAACAGAAAACAAAAATCAAATAGAAATTATAAAAACCTCTACAGAAACCCTCACCAACTAAGTCACCTTTGACTTGGAAGATAAGACAGAAGAAGCTAATTAGAAAGCCAAAAACTTTGCAAAGCCCCACAAATTAAGTGAACAGAAGATAAGGGAACTGGGGTCACCATAAAACAACAAAACATCCGGGTCATGAGTCTATCAGAAGGAGAGAAAATCCAGGCCAGAGAATTAGTTCTTATACTAGAACTCTAAAATGAGAAATATGAATTGATTTTTGAATTTTGTTTTTTACTCTCATATGTAATTAATATGAATGCAAGGTATTTTGGGAATTTGCCTCAATAATATTAATCTTTCTAATACAGAGATGCCTTTGCAGTGTATATATGACATTTGACTAAATCTTGTATAAGAAGAAATTTCTCCTTTTCAGACAGACAGAGATCCTATTAAATTCTATCTTTAAAAAAAAAAAAATTTATCCCATTTATCTGGTGCTAACTTTGCTCTCCATTGGAGAATCTGCTTCTCTTTTTCAGATAGACACAGTTCCTGAGGAGAGAACCACTCTATCATGCCTCAAAAGGGTCCCAGCTGAAACTAATAATAGAGAACATATTTATCAAAATTATTGAAGAAAAATTTCCAAATCTCTCAAAAGACAGGCCCATCCTGATACATGAAGCCCACAGGACACTGAAGAGAAAGGACCAAAGAAGACACTCTCCAAGATGCACCATAGTTAAATCTTGTAGCAGTGAAAACAAAGAGAGTGTTAAAAGAAGCAAGGGAGAAACAACTCCCAATATAAAAAGGCAATCCCATCAGAATTAAATCAGGTTTCTTAGTGGAAACCCAGAAGCCAGAAGAGCCTGGAATGGAACACTTCAAAGACTAAAAAAATTTATGGAGTCCAACCCAAGCTGCTCTACCCAGCAAAAGTATACCTCAAAATAGATGGTAAAAGAAAAACTTTCCATGAAAAAAGTCAACTCCATGATTATATAAACACAAAGCCAAACCTACAGTGAATACTTGAGGGAATGCTCCATACAAAACAACCAAACAACCAATCTCAAGAACCAACAAGAAGATCACAATAACCAAAATTGACCAGGCTCAAAATAGTATGAAACAGAAGAAAGCACCAAACGCTATAAAACACCTATTCATGGCAGGGATTAATTCAAACCTGACAGCAATAACCTTAAATATAAATCATTTTAACTCACCTGTCAAAAGACACAGATTATCAGGATGGATCAAAAACCTGGTCCCTACTATCTGCTGCCTTCAAGAAACACACCTCATTGCTAAAGATAGACACCTCTTCAGGGTGAAAGGTTGGAAAATGATATTCCAAGCAAATGGAAATAAAAAAAAGCAGGTGATGCTATATTAATATCTGATAAAATAGATTTCAAACCAAGAGTAATCAAAAATGACAAAGAAGGCCATTTCATATTCATGAAGGGAATGATCCAACATGAGCACATCACCATCCATATATATGCCAAACACAAGTGCACCACAGTGTATAAAACAAAATCTACTTGACAATAAAACAGAAATAAACACCAATACCATCATAGTTGGATACTTCAATACTCTGCTATCATCAATCAACAGATCATCCAAGAAGAAAATCAACAGGGAAATAATAGAGCTCATCAACATCATAGATCATCTAGATCTAAAGGTTATCTACAGAACTTTCCAGCTGAACGCTACAGAATACACATTCTTCCCAGCAGCCCACAGAAGCTTCTCCAAAACTTACCATATACTAGGCCATAAAGTATGCCTTATTAAAGTCAGGAAAATTCAAGTAACTTCCTGCATCATGTCAGATCACAATGCTTTAAAGCTAGAAATTAACAACAGACAAAACAAGAACCCCTGCAGTTACTGGAGAATAAACAACACACTTGTAAACAATGACTTGGTCATGGAAGAAATCAAAAAGAAATTGTAAAATTGCTAGGAATGAAGGATAATGAAAACACAACCTACCAAAATTTATGGGACATGATAAAGGCAGTCCTAAGGTGAAAATTCACAGCCCTAAATGTCTTTAATACAAAGTCAGAGAGAGCTCAAATCAGTCACCTGACTGTCCACCTAAAGGTGCTGGAAAAACAAGAAGAATCAATTCCAAATATCTCCAGACATAGAGAAATAATCCAGATTAGAGAAGAAATTAATGAATCAGAAACTAAGAAAATAATTTTAAAAATCAATAAAGTGAAGAGGTGATTCTTTGAAAAAGTAAACAAGATTGACACACCCTGGCCAAATTGATGAGGCAAAAAAAAAAAAAAAGAGAGAGAGAGAGAGAGAGAGAGAGAGAAATCTCAAATTAATGAAAACAGAAATGAACACGGAGAGCTCACAGCAGAATGCAATTGGAAGAATCATCAGGGTATACCTCCAAAACCTCTACTCCACAAAATTAAATAATCTAGAAAAAAAATGGATGAATTCCTAGACACATTACACTAAACTAAACTCAGAGCAGAATAATCTCCTAAACAAACTTATCACATTCATGGAGATTGAAAAGGTAATCAAAACCTCCCCAAAAGAAAAGTCCAAGACCAGATGTCTTTTCTGCTGAATTATATCAAACCTTCATTGAAGAACTGAAACCAATTCTTCCCAAAATATTCCACAGAATCAGAGACCAGGGAATCCTCCCCAGCTCCTTTTATGAAGCTATCATCACCCTAATACCAAAACCACACAGAAATTCAACAAGGAAAGAAAAAGATAGGCTTATGCCCCTAATGCACTTAGATGCAAAGATCCTGAACAGATTCCTTGCAAAATGATTTCAAAAACACATCAAAAGCATTATCTACCTTGATCAGTAGGCTTCATCCCAGGGATGCAGAGATGGTTTACATACAGAAATTAGACAATGTAATACACTACAAAAATAAACAACTGTAAGAACCACAGGGGTCAGCGAGGCATGGTGGCACACACCTTTAATCCCAGCACTTGGGACTCAGAGGTAGGAGGATCACCATGAGTTCAATGCCACCCAGAGACTATAGAGTTAATTCCAGGTCAGCCTAGACCAGAGTGAGACCCTACCCCGAAAAACCAAAAAAAAAAAAAAAAAAAAAAAAAAAAAAAAAAAAAAAAAAAAAAGAAAAAGAAAGAAAGAAAGAAAAGAACCACAGGATCATCTCAATTAATGTAGAGTAGGTCTTTGACACAATACACCACTTCATGATCAAAACACTGTAAAGCATAGGCATGGAAGGTTTATATCTCAGCACAATAAAGGCTATATATAAAGCTCCTGAAGCTCAAATCTTACTTAATGGGGAAAAACTCAAGGAGTTCCCACTGAGACCAGCAACAAGACAGAGGTACATACTCTCACCACTTGTCTTCAACATAGTAGTAGTAGTACTAGTCCATGTAATAAGACAGGAGAGAGAAATTTTACAAAAAGCTTCAAAATGGAATGGAAGAACTCAAATTAGCCCTATTTGAAGATAACATGATCCTATATATAAGTGACCAGAAAGTCTCCATCTCAAAACTGCTAAAGGTGATAAATACCTTCAGCAGTGTCAGGATAAAAAATCAATGCACAAAAATCAGTAGCTTTTCTACATGAAAGGACAAATATACAGAGAAAGAAATCAGTGAGGCTTTCCAATTTTCCATAGCAACAAAACGGTTAAATACCTTGAAATAACATTAACCAAGAATGTGAAAGACCTATATAATACAAACATAAAAACACTATAGAAAGAAATAGAAGAGGACTTGAGAAGATGGAAAGACTTCCCATGCTCCTGGGAAGGGAGAATTAATATTGTGAAAATGGCAATTATACCAAAAGCAATATACAGATTTAATGCAATACCAATAAAAATATCAGCATCATTCTTGACAGAGATTAAAAAACTGATCTCAAACTTTGTATGAAATGGCAGAAGGCCTCAGATATCTAAACATATCCTCAGCAAAATGTCTGGCAGTATCACTATACCCAATCTAAAGCTATATTACAAAGCCACAGTGACAAAAACAGTATGGTACTGGAATAAAAACAGAAACAGGAACAGAATTGAAGACCTAGACCTTAGGTCAAGTAAGTACAGCTGCTTGATCTTTGAAAAATGTGCTAATAAAGTAGTATGGAGAAATACAGCTTCTTTAACAAATAGTGTTGGACAAATTGGATAACTGCATGTAGAAAAATGAAATTAGACAAACTCAATTTGCCATAAACAAAAATCAAGTCCAAATGGATTAAAGACCTGAATATAAGGCTTGAAACTCTTCAACTACTGGAAGAAAAAAATAGAAGGCACTCTCCATGATATAGGACTGGGTAAAGACTTCCTGCATAACACCCCAGTAGCCCAGGAAATTAAATAAGCACTCAACCAGTGGTAGCTCATGAAGCTTAAAAGTTTTTGTATAGACAAACATATAATAAGCAGTTCCAATGGATTACCCACTGAATGGGAGAAAATCTTTGCCAGCTATACAACTGACAGAAGCCTAACATCTAGATTCTACCAAGAACTCAAAAAACTAAACAATAAAAAATCAAACAAGCCACTCCACAAGTGGGGCAGAGAACTAAACAGGGAATTCTCAAAGTAAAAATTACATGTGGATAACACACATTTAAGAAAATTTTCAACCTCCCTAACCACTAGGAAAATAGAAATTAAAACAATTATGAGATTCCACCTTACCCCGGTAAGGATAGCAAGCACTGAAAAATCAAATGAAAACAAATGTTGGCAGGGATGTGGAGAAACAGGAACACTCACTCACTGTTAGAGTGAATGTAAGCTGGTATAACCACAGTGGAAATCATTATGGAGACTGCTGAAAAGGATGAATATAGAGTTAGCCAACAGACCCTGTTATTCCCTTACTGAGCATTTACCCTAAAAGCTCCACACCTCAGTTCAGAGATATTTGTTCAACCATCTTTATAGCTGCTCAGTTCATAATAGCTAAGAACTGGAGTCAACCAAGGAGGCCATCATTGGAAGAATGGATAACTAATATGTGGTATATCTACACGATAGAATTTACTTGCTATGCCCAATGCCATCTTTTGTATTGTGAATTCTTATTTGGTGCCATTATGCTTTTTTTTCCCCCTTTTCTTTTTTTAATATGCCTCAGTTAAAAGACACTGGACTATGGGAATGTTTGAACATCACTGGGGTTGATTAAAAAGGATGGGTACTTTTAAAGATGGGCTCAATGCATTGCATTTGACATTTTGGATGGTAATTAGTTTATGGGATCGAGGGGCAGAATGTGGTGGTTTGATTAAGGTGTGCCCCACATACTTAGGTATTCTGAATAGTAGGTTCTCATTTGGTGGTGATTTGGGAATGCATGCCTCCTGGAGGCAGTGTATTGTTTGGTGGGAGCTTATGGGTATTATAAGCAACTCTTTCTTGCCAGTATTTGGTCCACTGTCTTGTTGCTGTTGTCCATCTGATATTGACCAGGAGATGATATCCACCCTCTGCTCATGCCGTCATTTCCCCCTGCCAACATGTAGCTTCCCCCTTGAGCCTGTAGTCAAAAATAAACCATTATTTTTCCACAATGTGATCTTGGTCAGGTATTTTCTTCCAGCAACGAGGACCTTCACTGCAGCAGGTTGTTTCTTTTGGTTTTGTTATCCCATATTCTTTGTGACAGAAACATATGTCTTTATGTGTAAGTTCTAGTAACAATGAAGTGCTACGAAGCTCCAGTTCTATTTCTTCTAGATATTTCGAAGATAATGCTGCCTTTTATTTATTATTATTATTATTGTTATTATTATTATTATTATTTGCTTGTTTTTCAAGGTAGGGTCTCTCTCTAGCTCATGCTGACATGAAACTCACTATGTAGTCTCAGGGTGGCCTCGAACCCACAGCGATCCTCCAACACTGCCTCCCGAGTGCTGGGATTAAAGGCATGCACCACCATGCCCGGCTTCAATTATGCTGTCTTGATGCAATGAAAGTAAAAAGAGCATAACAACATATACATATGATAGTTATTGCTATTATTATCTTGCCTTGAAATCAGGTGGTTTAAGGCTTATATCTTTTAAGAGATTATTGCATTGGAGGAAATTTGCAATTAATAATGAGATCTTATATTAAGATAAGGTAAAACAAATTATTATCTATTTAATAATAGGCATATTTAATATTTCTTTATTCTTTTACCTCTTTCTGCCTTGTAGCCATACTAATGCACATCTTGGTTAAATCTTTGGTACAATCTAAGAAATAATTATAGAAGTAGACATCTTGGATAGAGAAATAAAATTCATAATAATCTCTGTTAGTTGACAGTAAGAGTTATGTTCATGTAGGTGTTCTAACATCTATTCCATTGTACTAGAAATCAAAATAGAGTCACAAAAACCAAAGTATAACTCTAAGTGGTTTTCTGTATATACATAAATGTGTCAATAACATCATGTTGGGAAAACAGAGCTAGTTCCGGAGAGAAGGCATCTACCTTTGAAAGTAATGTAGGACCATGAAAAAAGCACATACTTCTTTGTCCTTACATGCACATTTAAGTTCGTGTCTTTTTCTTATCTAAACATGGTGCCTTATTAATATTAGCATATAATTATTCTAAAGGATAAGTATTTGCTTGTGATTACATAGCTTCAGAAAACCAAAAACATGAACATACAAATTTGTTCCTGACTGAATGCTAGCTCAAGTTCCTTCTTTTCAACAACAGTTCTTTTTGACTATTTTTATGCTAATCTTTCTACAGTATGAAGTAAGACAATCATGCAAACTGTACTACATTCTCCAACATGAAATTATATTTTGTCATATATCATATGCTACTGTTTCAAATATTTCAGTCTTTTACTTAGTAAATTTTCTAGAGAACCTAGTTTAGTCTTAGCAGTCATGATCCTCAAACACTTGAAACTATTCCAATTATAGTAAATATTGAAATGATTGATTGACACCTTGTAGTCAACAGAAGCAGGGACATACATATGTAATGAAATACATGATATATTATATAATTGAAGCATCGTTGAATATATAATCATATGTCTAACATTTCTTAATTACCTTAGGAACTGTAATTTTATGATGATTTATTTTTCTCTGTGCTTAAAATCATTTACTAGTAGCAAATTATGTGCTTAGCAAGCCAGAGAATGTCTATTACTGTTAATGAGCTGCCTCATTGAATTGGGGGAAGGAGGAGTTGCCTGTGATTGAAGCTGATTCCCTTTATAAAGTTCTGGAAACTAGACTTTGCTTAGGTTGGTCTGAAATGAGCTTGTTGAAGTTAATTGCAACTGAGCTCAGAGAACCTCTCTTCATAATCACACACTCTCTTGTCCTTCATAAGCAGTGACCTTCTGCTACCTTTTTAGAATGAACTTCACCTTTAGTTTCAAAAAGAGTAGTACGTGTTCTTAAAGGAACTCATTGACTGGATCATCCACTTAAACTTTAGAATAAACTTCCTCTTAATAAGTGTATTATGTTCTTAATTCTCTAATATGGTAAGCTTGTAGGAAGAATAATAAAATGTTAAGATTCCAAGTCCATTAATGTTGTAGAAATATAAATTATAAAATATTGAAAGTAATATTTAATCAATTACAAACCTTATTTATCTTCAGTAAAATGTCATTATTCTAAACTGGAATAATCTTAAGAGCAAAGAGAATTTGAATTTTTTTCTTTTAGTTTACCAATTTCTCCCCTTAAACATTGGGACTTATACATGAATAGATGGAGAAATTTTTGGTATGGAATTAGGTCTGATGTTGCAATCAAGTGTACACAAAGTAAGAAATGGATATTTACCCTATCTAGAATAAAACTTGTAGAATTAATGATGCCCATGTATGGTCAGGAACAAAAGGCCTTATAGCTTAGCTATCTACAAGCTGTGTTGACACCACAATAAATACATCAACATGAATAAGATATGCACCTTACATGCACGAATAACATGGAATTCATTATTATCTAATTCATTGTATTTTAAAGACTGTCTCAATGCAGCAAAGACATTTAACTTACCTAAAATTCAAATTCTTTTTTTTTTCTTTATTAGTTAGTTTTGTATTCAGCAAATACAGTCAGTTTGGTACCATTATTAGGCTCATCCGTGACCTACCCCTCCCCTTGATCCCTCCTTGTTGAGGTATACGGGTCATGCATTGTGGAGTTAGCCCACAATTATGGGTAAGCTAAAGGTCTTTGCATATCATGACCCAACATGCGGCTCTGACATTCTTTCAGCCCCCTCTTCCACAAAATTTCCCTGAGCCATGTTGGGTTCATTTTTGGTCTGCTTCAGTGATGAGGTGTTGGGGGCCTCTGAGGCTCTGGCTCTCTGATTTGGTAGGAGATGATTTTTCTCTGTGTTGATCTCCTTCCCCCTTGTGCTGGTATCTGGTTCATCAGGAAAACAGCCCCCTAGCTTGTTTCTCCAATTTTTCTTAGTTTCAGCTGGGGCCATTTTGAGGTATGATGAGGTGGCTCTCTCCTTATGATCTACATCTATCTGAAAAAAGAGAAACAGATTCTCCAATGGAGAGTAAGATAGCACCAGGACAAATGAGATAACCCATACTTTTTTTTTTTTTTTATAGAGAGTTTAATAGGTGTAGGCCCTCTTGTAGCCCACAATTGATGGTAGTTTGATATTGGAGAGTGGACTTATGTTTGGATATGGTTCTGACTTATTTCCCAGCTCCAGCTATGGGTCCCATACTAGGGAGGGGATCAGTTAGCTAAATTGAGAGCAGTTGGTTCCCCACCATAGCTCTGTGCCACCACTACACTTGTGCGGGCATCACCACAAGTTATTTGATGCTAAGTAGGTTAGACCATGCGTTGCTTCGACAGATATTGGTCCTTTTCCCCCAGTCGCCCATGTAGCACCTTCTGGCACTAGATGCGCTGACTGTCTGGGGACTGACTCTCTTCCAACTTCCAGCCATGCCATTTTAATTTGCATGTCAATCACATAAGGTATCTTCAGCAGTAGGGTCTTACTACTAACCTTTGGTGGGTCATCAAGTACTCTGACAGAAATCTGTCTGTCTTTTAGGAAACCTTGTAGGTCTCTCTGATCAAAAGCTCATTGTGGATGATAGCCCCATGCTGGTTCTGGGAGTTACAGGTCAGTGCTCACTAAGAAAATGAGGAAAAAAGGTAACTAATATACAAGAGTTAGAGATAAGAGAGAGAGAGAGAGGGAGAGGGGAAGTGAGGGAGGGAAGATGTAGAAGATTAAGGTTAGTCTTGATCTTACCCTCTCCAGTGTCTTATGGGACACAAAGAAGGCAGTACTCAGGGGAAAATTCATAGCACTCAATGCCTTCATAAAAAAGACAGAAAGGCCCCAAATCAATGACCTAACCATCCACCTAAAGGCACTGGAAAAACAAGAAAAATCCAACCCAAAGAGCTCCAGAAGGAAAGAAATAATTAAAATCAGAGCAGAAATCAATGAACTGTAAAGGAAGGAAACAGATAAGACAATTGACAAAACAACGAGCTGGTTCTTTGAAAAAATAAACAAGATTGACAAACCCCTGGCCAATCTGATCAAGCAGAAAAAGGAGAAGCTTCAAATTAACAAAATTCAAAATGAAAAAGGAGAGATCACAACATACATAAGTGAAATTGGGAGAATCATCAGGACTTATTTCAAAAACCTACTCCACAAAAATGGATAATGTGGAGGAGGTGGATAAATTCTTGGGTGCATACCATCTACCAAAGCTAAACCCCGAGCAGATTAATCACCTCAATCAAGCCATCACACTCATGGAGATTGAAAAAGTAATAAAAATCCTCCCAAAAAAGAAGAGCCCAGGACCAGATGCCTTCTCAGCTGAATTCTATCAAACCTTCATGGAAGAAGTCAAACCAATCTTCCTCAAACTGTGCCACACAATTGGTGAACAGGGAAAGCTACCCAACTCCTTTTATTTATTTATTTATTTTGGTTTTTCGAGGTAGGGTCTCACTCTAGCTCAGGCTGACCTGGAATTCACTCTGTAGTCTCAGGGTGGCCTCAAACTCTCGGCGATCCTCCTACCTCTGCCTCCCGAGTGCTGGGATTAAAGGCGTGTGCCACCACGCCCGGCCCCCAACTCCTTTTATGAAGATAGCATCACCCTAATTCCAAAACCAGGCAGAGATGCCACAGGAAAAGAAAACTACCAGCCTATTTCCCTGATGAATTTTGAGGCAAAGATCCTAAACAAAATCCTCGCAAACCATGTCCAACAACACATCAAAAGCATTATCCACCTTGACCAAGTGGGATTCATTCCAGGAACACAGGGGTGGTTCAACATATGGAAATCTGTCAATGTAATACACCACATAAACAAGGTTAAACATAAAAACCACATGATCATTTCGATAGATGCAGAAAAGGCCTTTGACAAGATTCAACATCACTTCATGTTCAAAACATTGGAGAGAGTTGGCATGGTGGGTTCATATCTTAACCCAATAAAGGCAATATACGAAGCTCTGGAGGCCCAAATAATACTTTCTGTAGAGAGACTGGAGGAATTCCCATTAAGATCAGGAACAAGACAGGGTTTTCCACTCTCACTTCTGCTTTTCAATATAGTACTGGAAGTCCTAGCTTAAGCAATAAGACAGGAGAAGGAAATAAAAGGGATACAATTTGGAAAGGAAGGAGTTAAGTTAGCTTTATTCAATGATGACATGATTGTATATGTAAGACACCAGAGATAATCCATCCCAAAACTCCTGAAGGTGATTAACTCCTATAGCAAAGTAGCAGGATACAAATCAATGCACAAAAATCAGTAGCCTTCCTTTATGCAAATGACAAAGATACAGAGAAAGAAATAAGGGACATAGTCCCATTTTCAATTGCAATAAAAAAAAATACCTAGGAATAACGTTAACCAAGGAAGTGAAAGATCTATACAACGAAAACATAAAAACACTCAAAAAAGAAATCGAGGCAGACTTGATAAAATGGAAAGACCTCCCATGTTCCTGGATAGGCAAAATAAACATTGTGAAGATGACAATCCTACCAAAGGCAATATACAGATTTAAAGCAATTCCAATTAAAATTCCTACAGCGTTCTTCACAGAGATAGAAAAAATGATCTCAAATTTCATATGGAATGGCAGAAGGCCTTGCATTTCCAAACATATCCTCTGCAAAAGAAATACCTCTGGAGGCATCACCATACCTGATCTAAAGCTATATTACAAAGCCATAGCAATAAAAACAGCATGGTACTGGCATAAAAACGGGAGTATAGATCAATGGAATGGACTTGAGGACCCGGACTTTGGGTCAAGCAACTATAGCTACTTGATATTCAATAAAGGCTCAAACAATATAGGCTGGAAAAAAGACAGCGTCTTCAACAAATGGTGCTGGACAAACTGGATAACCATATGCAGGAAACTGAAACTTGACCCACACAATTCACCATGCACTACACTCAAGTCCAAATGGATCAAAGATCTCAATATAAGACCAGAAACTCGAATACTACTGGAAGAAAATTTAGGAAGTACTTTCCATGATAAAGGAATGGAAAAAGACTTCCTGAACAAAACCCCAGTAGCTCATGTACTTATACCGTCACTCAACCAATGGGACCACATGAAGCTGAAGAGTTTCTTTACAGACAAGCATACAATAAGCAAAGCCAATAGAGTACCCACAGAATGGGAGAAAATATTTGCGGATTATCCAACTGCTAGAGGCCTAATCTCTAGAATCTACAAAGAACTCAAAAATCTAAACAGTAAGAAGTCAAACACCCCACTCACAAAATGGGGCAAAGAGCTGAACAGGCAGTTCACAGAGGAAGAAATACAAATGGCCAACACACACTTAAGAAAATGTTCATCATCCCTAATCATCAGAGAAATGCAAATTGAAACAACTGTGAGATTCCATCTTACCCCAATAAGGATAGCAAACATCAAAAAATCAAATAAAAATAAATGCTGGCTAGGATGTGGAGAAGTAGGAACACTCATCCACTGTTGGTGGGAATGTAGGATGGTACAACCGCTTTGGAAAGCAATATGGAGACTTCTGAAAAAGCTGAGTATAGAGATACCAACAGACCCAGTTATTCCCTTACTGGGCATCTACCCTAAAACCTTCAAATTCTTTATTCTTAAACCTTCATTTAATTTTCTGTATCATAGATTGTATAGGTTACTTTTTCACTGATGACCTGATTATCTTGTTGAAAGATTAGGTTTTAGTTTTGATGTCTTTAAATCATTGTTGAAAAATAAGGTTAAGTTTTTGACCTAATGGTAGCAGAATGAATAATCCCAACTAATGTTATGATCAAAATAGGATCCAAATTTAGCAGAAATGCACACACACATGCACACTTATAAATACTTTTCTTTAGTTAGTTGAGAGAGAGAGAGAGAGAAGGAAAGAGGGAGATGGGGAGACAGAGGGAGAGTGAATACTGCATGCCAGGGTCTCCTCCCACTGCAAATGAACACCAGACATATGTTCCACTTTATAAATCTGACTTTACATTGGTACCAACCCAGGACAGGACAATCAAGTTTTTCAAGTAAGTAGCTTTAAGCTCTGAGTAATCATTCCAGCCCATCAACATGTAATATTTTAAAATAGTGATCCTAATACATCACAGATTTATTGAAACTCTATATGCTGCAGACAGCCGGGAGACAAAGCTTTTGAGGCTGGTTTTGATTTAGTGACTGCCAGAATAATTTATTTAATTCTGTGATGTCATTACTGGCTTTGGATAGTTTGAAGAATTCTGAAAGGCAACAAAAAAAGTAGGCTTAAATAAATATTCACCGATCAGTTATTCCTTATTTAATAGAAGAAAAATGTTTGCTCTTCCATGTGCAGTTCTATGAAAGCCCATGGCTGGCTAGAGAAAGCAGACACATCTCATAATGGCCAGTGCTGTTTACTGCATCAGAAACCAATTTTAAGTTTAGGTGAAATGAAGTGTTATAGCTTTCGTGGGATAAGTGGTTTAGGGTGTAGAACATAAACTACATCACAAGTAATTATCTGATTTAAGCTTATTTGAAAATTTGCCATTCTGAGATGTATTCCCTGTTTAATGTGGATTTTCACTCCTCATGTCTCATGCTATAGACCAGGCTGTTATGGAATTCACAAAATAGCTGGGGCTGGCCTAGTACTGACAGTAATCTGCTTCCCTCAGTCTCCAAGTGCTAGGGTTATAGGGAAGAGCCAGCATGCCCAGTTCTTCTATAGCTTTATTATGCCTTTTATATTTTTGTTGGTTTTTATTCTGATAGAATTTTCAAAACACATGTTATACTATTTCAATATGTTTGAAAATATTTGTGCATTTCAAAAATGAAGAAAAATATATATATATTCTTTAACTGAAGTGACATACTCCTGCCTTTTATATCTTGCTGTGTATTTTCATTCAACATAGTTCTAAATTGTCATATTTTATTCTACTTTTATTAGTTTAATTGATATTACTTCATATTTAATACTACTTGTGCGATATGTAATAATTTTCATTCCAACTTAGAATTTAATGACTTCAAAAACTTTACTTATTGTACTTTGCTCCAATTTATAACAAGAAACCCACCTCACCATTAAAGACAGACATTTCCTCAGGGTGAAAGGGTGGAAAACAGTATTCCAAGCAGACGGGAATAAGAAACAAGCAGGTGTAGCTATATTAATATCAGATAAAATAGACTGCAAACCAAATATAATCAAAAAAGACAAAGAAGGCCACTTCCTACTTATCAAGGGAACGATCCATCAAGAGGATATTACAATCATAAATCTGTATGCACCAAACATGGGGGCACCACAGTTCATAAAACAAAACCTACTTGACAATAAAACAGAAATAACCACCAACACCATCATAGCTGGGGACTTCAATACACCATTATCAGTAATAGACAGATCATCCAAACAGAAACTCAACAGGGAAGTAAGAGAGCCCAACAAAACCATAGATCACTTAGACCTAACGGACATCTACAGAACCTTCCATCCCAAATCCACAGATTACACATTCTTCTCAGCAGTCCATGGAACATTCTCTAAAATAGACCATATATTGGGTCACAAAGACTGCCTCCACATATTTAGGAAGATTGACATAATTCCCTTCATGATATCAGATCACAATGCTATATTGCTAGAAATCAACAACAAAAGACCCACCAAGAGTCCCAACGGCACCTGGAAACTGAACAGCACACTTTAAAACAATAAATGGATAGTGGATGAAATAAAAAATGAAATTTCAAAATTTCTGGAATTGAACGACAATGAGAACACATCGTACCAAAACTTATGGGACACAATGAGGGCGGTACTCAGGGGAAAATTCATAGCACTCAATGCCTTCCTAAAAAAGACAGAAAGGTCCCAAGTCAATAACCTAAGCATCCACCTAAAGGCACTGGAAAAACAAGAAAAATCCAACCCAAAGAGCTCCAGAAGGAAAGAAATAATTAAAATCAGAGCAGAAATCAATGAATTGGAAACCAAGGAAACAATTAAGACAATTGACAAAACAAAGAGCTGGTTCTTTGAAAAAATAAAAAAGATTGACAAACCCCTGGCCAATCTCATCAAGCAAAAAAAGGTGAAGCTTCAAATTAACAAAATTCAAAATGAAAAAGGAGAGATCACAACATACATAAGTGAAATTGGGAGAATCATCAGGACTTATTTCAAAAACCTCTACTCCACAAAATTAGATAATGTGGAGGAGATGGATAAATTCTTGGACGCATACCATCTACCAAAGCTAAACACAGAGCAGATTAATCACCTCAATCAACCCATCACATTCATGGAGATTGAAAAAGTAATAAAAAACCTCCTAAAAAAAAGAGCCCAGTGGCAGATGGCTTCTCAGCTGAATTCTATCAAACCTTCATGGAAGAACTCAAACTAATCTTCCTCAAACTGTGCCACACAATTGGTGAACAGGGAAAGCTACCCAACTCCTTTTATGAAGCTAGCATCACCCTAATTCCAAAACCAGGCAGAGGTGCCACAAAAAAAAAAAAAAAAAAAAAAAAAAACACACACACACAAAAAAAAAACTGCTGGCCTATTTCCCTGATGAATTTAGATGCAAAGATCCTAAACAAAATCCTTGCAAACCGAATCCAACAACACATCAAAAGCATTATCCACCTTGACCAACTGGGATTCATTCCAGGAACAGAGGGGTGGTTCAACATACGGAAATCTGTCAATGTAATACACCACATAAACAAGGTTAAACATAAAAACCACATGATCATTTCGATAGATGCAGAAAAGGCCTTTGACAAGATTCAACATCACTTCATGTTCAAAACATTGGAGAGAGTTGGCATGGTTGGTTCATATCTTAACCTAATAAAGGTAATATACAAAGCTCCGAAGGCCCAAATAATACTTAATGAAGAGAGACTGGAGGAATTCCCATTAAGATCAGGAACAAGAAAGGGTTGTCCACTCTCACCTCTGCTTTTCAATATAGTACTGGAAGTCCTAGCTCAAGCAATAAAACAGGAGAAGGAAATAAAAGGGATACAATTTGGAAAGGAGGAAGTTAAGTTAGCTTTATTCACTGATGACATGATTATATATGTAAGAGACCTGAGAGACTCCATCCCAAAACTCCTGAAGGTGATTAACTCCTATAGCAAAGTAGCAGGATACAAAATCAATGCACAAAAATCAGTAGCCTTCCTTTATGCAAAGGACAAAGATACAGAAAAAGAAATAAGTCCCATACAACATAGTCCCATTTTCACTTGCAACAAAAAAAATAAAATACCTTGGAATAACGTTTACCAAGGAAGTGAAAGATCTATACAACGAAAAAATAAAAACACTCAAAAAAGAAATCGAGGCGGACTTGAGAAAATGGAAAGACCTCCCATGTTCCTGGATAGACAGAATTAACATTGTGAAGATGACAATCCTACCAAAGGCAATTTACAGATTTAATGCAATTCCAATTAAATCCCCACAGTGTTCTTCACAGATATAGAGAAAATGATCTCAAATTTCATATGGAAAGGCAGAAGGCCTCGCATTTCCAAACATATCCTCAGCAAAAGAAATACCTCTGGAGGCATCACCATACCTGATCTAAAGCTATATTACAAAGCCATAGTAATAAAAACAGCATGGTACTGGCATAAAAACAGGACTATAGATCAATGGAATAGACTTGAGGACCCGGACTTTGGGTCAAGCAACTATAGCTACTTGATATTCGATAAAGGCCCAAACAATATAGGCTGGAAAAAAGACAGCGTCTTCAACAAATGGTGCTGGACAAACTGGATAACCATATGCAGGAAACTGAAACTTGACCCACACAATTCACCATGCACTACACTCAAGTCCAAATGGATCAAAGATCTCAATATAAGACCAGAAACTCGAATACTACTGGAAGAAAATTTAGGAAGTACATTCCATGATATAGGAATGGAAAAAGACTTCCAGAACAAAACCCCAGTAGCTAACGAACTTAAACCGTCTCTCAAGCAATGGGACCACATGAAGCTGAAGAGTTTCTTTACAGAGAAGCATACAATAAGCAAAGCCAATAGAGTACCCACAGAATGGGAGAAAATATTTGTGGGTTATCCAACTGATAGAGGACTAATCTCTAGAATCTACAAAGAACTCAAAAATCTAAACAGTAAGAAGTCAAACACCCCACTCATAAAATGGGGCAAAGAGCTGAACAGGCAGTTCACAGAGGAAGAAATACAAATGGCAAACATACACTTAAGAAAATGTTCATCATCCCTAATCATCAGAGAAATGCAAATTAAAACAACTATGAGATTCCACCTTACCCCAATAAGTATAGCAAGCATCAAAAAATCAAATAAAAATAAATGCTGGCGAGGATGTGGAGAAGTAGGAACACTCATCCACTGTTGGTGGGAATGTATGATGGTACAACCACTTTGGAAAGCAATATGGAGACTTCTGAAAAAGATGAGTATAGAGATACCAATAGACCCAGTTATTCCCTTACTGGGCATCTACCCTAAAACCTTCAAACCACAGACTAAAGAGATTTGCTCAACCATGTTTATAGCGGCTCAATTTGTAATAGCTAAGAGCTGGAATCAACCCAGATGTCCATCACTAGAAAAATGGATAACTAAGATGTGGTATATCTACACAATGGAATTCTATACAGCAGTAAGAAAAAATGACACAATGAAATTTGAGGAAAAATGGTTGAACCTGGAACAGATCATTCTCAGTGAATTTACCCAATCACAGAAAAAAAATTGCCACATAGTCTCACTCATCTACAGCACCTAACCTGAATCTACCGAAGATACCTTACATACCCAGCAAGCATCTCCTAGATTAGACACTAGGATGGAAGGGGAGGGAGGAGAAGGCATCAAAGGGGTGGGAAACACAAATCTAGACCTAAACGGCAATGGTACCATAATCTTCTACTTACTAAAAGACAGACCAAATGGCTGATCCTTCACCAGGCCCTTACAGGGAACACCTGAACCACAAGACACTGGAGAGGGTAAGATTAAGACTAACCTTAATCTCCTACATCTTCCCTCCCTCACTTCCCCTCTCCCTGTCTCTCTCTCTCTTATCTCTAACTCTCATATATTAGTTTTCTTTTTCCTCATTTTCTTAGTGGGCACTGACCTGTAACTCCAAGATCCAGCAATGGGCTATCATCCACAATGAGCTTTTGATCAGAGAGACCTACAAGGTTTCCTAAAAGGCAGACAGATTTCTGTCAGAGTACTTGATGACCCACCAAAGGTTAGTGGTAAGACCCTACTGCTGAAGATACCTTATGTGATTGACATGCAAATTAGAATGGTATGGCTGGAAATTGGATGAGAGTCAGTCCCCAGACAGTCAGCACGTCTAGTGCCAGAAGGTGCTACATGGGCTACTGGGGGAAATTGACCAATATCTGTCGAAGCAACGCATGGTCTAACCTACTTAGCAGTAAATAACTTGTTGTGATGCCCACACAAGTGCAGTGGTGGCACACAGCCATGTTGGGGAACCAAATGCTCTCAATTTGGCTAACTGATCCCCTCACTGGTATGGGACCCATAGGTGGACCTGGGAAACAAATCAGAACCATATCCAAACATAAGCCCACTCTCCAATATCAAGCTACCATCAATTGTGGGCTACAAGAGGGCCTACACCTATTAAATTCTCTATAAAAAAAAAAAAAGTAAGGGTTATCTCTTTTGTCCTGGTGCTAACTTACTCTCCATTGGAGAATCTGCTTCTTCTTTTTCAGATAGATGTAGATCCTAAGGAGAGAGCCATCCCATCATACCTCAAAAGGGCCCCAGCTGAAACTAAGAAAAATTGGAGAAAAAAGCTATGGGGCTGTTTTCCTGATGAACCGGACACCAGCACAAGGGGGAAGGAGATCAGCACAGAGAAAAACCAACTCCTACCAAATGAGAGAGCCAGAGCCTCAGAGGCCCCCAACACCTCATCACTGAAGCAGACCAAAAATGAACCCAACATGGCTCAGGGAAATTTTGCGGAAGAGGGGGCAGAAAGAATGTCAGAGCCAAATGTTGGGTCATGATATGCAGAGACATTTAGCTTACCCATAACTGTGGGCTAACTCCACAATGCATGACCCGTATACCTCAACAAGGAGGGGCCAAGGGGTGGGGGTAGGTCACGGATGAGCCTAATAATGGTACCAAACTGACTGTATTTGCTGAATACAGAACTGACTAATTAAAAAAAAAAAAAAGCATTTGCATTCTTACCACTTAGTCTTTCTGTGGTGAAATCACCTCAAATACTCTCTTCATTGTTTTTGTTTGTTTGTTTGTTTATTTATTTATTTGAGAGTGATGGGGAGAAGGAGGCAGAGAGAGAGAGAGAGAGAGAGAGAGAGAGAGAGAGAGAGAGAGAATGGGCATGCCAGTGCTTCCAGCCTCTGTAAATGAACTCCAGATGCATGTGCCCCCTTGTGCATCTGGCTAACGTGGGTCCTGGGGAATTGAGCCTCGAACCGGGATCCTAAGGCTTCACAGGCCAGCGCTTAACCACTAAGCCATCTCTGCAGCCCCTCTCCTCATTGTTTTAATTTAAAGCAGTTGTGCCCTCTTCTTTAGGATTGCTAATGTTTTTGACAATAGAAACTTTAGCAACCAGTCTCAGTGTTCATAGTTTTAAACTTGCTTGAGTTTTTACAACTTTTAAATCTTAAATTTATCAGTTCCTTATAGCCAAGCATGTTAGTTGGTTGTAAATTTAACTTTGATCAAACTCTCTGGGCATGGGCAGCAGAACACAGCCAACTTATGCCAGTATCCCAGTTTCAAAAAGGTTTTCTGCAGTTTTTCTATCCCCTTATATAGTTCATAAGCCAAGATTCCAAATACAATTCTCATGGCACTTACCATTTTCAAACTCTCACCATCATAGCCCTTAAAGCTTGTCTTATCACTCTGGAAGGTGCCTTCAGTTGACAGTATCAAGCTCATACCCATTTCTCCAGGACAAAAGTTCCAAAACACCAAAATCAAAATGGTCAGATGCATCTCAGCAACTCTATCCCACTCCTCAGTACCAATTCTGTCATAGTCAGATTCATATTGCTGGAATTAACCTCCAGACCAGACAAAGTTTATGGGAGGAAGGGAATTTATTTAAAACTTACAGATCCAGAGGAAGTTGTATAATGGTAGAAGAAGTTGGCTCCCTTTCATAGAGCCACAAGAAAAGAATAGCTTCCATCACCAGCACAAGCACGCATACTCCAGGAACCTCAGGCATATTTCAAGCACTTGGCATATCTTTAGATTGGAATTCAGAACTGCCTCTCCATACACACCTTAGGACTAGACCCTGGGATCCACCCACAGTGACACCAAGTTTGAAGTTTGAATAAAACTCTTGAATCTACTGGGGTACATCCACTCAAATTACTACACATTTATAATAAGATTTTTGATTTTTTTATTATACATCTGCCACTTTTTCATCTATTTATATAATTGTTCCTTAGTGCATGCGTTGTTTGCTAAAATATATTCAAGTTTACTAATTTTGTTTTTAGCAGTGTTAATTACTATTAATGTCATCTAATGAGTACCTACTTTTAGATTAGTTTATGTGCTTCTAGTTTTTTGTTGGACTGTTTTGTAGAGATTTTAACATTCTATCATGCATAAGTCTTTTCAGACAGTGTCTATAATTCCCTATATTTTCTTTGGCATGTTAGTTAGCCTTTTTTTTTTTTTTGAATCCTTGTCTGGATAGTCTAAGACCTGTATCATGCTATAGTATAGTGCTAATTCCTGTGTTATCTGTATATGCTTATCAGCTTTATGTGTTTTTATCAGGTATTGTAATTTTAAAATTCAAATTATGCTATTATAATAATACTCTATAAACCATAATGTGCTTAAGGCAATACAAAATGAAGTCAGAAATATCATGAAGATTACGAAGAAGCTGTTCTAGCATTTGTAATCACAAAACAAGGAAGAGACCATGTCTCAAACAAGGAAGAAGGAGAAGATCAACACCCTAAGGTTTGTTGAACATTGTGGAATGAATCAGAATATTTTACATTTGTGGGCTGGGGAGATGTCTTAGTCAATAAAGCATTTGTCACACAAGCTTGTAGAAGCAGCTTTGACCCTTGGGAATCATTTGCAGAAGTGGGTTAAAAAAATCTTATATGCCTCTAAATGGTTCAATAAGGATGAATCTGATGAAGGCTCTGAAGAAATCAGGAAGACTGGATAAACTGAGGACTATTTTAAAATTCCCAGCAGTCATATAAAGACAGATTCAAAAAGAGGCACACTTGCTCTGTGTCTGCCTCTATGTCTCTCAAATAAGTAAAAGTTGTATTTCTTTTATAGGGTCTCACTCTAGCCCAGGCTGACCAGAAACTCACTCTGTAGTCCCAGTCTGGCCTCAAACTCAATATTATCCTCCTACCTCTGCTTCCTGAGTGCTGGCTTTAAAGGTGTGTGCTCTCTCAACCAGCAATTATTTTTTTTTCTTTTAAAAATTACAGTATGCATGGGGGGAGAACCTGAAAATAAGGGCCCTGGACAGGGTAGAATGAGGCCTAACCTTAATTTTTTGTTTGAATTTATTTTGGCTCTGGGCTGCAACTCTAAGTACCAGAATGTGGTGACTACCCACAATGAGCTGTAGGTCAGAGAGACCTACAAGCTTCCAAAACAAGACAGGCTTCTGTCAGCACTTGATTATCCACCTGAGGTGAAAGGTAAGATGCTATTACCGAAAACACCATATACTGCTTGCATGGAACATGGAGAGACCTAACCAGAATCCAGAAGAGAGAGAGACCCCAGAGAATTAGTCCATCTAGTGCTGGAAAGGGCTACATGAGCTGCTAGGGGAAAGTGGCTACTCAGAATGGAATACCCTGACAAGATATACACCAAAGTGCAATAGTGGCCCACAGCCTTGGTGGGTAACCAGTGGCTTTCTGATTGGCTAAGAGATCTGGTCAGTGGAAAGGAACACACATAGGGAACTTGGAACCAGGTCAGACTCCTATGGAGACAAATATTATGTTCTCCAATGTCAAGCTCCCATTAATCTTGGGTTAAAAGAGGAGCTACATCCATCAAGTTATCCCTAAATTAATAATTTTTATTCCATTTAACCTGTCCTGACTTCACTCTCTGTTGGAAAATCTGTTTTTCTTTTCTAGAATATAGCAAGACCCATGGAGATAAACCACCCCCCTCACTTCATGCAAGCACCAGCTGCAAACACAGAAGAACTGGGGAGATGAGCAAGAATTCAGCTTTCATGGTGAGCCTGACAATCAGTTCCAGACCGAAGGAGACAGATGCTGAGGACATTTAACACCTACCAAGGCAGAAAATCAGAGGCTCCTAAGATCCCATCACTGAAGTAGAATTAAAACACTTACCTGTACATTCTTTGTCAAGAGATTACATTCCATATTCTGAACTGTACACCATGCTCTGCTGCCCACAAGTAATAATAAAAAAGTCTTTCTCTGTTAAAAAAAAAAAAAAAAACACCATGGCTCAGGGAATTTTGCAGAAGAGAGGGTGGAAAATTGTCAGAGCCACAAGTTGGGACATTATGCCCAAGGCCCTGCCTGTCCCCAATAAGTGACTGCTGTTCCTCCAAGGCATAATCCACAACCCCAGGGGAAATATCTGCAACCCTACTGAAGAGTTACCCCAACAGAATGGGGATAGGAATGAGGGAAAGGATGGTACCACATAATGTATCCATACTAAGTGTGTAAGTATATAATAAAAAATATAGTATATTCATATATGAAAAAAATGTCAATTAAACTGAAACAAAGAATCTGAGTATGCCTTTAATCCCAGCACTCCAGAGGCTGAGATTTTAGGGGTGAAGTGGGACAGTACAGGGATTTTTCACGAATCTTTTTTGATCATGAGGAACATCGTTCTGCAAGTGATAGTGAAAGATATCCTTGCAATACAGTTGTGAAGAATGTAGGTGTTGGGTAACTATGCGGTATGGCATTGTGGATGGTAGCATTTATAAGTTATAGCATAGAATATTTGGCAGAAAAATACCTAAACAGCACAGTAGGCTACTGATGGCTATTTTGGATTGATGTGAGATGAAGAAAGAGAAGAGATAAACATTATGATACATATTATTCATATTGATTGTTAACTTGACAGAATCTAGAATCACCTGTGTGGGATTTCCTAGTGAGGAATTATATACATTAGGTTATGTTCTTGACTTGATTGTGAGGGACTATCTTTATTAGGTTAATTCAGGCTGAAGGACTCATCTTTATCACTTGATGGGCTTGGATCTTAGACTATCTAAAAAGAGAGAGCTGCCTAAACTCTAGCATTCATCAGTCTTTTGATTCTTCATTGTGCCTGATGTGACCAGCTGCTTCAAGCTCCTGCTGCCATGTCTTCCCAGCCATGATGATCTACAACGTGTAACTATAAGTGGAAGTAAAACCTTCCAGCAACAAAAGGTTGACTGACATAATACTTTTGGAATTACCATGTAAAAAGAGAAAAAGAAAAAAAGAAAAAGAAAAACCATCATATTCTAGAAGACAGATTCCAGGGTATGGCCCAGTGGCAGCTTGCTAAGGAGATTGTAATACATGAAATGGACCCAAGTTCTGCTTCAGGAAGGGGAGGAAGGTTGCCAAATACATTTTGCTTTTCTTAAAGATCACCCTGCCCCTGACAGGAGGCTGAATTATCTGTTGCATTCTCCAGTGGCTTCTCCAGGCCCCTTAGGAGCTCTTCTCCAGACCTGCTGTCATACTCAGCAACCCTAGAAGTGGCTCATAAATGTTCACAAGTGGCTGGAGCAACCACTAGGAAATGCAAATATGGAAAGCCATGAGGTTGTATCTGTGGTAGTAATTCTGTGTAAGATTTTCAGAATCTTCATGATGTAACAGTTTCTACTAGAGATTTCAAAGGATGTTCTGAAGTTTGTCAACCCTGACAAAAATCTCCTGCAAGGAGTGGGGCTAGATGGACCACCTGCACAAGAACAATACTGAAACATATGAGTGGACTACTGTTGAGATCCCAGAACTACAGAGCACAGGGTGCTTGTCAGGGGAAAACTGCAGGCACCAGTGTGAGGCTCCAATCCCATGAGTGCTATGGCTTATATTGTTCCCAGAGATCGCAGCAAGAAAAATACAAGTTTATTCTTTATAAATAACCTATTCTCTAGCGTTTAGTTCTAAAAAAAAATGACTAGTACAAGAAGATTATACAACCATAATACTGGAAATGTAAATATAATGAACTAATTCTCCTGGGGAAGAATATAAGTTTAGTTTTGACACATTAGACATGAAGAATCTGATTTAATTCTAGTTTCTACGTTGTGTAGTGCCTATTCCAATGTGTGAATTGTAGATAGAGAGAAATGATTAAAATTCTTTACAAAGTCATCTAAACCATTATATGCAACCATATGTATATATTTCTACATAATTGTATAAGGCACACAAAAGTGTAACAGTTTAACAAATTCCAACAACCACATGAAAGGCTATGATTAGAAATACCACTGAGTTTCTTCATTCCCTATAAATAAAGAAAACATTAAAATCTACTAGGATTAAATTCTATATACTTATTCTATAGATTATAAAATTTCATATACATAACACTAAAATAATCATAGACACATTTTGGATTTTAAAATAATGACATATATTCTATAAAATATGAAAACACTTCAGATATTCACACGTGATAGTGAATAATTTGTTCCACATACAACTTGCAATTTCAATTTTGCTGATTTAAAAAGTATTTGTAGTAGCTTTTAGGAAAATATGGGGCAATCTACATGCTAGCAAAATTTGTTTCTTATGCTTCAGGGATACCAAGTTCAATCAGAAATGACAGTCGCATTAAATTCAGATAACATTTAGTATTTCTAGTCACTGGTATTTCTTTTATTCATTCCGCAATAAGGATTAATTGGGTTCATGACTTAAACAAAGAAAAAATGCCAATAGTTTTGCCCAATGGATGCTTAAGTTTCAGACTTTATCTCCATGTGGCAATAGTGCTATACTACACATGTTAAAGGGAACCTAAAAAACTGAAAAATGGACTAACATGTATAATTAAAACATTAAAAGAAGTATGTTGTCAAATTAGTGTAGTAACTTTTTTAAATTGGCTTTTTAAATTCAACAATACAGGCATTACACTGAAGGAAACATTAGTTTGCAAACAGTTTTAAAAATATAACTTATTAGTATAGCAAACTGTTTGAAATGTTAAATTGAAAAATATTTAATTCCTTTTTTTACTTATTATGATAACAGCCATCATAGGCTTATATGCGATATGAGAAAAATAAATTCTAGAACTTACAGGTTTGTGTCAAGTGTATCCTGAGTTGCTTGTCTCCCTGAAAAAAAAAAAAAATAGTAGACTATAAAAATTACAAAGTAGTTAAGAAAAAAAGCAGAAAGTGCAAAACTAATAGCAATAGGAAGCATACTTCACACAACTCAACATAGAATTACCATAAATTCTTTCATAAAAAGAAAAGAGGAAATAAGATTACAAAAAAACATTAAAGACAGAGTGAATGGAAAAAAAAATAACATTAGGTAGGCTGTAGCTTACATAATGATAAAAAGCAATTGAAAGTTTCCTCTTTCCACCTTTGCATATGACAAAACTGAGGAATGAGACTGAGATTGACATTTTCAGAACATACCTCACTTTCAAAACCTATGCAGTGATAAGACTCTTGACTAACTCAGGTGTTCAACCAGTAAAATCATGATACTTTTAGTATATACTTACAGTATTTCTCTTTTTTAAGTACTGCCATATCTTGTCCTGAGAGTACCTTCATTCATATATATATATATATATATATATATATATATATATATATATATATATACATATATATATATACACACATATATGTATATAATATTTATTTATATTTATTTTATATACATAAAATCTCCTTTTCTAAGTTGAAGGGAAAATAAATATAGATCACTGTAGAGATAAAGTGTACACCAGAAGCTTAAAGTCAAAGAAATAATCTTGGAAAGATGTGATAAATTTAGTATTATAAAAATCTCCACTTGAGAGTGACAGGAAATTGAAACAAAGTATATAGAAAAAGAACAATCTTTAAAGGTCCATTAATAAATGTCACAGTATCAAGGAAACCTATTTCTAAAGACAGAATTTCAATTCATTTTGGTGTTAGGTGTCAGTGACAAGTGACATCGGTCAATCCTTAGTCAATGACAAAAGGCAAACAAATGGCAAATATTTACAAATTTACTAAACTACTCATAGAAGGTCACATAAGCACCAAGTGCTTTTTAATGGAACCCTGAGTGGAATAATTGTGTATTACCCATCCTGACCTTAGCTAGAAACTCATCTGTAATAGTGATCATGAGTCCTACATGGTGTCCCTTTCTCTGGGAGCAATTACTGGAGCCTTTTTCTTCTCATAGCAAGTACTGTGTTGTGTACATTGTTTCATGGAATGTGAAATAAGAGTAATTTGCTAGTAATAGTTGCCCTTGCCCTTCCATAGGGCACAGTTTAATGTCTTATATAAGGCTTCAGAAACATTTTATGATACAAATTTGAATATTAAAATAGCATCTTCACCTTTGTGGAAAAATAACTGGCCATATGAAGTCCTCCAAAGATGTCTTAATGCATCTTCTTACAGAAGTTAGGGAGGGACACTTTCATTTCCTTATATTTGTTTCTAATAATAAATTCTCAAGGAAATACAAGGGTGTGAATAAAAAGACACAGTACTAAAAAAATCAGTATACAAATAAAATGACAATTAATATTTTGATGAAAGTTATGGTAGTGGTTTGTACTCAACCTGAGAATATAAAATTATCACACTAAGATCCTGCTTTATGTATTATTTTGTAGTTTGAAATTACTTTTACTTAATAACATTCTAAACCTCTTTAAGGTTGTGAATAATTTGGCAATTGATGACACAAATACAAACTATACATTTAGGTGTTCAAAATGTTCACCCTTTAGTGGCTACTATTTTGCTGTTAAGTGCCTATTATAAACTTTAACAAAAACATGTCTTATAACAATTCCCTGCTTATTATTAAGATTTTTTAATGGAAATGATATATTTGTCTATTTTGTTTTAATTTTCTGTGTGTGCATGTTTGATGTATTTTTTGTTGATACTTGTTCTACATTTCGTAATTGTTTTCTGAAACAAGATCACACACACAGAGACTAAATTTCAATGCACAGAGATCTTCTTACCTCACCCCCTGAGTTCTGGAATTAAAGTCATGAGTCACTACACATAGCTAGAATATCTGTACAATGTTTTGTTACCAAAGAAAATCTCTTGGGAGTAGTTTCAAAATGATTATTCTCTCATTATTATTGTAAAATGGAAAGAAACAAGGAACCAAAAAAGAGGTGGTTAACATTTATTGGAAAAATAATATGTTTTCTTGGGTGCAGAATATAAACATAGTCAATTGTACTTGAGGTCTATAAGTGTGAGCAATAGCAGTAAAATCAAAAGTTGAATTTTCTACAAATAAAAAGAAACTGTCAGTGAATCTAGATTAAGAGAACAACACTGCTTGATTCTCTAGTACTCACATAAAGCCACATGCACCAAGTGGCAAATGCATCTGGAGATGCATTTACAGTGCTAGAGGCCCTGGCATGCCCATTCTCTCTTTCTCTTTCTCTATCTCTTCTTTCTCTTTGATTGCAATAAATAAATAAATAAAACATTAAACAAAAGAAAATCACAGTGGTTATAAAGTGTTGTAATCAAAAATAAAAGGGCACATCTTATTTTAGGATATCCTATTCACAAGTTTAATGACAGTCTATGAAAAGATAAATATGATGCATCTTAAAAATTTTAATCACAATTTTTCTGGCAGAGGATATGCACATTTCCTGTGTATTACTGTGGATTTAATCTGGTTCATTTTTTATATTACCAAGTACAACAAATATTCATGTATTACTTAACTATTATGATGACGTTTTATCTCAAACATATGTAAATTATTGAAAAGCAAAACCTAAAGGTAAAATCAAGTTTTGAATGAGACAAATTAGATTAAATTTATTTTAGTTACCCTGAGATGTGTCACCAAGAACTGTCATTGCTTTTACTGTGTTTTCTTTTTGACCACATGATTTACTCTCCAAGGAACAGAACTTTCTAGCAAGTAACTAATATTAGTTTCAATAGTATTGCTTGACAGTCACTGTCAACTCTATAAATGACTTTTAAAATCAGTCAATACAACTTAATATTTAAAACGTTAGTATTATAATTTGAAAGGTGTGATAGCACTTACAAGCACATTCCTGTTTGATGCTTTTAGGAGGTAAGAAAAATAGAAATCTTGTATTTTATACTAATTCTCAGAAATTGCATGTTGTGATAGCAGCCTAGTGTTTGCTTAACCAGTTTGATATGGAGATTTTTTTTGCTTAAAGGTACAAGATCAATAAACCTTTATCTTTTAAAATTATACAAAGAAGATTAGGTAAAAATAAAGTTCTGATACTAATATCCTTCTATTTGCAAGTAAGGTCATTACAGATTTTATGGACAACAACATAACTATCCCATAAAATACACTTTTAATATATGCATTTTCTAAGAATATGTGAAATTTAGTATGAATACAAAAGCCACTATAAGCTTTTGCTTCATGCATATGAAGTGGTTTGGAAACTTACAGGCACTATTTAATATGGCTTACATCATTTAATTTAAAATGCAAGGTCTGTTTGTCCTTGTTGACAAGAATTGGCAATTAAAGTCAATTAAGAAGAAATAGAATTTAAAAATTGATTGGACTTTATATGCATCATGTGTTAACTTTCTCAAGACAAGTCTAGGTTTTAATATATTTTACTCTCCTAAATCATAAGCATTCCTGTTGTTTTTCTCATTTATAAAGAGAAATGACAGAATCTATGGTCCCTATATCCCTGGCCTTCATTACTAATTTAATGAGCTATGCTCCAAATTGATCATTTTTTTGTCCTTGCCTAAGCATTTGAACCATATAAACTGCAAGGATCACAACTCTTGTGGAGCATTTCTAACAGTATCTCTATCCCTATTAAAATAAGCTTCCTATTTCTACCATGGTTGTTAAGCTCCACTATGTGCAAAAATAGAGTAAACTAAAATGAAATAAAATAAAACTAGTTTGTGTTATGGTAAAATGCAGAATTTTAAAAAGTATGTACTTTTATACTCTCAAGGGTTGTTAATCTATGTTTATAATTTATAATTTAAATTTATAATTTAAATTTATAATATTGACTTCTGAATTTTCCCTATTTTGGATAAAGCCAATAGAAGTAACCAAATGAAACAGAAAATCTTCTTAGAGTAAATAAATGTAAGTCAGGCATGGCGGCACACACCTTTAATCCCAGCACTCAGAGGCTGAGGTAGGACGATCATGAAGAATTCAAGGCCATTCTGAGACTGCATAGTGAATTGCAGGTCAGCTTGGGCTATAGTGAGTCCCTACCTTGAAAAAAATAAATAAAATAAACATATTCACCTTCTTTAAATTTTGTCCTTGAACAAAATTGCATTTAATTATATTTTTATGCTTCTGATGCTTTATTTTACCTAAGTATTAATATTTGTTTTTGTTTTTTATTTTTTCAATTATAAGAATTATCCACTTATAATCTTCTACAAAATATTTGCATATAAATAAACTACCCAACTTTCATTTCTTTATGCCATTTTTCTAATTAACTATTTTTATTGTTTGTTTTGCTCTTTATAATTATCACATATTTAATTTAAAATAAAATCCTATGTTTGTATTTTTTTAGATTACTGCAACAAAATGCTATAGATAGTATAGCTTTCATAATGGAAATTTATTTCTCACAGTGTTGGGGTTCACAAATCCAAGGTCATGGTGCTTACTTTCTGGTAAGAACACTCTTCCTGGCATTTGGACCAAGAGGACAACTCAGGTGTTGGTCATCACCTTCCACCTTTTTTTAATGAAGAATCTCTGGTTGTTAACCACCAAATTTGGAGATGAAATTCCGGGAAATTGTGTTTCCTCAACTTCCTTCTAAAGTTGTGTAAGTGGATATTACAGGCCATCAAAGTCACCCTTCCTCCCACTGACCCTGATTATTTGGTTTGATTTGAAGTTTTAATTTTCTAAAATATAACAGATACATTTATAACTCAAATACATTTATGAACTCAAATTTTGCTCCTATATTTGCGGAAATTAGCTCAGTACAATTCTACTGGTAAGTCACCCAGTCAGTACTCCATCTTTATTCTTTGGTTACACTTTCCAGTGTCACCTAAATGCAGCTCTTCCATTCCTATACATATGAACTTGAGGAACCTGCTTCTTTATATTTACATTTTTCATGATCATTATTAAATTCCCATTCTTGAAGAAGGCGAAAATATAACAGATATATACAGATATTTTTGAAAACAAACAAATAAAATCACCCTGTTTTCTATGTTATTTTCTCATTCTTCCTTTTTATACTAAACAAGTGCAGAGTAATGTGACTTTAGTTTTGTCATTTTCACTTTGGGACATAATTCCATTTTCAAAATATACTATAACTTGCTTATGTATTGCTCAACAATGGACATTTGATATTTCCCATATTTTCCATCAGAAGTGATACTGCTGAAAACATTCATGTTCATCTAATCTCAGGTACAGGTATACTTATTTCCTTATAAGGAGAATAGAATGTCTAAAATTACTGAGTAGGTGTGTCATCTATTTGTTAAAGATGAAAGTTAGTGTGTTAAAAACAGTTTGTATTCCTCCAATTCTATGAAAGTTGGAAATGTTCTTTGATATCTTAATATGTATCATTTTGAGTATGGAAATATACCTGGTATGGATTAAATTCAAATTCTGCCAATACCTAAAGATGTTCAGCTCTGATTCTGTTGTTTGTTGTCAGATTATACTGGCTCTTTGTCTCTGAAAAATGTGTGTTATTTTCTCTTAGTCCCTCTACCTATCTAACCCCTTTGCTTTATTTCTCTTTTTCTTACACTTCTTTAATTTTGGAAACTATGTTTAAGTTCTGGACTTGGGTTATCATTTCAAAATACAATAAACAATATTTGAAATTTTGTTATGGCATATGATAAAAAAGTATTCATGTAATCAAGCTTTTTTTCTCTATTTGTCCTAGGAAGTCTTTTATTTTTCAGTCAGGAAAGTATTCTCTGTATTTCTGCTAGATTTATCATTCTTTGTTTTATGTAAAATATATTTCATGCCCTATGAAATTGGTTTCAGAATATATTAAGTAAGGATTAAATTTCCCTTTGTCTACATGTACATCATCCATTTACTGGGTACATGTTTTCCAGTTTATCTTCAGTACTAAGTCTGAACTCAAATTTTGCTCTTGTATTTGTGGAAATTAGCTCAGTACAATTCTACTGGTAAGTCACCCAGTCAGTACTCCATCTTTATTCTTTGGTTCACTTTCCAGTGTCACCTAAATGCAGCTCTCCCATTCCTATATATATGAACTGGAGGAACCTGCTTTATATTTACATTATTTTCATGATCATTATTAAATCCCCGTTCTTGAAGAAGGCAAAAATGTTGCTTTTATGCAATATTGCTTGTATTAAAAAAACATATGCTTTATGGACTTGGTTACTTCTTTTCACAAAAAGTTGAGTTCCCTGATTTTGAATTTTTCTTCTTTAATGAAATTATTTTATAAGAGTGCTACATGACCCTCTCAGGAATCCTTGCACCCAGGGGAACTAAGGCTATTGTTGCCTCTTGAATGCTGAAGTCCTCTTTCTCTGACCCAGAAATAGTTCATCTTTGGCCAGCATCAAGGAAAAAGTGCCAGAGTAATTTGTTTGCTTTAAATTAGGTCAAAATAGGGCTAACAATTTTATATATACAAATTTGAATGTATTTACACAATATTTTCTATCATAAATTTCTAAAATATTTTGCACAAATATTCCCAATAGTGTTCTTTTACTTACTACTTGTACTTCAATAGCTCTTCATCTCAGATGTCCTTTTTTAAATGTTAGTTGTCAAGGAATTTATCCACATCTGTGTTGACAAATGAGTTACCATAAAGCTGTTCATAATTATCCCTTCTTACCTTTTCCAGGCATATAGAATATTGTGCTATAACCTTCTATTCTAGGTCACATGAGTGACTTGAATAATCTCTCCTAATTCCTTAATATCACCAGCAATTTATAAATTTTATTAATTCAAACAATTAATTTTTATATTTAGTATTTTCATATATTTTCTTCATATATACATATTATTTGCAAGGTTTTAAATTACATTTTCAATTAATAGTTTACCGTAAGAAATTATGAGTTTCTTTGTACTATATATGTATAGCTATACCTGTAAATATGTATATATAAATCTATCTACATATATCCATATCTATTACCATTGTCTCTTGTTCTCCTTTGTTAGTCCTCATAGACTACACTATTTCTACCCGCATTTAGTCCACTTCCTTCCTTACATAGTCCCCCTTCTGATTTTATTTATATCATATACACATAAATATAAATCTAGACTATTCCTATGAGAGTAAATATGCAATATTTGTCTGAGCTTGATTTATTTAACTTGACATTATAATCTCTAGTACTACCTACCTACTTATATGTAAATTACATAATTTCATTCTCCTTTGAGGCTGAAGAAAATGTCACTGTGTAGTCCTTTATCCTTATCCCTATCCGCATATTCTTTACCCTTTATTGTTTGCTTCTTTTTACCCTATGAGTATTATCTTTGACATGTTGCATTTCTTCCTAGTGCTCCCTTGTGAACTATTCCTTCTGTGATATTTATTTTTCCTATGATCACATAATTGAAACTTTTTTCATTCTCTATCTTTAGGATTCCTCTGAATGGAGGTCTGGAGGGCAGGAATAACTAGACTGATCTTTACTAGAAATGTACTTATTTCTTCACAATTTTTAAACCTATTTGAGTATATTTTAATGTTGCTTAAAGCATTAATAAAAACAAATTATCTCCAACTGTTCTTGATGATATAACAAAAATTTTATGGACTTAATAACATAGAAATAAAACAAAATTTATTTCTCACATGTGAGGTTCTTGGCAAATCTAGGATCAAAGCCCCAGCTGAGTCAGTATCTACTTCATAAAAGCATCATAGAAGATGCCTTCTTACTCTGTCCTCATGTGGCAAAGAGGTAGATGGGGTGAACAAGTCCTTCACACCAACTGTTACAAGTCTATTACCATCATTCATGATGTTAACTTTCATTGATTAATGATCTTCTAAATATTTTACTTTGAAAAATAAAAGGAACCTTACCATGTAACACTATTACAGTGGTGGTTAATTTTTTTTCTTATGAAATTTAGGAGATGCACTGGGACTATAGCAGACATACATATTCAAATGTATTTCATAAAGAACCGAACAAGCAATTAAACATGATTTATATTTACCTCAAATACTGTTCAGTAACTGAGATTAAATAAAACACAGTGACATTCCATACCCCTAAAGTGAAAGTAGTCAATTTATCAAAGATGTGACAGGATTTTCTTTTTTGAGGGAAGCACAGCATATTGATCTTTTCTCTTTATGCTTGAGAGCAGAGCAAATATATATATATATATATATATATATATATACACACACATACATACATACATATATATGTATATATACATATATATATATATATATATATAGAGAGAGAGAGAGAGAGAGAGAGAGAGAGAGAGAGAGAGATGGCATGCCAGTACCCCCAGCCAGTGTAATTGAACTCCAGATGCATACACCACCTTGTGCACATGTGCAACTTTGCGCACTTGTGTCACCTTGTGCATCTGGCTTAAATGGGATCTGGAGAGTGGAACATGGGTCCTTAGGCTTCACAGGTAAGCACCTTAACCACAAAGCCATCTCTGCAGCCCATGGACTTTTTCGTTTTTTCTGAATGAGCAGACTTATTTCTTTCCATCTCAAGGGCATTTCTCACAAAGACCTCTGTGAAAGAAAAGTACAATGACATTGTTTACAGGAATCATCATCTACCTCGAAGACAGTCAGAGATTTGTCTTGAAGGCAAGGGAATTCATTCCTCCCAATCAGGTATGGGGGTTCTGTCTTTAGAAGGCTCACTCTACTACATATGCTATGCCACCTCATTCTGTGTATTTTTCTAAAAACAAATGAAAATTATGGCAAATTTTTTTTAAAAAAGTTAATGAAGATTGGGTGATCAGATATGGAGATTTCATATATTTACATATTTAAATGGCATTTTTTTCTTTTCTTTTTTTCTTTATTAGTTAGTTTTGTATTCAGCAAACACAGTCAGTTTGGTACCATTATTAGGCTCATCCGTGACCTACCCCCTCCCCTAGGCCCCTCCTTGTTGAGGTATATGGGTCATGCATTGTGGAGTTAGCCCACAGTTATGGGTAAGATAAATGTCTCTGCATATCATGACCCAACATGTGGCTCTGACATTTTTTCCGCCCCCTCTTCCACAAAATTTCCCTGAGCCATGTTGGGTTCATTTTTGGTCTGCTTCAGTGATGAGGTGTTGGGGGCCTCTGAGACTCTGGCTCTCTGATTTGGTAGGAGTTGATTTTCCTCTGTGTTGATTTCCTTCCCCCTTGTGCTGGTATCTGGTTCATCAGGAAAACAGCACCCTTGCTTGTTTCACCAATGTTTCTGAGTTTCAGCCTGGGCCCTTTTGAGGTATGATGGGGTGGCTCTCTCCTTAGGATCTACATCTATCAGAAAAAGAGAAGCAGATTCTCCAATGGTGAGTAAGTTAGCACCAGAACAAAAGAGATAACCCTTACTTTTTTATAGAGAATTTAATAGGTGTAGGCCCTCTTGTAGCCCACAATTGATGGTAGCTTGAAATTGGCAAGTGGGCTTATGTTTGGATATGGTTCTGACTTGTTTCCCTGCTCCAGCTATGGGTCACATACCACTGAGGAGATCAGTTAGCCAAATTAAGAGCAGTTGGTTCTCCACCATGGCTGTGTGCCACTATTGCACTTGTGTGGGCATCGCAATAAGTTATTTGCTGCTAAGTAGGTTAGACCATGAGTTGCTTGGACACATATTGGTCATTTTCCCCCACTCGCCCATGTAGCACCTTCTGGCACTAGATGTGCTGACTGACTGGGGACTGACTCTCTTCCAACTTCCAGCCATGCCATTCCATTTTGCATGTCAACTACACAAGGTGTCTTCAGCAGTAGGGTCTTACCACTAACATTTGGTGGGTCATCAAGTACTCTGAGAAAAATCTGTCTGTCTTTTAGGAAACCTCGTAGGTCTCTCTGATCAAAAGCTCATTGTGTATGATAGCCCCACGCTGGTACTGGGAGTTACAGGTGAGTGCCCACTAAGAAAATGAAGAAAAAGATAACTAATATACAAGAGTTAGAGAGAAGAGAGAGAGAGAGAGAGATGTCTTCAGCAGTAGGGTCTTACCACTAACATTTGGTGGGTCATCAAGTACTCTGAGAAAAATCTGTCTGTCTTTTAGGAAACCTCGTAGGTCTCTCTGATCAAAAGCTCATTGTGTATGATAGCCCCACGCTGGTACTGGGAGTTACAGGTGAGTGCCCACTAAGAAAATGAAGAAAAAGATAACTAATATACAAGAGTTAGAGAGAAGAGAGAGAGAGAGAGAGAGAGAGAGAGAGAGAGAAGATGTAGAAGATTAAAGTTAGTCTTGATCCTACTCTCTCCAGTGTCTTCTGGGTCAGGTGTTCCCTGTAAGGACCTGGTGAAGGTTCAGCCATTTGGTCTGCCTTTTACAACATAGAATTTTATGGTACCATTGCAGTTTGGGTCTACATTTGTGTTTCCCACCCCTTTGATGCCCTCCCCTCCCTCCCCTTCCATCCTAGTGTCTAGTCCATGAGATGCTTGCTGGATATGTAAGGTATTTTGGGTAGATTCAGGTTAGGTGCTGTAGATGAGTGAGACTATGTCGTGATTATTTTTCTGTCATTGGGTAAGTTCACTGAGAATGATTTGTTCCAGGTTCAACCATTTTTCCTCAAATTTCATTGTGTCATTTTTTCTTACTGCTGTATAGAATTCCATTGTGTAGTTATACCACTAAGATGTGGTATATCTAAATGGCATTTTTTGAATAGCTTAAGCAGAATATGACAATTTGTTTCAGGTGTCCTCCATAAACTTAGGTATTCTAAATGCTAGTCTCCCCAGCTGATAGCAATTGGAATTGATACCTCTTGGAGGCAGTGTATTGTTGGGGGTGGGCTTATGGGTATTATAGCCAGTGCCCCTTTGCCAGTGTTTAGCACAATCTCCTGTTGCTATTGTCTACCTTATGTTGGCCAGGAGGTAATGTCCACCCTCTGCTCATGCTATCATATTCCCCTGCCAACATGGAGCTTCCCCTGGAATCTGTAAGCCAAAATAAACCTTTTTTTCCCAAAAAAGCTGCTCTAGATTGGGTGATATCTGACAGCCACATGAACCTGACTGCAACAGTATGGTTAGTACTAAAAGTGGAGTGGCTACTAGATGCCTGACTGTGTGGCTTTGGCATTTTGGAGCTGGTTTTCAAGAGGAATGTGGAAGACTTTGAAACCTTGGCCTAAGAGATATCTTGTAGTGCTGTAAGCATAACTTGATAGACTATTATGGTCTGAGTTGAAAGACCTGAATGTGATAAGAGCTATGGATTGTGATGTTTGGCTTTTTTGGGTGAAAAAGAACTGTGTAGTCACATAGAAGCAGTTTGTGTGAGGGCTTGCTGTTATGTCTGTGTCCTGAGAACTTGTGCAGAGTTGCTTTGCATAGAAATGCACTGTTGTGAGCAGAGGAATATGGCACAGAAATAAAATCCTTGGGCCAATACTGCTGCCCCTTCAGCTGCAAGTATATGAGTGATTACAACCCTTGACATTGGGCTAGCTGACGTGCATTGGGGCAACAGGAAGAATGCAGACTCTTTTGAAGGGGCCTGAATGTGAAGGAATGTCCTGTTCTTCAAAGTCTGCTCTATTTTCCCGTGGAGTAACAAATTGGCACCCTACCTGATATTGTGGAGTATAAGAAATGCTGGAAAGAGAGTGTCATTGAATTTGCAATGCAGTGTTGTGTTTTGAAAATGGCCATGGGCAGTGTGAAGCAGGTTTGCTAGATGCCTGCATGGAGATCCAATGGAGCCATGAGGGTGAACAGAGGGTTGCAGTGGAGATGCCAGGGTCAAGAGATGGCTGCTAAGGGAAACTGCCAACCCTGATGAAGTATTCAAGGACTGTGATTAGCCTTGCTGGAGGAGCAGAATTGGAACTTCAGAGGCTTGTTGCTTGTTACAATTATTGGACTTGGGGTCTTGTCATCGATTAGAGTTGTTGGACTTGAAACTATAGGGTTTGATGTTTGGGCTGTTTAAATCTAGTATTGGTTGAACATTTATTTTCTATACCAATGCCACCTTCTGCAGTCTGAATGTATTCTTGCCATTGTGGGGCTTTTAGGGGGCATTTTTGGGTATTATGGCTCAGTTAAAAGACCATGGAGTATGGGATGTTTGAATATCAATACAATTGATAAAAAATATGGGGACTTTAAAAGTTGGAATGAATGCATTCCTTTTTACATTGTGGATGGTTATCAGTTTATGGAGGCCAGGGGCAGAATATGGTCATTTGATTCATGTGACCTCCATAAATTTAGGTATTCTGAATGCCAGTCTCCCCAGCTTATGGCAATTGGAATTGATGCCTCCTGGAGGCAGTGTATTATTGAGCAGGGGCTTGTGAATATTACAGCCAGTGTCTCTTTGCCAGGGTTTGGCACACTCTCTTGTTGCTATTGTCCACCTTATATTGGCCAGGTGGTGATGTCCACCCTCTTCTCATGCCATCGTTTTCCCTTGCCATCATGGAGATTCCTCTGAAGTCTGTAAGCTAAAATAAACTGATTTTTTCCCACAAGCTTTTCTTTTTTTAAAATATTTTATTTTTATTTGTTTATTTGAAAGAGAAAGAGGGAGAGAGAGTGGGAGAAAGGGCACGCTAGGGACTCCAGCCACTGCAAATGAACTCCACACATGTGCAACCCCTTGCTCATCTGGACAATGTGGGTCCTGGGGAATTGAACCTGGGTCCTTTGGCCTTGCAGGGAAATGCCTTAACTGCTAAGCCATCCCTCCAGCTCCCCCACAAGCTTCTCTATGTAGGGTGATATCTGCCAGCAATGCAAACCAGACTGCAATACAGAGTGACTTTCAAAGAAAAGACACTAAGGCAGGAAAAACTGTGAATTTTGTCTCAGTGAATTGAGTATCTTGTCAGTATAGTTAACTATTTTATATGTTTTATTTAATAATGAATATTGCTACTGTTAGCCAGGGATGGTGGCACATGCCTTTAATCCTGGCACTCGGGAGGCACAGGTAGGAAGATTGCCATAATTTCATGGCCACCATGAGACTACATAGTGAATTCCAGGTCAGCCAGGGCCAGAGTGATACCCTACCTTGAAAAACCTGTGTGTGTGTGTGTGTGTGTGTGTGTGTTTGTGTGTGTGTGTGTCAACTGTTCTGAATTAGTACAACTAATCCACTGTCTTTTTAGTCATCTCCTAGTGAACAAGAATAGAAGGAGCCTTTACATTCTGGAGGTAAAAAGAGTTAAGGGGACGCTCAAGAATAATGCAGAACAAAGGTGCCTGGCCCCATTGGGCTCTCTTAGAACCAAGAATCTTTATCAGACTTAATTTGTAATTATTCTTTATTCCCTGGGAAAAAGTAAAATAAATTTTACAAGTGCTTCCTGAGCTTATTAAATAATGGAGAAACTTCCTAAATCTTTTTTCTTTTTTTATTATGACCATATTTTGTAGGAATACATCATGTGTAACTACCACCTTTTCCTCCTCCCTGCTCCCATTCTGCAGAGGACCCTCCTCAGTGAATTTGCTAGTTTGTCCCATAGTGTTATGGGTTATGCATTGTGGGCATCTGGAATCAGCTATTGGGCAGATGGAATGCCTCTGGGCAAGATATCTTAACCTGTGGCTCTTACAATATTTCCACACCCTCTTCTGCAAAGTTCCCAGAGCCTTGGTGGGTATGTTTTAAGTCTACTTCAGTGATGAGTTCTTTGGACCCTGGATTTCTGTTTTGGTGTTTGTTGAGTATCCTCTACTTCTGTCTCATTCAACCTGACGCTGATTGTCAGGCTCCCAAGGAGGCAACACTCTTGCTTGTTTCCCCAATTCCTCTGTGGTATTTGCCTGGGCCTTCACAGAAATGCGAGGGGTGGTTTATCTCCTTGGTCCCACTACCTTCTGAAGAAGAAAAGCAGATTCACCAAGGGAGAGTAAAGTCATCATAAGTTAAATTGGATAAGCATTATTTATTTAGGGAAAGATTGATGGATATAGCTTCTTTTAGCCAAAGTCTAATAGGAGCTTGACTTTGGAGAGCATGATCTTTATCTTCACAGGATTCAGACTGGGTTTCTAGTTCCAGATATGGGTTCCTTTGCCTGGAGTGGATTTCTTAGCCAATCAAAAAGCCATTTGAGGGCTGGAGAGATGGTTTAGGGGTTAAGGCATTTGCCTGCAAAGCCAAAGGACTCAGGTTCAATTCCCCAGGACCCATGTAAGCCAGATGCACAAGGTGCACATGTATCTGGAGTTTGTTTGCAGTGGCTGAAGGCCCTGGTATGCCCATACTCTCCCTCATGCTCCCTCTGCCTCTCAAATATATTTTTTTAAAATTTTATATTTTATTTATTTATTTGAGAGCGACAGAGAGAGAGAGAGAATGAGGCCGATAGAGAGAGAGGGAGAGAGAGAGAATGGGTGCGCCAGGGCCTCCAGCCACTGCAAACGAACTCCAGACGCATGTGCCCCCTTGTGCATCTGGTTAACGTGGGTCCTGGGGAATCAAGCCTTGAACCAGAGTCCTTAGGCTTCACAGGCAAGCGCTTAACCACTAAGCCAACTCTCCAGCCCTCAAATAAAAATTTTTAAAAGCCATTTTTCCCATCAATTTTGTGTGCCACCATTGCACTGGTGTGCACTTCTTGTCAGGATGATTACTTCTGAATAGCTTAGACACCTGCTTGTTTACACCATTGTTGGCCACTTTCCCCGAGTAGCTGATGTAGCACTTTCCAGCACTAGATGGGCTGTCTGGGGACTGGCTGTCTTCCAGTTTCTAGCCAGGTCTCTCTGTGTTCTGTGTTGGCAGCATATGGATTCTTCAGCAATAGGGTCTTAACTTTTACCTCGGGTGCATAATCAAGTGTTTTAGCAGATGCCAGTCTTTTTGTGGGGACATAGTAAGTCCCTCCAATCAACAGCTCAATGTGAATAAGACCTATTTCTGGTACTGTGAGTTATAGCTCAGAATTGCTTTTTTTTTTTTTAGGTTAGGCTTTATCCCAACCTCTCCAGGGCTATTCTTTTCAAGTGCTCCTCCTATAATCCTGTTGAGAGTTGTATCTTTTAGTCTACCTTCAAGAAGAAAGGTTTCTATGATACCATTCAGTTTTGGGCTTAGTTTTGTGTTTATTTTCCCCAATCCACCCCCCCCATTCCCCTTTCCCCAAATACTTCCATTCCTATTGTCTGCACCTCAAGTTGCCTATCTATATGCCCACAATTCAAGCTGATCCAGGTTAGGAACCTCAGATGAGTGAGAACATACAGTGTTTGTCTTTCTGCAATTGTGTGTTGGCGAAATACATTCCGTTCTAAGTCTACTCATTTTCCTACAATTTTCCTTGTACCATTTTTCTTACTGCTGAGTAGATACCCATTGTGCATATGTACCACTACTTAGTTATCCATTCCTCCAATAATGAGCACCTGGGTTGATTACAAGTCTTAGCTATTATAAATTGAGAACATTTAAGGTAAATGTCTAAGAAGTGAATACCTGGGTCTGTTGATAGTCCTATATTCACCTTTTCTAGGAATCTCCATATTGATTTCCATAGTGGTTGTAGAAGTTTGCAATCCCACCAACAGTGAATGAGAGTTGCACTTTTCCCATATCCTTACCAACATTTTGTGTCATTTGAATTTTTAATGATAGATATCCATACTGGAACAAGGTAGAATCTCATAGTTGCTTTATTTTGCATTTCCCCCATGGTTGGGGATGTTGAACAGTTTCTTAAGTGTGTGTTAGCCATTTTACTTCCTCTGAGAACTCCCTCTTCAGTTCTTTACCCTGTTTTTTGAGTGGGCTGTTGGATTTTTGTTATTATTTAGTTTTTTGAGTTCTTTGAAGGTTCTAGATATTGGGCCTCTGTCAGTGGTATAGCTGCCAAAAATTTTCTCCTATAATGTGGGTGTGGTGGTTTTAATAGAATAGATGGCCCCCAATATATTCAATTGTTTGTTTGTAGTTTGCATCTGCAGCCACCTGGCTGGAGTCAATACCATTGTGTGGATCTTAAGGTGTGATGGTGGGTTTGAGATTTCAATCTAAAGATACACAAAGTGTGCCTAGCTGGAGTTCCTGAAGTGTGCTGTGGCTTTTGGCTTTAGGCTTGTGCTTCTCTGTCTCTGCTTGGCCTGTGAAGGCAGGCCAGCTTCTTCTGCCATTATGGAGCTTCCCCTGGATCTGTAAGCTTCAATGACTCCCTTCCTCCATAACTGTGCCTGGTCTAGAAATTCATCTCAGCGAACCTGAAGCTGTCTGCTACAGAACTTGGTACCAGAAGTGGGGTGAAATGAACCTGACTATGTGTATGTTGATCTTGTGGAACCTTTGTTTTGGAGGAATAGGCATGGACTTGGTGCTTGCAACTGAAGATGTCTTCTGGAGTGGTAAGCCAAGTTTTATGGACTATTCTGATGAGAGTCTGAGAATGTTAAGTGCAGACAGCATTGAGCTTCGAGGCTTGGTTTATGAGCTTTCTAAGGGGAAGGAAAGACTGCAGAGGACTTTGTTAGACCTGGGCTACTGGCATAAGAGATGGCTGCGTCCTGCTGCCCAGGCCCAGAGTGTTTGATCAAGGTTAAATTTGTAATGGACTGATGTGCTTCGCTAGAGATATCAGACTGAGAGATTTAAGATTTTAAGCTGGAAAACCTCAAACAAGTTAAGATTACAGGCACAGAGACTGGTTTTAGGTTACTGAACCTGCTATTGTCAAACATATTAGCAATCTTGAGGAAGATGTTCCAACTGCTTTACATTAAAACAATGCAAAGGATGCCTGAGGAAGAACTATCATAGAAATGCAAACTCTTTTGGAAAGAGTTGACTAGAGAAGGAACCTGCTTTTCAAGGCTATCATTTGTTTCGTCCCTGAATTAGGAATATGGCTGTGTCCTGAACAACTGGTATTGGTTTCAGAAGCATAAAAAATGTGAGGAATGGCAGTGAATTGCACATGCTTCCAGGAGCTGCCACTGAGATGGGGCATGAGGTAGGGCCTGATGCCCTAATAGGCTGAAAGAGCCTTTGGAAAATGTGAGAAGTGGTTATGAATTGCACATGGTTCCAGGAGCTGCTGATAAGATGCAGCATGAGGCAGGGCATGATGCCCTGATAGGCTGAATGAGCCTTTGGAAGATGGACCATGGTTTGCATGAAGACCTCAAGATGTTTTGAATATACCAGGACTATGCAAGGGCTACCATAGAGCACACTACTGGCCTGGGATGGAAGTGTTCCCTGGCTACTCTGCCTAGCTGGAGGGGCGGAATTGAAAAGTCTGGAGACTGTTAGTCTATGGATATATTGAACTTGAACTGCAGAAATTTAATGTTTGTTTGATGGTTGTTGAGTTTGCATTGTTTTAGTCTCTCCTTGCTATGCCTTATACCAGTTGAAAATGTTTACTCTGTGCCTTTATATCTTAGAAATGTTTAACTTGTTTGATTTTATAGGTCTTCATATCTTAAATTGGTCAAGACTGTGGGGACCTTTGAAATTGAACTGAGTACAATTTACAATGTGTCATGGTTATAAATCTATTGGGGGCCAGGGGCGGAATGTAGTGGTTTGAATAGAATAGATGGCCCCCAATATATTCAGTTGTTTGTAGTTTGCATCTGCAGCCACATGGCTGGAGTTAATACCATTGTGTGGATCTTAAGGTGTGATGGTGGGTTTGAGATTTCAATCTAAAGATATACAAAGTGTGCCTAGCTGGAGTTCCTGAAGTGTGCTGTGGCTTTTGGCTTTAGGCTTGTGCTTCTCTGTCTCCGCTTTGCCTATGAAGGCCAGCCAGCTTCTTCTGCCATTATGGAACTTCCCCTGGATCTGTAAGCTTCAATAAATCCCTTCCTCCATAACTGCGCCTGGTCTGGAAATTCATCTCAGTGAACCTGAAGCTGTCTGGTACAGTGGGTAATCTACTGGCTCTGTTTATGGTATGCTTGTCTGTGCAAACGCTTTTTGGTGGCATGAGATACCATTGACTGAAAGACTGATTAATTTCCTGGGCTACTAGGGTAGTATTCAGGAAGTTTTTCCCCATTCCTTTGTTGTGGAGAGTTCCTCCTTATTTTTCTTCCAGTAAGAGAAAAGTTTCAGGTCTTTTATTGAGATCCTTTATCCATTTAGGGTTGATTTTTATGTATTTTGAGATGAGTGGGCCTAATTTTATTTTTCTACATGTGGTTATCCAATTTGTCCAGCATCATTTGCTAAAGATGTTGTTTCTTCTCCAGTCTATGTTATTAGCACCTTTGTCAAAGATCAAGTAGCTGTAGCTATTTGAACTAAGGCTGAGGTCTTCAATTCTGTTTCATTGGTCTATATTTGTGATTTTTATGTCACTACCTTACTATTTTTGTTATTATGGTTCTATTATAGCTTTAGATTGGGGCATGGTGATACCTGCAGAGGTGTTTCTTTCCCTGAGGTCATATTTGGATATTGGAAGCCTGCTGCCATTCCATATGAATTTTGATATTTTTTCCTATCTCTGTGAAGAATGATGCTAGAATTTTTATTGGTATTCCATTAAATCTGTATATTGCTTTTGACAAGAATTTCTATTTTCACTGTATTAATTCCACCTATCCAGGAGCATAGGAGGTCTTTCCATCTGCTCAAGTCCTCCTCAATTTATTTCTTGTGTGTTTTATATGTTTTTATTATATATGTCTTTCACATCCTTGATTATTGTTATTCCAAGGTATTTATTTTTGTGACTATTGAAACTTTGATAGCTTTGCTGATTTCTTTCTCTGGATATTTGTCCTTTATATATATAAAGGCTACTGATTTTTGTGCATTGATTTTGTATCCTGCCACTTTACTGAATAAATTAATCACCTTTAGAAATTTTGAGATGGAGACTTTCAGGTCACATATGTATAGGATCATATCATCTCCAAATAGGGCTAATGACACCTTCCTTTCCAATTGCATCCCTTTTATTTCTTTCTCCTGTCTTTTTGCTTGGCCTAGGACTTCTAGTACTATGTTGAAGAGCAGTGGTGATAGTGGGCACCTCTGTCATTCCCTGTCTTAATGGGAACTCCTTGAATCTTCACCCAATAAAGCCAACTTTACTGTATATAGAAAGCTTGGACAATAGGCGGTACTTTCATGGCTTGAATGACACAATTCCATGCATTCCTGGGTTTTACATTTTAACATAATAGGTTTGATATAATTGTGGCACATTTTAATTTGTATGTATGTTGATTTTTTTCTCATAACTTTACAGTTTGTTTGAAAATCTATTTCTACCTCTTATTTTCATGAATTTTCTGTTATAAGGTCATTGAATAGCTTTATATCTTCAATTTTGAACACAGCTACTTAAATCCTGTACTTCATTTGCCTCTGACTTTTCATCATATTCCAGTGACTTTTTAAGTTTTGGTGTTGTTGTATTTTACTCTTTATTCTTTTATCTCTGATAGATTTCATGAGTCTCTCTGCTGTGTTTCATTTATTTGATAGATTGACTCATTCCCAGCATTCTTGTTTGGTTCATTTTTTTTTCAGAAACTGAATTCTCTTGTTGAATTTTCCTCCATAATTTTCACAAGTTTCATCCACATTTGTGACCTTCCTATCAAATATGCTAACTTTTGTTCTACATTTATGTCTACTTCTTTACTCATCGGTGTCTTTGAGTTTTTTTTTTTTTTAATGGGGTCATTGATCATTTCTAAAATTAGGGCTCTAAAATATTTTTCTGGCATTTAAGCTATTTCATTTTCTTTGATTACAATTACTGTGAAGTTGTGAGCTTCTCAAGCTGTCATAGTAACCTATAGTCTAGTTTTCTTATTTTGTGTTTTGTACAACCATGGTATATTTGTACTTTCCATATTGCTTTCTTTCTTTGTCCTACTCAGGTTGCATTTTTAAATGTGATTCTTCTTTGAATATCGTTCTTACTTAGACTTATAAATATCACTCCAGTTTAGTGTGGGTAGGTATTTCAATGAGAATCTTGGTATTAAAGTGAATTCAAATACATTTAATTAGTTCCCAAATATAGTTAGGAAATAAAGGAGCTAGGATATTGTTAGTATAGATAGGTTTAAACATCATTAAAGGAAATGGTTCTAAGAAATAAGAAGAAGAGGAAAGGCAGCAGGGCCAGGCATAAGAGAACAACCAGGATGGGACCATGAACAATGTGCATATTTTCATACAATGAAGTTCTTAATACAAAAGATGGTGTAACCTAGTAATGATAAGAACAAGACATGGGATAGAGGCATGTGAAGTAATAAAGAAAGAGTAAAATAGGTAGACAAAGATAAGAAATGACACAGTTTTCATTATAGAGGTTCAGTGTTAGGGTTGTCTGGGCTTATGGAGGTTTTAAAATTGTGAATAACTTGATCCTCTTATACCTCAAAATGGCACAACTATATTTACAATGTTTGTAATCCCTTCCCTCAGAGCTTCTCTGTTGAAAATTGTGGGGAAGTTGGGGGATGGAGAGATGATGCAGGGACTAAAGGTGTTTGCTTGCACAATATGATGGCCAGGATCTGATTACCCGTATCCAAAAAAGTCAGTTGAACAAAGTGGCACATGTGTCCAGAATTTATATTCAGTGGCAGGAGATCTTGGCACACTCATACCCTATACCATCTACTGTGTGTGTGTGTGTGTGTGTGTGTGTGTGTGTGCAACATTTTAAAGAAAACTGTGAGTTAGAAATGATCACCTCACTGGAGAAACATTTTGAGAATATGACAATACCCAACAGAAAAACAAACTTAAGAGTAGAAAGTTGTATTACGGTTTGTGATTTCAGAGGTATTTCAGTATTGTGGTTTACATGAATATAGGTAGAGGGGGGTTACTACCTTGCACATACCCATATTAATGTAATAATGCAAACCATGACCCATTTCCTAAAGGCTATGTAGACTTTGAAAGTATTACCATTAGCTTGAAAAACTATTGTTATTATTAATATTTTTTGTTGTTTGGGCCTGTACACTAAACACACGGACTTGTTTATGCTGGGCCATACTTCTACATCTGCTTTACTATTGTTGGATATTCTTTTGTATAATAAAACAAATAGTATAGAACATGGCTATTATTTCAAATAAGCTCATTTTAATATCCAATGAGTTATTTATCCATCTTTCTTTAAGTTTATGTGAGGTACTCCAATTATTTATATTTTATTAGAAAACTTAAAAATTAGACTGAGCAGTAGTTTAGCAGTGAAAGCCTGTCAGCCTCGGTTCAGTGATATAATTCCCATGTAAAGTCAGATGCACAAAATAATACATGTGTTTGGAGATCTTTGTAGTGACAAGAGGCCTTGGCACACCCAAATTCTCTCTCTCTCCCCTCCTATATAAATCAATACATAAATAAATAAGTTTATAAACAAGTAAATACATAAATAAAACAATTTATAAATTAATGGGACCTTATGGAGTTGTAGGCAAAGCTACAAAATTATTGTGAAGTAGCATTTTGAGCTAATGCTAATTTTGTTCTTTGCATTTGAGCTGGTATACAAATATTCAAAGATTTTGGACAAAATATTCAAGAGAAAAACATAGAATCCCATAGCACAACTTTCTACTCCTTTAATCTGAACATAGGTCAAAGTCATTGTATTTAACTATGTTGAATAAGTACTAGTAATAGGACTTATCTATGACACTCAAATAGCTAATCACACTTTTAAGTAATATTTAAATTGTGGCAGTATTTATAGGGTTATACTTTAGAATAACTAAAAAATTGATGCGATTATAAAATACAATTAAAATTTAATGATTAGATCTACACAGTCTTCAATATTGAAAAGCCAAGCATCATAAATCAGAATTTTCTCAAACCATATTAGAGTTAGCACTGGAAGTGTATTTGCTAAATATTTCATCCAACTAGAACTCATGTTAAAATCATATCCAAGTTGTCAAGTAGTACCTTCCTAGTGAAAAGATTTATTTTAATATCATTTTGGAATGAAACTTTTAAGGCATATATCTTTCTAATCAAAATATATCACATTTTATTTTTATTTTTGATTTTTCCAAGTAGGGTCTCACTCTAGCCCAGGTTGACGTGGAATTTACCATCTAGTCTCAGGGTAGCCTCCAATTCTCCGGGATCCTCCTACCTCTACCTTCCAAGTGCTGGGATTAAAGGTGTGTGCCACCATGCCTGGCTCACTTATTCATTTTTAATACTTTATTTAGTTTCAAGCAGAAAGAGACAAACAGAGAGGGGAGAGAGAGATAGAGAGAGCGCACAAGCAATGGGGCCTCTTGTAGTTGCAAACTACAGATGAACGTGCCATTTTGTGCATCTGGCATTACATGGGAATTGGACATTGCAATCAAGCACCCTTTACCTATGAGCCACCTCTCCAACCCTCGCTTATTATTTTTATTTTTTAACTTTTTAAAAATTTTTGTTACTTTTATTTATTTATTTGAGGACAACAGACAGAGAGAGAGGCAGAGAGAGAAAGAGAGAGAGAGAGAATGAGCACGCCAGGGCCTCCAGCCACTGCAAACGAACTCCAGACACATGCACCCCCTTGTGCGTCTGGCTAAGGTGGGTCCTGGGGAATCGAGCCTCGAACCAGGGTCCTTAGGCTTCACAGGCAAACAAACGCTTAACCGCTAAGCCATCTCTCCAGCCCTAACTTTTATTTTTGACAATTCATACATGTACATAATATATTTTGCTCATCTTTACTTGCCATTACTGTATCTTATCCCCATATCACTCCTACTAACCCTCTTCTTACCAACTAATCCCTTTCCTCCTTCCATATCTTTTCCTCTATTTTATTTTCCTTTTTTCTCATCTTTCATTATTTGTGAGCCACTGACCTTAATTAGGGTTGTTAAAATGAACACGAATAGGAGGTTATTAACTGGACCATGGCAAATTGCTGGTGGGATCACCACTGAAGAAAATATGTCCTCATCCCCAAGCAACCATTAGTGGCCAGTAGCATATTTGGGGTGGGGTATTATCAAGGGCCCCTGGACTATCTATGGTGGACTATTGACAAGCTCAATCTTGTATAGGAAGCCACAACTACTATGAATTCATGAATGTAATGACTATGTCCTGACCAAGACACATAACAGGAAAGTAGGAAGGCAGCATGAATCTATGGGTAGAAACACATGTTTGGAGGACAGCATGACATCATGTCCACTTAGCATAACAATAGTAGATTCTCACCTAGGGCTTATACCCTCAGTTCAAAGAAGTATTCTTTTACTTTCTCATATTATCCAAATATTTTTTTCTATTATATATACAACAGCAACATATAAAAGTATCAAGGTTATAAAGCTTATCACTTTGGTATGAATAGCAGTAACATCTTAATTAAAAAGTTGCTTAATTGTTCTATAGCCATATGCTTTCAAATTAGGGTTCAAAATTCATGCTTAATCTTTGTATTCTTTAGGGTTTTCTAGAAGCACAGATCCAATTGTATGAGTATGCAGTATAAAGGAGTTTTATTGGTTATTTTAAAGGTTACAAGCTGGGCAGTCCAATAATAGTTGTCTACAGGTTAGAGAGTTAGAAAACCTGGCACCTGCTCAGTCCACAAGGCTGGATACAGGCTGGAGAATAAGATAAACCAGTAGCTGCTTAATCTCAGATGTTGTGTGTCTCAGAAGTCCTAGTCCACTCTGAAGGTATGAAGGATTCCGGGAAGCCACCATTCTTCAGTCTACGTTGGAAGGCTGATGAAACTGGGATCTATCAACTACAAGGGATAGCCAAAACAGGATAGCTGCAAGCACTAACAAGGAAGTCAGCTGAAAAGGACTGTATTTCCTCAGATTTTCTTTATATATAGTTCAGCATTTGAAGGATTGCCCCCTCTGGAGGTATGACTTCCTCCCTCAGTTAATCCTTCTGGAAACAACCTCACAGAACCCACACAATTTGGATGGGCAGGTCTCTTACTTTACTCTTAATTTCATCATCTTGACAACAGAATTTGGCATCATACCAGTACTTTATTTTCTTCCATTTAGATATCAAAATAAAGGAAAACTCCTGATTATATATATTTTTTCTGGTTCATTTTAGTAGTAACAAAATAAAGCCAGATCTAATTACAAATATTGAACCTAGGTAAAATCCTATAGACAGCAGTGATAAAAGTTCTATAGTAGTCCCTAATAGTAGCAAACCCTTATTTTAATAACATATTAAAATGTTGAGAATAGGAAATTTCCCTTAAAATGTTTTTTTTTTTATGTGAGATGATGTCAGTAATAGTGATAGAGTATCTTTTCTTACAAGTAATAGTGTTTCTATGTCACCCTCATCAAAGGCTTGTGGAGACCTAGACAGTGTGAAAGGAGTCATTGTCTGTCACTGAATTTCTTTCTTATGTATTGTATTTGTTTTTCATTATATGTGGCATTTTTGAAATAGAACTTTATTAAAAAGCACTACCCTATGGCAGAAGATCCAGGAAATGAAAGTTTGGTAAGATATAAACAACAATGCAAGGGCCATCCAAGATAAATCATGCCACTCTTTTAGACGAAAGGGGAAAACAACTTTAAATGACGAGTTGATGTGGAATTTATTGATGGTTGTCATAATAATTTTAAGCAAAAGTATAAACTAATGTGCTCTGTTTTTATCCAATAAGAACTGCTGATCTATTTTGTCCCATGGATTATGAAGCTAAAGTGAAGTTCAAGAAGAAACTTATATGCATAATAAATTAATTATAGCCAGACTCTAAAGCTAACATTACTCTAGTGTGGTTCCTGTGTGGAATATAAAAAGTAGCAATAGGATACCTAATTTGGTGCATCATTGCTTTCCACATAAGTAAAATTTTTAAGTGACATAAATTCAAAAGAACTAAGCCCTAACCAGACAAAGCTACAATAATAGAAAAGAAGTAGAGGAAGTGTAGAAGGAATTTTTGCAGCTGGATAGATGAATCTTTTAGTTATTTTCTTGAGTGGGAAAGCATCTCTGAGCCCAAGAGTGGCAAATAATGGTTAAATGAAACCTGACATATATTTTTATTTATTTATCTTACAGCTAAAATACCACAGCCATTTATTTATGCATTTTATACATTTGATTTCACCTATAAAAGCAGTTCATGTATTTATTTGTTTTATTTTAATTTTATTATCTGGCCCATTCAAAAAGCATTTGCAAACCCTAATATGTTTTACAAACTGATTCTGGCTTTGGTGTTATATTCTTTTCAGCACTAAGTCATTTTTTTCTCTGTAAGAAACTCATGGATATTTGAGTGACAAATGCATGTGATTCAACTATACTTCAAATATACATGTACTACTTGCTATTTAGCATTATAAGGTATAAGAAATTATAGGATTTACCAAGTAAATAAGGCATATGATAAAGCATCACTGTAAAATTCAAGACTCACAAAGCTATATAATCAAAATAAGCACATAGGCATGTATTAATATCTAAGAGAGTGTAAATATATCCTTTCATTGTACCTTTCTAAAATTCTTATTAATATCTCTCCCAAGGAAAGACAAAAGCAGTTTTTCAGAAAACAGTAGGTTTGCCAATGTTTATTTACACAATCAGTTTGCTTCTTTTACTACTAATATATCCTTCATGACAATACATGTGATGCCTTACTTAAATAATAAAACTTTCTTTAATACAAAATGTCTTATTTGTTTGCAAGCATACAAGTGCAAGATATGAAAGCATTTAATACATACTATACAAATGGCCAATTATCTCCATGCTACATCAAAAACTTTCTCTCTCAATCACCCTATTTGTTTCCTTTGGGGTAATTTTGTCTAAGATAGTTGCGAATATGAGAGTGGTTTGTAAAATGAGAGGCAAGCCGGGCGTGGTGGCACACGCCTTGAATCCCAGCACTCGGGAGGCAGAAGCAGGAGGATTGTCGTGAGTTCGAGGCCACCCTGCAACTCTATAGTGAATTCCAGATCAGCCTGGGCTAGAGTGAGACCCTAACTCAAAAAAAAAAAATGAGAGGCAAATCAAGTTTCTTTACAAAATATTCTATAAATACAGATTTTTTCATCTTGCATTCTCACAGAGATTGAGTAGCAAAGGGCTGCTTTGGCCAAAATAAATGACATTCCTTGTATATCCCATGAAACCTGTCCTTCTCCACACACTTGGATCCTTGTTAGGCTGCTTTCCTTGTTGACATTTGTGGCAATATCCATGAGAAGACTCACAAAGAAGTAGTGTTATATACTGGTGCAAACTTCTACTCATTGCTGGGAGATGACTATGAATAAACTGTATAAATCAGTATTACACAAACGGACACGCATACACACATACACACAATTTCTACCATTGATTACATCTTGTCCTTGGCATTGCACACTGGGACAACATTCAATATCTAGACAAAATTTAAAAATCAAGTGTCAAACTATCCCATCCAGATACACTTCACTGTGAAAGAAAATAGGACATTTCTTTCTCTACGTTTTTGAAAAGAAGACACAAAGGCAAAGACAGGATCTTTGAAATAATAATATTAATATAGAAAGCTAAGGCGATTAACAATAATTCCAATCAACAATAATAAAATCATTTATTGAATAGATATCATATGCTTTTGTAAAATATACAGAATTCTTTTTAAGACAAGGTAGCCATGAATTTGTGATCCTCCTGTCACATTCTCTCAAGAGTTATCACAAGGCAGCTGCCACTTTGCCTGGCTAGAATTTTATCCATTAAAAATCCTGTTAACACTCCCCATACTGCACAAATGGGTAACATTTCTTTTCTTCCTAAGTATGGCTAGAACGTTTAAAGAAACTTTAAAAAATATGACAGAAACATTATAATATAAAGTTAGAATCTTACATCTCTCATGAAAATAAAGGTAAAACCTCTAATGAATAACTATAAAATTATTTAAAAAGTGAAAGAAAAGCAAGTATACTAGGATCCTGAAGCAGGAGACTGGAAATAAAACAGTTGTTCTGCTAATGGCATGATCTGAACATGCATCCCCAACAAGTACAGTTGAACAGATGTGATTACAATAACAAATCAGTTACATGTTCATACCCTTTCTTGCAAGATTCTCCTTGTTTTATCAAGACCTGTCTGTAGGCTCTAGACTCAGAAATATCATTGACTTTGCATTTTGTGACAGCTAATCCTACTTCTTAATGCAAAATATTGTGTTGGCTTGGCAACCTGCATGGGTAGCTATACCCATATAAATAATTTTGTTGATGTTGTCAATAGGAATGATAAGAAAATAAGATATAAACAAAGAAAATTTATATAAAGTGAAATGGCATTAAATAAGGGAAATTTATTTTGCATGCAGGTAAACTAGTAGAAAAAAAAAACATAGAGGCAGGGAAATACAGAAAATATCAGGACTTTGTGTAATGACTCCAGAGCTCATGGCGAGTCTTTAATGGAAAGGATAATATACCCAAGAGAGTATGCAATATGTATACACCTTACTAATTGGACAGAATACCAAGATATTATTTGATGGTCAGTTCAGTTCTGTGTCTGAATATCAGGTTTTACTTCATTACCTTTTCAAATGTTGGACAGTTTTTTTAATTGCCATATAAGCATTCCTACATTAACATCTTTATTTTGTATAAAAAAAATAGTAAGACTAATAAGGCAATTGCTATTTTGTTAAACTCATTTATTAACAGCTACAGATCCTATAAAATAATGATATAAGAAAACATACATAAAGTACTGAGCCAGGAAGAGAAGGTTAGTGTGTATTGAAAAATAATTTTCCTGTATGATAAAGTTGCAAAAATTAAGAAAAGCCAGCTGTTGCCACCTCCAAATAATTGTTTTACATATTCCATGTGATATATTAAGTAGAAATTTTTAAAAATAAATTAGATTTCATCAATGAAATAGTTTTAGGTGCTAATTATAGTTTCATTTTCTGAAGCACTCAAAGTATGTAAATTTTCCCAAATCAGTGTGAAATGGGATTGAAAAAAAATGAAAAGGACATTTATTAGTGTATTGCATGACTCAAAATCATAAAAATGTCAATGCTCATAAATTATAACAAAGTAAAAAAAAAGAGCAATAAAAATGGCAATAAGCCCTTAAAAGGAACAAGAAAAGTTACTATTGGAGTGCGTAGAAAAGAAGGCAACATGCAAAACCAGGACATTAATGGAAAAGAGGCCAGAAGGAAGGACAAAGATCACAAATTGTTCAAATAGGTGTATTATTTACATAAAATAGTATATTACCAGCAAATTAGAAAGATTCTTAAAAATAGGTTGTTCAATAACAGATCTAAATACTCAGATCAGATCCAAGAGTCTATAATTAATTTTACTGAGTCTTCTGGAGTCCCATTTAAAATATATAAGATTAGGTGCCTTGTTCGCACAGTAGGTAATTCATCAGCAACTATATATACACAATTTTATAGTGTACAAAATTCTTATAATGTACACAAGAAAAAACTCAAAGTAAATTTTAAAATTAAATAAAAAAGAGAAATGAAACTTGCACAAATCATTAGAAACTGAGCATGGTGGTACATGACTATAATCTAAGTTCAGAGAAGTTTTACACAGGATGCCATACTCTCTGTTAAACAAGAGAGAGAGAAAGAGAAACAGGGAGGGGAGGAGGAATGGAGGGGATTGAGAGGAGAGGACGGAGAAGAGACGGAAAAGAAATGAACATGTGTGAAACTTGAGTTTGGGAAACGTTTCCTAACTATGACTTAAAATCCATATTTAAAAATTGAAAGGATAAGGTGTATAAAGTTAACCTATTGTAAAACTAGTATAAATACAATCAAAACCAAGAATAAACCAGGGAAAGTAAAATTATAATATATTTCAGACAGAAGTTGAACATAGAAACACTTAATATATAGATAGATTTTCATTAAACTTGAAGCTATAATAAAAATTTTTGTAGAAAATTTATCAAAACTTAAAGTAATTACCGAAATGCACAAGATAATAGCTGGAGCTCGGACACAAGTCAAGACCACATCCTAAAAACAAGCCTGCTGTCCACTATCAAGCTCCCACCAATCGTGGGCTATAAGAGGGCCTACACCTATTAAATTCTCTATAAAAGAATAATGGTTATAACATCTATCTGGTGCTGACTTCACTTTTTGTTGGAGAATTTGCTTCTGTTTTTCAGATGGACCCAGATCCTGATGAGAGAATCAGCCTATCACACCTCAACAGGGCTCCAGCTGAAACGAAGAGTACTTGGGGAAATGAGCAAAAGTGCTGCTTTCTTGGTGAACTTCATGAGGGTGAAGAAGATAGACACAGAAAACACTCAACTCCTACTAAACCATAGATCCAGAGACACAGAAGCTCCTAAGACCTCACCATTGAAGAACACCTAAAAGGAACCTAACATGGCTCGTGGAAATTTGCGGAAGATGGGGCAGATTGTTAGATGCAAATTGGGTCCTTATGCATAGAGACACTCCCTCTTACCCATAACTGACAGCTAGCCTCACAATGCAACCCATATTCCCCAACAAGGAGGGTCCCTGCGGAGGGAGGTGGACAGGGAGGAGGCTAACAATGGTACCAATATGACTGTATACACACCGTGTACATAACCAATAAAAAAATTTTAAAATGATACTTTATTGAGAATTTTAAGAGAGTAATATACTGCAACTTGATTTATCCCCACCCATTACCCACTTTTGCCCCCATCCCACCATATTCCACTGAACTCCAAACAATTTCCTAATCTTTCTTTTATTTTGATGTCTCATTTTTGCCCCTCTGTATCATCTATGTAAAATATAAATGGACTTAGTGTTGTGCAGATCTTGGGGAGGTAGGGACAATCTATGAAAAATGTGAGGACATGAATGTATAGTCTACTTCACATGTACAGTATAGTATCCCAAACTATTCCTCCCTACCCTCTGGCTTTTACATTCCACATGAACCCTCTTCATCAATGTTCCATGAGCCTTGGGTGGCATGATAGAAATGTCTCATGTAGAGCTTTTAACATGCACTTATTCCCAGAATTTTGATGAGCTGTAAGTCTTCCCAGTATCCACATCCATCTTGAAAAGGAAATTTCACAGACCAACAGTGAGAGCAGTGCTTATAATTCTTTGTGCCACTTCCTCTGCAGTGCTCCTGAAGCTCTGATATGATAGAGATGTCTCATCCAGTGTTGAGCACAGACTCTCACTTCTTCTTCTCATTATTCTAGTACAGCCTTACGTCTCTCTACAAGTCATTGCTATGTGTTAAAAAAAAAAGCTCCTCTCCAAAAAATTGAAAATAGAACTAATCTGTGGATATAAATGTAAGTATTCAGAGGGCAATTTGATTGCCAAAACATATCTAGTTGGCTAAACAATAGTGATAGCTTCCCACAAAGGGGCTATGACCTTCGAAGACATAGGCTTTTGAATTGCTTTTCAGTATAATGCATTAATTCCTTCCCATAGAGTAGGTTTCAGTTCTAATCAGAGTGCATTTGGTTACACAACAAACTTGACATATCAGTATTATCCAAGTTGACTCATCTTGCTTGGTTGGCCAGGTGTTTAGCCTGCAGAGTCCACTTCTAGTTAAGACTTCTAATAACTTTTCTCCCACAGCAGCCTGTATAGAATTTCCAGCACTATGACCACTAGCCACTATGAGGAGGCTTTCCTCTCACTCCAGATTGATTTTTCAGTGTCCTGAGCATGGAGTTTGTGGTGCCGTACATAGTGAAACACATTCATTGTTGCTGATAGTTAAAAAATGGAAGTTGGGCTGGAGAGATGACTTAGCAGTTAAGGCGTTTGCCTGCAAAGCCAAAGGATCCCAGTTCGACTCTCCAGGACCCACGTAAACCAGATGCACAAGGGAGCACACACATCTGGAGCTTGTTTGCAGTGGCTGGAGGCTTTCTCATGCCCATTTTCTCTCTCCCCCTCTCTCAATTAAATAAATCAATAAAATACATTTCAAAAAAGTGGAAGAGATACACCACTTCCATCTAACAAAATTTAAGCTATAAATATTGTAAGAACATATATGCTCATCTAATGTTCATATATTGATTTCTAAATATAGTTTTTATGCACATAAATGAAGAGAGTTGGAAAAAACATTTATTTTCTAGGCCATGGTATGAAAATGATGTTCAATATGGTTCAGCTTTTCCTTTTTATTTTTTTTTTCTTTTAATACATAAGAAAGTTCAGTAGGTAAAGTGGTCTCACACAAGCATGAAGCCTGAAGTTGTTTGTTCGTTTGTTTGTTTTTGGTTTTACAAGGTAGGGTCTCACTCTAGACCAGGCTGTCTTGGAATTCACTCTGTAGTCTCAGGGTGGCCTTGAACTCACAGCAACCCTCCTACCTCTGTCCCCTGAGTGGAGTGCTGGGATTAAAGGCATGCACCACCATGCCTGGCTGAAGCCTGAAGTTTTGATCCCTACCATTCACATTAATTCTGATGGGTATGCCAATCACCTATAATCCCAGAAACTCCAGTGGTGCAGACAAGCAATCTTCAGGGCCAACTGTCTAACTAGATCGCCTAAATCTGAGAACTTTGGGATCAGTTGAAAGATCCTTGCCTCAATTAAATAAACAAGAGAGATATGGATGTCTATATCTCACTTCAGTCTCTGGCTTCCACATGCACAAACATATGCCCATGCACTCACACATATGTAACCACTTATATACACACATGCTTGCACCCCACACATATATACCCACACTAGAGGAAGAAAGTGTTACGTTAAAGATAATAGCATCATATCAAAAGACACAGGTCCAAGCTTGTCATGACTTTCAGAGGCCAAATCTTGAACTGTTTGACCATGAATATAAATACAAATAATAATAATAATGAGTTATTACCCATTAAATAAAATGTGAAGCCATGAGCACATACTTTCCCAATTAATCAAATGATCACTTATGTAATTAAATAAACGCATTACAGAAATATTTTTGGTCAACTAAAAAATAAGGAGGAAATAATACAGATTGAACTTGTTGAAATCACCATTGAACATAAAGTAATTATGTTCCTCTCTTGTCTTTTTCAGATAGGGGCTTATGTAGCTTAGCTTGGATTTCTATTGCTCAGGCTGACCCTAAACTCTATGTAGCCGGAGAGGCTTGAACTGTGGATCCTTCTGCTGCCACTTTAAAAGTGCTGAGATTATACGCACACACAACTGTGCCCCATTTCACAATAATAATTCTCTCTTTTATGGAAACATATTCTAGATGCTGATATCGTGGGTAAAATTTGAATAAGAAATGAGGCATTTAAATGGTGTCAAAATAGTTCCTCAATTTATTACAAATGTATTGAAATAGCAAATTAAAACCTTCAAAATAATGAAAATTAAATAATTACAATCTCACTGTTAAAGAGAAAAGTGAGGTGCTATAATTATTGAGAAGGTACAATATTAACTTGTGGGATTCTAGCCAAAATTGCCTAATGAGGATATATCAGGATAGCCAAATCAAAGATAATCACTATGAAAGTGTCTTGTTCTTTTTTTAAGAAGTCAAATTGAGGAAAGACAAAAAGAACAATGTGGAATTCTTCCAGGTTAATTATATTAATGAGGCATGTGCCACATGTATTGCTGGGTTCCATCCCAGACCAGAAAATCAGTGTTTGCCATATTTCTTATAATGTTCAGACATTGAATAAATTGTAGAATTTGAACAAAGAGTGCAAATACTTATAGTTATTTCTTGATTTTGATGCTTACACTATGGTTAATATAAAGAAGCTCTGTTTCCAATAAACACTTATTGAAATGTTTAAACTAGCTGGGTGTGGTGGTGCACGCCTTTAATCCCAGCACTCAGGAGGCAGAGGTAGGAGGATTGCCATGGGTTTGAGGCCACCCTGAGACCCCATACTGAATTCCAGGTCAGCCTGGGCTAATGTGAGGCCCTAACTCAAAAAAGCAAAAAAAAAAAAAAAAAAAAAAAAAAAAAAAAAAAAAAAGAAAGAAAAAGAAAAATTTAAGCTAAAATGTTAATTAATTATTAATTAAAATGTTTGAGCTCTCAAATGTCAAATAAGGGAGAGGGTATTTTATTTGTTTATGTCAAAAGTTATTTCAAAATACACATCTTAAAATGTGTATGATAAATTTCTATTGCATCATGTACATAAGTGAATAACACAAATCAAGTCTATATTTCATTTTAAATATCTTCTATTACCTTTAGATATGAATTCACCTTTATTTTTTTCTTTTTTATTATTTATGTTTTTATTTTCTCAATTTTTAGTAATATTTTCCATGATTATAAAAAATATCCCATGGTATTACCCCCCCCCATATACCCTTTGAAATTCCATTCTCCATCATATCCCCTCCCCATCTCAATCTTTCTACTTACATATATGCAATACCAACCTAATAAAAGCCCTCCTCCCTTTCTTTCTCTTCCCTTTCTATCTCCTTTTTTAACTTACTGGCCTCTGCTACTGAATTTTTTCCTTCTCTCACAGAAGCCCAATCATCTGTAGCTAAGATCCACATATGAGGGAGAACATGTGGCGCTTGGCTTTCTGGGCCTGGGTTACCTCACTTAGTATAATTCTTTCCAGATCCATCCACTTTTCTGCAAATTTCATCACTTCATTTTTCTTTACTGCTCAGTAAAACTCCATTGTATAAATGTGCCATATCTTCATTATCCACTCATCAGTTGAGGGACATCTAGGCTGGTTCCATTTCCCAGCTATTATAAATTGAGCAGTAATAAACATGGTTGAGCACGTACTTCTAAGGAAATGAGATGAGTCCTTAGATTATATGCCTAGGAATGCTATAGCTGGGTCATATGGTAGATCAATCTTTAGCTGTTTTAGGAACCTCCACACTGATTTCCACAATGGCTGGACCAGATTGCAATCCCACCAACAGTGTAGAAGGGTTCCTCTTTTTCCACATCCCCGCCAACATTTATGATCATTTGTTTTCATGATGGTAGCCAATCTGACAGGAGTGGGATGGAATCTCAATGTACTTTTAATCTGCATTTCCCTGATGACTAGGGATGTAGAACATTTTTTTAGATGTGTATAAATTGCAGAAGACACTAGGAAGTGGAAAAACATCCCTTGTTCCTGGATTGGAAGAATCAATATTGTGAAAATGGCAATCTTACCAAAAGCAAACTACACATTTAATGTAATCCCATCAAAATTCCAAAGGCATTCTTCATGGAAATAGAAAAAAAACAATCCAAAAATTCATTTGGAATCACAAAAAACCTCAAATATCTAAAATAATACTGAGCAACAAAAATAAGGCTGGAGGTATCACTATACCTGATTTTAACCTATACTACAGAGCCATAGTAACAAAAACAGCATGGTACTGGCACAAAAGCAGACTTGTAGATCAATGGAATAGAATAGAGGACCCAAATGTAACCCCATGTAGCTATAGCCACCTGATATTTGATAAAAATGCCAAAAATACTCATTGGAGAAAAGACAGCCTCTTCAGCAAATGGTGTTGGGAAAACTGGATATATATCTATAGAAGGATGAAAATAGATTCTTCTCTTTCTCCATGCACAAGAATTAAGTCCAAATGGATTAAAGACCTTAACATCAGGCCTGAAACTCTGAAACTGCTAGAGGAAAAAGTAGGGGAAACCCTTCAACATATTGGTCTTGGCAAAAACTTTCTGAATACAAACCCAATTGCTCAGGCAATAAAACCACAGATTAACCTCATGGGACCTCATGAAAATACAAAGATTTTGCACTGCAAAGAACATGGTGAAGAAATCAAAGAGGCAACCTACAGAATGGGAAAAAATCTCCGCCAGCTATATATCTGATAGAGGATTAATATCTAGGATATACAAAGAACTCAAGAAGTTAAATTATAAGGAATCAAACAAACCAATCAAAAAATGGGCAATGGAGCTAAATAGAGAATTCTCAAAGGAAGAAATATGAACGGCATATATGCATCTAAAAAAATGAATTCACCTTTAAGACATCTAAATTTAACAGTTTTTCAAATGGAGTATCTGGCAAGAGGATGTGCAAGGGTAAGCAACTGAGTTCCAGCCCTAGTGCCCACCTACAAAGCCAGGTGAGACTGTGACCTCTATAACTCCAATGATGAGAGGAGGTGAGGCAGGAGGAGCACTGGGGCTGACCGGTAAGCCTGCCAAACTGAAAAAATGGTGAGCAAGCTACATCTTTCTCTAGGAAATAAGGTGAAAGGTTGATAGAGAAGGTCATTCAACACCATCCTCAGGTCTCCACATGCATTCTGATGAGACACACACAGCACAGCTCCATGAACACATGCACACACACACACACACACACACACACACACACACACACACGGCAAAACAGAAGTTGTCAAATGGAGTTTCAAATCACACGCCATGTGGTCTGAAAAAGCAGCAGCTACAAATTGGATGGATCTGAAATATTAATGACCTGTGGCATCAGTCCCCTGGGACACAAGGTTAATTAAATTCTCACTAGGTTATTGTACACAATAAAGGTGTCAAAATTCCCAATATGCACAAACCTTAAGCTGTTCACATAAACAGAAATGTGTGGTGCTATAAATGGCATAACTTTAAGGTCATTTTTTTCAAAGATTTTCATTTAATTTTATTTATTTATTTACTTGCAAGCAGATAGAGAGAGGTAATGAAAGGAGACACACACACACAGAGAATGGGCATGCCAGGGCCTCTAGCCACTATAAACGAATTCCAGATGCATATGCCCTCTTGTGCATCTGGCTTAAGTGGGTACTGGGGAATTGAACCTGGCTCCTTTGGCTTGGCAGGCAAACGCCTTAACAGCTAAGCCATCTCTTCAGCCCCTAAAGGTCATTTTATAGAATTTTTGCATTGAAGAAGACTGATATATAGTCATATAAAACATCTACACAGGAACTGGAGAAGATGGCTTAGCAGTTAAGGCATTTGCCTGCAAAGCCAAAGGATCCTGGTTCAATTCCCCAGGACCCATGTAAGCCAGATGCATAAGGTTATACATGCATCTGGCATTCGTTTGTAGTATCTGGAGGCCCTGGTGCCCAGGTGCTTCTAATCTCTCTCTCTCTCTTTCTTACTCTCTCTCTCTCTACCTCTTTCTTTCTCTCTCTCTCAAATAAATAAATAAAAATTATAAATATATTTTAAAAAGCTTACCCTTATTAAAAACAAAACTACGCAAGTTTATGAAACTTGACTGCCAGAATAAAAAGGTAACTAGTGCAGGTTTATACCTGTTAGAAATTTGCTGTCATTCTTTAATAACTATTTTAGTCACCCATACTTCTCTTATATTCACAAAGAAATAGGTGCATTTGTGAATGAAAAAGTAATAGATCTATGTAACAAGAAATCTAATGTTCAATGTACACCAAAGGTTAGATTCCCACACTAAAGGCCAAAGGTCAGAAGCATTGGCAATATATATCCTTTCCATGTAAACAGCAAAGATGAAAAATAAGATTTTATCATCGTGTATAAACTTTTATGATAAAAATTTTCCTTATGTAGATGGGATTGCAAGTTTACACTTTTGAGTTCTTTTTCTGATTCAAATAGAATGCAGTGATAAAGTCATGGAAATAAGATATAAAGATAGTAAGCTGTGCAGAAATAAAGAAGAACAAAAGTAGACTTAGATCTATCAACTTGTTCTGAGGACAGGAAAAACAGAATGGACCTGTAGTTTCAACTACTGAAGGACAATGGGTAAATAAATCAACCATCATGATTATGGCATGCAGAACTAGAGCGGGACATACCACAGTGCCTGAGGGGAAGATTTATTGTGGGATCCCTCTGCCTTTGAAAGCAGGCTGCCGACTGCTACTACTGAGCCTTCAGTGCAAGTGGGACTTCTATAAATCTGAGCTTCTGAGCTTTAAGAGGACACAGGCTGCAAAGTGTGTCCAGCAAAGCAGCAGCCTTAGCTCCTGATCCACGATACTAATGCAGTAGGAAAGATTATTAAATGTGTTTCAGAATTGGGAATCCTGCAGGACAATGATGGGGAAAAAGGTAAAAAGGAATATAATGTAAACTAAAGTTTAAAATTTACTAAAGAAAAGGCAGATAATCAATTCACACTACTAAAATTGCACATCAAAACTACATATATGTGAGCAAAACTTCAAAAATTAAGCAAAAACTTAGTAATAAGGACATTGATTCACAGTAAAGAGAGGGAAAGAGAAAGGCAATTTAGAAGTGGTTGCAAAATATATATGTTCTAGGCTAGAGCGATGGCTTAGCCGTTAAGTGCTTGCCTGTGAAGCCTAAGGACCCAGGTTCGAGGTTTGGGTCCCCAGGACCCACATTAGCCAGATGCACAAGGGGCTCACGTGTCTGTAGTTCGTTTACAGTGGCTGGAGACCCTGACATGCCGATTCTCTCTCTCTCTCTCTCTCTCTCTCTCTCTCTCTGTCTCTTTCTTTTTCTCTCTCTCTCTGTGTCTCTTTCTGTGTGTGTGTGTGTGTCTCTCTCTGTGTCACTCTCCAATAAATAAATAACAATGAACAAAAATTAAATATATATATGTGTGTATATATATGTATATGTATATATATGTATATACACATATATACACATGTTCTGCATTTTTAAAATATAAGTAAAAACATAATAAAAAGCCAGGTGTGGTGGTGCACATGCCTTTAATTACAGCATTCAAGAGGCAAAGATAGGGACTGTGGGGGAGTTTGAAGCCACCCTGCGGCCACATAGTGAATTCCAGGTCAGTCTTGGCTAATGCTAGACCCTACCTCAAGAAATCTATATATACATATATAATCTCACACACATACACACACACACATGCAAACATGCATATATTTATACATACACATATATACATATACATACATATGTGGGTATATGCATATGTATAAGTATATAAAAATCATATTTTCTAGTTTTATTATTTGTATGTATTTATATATGTATGTGTGTATGGGTATGTGTGCTATGCATATGGAGGAAAGAGGACAAACTGGGGGTGGTTGAGACAGAGCCACTCTTGCTCCTGCTGCTTTCAAACTTCTGGAGTTGCCTGGCTCTTCCTCCCATTGCTATAAGAACATGGGTATCACAGATGTGTGCACTTCTCTGAATTCAGCTTCACATGGATGCTGAACAGGACAGAACTCCTGCCAGAAGGACTGTCAATAGCACCCTTAGAAAATTAAAAGAGCAACTATTTCTTTAAGGACATTCAGAAATAAAACAAGGATAAGTATATACCAAAAACAATGAATATATTTAAAAGATACCTTTAAGTGTCCTAAATAAATTACATAAATCTAGTCATTGTCAAAAATAAGGAGAGGACTAGCAATGATTTCAAGGACTCACCAGCACACAATACATAGAAAACAGATATTCTGATATGTATATTTGTAAAGTTTTGATTTTATCCAATATGGATTCAATTTATTTTTGAATTAATAATTGGTAGTCATCTTTATAAAATGTTTTATTTATTTATTGAGGAGAGAGAGAAAAAGAGGAATTTATATAGAGAGAATGGGCATGCCAGGGCCTTCAGGCACTGCAAATGAACTCCAGACACATGTGCCACTCTGGGCATCTGGCTTATGTGTGTACTGGAGAATAAAACCTGGGTCCTTAGGCTTTGCAGACAAGCACTTTAACCACTAAGAAATCTCTCCAGCCAAATAGTCACCTTTCATGACTAAGCAAACACATGAAGATCCTGAAGAAGTGATGAAGTGATGAGTTTCCTCACCACCATATGTATATATACATATATATGGTGGTGAGGAAACTCATACATATATATGTATACATATATATATATATATATATATATATATAATTTCTGAGGAGATATTTATTAATAATTTCTTATTTTGATCTCATGGGAAGAAAATCTTATCATAAGTAAATCATGACTTATGGATATATTCTTAAAGATCAAGCAATTCAAAGAAAAGAAAAAAATAAAATTCCATTTTAAATGTTTCAATTTTGAGATTTCTTTTTTTTAAGCCAATGTCTTATTCTTGTGTGTGTGTGTGTGTGTATACAGCCATGTCGGTACCATCGTTAGCCTCCTCCCTGTACTCCCCCCTCCACAGGGACCCTCATCGTTTGGGAATGTATGTAGTGCTTTGTGGGGTTAGCCATCAGTTATGCGTAAGAGGCAATATTTCTGTGTATAATGTCCCGACATGTGGCTCTAACAATCTTTCCACCCCCTCTGCTACAAATTTCCCTGAGCCATGTTGGGTTAATTTTAGGTCGACTTCAGGGATGAGGTCTTAGGAACCTCTGTGTCTCTAGATCTCTGGTTTTGTAGGAGTTGAGTGTTTTCTGTGTCTATCTCCTTCACCCTTGTGCTGATACCAAGTTCACGAAGAAAGCAGCGCTCTTGCTCATTTCCCTAGTTACTCTTGGTTTCAGCTGGAAACCTGTTGCAGTGTGATGAGGTGGTTCTCTCACCAAGATCTGTGTCCACATGGAAAAGAGAAGAAAATTTTCCAACAGAGAGTGAAGTCAACATCAGATAGATGGGATAACCATTATTTTATAGAGAATTTCGTAGGTGTAGGCCCTATCCCAGCACAACAGGTGGGAGCTTGCTAATGGAGAGGGGGCTTATTTTTTTGGATATGGTTCTGAATGGTTTCCCAGCTCCAGCTATGGGTTACATCCCACTGATTAGATCAGTTAGCTAAATCAAGACATTTGGTTTCCCACCATGGCTGTGCGCCTCTATTGCACTTGTGTGAGCATCACGTCAGGTTGTTTGCTGCTGAGTAGCTTAGACCATGAGTTGCTTAGACAGATGTTGGCCATTTTCCCCCAGTTGCTCATGTAGCACCTTCTGACGCTACAGTGCTGACTTTTGGGGGACTTGAGGTTTCTTTTGTACCCCAACATATAGCCCAGAGATGCAAGAAGCAGCTAACAGAAGTGAAGGCAACAGAACAGGGCTGGGGGTGGGTATGTCACAGGCCCTTGATATTCCGAGTTCACATGTAAAAAGGGGATTTGGTCAGTAAAGATTCTGTAAGTAATGGTAAGAGATGGAGAGGGAAAAACAAACAAACAAAAAAAAAAAACCCGAAATTTGCTTGGTACAAGAATGGAAAAATCTTGTTTTTATTTCCATAGTGCTTTGAAGAAGATTATGAAAGAGAAAAGGTCTTTGGATTTGAAAATATGGAGGTTATTTTGAACTTAGCAACAGGTATGACAGTGGAGTTGTAATAAGAAGTTGGATTTTGATGAGTTAGGAAAATGAAAGATGAAAACTTAGAGAGTAAGAGTTTAGACAATATTCTAGAAGGTACTAGATAATATTTCAGTGAATAATTAAATCAGCCGATTTTTTTGTTCATTTTTATTTATTTATTTGAGAGTGCCAGAGAGAGAGAGAGAGAGAGAGAATGGGTGTGCCAGGGCTTCCAGCCACTGCAAACGAACTCCAGACTTGTGCGCCCCCTTGTGCATCTGGCTAACGTGGGGCGTGGGGAATCAAGCCTTGAACCGGGGTCCTTAGGCTTCACAGGCAAGAGCTTAACCATTACGCCATCTCTACAGCCCCAGCCAGACAATTTTTTTAGTCATAGGTATTAGGAAGAATGTCATTTTCAGTAATAACATAATGATATTAATGTGATTAAGACTGACTAGGGTTGAGTATTTTAAATTATTGATAACATTTGATCTTAATAATTAAAGTATAGGAATGGAGGGATGGCTTAGTGGTTAAAGTGTTTGCCTGCAAAGCCAAAGGACCCAGGTTCACTTCCCCAGGATCCACATTAGCCAGATGCACAAGGTTGTGCATGTGTCTAGAGTTCATTTGCAGTGGTTGTAGGCGCTGGTGCACCCATTCTCTCTCTCTCTCTCTCTCTCTCTCTCTCTCTTTCTCTGTCAAATAAATAAATAAATAAAATATTTTTAAAAATTAAACTATAGGCGTTCTAGAAAGCTTCTTTAGAAACAATCACAATGTCCCTTGCTTATTGCAAGGATGAGGAAGGGCTTAAACCTGAAAATGCTCAATCATGACATTGACTTTTTATGTCTCCTCTCTGGTATTTTTGCCTATATGACAATTATTTAGCCACTCAATGATCTTCTGTTTTAAGTTTTACAGTTCCCTCCATTGCACCAAAAGTCCATCTTTGCAATTGATAAGAGTGAATCAACATATATAAAATTTTAGTTTTTTGTGTGGATTTACCAATACCTTTATCTGAAAAAGTATATCAAAGTTACTTTTTTCTTTTTATAGGCTAATAGTTCAAAATAAAATTTGTAACAGCTCCAAACTTATCCCAAATAAAAATTCATATACATCTCCTAAAATATTATGATAAATTTGACAGAAAAATAACACCCATGAATAGATATCAAAAGCAGTCATACATTAAATGTGTTGTATGATGTTTTAATAAATAATTTAATTTTCTAAATAGTACCATAAAATAATTAATGATTTATTCTGGGCAGAGAATGTGGAGATGAAGTGATGTTACACAGGCTTAAAAGTGACTAATTTTTGGTCTATTGTTAGCCAAATTGGGGCAGTGAGAGAGAAAGGTATGGTTCCAAGCAGACATATGGAAATGCCTGTCAAAGACTATTTCATGTTGTGAAAAAACTCATAAGTTTTGTGGAACAAAAGTCATTTATCTCTGAGTGGGAATAGCTTCTGGTGGTGAGGCTAAGACTTAATTTGAGCAGGTAAAGCAGCAGACGTTGAACAACGCCGCAGCAGCATAGTGTGCTTCAGCAATCTCTCCAGTGCAATTTAAGCAGTCTGTCAAATCATGGATTTGCCTGGCTCATGCTACTGAGTATTTTTATGAAGACAGTTATATATTTCAAAATTAGATTTCTGGTGCTCAACATGATAAATAATTTGGTCATTTGTGGATTCCTCTGTCAATTCATTTCATTTGAGGTAGACTGAATGTTTTACTATGTATAAAATCATGGCAAAATTAATACAACATTCAATAAGTTTTAAATGATAATTTACATAGTCATGCATTTCTAATTTTAAGTGCTACACACATAACAGAAAAGTACTTAAATGCTAGTATATAGCTAAATATATCATTTCTGATTGGATATACAAATAATCCTATTGCATTTTATAGCTAGTCAATATCTACTCTCCAATATTCTGATGCTAGTAGCTTACTTGCCTACTTTTGTGGTTTTGTCAGCTCTCCTCATTCCTTAAATTAATACTTTAATATTGCTTTGATTAAAGTTTGTATAAACAGGCTATCCTTTCTCACTTTAATTGAAAGCTATGTTTATTCATCTCTCCCATCTTGTGAGAAGTATAGTTTGTTTCTTGGTTATATGTTAATCAGTTATATAAAAATAAATCAAGTTATTTAAATATTTTTCTCATAGAAATAATGGCTATTTACACAATTTATCTATCATTGTTATGTACAACAAGCATATAGGTATACATTTCAGTTGGAACTGGATATAGCAGTACAAAGTTTATTCTTAAATATGAAAGTCTTCAAATTTACTAAACAGTGCAACATTTCTAGATAAAGTGGTTTTTATCAATTAAACTCACAGATTGCATGTGATGTGACTTCCTACTATTTTATACATTATCTTATACTTTTTAGAAGGAGTTTTCAATTTCATGTACTGAATGACTACTGATATCCAATTTTCTTTTTAATTTATATATTTTGATTAGTAAGATTGAACAAAACATAAACATTGTTCCAAGGATATGATGTGCACTGAAATAGGTATAGATGGGCATGTTGTTCTTGGTTTATCTGCTGACCCTTCCTGATATTAGATTTATAACTAGTAAGACATAAAAGGTAACTCAGTAGGCATGTGACTTTGGTGGTTTGCACACCAATGACAGATGATATTTGTTGAAGTTTCCAAAGGGATCCATTCTTCAGTCTGAGTCCCTTACTTGTGTGATGTTTATCAAAGCTTTCTTTCTTTTTGTACTGAATAACTTCACTATAGATTTATGACTTCATTTGGTGAGTATTTATCATTGTATTATCTGATATAGTATGTGCAAAGAATTTTATACAATGAAGTGGTGATTAGGATTAATTCTATCACTAATAACCCTATTTAAGTCATATTAGATTCTTTTGTTGATAAGATTCTCCCTATTCACATTAATTTCTAGAAGCATTTTAACTAAAGAACATGGGGTTCTCATGTGTGGCATTATTTAATACCAAATCTCTTCTTAATGAGTACAACACAATTTTCCACATCTACATAAGCATGATTTCCAAATATGAGTGCAACAGACACTGTGTTTAAACTTCTCACGTATCAGAATTGAAGCTATAAGTGACTATAATGTTAAACCATTAATGTGTTTGGATTTTTTATGGCACAGTACATAATTAGAGTAGCAACAATCTTTCTATAATAAAGGTGGACAGACTTGACCAAAATGCCCAGAAGAAAGTGGAGAATGCTTAATCCTAAAACCATTGGCTCTGGCCTATAAATACCAGGATCAGATCTGGTCTATCCTCCATAGCAACCAATTTGCCAGAGAGATACGTGAGGTCCCCAAACAATATAGGTCTTTGCCAAACACTTGGTTAACCAATAGAGTTAAAATTTAAGACCTTATTGCTGAAGACATTGTAGGCTGACATTTTAGATCACCAACATACAACATGGAAACTGAGAGACAAACCAGTCCTCACCTGACAAGCTCTCATGGCACTGAAAAGGGCTATGGGAGCTATGGGGTGATAATCATCACCAAAAACATGAATAAACAGTAGTCCTTGCAAGCCACATAATCCACCAGCTGGACAAGAATCAGACACTTGTACAATAGTGGCACACAGCCTTTGTTGGTAACCAACTGCCCCTCTGATTGTACTTGAGACCTGCTCAGTGGAAGAGAACTTATAACTGGCGCTGTGAACCAGGTTATAACCTCACAGCCAGGAAACTTACAACCCCCAGACAGAAGCCCCTAATATTCTCTGGATAGTTTGAGAGGGTGTCCTCTTCAAAATGTCCCCGAAACTTCTAACCATATCCTCCTTAATCAAAAGTGCTCCTACCCTTGATTGGAGAACCTGGTTTATTGTACAAATGCCAGACAATATTGGGTAGATGAAAGATTCATCAATTCAAAAATAATTTTAAAAAACTATAAAAGAGCAGACTTCTCACAATGAGATATGCCACCTCTACCACATTTACCACGGGAGCCACAGAGGAAGCAGTGCTGAGTATTTCTCCCAATTATAGTCTGACAACCATGTCCAGAGAAATAGTTACAGAGAACTCAGCACTAAAAACAAACTTCTGATACACCTGCCATGCCACAAGGATTGTTGCTGAAGACAAGGCAGGAAGATTGTGAGAGGCACAGTGTGGATAGAAAAAACCCTAAGGCAGTGACCACCCCTATTAAAACATAAAGGAGGCCCTAATTACCCACCAGGGGACAGCAAGGTAAATAATGGGGAGAGCTCTCAGGAAAAAAAATGGGGGAGGTTTGGAGTGAGTTCATATAGGAATATGTATTATAGAGGATATATATATATATATATATATATATATATATATATATATATGGAGAGAGAGAGAGAGAGAGGGAGAGAACGGATATGTCATGGCCTCTAGGCCCTGCAAACAAACTCCAGATGCATGTGTCACCTTGTGCATCTGGCTTAGGTGGATTCTAGAGAACTGGACATGAGTCTTTTGACTTTGCAGGCAAGTGCCTTAAGCTCTAAGCCATCTGTTAAGGTATAATTAATGGTGAACTTTCCCATAGGAATGTAGTATATATCGTTCAAATAACCAACAGATTTAATGCTTATGTCCCTTCTCCCCATTCCCCAATCCCTATGTGTTTTCTAAAATTCTACACTGACTGTACTTTCCCAATGCTTTTATTCCTATTAATATGATAGTCAAGTGATACCAAGTCTACAAAATAAGAGTTATATCCTTACCATAAAGTTAAGATATCTGGCAATTTATATTGCTAATAGTAATAGCTGCCTTTACTTGACTCCTAAGCTGTAATCAACTGACAAAATTTTATGCATCATTACCTAAACCAAACCCATTTCATCACCACATAAAACCTGTGAATCAGAATTAAGCAGTATATTTTCAATCAATCAATCAGATAATTTATCTGTAAAATTCAGATCCATCTGTTGGAGAATCTTAAATTCCAGCTGAAAGTGAATACCATGAAGATATACAACATGTGTGTTCCCCATGTCCCAATGACAAAGTGAGGTCAAGAATACGTTAGCGGGGCTGGAGAGATGGCTTAGCGATTAAGCGCTTGCCTGTGAAGCCTATGGACGCTGGTTCAAGGCTCGATTCCCCAGGACCCAATTAGCCAGATGCACAAGGGGGCGCACGCATCTGGAGTTCGTTTGCAGTGGCTGGAGGCCCTGGAATGCCTATTCTCTCTCTCTCTCTCTCTCTCTATCTGCCTCTTTCTCTCTCTGTTGCTCTTAAATAAATATGATAAACAAAAAAAATACGTTAGCATTGATATCAACATGTTTTAGTATTGTCCTTATTGACACAAATGTGGATGACTCCCACATTAAAAATTTTGAAGATATTTTTGTCTTGTGCATTTCTTCCTTAAAATATGGTAGGGTACCATTTTTTTCATTTTATTGCAAACAATATTTTGTTGATATTGAGAAGTTTAATATTTGTGCAATCTGTTGCACATGTTCCAACAAGTTTTCTGAACACATGAGCAGTTTATTATTTTTGAAATGATTCTTCCCAATGAAACATTTTATACTTCATATCTTCCTGTCACGGTTTATGTCTTCCAAGATGTTATAGAAGTAAAACAGTACACTAAATTTTCATATTTTTATAAGTTATACAAACATTGGGTCTAGTTGTTATGAGTTCAGAAAGCCATTAGGTCATGTCCTTTGATCATTACAGTGAATAACTGGAGCTAGTACACTTTTCAAACATTCCTTTCAACCTACGGGGAGTTTCAGTGCTAAAACAGTGATAAGCTCTTAGAAGATAATTGGAGTGAGGTGATATGTCATTAGATGTGGTCTCCTGAAGAAATGGGTAAATTCATATATACATATCACATTAGAATCAAGATTAGGGTACTCAGTCTCACTATTTCTGCTCAACACAATATTATTAATACTTTCTAGGATGGTAAACATGATGGGAAAATACACAGGGAAAAGCAAGAAGTGGAATTGTTCTTGGCTGTTGACATGATATGAGGATTAGAAAATTCTATATATTCTAGCAAATAACTAGTTGGACTTATGAATAAACACAATACATTTATAGGATGCAAAATTAATATGGTTTCTAGACACTAACAAAAATCTTTCTGAAATTAATCAATCAGAGAATTCCTTTTCTTGAAATAAATATACAAATCAAATACTTATGAGTAAATTTAACTGAGTAAAAGACCTACATTTAAAAACTACACAAAGTTAATGAAAAAATGTGTAAGCTACAAATAAATTTAAAGGCATACTGTTTGTTTGTTTTGTAGAATTAATATTGTTAATGTATCCATAGCCCCCAAGTGTTACACAGAATCAATGTCATAATCAAAATTTCAGTGTGATTTCAGAGAACTAGAAATATAACCCTAAAATACCAATGAAACCATAAAATTATTTAATAGTCAAGGTCCTTAAGTTCACAAAGAAGCTGCAAACATCATGCTACCTGATTTCATCATACTACTTTATTCTTATGAAGCAATAGGGATTAAACAATGTGATACTGGCATAAACTAGACATACTGACCAATGGTACAGAATAGAAAGGTCAGAACTAAACTATTATATTAATGTCCAGCAGATATGGTAATAGGATAATCTCTTCAATAAAAAAGAATTCAGGAAAATTGCATCTACAAGATGAAGAATTAAGTTATTTACTAATATCACACATTGTATAATGTGATTATAAAATAAATGTCTTTTAGATATGAATCTGTAAACCTGCACATAGAAACAAAAATGGGATTTTTATTCATAATGTCAAGGATTTTATAGTTAATTCCAATAACATAGGCAAAAAGCAAGAAATATAAAAGCAAATAAACAAATAAAAGTAAGAAGTATGTTATATCATCATCCAAGGCTTTGAACAATAAAGTAAACAATTCATAGACTAACGAGACATGCTATGAACTGGAAGATAATATTTATAACTCATACATCTCTGTAAGCATGGATGATAAAAATCTATTTAAAAATCAACTTTCTAGACAAATGCCACTTTACTACAAAATGAGCAAGGGATCTGAATAGATATTTTACAAAAAATGCATAAATAGACAATTAAAAATGTGCATTATGAGTCAAGTGTGGTAGTGCATACCTTTAATCCCAGCACTCAGGAGGCAGCAATAGGAGGATCGCTGTGAGTTTGAGGCCACCCTGAGGATGCAGAGTGAATACAGTGAGACCCTACCTCAAAAAAACAAAACAAAACCACAACAAAAAAGTACAATACAATATCAATAGGGAAATGCAAAATTAAATCCAAAAGTATTGCCTCACAGCTATCAAGTGGCAACTATTAAAAAATGAAAAAGAGTAGGAGCTGGCTGGGATGTGAACAATAGTGTAGTTCCTCTAGCATGGTGGCAGGCCTGCTGTCTCAGTACTGGGGAAGTAGGAGTAAGTGAATCGTGAGCAGATACAGGTGTCCTACACACACATGTGGAGGTCAAGGAATATTGGCTGTCTTCTTTCCACTCATCTGCCCATTTCCCTGAGAGTCTCTTACTCAATCCAGCTCTGCATTTTTTTTTTTTTTCATTCCTTCTCCCATCCCCTTCCGGCAAGCAACAGTGTTTCTTTTTCTCAGTCTTCACTCCAGGCAGGACTGTTTTACAGATATGCCTGTCCTCGACAAGCAGTTGACATGAGTTCTAGGGGGTTTCAGGCCCTCTCGGGTCATTTTAGGCCCACATGCTTATATCACATTTATGCTTAACTGCAGAGTCACCCACCAGTCCCTAAAGGATGTCTTTTAAGTCATAAATCATATAAAATCAAATTGTTATCTAAAATCAAGTTCTTCTGAGTACCAACATAAATATTAATTTATTACATTTATGTGGTCTTAAAAGAGAAATATTAATGTATAGATGATCAATTTGTCAACTTTATTCATGTTTGAAAATTACTTTATGTATAATAATATAATAAAAATTATACACAACACTTCCAAGATTGAAATAATAGCAGGATGGGATTAAGAAGGCATAATAAATTCTCAACAGTTCATTTAGAGAATGAAAAATGCTTTTTTGTGCAGAAAAATAAAGGGAAAAAGAGCTTGTGGTGGTTTGATTTGGGTGCCCCCCCCCATAAATTTAGGTGCTCTGAATGTCATGTCCCCAGCTGATGGAGATTTGGGAATTAAAGCCTCCTGGAGGCAGGCTATTGTTGGGGGCAGATTTATGGGTATTATAGCCAGTTTGCCTGCCTTTGTATGGCACACTCCCCTGTTACCATTTTCCACCTTTTGTTGGCAAGGAGGTGATGTCCACCCTCTGCACATACTATCATTTACCCCTACCATCATGGAGCTTCCCCTAGAGTCTGTAAGCCAAAATAAACCTTTTTTTTTCCCTCAAGCTGCTCTTGGTTGGATGATTTCTGCCAGCAATGTGAACCTGACTGCAACAGAACTCTAGATGGCTTTTTATTTGGATAAGAATTTAAATCTTTGATTTTTTTCTATGAATATAACAAAGACAGATTTTAAAAAGATATAAACTTGATAGATTTTCGTTGCTGTCCTTAATATTTCTTTGTTTGTGCTGGAATTTCTGCCAGCCTAGGATTCTGGAGGCTTCTGGTTGGGTTTGGTCAATGGAGAGAACTACATATCAGAGATTGATAGACATCAGGAGTATTATTTTAATCATTATCCTCGGTAGGTGTGCATGAAGCTTTCTGTATGTAAATGTTGATGGTGCGTGGGCAGAGGTCTAAGGACAACCCTTACTCTTGGCTCTCACCTTATACCTCTTTCTAAGGCAGAGTCCCTTTCTTGTTCACTGCTACAAACACCAGGGTGGCTACTCAAGAGATTCCAGGCATTTCCTGTCTCTGCCTCCCATCTTGCCTAAGGAGGGCTGCAATTACCCATGGTTGCTATTGCTTCTGGCTTCATGTAGTTTATGGGGATACAAATTCAGTTCATCATATGTGCCTAGCGGGAGCTTTACCCACCAAGCCATTTCCTTGCCTTTAGTTTCTAAAATCTTATCCTGTTTCAGCACTGTCTTTGGTATTCCAGAGGCTGAACTGCTTTCGCAACGTTAACAGCACAAGGAAGGAATCATTTTCTAGCTCTGCAACCCTTCTGAAACTTTCTGTGCCTATGACCCTCTCAGGTAGTACAAGCTTCTTCTCTTTCTAACTCCTGATTATAACTCCCTTTCTATTGTTCACAAATCTGTAAATACACTGTTAGTTAAACTTACTCCAAATATCATTTGTATGTACTATGTCCTCTTGGGTTGGGTAGTGACTATTAATCTACATAAATTCTAAGTTAAGGAAAATGTCAATATTGTGACAATGAATCAATTTATGTAGTGCCTTTGTTGTAAAATTATGTATTTTCAGAGTATACATTTAAGCATGACTTATTTGAGTGAGTTTTTTTTTTTTTTTTTTTTTTTTTTTACTGTAATGCTATAGTTCAGTACAGGTTTTATAGCCTTGATTTCCCATTTGCTTTCCAAATGACTTTTTGAAACTTTAATAAACATTTTATGTCACACTATATCACTCTTTAGAATAACAATAATGATGATAATAATAACAATAAATATTAAAAAAAATGTATGCTCAGGTTGCGTTGGTATATATTAAGAAAGTCAATGGCAGTCAGTTGCTGTGTGCCTAGTATCAGGTAGTCTTTATATTTGACTTAGTCATAAGCAGCCGTAATTACTTTATACTCAAAATATATGATGATGAGACAGCAAGCATAAGATGATTGCAAGACGATCAGGGACAGTTACATGGTGCTGTATACTTATTTATTTATTTATTTTGGAGACTGAGACTAATTCCAGATTAACCTGGATGAGGCCCTACCTCGACAGAAAGGAAAAAAAAAAGATATTAAGAAAATGTAAATAGAATTAGATAAAAAAGAAAAGTGATTAAAAAAACTTTACCACCAAAAAAAGTAAGCTTTTAAAACAAATTATTCAGATACACATACAAATTTATAGTAGAAGAAAGTAACTTGAACAGTAGCTCTGTGTGTTATCAGTGGTTTTTGAACACTGTGATGCCAGCTGTAAACTTTTTTTGACACAACCACATTCTGTTTCTTTACCATTTCTGACACTCTTTAGATAATAGAAAGGGAAGGCCCTGCTCAACGAAGGAACTCTGATACAAGATTAATCTATAATCTCTATTTTTGAAACTTTCTGCAGGAAGGGGTGAAGAGATTTATTAGAGATTTCTCAAGGAAATGTGAGGGTCCTGTAATGAGTAGTCTCACATATAAAATGGACACTAAAAATGAGTATATGGCATAGTGAGATTCTCATGGAAAGAAGGAATGTTGCTAGTGCTGTCTCGGCCCCCACAGGAGGCTGAAGAGTCATAATCATCAACGGAATGAAAGGAAAACAGATTAAAAGTGCTGCTGAGCTGTGCAGAGAGGTGCTACTAGGAAAAGCTGCAGCCCCAGGAGCTGGGAGAAAGAGTTAATGGAGATGTAGGGAGGGATGCAGACCAGGGGAGATAAGACCATATGAATAGGTAAGACGTTCTGGATTTTACATGTGTTAATTGTTGTAAATGTCTCACAAGGACATCGTATTGGGCATCTAATCAGTATAAAAATGTATTGAGAAAAAGATAAGGGGGAGGACAAAATATATCAGCTATCCTAGACTTCAGTCTAACTGAATGATTGGAATGTCTCACATATTAGGAGAAGCTAATGAGCTGGTGACTTATAATGTCACACATATTATAGTATACCTAATATTTAAATTAGCTAGATTATCTCATCATTAGCCGTTGTTAGTAACTAATGTTTTAGAAAATCAGAGTGTCTGTGAATAGAAGCTACCCCTTATAGAACTGGTTCTCTTTTTAGGACAATACTAACCCTTTCCTTATTTTTTCCTGTAATTTATAGATTTAGGGCATGACATGTGCTCTGGAGATTATTCATCTTCAAGGCATGGCTCTATTCCAAGTGATCTTTCCATGACCCAAGCCTCTTCCTTTTATGAATCCAGCATCTCCTGAGGCTTTATTATTAAATGTTTTCAAGTGGTAAAGGGACGGGAGGGGGTGGAGGCGAGGCATTGACAGGCACACTCCTGTATCTTAAACACTTCACTTGGGAGAAGCACAAATAACTTTTGATCTCGATTCTTTGAAACACATTAGTCACATGACCATACCTAACTGCAAGGGAATATGAGATTCATGGCTTCTTGGTGGGTAGTTACCTCCCAGCTATTGTTCAGTTCAATAGAAAAGGCAACACAAAATTTGGTGAACCAACTGTGTCATTCTTCCGGGCCTCAAATTGTGTGTGTATTGTTATTCCCATACATAAAATGCATTCATTCTCCTCCTCAGGGAAACAACTCCAAATCCTATGCAGATATTTCATTCATTTTCAAAGCCAAAATATCCATAAAAGTAGATATAGGATCTTGAGACATTAAAACAGTAGAAATGAGGGCTGGAAGATGGCTTAATGGTTAAGGCCTTTGCCTACAAAGCCAAAGGATCCTGGTTCAATTCTCCAGGACCCACGTAAGCCAGATGCACAAGGGGGCACATGCATCTGGAGATTGTTTGCAGTGGCTAGAGTCCTTGGCATGCCCATTATCTCTCTCCCCCCTTTCTCTCTCAAATAAATAAATTATATTTTTTAAAAGAACAGTAGAAATGATCCTGTGCTATATATGATGAGCAAGACAATTAGCCTCTTTTCTGCAAGGAAGGGGCAGCTTCATTCTGAATACTCTAAATTGTAACAAAACTACACATTTTCCTCTACAACCTCTGTTTTACAGTTCTCATCTGATTGTTCTACTCTTCCTGCTTATTATTGTTGGAAATCACTTTCAATTTATTTATTCTACCCAAATACTTACTTAGATTGATTTTATGAGACGGGCTGAAGTTTGGTGATTGTCCATTTTTGGTGGGCATAATTTTCAAAAATATTCTTCTTCTTTTATATAAGCTTTCTACCCTTGACATTTGTAGGCTAACAGACAAGATAACTGAGTGCCTTTTCATGCTTGCATAAATGGCCTGGACTCATGATCCAAGCTGGGCTTCATGTTAAGCTGAGGGACTATGTGTGCTTAAGTTGCCATGAAAGCATGAGAAATCCATATCATCTCTCATGAGCAATTAAGTAAAACATTCAGTTAAAGGGACACACATTATGAAGACAGAGGTGCTGAATCTTTTATTCTAGTTTAGTCACCCCTTAGATATCTGTGGGTTCCAGTAAAGAGTCAGTGGTTTTAGCAAGGGTGGGTCTTGGATCTCTTCAAAATGCCTAGTAAAGCAAGTGGAAATCAAGTTAAGAATTGCTCAGCTCTGTGGCATCCAAAAATAGCATTTTTTACATATTTTTATATGTGTGTATGCACATGTGTATTTTTACATGTATGAATGCACGTATATGTGTGGGTTCATGAGCATACTGTGCAGGGGGTGTGCAGAGGCTGTCAGGTGTCTTCCTTAATTGTTGTCCACAATATAATTTTTTTTTTTTTTGAGATGGAATCTCTCACTGAACATAAAGCCTCTGATTTTGTGAGAGTAGTTAGCCAAGGAGCCCTACAGTTTCTCCTGCCTCCTCTCCCCAGCACTGGGATTCCAGGCATTCCACACCAAGTATGCCTTTATTATGTAGTGCTGGGAAACCCAACTCAGAGCCTCATACTTTGGTGGAAAGCACTGTACTTACTAAGGCATCTTCCCAGAACTTTCAATGTTTTGCAGTTTGGAGAAAGTGAAGCTACAGAACTCCTTGAGGTTTGCCTTAGGTTACAATCTTCTCTTTCATTTTGTCATTTGTGGAGCCAGGTAGCTTTAGTTTGGTCTAGATATAAGGGCTCCTTGTTCTCTTTGGGAAGCTCTGTCCTTGTGACCTAATCAGGGTTTTCTTGACAAAGTTATTGAAAGCATGCTTTTAATTGGCAAAAGGTTAAGAGTATAGAATTCATTTGCCCTTTGGTTCCTTATGCTAGTTCCTACTTGTCTCATCTACTGCTATATACATTTCTCTACTGAACTTAAAATGGCTCTTCATGGCATACTGCTTAATGGCTACAAATTGTGCTTAATCATGCCACTGTTGCCTTCTTGTTGCTGGAACAAACCACCTGACCAACAGCAGCTTGTGAAAAGAAAGCATTTACTTTTGCTTTTAGTCTTGAGAGGAAGCTCCATGATGTCAGGGGTAAGATAGTAGAGCAAAGACTGGGCAAGAGCTCCTTGCCAGCTTCATGTGGACAATATCTGCAAGAGAGTGTGACAAACACTTTCTTGGAAAGGGGAATAAGCCTTCCCACAGTAACAAACCTCCTCCAGCAAGGCTGTAATTCCCAAATTGCCAAGAGTTAGGGATTTAGCATTCTGACACTTAATTCAATGCCGGGCTCCGCGGGCGCGGGCAGGTAGTGCCTAGGGAAGGACCGGGCCTGCTGGTTCCTCCCAAGGGGTTGAGGAGGAGATGAGCTTCCGACGACTCAGACCTCTCCTTGCCACCAGAGAAAAACCACACTGAGTCGGGAGTCTTGTCGAAGCAGGAACTCGATTTATTGCTACAAGCAGTTGCCTACATAATGTTGAGAATGAAGGCGGGGATTCTAGGATGGGGGGGACAGGTAAGGGCCAATAGTAAACTGTGACTATTGAAATGATAATTCTAACTCCTATGCGGAAGTAGCAGGTAAGAAGCCATTAGGCGTCTTGCTGAGTCACGTCTGGCCAGAGGCAGATCACCAAACTTTAGCTAGGCTCAGGAAGTTCCACTAGGCCTCATGCCTGGGCCTTTCAGGGCCCAACAATTCAAACCATCACATTCCACCCCAGGCCCCCTCTTAGAGGAAACCTTTTTCCAAGGGAGACATGAAGACATAGGGCACAGATGACAGAACACAGGATGATTACACCAAAATCAGTTTTGCAAAACAAATATAGTTTATTTATATAGTTTATTGGGAATACTTACAGAGGAGGGTAAGGCCTTGTTATCAGGATTGTGAGTGACTCAAAAGGCAGCTGCATCACTGAAAAGTTAACTCCAACGTAAGTAATGACTCAAGAAATCAGTGTCCATGGAGCACACTGCACATACTGGAGACAGCTTCTCTAGTTTGAGAGTCTGAAGCACCACTTGCAGGCAGTTCAATCAGAGTCCCTATCTAAGCAGTTTATTCCCCCTTTATAAAACCTTAGGGTGGGGTCCTCCTTAATCAGGGCCTCCTTTTTCTCTTCAGAAGAGTGTATTTGCAAACTTTTCCCAGACTTGTGGACTTCCTGTTTCTCTGGAACTTTATTCCTGTCTTCTCTCTAGGAAGTGATGTTTCAGTTTCCAATTAACATAACCCTTGGGGAGTTGTGTGATATTCAGGTCTCCCAGACTTGACTTCAATTCAGAGGAATCTGCTACACAACACTCCCACAAATTTATGACCAACTATGTTGTCAAATGCAATGCATTCAGTTTAACCTTAAAGGTCCTCATAATTTGTCAGTCCCAACATTGTTCAAACAGCCCCATAATCCAAGGTCTCTTAATTGTGAGCTGTGCTGTACAACCAAAAGAATATGTTGCAGAATAAGCATTCACAATTCAAAAGACTGTGATTGCATTAGGCATAGCAAGGAAAGTCAAACCAATAGAAGATATAACATAAACAGGGCAAATCAAGTTCCATAGATACAAGTGTGTTTTCTCTGTAACCAGTGACAAAATCCCTGTAGTTCCAGTTGTACCCCTCTAGCTGGGGGCTCATAGTCTAGGGAAAACTTCAACCTAGCCAGCAGCACTCACTGGCATTAATTCCACCTCCCTGGTATATCCAAAACATCTTAAGGTCTACACCCCAAACCATGTTTTGCCCATGTCTTAGCTCCATTAGGACTCAACATAAGCAATCCAAAAAGATTGTTTCCAACTGCTGATTGACCAATTCCAAAACACAAACCACATTAAAAATCCAAGGAACCTTTCTTTCATGCAATTGCTATATTGCCCTAATACCAGGTAGGCTACAAACTTGTTAATCCAGGGGGAAAAATGCCTTCAGAATTCAAGCCCCTACTTTCAAAAGAGTTAGCAATCTTTTGTTCTTTCATAAATCAGAACAGCTGCTCCAATCTTAATGGTGTAATATTTCAGATAATTGCAGCAGATTAGACTCTGTCTCCAGCCTGAAACTTTCATTTCTTTCTATGCCATATCATTCTTCTCACACCAGTCTATTTCTATACAATGCCACCCTGCACAATTTCTGAGGATATGGCCAGAACAGTAAGTGTCTCACACAAACTAACTGTAGCCCACTAGAGACAAAGTTATTTCTTTCCCTCATAAGCCAGGCCTACACAGTTCACAGTTCTTACTTGCATTAAGGGCTCTGAACTCACTAACCAAAATGATCTAACAAGCTCTGATTTGGAGTACTGCTAGATGTTCTTAGGCCAAGATTTCTAAGATGTCTACATTTCTCCTGCCAGGTTTCTAGCTTCAATAACCCCACTCTACTGGTACTAATTTTGCAGTTACCTTCTTATTGCTCTCACAATCCACCTGACCAAAAGCAGCTTGTGGGAGGAAAGGGTTTCATTTGCCTTACAGACTCAAGACTGGCAGGGGAAAATCTGTAGGTCAGTGGACATCATCTCCAACATGAGGTGAACAACAGCAGCAGGACAGTGTGTCAAGTGCTGGCAAGGGGAAGATGGCTATAACATCTGTAACCCTTCCCCCAGTAACACATTACCTCCTGCAAGGCTTCAATACCCAAATGGCCACCAGCTGGGGATCTAGCTAATTCAAATCACTACATTTTACAACACACACAACTTTGAATAATTAACGTGATGTTAACAAAGTCAGTCTTATGTGTGCAGGATGAAGAAAAGTACATAACCAGGTCTCTTATTATGTATTCCGTGTGTGTGTGTGTGTGTGTGTGTGTGTTTGTGGCAGCATTTTACTCTAGCTCAAGCTGACCTTCTACAGGCTATCCTCTTATCTAAGCCTCTCAAGTGCTGGGATTAAAGGACATCATCTTAAATCTGTTTTATATATTTCATTCAGATTGTTTCACATGATGTAGCATGGATAGACATGAGGTCATGAAGGATGGAGAATAGATTTCTTAAGTAATGAAAATAAGTAAGCACCAGACCTGTGCCTTGTAGAGATGTAATGGGGTATTTATCTTATTACAAGGTGGAAGAAAAAACTTGACCAAGGGCAATATGGGTACCTTATTGATGGAAGAATATAAAGGCACTTCCTGGGGTGCTCTGGGCTTTGCTTTTGTAGCTGTGACAGATATATATATATTAGATATAGATATCGATAGATATAGACATAGATATAGATAGATATATATAAAATCTGTGACAGATATATCAGTAATTTGTACTGGTTCTGGTTTCCTTATGATTTGGGAGCATACTCTGCCCCACAGAAGAATTAGAAGTCTGTTTCCAACAATTAAGGTTGTGGCATACATTACCTTGATTCTAGATGACCTAATCCCTTACATAAACCCTTACATATTCTAATGGAGTTGTTGTTCTTGTCTACAGTATTTGTCTGTATTAAGTTAGCATGATGATTTGTAAGAACTTTATTATTTATTACTTATGAAATATATAAAATACATATTTTTAGATTATGTATCACATGAATATGTCCAAGAAATATGAGATAATGTGTAGAGTGAGCTACATTTTAAGTTATATTTTAAGACTGATTTCAGTTTGAGCTCCAGATACACATGTCAATAACATTGACAAGAATTATGCTTAGTGCAAGTTATATAATTCTATGGATGAATATGCAATTTGATGGTACCTATTTTTAGCAGAAAATTTCCAGCAAATACAAGTGTAATTGCAGTAAATTCCATCTGAACCTATAAAATTATGATATTGGGTTGAAACAGACATTTAAGAAATCCAGCATTCCTTCTGTTATCTTAAGTTGACCATGTATGGCTATAACTTTATTAATTAACCAATGAATCTGCCAGCACTTTGTCCCGTAACTCCCCAGTCATGAGAACTGTGAGTAATGAGCCTTTGCTGCTCCTGAGCCACCCAGTCTATAATAGGTTGTTACTGTAGTTTGAGCAGACTTAGACTAAAGAATCTATTTCTAGGCCTAGAGATGATGTCATAAAGCTCATTTCGAAAACTGTAAACTCTGTGATGGATATAGTCTGGAAGAGTTTTGAGCTACATGGTAGAAAAACATACATATGAAGGAATGGACTATTAAAGGCAAGTCTGGTGAGGTCCAGAAAGGAAGAAGAAGATAAGGAGAAATAAGAAATCTCAAGCTTCTTAACTTCTATGAAATTACCTAAATAATCATGAATATCATAAATATTAGCCAAAAAATAGAGTAAATACAATTGTGATAAGGACTCAGAGAGAAATGAGGACCAGAAAATGGAGCAAAGACCACCCTTGTCATAAAGTGACAAAGAATGTGGATAATTTGTTTTCATAGTCTAATTTTCTGGAAGGTAGAGGTTGTGGGTGATGAAAGTGGAAATTTTGCTAAAATAATATACAAGCACTACGTTGAGGGTGTGACTTGGCTTCTTATTATTTATAGCAAAGCAAAAAATATGGAGTTTTTAATCAAAAGGAAAGCATAACTTAAAAGATTTAAGATCCTCTCAAACTAAGGATATAGAAAAAGATGAAATTCACAGTCAAAATGAAAAATGAAGTATGTGGCCAACCTGATAAGCGTGATATGTTAACCATCTGAACAGAATCCTGTAGCTATTATGCAAAACAATGGAAGATTGTTGTCTTTCCCCCAAACAGTTTAAGAGATCACCAGTGGTTTCAATGGAAGTCTGGACAACTCTGCTGGACCTGGATGTACACTGTCTAGTGCATCCTCATATATCAGGCCTCCTTACATACGTTCCTGCATTATATTCCCTCAAAACCATGTACAGATCTGGCTGGCTCAGCTGGCTCAGGCTGTGGTGGTAGGACCTTCAAAAAGGTGTGAGTTTTTGGAATCAACTGCATGATATGTTGGGTATGACATTTCTGCCAATGCAGAGACTGCTCCAACTATTATGATAACCACTTAGATTATGCAGCATAAAGACTCTGGGAGCTACAAGCATGCAGCCAAGTCCCAGAATTTTCCCAGGGCTATGTCACCACATCTAGCCTCCAGCATAGACAATGCTAAGTGAAGCCATTTGGTGTGGAACTCCTTAAAGATGAGATGGTATGACTGGCTGGAAGCTTGAGGGACTGATTCATAACCAGAGGACCTGTGAGGGTGGGATGATAACCCCCTTCGACCTAGAGGCTAGAATGAGAGACAATTTTCTTCTCACCTTAAAATTATAACTCTCTTTTTTTTTCCATTTACAATGGGATTTTTTTTTCTGTGTTGGCCTCACCATAAGCACACAACTCATTTGATTTAACAGGCTTACAGCTGTAGGAAAATTTGCTTCATGAGATATAATATATTAACTATTATCCTTGTCTAATTTACATGGCATTAAGATCAAAATTTAGATCTTAAACTTGTGCATCAAAGTTAAAAGGAGTTAAGAGTTTCATAAATATTAAAATAGAATGAATATATTTTGAATTAACAGAGGACCTTTAAAATGAGCAGCTGAATGCAATGGCTGAATGTTTATGTCCCTCCAAATCCATATCTTAACCCCCAATGTGATAATAATAAAGAAGGAGGAAACCTTAAGTAAAGACTATGAAAGGTACATCGGGCCCTCATGGAATGAAATTGGTATCCATATAAAGGGAGTCAAAAAAATCCTATACTCCTTCTGTTTAAGATGTCATGAAAATATAGCTGTCAATGAAGAACTAAGAAAGGCCTGTGAAACTATTGTAAATAAATTTCTGATATTTTGTAAAAGGTGTCTACATGACCTCATATAGCCTTCTCTACTGACTATAGGAAGTCCTCAAAAATATAACATAAAAACTTCATAGAAAATAAGAAGTCAGGGCAGCCTCATTGCCAATTTTTACTATAGATTTCACCAAATCATAGAGTTGGTAGGGCAAGTACCAGAACCCTGGGCTCTTTTAACATAATTAAAAAACATAATAAGACTCAGTTTAGAGGACATCAAGAGATTTTAAGTGTACTAATTATTATAAACATCAATTGACATATTAAACATATTTTATTGATTAGAATCAGTTATATAAGGAGAAAAATTTGTTAAATAGTCATGGTGAATTCTATTTTTATATGTCACTACTTTACTGATTAAATATGTCTTCTCTTACACTATAGGATGTGACAATGTAAACAAATGGTCAGTGGGATTGAGAAATAAGCTTGTATACACCTGAGGGATGTGACACACAGTTTGAGTGCAATGTGCTCTTGGCCTTTAATTTTTATGAGATTGCCTCTGTTTGAGGGTTAAGTCTCTAAGATGTGGTACCAAGAAAGATTTGTGAGTTATTAAACACCATAGATCTCAGAGTGCAAGGAAAAAAAGTTAACTGCAGCCATAAAAGTATTTAAAAATCTAAGTTATTTTTTAAGGATTTTATAAACAAACCTGTCTTGAATATTCAAATTTGATAATGAACTGGTTTTAATTAATTATTTATATTATATTAAAGGCCACATTATAAATATGCTAACTACAGAATTTGTATATATATATATATATATATATATATATATGTATGTATAAAATTTACTTTTTTAAGTGATTTAAATAATGACACTCATTAAGTTTTGCTTCTGCAGCTAGGTAAGCTCTCAAAAAGGTATGAAAGAAACCAAACAAAGACAATTTCATAATTTAACATCTTAAGTATCTTTAGGGTGTAGCTGAATGTGTTCAACTGTTATTATTAATTGTTTTTAACTCATTACTGGCCTCCTCTAGAAGTATCTTGACTTCCTTAAGGGTTTGCTTTGCTATCATTGACATAGTTCTTTGCTAAGACACAAAAATTAAATCATGGAATATAGAGGTGATCTGAACTGACCTGAATCTTGTATTAGGGCTGTCAGTAAAACATTCAATTCTCCAAAAAGACTAAAATTCCAGCCTGGAAGTATTCTATAGTTCACTGGTTCATCCAAATAAAATTTCATATAGATTGCTATGATGCAATGATAAACAGAAATTTAGTTTTTTGGCAAAAATGTTAGCTAAAAGAGAATTATGTACATTATGGAATAGAAAACTAAATGAAATTTAGCAAATGAGAAAGATTTAGAAGTTAAAATATTTTAGTTCCGATGGAATTAAGTACACACTCATTGTGGGTATAGTAGAAAGGCTGTTAGTAATGAGAAAAATCAAATCAGGAAAAATACATGACAAGACAGCCAAGATGTAGATACTTATAGCTTTCAAGACGGAAGTTATAGAAATCACTTGGGTTAGAGTATTATTTGAATAGAGTCTGGATCTTCAGCCCTATATTCACATTTACTTATTTTTTAAATGTATGAAGAATAGTTAATATCCAGCATTGGATATTGTTCTTGGTAGTAAAATCTCACTGATGAATAAAACAGAAAGAATTCCAACTTGTTAAGGGTCGTGTTCCTAAGTATGTGTAACAGAAGGAACCACCATTAGTGAAAAATAAGCAAGTAAAACTAGAATAATTTAGCAGGTGATAAGTACAGATAGGGAAATCCAAGTATGAAGAAGCTAAAGGAATGAGATACAACCATTGTTGTTTGTATGCATGCATGCTGGAATGTGTGTGCATGTGTGTGTGTGTGTTTGTGTATGTATGTGTACTGAGAATGTAGTAAAGAAAGCTATAAGTAAATAAGAGATTTGAAATAAAGAATGGAAGAAGACACACCATCCAGTAGGAAAACAAACTAATCACTGAAGTAACAGCATGTTCATTTTTGAGAGATAGACAAATGCTGATGGAATCTGAATAGTGTGCACACTGAGGATTGTTTGAGATGAGGCCAGAAAGGTACTGAGAGGGAATATGATGGGCTTTGTGAATGTCAATACAGACATTACAACCAGAACGCCATTTTATGGTTAGAGAAAGAAGGATTTTTTTTTTTAATGCCTTGCTATACCTACCAGGTTGAGGATGGATAGACAGGTAGAGAGGCTAAAGTAGTCTCAGGAGTTATGGGTTACTGTAAGAATCAGAGTAGAGGCAAGAATGTACTTCCCCAGAGAGATATCATAGGACGTTGAGGGAAGTGGTCAGAGTTCAGTTATATTTGAGGGAAGAGCTCAGTTGTGGATTAAAAATGAAGGGGGATTGTAAATCTGCAGGACCAGATATTATTTTCTTTCTTCTAATCACAAGTTATGAAATTTTAGTTGAAGGCTTTTCTACATGTGTTTTGAAGAAAATTTAAGAAATGGGTATCACAGCTGATATAGTTTTTATGCTTAGGTTCCCAGCTGGCTCGTGATAATTTGCAATGTTTTCAATAAACACTTAACAAAAATATTATTTACTTTTGTTGGTTCTAGGCAGGTTGATTGGTTGATATTAAATAAAAAATATTGGACCTGTCATTGTCAAAGCTTCACTTAACAGTGTGACAATAATTCACAGCTTAAATAATTACCATAGCAGCAGAGCTTAGAGAATGAACAGCAGGATAAACATGAATGAAGTGAGGCTGGATCATGCTGCTATTAATTTATTATTTTTAAAGCCATAATCCTGCACAGTTTTAAGATTTAAATTTTATTCTGTAAGATATATTCTGTGGTCAAAGGTGTTGGCTTGTAAAGCCTGATGGCCAAAATTTGATTCCCCAGTACCCACATAAAGCCAGACACAAAAGGTGGCACATGCGTTCTGAGTAAGTTTGCATAGGCAGGAATCCCTAAGTTTCCCATTCTCATCTTACTCTCTTCTTCTCTCTCTCTCTCTCTAATAAAATAATATTTAAAAAAAAAAACACTCCATGGAAAAAGTGATCAAGGATATTTATTAGAAAATAAAGTCCACTGAAATAGTCCTGTGAATTATAATTTGGACAAAGTTATCAGAATTGTAAATATAAAATTAAATACACTCATGGTTTTAAGTATCTGAATGATGGGGATGTCTTTTCACAATTGCTTACACATACAAATTACTGGTCTCTGTTAAGTATATGTTTTAACATAATCACACATTTTCATAAACAAAGGAGGTTTACATAAATAAGACATTAAAATACAGTTTTTTTTTCTCAGAAAAATCTTAGCTATAGAATAAAAAGGCTTATCCTATCAATCATATTTTGTCAAGAGAATGAAGGATATGATTTGCAAAAGTGAATGGCAGGATAATGTCACACTAATATCTCAGAGTTGCTGTTTTTTTCATTGTTGTCCATTTTCCACAAATACTCTAAATTCTTAGATTTGACCAAAAAAAATATTTACACATCACTGTCACTGCAGTCATGTCTTGAAACTTATCTAATCAGAAGAATAATGATTCTGGGGTCAAGTCCCAGATAATGGCAATTTCACAGCCCATGTCGTTAAAAATGCCCCTTCCCACTCAGGCCATCTTGTAAAGGACAATAATTTTAATTGCATATGTACCAAAAGAATTATTTCATATAGAAAAAAATGAGAGGGCAAGAACTTCAGGACAAGATGGCCACCGCCTAGCTGTGCTGCAAATCCCAAGGGAAGAAGGGCAAATCATTAAGTGTTGACTGGGTCTGTTAGGGGAGAGTAATCTCCAATAGATAGTCAGTGGGAGGGCACAGAGAGGAGGGGAACAGGGAATGGCAGATCCCCTCGTGTGGGCGGGTAGCCCACCCCTCCCCTAAATAACTGCTGTGTCCAAGGTACCACCCCCACCGCGTGCCCATCAATCTCTGTGAGTGGAAGCTTAGACTGCTCTGCATACTTGCCCACTTGCCCACTCACTACTCCAGCCACCATGTTCAGTGAGTCCTGGTAATAACAGGGAATCCCCTGATTCCCTCAGGAGTGGGTAGCCCACCCCTCCCCCTATCCACAGCACAGCTGTGCGCAGATCGATCACTGCAGGTGGAAGCTTATACTACTCTGCCCACTTGCTCACTACTGCTCCTGCCGCTGCATGTTCAATGAGCCCAGTCCCACAGCAACTGCCACACAAGCTCAGACTGTGTATACCACTTGCACCAGCTCAAGTGCCATCCGCAACCTGTCTGCCATGCCGGCCATCCACCACTGCCCTGTGGTGGGGGAGAGCAGACGGCTTATGGTTCCCAGTGTTCCCAGCCAGAGTTTGGGCTGCTTCAGTGCTTGGTGCCTCAGTGTCACTCCTAGCTCAAATGCAGGCAGCTTTGGAACATTACTGCTTGAGAATTCAGGCAACTTTGGCGCCCCTGCCAGGCAGTAGATAGGTGGCTTTGGCAAGTGAGAGCCAAAGCCCAGGCTACTTGTCAAATGCCCCATGCTGCCTCAGATTCCCATTGTGCTTGAGCCCAGGCTGATCCACCCACCTACGTACCCATACACTGTCATGGGCAGACCACAGAGCAAAAGAAATAACATGAAAAATCAAATGAAAGAAAATCCAGTTACAACACCCAGTCCTACAATGAATACATCTAACCAAAACATAGAAGAGTCATTAGGATCAGAGCACCAAACTGAAGCTATGAGCAATGTAACCATAGCCAACCTAATGATCAAACTTGCAGGAAAGCAACAAAGGACCAATAACCTTGTGGATGCTGCCATCACTAAACTAGAACTAATAGATAAGAAATTGGAAGGAGTTCAAAAAGAGTTAAGAGATTTGAGGGAGAGTGAAAAAAAAAAAAAAAAAAGAACACCTTAAAAATCAGCTGGCCATGCTAAATGAGGAAATAAAGAAATGGAAGATGAATTCCAAGAATCATCAAGAAAATCAGAAAATGATGTGAAAAGGGAGCTTGACAGAGGGATGGAATTTATACATAGAAAAGTAGTAGAAAATGCAAACTTAATTGAACAAGTCCAAAACTCTCTAGAAGCTCTCAAGAATAGAGTCAGCCAAATGGAGGATAGAAACTCTGATCTGGAAGACAAGATGGAAGAAACAGTTAGAGAGTTCAAAAACTCCAGTAAGTTCAAAAGTTCCTGTGAACAGAACATGGGGGAATTGTGGGATGCATTTAAAGGTCCTAATATCAGGATCATTGGAATACCAGAAGAAGAAATTCAGACCAAAGGCATGGAGAAATTATTTAGCAAAATAATTGAAGAAAACTTCCCCAGTCTCTTAAAAGAAAGGCCCATCAAGATACAAGAAGCCAACAGAATTCCAAACAGACTGGACCAAAGGAGAAATTCTCCAAGATATATTGTCATTAAGATTCTAAACATTGACACCAAAGAGAAAATCCTAAAAGCAGCTAGGGAAAAACAGCACACCACTTTCAAAGGTAACCCCATCAGAATTACTTCAGACTTCTCAATGGAAACCCTGAAAGCTAGAAGGGCCTGGAATGAAACACTGCAAAGTCTAAGAACCTATGGCTTCCAATCCAAACTGCTCTACCCAGCAAAAGCATACCTCATAACAGATGGTGAAAGAAAATCTTTCCATAACCAAACTCAGCTTTACAATGATATGAACACAAAACCAAACCTACAGAGAGTATTTTGGGACATTCTCCACAGAGAAGAAAAAAAATAACCAAACTCAAATGCCCACAAGAAGCAAATCACAATAACCAAACACAGAGTAGGCCCAAAAAACTTCAAAGTCCATGAAGACACCAACCCACATCTACCATCACAATATGGCAGGGATCAAGTCAAATCTCACAGTCATTACCCTAAATATTAATGGCGTTAATTAACACATCAAGAGACACAAGCTAACAGGATGGATCAAAAAATAAGACCCCTCAATCTGTTACCTTCATGAAACCCACCTCACCACCAAAGACAGACACCTCCTCAGGGTGAAAGGGTGGAAAACAATATTCCAGGCAAATGGGAATAAGAAACAAACAGGCGTAGCTATACTAATATAAGATAAAATAGACTACAAACCAAAAATAATCAAAAAAGACACAGAAGGCCACTTTTTTTATCTAGGGAATGACCCATCAAGAGGAAATTACAATCATAAATCTGTATACACCAAACACAGGGGCACCACAGTTCATAAAACACAACCTACTTGACAATAAAACAGAAATAACCACCAACTCCATCATAGCAGGGGACTTCAATAAACCATTATCAGTAATAGACAGATGATCCCAACAGAACTCAACAGGGAAGTAAGACAGCTCAACAAAACCATAGATCACTTAGACCTAACGGACATCTACAGAACTTTCCATCCCAAATCCACAGACTACACATTCTTCTCAGCAGCCCATGGAACATTCCCTAAAATAGACCATATACTGGGTCACAAAGACTGCCTCCACATATTTAGGAAGATTGACATAAATCCCTGCAAGATATCAGATCACAATGCTATATTGCTAGAAATCAACAACAAAAGACCCACCAAGAATCCCAAAGGCACCTGGAAGCTGAACAGCACACTTTTAAACAATAAATGGATAGTGGATGAAATAAAAAATGAAATTGCAAAATTTCTGGAATTGAACGACAATGAGAACACATTGTACCAAAACTTATGGGACACAATGAAGGCGGTCCTCAGGGGAAAATTCATAGCACTCAATGCCTTCGTAAAAAAGACAGAAAGGTCCCAAATCAATGACCTAACCATCCACCTAAAGGCACTGGAAAAACAAGAAAAATCCAACCCAAAGAGCTCCAGAAGAACAGAAGTAATTAAAATCAGAGCAGAAATCAATGAACTGGAAACGAAGGAAACAATTAACACAATTGACAAAACAAAGAGCTGGTTCTTTGAAAAAATAAACAACATTGACAAACCCCTGGACAATCTCATCAAGCAAAAAAGGAGAAGCTTCAAATTAACGAATTGGAAACCAAGGAAACATTTAAGACAACTGACAAAACAAAGAGCTGGTTCTTTGAAAAAACAAAAAAAAAAAAAAAAAAACAAGATTGAGAAACCCCTAGCCAATTTGGTCAAGCAAAAAAAGGAGAAGCTTCAAATTGACAAAATTCAAAATTAAAAAGGAGAGATCACAACAGACATAAGTGATATTGGGAGAATTACCAGGACTTATTTCAAAAACCTCTACTCCACAAAACTGGATAATGTGGAGGAGATGGATAAATTCCTGGATGCGTACCATCTATCAAAGCTAAACTCAGAGCAGATTAATCACCTCAATCAACCCATCACACTCATGGAGATTGAAAAAGTAATAAAAAAGCCTCCCAAAAAAGAAGAGTCCAGGACCAGATGGCTTCTCAGCTGAATTCTATCAAACCTTCATGGAAGAACTCAAACCAATCTTCCTCAAACTGTGCCACACAATTGGTGGACAGAGAAAGCTCCCCAACTCCTTTTATGAAGCTAGTACCACCCTAATTCCAAAATCAGGCAGAGATGACACAAGAAAACAAAACTACTGGCCTATTTCCCTGATGAACTTAGATGCAAAGATCGTGAACAAAATCCTCGCAAACCGAATCCAACAACACATCAAAAGCATTATCCACCTTGACCAAATGGGATTCATCCCAGGAACACAGAGGTGGTACAACATATGGAAATCTGTCAATGTAATTCACCACATAAACAAGGTTAAACATAAAAACCACATGATCATTTCCTTAGATGCAGAAGAGGCCTTTGACAAGATACAACATCACTTCCTGATCAAAACATTGGAGGGAATTGGAATGGTTGGTTCATATCTTAACATAATAAATGCAATATACAAAGCTCCGAAGGCCCAAATAATACTTAATGAGAGACAGTGGAGGAATTCCCATTAAGATCAGGAACAAGACAGGGTTGTCTACTCTCACCTCTGCTTTTCAATATAGTACTGGAAGTCCTAGCTCAAGCAATAGGACAGGAGAAGGAAATAAAAGGGATACAATTTGGAAAGGAGGAAGTTCAGTTAGCTTTATTCACTGATGACATGGTTGTATATGTAAGGAACCCAAGAGACTCTATCTCAAAACTCCTGAAGGTGATTAACTCCTATAGCAAAGTAGCAGGATACAAAATCAATGCACAAAAATCAGTAGCCTTCCTATATGCAAATGACAAAGATATAAGAAATAAGGGACATAGTCTCATTTTCAATAGCAACAACAACAACAACAAAAAATACCTTGGAATAACGTTAACCAAGGAAGTGAAAGATCAATACAACAAAAACATGAAAACACTCAAAAAAGAAATTGAGGCCAACTTGAGAAAATGGAAAGACCTCCCATGTTCCTGGATAGGCAGAATTAACATTGTGAAGATGACAATCCTACCAAAGGCAATATACAGATTTAATGCAATTCCAACTAAAATCCCTACAGTGTTCTTCACAGAGATATGGAGACTTCTGAAAAACCTGACTATAGAGATACCAACAGACCCAGTTATTCCATTACTGGTCATCTACCCTAAAACCTTCAAACACAGGGTAGAGAGATTTGCTCAACCATGTTCATAGCAGCTAAATTTGTAATAGCTAAGAGCTGTAATCAATCCACATGTCCATCACTGGAAGAATGGATAACTAAGATGTGGTATATCTACACAATGGAATTCCATACAGCAGTAGGAAAAAAATGACACAATAAAATTTGAGGAAAAATGGTTGAACCTGGAACAGATCATTCTCAGTGAACTTACCCAATGACAGAAAAAAATTGCCACATAGTCTCACTCTTCTACAGCACCTAACCTGTATCTGCCCAAGATACCTTACATACCTAGCAAGCATATCATGGACTAGACACTAGGATGGATGGAGAGGGAGGGGAGGGCATCAAAGGGGTGGGAAGCACAAATCTAGACCCAAAATGCAATGGTACCATAAAATTCTACGTTGTAAAAGGCAGACCAAATGGCTGAACCTTCACCAGGCCCTTACAGGGAACACCTGAACCACAAGACACTGGAGAGAGTAGGATCAAGACTAACCTTAATCTCCTACATCTTCTCTCTCTCTCTCTCTCTCTCTCTCTCTCTCTCTCTCTCTAACTCTTGTATATTAGTTATCATTTTCTTCATTTTCTTAGTGGGTACTCACCTGTAACTCCCCGTACCAGCATGGGGTTATCATCCACAATGAGCTTTTGATCAGAGAGACCTACAAGGTTTCCTAAAAGACAGACAGATTTACGATAGAGTACTTGATGACCCACCAAATGTTAGTGGTAAGACCCTACTGCTGAAGACACCTTATGTAGTTGACATGCAAAATGGAATGGCATGGCTGAAAGTTGGAAGAGAGTCAGTCCCCAGATAGTGAGCACGTCTAGTGCCAGGAGGTGCTACATGGGTGACTGGGGCAAAATGACCAACATCTGTCCTAGCAACTCATGGTCTAACCTACTTAGCAGCAAATAACTTGTTGTGATGCCCACACAAGTGCAATAGTGGCACACAGCCATGGTGGGGAACAAACTGCTCTTGATTTGGCTAACTGATCCCCTCACTGGTATGGGACCCATAGCTGGAGCTGGGAAACAAGTCAGAACCATATCCAAACATAAGCCCACTCGCCAATATCAAGCTACCATCAATTGTGGGCTACAAGAGGGCCTACACATATTAAATTCTCTATTAAAAAAGTAAGGGTTATCTCATTTGTCCTGGTGCTAACTTACTCTCCACTGGAGAATCTGCTTCTCTTTTTCAGATAGATGTAGATCCTAAGGAGAGAGCCACCCCATCATACCTCAAAAGGGCCCCGCCTGAAACTAAGAAAAGTTGGTGAAACAAGCAAGGGTGCTGTTTTCCTGATGAACCGGATACCAGCACAAGGGGGAAGGAGATCAACACAGAGAAAATTCAACTCCTACCAAATCAGAGAGCCAGTGCCTCAGAGACCCCCAACACCTCATCACTGGAGAAGACCAAAAATAAACCCAACATCGCTCAGGGAAATTTTGTGGAAAAGGGGGCGGAAAGAATGTCAGAGCCACATGTTGGGTCATGATATGCAGAGACATTTATCCTACCTATAAGTGTGGGCTAACTGCGCAATGCATGACCCATATACTTCAACAAGGAGGGACCAAGGGGAGCGGGTAGGTCACAGATGAGCCTAATAATGGTACCAAACTGACTGCATTTGCTGAATACAAAACTAATTAATAAAGTAAAACAGAAAAAAAAAGTATTGTTTTATGTAGGAAAGCTCAAAAAGTGCAACAAAGGCAATCTGTATTATATTAATATGATCACAAATTGGCCTGTTCTTTCTGAATGGTAGGTAGCTTAGGCTGTTTCTAGATGCTCTGGGATATCTTGGGGATTTATGTTGTTAGATTGATTTCATTGTTCATTGTAGATAAACACACTAGCCACAATATATTTGGTTTAGGAAGATAATAGACCTTTAGAGCATAGTGACACATAAAAATAAAATATTGCACACCAATAATGCATTAATAAATGACATTTCATATTTTCCACTGTTCACTCCTAGACTCTGGATCAGACATTTTATATGGATAATCCTTATGTTTGTTATGGCACCTGGACAATGGTACTCATTAAATGCACTCTCTCTCTTAAGGTCATGTCAAGTCCTCAGTCAGTAGCCTCATAAAAATGTGGGCTTCTGGCACAGCAATCCTATAGACTTGAACTTGGAGAAGGAAAAGGTTACCATGACTCTGAGTGGCAAGATTTAATTGACAGAATGTCTGTCACAGCATCTGTCACATTTTATTTGTCAAAGGCAGTTACAGACCAGCTCACATTCAACTGGAAAGGAATTATACCTTGTCTTCTCAATGAGAGACTAGAAAACTGAGATACCATAATAGTATGGCAGTGTGCTCTGTGACCACAAAGAATCTCTAACCATCTTTTATCTGTAATTTGTGACATTGCACACATATTAACAATCTTATAACATTCTAGAGAAATCTTGATAGGATTATCTTCCTAAAACTGAATGTTAATATTGCATTTAAAAAATCTTAATTACTCCTCCTACCTACTGCTGCTAATATAAACATTTACTTGTATTCATATCTTATTACTGTTTTTCTTGTTTAGGGTCATAGTATGATTTTTGCTTTAAGGAAATTAAAAATGATCCATTACTGCCATACTGTCATTGGAAGAAAGAGTTTACAATTCACAGGTGCTAATCTTACTAAATTCATGTTCCAGACAGAATATTTTGTATTGCAGGGAATGTGAATCTAATAGCACTCACTTATCCAATACAGAATATTTTTGGTTCACTAAATAAGAATCCCTAAGGGGTTGTGGTTTGAGCAATGTATATCAGCAAATTATGTAAGTATTTTCTTTGACTATACTTTTATCAGCCAGTGCATTGCCTATCATTCTTCTGGGAGCAAGTTATTTGTACAAATTTGCACGTTGTGCTTTTATTCAAAATTCCAAGTACCAAACAAAAAATTTTTTTCGAAGCACCCTCCTTTAAGAAAGATATCTTAAAGTGTACAAGACCTGAAATATTGCTTTGCATAAGTATCCATGTATCCCTGAGATTTAGGGGGAAAGGAAAGGATCTGCATCTCTACCAGTAAAGGACAAGGACTGAATGACTGTTGTTACTCCACAATGACTGCAAAGACTTGATATAGAGAAAATGAGGGTTCAATTATTATGTGCTAACAGCTTACATACTTAGACCAACAAATATTAGTCACATTCAAATTTCTAACATTTCCATTTATGCATGATTATCTCTGATTTATAGAAAGAACTTCATATACCAAAGATGTCTAAACCTAAAGAAGTGACTCTAATCTATAATATATTGTTTAATTCACAGTAAATTTATTATAAGATCATGCAATAGCAAGCCTCAAGTTATTTGTTCTTGTTTCTCCACTTTTTATTCTAAATCCAGGCAAAAAGCTATATCTGGTGACTCATCCTTTTCACATATGTACATATATGTTGCAATATTTTTGCACTACAAATTGGATGCCTTCTTCCTCATTAAATCCTGCACTTGCTGTGAGCTTAAGTACAAATACTAACTGCTTTAAAACCTTCTGTTAGGGATGACCTTGAATTAAGCCTTCTCACAGTGTCCCCAATGTTCTTTATTCACCTTTCCTTTAAGCAACAAAATCTATAGCTTCCAAAAGAAGACACTTTTTCAAAGCCTGGGCCACCTTCAGTGTTACTCTACATATGATATATTTGATTAGTAAGTGCCCTGGGCCATTATTTTCTCCTTTACAAAATGTGGAAGTCAGGGATGTAGAGATGGCTTAGCAGTTTAACATTTGCCTGCCAAGTCAAAGGATCCAGGTTCAATACCCCAGGACCCATGTTAGCAAGCTACATAAGGTGGTAAATGCATCTGGAATTTGTTTGCAGCAGTTGAAGTCCTGGACGTGCCCATTCTCTCTCTTTCCCTCCTTCTCCCTCTCTCCCTACCTCTCTCTCAAATAAATAAAAAAATACTTAATTTTTTAAACCTTTGGAAGTCAGAATTCCTATACTATGATTATTTTTAAATATTATACATAATAGCATTTCTATAGTCCATTGTAAATTTATAATTTCTTATGAATGACATCATGTACAGAATTTAACTATTTAGGTAAAATTTTCTTTGGCCACTTATTTGAAAATTAAGTACCTCCTTCTGGCAACAATGGCCATAATATAATATTTGGCCTATCTTATGACTCTAGAAGCATGACTAGCTCACATCTGTAGCTCCAAGTATACTTAGATCTTCCCCATTTACTATTCTCAGATAAAAGTGGAATGCTCTCAAATAATGTCAGGATTCATCATGATTATTTTTAATTAAATTAATGCTATAGTATTTCCTTTCTACTATATCCTTGATGCTAAGTCTGTTCAGCTGGGAGCTCCAGTGTGAATGTTGACTCTATTACAAGAAGGGTATTAAGAACCCACATTTCATTTCTAAAATCATCTGAAGGAAATATTTAAAATGTTCTTTGTTTTCAGGTATCTGGAGATTTTTGTCCATAAAGACTTTGACAAGACTTTGTAGTTATCAATTCAATCTTGAAGAAGGGATTTTTCCAACTTGTCAAAGTTTGCATAATTGAGCTTTCTTTCTGCTCTTCCAGAGTAGTGGAATGGGAAAGGCCATGCGGTTCTTTCAGCATCATCTGTAATGGTGACCTTGGGGTCTTCAAAGGAAGGCTGGATCTCATAAATATGGTCAAAATTATCTAAGAAAGTAATGCACTGAAATCATTCTTCCCTATTGAATTATTCTAAAGTCAGGCCATCTTTTTGCTCACAAAACAAGTAATATTTAAGACAGAAAGTAAGTTTTAAAATATATAAGTACTCATTAAAAGTCACTGACCACCTATGTAATAAACCAGGACGAAATATTATCTTGTAGTTTCTTAAGAAATGGTTTACATCAAGAATGTCCTGATCCCAACTAGAAGTTAAGGTTTCCATGCCTGTAGGAAAGCACTTTGTAGTCTCATTACCAGAGGTACTGATGCTAATGGACATTCACATAGAGAGCCATGAGTCACACAGAGAGTGGAAGTCATGTACTCAACATACAGTTCAACAGAGGCCAGATACACAAAATAGCTCATGCATCTGGAGTTCATTTGCAATAGTAAGAGACCCTTGCTCTTTCTCACTTTCTCTCTCTCTCCATATAAATAAAAATATATTTTTAGACAGAATAATACTGCTCAATTTTAATGTGAACATTTGCTTAAGCTAGAAAGGGGATATAAGGGCTGGAGAGATTGCTTAGTGGTTAAGGTGCTGGCCTGTGAATCCTAAGGACCCATGTTTGATGCTCCATATCCCACTTAAGCCAGAGGAGCAAAAAGTGAGGCAATCACAAGGTCATACATGTCCACTAGGTGGCACAAGTGTCTGAGGTTCCATTGCTGTGGCTGAGGCCCTGGCATGTCCAGTCTTTTTTTCTCTCTCTCTCTCTCTCTCTCTTAGTCTCTCTAAAAAAAGGGGATGGGTATAAGGGAGAGAGGAAGGGGGAATTAAGGGGGGGATGGTATTGTGTATATGCAAGTAGAAGAATAGATTACTGGGGGGTGGAAAGGCCTAAGTGAGGTGAGGGGAAGAGACTATGTAAAGCAAAAGTGGTGGGATTGTTAATCAAAATTAAAGAGGGTATGAATAAGTCATATGGAAACCTAAATATAAATAAATAAATAAATAAATATGTGTGTGTGTCATATATACATATATATGCCCATATATATATACAAGCCTGTGATGCACCCAGAAGCCAGGGATGGGACACCTTCCAGTGAGTTGTTGGCCAGGATCTCCTAGCCTTATATTGTGTAAGCAGTGTCTTGGTTTATTATAATTCCAATATAATTATGATTAAATGAACCACTTGTTAGAAATTAAGGTAGAATTTTAAAAATGAAGTTGCTTCATTGTTCAGTTTATCAGATCATAATAGGAGATAATTATACCCAAATTAGACAACATGTGAACAATATAATCCTTCAGAACAAAGTAATATTTTATTCTTGAAATTATGCCACATTCCCTAGTGCATGAAACATTTGAGGTTAAGACAGAGGGAAATAAAAGATAACAGCATCAAAGATATATCCAGGATATAAAGTAGCATAGCATCTCAGCAGTTTCCAAGATGAATGCCATGTCCACATACCCTTTTAAATCAACAGCACCACATTTGATGGGATATAGTAGAAGCTAGACAAATATTTACTAACCAATATAGCAACCCCTCTTTCCTCAGTGCCATTCTAGCCTGACCTAGAATGCAGTTTAACTTATTAATTAGAGTATTAGGAAAATTTTCTTCATTAAACAAGGGACTGCTTTCTACTGTGTATGATGTCTCATGGACTGTTAGGTAAACCAAACTCTTAGATCAGCAGTGATCACTCTAGATATGCAAACTTGGGTGAGAGTGAGTGATTCCCACATCAGCCAGAAAGCAGTTACCTTCTCATTGCTGGGACAAAACAACTGATCAGAAGTATTTGTGGGAAGAAAGAATTTGTTTTGGCTTACAGTTTGGAGGCTAAGTTTCATAGCAACAGGGAAATAACTTCAGGGCATGCACATCTTGCTATAGAAGACTCAGTAGTTTAGACCATTACACTTCATGGTATACCCCCAGCACATCATCCAGCATGGCCCTACCTCCCAGTGGTTCTTAAATCTTCCCAAATTGCCCTAAGATAGTCACCAAGGATTCAAAATATTTGAAGACATTGGGGGAGGGGGGATTTCATATCCAAATCACCATGAACTACTATCTCCAAATTTGCTATCTAGCATCACCTCCAAAGGATCCCTGCTCAGAAGTGAAGGTGTGTGGCAGGCTTCTTTCATACATGCCACCACCATCTGCCCTGAAGAATCATAACATAAGTATGTGAAATTTCCATCCCAATTACATGTAACTAAGGTTTTTACCTAGGTGTGGTGGCACATACTTTTAATCCCAGCTTTTGGGAGGCAGAAGTAGACACAATGCTGTGAGTTTGAGGTTTGAGGTCACCCTGAGACTACATAGTGAATTCCACATCAGCCTGGGCCAGACAAAGTTAGAACCTACCTCGAAAATATATATATACCTGAAGAAATACAAATTGTAAAATAAATAGATGATAAACTAGAGCAATATAGGTAGTTAATCATTAAAAATCTTATATAATAAATATAATATTATATATAAATATAAATATATAATAAATACAATAAAGTCAAGTATTTGAATGAAATTATCTTACAGAAAAAATGAAGTGATATTTTAAGTTTTATAAAGCCAATTATAATTTATAAAAAGATTGCTTGATGAATTTAAAATTTCTTATAGGTTGAATATACTTTTATGAGAAAGAAGAGCTCTGAGCCTGGAAATATCTTAAATTGATGACTTAAATTTGATTCATGATAGATATCAGTATGTGTTAAGCAGCATGTGTACAGCAGTAACTCTACTTCAAAGATGAAAATCTAAGTCTTATTTGCACTTAAGAAGAGACACATGAAGGACTTCAGTCAATACAGAGGAGCTCATTGTATTTCTGTGTTAAGTATTTGATATATGCTTTTGGCAGTTTAGTCACATTCTTAATTTGCATGAAGAGTTGTTCTTAAATGTCAGAAGTGAGATATGACAATAAGTATTCTCTTTGATTATCATGTTCAAAATTTTGCCTGACCTTAAATGAAGATATGCATTAATAACTCACTTCAAAATGTGCATGTATTCTTTATAAATTGAAATGTAAATCTATAGTGACAATTGAGAGCAGCATCCTTATCTCATAACTATAACACTCTCAAAATATATATTTTGCTTCTTTCAGATATTTTTGTACATTGTCACACTAAGATTAATTATTGGTAGTTGATTATTGACTTTACAAGTCAATGCTTTATAGTGAATTCATAAGCTATATTCTTCACATGATACAATGAAAGAGATAATATTTGATATAATTAATAATATAAATATTTACTTTGAGGTAGTTGTCACATAAATAAACTTTTCTATAATTGCAGCAAAACATCAGAGGTATGACACATGCATCTTTTGGGGATATATATATATATATATATATATATATATATATAATAAAATTATACATATTTAGAACTATAAATACTTGTAACCCCAGTAGACCTTAGAAGAGAAAGACATTATATGTTATTCATAATCAAATACTTAATAAGAATTCCAAAAATATTGCTATGATATCTAAAATTAATCGAGTGCTATGTAAATGGTCATCACTATTACAGAAAATCTAATGAGTTTGTTTGATTATCTCTATATCTCTATGCTCCAAAGTAAAGTAATTTATAGATTTTTAAATGTATTCAGTAATATTTTAAATTTATTTGACAACCAGATATTCATGCTTATAGCATTTTACACGTAGCTATAGTTTCACCAATTATCATGAGTACTATTATATATTTTGCATGTTAAGCTAGTAAACTGAATTAAGTGTTCACTGGATCTTTTTGTCATTAAAAAGAATTGGTCATGTAGCTTCATATTTTTATATGGTTTTGTAAAATACAGTTAAACTACTTAGAATGTAGTCATAGAATATTCATATGAGTAGCATAAGAATTGATTAAAAGAACTGGGGAAATGTGTCAGCAGTTAAGAACACTTGCTGCAAGTATGAGGGCCTGAGTCCTTTTGAGTTTGACTTCCCAACACCCACTTAAACAATGTACAAGACCACACAAACCATTGACCTCAGTTCTGTCAGGGGCAGATTCCCAAGCTCACTGATCAGCCATTTTTACCAGGTTCCAGGTTTAGTGAGAGACTCTGTCTCAATTAATCCCACGTAGTGGGCAAATGATATTAGAGGACATCAAATATTCTCTTCTGGGATCTGTATGTGTGCACCAGGGTACATGCATCTGCAGCACATGTTCACACCACACTTAACAAACACACACACACACATACACACAGACATCAAAATCGTAGACGTGATTATAAGAAAAGAAAACTTTAACCATCATCTCTCATATCTACTTCCATTGATCTCATTCTAAACTGTATCAATCTTATATGTTGTAGAAGATCAAAATAACATTGGAGAGAGACTGCAAATACATATTATTTTATTTGTGCACTTTTTGTCTCACTGAAGTTACTCTAAATCTTTAGACAGTGAAAAAAGTAAAAATGTTCCTTATTTTAATTATTAAGAAAGGAGTCTAATACTTAAGTCTCAGCTCTTACATTCTTTCTGCCCCATTATTTGCAAAATTCCCTGAGCCTTGTTGGGTGTGTTTTAGGTCTACTTCAGAGATATCCGCTTAGGAGCCTCTGGGTTTCTGCTTTGGTATGTTTTGGGTACACTCAGCATGTATGTCCTTCACCCTGGCACTGATTGTCAGGTTCACTGTGGAAATGGGACTCTTGCTCATCTCCCCACTTCTTCTGTGGTTTGACCTGGGCCTTGGCTGAGATACAAAGGGTATTTTAGCTCCTTGGGTCTTGCTTCTGAAAAAGGAAAAACAGATTCTCCAATGGAGAGTGAAATCACCATAGATAAAACTAAGTAAGCATTATAAATTTAGGGAGATTTTGATGGATGTGATCCCTGTTTTAGCCAAAGACTAGTGGAAGCTTGACATTGGAGAGCATAAGTTTTGTTTCCATGGGATACAGACCTGGTTCTCAATTCCAGACATGAGTTCCTTTCCACTGAGCCAATCTTAGCCAATCAAAAAGCCATTGGTTACCCATCCATGTTGTGTGCCACCATAGCACTGATGTATGCTTTTAGTCAGGCTGGTTGCTTCTGAGTAGCTTAGACCCCTGCTTGCTCACACCATTGTTGGCCACTTTCCCCTAGTAGCTTATGCAGTGCTTTCCAGCACTAGATGGACTAATTTTCTGGGGACTGGATGTCTTCCAGATTCCAGTCAGCTCTCTCCATGTTCTGTGCCAGCAGCATATGGTGTCTTTAGCAATAGGGTCTTACCTTTTACCTCAGGTGGGTAATTAAGTGCTTTGATAGAAGCCTGTCTTGTTTTGGGAATCTTGTAGATCTCTCTGATCAAGAGCTCAATGTGGGTGGCACCATTTCTGATACTGACTTACAGCCCAAAGCCAATTTTTTATTAAGGTTTGGCTTCACCCCACCCTCTCCAGGGCCCTTCTATTTAGGCATTTCCCCTATATTCCTGTTGTGGGTTCTATCTTTTAGTATACCCCCAAGGAGAAAGATTTTTATGGTGTCAGTTCGTTTTGGGTTTAGTTTGGTGTTCATTTCCCGCCAGCCTCCCCTTCTCCTCCCCCCAAACCCTTTCATTCATATTGTCTGGACCTCAAATTGCCTATCCATTATGCCAGCAACCCAAGCTGATACAGGTTAAAAATTACAGATGAATGTGAACATGGGGTCTTTCTGTGATTGTGTGCTCACTGAGCATGATCTGTTAAAAGTTCATCCATTTTCCTACAAGTTTTATTTTATCATTTTTTTTCTTACTGCTGAGTAGAATTCCATTGTGTATATTTCACAGATTCATTATCCATTCATCCAATTTTGGTCACCTGGGTTGATTCCAGTTCTTAGCTTAGTTCTTATTATGAATTGAGCAGTCATAAACATGTTTAAACAAATATCTCTGTAGTGAAGCATGGAGCATTTGGGGCAAATGTCCAGTAATGGAATAATTGGATCTGTTGGTAGTTTTATGTTCATCTTTTTTTTTTTTTTTAGGAATCTCCATATTGACCTCCATATTGGTGGTACAACTTTACATTCCCCCCAACAGTGAATGAGGGTTCCTCTTTCCCCACTTCATCACCTACATTTGTTGTTGTTTGTTTTTTAATGATTGTCATCCTTACAGAAATAAGGTGAAATCTCATAGTTGTTTGAATGTGTATTTCTTGATGATTAAGGATTTTAAAGCTTTTCTTAAGTGTGTGCTATCCATTTGTATTTCTTCCTCTGAGAACTCTCTCTTCCATACTCTACTCCACGTTTTGAGTGGGTTGTTTGGTTTTTATTATTTTGTTTTCTGAGTTCTTTATAGATTCTAGGTATTCAGCCTTTGTCAATGGTGTAACTGGTGAAAATTTTCTCCCATTCTGTGCAATGTCTATTGGCTCTAATTATAGTATGTTTATGCAAAAGCTTCTTCATGAGATCACATTGATTTTAAGATTGTTTAATTTCCTGTGCTCCTGGGATATTGTTCAGGAAGTCCTAGGTACCCGTGATACACTTGCAACCTCTTTCTAATGTTATTCTCTTACTCAGTTATCAGCTATCAGTGCTGTCATCTAGACATTGCCATATTAGATTTGCATGGCAAAGAAGAGTTGCTTTTATGGCTAAAAAAATATAAAATAAGGAGTAACTTGAGAATTAGAGATTCTATAGTCACAGATGCTAAAGGAACAGGACTTCATGAAGAGTACTGCAGTACAGTGATGCCCAAAATACAGAAGCCATGGCGTTGATGAGGCAAGCTATGTGCTATGTGCCCTGGGTATCACAGAAGATTTCACTTGAAACAATTTCCTTGTATTAAGAAGAAATTAAAAAATTAAAATGCAATACCAGGTTAAAAAAAAAAAGACTCAAAAGACCATTGAAAACCATCATAGGATGTTTGGGGGAGAGGTAAGGAAGGAAGAATGGAGAGTAAAAAATGAGATTAATGCTGCTACTTGCTGCCTAGAAATGCACAATGCAAGGGAATGATACCTTCATTACTTGAAGTTTGCTAATATAGTCTTATTTTTAAATGTCTCTTCATTGTGAGATTGTTTAATTTCCTGGGCTGCGGCGTATTGCCCAGATACTCCTATGTACCTTTGATGCACTTGCCACCTTCTAGTCATCTTTCTATTGCCATTCTCTCGCTCAGCTCTCAGCTATCAATGTTGTCATCTAGACATTGCCACATGTCTAGTCTTGAATATTAAACAAGGAAAAGTTGCAATCATGATAAAAAAGACAATATATGGAACAAAATGAGAATTGGAAGACTCCATAGTCACAGATGTTAAGGGAACAGGAGTTTATAAGGGTATAGCAGAGCACAGTGATGCACAAAATACAGAAGTGGATATCTAAATATTAACTTTGTGTACATGCTTTATTTGTTCTTCAGAGAAATTTTTTGTGTAATAAAAATAGATATTGCCAGATATGAGAGTAAACATCACTAATTCTAGCTTTTAAGAGACTGGCACATGAGTATCCTAAGTTTGAGGTTGTATTTAGATCCTTTCTCAAATCAAATAATAAAACAAAGAACAGTAAATAAGTACAGAATATAAAGGCACCATATTTTCTATATTCCAGGGATATACACTCAAAATTCTTGGGATTTTACAAGGCGTAGAAGGATATTTGTTATTCCTACTGGCATTTTCAGCTCATAACAGAGGGTGTAATCATGAAGGGACTCGTGGTTTATGGTGGAGAAATGACCTGGGGCCAAGCCCATGCCAACAAAATCAAGCATGTAATTGGAAAGTTGGGGCTTGGAGCCAAGTGCTACCAGCCTGCCACTGGGAAATGGAGCTCAGATAGCCCATGAGTTCAAGCATGGTATTGAAGATTCCATCAAATACATCTCTCAGTTATATTTGAGGGAAACTCTCATAGCTGCACAAGAAAGCCTCAACAAAACCTCTGAGAGTTTACAAGTATGTGTCAATTTGGGAGAAAACATTCTATTCCATATTCTTATAATTGCTTAATCATAAGACTATTTAAAAAATAACATCTGATGAGGCAATTCCATGGTATACCAAATTTATACAAACAAACATACCTTCCTTACTCCTCCTTGTAAAAATGCTTTTTGATTGTGCATTGTTGCTTTTTTTAGCATGATTGAAGGCAGCTTGAATTGACTGAGACAATGAACTGTGTCTGTATTTAAATATCTCTGGATCATTTGCAATTTAAAATATTTTGCATGACTTTATAATTAGTAATTTCATAGTCATTAAACAAAACAAGTATAGTATAAATCATTGGTTTTACCCATGCAGGGTAACACAAGTTATCAAATTGCTAATCCTATTAAGGTTCATTATATGTTTATGTTTTAAATAAGATATACTGAAATAATTTATTGAATTAATGACATGCAGCTATGATTAAAATATTTCTATATTATCTTAGGGTGGTATAACCATTAACCTTCTTGACAAATAATGAGTTTACTATTAACTTGAAAATTCTATGCTTTTTATCAACATTTTCCCATGCCCCATGCTTTATTGGTATACAGTACATATATGTTTCAGGCACTAATTTGACAGCTGCTCTGGAAGTTCAGAGAAGTGTGGTTTTAAACTTGTATCCCAGATGAATAAAAGTGTGTGGTGTTCTCATTGTTGCTAGGTGTATCTAATATATCCTGCCTGACTTAGTGCTGATACTTCTTCACTGTGTGAATTTTCAAACTAATTATATTTATTTTGAAGCCCAACATCTGTATGTGTTTATTTCACAATTGTAAATATTACAGTAATTGCAAAATTTGCAATTCCTTATAATTGAATATTTGAAAAACTTTAATTTCAGTTAAATCTGATCAACTGTTAAACACAAGTGATTAATGGTCTCTTTCAAAAACATAATAATGAATTGGACTATATACATTGATGGTTGCTTAAGTATATGGTTTTATTAGCTGAAAAAATGTAAACTTAAGGTATCTAAGATTATGTAACATGATTTTTATGTATAAGTATACAAGCTGATTCATGGCGCTCCTATAAAGCTTTGGGACATAAAGCATTCACCATATCAATCAAAAGCATACCTTATTCTAAGTATTTGCACATACAGTAGTTATTCAAGTTCAATTACTTGTGACAAGTAAAACAACATTTAATATGCTTGGTAATATCAGGATTAATAATAGATATGTTCCTTTAATCTGTTTGAAGGTTATGTTCAGTTTTGTAATAAACACTTTAATACATTGTAGAGCTATTTCTGTTTGAATTATAAGTAAGGCATGGATGAGAACATATATTTAATTTTTATGCACATATAGAACCTAAAGTGGAACAATATTAATCATAGTTACAAAGTCTCAGACTTATAATGATTCAGTTACCTCAAATGTTAGCAAGTGAAAAGAATATATAAAAATACGCATGTGATCTTGTTATCTTACTGATTAAATATTCTCTGAATTTGTATCAGTGACTGAATTTCGATCAATACTAAGAACAAAATAACACAATTTTTAAGATTTGCATATTAAGTAGAATTTTCACAAAATGGAGTGTTGATGGAGAAAGCTAATTATCCTTGAAGCATACTTAGATACTCTTTCCTCTGGACTAGAAATAATATGAATATTAATGATTAGTCTGAATTAATTGTCTTCAGTTTCTTAGTTTTATAGCCATTTCCCCATCAAGTGTGACTCCATTTGGTAAAAACATCTCCTATGCAACAAATGGAATTCTCAGGTCCATGTGATAAAAAAAAATAATAATAATGCTAGGGTCTTCTTCTTCCAGTAGTACAAAATATACTCACCCTGGGTTATGTTTTCTTCTGATTATAATAAAAAAGTCTGTGGATGAGATATACAAACCAATTATCCAGAAAGCCTAAAGAGTAAGTAAGTGTTGGTAGATGACAAAACTAACATATCAAAAGCTGTTGTTTCTTTCTCTCTCTCTTTCTCTCTCTCTTTTCCCTCTTCAGGCAAATACCAACAGTAACATTATTGGAACACTGATAATTTGAAAACTAGAGGGCTAAAATGGCAACAAAAAACAGTAGATTTAAAGATAAAGACTAATATGCATCAGAGTGACTGAGAAATTTCTTGGGGCTAGCGAGATGGCACTGTGATAAGTGCACTTACTATGCAAGCATGGGGATCCTCAGCACACACATTGATATCCCAGGTGTAACTGCATATGTCTATATCCCCAGGACAGAAGAGTAAAGAAGCAGGGGTATCTCTGTGGCTCAGTCTTCAACCAGTCCAACTGAAAACTTTTTTTTTTTTTTTTTTTTTTTTTTGGTTTTTTGAGGTAGGGTCTCACTCTGGTCCAGGCTAACCTGGAATTAACTCTGTAGTCTCAGGGTGGCCTTGAACTCCTGGCGATCCTCCTACCTGTGCCTCCCAAGTGCTGGGATTAAAGTTGTGCGCCGCCACGCCCAGCTCAGCCAAAACCTTTTTGAGAGTTTCATGTTCAGTAAGAGATTCTCTCAAGGAACCAGGGCAGAAAAACAATGAAGGATAGTGAAAATCGGCCTCTGGTTTCTTCAAGCATGTGCATCACACACACACACACACACACACACACACACACACGACTACGCTCCCACACAAACCCGCAGATATTATGACAGCTAAGTTCTTCTATCCACTTGATCAAATTAAGAAAAAAAAAAATCAAGAATCCAGTGAAAGATCGGGTTATGAGCTGGTCTTTGAGATTTCCAGGAAAGATTTACTGAGAGAAGGAGTCCTTCCTTAGAATGAGCAGCCCTTCTTGTGGGACACTGTATGTAAGGAAGCTCCAGAAGATGACAGCATCTGTCTTTGTTTAGCTGCCAATGCTACTCCCTGGTGCATGCATTTTCCCTGTCTCCCCTGTCACTTGCATTTGCATGCATTGACCATAAGGCTATCCTCTGGGATTACACCTGCATTCAGCCTTGTGGACTGAGCAGCTACCAGATTCATCAATTCTCCAGCTACTTGTATACTGTTATTGTTAGAACCCCAAGCCCATACCTTGTAAGTCAATTCAATAGAACCCTTTTTAACTTTTTTTAAACTTTTATATTATTTGAAAGTAGAGAGACACAGAGAGGACAGCGAGAAAGAGAGAGACAAAGAAAGAGAATGAATGGCTGTGCCAGGCCAGCTAGCTGCCAGAAACAAACTTCAGATGCATGTGCTTTATGTGGGAACTGGGGAATCAAACCTGCATCATTAGCCGTTGCAGGCAAGCACCTTAACCATTGAACCATCTCTCCAGTGCCCAGTAGAATCCCGCTTTTTTCTGGATTTTTGAGGTAGGTTCTCACTCTGGTCCAGACTGACCTGGAATTAACTATGTAGTCTCAGGATGGTCTCGAACTCTCAGTGATCCTCCAAGTGCTGGGATTAAAGGTATGTGCCACCACACCTGGCTAAGAACCCTTCTTAATATATGTCATTCTTTCAGTTCTATTCCTCAAGAGAACCATGATGGACACAAAGCTACAAAGGGAATCTTAAAATAAATAGTTTTTGAAAATGCCAGAAAGAATGATAACTAAATCTTGACATACCAGATTAAAATATAACATAGTTAATATAACATAATGATATAATAGAAAGTAATAAATAAGAGAAAAATTAAAAGGGGAAATTTAAATAATTACTTCATAAGATATCTGCTTTCACTGCAGCATTATTCAAAGTACACCATAAGATAATGAATCACTTAAGTAATCATCAATGGAAAAAATATATATAAAGGGACTATTCCTCTCTTCTCCTACCTCCTCCTCTCTCTCTTTTCTTATTGTCATGTATTTCTCTCTCCAAAACTTGTATAGACATGGTATTATGTTTTATACATATATGGTACCATTATGATAGAATATGTATGGTTATTGAATCTGTATAAGGCATTCTAGCAATTTGCATATATAGAATATACTTCATTCTTGGTGAAATCTTCCATTTTGACAACACATTTGTGAAAGAAAATAGAAACATAACCTCATTAGTAGAAGAGATATTTATTGAGGACTTTTTAACAAGTAAAACAAACTGAGAAGCAAGTTCTATGCTTGTCTTTGATGACTCAGAACTCATGCAATTCTCCTGATACTAATCTGAACATTCACCTACCATAAATATTGTTTCTTTAGTTTAGACAAACAGTTTGTAATGTGGAAATTACTGGGATGATTCATAAAATTTATATTAAAAAGCAGTAAAGTAGGAGAGCCAAAATAGCTGAAGAAACAAAACACTGGAAAACTCAAGGTACATGATTCAAAGATCTGTATTAAAGTTAGGTCACCAAATATGTGTGATGTTAAAGAAAGTGTGAATACATACAGTAGTAGACCCAAATCAAGCATTTGAAAATAGAATTATGTAGTTCACATTAATGATCTTTGGAACAAATTTTGACATAATTTCCTTGGATAGTTAGTTATAGCTGTGTTATCAATGTGGCTGGAGTCAAAGACTGGATTGATGGATAGATAGATAGATAGATAGATAGATAGATAGATAGATAGATAGTAGATAGATGTATACATAGATAGATGTATACATAGATATAGATAGATATAGATATACATATAGGTATAGATATAGATACAGATAGATGATATAGATAGATATAGGTATAGGTGTAGATATAGATGATATAGATATAGATAGATATATACAAACTGTCAAAGAGCTTCAGATCCTGCCATGGAATACACATGAAAATTAACTTAAAGGTAATTAGACATCAATTTAAGACCTCAAGTTACAAAGTTATTTAAGAAAACAAAATATATTTCTTTAGTTTGATACTTTTTTAGTTTCTAAAAAGAATATTTCAAGTATAGTTTCTGTGTTTGGCATGGGCCTTCCAAATATGTTCTATTGGGTGGGGTTGTCTTTTTTGTTCTCTTTACCATTGTATTATCAGAAAATAAAAAAAATCAGTGATAAGAAAGTGCATTATATACCTATATGACTACCATATCTTCATATGTAGATTTAATAACTACATAGATTCAATTATAGTAGTGCTTTACATGTGTAAAATGTACTTTACCATACCTACATAAGTTCAGAAAAGAAGAGAGAAACACACATAATAAAAAGAGAGAAATGAAGAGATTGTATGTTTGTGGTGTGTCTTCATCCATTTTTTCATTGAGGAACACTCGGGTTGCTCCATATTTGGAATATAGGGAATATGCAGTACAGGTATTTTTAGCAGGAGGTAATCATGGTCAAGGAGAAACTGAAGACACATAATGGGTTAATTTCAAATGCCTGTGGCAGGTTAAAGAAAAAATAAATATCTTTATATGACATGACCTGATTTATGTGATATTCTGAAACACGATACTCGGAAACAAATATGGATGTGATTTATGTTGGAACTTACTATGCGTCAGGGATTGAAGAAGAGGTAATATTCAGGTTGGGAAAACTTGGGTAGCATAAGACTTTACCTTGAAAACAACATAAAAAAAGGTTAAAATTATCTCAATGGGTCATGAAATCAAAATTGGCAGAATGGAAAAGAATGTGCTATTACAAGAGCTTCCTCTGGAAACTAATATGGTACCTTCTGGCTGACAGGAGGTGTTTGATATATTATGCTGACTCAGACTATCAGAAGAAACCACTGAAAACGTAGTGAAATGGCCATCACTTAAAGATGGTGATCTATGGCATAGTTTCAATGATCAGATTTTAGAAGTGTAAGAAATTCTAGGGACACACACTTGGAGGATATGTTAAGAGATGAATTGGCCATGTAAGAGAGTCAGGGAGATTACATTTAATGTTTTGGAACTAAGCAAGGAAAATCAGACTGTTACTTGCAATGTTTTATGGTTGTCATAATGTAAACCTAGTCCTTTTCACAGATAAAATGCAGTTAAATATAAAGCTAACAAACACAGTGTTTCTTGTATTTTATCTCAGCATATAACAATTTAGATGTTGTCTTCTTTACTCCACATTCAGATTCACATACTTAGTTAAACTTCAAGCATAGCTAAGAAAATAAAATTGTCACAAATTTATGTATATGAATTAAGTGTCTTATATTGAATTAAAACACATCTATGTGCTTATTGCCTGAGATTCTCATTTTGAATGTACCTTTAGTTTTGGGGGAGGTCATTTGGATCCTTAGTTCAGACAATAGTACTATGTAGACCTGAAGTCAGTTAACTGACAAGAGCCAAATCTACTCATCACCTCTTTTTGTAGTTATGGCAGTATAGAATTAGTCATGTTTAATAAAATAACTGTTATTGTGGTTGTTATTGTTTTATAGTGGTAGAATTGAATACTTGTGAGAAAGACTGGTATAAATAGATGATTATGATGATAGATAGATAGATAGATAGATAGATAGATGATAGGTGATAGAATAAAAGTAGTTATGGGATATATAGAAATACTATTAAGATTCTTTTTTTTTGTTTATTTTTATTTATTTATTTGAGAGCAACAGACAGAGAAAGAGGCAGATAGAGAGAGAGAGAGAGAGAGAAAGAGAATGGGCACGCTAGGGCTTCCAGCCACTGCAAACGAACTCCAGGTGCATGCGCCCCCTTATGCATCTGGCTAACGTGGGTCCTGGGAAATCTAGCCTCGAACCAGGATCCTTAGGCTTCACAGGCAAGTGCTTAACCGCTAAGCCATCTCTCCAGCCCCTATTAAGATTCTTATAGGAAGAGTTTATCAACCTATAGATAGACAAAACAGATACTATTTTCTATATAAATTTTATTGTAAACCAAATAAAACAGTACATTAAAATAGCTGATCTTGTGTCAGGAGTTTTGGCTGAACTCAGATTCAGATGGTGTTGACACAAATTAAATAGCATTTGATTGCAAGTTCATAAAGCAAAACTAATATCCATTGTCTCCTGTCATTTTCCTTTCTAAACTAGATGGAGGGCTGGATTTATCTGAATTTCTCTCAGTCTTCATTCATTCTTTCCAGAAGCACCTTTGTTGTCTGTTAGAATATTGTACCTGGGGACCTGACCTTTTCATAGGATAAAGGAAATTCTAATCCTCTTAAGTAACAACACTGGAACTCACCACAATCATATTTCTACCATATATTCTTGGTCAAAGTAGACAACACTGAGCATGTTGGTTCATACCTGTAATCCAGTTACTCTGGAGACTGAAGTAGGAATATTACTACAAGTCTGTGGCCAGTGTTGGCTACATAGTTCTAAACTGCAGTGAAAAACCCAGTAAAAAAAAAAATAGAAAACTAAATAATAAATAAATGAAATAAAAATGCCCTTAAGCCTCTAGCCCATATTGCAGGAGAGGATAAATAGAGCCTTTGTCATTAAAGAAATTATGCTGAGTGTATTGTAGCTATCTATATCATTTATTTCTAGAAATCAATAATAATCCAGAAAAGGGAAAACTTAAATGTAAATAAATGTACCTAAAAATAAATGGGAAAACAGTCCTTTATTGTCATATTAAAATGAAGTAGAAACTTAGTGGTGGTGCACACCTTTAATCCCAGCACTCTGGAGGCAGAGGTAGGAGGAATGCAGTGAGTTAGAGGCCATACTGAATTACAGGTCAGCCTGGGCAAGAATGAGACCCTATCTTGAAAAACAAAACAAAACAACAAAAACAAAATATAGGGCCTTTAATCCCAGAATTCGGGAGGCAGAGGTAGGAAGATGACTGTGAGTTAGAGGCCACCCTGAGAATACAGAGTGAATTCCAGGTCATCCTGGAGTACAGTGAAACTCTACCTCGAGAAACCAAAAGGAAAAATAAATAAATAAAAACAATTAGGAAGATGAACGAACTGAAAAATCAGCAACTGGCTTTAGACCTCTCAGCTTCTCTCAGACCCCAGAGAGAACTTCTGCCATTAAAAATGGAGGGACAGATAGGTAGGTACAGAAGATCCCAGTTTGCTCTAGCAGAAATGCAGGGGGAGAAACCTCTACAGGAAACTGACAGGTAGGAAACCTGAACTGCGATTGATGGATTGCTGGAGACTGAGTGTAGACAAGCCTGAGAATTAAAATCTCCAGGGAACTCTATCATTCAGTCACTGGACACCTGGTACTGCTGTGAGTTTCACAACCAGGAACCTTACATAGCTTCACAATGGATATCTGAGAAAAAAAAAATCCCTTGTGTTTACAGCAGGGAGATGTAATAAAGAAACCATGTTGAAATATGCCAGAATGACTGCACTTTACCCTTAGACAAACGCCTTAGAAGCTATGCAACTGGTATATATTTTTTTTAATCAGGCCTCATCTACCTAGAGGAAGGGAAATCCCCAACCGCACCTCCCCTCTAGCTAACCTAATCCCTGGGACAGACAGGAGACAGAGAAGTGTTGGTGAAGTTTGCAGTTCTGGAGCACAAACTTATCAAAACGCCGTGACCTTATCATAGGACAATAGTGTTTCCTCTCCCTGACATACTATTCACCATCAGTCTAATGAAAGCCTACTTAGTTCAGTTTCTTTTACTTAACACATCATGTCTATATTGCCATGTTAAATAACAAATGCAAAAATACAATTTGAAGTGGCTGAGCAAGCCTCAGATTCAGAGACTGTGGATGATAACCTAGAACTTAAAAAAAAAAAAAAAAAAGATTGTCAGTATGCTTACACATTAGTTAAATCACAGGTATCACACAAGAACAGATGGACCAGTCGGGCATGCTGGTGCACACCTTTAATACCAGAACTCGGGAGGCAAAGGTAGGAGGATCACTGTGAGTTAGAGGCCACCCTGAGAATACAGAGTAAATTCTAAGTCAGCTTGGGCTAGAGTGAGACCCTACCTCAAAAAAACAACAAACAAACAAACAACAACAACAACAGAAAAAAAAACCAGAAAATCTATGCATCAAAAACTTTGGGACCAAAACAAAGAAAATAAAGGACTCCTTTGATGGTTTAATGGTTTAGATATAAAATGTCTCCTTAGCAGCAAGTGTTTGAGATGAATCCTCTACTTTGTACTCAGCTGAAACTTTGGAAGGTGAGGTCTTGCTGGAAGGGGCATATTACTGGGGGTGGACCTTGAAGCTTACTAGTTCTGCCTCTGCTATGACATGATATCCATATTATATTTCTTCTCCAAACTGTAAGCATAAATAAACCATTCCCTTCCATAAGCTGATTCTGCTTGGGGGTTTAACCCCAGCAACAAGAAGGTAACTGCAGCAAATAAGCTTTTAAAACAGAAAAGTAAAGAGAAAAAAGTTAAGAAATAGAAATACAGCTCTAAGAACTGTGAGAAAACCAAAATATTTTCAATATAAGTGCAATGAAAGTAAAAGAAAAAGAAAGAAAAGAAGGAAATGATCAATATTTGAAGCAACAATTACTGTGGATTTTCTTTTGAAATGTGTGTGGGGGGGGGTGCAGAGTATGTATAGTGTGGTATGTGATGGATGTGTATATGATATATGCTCATTTATGTGAAGATGTGTATGCAGGAGAGAAGAGGAAAATATCAGGTGTCTTTCCTCTGTTCCTTATCATTGTGTTTCCTTAAATGAGAGTCTCCCACTTGACCACAAACTCATGCTTGCAGCCAGTAAACTCCAGGGATTCACCTTCCTCCTATGGGCTGGGGTTATAGACTTGCATGGCCATGTCCACTGTTTACATGGCCACCAGGGATAATCTCAGAGGTTCTCAGTCCCTCATGCTTGCTAGGCAAGCCCTCTTACGCACTGAGCCATGTCCCTAACACCATGAATAAGAAATTTTCCAAATTAATGCCAGTCACAAAACCATAGACACAGGGAATAGTAAAATCCATGGAGGATAAATGCCAAAATGACCTCCACATAGGCATATCTTACTGAAACTTCAGCAATCCAAAGATAAAGAGAAAAGTCTCAAAGGAAGTCAGAATTGAAGTAAATTAAGTACCTTTCTTGTAAAGAAGTAAAAATATGAATTATATCATACTTCTCTTCAGAAACAATAAAAGTAAGAGAGGGGAGTGAAATAATTCAGCTAGTTTAAAAAATCATAAACCTTGAATTCTGTAATCTTTAGAACAAGTAAAGAAGATTATCTCAGATAGCACTTGGGGAAATTTGTTGTCAAGAAGCCTGTCTTGCATGAGATGGTGAAAAGATCCCTTTTTAGAGGAAAAAATTAATGATATATACAGAAACTTGGAGCTCTGTAAAGAAGTTAAGGACATCAGAGGATGAACATGGAAAATCAAAATACATGTTTCAATTAAATGTCAACTGGTCATTTTATCCTTTTGAGGAGCTCTGTGAAGCTGAGATTTGAGAATTGGTGTATAAGTTGCAGCCTTATTTTTTGATGATAATTAAAGAATGAAATTATGAAGATAATAGCAGGAATAAGAGTAGAGACTTAAGGGCCAGTGAGATTGCTGAGTGGTTAAGGTGCTTGTCTGCAAAGCCAAAGCATACAGATTAGGTTGCCTAGTACCCAGGTAAGCCAGGTGCACAAGGCAAAGCATGAGTCTGGAGCTCATTTGCAGTGGCTAGAGGCCCTGGCAGCCCCCCCCCCCCCCGCAACAGTCTATCTGCCTCTCTCTCTCTCTCTCTCTCTCTCTCTCATCAATCTATCATCCCAGTAGATACATATACATACATATATATATATATATATATATATATATATATATATATATAAATATTTTCTTAAAAGAGTAGATATTTGAAATGCTTTTGAGTTGTTACTAATGTGCATAAGTAGTTGACAACCACCATACATGACATTGCTAATAGCAAGTAAAGTTTCCTAGAAAAATGAAAGTAAAGTGGAAACTCATTAGGTTCCCAGCCAAGGGACTAGAATGAACAATGACTTACATCTCATTACACTACTCTTCATTGCATTGATATGTAAATTTACTGGTATCTACTTCCCAGCAGATAATTCAGAACAAGGAAGAAACTGATCCCATATTAACTGTTTTGTGGTCATTTTTCTGGGAACATAAGCAATAAGCATGATTGCTGTCCATCTTCCAGTGATTTTTCAACGGAAATAGAGCACCTCATCTGAGAACTCTTAGTAAGCTTCAAGGTAACTTTATTTGATTAGTTTTATTAGCAAGTTCTATTAAGGGCTTGAGAGACTGCTTAGTGGTTAAGATACTTGCCTTCAAAAACTAAGGACCCAGGTTTGATTCCCCAGTACCCACATAAGCCAGATGGCCCATGCATCTAGAGTTCATTTGCAGTGGCTGGAGGCCCTGGAGCACCCATTTCAATCTGTATATTTGCCTCTTTCTCTCTCTCTCTAACAAATAAGTAAAATAAAAATATTAAATTATATCAAGCATTTCTTCTACACTAACTTCCAGCCTTCTTAAAAGATAAAAGTCTGGCCCTTCTCCCTCTACTTCCTCATCCCCAGACATGTCTTGTTAATTCAATAAGATAGTGGCCTTTGCCCAAATCCATGTTCTACTCTCTCTTCAGAGTAATTTGATACATCTTATAGCTTCAAGTGTAGATAAGGTGATTCTGTCTTTTATCCATAGCTTTGACCTTGTTAGTGAATTTCAGGCATAGTTCTAATTGCCTATCCTCCTTTTCTAGGTAGCTAAATTCCAGACATTTAAAATATAACATTATTATTATGAATTACAAACTCAATATTTTTTTTATCAGAAATCTGCCTTTGTACCTACACTGTATGCTTCTTTTATTTTAATTATTGGTGTCTAGTCAGTCAATCAATTTAGACTTTTGAGGATCATTACAAATTCCTATCTCCTTTATCACTTTCTATCTACAAAATTTGAAAAAAAAATAAGTTCTGAGCTAGTCAAGACGTATAATACATAGAATATAATTAGCTTGGAGAAACAAGAGGAATTAAACATTGGGTTTCCAAAATTGTTAAACTTCATAACATTATGGAAATGGCAGAAAAAATTATTTATCAGATTGTTTCATGTTCAGCTGTTCCTTTCACCAAAATATTTTATGAACAACTTTATGGGGAGATCCTCAAATCCAATTTAATTCTGTTAAGACAATTATAAAAATTGATGTGATCATATGACATCCTGGATGTTCCAAGCACTGTAAAAGAATTTTCTGTAAGAAAGGTTGTAAAAAGCTAGATGCCCAAAGTGACACATGTGTCTGGAGTTTGTTTGCAGTGGCTGGTGGCCCGGGTTCACCCATTTTCTCTGTCTGTCACTCATCTCTCTCTCTATCTCTCTGCTTGAAAATAAATAAATAGAATTTCAAGGGGTGGTTATTATATAGGAAGAAAAATAGAGAAAATCTATGAAAAAATATCATGGAAGAACACAGTAAACAGAAGAAGCACAATTCCCTGAGATAGGCATAAGAAATGCTTTCAAGAAAAGTGCCGTTGATAGCAGCTAAGAGTGACAAAAGGATATGGTAGAAATTAATAAGCAAAGGTATACAGGTCTATCAGTTTGATCTTGCCATGTAATAGGCTACTTTATCATTTTACATGGTTAAAAAGTAGCCACTCCTTATCTGACACTCATTTACAAGCATCAGACATTCACTCTCTAACTTGCTTTATGACACATCAATGAACAGATTACTCATTTGGTTTAGGTTAGTGTGTCTTCCAGGGTGATGGCTCATGTACAGAGGATGTGACTCTTCATCCTGTATGCCTGGCATATACGTATACTGTTGGTAGACATAGAGGTCTAACACAGTGAACAAAATATGTGAAGACAGTTGTGTTCTTGGTGTGAATGTGACATTATCACTTCTGTTGGGTTCTATGGTATGAAGTAAGTCACTAGGCCAATTCAGGTTTTTTGAATGAGGGATATTAAAAAAAATACAAAGAAATCATTAGGGAGTTTTTAAAGGAAATTTATCTACCAAAGAGAGAGACAATTCATTCATCTTCATGTGTCATAAAATGAAATAATTTATTTTATCTTATATATAATTAGAAATTATTGTGACTTAACATAAAAAAGACAATGATTTCTTTTTGAATTTATAAATGCTATTTTGATTTATGAAGAGAAAAGTCAATGTGTAGCAAGTTATAAGTAAAAAATAGAAGTTCAGAAATGAGAAAATTTTAACAGTATCAGAGAAAAACATGAAAGTCAACTCTTTTGGTAGCAGTGACATAATGAACTGATTCAACTTAGGTCATACCCTGGTGTAAGAGCTAACCTGATGTCTGAATTAACTATTGTGGTAGAATAGGTAGTCAAGCAAACCTAGAATGAACCCAACATGGCTCAGGGAAATTTGCAGAAGAGGGGGTGGAAAGAATGTCAGAGCCACACATTGGGTCATGACATGCAGAGACATTTTCTCCTATTCAAAACTAAAAGCTAACCCCACAATGCACGACCCATATACCCCAACAAGGAGGGTCCCTGTGGAGGGGAGGAGGACAGGGAGGAGGCTAACAATGACTGTATTCACTGACTACAAAATTTTTTTAAAAATGTATTCTATGTTTTTGGTAAACATGTTGATGGTTTTTTTTTTTCTTTGTTTAATTTTTTTTTCTTTATTAGTCAGTTTTGTATTCAGCAAATACAGTCAGTTTGGTACCATGATTAGGCTCAACCGTGACCTACCCCCTCCCCTTGGCCCCTCCTTGTTGAGGTATACAGGTCATGCATTGTGGAGTTAGCCCACAGTTATGGGTAAGCTAAATGTCTCTGCAGATCATGACCCAACATGTGACTCTGACATTCTTTCCACCCCCTCTTCCGCAAAATTTCCCTGAGCCATGTTGGGTTCATTTTTGGTCTGCTTCAGTGATGAGGTGTTGGGGGCCTCTGTGGCTCTGGCTCTCTGATTTGGTAGGAGTTGATTTTTCTCTGTGCTGATCTCCTTCCCCCTTGTGCTGGTATCTGGTTCATCAAGAAAACAGCCCCCTTGCTTGTTTCTCCAATTTTTCTTAGTTTCAGCCAGGCCCTTTTGAGGTATGATGGGGTGGCTCTCTCCTTAGGATCTACATCTATCTTAAAAAGAGAAGCAGATTCTCCAATGCAGAGTAAGTTAGCACCAGGACAAATGAGAAAACCCCTTACTTTTTTTTTTTTTTTTAATAGAGAATTTAATAGGTGTAGGCCCTCTTGTAGCCCACAATTGATGGTAGCTTGATATTGGAGAGTGTGCTTATGTTTGGAAATGGTTGTGACTTGTTTCCCAGCTCCAGCTATGGGTCTCATACCAGTGAGGGGATCAGTTAGCCAAATTGAGAGCAGTTTGTTCCCCACCATGGCTGTGTGCCACCACTGCACTTGTGTGGGCATCATACCAAGTTATTTGCTGCTAAGTAGGTTAGACCATGCGTTGCTTTGACAGATATTGGTCATTTTCCCCCAGTTGCCCATGTAGCACCTTCTGGCACTAGATGCGCTGACTGTCTGGGGACTGACTCTCTTCCAACTTCCAGCCATGCCATTCTAATTTGCAAGTCAATCACATAACGGTGTCTTCAGCAGTAGTGTCTTACCACTAGCCTTTGGTGGGTCATCAAGTACTCTGACAGAAATCTGTCTGTCTTTTAGGAAACCTTGTAGGTCTCTCTGATCAAAAGCTCCTTGCGGATGATAGCCCCATGCTGGGTCTGGGAGTTACACGTCAGTGCCCACTAAGAAAATGAGGAAAAAGCTAACTAATATACAAGAGTTAGAGATAAGAGAGAGAGAGAGAGAGAGGGAGAGGGGAAGTGAGGGAGGGAAAATGTAGGAGATTAAGGTTAGTCTTAATCTTACCCTCTCCAGTGTCTTGTGGTTCAGGTGTTCCCTGTAAGGGCCTGGTGAAGGATCAGCCATTTGTTCTGTCTTTTAGTAAGTAGAAGATTATGGTACCATTGCCGTTTAGGTCTAGATTTGTGTTTCCCACCCCTTTGATGCCCTCCCCTCCCTCCCCTTCCATCCTAGTGTCTAGTCTAGGAGATGCTTGCTGGGTATGTAAGGTATCTTGGGTAGATTCAGGTTAGGTGCTATAGATGATTGAGACTATGTGGCGATTTTTTTTCTGTGATTCGGTAAGTTCACTGAGAATGATCTGTTCCAGGTTCAACCATTGGTATATCTACACAATGGAATTCTATACAGCAGTAAGAAAAAAATGACACAATGAAATTTGAGGAAAAATGGTTGAATCTTTGTTTAATTTTTAATTGCAATGATTTTGCTAAAATTAATTAATACACTAATTCTAACTAAAATGTTTAGGCTTGTGTAAGACAGGTATCTGTATTTTTATAGTCTTCTTTACAATCTGAGAGTGACAGAATTCAGCGGAAGATATTTGACATTTTTTTGTTTATTATTTATTTATTTATTTGAGAGTGACAGACAGAGAGAAAGAGGCAGATAGAGAGAGAGAATGGCTGTGCCATGGCCTCCAGCCACTGCACACAAACTCCAGATGCATGTGCCCCCTTGTGTATATGGCTAATGTGGGTCCTAAGGAATTGAGTCTCAAACTGGGGTCCCAAGGCTTCACAGGAAAGCACTTCACCAGTAAGCCATCTCTCCAGCCCCAGAAGAACATATTTTTTTAAGAAGACAATTTAATTTATATTTAAATGAAAGGTGAGGAAATACAAAAGAAATAAGGAAAAGTTCATAAATCAGATATTCTATTGCTTTTTTTTATAAAAACCCTCAACATGTTGTTAAAATTCATTCATATGATCTGTTCTTAATTTTGACTATATGTATCATAATCATAATAGATACTATGCTAAGAATGTTTAAATAGCCACTTACTAACTCATTCAAAATAATAAATGCATTGTAATTAATATAAAGAACATATTTATGAAAAATAAAATAATCATTATGCTTTCAAATACTTAATGAAAAATGTAATGCTACATTATTTCTTTGAAAATACTTTCAATGTTTGCTTTAATAAAAGATAGCTTTACTCTTATGTCTTGTAATGCCATCTGTAGCAAAATGTTTTAAGTTAAGTGTATAAAAGTAGAAAAGGGGAATATGAAATATCCCCTGAAGGAATTCCTTTCTATTCAAAATCTACAGATCCCAATTTTGAATTGTGTTGAAGAATCCACTACTTTGGGGAATTTGACGAGTACATTGAGATGTGCATAAATTACCATTACTAGAGATCCTAATGTATACCAGTTCCTATTTGTCTCTTCACTCTGCCTGGCCTTGTCTTGACTCTTTGCACATGACTACCATGACTTACTTTATGGCATGACGTCATTCTAAACAGATACCTTCATGTTATTATGAAATGTGATTTGATACCTGTATTAGATTTCTATCACCTTCAAAGATGATGGCTCATACTACCTAGCTGAAAAAGCATACATTTCATTTCTCATAAAGGAAATCAAGGTCTCAGCAGATTAGTCTTCTGAAGTTTCTCTCCATGGTTTGTGTTGGCATGCTTGTGTTCTAATCTGCAGGATGTACAATTGTGACCTCTAATTGTCTGTCTTCAATTCCCCTATTTACAGTAACAGTTGAAATATTCTAGGATGGAACCCAATAGCTTCAACTTCACACAACTGCTTTTTAAGTGCACACATCTTTAATTTCCATCACACTCTCAGTCCTGCATATTAAGACGTACATAGAAATTTGGGGAGAGACACAATTCAACATGTAATAATATCTCACTTGGTTCAGAAGCACAAAGGACCAAGGGAAATCATTCAATACTTTATGTCAGAAAAAAGTAGTCTTTGGAACATATTGTCAACTATAGCATTGTTTCTGACTAAACAAAGTTTATCCTTTAATTACAAGATTACATAATGATAAAACAGCAGGCATTAAGGAATAAAGTAATTTTATTTCATAAATTTAGGTAATGCTAGTAATAATATATCTAGGGTATACTGGCATCTTAATAACTTCATAGAGAAAACCTAAAATTTATTTTATGCATAAAACAAATATTGAAATTTTGCTGTGATAAAGAACTCTTCCACCATAAATTAAGCATTGGAAGGAGTATAAAATATTTTTATTAGTATGCACCCAACTGTCAAAAAAATAGCAGATTATGAACTGGAATTTTTTATACTAAAAGTTGTATTTTCAATTTTAGTATAAAATTTAAACCACATGGCTTAGAGAATAACTTATTTTTTAGATATATACTCTATAAGTATAAAACTAAATAAGGATGGGCATTAAATTTGCCAATTTAACTAAAGAAATGTATACCTGAATGACTACAAATAATATAGTTCTTGAAAAATATAACCACTCAACTTTCCATTTAAATGTAACAAATATGATTATTAAATGAGAGTATGATAACATGAAGATTCTTCATCATTTATTATTGTAGAAGTTTACATTATCTTTTTACATATAAGGAAAAAGAATATTAAATCTTGAGAATACAAAGGATGAATGTTAAATTATTCTGGCAATATAATTTTCATGATATTATTGATTATCTATTTTATATGCTTTGAAATAAGTATTGATATGATTTATTTGAATATTTAAATAATACAACGGCTTATCCAGGGAATTCTACTGCAAGATGTTTGCAATTATGAGTATCATATTATTAAGTGAAATATGGGTGAAAATGTTATTAAGTTATACTGCCTCAAGCATCAATCACATACTGCATCTTTCCTAGGATAAAATATTCAAAAAAGAAAAGAGTTGGGAATGAAGCTCATTTATATATTTATATAAATATATGATATATAAATATATATTAAATATATATTATTTATAATATATTTATATGGAATATATATACATATATATAATATATTTATATGGAAGTATTAGCTTGCTAAAATTTGAATCTGACTTTTATAAAAGCAGTCGAATTTAACAGAGAAATTTAAAGAATATTGTAATGAAATCTAAATACACTTTATACAAGAACATATACCTTTCCTATCTCCACTAGTTATCAGTGAGAATATTATTAATTATCTAGTTTATGCTTATTTTGTTTTGACTTTTGCCTTTTTTCCTGTCTTCCTGTTTTTGTTTCTATATTTTGTGTGGAACTTGTCATTGAGTCTATGGTCTTGCACATGCTACACAAACAATCTATTACTGAGGTACGATCCAAGACCCTACCCCTCAATTTTTTTGAGACTAGGTCTGTATAAATTAATCTTAAAACTGTTTAAATTTGTCATCCTCCTACTTCAGCACTCCTAGCCTCTGTGGTTAGAGGTATATAATCATATCCTTATTTGAAAATTTTCCCTGCAAAATTTAGAGTAAACTTTTTCTTCATGTTATGTTTGTTATAATATTGGATAATTTGGACTTCATTAAATAAAGAGTGGTTCATCATTGAACAAATAACATAATCTTATTAAGTTCTATCTCTTGATGTTTTTATATTTGAAATAGTCTTGGTGATAGAATGATTTTCTTTGATGCTTACTGGGAGCTGTAGTACTGATGATAGTGATGAAAGGTGCATGTGTGTGTTGGGGGAAAGGTAGTACCTTATAGTAAACAGAAGTTGTACTAACTTTGGGTTGTTCCTTTGCAGGAAACACAAAGATAGCTTCACATGGAGGGCAGGATCAGATCCTGTGTCGCCAGTGTTTCTTTTCATCAGATTGAAAGATATACAAGTTATTCCTGAAGTGGAGATAAGAGGGAGATATGTAAACCAGTATAGCTTTTCTTCATTTGTGAGAGATTGGTAATCCAGAAAATCGCATGGTGTTGTTTGTATTTTAAATTCATAGTGACAAATGATCTTGGCATAGTCTTTCTCTATGATTATACATTGAACACAGATTATTATTACAATGCTGTTAGAGAAAGGAGTTTCAGTTAATCCATGTCTGGGTGGTTGTGGAAGCAAGTAACGCTATTTTGTTGTTTTGAATGTCCATTTGTTTATTTCCACTCTACCACCTTCCTCAAAATTCATTTTCAGGCAAGCCTTAAAACTCAGGCAGCATGCTATAGTCAGCTGCCTGGGGGAAAAGAGGAAGAAATGAATGAGATGTCTTGGCCTTTCAGAGGAGTAATAAACTATTCCCCATACTTACTAAAAATAATTGCGAACATATGTGAATAAAGCTTGTTCATGTGCATCCTTCTCTCTGATATCCTAAAGTCTATTGTCATTGGCACCTTAACCTATTACAAAGTGCAGACAGGCAAAAATGTTTTATTTAATTACAAAATGATAATTATTATTGTTGCTATTACTTCTGCCATCATTTGCATGCCTTACTGTTCTTATTCCGTAACCATTTTATATTATTTTGTATTATTTTTCCTGTACACAGAGTCACCAAGACCTAAATAATGATTTTCCAAGTATAAAGATCTGAAGATATGAGAAGGTATAATTTTTATAAAGTAAGATCCAAAAACTTGAGGCAAATATACAAGGAGATTGAACTCATAACATACTGGGCAGAATTAAAACCTTCCAGTCTCTCATTTTTGTAAATCAGGTATGTGCCATTCAAAATAGTTTCACAACATTACAGTGCATCAGATGACTTAGGAGTGTTTAAAACAAGCAAGATATGAACCATATAGTTACTATTTCAAATTAATTTTTGGCTAAAATTAAACAAAAAATCATATAAAATAAATGAACAAATATGTCTTGAAAGGGGGCTTATAAAAAAAACTCAAATCATCTCCATTAAATGCCAAGCATGCAAACTGGAAGCATTGAAAGTGTAACATGCTCCCCGATAAGCATGAGGGTAAGTGCTATGGATAGTTCCTTGGAGAATATGCCAGATGGTGTCTTATCTGTAATGCATTTGAATTGAAGTATAGTAAATACTATAGTAATCAAAAATTTTTAATTTTCCATTTCCCTCTTAGAATAAAGAGACTTGGAGCCCTCGGTTAAGTCCGACATTTTGGTACAAGAGCTCCTGCTGTGTTTTATTTCTTTTTGTTCATGAGAATTTAGACTGAATGAGAAGGTATGTGTCTAATATTGACCCTTGAATGAGAACTATAATTATTTTACCATGTAATCAGCTTTGAAATACATTTTTAAATTTATAATTGCATTGTCATGAAATTTTACTTTTTCCTGATAAGAATATTGGGAAATGTTTAGTGTGGACATCAATAAAGCTGCTATAAGCATTTGCAAGAAGGATCTATGAACCTAAGTCTTTATTTCTCTTGGAAAACCACTTGGGTTGGGTTCCTGGGTCAAAATCTAGAGATAATCCAAGTGTCTTTTAATAGAAGAATGACTAACCCATGAAGTACAACTATACAGTGGAACAGAACTTCAAAATAATAAGAAATGTAATAATGACATTAGTTATATCACAAGTAAGTCTCAAGGTCATCATTACTGGAGTAAGCCTGTTCCAAGAAAGAAAAACTATATAGTATAATAATAAATTTATATGTTATAACTTGAAAATGCAAAGTACAGTTTCAAAGGACAGATTATTTATAGGGAGCCATGTATCTGTGGAGGACAGTATTCAAAGAGGTAGCAGACAGGACTTTGAAAGAACAATGGCACCTTATGGTGTCTTGTGTTGGCACTTACATAAATCCATATGAGTATATTTTACATGTGTTATATTAGAGGTCTCCAAAGAAACAGCATGAGTAAGAGAGGTGGATAAAAGAAGGATGTGAGGAATAGGTTTAAATGACCCTGGAGCCTGAGAAGTCCAAAGGCACACCGCTTAACAGAGGATACAGCTGATCAGTGGTGTGCTAGGAGGACTGAATGGTTAGGAAACTCATTTTGGAGGTTCTCTTCTGAATTGGGGACCTGAGCATCAAGAGTACTTTCCTGAAGAAGACAGACAGATGTCCTAACCTAATCAATCTGACATAGGGAAGGCAATTCTAAATTCCTCAGCTCTGTATTCTCCTCAGCCCTTCCATGGATAGGGAGAGGCACACCCACATACCACAGAGCCAACTGCTTAACTCAACCTGCAAAGTCAAGTGCTAGAATCTTCCAGAAACAGTCTTACAGATACACCCAGCTAATATTTTGTCAGTTATTGAGACATTCTGTGAGCTAATTAGTAAAAATAGCATGATACTTGTATACCCTTGTAGTAAATACTAATTATATTAACAGACAAGGATCAGGATGGGATTCTATTTGGTCATTTACCTCATCCTACTCTCACTACAATGCCATTATCTTCAAATCTACAAGAGTTGGTTGACCTTCTTTATGTGACTAGGAGAAGTTTGTATAAAGTACTGCTTTATGACCTTAAAAAATGACTATAAATTATTAATGACTAGGTTTTTTTCTATCTATGTTGCAGTCAGATTTGAATTGCTGGAAGAAAATAATGAACAATAGCAGGCTGTAGAAGGAATGGATATATTTTGGCTTATAGACTTAGGAGAAGTTCCATGGTGGCAGGGGAAAATAATAGCATAAGCAGATAGTGGCCTTTACCTCCTGGCCAACATCAGGTGGACGATAGCAGGAGTGTGTCAAACTCTGGGAAGAGGAAACTGGCTATAAAACCCCCAAGCCCACCCTCAACAATACACTACCTGTAGGAAGCTCCAATTCACAAATTGCCACCAGCTGGAGTTATAGTATTTAGGACACACAAGTTTATGGGGGACATTGAATCAAGCCACCCTATTCTGCCCCTACCCCCATAAACTCATAACTATCCATGATATAAAATGCAATGCATTCAGTCAAACTTTAAAGTCCCTATAGTTTTATCAATCCCAATGATGTTCAATCCCAGGTCTTGTAACTGAGCTGTAATACCCCCTCCCCCCCAAAAAAAGGAAAGAAAGAAAGAGGAGCCCTTAATGGCATAGAATAAATATTCACAATGCAAAAAAATGGCACTCAGCATGGCAAAGAAATATTCAACCAAACAAGAAGATTTAAAACAGATAGGGTAAACATCAAACTCTGTAGCTCCAACTCTGACAACTCTAGCCAGTGACAAGTCTACAAGTCTGATAATTCTAACCAGTGACAAGTCTCTGGAATTCCAATTCTGCCCCTCCAGCTAGGTTGCTCACAATCTCAGAAAACTCCATCTGGTGCCAGCAGCTCCCTTGGCAGCAATGCCATAGCCCTAGCATTTCAGTTTGCCCCAGCACAATGTACAGTTCATCCTCATGGCTCCATTGCAGGTAATCAAACAATCCTACTTCACACTGCCCATGGCCATTTCTGAAAAACACAATCTTATTGTAAATCCAGTGACCATCTCTTCCCTGCATTTGTTATCCTCCATAGTACCAGATAGGCTACCAATTTGTTAATACAGGGGGCAATAAAGCAGACTTGGAAGAACAAGACCTTTCTTCAGCATTAAGTTCCTTTCAAAGACTCTGCATTCTTCCTGTTATCCCAATGCAGATCAGCTGATCCAATCTCAATGATTGCAATCTCTCAAACAATTGCAGCTGAACCAGCAGAAGTTTTGGCCTAAAGATTTCATTTCTGTGCCCTATCCCTCTGTTCACACAAGTTTGTTTCTATGAAATGTAACCCTACACAAGTTCTCAGGACACAGGTATAACAGAATGTCTGTCATACAAACTGCTTCTATCCCAGTCCAACCAAAGCACTTTCTCATCCTCATAAGCCAAACGTTACAATCCATAGTTCTTCAAGCTACACTTATGGCACTGCAAGTCATCTCTTAGGCCCAAATTTCAAATTCTTCTATAGTCCTTCCTCAAAATCAACCCCAAAATACCAAACGCCACACAGTTAGTTTTCTAGCAGTAATGACACCACTTCTCAGCACCAATTTTACTATTACAGTCAGCTTTGGTTGCTGGCAGAAAACAACTGACCAAAAACAGCTTGTAGAAGGAAGGGGTATATTTTGGCTTACAGACTCAAGAGGAAGTTCAATGATGGCAGGAGAAAATGATGACATGAGCAAAGGGCACACATTACATTCTAGCCTACATCAGGTGGACATCAGCAGCGGAAATTGTGCCAAACCCTGGCAAGGGGCAGCTGGTTATAACACTCAGCTGGGGTCCTAACATTCAGAACACATAAGTTTAAGGGGGACACCTGAACCAAACCACCACAATCTAGATTTTGAAAAATATGTTTTTGTTTGTTTACTTTTTCTTCTTTGATGAGGCAACCAAGAATCTTAGTGGCAAGTATTCTTGAATTAATAATTGGGTTTGGAGGGCTGTTGGTCATGGATTAGACATCCTTTCATATAGAATTTTCTTGAGTTTATATGAGATAGAAGAAATCTTCCATATCTATAGGTTTCATGCCAGTGTGTTCAACTGAATATGGAACAAAATCATTTAAAAAATAAATTGCAACCATATCTATCATTCACACACTTTCTCTTATCATTATTCCATAATCAACACTGTATAATAATTACTTGCATAGGACTTATTGCATATCATGTATTACAAGTAAGGAAATATGACTTATTTAATTGGGAATGCAGTACTTGCGTTGCATTATACATTACAAATGATCAATACACAATTCAGAAAATATGGAGAGTGTGCATAGGTTATATGGTAAAACTGAGTTATCTTATGTAAAGGAATTGAGATTTCCCAGAGTTTGAAATCTACATGGCATCTTGGAACCAATCCCTACAGATATGTAATGACAGAGACTGTATTTAGAAAAATGAAGTTTGCTCTGCTTTTTGTTTCTTTGTAGCTTTTTCCTTTCCATTTATCAGCAGTGTTGACTATAATGTTACATTTTCATTACTTTTCATTGTGCTTGCTATTATTATGTAGCCACTACAAAAACTTAGAACTTTTTTCCTTGGTTAAAAACCAAGGATATGTTTTTCCCCCATGACTTGTCCAAGCTGAAGCTACTGGTAGAATTAGGTAAACTTTGTTGTGTCACTCTTTTTTATTCAGTATTTAATTATTGTTATTTAAGAGAGAGAGAGAGAATTGGCATGCCAGGGCCTCCTGACATTGCAAGCAATCTCCAGATTCATGTGCCACTTGTTTTGTCTGGCTTTATATTGGTACTGGGGAATCAAACTAAGGCTATCAAGCTTTGCAAACAAGTGCCTTTAACCATTGAGCAATCTCTCTAGCCCTTGTATCCTTCTTTCTCAATTTTACTGTATAGTAGGGTACCTCAGAGTGAAATTGTAGAAGAGAAACAAAAGCAAGTTAACATAGTCATTGCAAAGCCACTTATACAGGGACCAATTTAACCATTAGACATTTTGGTGATAATTGAGTAGAAAAGTAAATACATTGGGAATAACATTTATGGGGAAATGATACAAATCACAATTTCACTGTATTAATCAGGCTCACTCTGAACACTCTCCTTTGATATCTATGCTAAAGATGTCATTTATACCCATGAACTGTGTTTATATTTTCTTCTTTTCTCATTGCAGTCTCTTGTGACAAGTACAATCATGTGGTAAATTTAGACTTGCCTTAGGCTCTGAAAACCCAGAATTTTCGCAGAAACAGTTCAAAGCTATAAGTAAAATTCATCTTTTCATCCCACTGTCTTCCTCTAGGGGTAGTCATGGCAACACTACATTTTTCAGTTCAGAAGCAACATTCACATTTATACTGCTTTCCTCTTCATAATTATAATTGAGGAAGGAGTGGACAATCTTATTCCATTGGAACATTGCCATGGCAGATGTGTCTCCATAAGGATGGGTGTAAGGACCCTGACACTATCAGTTCATCGTAATAAAAGGCTAGTATGCCTCAGTCATTGTGCAAATCCATTGCTTGTGATATGTCAGGATTTGTCATATTCCATGGTTTGTCACATTATAGTGACCTTCACAGAAACAGTAATAAGCTAAGGCTCACAGCTAGGAGCTACAACCCTGGCTTGATGAAATGTGTCCTGGTATAGATATTAAATGAAAGGGCTAAAAGAAAGCCAAGTATAAAATGTAGGGAACGGATAACTTTCAGTTCAAGATGGATTTTTGCTTCATGATCCCATAGCTTTGAGTGAAAGAAAAGTTGAATTGAAATTGATTACTAATGATTGTGATAATCCGTTTGCAAAAAAGATGAGATCAGTATCAAGGAAAGTTTAGCTCAATTTTTCTGTGAAAATTGACTGAACTCATAATAAGCTTAAATAACAAAGCAGCAAATTAAATATAGCTAATTAATATACAAACTCATTGAAGAATAAGTAGGAGGGGGAATGAAATGGAAGATGAGAAAGGAGAAAGGAAAATGAAGTAAGCAAGATGTACTTAAGAAATTTCATCAGAGAAAAGAAAGCATTATTCAAGAAACAAGAGGAGATTCCCCAGTTGTGGCTTATGTCATAGACAGATGGAATTGAATATATATTCTATAAATCATTATATTCAACTACAAACCAATAAAAAACAAATAATGTGTTAAAATAAGATTGCAGAGCTAAGGAAGAAAATGAGAAACAACCTAATACCATTATAGTACTAATGAATAATTTAGAAAAATCTATAATATATAATACATTTAAAATAAAACTAATGGGATGGAATAAATGACTGACATGATATGATAATATTCAAATAAATGAATAAAAGACAATTTGATTATAGCCATTAGAGGTAAAGTAGTATAAATAGAGGACAGAAAGGACAGGCTGACTTTTATAGAAGGGGAAAACTTCAAAGAAAAAGATCTATTTAGAGTAAACCAAAAGTCTATTCATAAAATAAATGGCAATAGGGAATAATTGCTATAGACCATTGACCTTGAGGCACATTCCATTCATACTGACACACAGGGCTGAAGACAAGCCAATTTAGGCATCTCATGAAAGCAGTTCATTACAGCAAGCCTACATATATAATTTATGAGTGTAAATCAACACAGTGAAACCCTATAAAAAATGAAAACAGGGGAATGATCATCATAGGACTCCAGCTTGAGTAAGTGACATGGGATGGATAAAATAGTGAAGGCATGGTAAGATCAGATGCAGATTATTTTGAAAGATAGCATTTTGCATGATGGATTTATACTTAATACATAATTATGGCTTTTATGACAGTTTTGAATTGAGGTATCACATAATGTATTAATTTCAAACTTTAAAATATTTTATATATGTACTTTTTCTTGTAGCTAATGTTCAGATATCATAAAAAACATTTCCAGCATCACAGAAGGTTCCTTTGTATCTGAAAGTATTATCTTTCTCACATATGTTATTCATAGTAAACATTGGAACTAAGTCCAGCTTATATGGAAACCGATCATAAAACTCTAAGTTTTGACTGAGAGGATGCTTGATTCAGTTCTGTTTCTAAGATGTGGCCCTCTTGTGATCTTGATATACACGTCTTAGCCTCTTGGCTATGTGAAATGTGGACCTTTGGAATTTAGACCCTGGATCTGCACTTTCTATCTTCATAATACTCCATCAAAGCAATCAATGTTTTGACTGAGAAACAAGAGATGCTTTGACAAAGATCACTTCAACCAATGAAAATTTCTTTACAAGGGTCTTTCTAGGGTAAGTTTAGCTTTCTGCTACTGTAACAAATACCTTAGATAATCAATGGTTATTGAAGAAAGATTTATTTCTGCTCATAGATTTTGTATTTTCAGCAGATGACTAATTGACCCTCTTCTTCTGGTTTTGACATGGCTCCTCATACTGGAATTAGTGTACAAGAAAAATAAAAATCTACTTCATATCTGGGAATGAAAGAGAGATAAGATAGAAGGACCAGAGTCTCAATTTCCCATTCAAGGACACAATACCAATAACTAGATATCCCAACAGGCCCATTTTCTTAACATTTTCACCACTCCCAACAGTATCTCAGGTTCAGACTAGGAATCTGTTAAAAGCTGAACATTTCAATTGGTGTTTCAGATCCAAATTGTGGCACTAGAAAAGGACTTTTTTCTGGTAATTAGCAGTCTCCACTTTTCTAAAAATGCACTCTCATGGAGATTTTCTTATGTTCCTGAATCTAAATATCAATGTGATCTGTCATTTATTTGATGGAACTTCTTCATGCTAATAGCACTTTGTTACTGAACTCTGTAAGGCTGGAACAGGACTCTGTACACTGTTAATAAATTTTTCTTGTATATAATCTATCTAGACTAATGGTTCTCAACTACAGATGCATTTGCACACCCTCTTCACCATACCTACATTTCTGTAGTTTTGTAGTTTTGTTTTGTCTTTGAAGCCATTTTTCCTTCATGTTCTTCTGATTATGAACTTGCATAAATATCATAGTGTTTATACTGTCTACTAAGTATGAAATCCCAAGTGTTATCGGAGAGAATTGAAAATAGAAAATGCTACATAATAACTTATCTTGTTTGCTGACAAGGCAGAAAACATATTTTATAGCAACACACAAACATTAACAAGAGGGAAGCTGATAAAAGCATAGATCTTAAGCCATCAGTTTTTCAAGGACAACATATTTTCTCAACTAGCTTTTTCATAGTGCATAAGAGTTGATAAGACAAGATTATAAGATATTGAAAATAAATTTCTGGACTGATCCAATTTTTGTTAAAAAGAATTTAATTTTAATTACATTGATGCATATCAATGATTGTACTGGGGAGGCAGAAGTTGGATGGTCACCAAGATTTCAAGGCCACCCTGAGACTACATAGTGAATTCCAGGTTAGCTTGGGCTAAAGTGAGAACATATCTCAGAAAAAAAAATAAATTAGTAAATAAAAAAATTAAAACATATGTCACACTTAAATATTAGAATATGATAAAATATGATAAAATCTGCACTATCCCTTGGGCATGACGACACACACCTATAATTCTAACATTTGGGCAGATGAAGCAGGACAATCAGGAATTCAGCAAGTTCAATGCCAGCCTGGCTATGTGAAACAGCCCTCAAAGATCAAACCAATAAATCTTATAAGCTGTGATGACTAATCTCTTGTTGTGTTTGTGACAAGATTTAGAAACATCTAGAAACAAGCCTCTGAGGATGTCTGTGAGGAATTTTCTAGGTTAGCTTAATTGAAATGGGATGACTCATCCTAACTGTGGGTTGAGCTTCTGAACTCAGTTGAAAAGAGAAAGCTAACTGAACAACAGAATTATTGCCCTGTGCTTTCTGATTGTGAATAAAATGTGACTGGTTGCTTCTTGCTCCTGCTACCATGACTTCTCTGTCATTGTGAATGGTAATCTCCAATTGTAAGCAGAAATAAAACTTGCCATAGTTGATTCTCCTCTGCTATTTGGTCACAGCAGCAAGAACACAACTGATACACTATCATATTTATTCACAAAGATTAAAATTTTTGGACAAATTTTTGATATGAATGTGAGAACATGTTTGATCAAAGATAAATCTACATAGCAAATATAATATTTAATTAGTTATTTACATGCAATATGGTTAAATACTATTTGGTGATGATTATGTGGTCAAATACCCAGATCAAAAATGTCATTGTTTTCCATGAAATTTTCAAATTGATTACTTACTGCAAATTATGTACTGGGTGTTAATTGACTTGTATAAATGAAGGCATTCAATTGTGTGCTCTGTCAAAATCTGCACTTAAAAGTTTATGGAGAATGTTGCAATCCATATTTCAAATAAAAACCTGAGTTATATGAAATACTTGAATATTATACTTGAAAAATTGAAGTTAAGTGATGAAATTTCTTATGCTTTGAACTAGGCTTAAAGAACTTCATTAAAGAAATATAATATTGATGTCATTATATTTATATTGCTAGACAATGTGGCCTAACAGTTAATATAATTAAATATTGTATATTATTTATATTATTCTAAGATGGCTTCACTTTTTACCATTTTTTTTTCATTTTTAGTTTCTCTATATGTGAGTTTTTGTTGTCACCAAGTGTGGAATTGGGTGAAAATAAAAGAACAAACTACTAATAAGAATAAATATTAAATTTTTTAAAAATATAACTATGTGTTTAAAATATTGAGTTGAGCATAATATATTAATACAGATTTCATTAGTCAAGTAATATTCCACAATGGTTTTAGTATATAAAGAAGCAAAGTTAAATTATACTATATGTTTTTGATCCGAATAATCAATATGCTTTTTTATTATATTGTGATTCAACTTTTCTGGAATCCCAAGATTTTTCAAAAATTATTATTTCAAAAGCTGGGATAATGCTTCAAGCATTCAGATTAGGGGGATGTAGTGCCTCTAATATACCAGAACTGAATTTTCTATTTAGGTCCTATCCCAACATGCTTCCTATACTCTGTTACTCCGTATTTACTTGGATTGAGAAGTCCTGGGCCAATGGAGTACTTCCTTCACAGAATCCATGGCTCAGTGTTGGTAAATATCAGGTTGTTCTCATGCTTAAAGAGAACACAGAAGGCTCCGGCTTTAGGCCTGTTCACTCTGTTTCTCTCTTGCAATTGAAGCACTTCCATTTGTAAAGAGAATAAAATTCTACGTGACTGGACCCTCCAGAAGAGTTAGTTTAATTTCTTATTGACACTCTGTATTCTCCTCAGGATGTTGTGATGCCAGCTTTATCTAGATCACGTGAACATTTTGAGATTCTCTAGACATTCTTATATGTTTCCCTGTAACTGATGAGAAAATGATATTTTGTGAAATTATATGAAAACACATACTTAGAATTGTAATTGCAATTGTGACATTTATTTTACAGGCTTTTCTGATATCCCATGGAAACATAGTTAGACTTATAGTTTGGATTGTGGCATTTATTTTGTGAGTTATATGCCATTTAGATAAAGATGCAGTGTAGGTTTGATTTTGTTTCTAAATTAGCAGTGTTGTTCCTTAGCATTTTTATCTGCAAAGATGCTAATTGTTCTTACACTTTGTTTAATTTTCATGGGGTTTGTGATTCTGCATGTCGTCTGTCTTCTCGCTCCTGTCGGTGATCTATGAGACAGCTGATTGCTCCTGTCAGCCTACCTTAAAGATCCAATGAAAATGAACACCTTCGAGGCTGCACTCTAGCAGCACCAGCTTCTGATGTGCTCATTTTTGCACTCTTCTTTGGCTTCACTCTATTACTTTCATCTTATGTGCTCTTTTATAATGTGACCTTAGTCATAAAAAAAAAATCCTACTTGAATTTTAAGTGGTAGTTAAGAGAAGGTAACGTTGTGAAAAAGGAGAAAAAAAAGAAGGAAAATAGGTCTTTATTTTAAGGTATTCCTCGTTACATACCAAAGTGTTAATCAGAGCTGAAATGAGACTTTCAAACCTCAGCAATATAACACCTCAGTGATCCTGAGTTTTTGGTGAGGGAAATGTGTTTTTTTATTTTATAGAAAATATAACTTCTATGATAACCCTAATTTTATTTGTTGTATAAAATATGAGTTTATATATTTTTATTTAGCTTTTGGTTGATTTGGCTTACTGTAGTATTGTGCTTTACATGAAAGGAGAACCTGTTATTAAAAATACTGCCATCTCTAAATAAGAGCTTATATAAGAATATGTGTTCATCCGGGCATGGTGGTGCAGAGGTAGGAGTATGACCATGAGTTCATAACCACCCTGAAACTACAGAGTGAATTCCAGGTCAGCCTGGACCAGAGTGAGACCCTACCTCAAAAACAAAAAAAAAGAATATATGTTCAAAAAATTTAATTTTAAAAGACTTCCTACTATGTGTGTATTAACATTTGAAAATTATTTAACTATTTTTATTAATATATCTAAATAACAACTGGTTCAAAAGTTTTTATGGTCCTATAATATATCAATAAGACTAATCCATATTTTGTATTTTCCTGTTTTGTACTCAGTAGACTAGATTATGAATGTTTAAAGCTTTACTGATCCTGAATTGTTTTTAGCAAAATGAGGTACTCTCCAAAGGTCAAATGGTAACCTCTTTTGTGCCCCCTCAATTTCACCAAACTATTAAGCTCCAATGTGATGAGGAGCCTGTTGTGAACTGATTGGAGCTACATTAGATTATGAAAGTGGGATCCTCATGATGGGATAAATATCACAAAAGTAAGAGAAAAGAGTGATCTGTCTCCCACACAAGGGAAAAAAAAAAGACATTGATAACTTGAAAGTTCCTTTTTCAAAAACCCTACCATGTGGTCTCCTAAATTGAGACTTCTGATATCCAGAGCTGTGTTAATATCATTATGCATTATGGCTCTTAAACATTGTGTTATAGCTGCTGGTATAAAAGCCATACCCAATGAGACAGTGAAGCCAATTAGTTCTCAGAAGAAAAGCAAAACAAAATATTATAGACCAAGGAAAATAAAAGAAAAAGTAGAAGAAAGTCTTCTGGGATCTCCATCTGCTTCCCTGTACATGTGGGTGAAAAGTGAGACTTCACCTTAAAATGAATGTGAAGAGAGCTCAGATATGGTTAGGCAAAAAATTTCTAAGCACATCCAGTAACGCTGTACCAACGATGCTGTGGAAAATACTTTAAAGGGACCCGCAACTAAAAAGGAGAGGACTCTTTCCATTAAAATGGAACTACATAAAAACTTTTCATAATGCTGCTGAAATTTAGAAGATGCTAATATCCGAATGAAGTAGTTTAAATAAATTAATGAAATGGAATATTTTTATTCCACTTAATCAGATCTGAATTCCTTAACTATATAATATATAAGAATAGCTATGTAATAGATATAGAGATTGGAGAGAGAAAATGGGTTTCAGGCAGTTGTATTTCTATATCACTTTTAACTTCAAAAATTATCAAGTTAATTTACACATGATTGACTATGATTTACACTTCAATTTAATTTCATTATTTTATCTAAGATTTAGTGTTGTATTTTTAGATAGCAATTATATCAATAATTGATTTTTGAGAAAGAAATTGTCACTAAAATAATTAAAGTGCTCTTCATATAAAATCAACAAAAGTTAAGGTGTACAATTGTCCACTTTCCCTCCAATGGATGCTATATTTTCCCTCAAGAGGATGGCACTAACCATAGAAGATACTTCCAATTTTCACTTCCCTTAGAGGATATCTTCATGCCTGACTCTCAATTTAGCATGAGAATAAAAGATGTACAGAGAATGCATGGAGTGAGAAGGCCAGAGCTCCCAGTTCCTTACCCAGTTCCCCGTTCCCTGGTCTTCTTACTCCTTCTCTTGGCTTAGGGCTGCCTGGACCCTGCAGGTGTGCTGCTGAAGCAAGCCTGTTGCTCTGCCTTCATGATTGACCTGCACCTGGGTCCCCAACTCACAGATCTCCCTGTTCCAGAAGGTGCATGCCCTGAGTGGGTAAACCAGAATTCCAAGTTTCTTCCCCACCTCCCAGTTCCTTCATTCTGGTACCCTGGCTGTTGGCTTGGGGCCCACCTGGTCCCTGCATATGTGCTTCAGAGGCAGGTCTTTTTCTCTGGCTTCCTCTTTGACCAGCCATTAGGTCACCAAATGGCTATTCCCCTGAGCCAGAAGGTACATGGACACCTGTGGGAGCTGATGTCTATTGTCCCTGGATACCTACCTTCCTGGCTCCTGGCTCCCTAACTTCTGTTTCCCTTGTGATGAAGAGTGTGCTCAAGTGGAGTAAGTAGGCCAGAGCTCCCAGTTCCCCAGCTCCCAGTTCCCCTAGTACCTTTGACGCACTTGCATTCTTCACAATCTGCTCATCTGCACTATAACCCTGTCCTACAGAAATCTGGTTCATGTTTAATACAGAATATTCAATGAATATCCTACAAGGACAGATATTTGCTTCTTCTTCAATACAATAAGGCTTTTGCCCAAGATGGGAAGAACACAACTAAAATAAACAAAAAAAAGTCAGAAAACATAGATCTCCACCAAGGATGCCTAGACCCCAATAGAAGGCATCAATGAAATCATAGAGAAAGTAATAGAAATTGAATCACAAAATGAAAACACAGTAAGCTATGTGACCCTGATTAAAAGAATTGCTGAACTAGAAGTAAAGGAACAAAAAACCAATAATAACATAAAAGAAAATCGATCAGAATCACCTCTTAGAGAACTCAGCTTTTGTCACTAGGCTTAACTTAATTGACAAAAAACAGAGAAGTCTCAAAGAGATAAAGATGAATTGAAGATGATTAAACAAATAGAGGATAACAAGCTGATTAAGCTTAATGAAGACATGATCAAATGCAGGAATGAATTCCAGGAAGCATCAAGAAAATCAGACCTTGAACTGAAATCATACCTCATGTGAAAGACAAAATCTTTAAGCTGGAAGAAATGATAGAAGAAATTTATTAAGAGCCCAAAACCTTCACAAAGTTTAAAAATTCATGTGAACAGAATACAAGGTAACTGTGGAACACCCTAAAATGACCAAATATCTGGATCATGCATATATAGGAAAGGAAAGAAATCCAGACCAGAGACATAGAGAATATATTCAACAAAATTATTGATGAAATTTTCCCAATCTTGCAAAAGGAGACTCATCCACATATAAGAAACTCACAGAACACCAAACTAACAATGTGAAAGAAGAAACTCTTGAAGACACATTATAGTTAAAACTCTTAATAATAAAAACAAAGAGAGAGTGCTAAAATTAACAAGAGAGAAACAACACACTATGTGCAAAGACAATTACATCAGAATTACCTCAGATTTCTCAGGGGGCCCAAAAGCCAGAAGGGCCTGAAATAGAAAATTCAATGTCTAAACAACTGTGGCTTGCTACCCAAACTACTGTACCCAGAAAAAGTATCACTAATACCAGATGACAAAAGGAAAACTTTCATGAAAAAAAGTCAGCTCTATGATTATATGAACACAAAGCCAAATCTACTGAGAACTCTTCAGGGAATACTCCACACAGAAGACATACACAACTATTCTCAAAGCCTACAACAAGAAGATCACAATAACCAAAACTAGATCAGGCTAAAAAATGTGCCCAGGAAAGCACCAAAACACATAAATCACACCATCATAGCAAGGATTAAATTGAACCTCATAGTTATAACCTTAAATATTAATGGCCTTTCATCAAAAGACACAGGTTGGGATAGAGATATGGATAAGTAGTTAAGCACTTGCCTGAAAAGCCTAAGGACCCTGGTTCAAGGCTTGTTTCCCCAGGACCCATGTAAGCCAGATGCACAAGGTGGTGTACGCGTGTGGAGTTCATTTTCAGTGGCTAGAAGCCCTGGCACACCCATTCTCTACCTGCCTCTTTCTCTGTCTCTTGCTCTCAAATAAATAAATAAAAGTTAACAATTTCTTTTTAAAGACACAGGTTAACAGGGTGTATCAGAATACTAAACCCTTCTGTCTCCGGTCTTCACAAAACCCATCTCACTATGAAAGACAAACCTCTCACCATAGTGAAAAGATAGAAAAAGATATTCCAAGAAAATGGAAATAAGAACCAAGCAGGTGTTGCTCTATTAATATCTCATAAAATAGGCTTCAAACCAAAAGTAAACAAAAAGGACAAAAAGGCTACTTCTTAATCATCAAGGGAATGATCCAACATGAGAACATCACAATCATAAATCTAAATGCACCAAAAATAGGTACACCATAGTTTATTAAAGTAAATATACCTGACACGAAAATAGAAATAATGACCAGCATCATCAGAATCAGAGACTTCAATACTCCACTGTCATCAATAGACAGATCATCAAAGCAGAAAATCAGCAAGGAAATAAAAGAGCTCAAAAATACTATAGATCAACTAGACATAACTGACATCTACAGAACACTCCACCCCAATGCTACAGAATAGGCATTCTTCTAATTAGCCCACAGAGCCTTCTCCAAAATAGATAGTATATTGGGACATAAAGCATGCCTCCATAAGTTCATTAAATTTGGAGTAACTTCCTGCATCATATCAGATCAATGATTTAAAGCTAGAAATTAAAAACAAAGAATACCTCAAGAATCTCACAAGCTCCTGGAGACAGAACAACACACTTTTTTAAAAAATTATTTATTTATTTATTTGACAGCGACAGACAGAGAAAGAGGCAGAGAGAGAGAGAGAGAGAGAGAGAATGGGCATGCCAGGGCTTCCAGCCACAGCAAACGAATTCCAGACGCATGTGCCCCCTTGTGCATCTGGCTAATGTGGGTCCTTGGGAATCAAGCCTTGAACCGGGGTCCTTAGGCTTCACAGGCAAGCGCTGAACCACTAAGCCATCTCTCCAGCCCAGAAAAACACACTTTTAAACATGAATGGGTTGTGGATGAAATCAAAGAAGAAATTGTAAAATTTCTGGAAATAAGTGATAATGATAATACAACCTACCAAGCTTATGGCACAAAATAAAGGCAGTCCCACAGGGAAAAGTCATAGCATTCATAACCAAGATTTAGAGATCCCAAATTAATAACCTAACCATCCACCTAAAGTCATTAGCAAAACAAGAAGAATCCAACCCTATGAGCTCCAGACAGAAAGAAATAATCAAGATTAGAGAAGAAATTAATGAATTTGATATTAAGAAAAGAAGAAAATTAATGAAACACAGAGATGGTTCTTTGAAAAAATTAATAAGATTCATAATCCTTTGGCCAATTTGATAAAACAAAAAAAGAAAAAAAAACTGTCTCAAATCAAGAAAATCTGAAATGAAGAGGGGGACTTTACCAGAGTCATCAATGAAATTGGAAGAATCATCAGGACATTCTTCCAAAAGCTCTACTCCACAAAATTGGATAATCTGGAAGATATGGATGAATTCCTAGACATATATCAACTACCAAAAGTAATCTCTTAAATAACCTATCATAGTCATTGAGATTGAAAAGGTAACCAAAAACCTCCCCCAAAAAGAAAAGTATAGGACTGGAGAGATATATATATATATCTATTTCTTTCTCTATCTATATATATATATATATCTCCAGTCCTATACTTTTCTTCAATAGAGGCAGAAAAAGTCTTTGTCAAAATACAACATCACTTCATAATCAAAATACTATAAATAATGAGAATATATAATTTATATCTGAACACAAGAATAGCTATATATAATACACCTAAAACCCAAATAACACTTAGTGGAGAAAGATGCAAGGAGTTCTCATTGAGATTGGGAATAAGAATAGGATGCCCATTATCACCACTGCTCTTCAATATAGTACTAGAAGTCCTAGCCCAAACAATAAGACAGGAAAATGAAATAAAAGAGATAAAAATTGGAAAGGAAAAAGTCAAATCAGCCCTATTTGCACATGATATGATCCTATACCTAAGTGACCTGAAAGTCTCCATCTCAAAACTACTAAAGGTGATTAATTCCTTCAGAAAAGTGTCAGAATTCAAAACTGACAAACAAAATCAGTAGCCTTTCTACATGTAAAGGACAAATATAAAGAGAAAAATCAGTGAAACTATTCCATTTTAAATTGCCATACACACAAAAATAATCAAATAACTTTAAATAACACTAAGCAAGGTTATGAAAGACCTATAGAATGAAACCACAAAACCACTCAAGAAAGAAATTGAGGACTACTAAGAAAATAAAAAGACTTCCCACTGCCCCAGGATAAGTAGAATTAATATTGTAAAAATTGAAATTCTACCAAAAACACTCTACAGATTTAATGCAATACCAATACAAATTCCAGCATCATTCTTCACACAGAGAAAACCTGATTTCAAAATTTATATGGAATATCAACAGGCCTTGGATTTACATATCTTCAGCAAAAGAAACACCTCTGGATGTATCATGATACTCAACCTAAAGCTATACTACAAAGCCACAGTTAAAAAAATATGGCATAGTACTGTCATAAAAATGGAAATATAGATTAATGAAACAGGAGTAAAGCTCCATACTTTAGGTCAAATACTTGGTTTTTGACAAAAAAAATGCCAATAATGTAAACTGGAGAAAAGACAAAATCTTCAACAAATGCTGCTGGACAAATTAAATAATCATATGTATAAAAATGAAGGTAGATTCACTTTTCTCACTATACACAAAAATCAATTCCAAATAGATTTAAGACTTCAATATAAGACCTGAAACTCTTCAATTACTAGCAGAAAAAAAAAAATGCAGGAATGCTCAATGATATAGGAGTGGGGAAGGACTTCTTGAACAGTAGCCAAGTAGCCCAGGAAATTATACAATCTCTCAATCAATGGGATCCCATGAAGCTGAAAAGCTTTTGTACAGATGAACATACCATAAGTAGAGCCATTACACTACCTACAGAACAGGAGAGAATTTTAGCCAGCTATACAGCTGACAGAGCCCTAATATCTAGAATCTACAAAGAACTCAAAAAGCTAGACAGTAAAAAAATCAAACAAAACACTCAAAAAATAGGGTAGAAAATTGAATAGGGAATTCTCAGAGGAAGAAATACAAATGGCTAACACACAGCTAAGAAAATGTTCAACATCCCTAGCCATCAGAGACCTGCACATTTAAAAAACTATGAGATTCCAACTTAGTCCAGTAAGGATGACAATTATTAAAAAAATATAACAAAAACAAATGTTGATACAGATGTGTGGAATGAGAAACCCACATTCACTCTTGGAGGGAATGAAAATTTGTACAACCACTATGGAAGTAAATATGAAGATTTCTGGAAAAGATGAATATAGAACTACCAACAGACCGAGGTATTCTTTTACTGGGCACTTGCCCTAATTGCTCCACAATTCACTACAGAGATACTTTCTCAACCATGTTTGTAGCTATTCAATTCATAATAGTTAAGAACTGGAATCAACCCAGGTGCCCATCACTGGATCATGCATTTATGGTACATATAAAAATGGAATTCTACTCAGCAGTAAGAAAATATGATAAAACAAAGTTTGTATATGAATGCATGGACTTAGAAGAGATCATACTTAGTGAAAACACAATCACAGAAAAACAAATGACACATCTTCTCACTCATCTGTGGTTACTAATCTGGATGAGCTTGAGTTGCTGGCATACTGGATCAATTACTTGAGACCCAGAAAATGGGGTCTAGAAAGGACTACATGAGCTACTGGGGGAAAGTGGCCAACAATAGTGTGAGCAAACAGGGGTCTAACCTACTCCGAAACAACCAGCCTGACAAGAAATACACACCAGTGCTATTGTGGCACCCAGCCTTGGTGGGTAACAAATACTTCCTGATTGGCTAAGAGATCCAGTCAGTGGAATGGAACCCATATCTGGTATTGGTAACCAGGTCTGAATCCTATGAAGACAAAGATTATGCTTTCTAAAGTCAAGCTTCTACTAGTCTTTGATAAAAGAGGGGATACATCCATCTAATTCTCCCCAAGTTAATAATGTTTATCCAATTTAATTTATGCTGACTTTACTGTCTGTTGTAGAATCTTTTTTAATTCTGTTTTTCTTACTTTTCAGAAGTTAGTGAAACCCAAGGAGATAAACCACCCCTCAATCTCAGTCAAGGTTCAAAGGAAAATACATATGAAGTGAAGTGAGGAACTGAGCAAGAGGGCTGCATCCATGGTGAGCCTGACAAGCAGTGCCATGGTGAAGAAGACAGACAATGAGGATACTCAATACTTACCAAAGCAGAAATCTAGAGGCTCTTAAGATCTCATCACTGAGGTAGACATAAACATATGCCCCAAGGCTCAGGGAACTTTCCGGAAGGGGGGATGGATAGATTATAAGGGTCACTGGTTAGAATGTCATGCCCAGAGGCACTTCCTACCCCCAATAACTGACTACTGCTCCCACAGTGCATAATCTACAGCCCAGTAGGAAATACCAGCTAAGGTGTTTGTCTGCAAAGCCTAAGGACACCATAGTCCAGTACCCACTTAAGATCAGATGCACAAGGAACACTCAGGAGATGTAGATTGTTGCTAAAAAATTTTCAGTGCCAGGGATGGGATACCTTCCAGTGGGCTGTTGGCCAGGGAGGTCCCTGATGCCCCCAAAACATTATAGGCCATTGCCAAGGCCCTTGGTTTCCCACCAGGAATAGATGGTAAGACCCTATTGCTGAAGACTCCACATACTTGAGCTACAAGACCACTGAGAAATCTTGCTGGATCTGAGCTGATAACCTCCTCCATGTACACCAGCTGACAGAAAGCTGGAAGAAGCCATTCTGCATACAGTTCAATGGGAGAAAGAGAAATCAACAGTGAAGATACTCAACAGTGGACACTGCAAGCCTTGTATTTGGCCAGCCAGGCCAAATGAGCCAAAGGATGCAATAGTGCCATGTCTGTTATGGGGGAAACCAACTGCCCTCTAATTGGACTGGAGACCCACTCCATGGGAGGGAATACACCTCTGATACTGAAAACTTAAAACAGGGTAGTCACGAGCCCTAGGGGTGTAACGTCTGCTGTTGTCTGGCTAAATGTATATACTATGCTTATAAAACTGCCCAGTAAGCACTTCTGTTAATGTTCACACCCTTATATTAACGCTACTCTCACTTTTGGTAGAGAATCTTCTCTTTTCAGATGGCAGTGACCTTGGGACGACTCAGAAGGTATCATGGTGATGGAAAGATATGACCGCAGTTCTCAGTACTGCAATATCTCTATCACACCTTCCAAGACTCAGGGTCTAATGAGGAAGAGGTGGCGGAAAGAATGTAAGAGCCAAAAAAAGGGCAGGACTCCATACAAGATGCTCCATCCAGACACAAAATGGCCTGGATATCCGTGGCCTCAGAGTGCCTGATACTACCTGCATAAGACCATCATAAGAGGAGGAAAAGATCGTGACATCAAAAGAGAGACTGATTGAGTTGGGGAGGGGGTATGATGGAGAATGGAGTTTCAAAGGGGTAAGTGGGGGAGGGAGGGTATTACCATGGGGTATTTTTTATAATCATGGAAGTTGTTAATAAATAAATAAATAAAATAGAAAAAATAGATGTGTGGAATATATCATTAATACAATAAAATATTTTTGGTTTGTAGTTTGTTTACTTGCCAATCAAAAGTACCAGCACATGCATACATGTAAATTATAATTATTTACATGTATAGAAAAATTATGTTTTGCCTCTGTCTTTCTCACTTTTCTATTATCTCTTTTCCATTAATTCTGGTGGAAAGTTTATTCCAAATTTTATTGCTCTTTCTACAAGTGATATGCTACATCTCACCCTTCTTACTAGAAATAATCATCTTGTACCTATATAAAAATATTGAACTCATTAACTTTGTGTCTTGTCTGACATTACCAAAAATCAAGAGACATAAAGCCTGATATAAGTTCAGGGCAAAGAAGATACGACTGTGGTCTGATGTGGATGAATGATTACGGACATGGAATCTTGGTGGCTGACGCATGGTAGTAATCACCTTTAACACAATACTGAAACCCCACCAGACAAGTGAGGTCTGTGCTATACATCAAATGCAGGGTACAATAAGACATAATGTTCTCATGTACTGGAAATGGTATGAGGCAGTTGCTAATGAAGTAAAGCTGGTATATAGAGATAACTGAAGCAATATAAGGTCTATTTTACTATCAACTTTTATACTTGCTTGCCTTTTATGTGATTCAGTGATATAATCAATAAGATATCTTGTGGTATTATATACATTCTGATATAACAAACATTGAAAATGTGACTGGTAATAACTATAAAATTTTCCATATTGTTACCATCTAAGTTGAGTTTGGGTATATGATGGTGCTTTTGGAGATAAGTAACTGGAAATGTTGTAATTGCATATTGTAATCTTTTAGGGTACTTCTCATATATTATACACAAAGAAATACCAGTTAAATATGAAAGGGCTCCTTTTTTATTATCTTGGAGGGGGACATCAGCTAAAATTAGACATCACTCAATGCATTTTAGTGATGACAGACAGGAAAAATCACTTCCTTCCCTTATGTCTGGTTTTTGGAAGTCACCCAAACTCTATTATCTTCAAAGCCATCAGTCAAAGGTCATATTCTTCTTATAATTCCATATTCTCTCTCTCTCTCTCTTTCTCTCTCTCCCTCTCTTCTAACTCTTTCTTTCCTTCATTCACAGATAAAATCCTCCTGAATACCCTGGAACCAACTGGATAATCTGGATTCTTTGCTCCATGTCAAAGCAAGTCGTCTTATCATCCTAAGTACATCTGCAAACTGAATTCTCTTTTGCTGTGTAACCTGCCATACTCACAGCTAGGAAGACTGTGTGTGAGCCTATTTATGAAAATGTCTTCTCACAAACTGCATCTTAGAGTATTTTCAATCATATACCATACAATCATATATGGAAGGAATAATTTATCCTCAGGTCATTCAAAGAGTATAAAAGATTAGATGATGAAAGAGAGGGAGCCGTCAGGTGATGGCAAATGATCTAGGTAATCACTTCACAGTGTGCTGAAGATGTAGAATCTCAGGACCCCTCAAACGTTCTGAAAAAGCCTCTTCATATTAATAATACATCAAGACAATCAGTGGCTTGTTAACAGAGAAAAACCCTGCCAGGGTAGCAGTATTTCTCTCTATACTATGCTATTTAAAATCACAAACTCCAGATTAAAAATTACTGAGTTTTGTATTATATAGTGGAAATAGTTGAAAGATTTCTTTGTTTACCTAAAATTGTCACCTCGTTATAAAATATGTTTAAATTATTTACATATAAGATCAAGGTAATAAATATAACAATTCATTTAAAAACTATAAAACACAATGTGGTTTTTTTTAATTAACTTTTGTCCAATAAAGAAAGCATAAAATGTCTGAAAATAAAATATTCCAGAAAATTAGACACTTATATTTCAGTTTAGACTGTCTGCTAGATGATTAGAAAAATAAATATCCAATCTAAGACTATGTGTTCTTAAGTGTTAATTAAAATGGAATTACCAAAGCCGGGCGTGGTGGTGCACGCATTTAATCTCAGCACTCGGGAGGCAGAGGTAGGAGGATCGCCGTGAGTTTGAGGCCACCCTGAGACTCCATAGTGAATTCCAGGTCAGCCTGGGCTAGAGTGATACCCTGCCTCGAAAAACCAAAAAAAAAAATAAATAAATAAATAATAATAATAATTAATAAATAAATAAATAAATAAAAAATAAATAAAATGAAATGGAATTACCAGTGCTAAAAGAAATATATTGGGGCTAGGAAGATGGCTTAGTGATTAAGTCACTTGCCTGTGAAGCTTAAGGACTGAGGTTCAATTCTTCAGTACCCATGTAAGCCAGATGCACAAGGTGGTTCATGGGTCTGGAGTTTGTTTATAGTGGCTGGAGGCCCTGTTATGCCTATTCCTTCTCTCTCTCTCTCTCTCTCTCTCTCTCTCTCTCTTTCTCTCTCTACCTCTTTCTCTCTCAAATAAATAAAAAATTTTAAATGTTAAAAAATATAAAAGGAATATTTTGTAGGGTTACTTAAAAATTAGTTAAAACTGAATGTGATAGTATACATATGTAATATTAGGAGGTTAAGGGGAGAGGATTGTGAGTTTAAGGGCACTCACATGGTAAGACACTGTTTCAACACACACACACACACACACACACACACACACACACACACACACAAAGTAATAAATAAACAACAACAACAACAAAAAATTCTGTAAAAGTGGCCAGGGGTGGTAGCCCAGACCTTTAATTCCAGCACAAGGAAGGCTAAGGTAGGAGGTTCTCTCTGAGAATTCTAGACCAGCCTGAGACTACCTAGTGATTTTTCAGGTCAGCCTGGGCTAGAGCAAGATCTTACCTCAAAATAAATAAATAAATAAAACTTCTGAGAGATAGGACAATGGCTAAGGCACTTGCTCATAAAGACTAATGACCTGAGTTCCATTCCCCAGTACCCATACAATGCCAGACACAAAAAGTGGAGAGTTTCATTTGCAGTGGCTCGTGGCCCTGGTGCCCATTTTCTCTCTGTCTCTCTATCTCTCTCTGTCTCTCTCTCTCTCTCTGCCTTTCTCTCTTCCTCCTTCTCTTTCCCCCATCTCTTTCTCTTTGCCAGGCATGTTAGTGCACCCCTTTAATCCCAGCACTGGGGAGGATCACTGTGAATTTGAGGCCAGCCTGATAGTACATAGTCAATTCCAGATCAGCCTGCTCTAGAGTGATACCCTACCTTGACAAAAATAAAACAAACACAAATAAATAAAAGTAAACAAACTTAAATACTTAGTGCATACTAAAAAGATATTTTTAAGTATATATGACCCATTACTGTCACCATCTATCCAAACCTGTAGGTTTTAATCTGCTTTTTATCAGATGGAAATTGACTTGCTCTGAACATAGGTCTAATGATATCTTAGCATAGATTAAGAAAACCACAACCATTTAGTCCCAGCCATGTCTGTATTCTCTTTGAAGCTCACAGGACATAGCACAGCAAAATAAATAAATAAATAAATAAATAAATAAATAAAAAAGCTATCAAAAGCCAATTTGGGGAACTTTCACAGAATAGAGTCCAGACAGCAAACTCATCATTTTCTAAATCCTCAGTGGATAGAACAACTCACAGCAGATAAAGATGTAAACAATTTATGTATTTTCACACATGAGAAGAGGTGACCTTCATAACTTACTTGCAACTTCATTTCTTATTACTTATGAGTCATTCAATAAATGATAGAAATAAATTACATTGTTCCTCTGCCCTTTGTTATATATCTTCATTGCAAAAGGATATTTTTCACTGTCCTGACATATTTGCAACAATAATGTGTTTTCAGGCTATAAATATTGATAGAGCAAAGATGTGTGTGTTTGCACTTTGAATATTTGCTAACGTTCACAAACACCTATAGAATGAACATTAGCAGTTCTATGAAGAGTTGCTTATCTCTCAAAGGACAATCTTCCTGCAGGGGTTTAAAAATACCTTTAACTAAACAAGTTATTTCCATTAACAATTATTTAATATGGCAAGATCTTTAACTAAGGTTAAACTTTAACATGAATATTATCATGATAGAGAAACTTATTGACATGTCATATTAGGTAATTCTCTTGAGAGAGGAAAATATTTTTAAATTTAATCAAGAATTATATAAAGGCTATTTTGTTTTAAATGAGTTTTTCTATTTGTCTTCAAAACACTGAAAATGTGGTTCTATTGTAAGACTATGGAAGGACATGGTCAAGTGGTATGTGCAAACCACATGTAGATTAGGTGGGGGAAAGGGACTTAAAGAATAATAGGAGGGGCATCTTTCACATTGAATTTCATATTGAACTATGTTAATCAGCTTCCTAGTACTACTAATGAAATACCAATGCAAATGAACTCATGAAGCGAGAAATGCTATTTTGAGTTGTAGTCTGGAGAATCCAAGCCCATAAACAATTGACTTTTCTGTTTTTGTGTGGCAAGGTTGTATGTCATGGTGAAGTTCACAGCTTGACAAATTGCTCATCTAATTGTCAAGAAATAGAGAATAATCCTGGTGCGAATACAATATCCCATCCAAGGGTGCAACCACAAAGTCCAAGGATCTTTGAATAAGTGCCATCTTCGCAATGTTCTACAGCCTCCCAATAGCACCCCAAGGACACCAGCTCTTTCAAATATGGACTGTTCCAGACATTCAGTGTCCATACTATAGTAACAACATTCCTATTTTCTTATATGTTTCTTAAACATAATTTTGTAAAATTCTAATTTAAATGGTCCAAGAGGGATCTGGGGAGATAACTCAGCAGTTAAAACCATTTGTTTACAGAGCCTGCTGACTCAGGTTAATTACCCAGTACCTACAGCACCCACCTACTGATGCACAGAGTGGCACATGGGTGTGGAATTCATTTGCCATGGGAAGAGGCCTTGGTGCACCCATTCTCTTCTCCTTCCTGTCTTTCTCTCACACAAAGAAATAAAAAATAAATGACTGAATTAACAAATGGCCCACATTTGGAGCTGATTTAAAACTATCATACTTTTCCTGACTCAATGAACTTATCTACAAAAGTATCAATCCATGAATATCCCTAACATGGAGAAATAATGATGCATATTTCATATGGTGGCTACAGGAACTAGGAAATATGGTGTGTTTATGCCAAAAGCAATGTTTGTTACACAGTAAGCATCTCCCTCCCATGTTTACCTTCTCTACCATGCTGAAGTCCTACTAACTTGTGTGCACCTCCCAAAGCATGCCCTAAGGGTACCCATGCCTATGTACATCCCTGAATTTTATTGTCACATTTCCCATTCATTTTATGTTCATTGCTGGAATGTTTTCTGCTCCTCACTATTCCCATTCTACTCCCAAGAGCACATAGACTTGAACATTTCTATCATCTTGTAAGACTCATCTCAATCGTTCAGGAATATACCAATCACCAGATTCCTGTTGGATTAAGTAATACCAAAGAAAAGCACAGAAAAGAAACTAGCACCAGAGAAAAATGAATTCAGGAGACACCAAAGCCTTCTTCTTGATTCCCCCAGCCCTATTACAAAGATAATTTTCACTGTATCTGCACACACTGGGATCACTGTCTCTGAGTCAGGAATCCAAAAGTTCAGAGTTCCTCAGAAACAAGATCAGAACCACATCATTGTAAGGACACATGACAAATGCTATTTCAGATTCTGCTTTAAGCAATGAAGAAAACAGTCTATAAGTAATTAAGCAGAGTTCATGTCAACTTATCAACACTGACATTGAAGTATTGAAGTTGCTCTGGGTCAGTAGCCAAAAAAGTCAAAGGATATAGAAATCATTAAACCTTGCCATGCAAAGGAAGACACATGCAAAAGAACAATGATCACAAGATAAAATTACAAAAAAGAAAAAGTAAATTAGGGGAAAATCTTATGAGTAAACTACACACTTACACTAGTTACTTTTTTCTTCTCTCTGACCAAGTAAGTACCTGACTACAACCACTTGAGAGGAAGGCTTTAATCTGTTTCATGGTTCAGAGGGATTTCATTTCATTAAAATGTGAAGGCATGATAGAGTGAGACCCTCCCCCCTGGAGGTAGCATCTTCACATTCATAATGGCTATGAAATAAAAATTGAAATCTGAATGGCAATGGATACTTCTCAAGCCTCCCTCCACACTCAGTCACCTACTTCCACCAGTCAGGCCTCAAATAAAGTCTGCACAGGCCACAAAATAGCCCCTAATCTGATGATCAGTTGTGGTAAACATGAACAGGTGAGGACCATTTCACATTCAAATTGTAACAACACTCTTCTGTAATATCACTTAGTTTCATGTGGAAGTAAATGCATGCTGGGCCAGTGGCCAGTGAGGAGAGATCCTATTTCTATGTTCTCTATCTGGAAGTGGGGAGTATGGAGATTTTAGCAATAGTCAAGGAGACTATAATTTGTTTGGTGAAACATTCCTAGCTCAAAGAGGAGCAACTAACTCTGCTTCCTAAAGCTAACTCTAACCTGCTGTCTCTCTTATGCTGGTGAAAAGAAGAAATGAGTTTCCAGAATCTTCCTGAGCTGTCTCTCTTCATGTACGCATGTTTGTTTGTTTTTTTTTTTTTTTTCTTGAGTCAGGGCATTATTTGTCAACAACAACAGGTTTTTCACATTTTCACATATTAGTTTAGTTAAAGTTGAATATAAATGTTAAAAGTTTTTAGCTTCTTGGCTAAATAGTGACATGACTATTTTACTTGACTGCTTTCATCAGCTGTCCATTGAAAATAGAAACATGGAATGTCACTGTTTCCATTTGCATATTTTTATCATTTTGACACTTGTTCCTTTATTATATTAGTGTATTTCAATGCTTGCAACTGTGCCATCCTTAAATATTTTGTTCCTCCAGTGTCATCACACTTCAAAATCATTGCAATCTTGCTGAATCAAATGACCTTTCCTTATTACAGAGAATATCAAATGCAGATTGTTAAACTGACAATATAGTTTCCATATCATAGTTTACAATGGAATATATTTAAGCTCTAGCTCTCAAAAACTAAAAGGTTCTGTTTTGCTTGCAGCCATTTGCATATGATTAATATAGTCTTTGTAAAATCCATTGCTATGATGATAGAAGTGTTGGGCTTGAAAAAGAAACCTTTAAAATCCTAGCACAGTATGTCATATATTTGCAAGTCTTTGATAAAGTTGCCAACTTATCTTTTTAACCTTTTAATCATCCCCAGGTAGAGACAAGTATACCTTTTATTTTGAACTCTATGGTAGCTGTCCTAAACAACAGATTTTTATAATGAATTGCATTGATTTCTTTTGATGTGACTTGCAATTGTGCATTTCAGTTTCAGAAACTGTTCTGTCATGTCATATTTGTACCTTTGACAAACTGACCCACTTTTTGAAATACTTTCAAATCTATGGTTGAGTTAATGACCTAAATCCCCATCTTGATGGGTTCATTGCCTTTGACATCTTTCTCATAGAAGCACAGAGCTAGTGAAGGCAGGACATTATTCACAACTGCTTACCCATACCAGGAGCTTAATTGAAGCATGGTTGGCAAATGACAGTAAGAAATCAACTGAATAACTCAGTTTTCTTATCAAGAATCACAAAACTTTAACTGGAAAGTTTATTTCAAACTCTAACTTAGCATACCCATCTCACTTAAAAGCCAATTATTTACAAATTAAAATGTAAATCAAAACACTTTAACTATGTTTAAATTGTAGGAGATCTGGGCATGTGTGCAGTGCTCCCAATTTTATCAGCATAATGTCATAAAGATCTTTAGCATACAGAATTACAATGAATGTGGTGGCTCAGGGATTAAAATCTCCTTAAATACTCATTCACATGACAGACTGGAGCAATTAGTGTATAGTAACAATGGTGCAGGGATAACAAGAGTGTCTCATACATTTCCACTGAGAGTCATCTTCCATTATAATCATCCTAATGAAAAAATCACAATGGTTGAAGTGAAATGCTATTGGTACAATGTTTAAAAAAAGAACAAAAAAAAGAACACTAAAACACATCATTAAAGTCACATTAAGGAACTGATTGAAATTGATCAGAAAGGTAATAATCATGGCATTGTCATTATCACCTCTTTCTTGTAGCGTTGAGACCAGGTGTTAGAGAAATCTCCTGTCAGTAGGCACTTACATTATTATACCCTTGCTGAGTTGTGTGTGTAGAGAAAAAAAATAACAGATCTGATTACTCCAAGAGTTCCTGCTTGTCAGCTCAGGTTTAGTCTCCAGGTATATCTTCCATTCATGTTTGGAAAGTGACATAAAGGAGTCAAATTAAGTAATCATTTTATTACTGACTATAACAAATTTGAAATATTCACTTAGAAACTGTGCATGTTTCATCTACTGAAACATATTTCAAGGGATTTCTTGTTCTTTTACATAGATATTTTTCTTCTCATAATAACAATATAAGTACATCTATGTTAAAACAGAAGATAACAAGGTAGGAGGACATATTTAGCCAAGCTTGATGTTCAGACAGAGTGTACATCAATATACAGGAAAGAGCTTGGCTTGTTGTAACATCAACTTGCAATGCTCACAGATGGAAGAGCAATGTGTGCATAGACTTGGGATTAGCAAGTTCAAGCCAAGAAAGGCTGGTGACATTGTAGTGAGGGCAGGTGTTGACAGCTAAATTCCCTAAGCATTGCTTTCCCATGATCCTTGAATAACAGGACTGAGATTGAACTGCTATACTTGGCAGATAACAAATCAAATCCAGCTTATCTGCAAGTAAAATACTCTTATTGAATTAGCCAATCTGATGATATTCTTTCCAGGTTTATAGCATCCTTAAAGCCTAGTATTGATTGTCAGCATGTAAAAGTAACAAATCTATTGGGGTTCTAAATTCAGGAAGAAAGAATGGTGGGGATAATTCATGCCAAGTTAATAAGCCATAGAACATTTATCATAAACGCAGTGCAGGTTCTCTCCGTGAATTCTGATTGCTGAACCAAATATTTGAAATATGCGACCATTCTGCCAAGCATGCTCTGAGTGTAAGCAGAGGAGCCTGGTACTTGATATTCAGCTTCTCCTGTTTCCTTAGGAATTGGGCAACCATCAGGACATTCATATGTCCCTAAAATTCTTTAGTAAAAATAGCAGGAGAACAAAGTAAAGATGTTGATGAAAGTTTCTCTTGTTATTATCTCCCTGACTTCTTCATTTATTAGTACAGAATTTCCTTTTGTATAAAACTTCAATTCCATCTCCATTTGACACAATTGAGTGGGATATAACCTTGGAATGAGAGAACAATGTCAGCATATATCAGACAAGCAAGAGAATTCATGTTATAGAAAATTGGAAAATGCTTGCATATAAAATCAAGGTCCTTAATGTGAATCCAGTGAAAGGTTCAGAAATCAAAACACTTGTCTGTCGTTCAAAAAGATATCATTCCTCTTGATGCCCTGGTGTTTGGCTGCTTATTTATAACAGTATTATTGAACTCACTCAGACTATTGCTATAATGACAACCACTAATATGATTACTGGGTTGAATCACTCAGTGTTTTTGAGAATGCGTCTTTCAAACCTTTGATTCTAGCCTTGTCATTTGTTAATGCATCAGTGTCCTAGAAATTCCACCTTGATGTCCTACAAACTCAGTGGCTGAAAACAAGACCGATTTATTGGCTTATAGTAACTGAAGTTTGTAAGTCTGAAATCAAAGCACTGGAATTGGCACAGACTCCATGTGAAGTTTCTCAGGTAATATATTTCCATTCCCCTATCCTATATCTGATTGCAAGTATGCCTTGACAGAACCAGCACTCCCAATAACTGTTTCTGTCTTTACATGGTTTCAGCCCTCTACATCCTTGTGTGCACCCAGTGTTCTCCCCCATTTCATCATTCCTGGTATATAAGGAAAATAACCACATTGGACTAGAGTCTGCCCTGAAGATCACATCTTGTATCTTAATTTGCTGTCATTTGTACAGACTTTATTTATAAAAATGTTGTCTTCACATGTACTGAGGCTAGGTCTTCCACAAATCTTTTAGGAGACACAATTCAAACTATCACAGTGAAGACATGCTCTCATTTTTGCCCAGTTAATTCAATTGCCTTTTCAAGGTAATAAATAAACTGTGGAGGAAGTCTTATAACTTTATTAAAGGTATAGTTCTATTCATGCACTAACAGCAAAGAGCATTTTAAATTGAATACTTTCAATAATAAGATAGTATGGCTTGTTTATAACAGATGTTTAAAGATTCCAACTACTTGTCACTAGATGAAAATTTCTCTGTTCCCTTAGAATTAGAGTTTTACTTGTTTATAAATATTTCCTATGTACCTATGTAATAAAATAATATCTTTCAATTGATTTCAGTTGCTATTATGAACTATTTCAGCCTATAGGTATAAACTTGAAGTCTCATTCCAATAACATCTTTTTGCACATGTATGTGTTTGTGTATGTTGTGTAATTAAATGTGTTCATGACTGTTCATATGATTTGCTAAAAATTCAAGACCAGCCACTCACCACTCTTCATTTCCTCTGCGATACACATCACATAAATAAGCAAAACAGAGAGTAAGAGTATTCTAGAACAGTGACCTTTGACTACATTGTTAAGTAGCATGCTTCTATAAGGAAATATAGATTCTCTTTTGGTTTTCCTTCAGGTATTTTTTATATAATTTATATAATATTTTCTATGCTATGATATCTGCATTAAAGATTGTCAAGGTCTAAACAAAAATCTAAATAAGAATGTTAATAACAGCTTTACTTTTATTTCATTTAAACTGATAGATATCTGAATGAATTTCAGCTAATACACATATGAGTATATCATCACATATTTATAAAGTACAATTCTCCTCAGCATAAAAGAAATAAACTACTCATAAAACCACATGAGTGAATCCTAAAAACATTGTGCCACGTACAGAAAAATATCAGAAACAAGGCTACACTTTGTACAGATGTATTTATTTGACTACCCTTTGATATGGAAAACTATGGAGACAGAAACTGGTGCCTGTCTGAGTGGTGAAGAGGATTGTAAAGGAGAAGGGCTATAAAGGGGTATACAGAAACTCCAGATGGGAGGGGCATGCAATTGATCCAAATTTTAATTCAATGGTTTTGAGCTGTTATGCTTTTGACAAAACACTGAATAGTACTTATTAAAAATGAGTTTAATTACACACACATTAGACTTGAAACTTACCTTTTATAATTGGAAAAGAGAGGTCTGGAGAGACGGCTTATAGACTAAGGTGCTTGCCTACAAAGCCAAAGGACCCAGATTCAATTCCTCAGGACCCACGTAAGCAGATGCGCAAGGTATTTCATGCATCTGGAGTTCATTTGCAGTGGCTGGAGTTCTTGGTATGCTTATTCTTTCTCTCTCTCTCTCTGTCTCCCTCTTTCTCTATCTCTCTCTCTCTTATTTTTTTCTACCATAATATGTATCTTCAAGATTTGTGTTTGTATTTGGTCATTTGAATAAGTAAAGTATTGAGTCAAATCATCTTTTTTAAAAATTTTTATTTATTTATATATTTGAGAGTGACAGACAGAGAGAGAAAGAGGGAGGGAGAGAGAGAGAATGGGCGTGCCAGGGCTTCCAGCCACTGCAAACGAACTCCAGATGCATGTGACCCCTTGTGCATCTGGCTAACGTGGGTCCTGGGGAATCGAGCCTTGAACCATGGTCCTTAGGCTTCAAAGGCAAGCGCTTAACCGCTAATCTATCTCTCCAGCCCGAGTCAAATCATCTTTAATAGCTGTTTAAACTAAAATAATTTCATGTTTGGTCTGGTTAAATAAACATATATGTTTTTGAACCTAGTAGTTAAATAGTAAGCTAATAATTCACAGATTTTAAAATTTGATGGCCGTATGTGTCTATTGAATATATCACTGTAGTTTAAATAATTTGCAAAGCAAATGTCAATTCAGAAAAATATTGACAGCTTGTAGGGACCTATCCTTTTTTCCCCATCACTTCTATCATCTATTGGAAAATTGGAAAAGCTTGTTAAAATGTTTATTTTCTGGTTTATACTGTAACCACTTTTGTCATTGAACTACTTAGCACTTTCCCTTTTGATTAAACTTGCCATGGTTTTCTTTATTTTTACTTCTTTGTTCTTCTGACTTCTTTCATCTTTTCTCTCTATATCTTATCCATTCCCAAAAGCCTTTTGGTATCTGTGCTTTGTGTTTTTTAGCACTGAGATAACCTTAGGGTATAAATTCTTTCATTTCTATACTTTGCATATTTTTATAGACTATTCAAAATTTTCTTGAGATTTTAACACTTGAGTGAACCTTGAGAAGTCAACTCATCTATTTTCATGTTCATCTTTGGGCTATTATAACAATATATCTCTGACTGCCAGCCTTCTACAGTTTGTAAAACTTTCTGTAAGCAGTGTCCAACAGGCTCAACAACCTACTTAGGGAAATCATTCCATGATATTGCCAACCCCTTCAAATACTAAATTCTGGTATTTATACCATAGGTTGTTAAATTATATGTTGGTCCCATGGTGTTACATGTAAGTTAATAAATCTTGATTTCTGATTTCTTCAACCTCTTGGTATACCTTAAAAAAAATCCTCAGTATCAAATGAACTGGTAGATGAAGGCTGAGCCCAGGTTAGATATAGAATTTAAAGACCAAGGTTCCATAAATTGCCATAGTTTTCCTTCTGGGTAAATAGTAACCACAGAGGAAGATAAAGAAAAATTTAACAATAACAAGAAAGTCTCATGTTCTAACCTTCTAACCTTGGGACTGTGAATTAGGTACATATTTCACATAATATTATCTTAAAAGTGTAATGATCTTCCAAATTTAGAATGCACTTACACACATCCAGAAATAAGTAAAACAACATAGAAGAAAGCAACAATGGCACATATATATCACCCACATGTCAATGATATTCAAGGCTGTATTACTAAGAAACAGCAGACTAGGAAAAAACTAGAATTTCATATGTCTATGCATTTATGTCTTTTATGCAGAACTCAGCTTACTCCAAAGGAAGGAAAGAGATACACAGAAGTAAAATGTTATTCGAAAAATTGTAAGAATAGTACTCCAGCCATGATTGTTCCACAGACAGTTGTGTGGGAAACAAAGAATAGAATATCTTTATCCTTCCCCATACCTCATTTCTGAGTATTCATGTGAAATAGGCATATTAAAATTACATGTATTAATTTGAGAAAATCTTGTTACAGAAGTTTTGTGTAGTGATTGGGCCTTATTAAAGTTTTCTTACATATATGGTTCAAGCAAAAAACTCTTGTTTTCAGTGATTACTAGTTCAATAAAGTACTTCTTCAAGATCATATGAAAAGGAGAATGTGATCCACCTTTCTACTTCAAGATTTGCAACAAAATGAAGAAAGCTTCACTTTCAATTCATTTTCCTTTTCAAAGTGTTCACATCTGAAATAGACGCAGATTCTGGAAAAAGCACTATTAATTGTTTTGTATGGCAATGAAATGAATTAAGGCTCCAAAGGAAAAAAAAAAGTTTCAAGAAAATCATCTAAAAATAATAATGTCCAGAAAACAATAATGAAAATACAGAGGAGTTTGGCACAAAGATATTTCAGTTTTTCTCAACAATATTCAGAGCTACTGACTGTCACAATTCTCTTAGGGAGGAGATTGTGGGTACAGAGGCTGCAGCCAGCCCAGCAGAATAATGTCCTTGATGGGAAAGAGAAGTCCAGACTAGGCCTACAAATGCGGCCAGAGGCCATGCCTCCTCCTTATTACCACTTCAATAGCCAACTCAGCAGGAATTAACATTCAGTTTGAACTGAGTCTTTTCCCCCTTGGCCATAATACCCCTACTTTTCTCTTTGGATTCCTGACTTCCTAGCTATAAATTTCATTACATGAAAAGGACCTCAGAAGCAATACTCCTGATGGCCTAACAGCTTCTCTATCTTATAGTGAGTCAATAGGGCATGCTGCTTTGGGGCCAACTCCAATGTAATATATAAAAATGTACATTTATGTAACCCTATTGGATGTGATGGGTCCGAACAGACTTTCTTGCAACTAAATCCCTTATTTCTTCCCAAGAAAACTCACACATTGAAACGTGACAGAAATTGGCTAGGCAGTTTAGGAGAGATGGACCCTGAAGTGAATAGCTTTATCTTGGGTAAGTGCAGGAATTATCCTTGGGCCTGTAGGAATGGTATAGATCATTACACTTTACTGCTGGTCAGGACACTCAGAAGGATCTGACCCTCCTTGATCTCTGCCCCACCTCCCTAGGGAAACATTCCATTCCTTCAAAGAGAATTCCAAAACTTCTGACCCTAGACTCTTGGCATCAGAAGTAAAATGGCTAAACAAGCCATGAGTCCATGGGGCCCATGAAAAAATTAAAAAATAAACAGACCTGTGTTCCAAGGTGGACTTCTCAAAACCCCTCTTCTGGGCAAGAGCTCACTTTTTTACTTTCTCATGTTCTAGGCATAAGCCCCTCTTCTCATCTTCCTCCTAAAGTTTTAAGCTAAGCTATAATAAAACCTTTCTGAACCTCCTCTGATCCATGTATCTTGTTCTTTGAATTCATAGGACAAGGATCTGGGAACATCCCAAATTATCAGTGTTATATTCCACATGAAAGAATTACAGACTAACACATTTTTATAGCCAATTGAGAGTACTTTTTATTAAGCTGGTGACTGAGAAGGGCTCATGCCAGAAAATACTCTTGGTGTAGAAGCTCAGGAGTGCAGCATTTTTAAAGGCAAAATACCATGAAAATTACAAGGACATCAGTGCCAGACATAGGTCAGGGTATCTATGGAATTGCAGGCCTTCTACTTCCTATCCTGGAGTTATTTTCAGTTTAAACACCTGGGTCATGCTCAGGGTCAGAGGAAGCCCTGCGAGTGTTTACAATGCAGACATGGACAAACCTAGGAATTGTGGAGTTTACAACTGAAAGGTACCCTAGCAGGTGCCAAAGTGTTAGTTTAGCTATTTTATTCCCCCAGTACATGGGGTCAGGACCTAGTTAGCGTTAACATCCCAGGACAGGATAGCAGTTGCTATATCCCAGAACAGAATAGCATCTGTTACATCCAAGGATAGGATAGCAGCTATTCTATCCCAGGACAGGATGGCCATATCTTAGCTGTTACATCCCCCCATTTCTTGTAGGAGTCTTCAGATCTTTGACTCTGGATAAGAAGTACTGATTGACCTCATGCCCCTGGGAAACACAACAGGACAACAGAACCCTTAGGGGGATCTGTGCTATGACCTCCCCCCTAGTTCCCTTTGTCAGTTTGTACAGAGTAAGGAGACGAAACAAACTGAAATAGATGTAACATATCTCTGGATGGAACTCTTAGCAATAGCATAGAGCTAGAAGCAATTTGAGTATGAGAAACCCCTGGGACTCAGCCCAAGCATATGATCCACATTAAGCTTAGAAGCCATCACAAAACTTTGTAGAGAGACTTCCATGTTGGTTCATCTCCTTCCATTCTTTAATCTTTTCCTCAGTGTCAGGTACTAGAGTAGAGGAATTCTCTAGTAGCCCAGACAGCACTGTCTCCCTTTACTCCATTTTCTCTGGCCTTGGGTTTAGTCATTTTTAAGCTTTGCCATCTAGTACCTCATTAGTGAAGAGTGTGTTTAGAGGCAGCTGTGTGTGTGGTGGTGGGGTGGTATTTCTGGCCTTGAAGCTTCTGTTCTGACTCCAGTTGAGCTGTTTTATTTATTTTTATTTTTACAAATTCCAGGGAGAGTTTTGGATTTCTCTCAGGGCTACAGAGCATCTCCCTGACCTTGTCATTTTACAACTTTTTAAGAGTAGGAGACTCTTGCATTTTTCCATATCTATGATCTCAGTTACTTTCAGTGTTCCCTCTGGGGGCCATTCAACTTTAAAACCTGGCCATCCTAATTTGCAGAGGTCTTTAGCTTTGCTGATATCATCTTAGTATTATAATCTGCTGAATATGAAATATGATTTGTTTTTGATCATGCAGTCTAGGACAGTGGGCTTGCTGGAGGACTTCCCCCACAAAGAATTTGCCACTGTGTTGGTGTTGCAGAACAGACACAAAGGCAAAATCTTCCTGAGCACACTCTGCTTGGGACAGAAATCACTCTGCAGCCTTAGGGCTGTGAACCGCATGCATACTTAAGCACACACACTCATATCAAATGCACTTTTCATCAGACTCCAGATAGCCATCTCCCCCTAAGGTGACCTAACTGAGTAGTTACAATGACTGCCATAGATCCTGAGCCAGAGGGGGTGAATCCAGGAGGAATGGCGACAATTTGAGGAGACACCTGACAAAGGACAGAGCAAATAATAGACAAATTCAGAGGGAATAGTTTACTGGAACTGCCAATATAATCCCCAAAAAAGGGATTAGCACCACTCACATAGCATAGGCAACTCATAGAGCATAGGTCCATAGAAATCTCCATGCAAAAAGAGGCAAGTACCTTAGCTCAGTTTCTGTCACTATTAAGTCAAAGTGAGATCAGAGGATAGTCCAGCTCTCCTTTCCCCAAGACAGACATTAAAAAAAAAAGACAGAGTAATACAGACAACATAGAACCCCAAGAACAGATACTGTCCTGAGCAGAACTTGCTTCATCCACTGGGTTGCCTGCCATGGTCCCATGGTGGAAGAGGACTTAGTGTTTATTATCATACATGGATTATGCACTGCCACACTAAGCCATATTAAGTCATATTTACAACTTTTTAACAATAGGATCCAATCAAAGCCCATAACTGTCACCAGATTCCCAGCTCAAGTCATGGGGCCAGCAGTCTAGTCTGCAACCAGAAAACTGGAAAACGAGACTGCCCCCCCCACACACAGTCAAACTCATACATAATAATTCCATGAGAGAAGATACAGTATCTTAGATGCATCTGTCACTCATACAGTAAGTTGGCTAGCCATGCACTGAAACAGAATCAAATCCAGGTCTGTCATGAGAGGCTGAATCAGAAAATCAGGTCCTCTGCTATTGGTATCCCAATATAAGGCTAGAGGACAAAGGAAGGCTCCTTGCCAGGCTTTTCTTCCCCCACCATGAAGAAGGTACCCACGGGGCCTGTCCTTCCTAGCTCATAGGAAGTTTCTCCACAACACCTGTCCTTAACCTGAAGAAGGTTCCCTGAGGGGTCTGTCCTTCCTAGCTCACAGGAAGGTTCCCCACAACACCTGTCCTTAACCTGAAGAAGGTTCCCTGAGGGGTCTGTCCTTCCTAGCTCACAGGAAGGTTCCCCACAAGGCCTGTCCTTATTAACCTGAAACCAGAACTGACATCAGGGTATAGATTTGCCTGCTAGGAGAACATAGGAGAACTCAATCCATTTTTGTGTCTGAGAAAAGAACAGTCATTCCAAACCTCTCCAGATTCAGTGGGAGTCATGGGGCCCTGGAACATCTTCAGGGGGTCACCTCCTCTAAAACTCCCCTTGATTTGGAAAGTGTGGAGTGAAGTTGACTTCCATGGACATAGGAGGATCTCTGTGGAGCCTCCAAATGTTATATTTCACAGGAGAGAATTACATACCACCATGTTTTGTAGCCTACTGAGAGACCTTTTTATTAAACTGGAGACTGAAAGGGCCTCATGCCAGAAAATGTTCTCAGTGAAGAAGGTCAGGGGTACAGTATTTTATAGGCAAAAGATCATAACAATTGCAAGGACATCAGTGCCAGTTGTAAGTCAGGATATATTTGAAATTTCAGGCATTTCCCTCCCTATCCCAGAGTTATCTTGAGTTTAAACACCTGGGTCACACTCAGGGTCATGGGAACCCCTGAGTGTATTATCAATGCAGACATGGTTCTCTATGGAAGTTAGGGAATTTGAAACTGAAAGGCAACCTAGCAGGTGCCAAAGTGTTAGTTTAGCTATTTTATCCCCCCAGGAAATGGAATCAGGTCCTACCTAGCCTTTAAATCCCAGGACAGGATAGCAGTTGTTATATCCCAGGACAGGATGGCCATATCTTAGCTGTCACATTAAGCAGAATGGCATACAAGGAACCCAAAATTACGGTGTCAACACTATATACTTGAATTTCTCTAAAATAATTTAAAATGGCAAGTAGTTAAAAACATTCCATTTCTTTTTTGTTGTTGTTATGAAGTTGAAACTTTGTATGGATACATCATATATTGCTACCATCATTTCCCTCTTCCCTGCCCCCATTCCACTGAGGGACTTCCTCTGTGGGCTTGCTGTTATTCACCATGAAGTTGTAGGTTGTGAGTTGTGAGAACAGCAGTCTGTCTTTGTGGGGAGGGCTATGTGTCTGAATATTCCTTCTTACCCTGTGGCTCTTACATTCATTTTGCCCCCCTCTTCTGCAAACTCTCCTGAGTCTTGGTGGGTATGATTTAATTCTCCTTTAGTGTTGAGTTCTCAGAAGCTTTGGAATTTCTTCTTTGGTGTGTTTTGAGTATCATCAATATCTGTCTGCAACACCCTGACCCAGGATATCAGGCTCACAATGGAAGCAACACCCTTGCTCATTTCACTAGTGCCTCTGTGGTTTTACCTGGGTCCTGGCTGCTATGTGATGGGTTGTTCATCTTTTGTCAGGGATTCAGCTATCTATTATTGTCTTATTGGTAGATTATGCTTGTCGTTGGTTTTCTCTGCCAATGTGCAGTGTCTTCAGCAATAGGGCCTTGCTTTTTATCTCAGGTGGGCAATCAAGTACTCTGACAGAAGCCTGTCTTATTTTGGGGAATTCATAGTTATCTCAGATCAACAGCTCAATGTGGTTTGTAACCACTTTCTGGTATTAGGAGTTGCAAGACAAAGCCAAATGTTTTAAGGTTAGGCTTCATCCCATCCTCTCCAGAGCCCTTCTTACCAGATGATTTCTCCATGCTTCTATTGAGTGTTATATCCTTTAGTCTGCTATCCAGGAGGAAGGTTTCTATGGTACCAATTCATTTGAATGTGGTTTTGTTTATATCGGCCCCTCCCTCCCATTCCCTACCCCCCAAACCCTTCCTTCCCTCTTGTCTGTCCCTCTAGTTGTCTCTCAGGTATGACTGCAAACCACTCTGTTCCAGTTGAGGAACCACATATGAGAGAGTACATGTGGAATTTATTTTTCTGTGCCTGCGTGAGTTCATGTAGCATATGTTCCAAGTGCATCCATTTTACTAAAAATGTCTTTATATCATTTTCCATAGTGCTGAGTAGCATTCCACTGGGTATATGTACCAATATTAATTATCCATTCCTCACAAGGTGGTCATCTGTGTTGATTCCAGATTTTAGCTATTGTGAATTGAGCAGCTATAAACATGGTTGAGCAAATATCTCTGCAGTGAACAGTGGAGCTTTTAAGGTCTTCAATGAGTGTGCCATTTTGGGTTTGAACCTGCTTGGAGCCTGGAGTGGATTGGCATTGTATGAGCATATGCGCAGGTTTTGGAGGTTGCAATTGAGCCAGCAGCTCTGGCCTAGTGGCTGATACTACCTGTGGTTGGAGGCCCAGAATTGCTTCCACCTACTATCAGTGCCTTGCCCGTGGGGCTCAGGAGCGGTATCACTTGCCCCTTTTATCCCACTGTGCCCCAGCTGAGCAGGTTGTAGAAGATGCACTAATACCTTCTGTAGACTAGTTGCCAGATATTCTTGTGCTCCCTGTCTGGGGCACTGGCAGGCGATGCTGGTGGTAGGAAAGTGAACAGAGGGGGCAGGAGTTGGGTTGGCTTTGGGGATACAGGAACCAGGCCTTGAAATTGTCTGAGGTGATAGCTGACTAGTGTGTTTACTATGTGGAAGTGGTCAGTGATATGGCTTGGAATGATCAGAGGAGGAGGAGGTAGAGGCTGGTGTGGTTGGGTCCTTCATGGAAAGTATCTCTGGCAGAGACAGACAGGGGTGTAGAAGAAGCACAGACACTAGGACTTGAAGGAAAGTATAAAGACAAGGTGAGGAAGTGCAGGAACCGGTAGGATAGAGCAAGGACTGGCAGTGCGATGTGCTTTGAAGTGTGGGCACTGACTGCGGCTCTGTGGGGACCTGAAGCATGGGGACCCAGTGTTTGACATATGGGACAGCCAGGGAATTCAGTGCTGGGAACCTAGCAGGCAGCAATGAGTGGGGGGCAGAGGTGCCCAGGCCAGAGGCCCTGGCATGGAAGCAGTTGCTGTGACCTAGCTGTGCCCAGGACATATAGGAGTCATGAGTCAGCAGATTGCTCCCCAAACGAAGTCCTTTAAGACCTACTCCTACTGAAGCCTCCCCAACTCTTGCCTGATTTCACCCCTGTGTTGGACCTTGAGAGGCCCAGATGTGAGGCCTAGTGGAACTTCGTGAGCCTAGCTAATGTTTGGCAACCTGTCTCTGGCCAGCTAGGACTCAGCAAGATGCCTAATGGTTTCTTGCCTGCTACTTCCGCATAGGAGTTGGAATTATCATTTCAATAGTCACAGTATACTATTGGCCCTTACCTCTCCCCCCATCCTAGAATCCCCACCTTCATTCTCAACATTATATAGAAAACCGCCTGTAAAAATAATGGGAGCTCCTGCTTCGACAAGGCTCCTGACTCAGTGTGGTTTTTCTCCGGTAACTAGGAGAGGTTCTGAGGCGACAACACTCATCCTCCTCCTCAACCCCTTGGGAGAAACCAGAGGGCCTGGTCCTTCCTCAGCACTACCTACTGGGGGAAGCCCTGCATCTGGCCCCTACATGGGGCTCCGGGAACCCTGCAGACTAGAGCCCCATGAGAGACATTCGTTGCGGAGGTCAATCAGTGTGTGGGTGAGTGTACCCTCATAAATTTTGAGGCAGTCTTCATATTTAATGCTCTAAACTTTGCTTGTATAACCTGTACATGCTTGTCAACATCTCTTCATTCTCTTTCTCTTCCCTTTCACTTTTGGTTTCCCAGGCAAGCTGCATCTGCAGCTTTTGTATTTCTGAACGGGTCATATGTCCCTAGTGGACACAATGTGTGGCTTTTGACCTTTACGCTTGTGCTTCTCTCTCTCTCTCTCTCTCTCTCTCTCTCTCTCTCTCTTTGCTTGGGCCTGTGAAGGCAGGCCAGCTTTTTCTGCCATTATGGAACTTCCCCTGGATCTGTAAGCTTCAATAAATAACCTTTCCTCCTTAACTGTGTCTGGTCTGGAAGTTCATCTCATTGAACCCGAAGCTGTCTGCTACAGAACTTGGTACCGAGGAGTGGACTGAGATGAACCTGACCATGTGGATGTTGATCTTTTGGAACTTTTGTTTTGGAGGAATAGGCATGGACTTGGTGCTTGCAACTGAAGGTGTCTTCTGGAGTGGTAAGCCAAATTTTATGGACTATTCTGATGAGAATCTGAGAAGGCTAAGTGCAGACAGCATTGAACTTTGAGGCTTGGCTTATGAGTTTTCTAAGGGGAAGGAAAGACTGCAGGGGACTTTGTTAGAACTGGGCTACTGGCATAAGGGATGGCTGTGTCCTGCTGCCCAGGCCCAGAGTGTTTGATCAAGGTTAAATTTGTAATGAACCGATGTGCTTGGCTAGAGATATTGGACTCAGAGATTTAAGATTTTAAGCTGGAAAACCTCATAAAAGTTAAAATTACAGGCACTGAGACTGGTTTTAGGTTACAGAATTTGCTATTGTCAAACACATTAGCAATCTTAAAGGAAGATGGTCCAATTGGGTTACCATGAAAAGGATGCCTGAGGGAAGACTATCATAGAAATGCAAACCATTTTGGATGGTGGTTGAGTTTACATTGTTTTAGTTTCTCCTTGCTATGCCTTATAACAGTTAAAAATGTTTACTCTGTACCTTTATATGTTAGAAGTGTTTAACTTGTTTGATTTTACAGGTCTTAATATCTTAAATTGGTCAAGACTGTGGGGACCTTTGAAGTTGAACTGAGTACAATTTATAATGTGTGATGGTTATAAATCTAATGGGAGCCAGGGGCAGAATGTGGTAGTTTGAATAGATGGCCCCCAATATACTCAGTTATTTATTTGTTTGTAGTTTGCATTCTGCAGCCACCTGGCTAGAGTCAGTGCCATTGTGTGGATCTTAAGGTGTGATGGTGGGTTTCAGATTTCAATGTAAAGATATGCTAAGTGTGGGGCTGGAGAGATGCCTTATCTGTAAAGCCCTTGCCTGTGAAACCTAAGGACCCTGGTTCGAGGCTTGGTTCCCCAGGACCCACGTTAGCCAGATGCACAAGGGGGCACACGTGTCTGGAGTTCGTTTGCAGTGGCTGGAAGGCCTGGTGCACCCATTCTCTCTCTCTCTCTCTCTCTCTCTCTCTGTCTCTCAATCTCTCTCTCTCTCCCTGTTTCTCTGTCTGTCACTCTCAAATAAATAAATAATAAACAAAAAAATTTTAAAAAAAGATATGCAACGTGTGCCTAGCTGGAGTTCCTGAAGTGTGCTGTGGCTTTTGGCTTTAGGCTTGTACTTTTAATGTCTAAGTATCCTTCATACTCACAGCTTTAAAGTAGCTCCTGAGAAAGTTCAAACTGTGCCTCCCTTTATGATCTTGGGCTCGATCCTTACCCTAGATGCAGTTTCACCTGTTAGACGCTCTGTATGATGTGGTTATATATTTGCCTGAAGAGATACTAGGGTTAAAAGTTAGAACTCATTTGGAGTGTCATGTAGGTTTTCAATGGATTTGTGTTACTTGTAAAAAATACAATGACAGTCAACAGCATTGCAAAAATACATGTAAGAGGTATTTGGCATAATGATAATATTTCCTTGGATCTGATTCAGTTACATTCAGAAATTTTGTCTTTGCAAAATAATCATCTTACTTTTGATGCAGCTAAAGCTGCTGATGACTTAATATCTGCCTTTAAGTCTGCCTTGCCTGGGTGGAATTCTCTCACTTCTTGGATAGGAAGCTTTGCTGCTACAGGTGTTTGTCTTTTGCTCATTCTGTGTCTGCTGCCCATACTCACTAAGTGCCTTTTGAGATCCATTATGGATATCCATGCAGAAGTACATGGGATACAGCTACGGACCCAACCCTGGCTACCTGAGACATTATCTTAAAGCCCCGCAGAGGCTAGTAGTCAAAGACGGCTAAGATTCTCTCGAGTTCTGTCAACCTAAGACAGGGCATGAATGATGGAATTCATGTACTGATGATGGGTAAGGAATTCATGTACTGATGATGGGTATCATAGAGGACAACCTAAGACAGGCACAGTCTTTCTGCACCGAGGCCCAAAAGGGCCTGGTTCATAAAAAAACGGGGGGGGGGGGGGGGTGTTGTCTGGAGCCATTTTGCTGGCCTTGTATCATAACACTGGTCCCTTTGGCAGCAAGACTTTAGCAAAACTATAGCAAGACATTAGCAAGACTATAGCACCTACACATAAGCAAGATTATGTATATTCAGTGTCAGAAGCCATTTGGCTGGCCTTGATAGTCTTTTGTACTGAGAAGTGATTGAAATGCAAAAACTCCCTAACAGAAAGGAGTTTTTTGATAGAAACTTGTGTGAAGCTCATGGAATTTTTGTCCATGGGAAAACTTTGTAAAAAGAAAAAGACCCATTTGAGAACCAGCGAGAGACCTAAAATATTCGTCCAAACAAGGGGACACTGACAATCACTTCTCCAGGGAGTATCCCACCACTGAGGACTGTTCCTGAAATGGTCTTCACTCTGCTAAACCAAACAATTCCCTCCCTTGCAGAGGATTGCTGGCTTTGCCTCTGATCTGGGCCTCCCCAGCTGCTTGCAGTACAGTTGCCCATACGACCTTAAAAAATTGCTCAGCCACCTTCTCCATCCCCGTCCAGCTTTTCCCAATGATTCCTCTGGAACTTGCATTTGGGCCCCACCTTCCCTAATAATTCCAGTATAGATGTAAGATACATTCATCCTTCCTTATGTACTTTTAACACAACTGAGCCCAGTGCTCAACATGCGTGCCTTCTGGAATGGTTTATGTTTATGGAGGAGGCATGGCCTATGACTTTCTGCCCACCAATTGGATGGGCCTTTGTGCCCCAGCCACCTTAATACCAGATGTAGATATCATTCCTGGAAATAAGGCCCTCCCTATGCCCTCTTTTGATTATATCGGAGGGAGACCTATCTCCAACAACAGCTGGATTCCCTGGCTAAGGTAGTCCTACAAAACAGGAGGGGACTAGACCTACTAATGGACGAAAAGGGAGGCATATGCTAGTTTTTACAGGAAAAATGCCGCTTTTATGCCAATAAATTTGGAATCATCCAGGACAAGATTAAAAGGCTCCAGGAAGACTTGGAGAGGAGGCGTCAGGACCTCCAGGAGAACCTGCTGCGGAGGGGCTTACATGACTTCTTACCCTACCTTCTCCCTCTAGTTGGGCCCCTCCTTCTCCTTCTCCTTATCCTCACTGTTGGGCCTTGTGTAATTAATAAGATTACACAATTTATTCACCAATGGCTAGAGGCAATAAAACTTCATCAGATCAAAATACGTTATCATAGGTTCGCCACTCAGTAGTCAAGCTCCTCATATGACCGGCTGTCCTTATATGAGCGTCCCTCCTCTGCCCTCCATCTGACCAATGATGGGTAAGATCTCAGACAGGCTGGGACAACCTAAGAGAGGTCATGGAATGGATTCTCAATGAACTGGATACATGGTACCCAGTAATGGGTAAGATTCCCAGAGTGGGACAACCTAAGACAGGGGCCATGTTTTCCACCATGCTTACAAAAACAAAATGGGGAGATGTTGGGCCTTGAGAGGCCAGACGCGAGGCCTAGTGGAACTTCCTGAGCCTAGCTAAAGTTTGGCAACCTGTCTCTGGCCAGCTAGGACTCAGCAAGATGCCTAATGGCTTCTTGCCTGCTACTTCCACGTAGGAGTTGGAATTATCATTTCAATAGTCACAGTTTACTATTGGCCCTTACCTCTCCCCCCATCCTAAAATCCCCACCTTTGTTCTCAACATTATATAGAAAACCGCCTGTAAAAATAATGGGAGCTCCTGCTTCGACAAGGCTCCTGACTCAGTGTGGTTTTTCTCCGGTGACTAGGAGAGGTCTGAGTCAATGACACTCATCCTCCTCCTCAACCCCTTGGGAGGACCAAGCGGGCCTGGTCCTTCCTCAGCACTACCTGTTGGGGGGAGCCTGGCACCCCTGTAGCTCTAGCATAGTTGTAAGTCCACTATCTAGTCTGGAAGCCAGATATGTCCATTTCTGACTTCATTGTTTGCCTTTCTCCAAAGTCATGGTTGATAAAGAAAATAATATCACCATGACTCTCAGAAAAATTTCCATCATTAAAATATTTTAGTATTACCCCATATTTTAAGTGCACACTGTGGAGAAATTCATAGTTTATTAACCATGCTAGAGTTTAGAAGAGTAAGTAAATTAATGATATTTTATAATAGTAACAATTAACAGAGAGAGAAAGAGAGTGACAAATAGCTTTTTTAGGCCTTTACGGTGGCCCCTGAGTGTAAAAAGTCAGGAATGTCTGCACCAGTTTGGGTTCAAAGGATGATATGAATTCTTATTTCTTATCTAGTTCCCTAGACCTGTTTTTCCATACCTGAGCCCCTCTCTGGGAGGGAGGTTTTTTTCTAGAATCCTGATATTGTGGATGGTCAAGCTTAGACTCCAGAACTTGGCTATCATGGCTGACCTCTTCCTGAGCCAGTCTCTAGCCCAGACAAGTCAATAGTCTCTGTTTGGGTCACTTGCTCTAGAAGGTGAAATCCACCACCATAAGGTGATAAATATATTTGTGAGGAGAGGGAAAGCCCTCTCTAGGCTGCCTGACCAGTCGTGAACCTCCAGATTCTGGTGAGTTTCTCCCTGTCACAGCCAGCTGGGCTGACGCAAGGGGAGAAACCCTTATCCCTTCTTTCTACATGGATTGTGTATCCTCTTCTGCTCTCCACATGCCAGGAGCTCTTTGGACTTTCTCTTCTGTCCTCTTCACAGTTTTTCCAGGTCCACTATGTGGACTTTCAAGCCATGTGGGTATATCAATCTTCCCTTCCCTTGGTTCTGTGCTTCCCTAAATAAATGTAATAAGTAAATAATTCTTCTCCTCAGTCTTATTTTATTCAACTATTTGATAAAACTAAACATAAACCTAGGGTTTTGGGTTCAAGGGCTTTCCTGAAATACTAAAACCCCCTTACAATAATAAGAAGAAAACTTGAAATTATCCACCTCATAAGCATAAAGATTAAAGCTAGCCTACTCTGTATTGAAACAATTTAGCTTTTATGCCTTTGGTTAACAGTGTTTAGCTATGTATTCCTCAGCATGTTTTATAAGCTGGAGTACTAAATATCCTCATTTGGGTATATAGGAGTAACAAATGATGTAACTTAAGCATTGCATGCAATGTTAGACAAGTTTTAATAGTTTAATATACATGAATCAACTCAGTGAGATTATATATGGGACAGCCTTGTTAACTGTGTAGAGAGAAGTATCTGGTTTCAAGTTGCTTGTTTTAGTACTTTTACTTTGTATTCTTAGAGGGCTTTCCCCATTTTCTTGTTTACTTTAGAAAACACCAATTTAATGACTAAAACCTAAGTATCTGTTTGAAAATGACATTGAGAGCTGTCATTCAGTTGAGCTTGACATTTCTACTACACTTCCTATCATTCTTTGGTATGTTTTCCCATTACAGCATATCATTTACAACTTTCATTCACTTATGTTTCCACTTTCCTTTCTTCCTTTAAGTATTAAGTAGCCTTATAGTAGAGCTCTTGATCGTCCTTGTCTCCTAAAATTTAGAATGCAGTAAAGTGTATGCATGAAGCTCTGCTTCTAAGCCCCGCCATTTGCTTTGTAACAGAGAGGGATTAGTCAGGTAGCGTTGGCTGCTAGGAAGCTAAATAGATAGGATCACAAGAAGGAAATGTTTTCTATGTCATACTCTACCCCCACCTACTTCAGCTGCAGCACCGGAATTCAGCGTCTACTCATCTCATCCAGTCAGAGCTCTGTGAGTGGAACCCTCCTCTGAGGCCAGGTCAATTGGTTTTCACAGCCGACACAGGTGTGCCAATCTCTTCCCAAACGTTGACTCCAAATATCTTCTGAGGGCTCAAAGGAGCTCTTTCTCGCTCTTTGGCTGCTCACATCTCCACAACTGGGTCCCTGAACGTGGAAGACTATGTCCTCACAACTCCATGGGAAGAAATATTTCTCTGTTAATATTTTTATGGCCTTTTGATTTCTTTGAAAGCACATACCATTTTAGAAAAACAGAAAAAAAAAATCCTATAGTAGACAGCCTCACATGCTAGGATGAATTTCCAAACCAGGCACAGTATATGGGAGACATGGCATTTATTTGACACTTAAAGATCCAGGGGATCCAATATAAAGAGCGAAGAGCAGGCCGCCAAACTGTGAGGAACCCAGGCAGAACTCAGATACTTTACATATCATTATCTGGAAATTCCAAACCCATCCCATACCTTAGGGCAGGACCCTGGGATTCACCCACAGTGACACCCCCTCCAACAAGGGAGCCTGAAAATAAAGGAGCTTTAATAAACTCCTAAATTGTATCGAGTAACATCCACTCAAACTACCACAGCCCTTTTTCACATTTTTTTTTTTTTTAAAATTCCAGGGCCCATGTTTGTTCTCTCACATGGGCTCTCAGACCAAGTGGTTTTGTCCATTCTCCTTTCCTCAGTTTTTGAACTCTACTCTTCCTCTCCCCAGAACACATGGGTGTATTCACTTTTCTTTCCTCCATTCTTGAACTTCCTCATATCCCTGATAATTCTGAATAAAATGTATGGTTTGTAAATCGCCCTTCTCTGTCTGGTTTATCCCAAGCATTGTGTTAAGAACAGACACAAATATAGGGTTTGAGGTTTAAAGAAATTTATTGAACTCCCAACACCCTGTTACACATTTGCAGACAAATTACTCAACTTTCTGTACTAACACGTGGGTGTGTTTTCACACAAAGACACACTTTTTTTTATATTCATAGTTCATTTACAAAGTAGACTATAACTTTTTATTTAATAACTAAACATTTGATACAAAGAATCTTTACTAGGTACTTAATGAATTAAAGTTATGATTCAAAAGATAAATCTACAATTCACATGATAGCAAAATTAAATAAATAAAAACAAATAGACATTAATAACACATCATCTAAATAAAGGAATTAATACTCAGAGAATCCATTTGCTCATTATCCTAACTAAAACTTGGTGAAGAAAATTACTATGTATGTATTCAGTTATGGACATATATGTGTATGCATAATCCTCTTGAGTATAGCTACATAACATAAATTTAACCTTTGTTAAGAACCACTTAGAAATAAGTCTTGAAGAAAAGCTCATTCTCACAGAGGGTTTCTAGTGTTGCCATTGCCCTGTGTCACTTATTAGAGGACTGCATAGTTAATATTCTGACTTGTCTATGTGTTTGCATCTTTTTGTCACATGAAAGACAATGTATCCCTAAAGAATAGCCAGAAGTTAGAAATAAAATAAAAAGTAAGAAAAGGAAATAAAAATAACACAAGAAAAGAAGGAAGGAAGGAATGAAGGAAGGACGGAAGGAAGGAAGGAAGGAAGGAAGAGGAAATAGGAAGGAAGAAAGGGAGGGCAGAAGAGAGGGAAAGAAAAAGGAAAGAAAGACAGAAAGAGAGTTTAACACAATAGCTATTGAAGCTACTACAGATTTCTTATGTAATACTCATCTAGGAGCAGGAAGGAATGTTAGCTCATAATGGAAGCAGGAGGTTTCTAGAAACACTTTTTCTGTATTATAGAGGCATGATTAAATCAGCTCACAAGATTCACAAAAAGCACAAAACACAAATAAATAGGACAATAGACATGCAAACATATGCACAGTGGAACACTGAAGCACACTGCACAGTTTAAAGAATATTTCACACATATTATTCCACTTTGTAATCGTGAAAGATTGATGAAGACGTTGACTTAGCTTTGATGAACCTGTCTTACAGATGGGAAATATTTTTACAATGTTTGAAATAATGCTCAGTTGTTTAAAATGGCATGCATAGGTAGACGGTAGCAAACAAAAGTTACTCATATATCCTCTTATTATCTGATTCTTTCAAAACTTTTCCTTAACATTTATGAAAACATTAGCATCTTTCAAAATACATTGAACTATAATAATTAATAGTTTCTAATAACTGAATCATACATAGTTCCTAATCTATGACATTAAAACCCAGTAAAAGTCATTATATAATTGAATATATGTTGAACAATAGGACTGACTTTCATATGTGCACCTATTTTCCACATTGCACAAAATATATTTGGTTCAAATGTGGTAAACCTAAATAATTTCTAAATAAAGCAAGCCACTAACTGGGCCAGGTAATACTGGTAGATATGTTTTGGTGTCAAAAATATGTTGATCTTTTTATTTGCACTTTTATCTGCCACTATGAATGAAGTGCAGAAATCACAAACACATTTCCATTTCCTCATATTCTCAGAATATAAAGAAAATAAGCCATTTTAAGATTTAAGCACTGATTGTATTGTAAGCAGGAATTCCATAACTAAATTTGGCTAATTCTGTTTGTGCTTGCTGTGTTTAAAATAAAAAAAAAGTCAATTTTATCCAGACAGTATAGAAGTTATGATGTCAAAGTACGTGTGTGTGTGTGTTTTCTTGGGGTTGCCAAGAGAAGATATTGAAAGCATGCAATCATGACCTCAGGGCATTGCTAAAAAACCTTCTGTTTGATTTTAATTTAATTCAATATCTACGGGAAGATAATTTTGAAATGATCTATTAAACTTTAAATACATGTTTTCTCTTGAATCTTTTTCTATTTTATTTAAATACCTAGATATTTAATAACTCTTAGACCATAACTTATATAGTAGAGTCCTGAAGCATTACATTCAAATTTTCATTTGTAAGCTAAGGATTTAATATCCTTCTCTAATGCTATTGCACTCACTTTCTTGGTGCTGGACAAATACCTGACAAAATGAACTTATAGGAGGAGAAAGTTTATTTCAGGCTTACAAATTACAGGGGAATACCATCAATGGTGAAAGAAGCTAGCTCACTTCCATAGATCCAAGCAGACAGACACCACCAAAACAACCAACATACACCAACATCCAAAGCTCAAATTGCTTTCAACACAGCATAGGGCCTGTAGGAATCATGATCCTCAAACACACTTCACAGCTGGACTCCACGATCCACTGCCAGTAACATTTTCATCCCGGCTGCCTGCTACTCAAGTTATAAGGTCAATGCAAGTCTATACATAACCATACATTCAAACCACTACATTTTGCCCCTGGCCCACACAGACTCATGGACATTATACAATGTAAATTACACACAGACAAACTTCAAAGGTCTCCATAGTCTACACACGTTTAACACAATTCAAAGACCCAAGTCTCATCTGAGATTTCATATTGCCTCTTTACTATGAGCCCTGGAAAATTAAAACACAAGTTACATGCATTCTAACACATAATAGCATAAAGTAAACATTTCCATTGTAATAAGGCATAACAAGGAGAGATCGGACCAATACAAATTAATAACAAGGATGTAAGCATCAAGCATCTGCACTTTCAAGTTCAACATCCATTAGCAGTGAAAAAGTCCCTGGATTCAAATTCTACCCCTTCAACTATGCTGGTCACAACCTGAACAAATAGGCTGTCCTGAGCCTTGTGCTCTTCATGGAAACCATTTCACAGTTTTGGTATGTGTAAAACATCTTTGGGTCTACACTGAAAACCAAGGTCCATCTTCGAAACTGCATAAAGTGGTTTTATATTTCTTCAATACAGGGATGTCTACCCTGTTTCCCATGCAGCCTATTGGCTCTTCGAATTGTGTGAATTTTGTGACCCACTTGGGCACCTCTTTCATGCTTTCAAAATGGTTACCAGGTGTGTAACATGGCAAAATTTGTTCATCCAGGAGGGGAATAAACCTCGACCTTGAAGAGCAGGTTACTTCTTTAGAATTGTTCAAACCACCTCCTTGCAAAAGAATTTGTATTCTCACTCATATGAGCCTCATATGGGTGGAATCGCCCTCTGGCATCTTCTCCATTGTCCCAATGCAAAGCTGTTTGCTCACATTTAATGGTGGCAATTTGCTTAAAATTGCAGTCTCAGTAACCTAAAACCAGTCTCTGTGTCAGTGACTTTAAATTTACTTTAAATTTTCCTGTAATAAACCATATATTTTTCATATCATTCTGTTTTATACCTTCTGTCAAAAACACTAGCTCCAGTACTTTTAAAGTCAAATTCTTAGAACTTGTGTAGAATGCAACCAGCCTTTCTGCCGGTAACAAAGTTCTAACAAGGTTCTCTAATTCCCCATTGAAAGTTCCTAAGCCAAGCCTTCACAGTCCACAGTTATCTCTGCATTTAGCATTTTTAAACTCTCATCAGAATAGCCCATAAAACATGGCTTGCCATACTGTATGAGCTTCTCCTTTCCAAGTACCAAGTTCTTCCACATCCCTATAGCACACAAGTTCCAAAAGACCAAAAACCCACATGACTAGATTTATTGTAGCAATAACCACACTTCTGGTACTAATTTACTGTTTCAGTCATCTTCTGTTTGCTGAACAAACACACTACCAAAAGCAGCTTATAAGAGAAAATGGTTTATTTTAGGCTTACAAATTCCAGGTGAAAACCATCAATGGCAGAAGAAGCTGGTTCTCTTTCATTTATCCAAGCATAGAGACACCACCAAAATACCCAGTGAGCACCAACAATGAGAGCGCAAACAGCTCTCAACACACCTTAGCGTGTGACAAAGATCCCCACAATCATACCTTAGAACTGGACTCCAAGATAACTCCTAGTGACACTTTCTCCAGCTGGGCTGATTGAGACTCAAGTTACAAGGACAATGTGAATCTGTGGGGGCCATACATTCACATTACCATACTTGTCCTCCCTCTCTTCATCTCTCTTTTCTTTATATTTCTCCTTCTGTTGTTTTCCTTTCCTAATTTTATCAAAGAAGTTTTTTAGTTAGAATGAACAGCTTACTCTTATACAGTACCATTATCTTTTTGTACATATGGACTTCTAGAAATTTCCTCATAACATGCTACTAACATCAATATTCTCTTTAGGATTCAGAATCAGAATAAATAGTATATAATAAAATAATTATTCTATAATTTCTGAAGCAATGTCCAAATTTTATATCATAGTGGACCATACCATTTATTTTGTAAAAATAACATAAGGTATGCAGTATACCTAGGTTAATCTAATAAAAGAAAGACAATATAATTAAAGACTTCTTAGTGATTTGAGTTGCTAAATGTATCTCTGCCCTACACTGTTACTGACTTGAATTAGAATTTGGATTCTGTCTTATTAGAAATCCTGGACTAACCTTTAGCATTATAGCATCTCAAAATATATGACAATTTGAGAGTCAGAAAAACAATTTTAAGACTATACTCCTACTCAGCACACATGAAATGCCTAAAAATGAAGGTTCGTTTTGTAATCTAACTCGGCTCATTATAGCCTTCTATTATGCTACCACTTCATTTCTTTCCACATACTGTATATACTTTACATTGAGTGATTCCTTACATATCTACATGATTCTGAGTCCACTTTTAGATATGCACTTTAAAAGTGTTTACTTCACAGGAACTCATTTATACATTTGTTAAATTATAAGTGTGGAGATTAATACCATTAACCATATACTCTTTTCACTAGTGTTTCATGTAATAAGAATGAACTAGGATTGACATACCTGCCTAGCCTTTGTGATGTTCCAATGACGTCTTCAATTTCTGTTAGGAATATGCAAACATGTTAACAATATCCCAAATAACAGTTCTATACTGTGGTACAATGTTCACAAAATATTAAATATATTCTTCATTAAGTTTCTTTCTACCTCCATCCCAAACACTTGAAAACTATTCACAGGACTTAAGCATCCATGTGAAGTACCATTTATTACTCTAAATACGATGTTAGTTTAATAGGGTAATATCCATTTTTCTATTCCATGTCTTTTGAAATAAGTCACATTAAACAGTTGGCATGGGATACTATTTGATATGCATTTGACATCTAAAGTTTTTCATGGCTCCAACAAACTGTTCCTGCATCGTGGGTCTGTGCGCTCGCCAGCTGCTCCTCCTGCTTGAAATACTCAGCAGTTGAGGAGGGAATGTTCACATCCAACCTCTGGTGGATTGCAGCTGTGATCTGTGGGCTCATTGTTCTCCTCTGTGAAGCTGGTTATGGCCTTCTCACTATGCCTATTAATTAGAACATATGAGCACTTACTGGCACTTTATGAGAATTTAACAATAGATATTGAATATTAAATGTGGAGCTGCAATGATATGCCACAGTTCCAAAGCATTGAAAAGAAAGACTGAAAAACACACTTTCAGCTGTGATTTAAAAGAAACTGAATAGGAAATGATTTTTATGGCATTATTAGGCAACATATAAAATAAAATAAAGAGTGGTACAATTTTGACAGAGGAAAGGAACAAAATTAATTTTTAATGGAATCAAAGGTTGAGAACAGTAAACATTATCATTACAGATATGTGATACATTTTGTATCCTAATGGGTCAGCAATATAATATGAATTCATAATGAGATTGGCAAGGTTGGTAAGGGCTTGACAAGATGCCTTTCTGTACATTTCATAGCAATAAAATATCACTCAAACTTTGATATTCATAGGATTCCAGTGTGTCACAGCCAGAAAACACAGTTAATACAATGACTATACCATGAATGCATAGCTTATATGTAGCAATTTATCCAGATTCTTGCAGAATTCTATTGGGTAGAAGAAATTGAGTTTTGATAAACACTATGTTCTCTAAACCCAGAAGTTTAATCCGAAACTAACAATAGCCCAGCAGTCCATGAAACATTGATATTGTTTTTCTAAATATATATATTATTCACTGAACTGTCTATATAAAGTATTTACATTGTTTTTTCAAAATACAGTATACATTTTTTACATTCATCTGTACTTTTTCCTGATTCAGGTAGAATAGAATTTTGGAAATCACTATATTTGAAGATGTCCAACTGAAAATTACAGTGAAGTTATGCCAAAACATTCCATGTCATCCTTTGTATCTCCTCCAGCTTACCCACAAAACAAGGGATTTCCCTTTACCTGAATGTCTTGGAAATACTAGACCTGGATTATACTCTAGGAATAATGCTATAGCCTTCCCAAACTATTACTATATGTGTATACATTGCCGTAGAACATAATCGTGTAGTTGCTCAGCTTTTTATAAGTGCCTTTTGTCTCCCAACAAAATTAATAATTATATAGCTAACATTCTCTTTAAAAAGATTTCACACATTTAATACTAAACAGCAATACTATTTACATATTATCTGTACCTGTTTCTGAGAGCTACTAGATAATAGCAATAGTTATATGCTGAGACTAATAATCTAGCATTAATAAACATGCAAGTATTTATGTCATTAAAATGTATTATATTCTTTTAGATATAACAAAATAATGAGTTGTAAGTATTATAAGACATGCTATTGTTTGGCAGCACTCAGGATTGCATATTGTTTTTCTCTGAATTTCTACAACTGAATGATAATCTTTAATTTTAAAATAACAGTAGAAATTTGTGAAGTGAAAACATGTGATTCCAAGCCCAGAATTTAATTCCACTACCAGATTGGTATAGGCCACAGGGATATTTTCCTTTAGTGCTCAAGGTCCATGAAAAATCCTTCCTTTTGAATGTACTTGGAAGGATGACATTGAATGAAGTACATGTGAAATAAGCAATTCTAATTTTAACCAAGCATGCAGAGAAGATAGAGCAAAACACCTCCATAAACAAATCCAGAACACTAAAATTTTCTGATATTAAAATTTAATTTCCAAGATAAATTTTATGATACCATAGAGCCAAAATACTGTTTGTAAAAGTTAAAGTTTTCTTAATACTGATATTTTCAGTAATTTATCTATAAACTTGGCATGCATATTTAAATTTAATTCATATTGCTATACAAAATTTATTGAACAATTGCATTCAGTCCTTAAGAATAGAGTCTGACAAGACAGAACATCTGTATACAGCTCCTGTGCATGCACATTTAGTGTTGAATATAATCCACATCCACATATAAACACTCCCCCCATATGTAGGTATAAGAAGTAGGCTTGGTATATACATCTCTCTCACATCATAACTTTTGTATGGAGCTGTTTTCTGCACACATGTCACCATGAGGAACTGAATCTTGACCCAAGCAGAATGATGCTGATTCTCAGTGAAGTCAGAGATGAGATGTCCCTAGTGTCCTTCCCGTTCCTACCCATGTCTGTGAGTCAATCTAAAGTTAAACTCAAGATTCAGAAGATTCTGTAAGCATCTGCATTATTTGGTTGGAGCAACCACAAAGTAGAAATGCAGCAAAGAAAAGAAAACTGAAACTAAAATATTTAATGTCCCAGTTTTGAAAGGACACATTTAACATCCCAGGGCCTGTCACAGGAAGCCTTTTCCCTGGGGTGATACAAATAACAACGTCTTCTCCCCAGATAGGGCACAGACAAGACACTAAAGGATGATTACACCAAAACCAGTTTTGGTCAATCAATGAACTTATTTAGGTTACTCACAGAACAGGGTGTGTTGTGCCAAGACCCCTGCCCAGGAGCCAAGACTCCTGGTCACCCAGGAGTCAGCCAGAGAACCTCCACAGAAGCCAAGACATTCGAATGTAAAGAGCAGCAGGTATCTTTATTGCAAGGCTAGGCCTGGGCTCCGCCCACACAGTCCGGCACAGCGGTAGTGAGGGAGAGAGCCCTGACCCTCAGAGGGAAGGGGTTTATAAAGGAAAAAGATTACCAAGTTTACATCATATTGCTACTTTTAAAATGATTGGTTGTAAGAAGGTGCATGCTGGAATTTCAGAGAAGGCGTGTGTGGGAACTCCAGCCTACTTATCTTAGGTCAGTAACTTGTTTGCAGAACCTATCTTTTGACAAGAGCTGTTTGCAGAACTTATCTTTTGCAAGAGGCTGGGGCCTCCGTAGCTAGGTATCTCTGGAATGTCCTTGGGTGGAGGCTTCTCAGGTATCCGGGGGGGAGGCTATAGCTAAGCAAGCATGGATACAGAAGTAAAAATAGCACATTAGTCAGCAAGTTCCTCATCTGAGCAGGGCCTGGGCCCTTTATTTACTCAAAATGGCTGTCTGATTTAAGATGGAAGCACTACTGTCTAGCCACTAAGTAAGGTCACAGAAGCCAGATGCAGCACGTTACTTCTCCTTGGTCTCTCAGGTAAGGGACTGCTTATAGGAGCAATGGATGACTCAAAGGCAACCATACCATGAGAAGTCTTATCCCATTCTGAAAGATGACCTCTCCCATAGATGCTTCAACTCAAAGGCAGCTGCATCACCAAAAAGTCCACCTCAGTATAGGTGACGACTCACAAAGTAGAATCTCTGGAGGACACTGCACCACTGGTAGGCAGCTCAGTCAGAGTTTTATCTCTATGCACTTGTTTCCCCTTTATTTAGCATTAGGACATGGTGTTTCAACCCTTTCCCAGAAGTGTTGACTTGTTAAGTCTTTAGAACTTCCTTCCTGCCACCCCTCAGGAAGTAATGTTTCAGTTTCTAACTTAACCTTGAGGAATAGTTGTGTGACCTTTAAGCTGCAGGTCTCCCAAACTTGACTTTCTGGATCAAAGCCTCCTTCCCTCTCTTCAGGACACAATATTTCAGTTGAGATTAATCTGCTTCACAACAGGGCCCCAAGAAAGTTCAGCTGCCTAAAAAGTGCCTCAGCTTGCTGTCTTGTCCTCTTGTGTCTATATGCAGGTTATTTCTCACAAGTTTCAACAGTGTTCTACCAGACATTGCTTATTGTGTCATAATAGAATATCAATGATTTAAATATATAGTAAGAAATGAACACGTTTTAATTTGTTGGGTCATATTGTGGGGGCTTATTTGAGTAATTAGATGACATAGGTGATTCTAGTAAGCAGCCTTGGTAAGTACCGCTCATTGAGAATGTCCAAGGGCTGGTACGGAGCATGGCAAAAGTATACCTGGAGTCAGTATAGAGTGTAGCTTGCTTACCTTCTGCAAGCAGGAGGTCTCTGGTAAGTGAGTGCAATTCAACCTTTTGAGCCAACTAGTCATTACAGAGTCTCCCTCCTCCAAAATCTCATTAGCAGTAACTATAGCATATCCTGTGTGGTATGGTATTCTCCCTGTTGTAAACTTTGGCTCCCAACAGCGAAGAGTTCTAAATCTGAGTTACGGAATGTTTCATCTTTCAAATCACACCCGGAAGATTTCTTCCAATGTCTCTTCACAGAAATGAAGAAGCTCACCCTCCTCTTTTGGTAGATATATCATTGGATTTGTGGTTCACACTACCTTTCTTTGCACCCCATCATTCTCTCTGAGCATATTGGGCCTCTCTCTGCCCAGTCATCCAGCAGCTAGCTGTCCCATTGAGTAGAGAAGTGATGTGGTAGGGAACGCTGACTGTAATATCCTGTTCCCATGTCAGTTTTTCCGCAGTTTACCAACAGTATAGTAGCCGCCAATGCCTGGAGGCAGGGCAGCCATCCTGCAACCATGGGGTCCAGCCGTTTGGACAAATATGCCACCAGCCTATTTCATGGTCCCATTTTGGGGGTCAGTACCCCCAGCCCAACTCCCTTCTTTTCATGTACATACAGGATGAAAGGCCAGGTGACATCTGGAGGGGGGGGTAAGGGGTATTTTACTCAATCTTTTTTAAATTGGCTGAAGGTTGCTTCTTCCTGTGTCCATTCCAAGGGGTCCACTTCAGATCCACGGAGGGGCCCTGCTACAGCAGAGAATTCTGGAATCCAAAGCCTGGAGAACCCAGATGCTCCCAGAAATTCTGAGAGTTGCTTTGTAGTCTTGGGGTGGGGGTACTGGGTAATCACCTGGTTCTGTGCTTCTACCAATTTCCTCCTTCCCTGGCTGAGAGATATACTAATTAGGTGACTTCCTTTTGGCAGATTTGGGTCTTCTTGAATATTTTATATCCTGCCTCTTGTAGAAACTACAGCAGTTCATTGGTGCCCTTTACACAGGCCTCTCTGGAGGGGGCAGCCAGTAACAGGTCATCTACATAGGTCAGGAGCTCAGTGGATCTTTTGTCAGTGCTTCTCCAAAGATTTTGGAGGAAATTTTGAAGCCTTGGGGTAGCTCTATCCATGACAGCTGGCTTTTTGTGCCCATTTCTGGATCGTCCCACTCAATGGCAAACAAGGGTTGACTTGCTTCTGCTAACCACAAGGAGAAGAAGGCATCCTTTAAGTCCAGACAAGTGAAAACTGCCTCCACGAGAGGTATCAAGTTCAGTATGGATTGGAGACCACTGGGTGTAGAGACCCAGTAGAGTCATTGACTTTGAGGAGATCCTTCATGGGCTGGTAATCACTGGTCCCTGGCTTTCTAACTGGGAGCAATGGGGTGTTCCATGGAGATTGAATCTCTCACAGAATTTCTCCTTCCTTGAGCCTCTTGATGTGGGGGATATCCTAAACCAGGTTTCAGAGGATTAGATATTGCCTTGTCTTATGGGTGTGGCCCCAGGCTTGTGAGTCACCATCACAGGTGGATGGTCTACAGCAAGGTTTATCTCCCTATGTATGTCCCACACCTTGGCATAGCACTCCAAACACCAGTTAAGTTGGCTCAAATTTTGAATGCTTCCTGCTGGGGCCTCAGTGCAGTCACCAGTCTTCCTCAGGGTGGACTTCCCAAGTCAGCACTGGCAGGGCACCGGGGCTGGTGGTGGGGCCCAAGTCAATTGTTATTGTGGTGCCCAGTTTAGATAGGAAGTCTCTTCCTAAGAGGGGGCCTGGAGCTTCAGGCACATATAGGAACCAATGGTGTACTTGGTGGCCTCCTCCTGAGCAATTGCTTGGTTCACAAAACTAGTACATTTTGGTGGCCTCTGTAGCCCCAATAATTGTGATAGAGTCCTTCAGGATTCTTCCAATGGGAGATATCACTGCGATAATGGCCACACCAGCATCTAAGATAAATTCTACAGCTTGCCCCCCCACCTCCCCCCGGGTTTATTTTGTCCACGGGCTCCTGGGGGCTGATTGTGATTAAGCTCAGTCGCCCTCAGTCAGATTCAGTTTCTCATCCTGGGTCTTCAACCTTGGGTGACTGGGCCTGCTTGGAAACTGCAATCTTGAAATCTCTTCATAACCTCGTGTCCTTTGAAACCAGAGAGCAGTGCTCCGGTGCCTCAGGGCTGAATGCAGTGAAGTGTTTGTATGTGTCACAGAGTTTCTCAAAAAATTGACTGGCCTCTGAGTCACTTTGCTCACTTTGGTCAAATTGATGGCTCCTGGTGTCCCCACTCTTGTTTCTTCTAAAATAGCTAGCCTCACTTGGATGAGAAATTCCATCCCCTCTTGGGTGTTGAGGTGCCACTTTGGGCATTCATTTGGGAAGGCAGTGTCTGCAAATTGTTCAGCGTTCCTGTTGTGTGTTGGGGTGGGGTGGGGGAGATGAGTAATCAACCAGGCTCAAGCAGCTTGAGAAATGCCCCTTATCTCATCATAGGTGAAGAGGGCAGATTGAAGTTGGGGACATTCATCCCAAGTTGGCTGGTTACCATGCATGATAGTGGCCAAAAGATCTGTCATGGCTTATGGATGCTCGTAGCATGGCGGAGGTCAGGAGGTCAAGTGGCGGTGAAGGGCTGATGGGCATACTGTGTCAGGCTGGGATTTGTCACAGCAGATAGAGTGGTACTGGTTCTCCCCTGTTTGTCAGATGGCCTGAGTTTGGGGATCTTCCCCATTTCTCAGCTGGAAGGGATGCTGCTGGCAGAGGGATATCCTCAGATGGAGGGGTGCTGTTGGCAAAGGGAGAGCCTGGTCTTCTTCCCAAGGCAGGACAGGATAAATGGAGGGTGGTGGCGCCTCTGGTCCTGGACAGATTGCAGGAGGCAATGGGTTCATGGGTGGGAGATATGCGTGAGGCTTAGCCAGCAAACAACAGCAGCAAACACAGCCCAGCAGAAAGAAGGACCACCAGAGCTCAAACCTCTCTGCATACCTTTGGGCTGGAATTCAAATCCACCCCCAAACACACTTTAGGGCTGGATGCCAGTATCTGCCCCTAGGGACACCTCCTCCAGCTAGGCAGCTGGAGACACTGGTTACAAGCTTTCCTAAAACTCCTGATCTATGAGGGAGGGCATACATCCTAACTACCCCAGCATGCCACCTCTGGCACTGTGATTTGTCCTTAACATGTTATGCTTTCCAGGCACAGCATTATCCACCCACAATGGGCATTTCTGCCTAAATTCTGTTTTCTTTTAATTTAAAGTATAAGTATCTCAATTAGCTAAAGCAAAAGTAGGTTTTTATATGGCTTATTCATAACATCTTTTTGTTTTAGTTAATTCTTCTCCCAATGCCTCCTCTCCTCTCTTAACCTTCCCTGACCCCAATTTAACCTTTTTACACCTCAAATATAGCTCTGTTATCTTCTCTTCTCAACCCTTATTGTTCCTTTCCTCCCGTGGTACATTTCTAGTTTCCTGGATTCTGCTACTGATTCTTACTCCAACTTGTATATAAATCTAAAATTTCAAAGTGAATGTCTGCATGGAAGAGAAACTGTGCCTTTTATCTGTCTGAATCTGGGTTACTACATGTAGTCTAATATTTTCAAACTGCATTTATTTTCTTGCCAATTTCCTAATTTCATTTTCTTTACAGCTGAGAGAAACTCCATTGTGTATATGTACCACATCTTCATTACCCATTCATCAGTTGATAGATCTAGCCTAATTCAGTTCCCTAGCTATTGTGAATAGACCATCAATAAACATGGATGAACAAGAATCTCTGTAATGAAGTACAGATTCCTTTCAGTATATGCCTAGGAGTGATAGATCTTGGCCATATGGCTAATCTATTTTTAAAAGTTTGAGAAACCTCAACTGTGATTTTTACAATGACTGTGTCAGGTTACACTCCTACCAACAGTGAGTAAAGTTTTTCTTCCACCCTTGACAGCATTTATTTTCATTTAATTTCTTACAGACAGTGATTCTGACCATACATGCATACATTCACACACAAATAAATTATAAAAATTTATACAAAAGAGATGGATCATTAATAATATGTACATATTTTACACATGTTATAAGGGATCTATACTAATGTACATGTTGCTCTGTCTGCTTTCAAAAGGAATAAGGAGTGCTGTTGAAAAATACTCCCATTTGTAAATTTAGTTTCAGCCTATTGAAATGATATCACAATACTTAGAGTAATGTGATATATAGAATACAAAAAATCCATTCAATATTTTGTCATCAATCCTTCAAAAGTTAACTGGTAAATTCTTTACTATGAAACAGTCTCTCTTCTGGCAAGGGCAGTTACTAATGCTTAGATAGAATGGTGACCAAATAAACAGATAAATACATAAAGAGCTCCCCACAGTTAGCTGTAGATACTTATGCAATGTACCACCTGGGGTCTCAATTGTAACAGTGAGGGAAAAGTCACATTTCTTGTAACAGCCTGAATACAAATCATGTGCATAAAGCTTTCATTTCCAGTTCTATTATTCTTGACACCAGTAATTATTACATATAGTTGCTGCATTGTAGATAGTTTTCATACTTTATTAGTAACAAAGTTTTGCTTCAAGGTAACTAAATAAACTCTTATTATGTTTGAACCAATTTGTATCAGTGCCAGACCCACTCCCTGGCCATAGAATGAGAATATTTGGATGGCTGCCTGGATTTAAAGCTAGCTTATGTATATTATTGATTCTCTATTGAACAAAATGTGCAGAATTTGCTGAAAATTAAAGGTTTGTGGAGAGAAATGATGTCTGCGAGAAAAAGACTGCACAAGCAGACTCTTAGCAGCCAGCAGTACTACACACCCAGAGGAAAGTAGGAGTTTTTTGCACAGATGCTGGATAAGCTTGCCAAGGAACCATATGCTGCTGCTGGAAGAAGATTTTTGTATTTTGGCATCTGGCTCCAGGAATTACCACTCAATAGGGAAAAAGAAGTATATGAAGAGAATAATATGGTGTCCACACTGCACCAAGACTCAGGATGCACAGATATGTATTTCAAACATCATTATAACAAAAAGGAAATTTAATTAATTTATATGACTTTTGCTTAAATGTTCTAAGTAAGTACAAATAATAAGACCAAAGAAGTTAAATAATTAACACTACAGAATTCCAGTAGCATACACTTTGTTCTATAGGAAATTTCTTCATGTCTGAGATCAATGACTGCATGACTTTTTTTTAACTCTTCAAGATTTTTTGTTGTTGTTGTCTTTAACTATTTACTTTAAGTATTTATTATGATCTTAAGAACAATATAAGGCTAACAAAAATTTAATTTTTATTTTCCTTTTTTCCTTTCTATTTTTTTTCTTGTTCTCTATTAAATATATACTATGCACCTCATCAATGTGCTAAAAGCTCTGATGCACATTTCTAAAAAAAGCATTCAGCAACAACAGGAACCAAGCAAATGGGAAGGATTTTGCCTGATGTATTTAACAACAAAATGAGATATAAAATTTCTGAAAATGTTTAAAAGTTAAGATCCTATGTTTAAGCAGGCAAAACACACACACACAAATTAAATTGTGATTTAATTCAGTCACATTATTCTAGTGTAACTTCTCCAATAGAATGTATATGCTGAAGTCTTAGCACTTACAAGAAGTGAAGGAGGAGTGTCCAGCACTGAAACATCTCTATCACACCCTTCAAGGCTCAGGGTCCATTGTGAAAGAGGTGGCAAAAAAAAAATGTAAGAGCCAAAGGAGGGTACAACTTCTTACAATGCAACTGTCCAGACACAAATTGGCCTCAATACCCATGACCTCACACTGCCTAGTAATGTCTTCACAAGACTCTCATAATAGAAGAAAAAGACAATGATATCAAAATTAAAGATAGACTAATGGAGAGAGGGAGGGGATATGGCGGAGAGTGGAGTTGTGAAGAAGAAAGTAGGGGAGGGGAGGAAATTACCATGGTTTATTGTCTGTAAGTATAAAAGTTATCAGTAATAAAGTTATACATATTGAAAAAAGGAATGCATATGCTGAAGTTTATGCCATCTTGAGCTAGGAAATCACACATGACCTAACATTCAATTTTTTACCTTCTCATTATCATACTACAAGGACTAATTGATAGCACTTAAAATTTTCTGCCTTAGTCGATTTAGCTAGTCATTTACAGGGAAACTTATTTACTTGAAACAAGTGAAAGACTTTTGCAATGAGAAGTCAGGGGATAATGTATGCGGTGGGTCAGACCTTTCATTGCCCTTTGACATACCCCTACTTTAGCAATAGATCCCATGTGTTTTAATTACAAGAGAGGTTGTCATCACAATGTTTGCCCATCTACATTTAGTTTCAAAAACAGATAGATAATGGATGTGAGCAAAGGTTAAATTTTTATCTGCCTGTGCTTACATGTTGCCAAAAACTACTCATCTTTTCAGTCAATTTGGTAAAAAATCAGCAAGACAATTTATTAGTTGCTGGGTAGCAATCAACGGACCAGTTGTGCCACATCTGACCATGATATTGTGAAAAATACCTTTAAATCAGGTAAAATCTGTCTGTTAATTCTCTCCCTTTCGCATTCTCTATCATTTTCATTCAGGCTCTAAAGTGGATAGATAATTGTAAAGCATTTTATAATTTTCATCCTGCCTTCTCATATCTCAGATAGTGATGATATTCTATGGCCTGTAAAATGGATGCTCATGTCTTCATTTTTCTGGATTAAAAATACCAAACCACAGAGATAGTATATCATTCAAAAAGAGGAGCATAAATTATTTGGCTTTAGTCCATCTCCTATGAACCCTCATATACACAGACACGCACATACTCTCATGCCTCATACATAGTTACCCCTAATTTTCTCTAAGTAGCTCACTAAAAAATATATTTCTAGTGAGGAAATTTCATCCTGTCTTTACTTTAAAAAATATAGTAAGAACTCTACTTTGATAAGGTTGTCTTTATCCACAAATAATAAATGAACCTGATTATATTAAGATCATGATCTCTTCTTCCCATGAAACAGTCTTCTACAAGGATGAAAATTTCATATATTTGTCTTGGGTATCTCCTTAATAAATTATGATGGGATTATGAAAGTGATGTAGATGTGGATGCAGGTTGTTGAATCAAGCTGAACTTTAGAGTATATACCTCTTCTATGATATTTGCTGCTATTATTGTCATTATCGTTTTTACTATTTGGGACCATATCCATACTGACACCAAACTGCTCCTGTAATATTCAATATGTTATACTTTTCTGAGGTTAGAGCAGAAAAAGTCTGTGATTAAAAGCACAGAGAGAGAGATTCAAGTTTCATCATTATCTCTCTTAGTATTTTTACTTCACAACACATATCAACTTCGTGGAATGTTTCTAGATTGCATGTGATGATGTTAGTTTCATATAAGAGATGTCCAATGTGCTCTATTACTAAGAGCAAATTTACAATTGGATTTTATTTTTCTTTTATAAGACTTTGTTATAAAAATATACTACATCATTTATATAAAAATAGTATATGAAAAAATATGTGTATGGTGTGAATAACACATGTTTTATGCATATTGCCCAAGGCTGTGAAGAACAAGCATATATTTAAAATATGGGAAAAACTATGATTATTTGTCATATTGCTGTTATTTGCACAATATTTTCTTAAATATCCATTTTCAAGGGAGAAATTTGGTTATTATAAAAACATAACCTAATTTTATCCATCATATTCAATTTCATGAATCCTTATATGTAGAATCCAAAACTATTCCCCTAATTTATCATTAGTACTCTGAATATTTCCTTATTATAGTACATTTAAAATCCCTGAAGACAAGACCTGGCTGTACCTTCTGAGACCCACCTAAGCATTCACAGTTTTCTTTGTTGTAGACATTTGAGATATGGAGATTTACCTGTCAAAAGCAGGCAACTCGTGACCCCACCCTACAGCTATCCTTAAAAACCATTTTGAGAAAATGTTAAATGGATTAACCTTGTTCTGATCTTGGGGACATTGCTGCAAAGCCATTCTCAGGCAGGGATAATTGAAAGGTATGAATTTTTATAAAGATTTAAATGTTGAAGTCTTTGTCCTGAGGCAAAGCCAATGGATAGAACTGTGCCACACATTCAGGTACTGGAACTCTGAGCTTGCTTCATTGCCTCAGCATGTTGGGGCAGCAATGAACAAGGGGTCTTGATTAAGCTAAAGTTATGTTTTGAATGTATCTTTCTCCATTTATTACTCCTTGAAAGTGTTCCTGGCTGCAAAGGCAATGATTTAAATAGAATTATTACTTTGACAATTTTCTGGATTATTTTTTCTGTTTTAATAGAAGTCTTTTTTTTTTACTTTTTACTTATAATATACAACATGACAAAACATTGTTGGTGTAGGACTAGATTATACTTGTAATAAATACTGGTATGATAGCCAATGTAGTGTGGTTCAGTTGCAGATAGGAGCTTACTGCTTTCCTACTTTAAGTTAAAAAAAAAAAAAAAGAAGCATGTATTCATTCAGTAGAGTAGTGGAAAATAAAACACAGTGAACTGATTGTGTTTTGATTCACTGAAATGCCAGTGGATTTCACTTAACAAGATTATTGCTGCAAATGTCTTTTGGGTTTCATGCATACACTCTGTGGACAGAATGTCAAAAACTTTCAGTGTGATGCTGTCACTACCTCTTATCTCTCCCATGGGGACACTGCAGACACAGCCAGAAATCTTGTTTTGATAAACTTTTAATTCAGGAGTCACTCACAATATTTATTAATCATAGCATCATTTCTGAAATCTGTATCTCTGGATATTTACTTATATAAGCAAGAGGTATATTTGCCAAAGTAATTATGCCAAATGTTATTTCTCTTTAAACATTAAAGATCACTAATCAAATAAAAGGAAAAAAAAACTCTAAAAAGTAGAAATTTTTATCTGCAAGTTCAAATTTTTAAGATTGTCTAGAAAAATTCAAATGTATTCTTTTATTTGTTGGGAAAATAGAAATCACAGTAGTTAGTGTTTTGATTTTTTTTTAATTTAGTCAGTTGTCTTTGTGTTCGTGTGCATGTGTGTATATGTGTGCATACATACCTCAGTGTATATATACAGGCCAGAAGACAACCTTGGGTGTTGGTCCTCTCCTACCTTATTTCAGACAGGGTCTTTCTTGTCACTGGGAAGGCCAATTTACCTGGCCTGCAAGTTTCTGGATTCCGCAAGCTTTGCCTCCTATTACCACTGTGGGTTGGAGTTTCACATGTGTTATTTTGTCTCTGGCTTTATATGAGTGACAGAATCAGTTGTGGGTTGGTAGGCTTGCTAATCAAAGCACTCTTAACTAAGCCAACTCAAATCGTATGCCTTCTCTTGCAAAAATTCTCATACTATTCAATCAATACACTTAATGACAGGAAATTAAATGCACTTCACAATTCCTTCAGTGATTTGCAGAGCATTTTGTTTGATTTTCAAAAACATGCTAAATCTTTAGGATTGGATGTAATCAGGGATGTTAGGATTAGAAAAGTAAAATGTTCTGGTATAGGCAAGATGAGTTTCCGTTGAACTTGAGAAAACCGAGAGGGCTGAATGCAGTATAGCATATAGTGAGCCTTTCAACCAGACATTGATCTTTCAAAAAAAAAAAAACAAGAAAGCTGATGTATCATTGACTAGGTTTATCTGATTATCTTAATCTCACTAATGAAATAATGTTATTGAAAATGCAATAAAAAACCCAAAGACTATTTCACTAATAGTCCAAAATTGAATGAAATAACTGCTTTTAGAGAGTCTGTATGGCCCAGAAAAACTTCCTTAACAAAATTTCACAAATAGGTTTCTTAAAATAGTAGCAACTTACTCTTTCATCTGTCCAGATGCTGGCTAAAGTTCTGACATTAAAGTGTGGTAGGGCACCTCTACTACTGGCACTGTAGGAGAATCTGCCACCCGTCTCTTGTCTCTCTCTGAGCTCCTTTTTCCTCAAGTTGTCAGTCAGACTTTGAGCTACTTGGTTATATCACTCCAATTTATCTCCCTGTTATACAAAGACACTAGTCTCCATAGTACCATAGAATAGTGGGCAAAGTAATCTGAACTGATTATATATGCAAGGCCTGATGGGCAAGTATTGTTGCACATTGAAGTAGTTTAGTTATATGAATTTTGAAGTATACTGTTAAACCCATTATAATTTTTATCTTGGAGACATAAAACCCCTCAAAATTAAAACAAAAAAAGACAGAGATCATTGCAAATTTTTTTTCCCCTCCCAAAGCTGAAATTTCCATTGTGAGGATTGAAATGGATCAATCAGAGAATGTAGACTGGGAGTCTCTGAAAGGATAATTGTCTTCTTTTATATTATGCAAATGAGCTAGTAGCCACAAGGTTTTCCACAGTCAACAAGAACTTTGGCCTATAAAAATTCCTGAGTGTTCAGGAAGTCTTTTTCCATTCCTATATCATGGAATGTACTTCCTAAATTTTCTTCCAGTAGTATTCGAGTTTCTGGTCTTATATTGAGATCTTTGATCCATTTGGACTTGAGTGTAGTGCATGGTGAAATGTGTGGGTCAAGTTTCAGTTTCCTGCATATGGTTATCCAGTTTGTCCAGCACCATTTGTTGAAGATGCTGTCTTTTTTCCAGCCTATATTGTTTGGGCCTTTATTGAATATCAAGTAGCTATAGTTGCTTGACCAAAAGTCTGGGTCCTCAAGTCTATTCCATTGATCTATAGTCCTGTTTTTATGCCAGTACCATGCTGTTTTTATTACTATGGCTTTGTAATATAGCTTAAGATCAGGTATGGTGATGCTTCCAGAGGTATTTCTTTTGCTGAGGATATGTTTGGAAATGCGAGGCCTTCTGCCTTTCCATATGAAATTTGAGATCATTTTTTCTATCTCTGTGAAGAACACTGTGGGGATTTTAATTGCTATTGCATTAAATCTGTAAATTGCCTTTGGTAGGATTGTCATCTTCACAATGTTAATTCTGCCTATCCAGGAACATGGGAGGTCTTTCCATTTTCTCAAGTCCACCTCAATTTCTTTTTTGAGTGTTTTTATGTTTTCATTGTATAGATCTTTCACTTCCTTGGTTAACGTTATTCCAAGGTATTTTATTTTTTTTGTTGCAATTGAAAATGAGACTATGTCCATTATTTCTTATATCTTTGTCATTTGCATATAGGAAGGCTACTGATTTTTGTGCATTGATTTTGTATCCTGCTACTTTGCTATAGGAGTTAATCACCTTCAGGAGTTTTGGGATGGAGTCTCTCGGGTCTCTTACATATATAATCATGTCATCAGCGAATAAAGCTAACTTAACTTCCTCCTTTCCAAATTGTATCCCTTTTATTTCCTTCTCCTGTCTTATTGCTTGAGCTAGGACTTCCAGAACTATATTGAAAAGCAGAGGTGAGAGTGGACAACCCTGTCTTGTTGCCTGATCTTAATGGGAATTCCTCCAGTCTCTCTCCATTAAGTATTATTTGGGCCTTTGGACAAAACCCCAGTAGCTCATGAACTTAATCGTCACTCAACCAATGGGACCACATGAAGCTGAAGAGTTTCTTTACAGACAAGCATACAATAAGCAAAGCCAATAGATTACCCACAGAATGGGAGAAAATATTTGTGGGTTATCCGACTGATAGAGGACTAATCTCTAAAATCTACAAAGAACTCAAAAATCTAAACAGTAAGAAGTCAAACACCCCACTCACAAAATGGGGCAAAGAGCTGAACAGGCAGTTCACAGAGGAAGAAATACAAATGGCAAACATACACTTAAGAAAATGTTCAGCATCCCTAATCATCAGAGAAATGCAAATTAAAACAACTATGAGATTCCACCTTACCCCAATAAGGATAGCAAGCATGAAAAAATCAAATAAAAATAAATGCTGGCGAGGCTGTGGAGAAGTAGGAATACTCATCCACTGTTGGTGGGAATGTAGGATGGTACAACCACTTTCGAAAGGAATATAGAGACTTCTGAAAAAGCTGAGTATAGAGATACCAACAGACCCAGTTATTCCCTTACTGGGCATCTACCCTAAAACCTTCAAACCACAGACTAAAGAGATTTGCTCAACCATGTTTATAGCGGCTCAATTTGTAATAGCTAAGAGCTGGAATCAACCCAGATGTCCATCACTAGAAGAATGGATAACTAAGATGTGGTATATCTACACAATGGAATTCTATACAGCAGTAAGAAAAAATGACACAATGAAATTTGAGGAAAAATGGTTGAACCTGGAACAGATCATTCTCAGTGAACTTATCCAATCACAGAAAAAAAATTGCCACATAGTCTCACTCATCTACAGCACCTAACCTGAATCTACCGAAGATACCTTACATACCCAGCAAGCATCTCCTAGATTAGACACTAGGATGGAAGGGGAGGTAGGGGAGGGCATCAAAGGGGTGGGAAACACAAATCTAGACCCAAACGGCAATGGTACCATAATCTTCTACTTACTAAAAGACAGACCAAATGGCTGATCCTTCACCAGGCCCTTACAGGGAACACCTGAACCACAAGACACTGGAGAGGGTAAGATTAAGACTAACCTTAATCTCCTACATCTTCCCTCCCTCACTTCCCCTCTCCCTGTCTCTCTCTCTCCTATCTCTAACTCTTGTATATTAGTTATCTTTTTCCTCATTTTCTTAGTGGGCACCGACCTGTAACTCCAAGATCCAGCATGGGGCTATCATCCACATTGAGCTTTTGATCAGAGAGACCTACAAGGTTTCCTAAAAGACAGACAGATTTCTGTCAGAGTACTTGATGACCCACCAAAGGATAGTGGTAAGACCCTACTGCTGAAGATACCTTATGTGATTGACATGCAAATTAGAATGGCATGGCTGGAAGTTGGATGAGAGTCAGTCCCCAGACAGTCAGTGCGTCTAGTGCCAGAAGGTGCTACATGGGCGACTGGGGGAAATTGACCAATATCTATCGAAGCAACGCATGGTCTAACCTACTTAGCAGCAACTAACTTGTTGTGATGCCCACACAAGTGCAGTGGTGGCACACAGCCATGGTGGGGAACCAACTGCTCTCAATTTGTCTAACTGATCCCCTCACTGGTATGGGACCCATAGCTGGAGCTGGGAAACAAGTCAGAACCATATCAAAACATAAGCCCACTCTCCAATATTAAGCTACCATCAATTGTGGGATACAAGAGGGCCTACACCTATTAAATTCTCTATAAAAAAAAAGTAAGGGTTATCTCATTTGTCCTGGTGCTAACTTACTCTCCGTTGGAGAATCTGCTTCTCTTTTTAAGATAGATGTAGATCCTAAGGAGAGAGCCACCCCATCATACCTCAAAAGGGCCCCGGCTGAAACTAAGAAAAATTGGAGAAACAAGCAAGGGGGCTGTTTTCCTGATGAACCGGACACCAGCACAAGGGGGAAGGAGATCAGCACAGAGAAAAATCAACTCCCACCAAATCAGAGAGCCAGAGCCTCAGAGGCCCCCAACACCTCATCACTGAAGCAGACCAAAAATGAACACAACATGGCTCAGGGAAATTCTGCGGAAGAGGGGGCGGAAAGAATGTCAGAGTCACATGTTGGGTCATGATATGCGGAGACATTTATCTTACCCATAAGTGTGGGCTAACTCTACAATGCATGACCCGTATACCTCAACAAGGAGGGGCTAAGGGGAGGGGGTAGGTCACGGATGAGCCTAATAATGGTACCGAACTGACTGTATTTGCTGAATACAGAAGTGACTAATAAAAAAAAAAAAATTCCTGAGTGTACCACAGTAGAAATATCAACCATCTAGACTTTCTGTATCAAAACTAAGATCATCACAGTGACTGAATGGAACTCGAACTGAGTGAGAAGCCTTGGTGGTTCTTTAGGGTTTGTGGGGTCCTCTCCCTTTCAGGCCCGTAAGTGGCCAGAGGAAGGAAGTTCCACCGCTGCAAAGGACATACTGGCAATATGAGCTAACCAGTCTCTGCTGAACACCATTCCACAAAGACCACTTTAATTTAGTCCTATGTTCAAACATAAGAGTGGTTAATTGTTGATGACAAGTAATAGCAAACTTTTAAGAAAAAAAAAATAACTGAAAAGTAAACTAGACATTTAAAATTGAGTCTACCAATGAAAGAAAAATGTTTTATAGATTGGAGAACCTGAATTTGCTTGAAGTTTCAACTAGTACACTTATTCAACATGCACCAACATTTCTGGGTAAACACATGTATGGGCTCTCACCTCACAGGATACCAACAAGGTCATGGATATTAGGGGATTTCAAACAGCCATTTGGCACTTAGAAGTAATTTTTAAAAATGATAAAGAGATTGGATATTGCTGCTCCTTCCTGTTCCCTGCTGCTGGGGCCGGCTTCTAGAGTGATAAGGGAGTCAGCAGAAGGAGACACATCCTGACTTTTATCAGTCTGCTATTGTGTCAATTCATACTGGAGATAACTACTATTCTTGGGCTTCCTCCCTGTGCAACTGTGCAATTATGTATAGTTAATGCATTACATAAGGTCACACAACTCCCTACTTTTTATGACCATATTGTCCTCTGTTCCATGCACTTCCTTAGGCACATAGTTCTGTAAAACTTACTATAAAAGTTGGGTGGCAGAGACTCAGGGTGCTGGAGATATTTTTGAAGCACAAGCTTTCTTCCAGTCTGCTGCTCTTGAATTCTCCAATCCTCTATGAGTAGCACTTTGTATTTTTCATGAAATTTCTGCAATAGAACTAGACCAAAGAACAAACCACAAACCATTAGACATTCACCGAATAAATTTATTCAGGATCGCCTCTGTGGACTAACTGCTTTTTATGAGTTTTATTCAATTCTGACATTTTAGCACAAGAAAGGAATGAAATTGGACTTCCAGCCAAGATGACAACCACCTAGCTACACTGCAAATGCCAGAGAAAGAAAGGCAAGATATTAAAGGTTCACTGGAGCTTTTAGGGGACAGCAATATCCAATAGATTGTCAGTGGAGGGGCACAGAGGAGGGGGAAGCAGGGAATCGCGGATCCCCTCCTCGCGGGTGGGTAGCCCACCCAACCCCCCAAATAACCACCCTGTCCATGGCTGCCGTGCGCCAATTGATCCCTGCATGCGGAAGCTTAGACTGCTCCGCACACTCGTCCACTCACCAAATTACTGAGCGAGCCCAGTCCCACAGCAACTGTCACACAAGCTCAGACTGTGTCCCTCGCTTGCGCCAGCTCAAGTGCCATCCTGTACCTGTCTGTAACACTGGCGGTCCAACATTGTCCTGTGGCAGGGGAGCACAGAATGCTTCCAGGTCCCAGTGTTCCCAGAGAGTTTGGGCTGCTTCAGTGCTTTGTGCCTCAGTGTCACTCCTAGCACGAATGCTGGAGCTTTGGTACATTACCACTTGAGAATTCAGGCAACTTTGACGCCTCTGCCAGGCAGTAGATAGGCGGCTTTCACAAGTGACAGCCAAAGCCCAGGCTGCTTGTCAACTGCCACAGGCTGCCTCTGATTCCCATTGTGCTTGAGCCCAGGCTGATCCCCCCAACTAAGTGCCCATACACTGTCATGGGCAGACCATAGTGCAAAAAAAAAAAAAAAAAAAAACATAAAAAATCAAATGGAATAAAATCCAGTTAGATCACCCAGTCCTACAATGTATGCATCTAACCAAAACATAGAAGAATGATTATTAGGATCAGAACACCAAATTTAAGCTATGAGCAATGCAACCCTGAACAACCTACTGGTAGAACTTGCAGGAAAGCAACAAAGGACCGATAATCGTGTGATGCTGCCATCACTAAACTAGAACTAATAGATAAGAAACTGGAAGGAGTTCAAAAAGAATTAAGAGATTTGAGGGAGAGTGAAAAAAAAGAAGACCCTAAAAATCAGCTGGCCATGCTAAATGAAGACATAAAGAAATGCAAGGATGAATTCCAAGATCATCAAGAAAATCAGAAAATGATGTGAAAAGGGATCTTGACAAAGGGATTGAAATCATACATAGAAAAGTAGTAAAAAATGCAAACTTAATTGAACAAGTCCAAAACTCTCTAGAAGCTCTCAAGAATAGAGTCAGCCAAGTGGAGGATAGAAACTCTGATCTGGAAGACAAGATGGAAGAAACAGTTAGAGAATTCAAAAATTTCAATAAGTTCAAAAGTTCCTGTGAACAGTACTTGAGGGAATTGTGGGATACACTTAAACGTCCTAATATCAGGATCATTGGAATACCAGAAGGAGAAGAAATTCAGACCAAAGGCATGGAGAACTTATTTATCAAAATAATTGAAGAAAACTTCCCCATTCTCTTAAAAGAAAGGCCCATCAAGATACAAGAAGCCAACAGAACTCCAAACAAGCTGGACAAAAGGAGAAACTCTCCAAGACATATTATCATTAAGACTCTAAACATTGACACCAAAGAGAAAATCCTAAAAGCAGCTAGGGACAAACAGCACACCACTTTCAAAGGTAACCCCATCAGAATTACTTCAGACTTCTCAATGGAAACTCTGAAAGCTAGAAGGGCCTGGAATGAAACATTGCAAAGTCTAAGAACCTATGGCTTCCAACCCAAACTACTCTACCCAGCAAAAGTATACCTCATAATAGATGGTGAAAGAAAAACTTTCCATGACAAAACTCAGCCTTACAATTATATGAACACAAAACCAAACCTACAGAGAGTATTTCAGGAAATTCTCCACAGAGAAGAAAAAATAATCAAACACAATTGCCTACAAGAAGCTGATCACAATAACCAAACTCAGAGTAGGCACAAAAAACTTCAAAATCCATGAGGACACCAACCCACATCTACCATCACAATACGGCAAAGATCAAATCAAATCTCATAGTCATTATCCTAAATATTAATGGCTTTAATTCACCCATCAAGAGACACAAGCTAACAGGATGAATGAAAAAAATTAGACCCCTCAATCTGTTGCCTTCAAGAAACCCACCTCACCACTAAAGACAGACACCTCCTCAGGGTGAAAGGGTGGAAAACAATATTCAAAGCAAAAAGGAATAAGAATAAGCAGGTGTAGCTATATTAATATCAGATAAAATAGGCTACAAACCAAAAATAATTTAAAAAGAGAAAGAAGGCCACTTCCTACTTGTCAAGGCAATGAGCATCAAGAGGATATTACAAACATAAATCTGTATGCACCAAGCACAGGGGCACCACAGTTCATAAAACAAAACCCACTTGTTGATAAAATAGAAATACCCACCAACACCATCATAGCTGGGGACTTCAATAGACCATTATCAGTAATAGACAGATCATCCAAACAGAAACTGAACAGCGAAGTAAGAGAGCTCAACAAAACCATAGATCACTTAGACCTAACGGACGTCTAGAGAACTTTCCATACAAAATCCACAGACTATACAATCTTCTCAGCAGCCCATGGAACATTCTCTAAAATAGACCATATACTGGGTCACAAAGATTGCCTCCACATATTTAGAAGATTGAAATAATTCCCTGCATGATATCAGACCACAATGCTATATTGCTAGAAATCAACAACAAAAGACCCACCAAGAATCCCAAGGCACCTGGAAACTTAACAGCACACTTTAAAACAATAAATGGATGGTGGTGAAATAAAAAATGAAATTGCAAAATTTCTGGAATTGAATGACAATGAGAACACATTGTACCAAAACTTATGGGACACAATGAAGGCAGTCTTCAGGGGAAAATTCATAGCACTCAATGCCTTCGTAAAAAAGACAGAAAGATCCCAAATCAATAATCTAACCATCCACCTAAAGGCACTGGAAAAAAAAAGAGAAAAGTCCAACCCAAAGAGCTCCAGAAGCAAAGAAATAATTAAAATCAGAGCAGAAATTAATAATTTGAAAACCAAGGAAACAATTAAGACAATTGACAAAACAAAGAGATGGTTCTTTGAAAATATAAACAATATTGACAAACCCCTGGCCAATTTGATCAAGTAAAAAAAGGATAAACTTAAAATTAACAAAATCCAAAATGAAAAAAGGGGAGATCACAACAGACATAAGTGAAATTGAGAGAATCATCAGGACTTATTACAAATACCTCTACTCCACAAAACTGGATAATGTGGAGGAGATGGATAAATTCCTGGATGCATCAAAGCTAAACTCAGAGCACATTAATCACCTCAATGAACCAATCACACTCATGGGCATTGAAAAAGTAATAAAAAACCTCCCAAAAAAGAAGAGCCCAGGACCAGATGGCTTCTCAGCTGAATTCTATCAAACCTTCATGGAAGAACTCAAACCAATCTTCCTCAAACTGTGCCACACAATTGGTGAACAGGGAAAGCTACCCAACTCCTTTTATGAAGCTAGTATCACCCTAATTCCAAAACCAGGCAGAGATGCCACAAGAAAAGAAAACTACTGGCCTATTTCCCTGATGAACTTAGATGCAGAGATCATGAACAAAATCCTCACAAACTGAATCCAACAACACATCAGAAGTATTATCCAACTTGACCAAGTGGGATTCATCCCAGAAACACAGGGGTGGTTCAACATATGGAAATCTGTTAATTTAATACCCCACAAAAACAAGGTTAAACATAAAAACCACAAGATCATTTTGATAGATGCAGAAAAGGCCCTTGACAAGATGAAACATCACTTCATGATCAAAACATTGGAGAGAATTGGCATGGTTGGTTCATATCTTAACATAATAAAGGCAATATAAAAAGCTCCAAAGGCCCAAATAATACTTAAAGGAGAGAGACTGGAGGAATTCCCATTAAGATCAGGAACAATACAGGGTTGTCCACTCTTACATACCCAGCAAACATCTCGTGGACTAGACACTAGGATGGAAGGGAGGGAGGGGAGTGCATCGAAGGGGTGGGAAACATAAATCTAGACCCAAACAGCAATGGTACCATAAAATTCTACTTACTAAAAGACAGACCAAATGGCTGATCCTTCACCAGGCCCTTACAGGGAACACCTGAACCACAAGACACTGGAGAGGGTAGGATCAAGACTAACCTTAGTCTTCTACATCTTCACTCCTTCCCTCTCTCTCTCTCTCTCTTCTCTATAACTCTTGCAATTACTTATCTTTTTCCTTATTTTCTTAGTGGGCACTGACCTGTAACTCCCAGTACCAGCATGGGGCTATCATCCACAATGAGCTTTTGATCAGAGAGACCTACAAGGTTTCCTAAAAGACAGACAGATTTCTGTCAGAGTACTTGATGACCCACCAATGGTTTGTGGTAAGAACCTACTTCTGAAGACACCTTATGTGGTTGACATGCAAAATGGAATGGCATGGCTGGAAGTTGGAAGAGAGACAGTCCCCAGACAGTCAACACGTCTAGTGCCAGAAGGTGCTACATGGGCGACTGGGGAAAAATGACCAATATCTTTCCAAGCAACTCATGGTCTAACCTACTTAGCAGCAAATAACATGTTGTGATGCCCACACAAGAGCCATAGTGGCACACAGCCATTTTGGGGAACCAACTGCTGTCAATTTGGCTAACTGATCCCGTCAGTGGCACGGGATCCATAGCTGGAACTGGGAAACAAGTCAGAACCATGTCCAAACATAAGCTCACTCTCCAATATCAAGCTACCATCAACCATGGGCTACAAGAGGGCCTACACCCATTAAATTATCCATAAAATTAAGGGTTATCTCTTTTGTCCTGGTGCTAACTTAATCTCCATTGGAGAATCTGCTTCTCTTTTTAAGATAGATGTAGATCCTAAGGAGAGAGCCACCCCATCATACCTCAAAAGGGCCCCGGCTGAAACTAAGAAAAATTGGCGAAACAAACAAGGGTGCTGTTTTCCTGATGAACTGGATACCAGCAGAAGGGGGAAGGAGATCAACACAGAGAAAAATCATATCCTACCAAATCAGAGAGCCAGAGCCTAGGGGCCCCCAACACCTCATCACTCAAGCAGACCAAAAATAAACCCAACATGGCTCAGGGAAATTTTGTGGAAGATGGGGCAGGAAGAATGTCAGAGCCACATGTTGGGTCATGATATGTAGAGATATGTATCCTATCCATAACTGTGGGCTAACTCCACAATGCATGACACATATACCTCAAGAAGGAGCGGCCAAGGGGAGGAGGTAGGTCATGGATGAGCCTAATAATGGTACCAAGCTGACTGTATTTGCTGAATACAAAACTAACTTGTAAAGAAAAAAAAGAAAAGAAAAGAAAAAATAAAATAAATGAGAAAAAAAGAAAGGAGTGAAATCATAATTAGAAATTTTAATTCACTATATTTCTGTGGTTTTGAATCCTGACCTGAACTAACATGAAACTGTTTTAAGTGGGTTTTTCAGTAGTGAGCATTAATTTCTTATATTGTATTAAGCCTGTTCACTTCTGGAATTTTAATTAATAAAGAGCATATGCTCTAAAATTTTAAGCAACTCCAACCCCAAATCACATATATATGGCATTTTTTATAGTTACAGTTTCTATAAATGAAAAGCCAAGGCATAGATAGTCTTTATTTTCTACAATTTTTTTCTCTTTTTTGTTGTACAGTTTTCTTTGCTTATGTCTTCTCATGTCTTGTTGGTGTGTGTATAACATTTTTTTTACACAAAGATACTATCCATATTGCTTTAGAGTATACACTGAGGAGCAATATTTAACTTAACTACCCCTTTAAAGTTCATATCTCTAATTACATTCAAGGTTGTAGCATTTATAACCTTTTAGTTGCTTAAAAACAAAACAAAACAAGAAGACATAAACAGAAACAGCTGATGAAGGAAAATGTTTATTTAAGCTTACAATTTTGATGAGATTTTCCATTAATGTGAGAAGAGCATGGCAAGGGCAGTTTGTAGAGCAGAGAAGGTTGATTCCCCAGCACCCATGTAAAGCCAGATTCGTAGGATGGAACATGCATCTGGAGACATTTTTGCAGTGGCTGGAGGCACTGGCATGCCCATTCTCTCTTTCTCCCCCCCCCCTCTCCTTGCAAGTAAATACAAAATAAAAATAAAAGATGAAATCTGATCACATATATATGAGACTATTGTGGACACACCAGATTTGAACTACCACATTCTGTCCTTTTCTGCATCCCACAGACTCATGGCCATGTCATGATAAAAATACATTCATTCTGACTTCAAATCCCTTGTTGTCCTGACCCATATCATCACTTCCAGTTTCCAAAGTCTGAATTCTCATCCGAGATTGAAAACAGGTTCTTATATGTGATCCTTATAAAATAAAAAACAGTTACATAATTCCAATACATAATGGCATAAATTAATAATTTCATTTAAAAGAAAGACAATAGGGAGGGAGGGACAGGTTAGGATAAAGGTGAGGGTGCAGGACACAAAACTGGAGCCAAATAGCAATAGTACAATAAAATTCTACATCCTAAAAGACAGACAAAATGGTTGAACCTTCATCAGGTCGTTAGAGGGAACAACTGAATCACAGGGCACTGGAAAAGGTATAATGAATACTACCCTTAATCTTCTCCTGTTTCTCTCTCTCTCTCTCTCTCTCTCTCTCTCTCTCTCTCTCTCTCTATCTCACTCTTTTCTCTTTATCTGCTTTATATTACCTATGTTTTTCTTCCTTCTTTTCCTTGGTGCTGGCCTATAACTCTGAGTAAAAGCATGTGGTTAACATCCACAATGAGCTGTTGTTCAGAGAGACTTCCAAGGTTTCCTAAAAAAGTCAGATTTCTGCCAGAGTACTTGATGACACAGCAAAGGTTAGTGGTAAGATCCTACTGCTGAAGACACCATATACTGTTGGTACGGAACATGGAATGACCTGGATAGAATCTAAAGGAGAGTCAATCACCATACAGTTAGCTCATCTAGTGCCAGAAGGTGCTACATGAGTGACTGGGGGAAAATGACCAACATCTGTCCAAGAAACTCATGGTGTAAACTTAGCAGCAAGCAACCTGATGTGATGCTCACACAAGTGCAATATTGGCACAGGACCATGGTGGGTAACCAACTGCTCTTGATTTGGCTAATGGATCTGCTTAGTGGAATGGAACGCATACCTGGAGCTGGGAAACAAGTCAGAACGATATCCAAAAAATGAGTTCACTCTCCATTATCAACTCCCACCAATTATGGGCTACAAGAGGGCCTACAACTATTAAATTATCTCGAAAATATTAATGGTTATTCAATTTAACTGGTACTGACTTCAATCTCCTTTGGAGAATTTGCTTCTCTTTGTCAGATGGGCACAGATCCTGAGGAGAGAATCAGCCCATCACACCGCACCAAGAGTAATTGCAGATATGAGCAAGCGTGCTGCTTTCTTGGTGAAACTGGTACCAGCACAAGGGGGAAGGACATAGACACAGAGAACACTCAACTCCTACCAAGCCAGGTATCTACAACACAATGGCTCTCAAGACCTCATCACTGAAGTAGACCTAAAACAAATCCAACATTGCTCAAGGAAATTTGCAAAACAGGAGGTGGAATGATTGGTAGAGCCACAAGTTGGGACATTATTTGCAGAGACATTGACTCCTCCCCATAACTGATGGCTAACCCCGCAATGCACAACCCACATTTCCCAATAAGGAGGGTCCCTGTGGAGGGGGGGAGGACAGGAAGAAGGCTAACAATGGCACCAACATGGCTGTATACACACTGTTCATAACTAATAAAAAATAGATTTAATAAAAAAGAATGGGGCATAACTCGACAATCCTGGATTACAACTGAAAATCAGCATGGCAAATATAATACCCTGAATCTCCATGTCTAGCACCTGGGAATTCTGAAGAAGACCTCAGAGCTTCAGAAGGCTTGGGCAACTGCACTCTTCTATCTGTATTGCTTGCTTCCCAAACAATACACCTTTACCCAGCAGCGGTTTTTTTTTGTTGTTGTTGTTGTTTTTTGGCGGCTGTTCCAGAGTCCTGATATTTTCAACATCCCAGGGCTCATCTTCCATGTAGGAACCTCAACCCTCACTGATATGACCTCAGAGTTTGCCATAATCCTCTATGTCCTGCCACTTAAGGCTTAAAATGCCAGTATCAGATAGTGATGCTGCAAAATTTATTAATTCATGGGGGACAAAGGCTCACTTTGAGAAAAAGAAAAGCCACTCATCTTCTTTTTTTTTCCTCATCAGGCCCCTACCTTTTAGGATGCCTTCTACCCTGCATGATCAATGGATTGTGTCTCATTCTCAGGGCATAATTCCTATTGACCTAATGCAGAGTAGCTTCTCATTTCTCTGTGGGGATAATATCTTAAACAACTGCAGCTGAAACAGCAGCTCTCTCTGGGACTTGAACTTGAGTATTTCATTCTATCTAAGACTATATATTTTTCCTATTCTTATGCTCTGTATTTTCTTCTACCAAGCACAGCTGCATATTGCTTGAAACTAACTTTTCTCAAATTCTTAGGCACAGGAAGAACACAACCAGAATATCACACACTGTCTCTTAATAAAGTCATTTCATTTCTCAATGAAACCTCATGGGTCACATGTTCACATACCATAGTTTTCTTTGCAATTTGGTCTTTCAAAGTTTCACCAGAATGGTTCACCATACTCTGCTCATGGAATTTTCAAGAGCTCTAGGGATTGGATAGATGGCTCCACAGTTAAGTTGTTTACCTGCAAAGCCCAACTCCCCATTACCAACATAAATACAGATACGCAAAGTGGCACATTCACATGGAGTTTATAGAGGCTAGAGGCCCTGGCATGCCCCTTCTCTGTCTCTCTCTCTCTCTTTCTCTCCATTTCCCTGCAAATAAATAAAATATTGAAAAACTTAAGTACTCTTGTTCAAAGATCTGATCCTTCCATTTTCCTCAAGCAAATCAGATCTAGAAATCTAAAAACCACATGGTCATGGTTATTGCAGCAATGACCCCACTTCTGGTACCAATTTTGTATAGCAATGACCTTCTCACTGTTGGGACAAACACTTGACCAGAAGCAGCTTGTAGACAGAAAGGCATTATTTTGCTTACAGGGTTGAAGGTAAATGCCATAACAGTAGGGGTAGCATAGCAGGAGCACATGAATGGGCATCACATCTTGTCCCTACCACAGGAAGGAAGCAGCAAGAGTGATCTCTGAGCACACAGTGGTGCTGAACTAGTAAACTTCAAAGCCTATGACCAGGGTCATATGTCATACAGTAAGATCCCACCTGCTCCTCCAGCCTATTCCATTGTTCTATACTCCCATTTTTATGCCAGTACCATGCTGTTTTTATTACTATGGCTTTGTAATATAGCTTTAGATCAGGTATACTCCAGAGGTATTTCTTTTGCTGAGGATATGTTTGGATATGCGAGGCCTTCTGCCTTTCCATATGAAATTTGAGATATTTTTCCATCTCTGTGAAGAACACAATTGGGATTTAAATTGGAATTGCATTAAATCTGTATATTGCCTTTGGTAGGATTGTCATCTTCACAATGTTAATTCTGCCTATTCAGGAGCATGGGAGGTCTTTCCATTTTCTCAAGTCCTCCTCAATTTCTTTTTTGAGTGTTTTTATGTTTCATTGTATAGATCTTTCACTTCTTTGGTTAATGTCATTCCAAGGTATTTTATTTTTTTGTTGCTGTTGAAAATGGGACCATCTCCCTTATTTCTTTGTCATTGCTGACGATCTTAAACCGTCACTCAACCAATGGGATCACATGAAGCTGAAGAGTTTCTTTACAGACAAGCATACAATAAGCAAAGCCGATAGATTACCCACAGAATGGGAGAAAATATTTGCTAATTAACCAACTGACAGAGGCCTAATCTCTAGAATATACAAAGAACTCAAAAACCTAAAGAATAAAAAGTTAAACATCCCAGTCACAAAATGGGGCAAAGAGCTGGACAGGTAGTTCACAGAGGAAGAAATACAAATGGCAATCACACACTTAAGAAAATGTTCATCATCCCTAATCAGCAGATATGCAGAGACATTTATCTTACACATAACTGTGGGCTAACTCCACAATGCATGACCCAAATACCTCAACAAGGAGGGGCCAAGGGGAGGGGGTAGGTCACGGATGAGCCTAATAATGGTACCAAACTGACTGTATTTGCTGAATACAAAACTAAGTAATAAAGAAAAATAGAAAAAAAAAAAAAAAAGATCCCACCTGCCAAAGTCTCCAACCAGCCAGGGAATCAAATATGAAGCTTAATTACAAACACATGAGGCTATAGGGGACAATTTACATTTAAACACCAAGCACCGGAGTTTCAACATACATGCTTTAAGGGAGTAAAGAATACACAGGATAGAGACTACAACAAGCTGTAATACCTCAGCAGCTGCTTTTAATTATTTTGACAACTTTCAATGTGTCATTTTCCCCATATATCACATTGAGTAGTAACCAATAATAATATATTTTAGTAATAGCATAAAACCATACTTAAGTAGCTGAAAGAACAATAAACCTTGGCCTCTGTGATTCAGAACAAGTCAAACAATGATGGATTATTCCTGAATGTCCCAGGTGTCGAAAAAATAGGCATATATGCATTTTACCCTTCTGCTGGTATAGCTGTTGGTTTTGGAGGCACTCTTGAAATTTAAATATCATCCCAATCAACATTCACAATACAATCATTCAGCCACCATATGAGTAGAGCCTTCCTAAGAGTTTTTCATGTATTAAGTATTCAAGCTATTGCTTCACAAAAAGAATTATTACTGACTGATATATATCTTTTGTGTTAATTTAAGTTTGCCATCTACTATAACATGAAGACTAAGGCTTTAAGGAATGTGCCATATTTTTCCTACTCTTTGTTTTTGCAACAGGTTTTACTCAAGAATCATTAATTCAGTTCATTTATTTACTCATCTGGTTGTGGTATAATAAGTGCCTTTCTATGAAATGGATTGTATTAAACAACAGGGAACTTAAACATAGAGTATTTGTAGGGCCAAGATCCCTATTTTTAAGCGAAACATTTAAATGAGTTGATTTTGAGAGAAATAGAGTTTTGTTATAATTTATCTTAAGAAAAATCAAATAAGATAAGAGACTATTTAAGGCACTGTTTTTTTCAAACACAGTCCTTTTCTTTAACCTTATTTCAGTGTAATTGTTTATGAGAAGACAGGAAGTTACCTGTTATTACTGAAGGCATTTTGTATAATAGTGATTCAAGCTAAAAGGTGGGAAGAGATAAAATGACAACTTAAATTGCTAATGAATGATATAAAATGGAATTGCAGTCAAGGATATGAAAGAACATTGGAAAGGATATGTTTCCATTTTCAAATAAAGAATTCTTAAGCTGCACATAAAATTCCTTACCATAAACATGAACTGATATAGATTTTTTTGTCAAAAATATCAAACTAGCTGGAGAAAGTAAAGACTCTCACAAAGTACCCATTGCTAAAGTCCAATTCTCCACAGCTTCATGAGCAAGATCTTTGTGAAAGAGGGTCTCTATGAAAGTTAAAGAATTTGCTAAGGAAAATGGTCCTATTGAGTCTGGCAGTTTGGGATTTGATAATATCTGAACACTAATTCTTTCCCTAATGGAACAATTTTACCATGTTTTAGAACTTGATAGGATATTGCATGCAAAATCTAAAGACAAATTATATAAAATTTTACTGTAAAAATATTATTCACACAGAATGGTAGCAGAAGTAAAGTTTCAGAATGAATCCTTTAGAAATAAGTATTGCCAATGGAAATTATAAAAACACAATCATGTGAAGTTTTACCATGGGTGGTTCAACATATAGAAATCATTACTGTCATCTACAACATCAACAAAATTTAAGACAAAAATTTTATGATTATTCCAATAGTAACATAAAAGAGTATTATACTATTCTCATCATGATAAGAAAAAAAATCTAAAGAAAACAGGAATAAAAGGAGCATAATTCACCTTAACAATGCCCATATGTGAAAAGTCACCAGCTAAATTAATATGTAATAAAAACTCTAAGATATTTCTTTTTAAATTCTGGAGACAAGGGTGCACAGTTTCACTGCTTTCATTAAAGGGGGTATGAAAATCCTAGCCAGAGGAAGCAAATGAAAGAAAGAAATGACTTGCTTCTAAAACAGAATGGACATCACATTGTAAACAGTTGTATCATGTTTTTATACAGAGAAACACTCAGACTCCAATCATGATTTTTATATCTACCAAATAAAATGGCTGAGGAGATGGCTTAGGTGGTAAAACACTTCTTATTCAAGTGTGAGGACCTGAGTTTATATTCCCAGCGCCCATGAAAAGCCACATTGCACCCTGTACCAGTAATCTTGGCATATCTTTGGTGCGATGGGAGGTGGAGACAAGAGGATCCCTAGAAGCTCCTAATATACCTCAGCTAGCTTATAAAGCAGTGAGAAAACAAAACAAAACAAAGTGATCCTTCCTCAAACAAGGTGGTAGGTAAGAACTGATACCCAAGTTTGTCTTCTAATCTCTACGTATACAAAATGGCATGCACATATCTTCAGCATGAGAAATAATAAAAGTCAGACTACTTCCAGGAATATATTTCATAGTTTTAGCAATTGTGGTCAGCTCCACATTGTGGGACAAACATCAAACCAGACACAGCATATGGGAGGAAGGGATTTATTTCAAGCTTAAAAAATACAGGGGAAACTCTATTAATAGTAGAAGAACCTGGCTCCCTTTCATAGGTCCTGGCTCCTTTTCATAGAGAAAAACAACTGGAGCAGGCAAACACCAATAACAGCAGGCATAAAACTGCCAGAGTTCAAAATGCTCTAAACACACCTAGAAGAACTGAACTGAAGATCTGCCCCAAAACACACTTCAGGGATTCCCCCAGTGATATGCCAAATTTCTATATCTCACTGCATACAAAAATAAACTTAAAATGCATTAAAATATAAAACACACAAACAAAAACAACAAAAATATAATTGAAATACTACTGGTCCTTGAAATATGCAGGAATATTTTGGACAAGATGCCAAAACTACAAGAAATAAGAGGAGACTTAGACAATTGGGACTATATCCAATGAAAAGTCTTCTTCAAAAGAAGGAAATAATTATCAGTATGTAGAAACATCCTGTGGAATGGGAGAAATTCTTCACAATAATATACCTGATCAGGCGGTTCTATCCAGATAACATAAAAATTTTAAGCCATCAATAGCAGAAATATAAACTGATATAATGAGCAGCAAATCTAAATAGACATTTCTCTAATGAAGACACAAATAATCAACAAGTATGTGAAAAAATAGGCAATAGTACTCATTTCAATTCAAATCAGGGAAATGTCATCTTACTATGGTAAAATTAGCTAATATAACAAAAATAACACATTGCCAGATTATATGGAGAACATAGAATGTTTGATCACAGTTAGACTGTGACTTATGATAATAATGGTAGAAAGTATATGGTTTTTCCAAAAATAAAATAATATTGAACACATACTTGAAAGCATTCTTATTGTTGTCAATTGAAAATGAAGTGATACCAATTTTCTGTCTGTGAGTTTGTTATCTCATGTTCATGAAGAATGACAAATGAGAGCAGCAGAGGAAAAGCATGAAATATTTTGTTGGATGCAAAGCAAGCAAAACTGTTTATTGAAAAGCAAAATTCAAAGCATAAAGATCTCCACAATTACCATAGACAGTAATGAGTCAGTTGCCAAGAAGCACTATGGAGGGAAGTTTTTATATCTTCTGAGCAAAGGTCTGTCCTTGGCCCACATGGAAATTAGGTATAGACCTGGGATGAGTATGATATGTTAGTATTATATGTTCTGAAGGAAAGTATGTCCTTGACCCATATGGAAACTATGTATCAAGCTGGGATGAGTGTGATAGTTTAGTTTCATGTACACAGGTTAGCATGTGCTTTGAGTTAACAAATGTGCTTTGAATGTGAAATGTACTTATAGCCTCATGTTTCTGTGATGAAGCCTCATGAGTTCATAGCTGCTAGAGTCTTTGAGAGGTGGAACCTTGCTAGAAGAGGTGTGTCACTGGGTGCAGGCCTTGCAGTGTGAAAGCCCAGCCCTGCTTGTCATACTCAGGTGGCTCTTTCTACTTCCTCCCTGCTACTGTGGAGATGTTATGCCTTTCTTTCCCACAATGATAAGGCTTCCTCTCAAATGTGTGAGCTGGTATTTATGTTTCCCTAAGCTGTTTCTAGTCTGTTTTTTTTTTTTTTTTTCCAGAATGGAGAAAGTAACTGATACAGAAAAATCATAACAAGCAGTCAAACTGTTGCTGCAATCAGCATGACCATGTAACTTTTTCAGTTTTTAGAAATTTGTGTACAGGAGGAATATGGAAGGATTGACACAGATCAGAATGGCTTGAAAGATGTGGAATTTGTTACAGAGAGAAGTATGAACAGTTTTGAGTCCTCAAGCTCAGAGACCATAGCCAGTTTGGAATCAATTGTTAAAGACGTTACAGCCATTGAGAATGGACCAGGGGCTCTACAATAGGACAGTAAGTAGAATGTCCTGTGTGGGTTGAGGGTAGTACTCAACCAATTTAAAGCTCTAAATGGTAGAGTATTAATTCTTTTGAGATGTGGAAGCCTGTAGGAAGAATGCTGAAGGAATTTCCTGCTCTGAAGGTTGGCCTCCATCCACCAAGCACAAAGAAATGATACAGGTTTTACAAGTATGAGGATATAGGAAATATAGTTTAATGTAAATAAAGTTTAATATAGTTTAGTGGAGTGTAGGAGGTTTCTGAAATGCTGATGTGTCTGCTAAGCGTGAGCCAGGGTCAAAGCCTCTAGAAGGAGGTCCTGTGATGTCACTGTGTGGAGCTGTGAAGTGTAAGCTGCAGTAGAGAAACCAAGGTTTTAAAGATTCCAGGATTATGGGCTGTCTACCAAGGGAAGTTTCAGTCTCAGGGTTTACTCTTCCTCAAATGGGGTCTAAAAGAAGGGTAGTTCTAGAGGCAGAGTTATCTAATGATTTTAGAACCCACACAATTTCATCACACATCTCAGATGGTGATCATGGCTCTCAAGGGTTTGATTGCTTCCCCGCTATTTCCTGGGCCTGTGTTTGTCCATATTATGCCCCCATTCCTCCCTTTTAGAGTGAAAATATTTAGTGTTTACCATTAATATGTTAGAAGGATTTAACTTTATGTTGGAAATATGTAGCTTCATGTGGGAAGTATGTAACTTGTGTTTTGATTTTACATGGCTCATAGTTAAGAGATTGCCTTGGGTCTGAGATGAGACTTTGAGTTTTGAACTGTTGAACCCCCTTGGCACTGGCACCTACTATAGCTTCTTTCAAAATTGACTGAATGCAATTTTGCATCATGAGATGACCATGAGTCTATGAGGGTCAGGGGCAGAATTCAGTGTTTTGAATGTTAAATGTTCTGACAGCCTTCTGTGTTTCTGATTAAGCCTCATACATAATCCCCAGTTTGTAGAGGATTTGTAGTATTTGTCATTTCTATAATTGGCATGTTATGTTGCTAGGGACAGGGTTTTGGGCATTATATCCCAGGCTTGTTTGCCATACTCAGGCAGCACACACTCTTTACTTCCTCCTGTGGATACATGGTTTGTAGCTATGTATATCTCCCATGTGTTCACTGCCATGACTAACTGTCCTGTTCAGATACGCTTTCCTTTCTTAAGCTGCTTTTGGCCAGGTATTTTTTCCCCCAGCAATGAGAAAGTAACTGCTACAGGAAAGATTATATGTTTGTACTTCTTTGTAAAGTAGGTGTCTAGAATGCGACAAGAACATTCTTAGATAAAAGCATCAGGAGACAAACAATAGCTACTTAGATGTGATGTGATAATGGTTGTTGTTTTATTTAGAATCCTTGCCATAGAATCTTGTTATCTGGAAAAGCCCATTTCTGGGAGAGAGGGTACTTGTTTCTTTTGAGAGTTCTGGGGTCAACTGAAGTCCAAACATTAAATGAAAGACTTTAGAAATAAATAATTCATCAATTTAAAATCATATGCCATTCTCATAGTGTAACGGAATGTGGGGCTGTCTCACTCATCTCATTCAGGATGTGAATCAGCCTTTTGTCCAGCCTGCTCTTTGCCTCCTGATAGACACTTAGTAGTCACCTTGGTTATCTTGGATGAACTGTCAAGGTATTAGTGCTTATGTGATAACCTCTTCATGAAATTACAGTCTCAAGGCACAAAGCAGTGATGCTTACAATTCAAATATGCCAAAGAAAAACCTTAAAGTGCTTACTCAAAAGAAAATGGCAAAATCCATACTTCTTAAGGACAGAAAAAAAAAATCATGTTGTGGTTGCTAAGAACTATAGTGTGGCAACGTGAGAGGTCATATGGACATAACTTTTATTAGAACACAATTATAACTGTTTTATTATTAATTATCTTGCTAATTTCTTCATAGGCCTACCATGAATTAAACCTCATCATAGGCCAGTACTCATAGGACACAATAGCATGTTTGGGGTTGATGTCATCCATGCAAATCCATTGGGGATCTTGGAATGCATGCTATCTGTAAATAAGTTGAGACTATTGGAAATTGCTGCATTTCTTGGGGTTGAATTAATCTCTATAAAGATATTATAAAATATAAAAAGGAAGAAAATATTGCACATGTTAATCAACACTATTAAATAAAACTTTCCCTCTGCATATTTTTTCACAATAAGATGCTACATATCAAGTGATGGAAGATGAGATGTACAGGCTTGCTTCTGGTTCTTCTTCCCACTTGAAATTATTTATTTATTTATTGTGTTTGTGTGTGTGTGTATGTGTACTTGTACAAGGTTCTATTACTGCTGCAAACAAATGCCTGCCTGCCTTTATGGGCGTGGTTGGGCAATTGATTCCACTTGATCTAAGCTACCTTTACAAACAAGCACTTTTACCACTGAACAATCACCCAGCGCCTCTTCTTTCTATTTTTATTCACATATATATTTATGTCCTTGGATAATTCTAGCATTATATTCTACAATCACATAAGTAATTTTGTATCTATGTTGATATGTTTGAATAATACTTCCTCTGATGACATGATGCCAGGTCATTATCACTTATGAATAATCCTGCTATAGTGAAATATGATGCAATGTTTGAATACCTTGAAAAATTAAACCACATGATAGATTAATGTATGTTCAACATTAAACGTACCAAGTAAGTAATATATATGACAATATTTAAATAAGAAAAATATAAATATTCCAGGGATAGAGAGAAGGCTCAGTAGGTAAGAATGCTTACAGTTCAAGCATGAGGTCCTGAGTTCAAACCCAGCACCCACAAAAAAAAGCCAGGCATGGCTGCACATTCCTGAAACCCCAGTGCTTAGGGAATCAGACTCAACAATCCCACTGGTGCTCCTTGGCTAGCCAAGTTAATCAAAACCAGCAAGTTGGAAGTTCATTGAGAACCTATTTCGGAATTAAGGAAGAAGAGCAATAGAGCAGTTCACCTAATATTGTCTTCTTGCCTCCACACCCATGTTCATGGGGCATGAGTATTTTCACACTCACATACATACATAAACCAGACAGACATGCATACACTATGCATAGACACATCATCCATGTCACACAACCAAAGATGAAAATAGAAAAACAATTAAATTACTTATAACAAGGTATGATCTTTAACATGTTGAGTGTAACTATTATCAATTTCAAACTTTCCTATTTAATTTTTCTTCATTAACTTTCCATCAACAAAATATAGCTAAGTTTTTGTCGTGTTGAGTATATTTCATGCTTGCTAAGCCCAGTGTATCATGTATGTGAGAAAACAGTCTAAAAAACTCAGTTACATCCATACACCAACTTTTCTCTTTTGAGAAAATGTTGAAATAATAGTGCAAGTTAATATCAATTAGAAAAAGACAAGGTTATAATCATAAAGATGCTGATACCAGAAAACACAGGAATGTGAATAAGAAGAGCATAATCTCAACCCATTGCTGTATAGCTATTTCTGAGAACTGAAACACTCCCTCTTGGAGGGAGGAAGGGGATTTCAAAGACTCAGGAAGCTAAGGAGGCTCAGAAGGCTTCTAAGACTCCCAATCCTTCGCAAGGCTGTATAACAGTAAGGAGCATCTTCTGTGTAGCTGTGCACAGGTTGCAAAGGTAAGTGGAGTGATTCCACTTTCTCAGTTGTCATCTGCCTATAAATAAACCTTCACCAATACTCCAGTAAGTAACCCATAGCAAATCACTGGTTCAGCCAGCTACACCAGAGTAGATTCATTTTTTGGTCTGTCATCTGTTCCCTACCTGGGGTAAATATAAGTCTGTTAATGCCTTCCTCTTCCCATAACAAGAGTACTACTAATTAAAAGCATGAAATTCAGGAGAAGAAAGAAGAGATTTAAATAGTTCCCAAGTTTCTAAAATATATACAAATAAAATGATATATTTCATGAGTTCGTTTTAGAAAATAACAGTATTATTTTAACAATATAGTCTGCATATCACAAAATTGCTTCTTATGTATGTAATTTTTGATTCATATCCTTACCTAGGATAAATTGCCCAAGCTCTTTGCTATCATAATGTCATCTTTAATAAAATTGTAATATCCTCTACTTTACAGAATTGCACTGCAAAGTTCCCAGTGATTGAATGTAAAAGCCTTTTTAGTCTGTTTATACCTAATGCCAAAATGGGTTGACTTAACCATGGAAATAAAATACCCATTGACTCAATAAAAATGATAGGATTTCTATTTTATCATGTCAGCATTGGAAGATAATTCCTCTAATTTTCAGTGCTTAACTAGTCATAATGTCAGGTAGTACTTAGTGCAGTGCACATGTCTGCCTTCTCTGTACTTCATAGGATATATTTCTAGGTTCTGTTTATTTTAAGTTTTTTAAGACTGTCAGAAGGCTAATTACAACTGGTGTCAACGAATTTGAGATTTTTAATTTCATTTACATAAATAAAAAACAAAACTTTTGGATCTCTTTTCTTGCATATTTTTATGTGAGGTTTTCTCTATTGTTTACTTAAAAAGAAAAGAAGAGAATAGAAGAGAAGAGAAGAGAAGAGAAGAGAAGAGAAGAGAAGAGAAGAGAAGAGAAGAAAAGAAAAGAAAAGAAAAGAAAAGTGTGTGCTTGGGAGATGGGTCACCATTAAAGGCATTTGCTTACAAAGCTTGATGGTCAGGTCCAATTTCCCAGTACGCATGTGTGGTGGTTTGATTCGGTATCCCCCATAAACTTAGGTGTTCTGAATCCTAGATCACCAGCTGATGGCAATTTGGAATTAAAGCCTTCTGGATACAGTGTGTTGTTGGGGGTGGGCTTAACAGTAATATAGCCAGCTTCCTCTTGCAAGTGTTTGTCACACTATCCTGTTGCTGTTGTCCACCAGATGTTGGCCAGGAGTGATGTCCATTCTCTGCTCATGCCATTGCTTTTCCCTAAAGTCATGGAGCTTCACCTCGAGTCTGCAAGACAAAATAAACCTTTTTTTTTTTTCTTTCTTCAAGCCCTTAACCATCATGGAGGTTGGGAATAATTTTTTTTACCTACAACAGAAGGTCATCAAAAGCCACATTGTCTTTACTTTTTCTTTGCCGAGGAAGGGTCATCCTCTAGACCAGGCTGACCTAGAATTCACTACGTCGTTTCACGCTGGTGTCAAACTCAGAGCTATTCTTCTACCTCTGTCCCTCGAGTGCTGGGATTAAAGACATGTGTCAGAGAGAGAGAGAGAGAGAGAGAGAGAGAGAGAGAGAGAAAGCACCAGGTTCTATTGTCACTGTAAACAATCTCTACATGGGTAATGGGGAACTGAACTGGGGTTGTTAGGCTTTGCAGACAAGATCATTAACCTCTGAGATATCTCTCTAACCCTGTCTTTATTTTTCTGATAAGTTCTGGACAACCAGAAATTTTGGAGTGGAGGTTTCTCAAGCGTAGGAAATAAATCTGAGGAAAAGCTGAAGCCATACACTGGTTATCCAATTCTTTCTTTTTTTATAATATGTGCATGTGTGTGTGTGTGTGTACAGATGTGTGTGGAAGCCAGAGGTGGATGTTAGGTATTTTGATTATTTTACTCTCAATTTTATTGAGGCAGGGTTTCTCACTTGGGCCCAGAGCTCTTTGATTTACCTAGTCTGTATAGCCTCTTTACCTCAGAAATTTGTTGTATATTCTTCCCATGTTCTAGAATTGTATGCAGTTACCCAACATTTACATGTGTGCTGGAGATGTGAACTACTGTTCAGGCAAGCACTTTATTTCTAAAGCCATCTCCTGAGTTTATGGCTAACTAATTCTAAAAGTAAACAAAAATAACAATTGTCTGTTTTCTACATAACCAGCAATTTCAAAATGTAATGCCTGGTGAATCTACAGGATAGATGTGCATTTCTGCTGATATGTATAAGCTGTGGGCTGTCTCAACAGGATACTTCCATGATTTTCAAGTTATCTCACACTTCAACTAGGAATTATATAATCTAGTATTGTCTCACAGGTTGAGAGGTTAGTTAGCCAGCATATAGAAGGGATGTTATGTTTGGAATGCATATCTTAAAATATGAAATAGCAATATTATACATAGAGAGGTATAACCGTTCAAACTGATAGTAGGTAACTAATAAAAATGTATGAAGACAAGGACATATATTTAAAGAAAATACTTACAACCCCAATTCTATATCTAGATAATATTCCCTTTAAGACATGTTCAAAAATAATAATATTGCCTGACAAAGCAAAACAATGGTAGACACCTATATATTCTGTAACAGATGCTAAAGTAATATATTGGGTGAAATGGCCTTTAAAAGGTTTATACCATTCATGTTGCTCCAGAAATGCCTTGGAATCATCATTTTTGTTCAACTTAACTCATTTATGTGGCAATGGTTAAGTCTTACACATGGACAGAGGTTCAGTTGGCATTGTGTCCCTGTGACTTATGGGTAAATAGTCTGTTCCTTTCTGCAGCTCTGAGTTCAGCCAACCACTTGGGTTAGACTGAGCTAATTGAGAGAGATTTACCATAACAAGAGAACTGTCCTCATGGCTGAATGCTCTCTGTGGTTTGCTGTTCTGTAGTTATATTCAGAACTGATGAAAGAATGAGTTTGTACCATGTTCTAAGACTCAGAAGAGGATTAACAACCTATACCTACATCAGTCTGACTGTCCCAAACAGATAAGATGTGATTTTAGAATGCTCTCTGAAACTTTCTTGTGGTCTTATGCAACTCTTCCCTTATCCCACCTTGCTAACCTGAATTTGTTCTTTTCTTGGTTGAAACTTTGGAGCATAGGAACTGTCACCCCTCTGCCTCCCATAGGAGTTTTCTAATTTCTTCTGGACAGGCTTGCTTCTCCTTCTCATTTAACTAGTGTGGGTGTCCAATGGTAGATGTAATGTGTTAATTGACTGTACTACAACACAATATAATTAAACATAATTTATTTTGTGTATCTCAGGGTATTTCTAGATGTCATTAACATTTGAATTTATTGACTCACTAAATCAGATTATCCTCTCCAGTAAAAATGGGCATCTGTCAGTCTACAGAATGTAATCTCTTTCTTCCTCCCTTCTTACATAATCTAGAATCATGATTTTTCTCTTACTTCTAAATTAGATTTGTATCATCAGCTCCCAGGGCCTACAAGCTTTTGGACTGTGCCTAGTTATATCATGGGCATTCCTGTGTTTCCAACCATATCTCAACCTTCAGTGGTAGATGAGCCAATTCCTTTTGATACACATACACACATGACACACCTGTACACACACCCAGGCACAAATGTACAGCCTTACTATTGAGTATTATCTGAAGAATCTTGATGGCGCTTCAGTAATAGTAAAGAAACGATATTTAAATGATGAATAAATAAATAAAACAATATGCATATGTAATCCTTTTATAGCCATTTATATTTTATCATTCTACAGTATATAATTTATAGGCATCTTAATGTACAAATAAAACTAAATGCTTATTTTTTAAACTTTAGTCACTTTTTAATTAATTAATTTATTTTTTATTTATTTATTTATTTTTGGTTTTTTGAGGTAGGGACTCACTCTGGCCCAGGCAGACCTGGAATTCACTATGTAACTTCAGGGTGGCCTCAACTCATGGCTAGCCTTACCTCTGCCTCCCAAGTGCTAGGATTAAAGGCATGAGTCACCATGCCCAATTTAGTCACTTTTTTAAATAGAATTTAAAAAGTTTATTGGAGATTATACATATATGGTGTAAAGAAAATTATCCATAACAATAGTGAAAAATATCAGTGGATTCATACTAAATGATTTCAATATTAGTATAAAATTACCATATAAAATTATTATATGTACTAACAAATAGTTCAATAGAGGGAAGACAGGGTCAAGACATTCATCAAACATAGGTGATTTTCAACAAAGATCCTAGGACAGTTCAAAAAATATTCCCAACAAATAATACTAGGAAGACTGTATGAAAAGTATCACAATCATGTCCACTAGTAATTCATAGAAAGTTAATCTGAGATGCATCATAGATGGTGAAAACTGAAACTATGTCGTCAAATAAATGTTTCTGTGATCTGAAATATACAATACTATTTCAGAGTGGGACACAAAATCACTGCCATAATATGAAATGATAAAAAACTTTATAAAAAGGAATATTCAGATTACAAAAAAGTAGACATTGAGAGGATGAGGAACATGTTGAGAAAACATTCTCAGTGCATATATTTGACAAAGATTGATATTCAGAATATTTAAATATTTCTACAGGTCAGTTTTTTATTTTTTTTAAATTTGTTATTAATTAGTTTTGTACTGAGCAAATACAGTAAATTTGGTGCCATTATTAAGCTCATCCATGATCTAACCCCTCCCCTTGGCCCCTCCTTGTTGAGGTATAGGGCTCATCCATTCTGGAGTTTTTTTTTGTTGTTGTTGTTTGTTTGTTTTTTGAGGTAGGGTCTCACTGTAGTCCATGTTGACCTTGAATTCACTGTGTAGTCTCAGGGTGGCCTCGAACTCACAGTGATCCTCCTACCTCTGCCTCCTGAGTGTTGGAATTAAAGGCATATGCCACCACACCCAGCAACTATAGTCAGTTTTAAAAGTCACTTGTACAGATTTTGTAAGCAAGGTATATTTTTATGCTCCCTGTATAATTCCAATACAACTTAAGACACAAAATGTCAAGATGGAATTTATTTGATGGTTTCATAAAATATAAACCTTTATCTGCAAAATAAAACAAGGCAGTTCATATCTTGTTCATCAGTTACTCATTTATCATATAAATGTTTGCCATAAGTAAAGAAAGAAGTAAGTCACATTAGCAAATATTAATTTAATTGGAGATGGGTATCACATGATCTGGGCTACATCCACTGTGAGATATCATTGGAAGCAGCTTAAATCACAGAAGGAAATTAAGATTATCACCCTATCAATAAATGTTTGAGCGAATAAAGAAATGATCCAATCTCTTAAGTCCTTAATTTGTATTTAAACATAATTAATTGAGAATATTATTGCTTTTCTAAATATTCTTTTGGAGTTTTACGATGGAAAATGTGCTAAATACAAGCATGAAGTCATGGATGGAAATTTTCCTCCTGCTATTGCACTCATCTCTCTGAATGGTTATGTCAATATTTATCAAATGGTCTCATGATGAATGTTTCTGTTAATACTGCAGGGGTATGGTGTTTATCTTGCTCATTTCAGGAAACTACACTGACCCTGACTGTCTTGTTCTCCAAATCATTTTAATCTACAATTCACTTCTCTTGGTTATAAGCCTTATCCTTGATCTTAAACTGCTACTTAAGTCCAACTTTCCAACAAATTCGTTATCTTTTTTGGGTTGCTGAGAATCAGCTTCAGAACTATTCATGCTAGGCAAGACTCTACAATTAAGTTACAATGATAGCACTAAATATAGGTCTTTCTTTTATACAGGGACTAGGTTGCACAGTTTCCTTGTATCACATATATGTCAAGACATAGAACACCCAGTAAAGGCTCAGAAAGCAGGTTTTGAATGCATGAAGTGTTCTCTTGACCAACTTTGAGAAAAGTTAGCAGTTGGAAAATATATGATCTCCTGCATGGCAATATATGAAACAGAGTTGCAGTGTTTTATAAAACCATAAGAATTTATTTGATTATGCTTGTCTATGATGGAGTATTATATGTATTTAGGGACATTCTAGCTTTTGCCTCTTAGACTTCAGTTGAATCTTTAATTATTAGAAATATCCCACAAGGTAGACATATTTTTATAGACAAATAAATAGATGATTGAGTTTACTATAGGTTCTTCTGAAAAAAATGAACAAGTATATTCTTAACTCAGGTTGGGGAAATAAATATCATAAACAAAGATTTTCAATTAAATGTTACATTTTATCATTTTAGCTGACTGATTTTATTATCCCATTTCATACAGTCTCAAATCAGTTTCTCAAAACAAAATATTGATAGTGTTTCCACTTATTTTTTTTTTACTGTTAATAAGTAGGGCAACTGTTTGTGAAATGTGAAAGAAGAAATATGCAGGGTCATAATTTTAATTCTACTGTGAAATATTCTGGAACTTTGTAACCGAAAAAAAAAATCAGAGAGATTTGCTCATACATGTTTATATCTGCTCAATTCATAGTAGCTAAGAGCTGTAATCAACCCAGATATCCATCATTAGACAAATAGATTACCATGATGCAATTCTACACAGCAGTAATGAAAAGTGACACAATGAATTTTGAAGAAAAAATGGTCAAACTTGGAACAAATCATTCTCATCGAACTGACCTAATCACAGAAATATAATCATCACATGATCTCACTAATCTGTGGCTCCTTACCTGAATCTACCCAAGATGCTGACATACCTAATAAGCATCTTGAGGACTGGACAATAGGGAGGGTAATGGTGTGGTGGGGGCCACAAAACTGTACCCAAATGGCAATGGCACCATAAAATTCTATATCCTAAAAGACAGACTAAATGGTTGAACCTTTATCAGTTCCTTAGAGGGAATATCTGAATCACAGGGCCCTGGAAAATGTATGATGAAGACTAACCTTAAACTTCTGCTTCTCTTTCTCTCTTTCTCTTCTCTCTATCTATTTTATATTACTTATCTTTTTCTTCCTTCTTTTCCATGGTGCTGGCCTGTAAATCCCAATATCAGCATGTGGTTAACATACACAATGAGCTGTTGATCAGAGAGACCTACAAGTTTTCCTAAAAGAACTCAAATTTCTGTCAGAGTACTTGGTGACCCACCAAAGGTTAGTGGTAAGACCCTACTGCTGAAAACACCATATGCTGTTGATATTGAACATAGAGTGACATGGCTGGAATATGGAAGAGAGTCAGTCCCCAGACAGTTAGCTCATCAAATGCCAGAAGGTGCTACATGAGCAACTGGGGGAAAATGACCAACATCTGTCCAAGCAACTTATGGTCTAAGCTACTCAGCAGGAAATAGCATTACATGATGCTCACACAAGTGCAATAGTGGCACACGGTCTTGATGGGTAACCAACTGCTCTTGATTTGGCTAACAGATCTGCTCAGTGGAACAGAACCCATAGATTGAGCTGAGAAATAAATCAGAACCATATTCAAAAAATGTGCCCACTTTCTATTATCAAGATCCCACCAATCATGGACTATAAGAGGGCCTACATCTATTATATTCTCTATAAAATAATAATGGTTATCCCATTTATCTGGTGCTGACTTCACATTCCATTGGAGAATTTGCTTCTCTTTTTAAGATGGACACAGATACTGAGGGATTAGCCCTTTTCACCTCAACAGGGACCCAGCTGAAACTAAAAGTAATTGGAGAAATGAGCAAGAGTGATGTTTTCTTGGTGAACTTGGTACCAGGAGAAGGGTGAAGGAAATAGATACAGAGAACACTTACCTCCTACAAAACCAGGTATCTGTGGGTTCCTGGGTCCTTGCTCTGGGCCCCACCACAGTACCCCTGAGGGCACCTAGGCAGCAAGGGTGGGCTAGCACACAAAAGTAAAGGTCTTTTAGGAGGACTTTTTGTGAACAGCTCTCTTGGCTTATTGTCAGAGAAAATGGGTTTATAAGCATTTGAGGGTGGGAGGAGGTCCCTAAGGGGATTGGATGTACCAAGGTTATTTCTGATGCCTAATTAGCATATGGGGACATTCATTCTAGCACATAGGCAATGGTGGTGGTGGGGGGGGGGAGTCGCATGACCTAGGGTCTTAGGACTATGTGAAGGGTGCTGGCTTTTAAGGAGTTTCCTAGGTAACTGGCCAAAGGTCACAGGGTTATGGGCAAAGCCTAAGTTCAGGTGTGCCAGGCTTGGTGACGGAGTGGTCTCCTGTAGCCTACGGGTCCTTAGCCATGCCTGGCAGCTCAGGCCCCTCTCCTCAATGCTCCAGCCTGTGTCTGGCAGTGCTGGACAGGTATCCAGAGATACAGAGGCTCCCAAGCCTTCATCACTGCTCATCACTGAAGTAGACCTAAAATGAACCTAATATGGCTCAGGGAAATTTGCTGAAGAGGGGGCAGAAGGGCTGTTAGAGCCACATATTGGGACATTATGCACAGAGAGATAACTGATGGCTACCCTCACAATGTTTGCCCCACATTCCCCAATTAAGAGGGTCCCTGTGGATGGGAGCAGGACAGGAAGGAGGTTAACAATGGTGCCAACATGTTTGTATACACACTGTGTACATAACTAATCAAAAATAAATAAAAACAAAATGGAAAATATATTGGTTTGAGTGAGTTATTTCACTGAAATCCTTTTGCCTATTTTGAATTCATGAGATATTTTATTTATAAAAATTGCAGTCAGTGAGTTATCAATTAGTATGCTTTTAGTAACTAAAATAACTCAAATGGATATTTTATGAATTTAACATATTAAAAATATTTAGCACTGACCTGAATTTCAATTAGAAAGAATTGATTAATTTATTCTGTTTTGATGCTCATTTTGTATTTAAAGCTGATAGTTTTCAAATATCTTGTGGTTCATAGCTCTGTAGTTTTTAGGTTATTGAGTCACTCACCAAAATGGCTAGGCTATTAGAATCAGAGCAAAAGATGTGACACTCCCATTGATTACCTTACAGACTGCTATCCAAGGACATGCACTTACTCATCAAGTTGCAAACCACAAGTGCCAAGGCACTTCTGAGGACACTTTTACCATATCTGACCTTGATGCTTTTGATACTTAATTTATGGTGGTTACATCACTTTTTTGTTTAATTTCCCTTCTTATTTTCTTCTATTTCAAGAAACAAAATTATTTTTTCTTGCATGCAGAATTTTATATATGCTTAATTCATATGGAGACATCATGCATAGAACACTCTACTCAGGATTTGTTAAACTCATCAAGTTGATCAATCTCTGTTTTTTCTCCAGTCTATAATATTCAATAAAAGTAAGATAATAGGATTTCCCTTTCATTTTACTATGTAATAGACCAGACTAAGAAACTAAGAAACTACACTAAATATTTATTAAATATCATCCATGATTTAGGGACTGTTTTAGAGTCAATTGAAATCTACCCACATCACTTTTCCCTATATGATTTGTTCAAAACATTCTGTAGATAGTTTTACTAAATTACCCTGGGACATTTTACTCTTTGTTTTCCAATAACCCCATGATTCTGTGTAAGCCTATAGTAGTGACATAATCATTAAAGAATAATATCAGATTCTATAACCTCTTCTCTTCTATCTACCACCATTAGCATTCAGGTCACCAGAGACTGCAGAAAGCCATTGACTTTCTTTCATTCCTCCCTTAGCCCACACAGCCCTGAGCCAGATGGGCCAAGAAAAGTTGAATGTGCACCAAGGAAGTAACTTTCTGCACGACTCAGTGTACTTGGCTAAAAACTTGTTACAAAAAGTAACTAGTCTGATCTCCATGGGGTGATATATACCCCAAATCTGTTTCCATAGATTTGAACTAGAACTGCAAATTATATCTCTCCTATCAGGGCAGATGGCTAAAACAAAATACCAGAGATTGTAAAAGAATTTTAAATCAACCAAGGCATGGCACCAAACATTCAGTAACTTTTTTATTTGATGTATCTACATTTAGTATACTTTGTATTTTTGGATCATTTGCATGTTCAGATTGATTTTTGCCACTTTTAATTTTATAGTGTCACTATTTCAAATCTCCACTCTTGAGTATATATAAATTTTTTGTTTGTATATTACTCAGTTTGATATTAGGATTGTCTTGCATTTTTTTTCTCCACCCAATATAGTACTGTGATCTCTCTAATACTATTCCCATGTACAACTCATGTACTTTCTTATTTCAACCTCATCTCCATATTACCTCTGATTTAGTCCTTCTCTTTATAGTCCATAAAGACAACCTGATGTAGCTTTCCCTACCCCTAAAATGTGTGGATTCACAGTATCCTAATTATCCTCTCCCACATACTTTTGTCTCCTGTATCTCTTTAAAAGTTAACACTGGTTTCCATCCTAACTCACTGTGCTTCCCTCTTACATTTAAGTAATCCAAATTCTAGTACATGACATACAAGTTTTGGTTATTATCTGCCAACAGCTATGAAGTCAAAGGGTCTATTGTTGTTAAGTTGTTACTGTGACATTTGGACATAGCCAACAACTGTTATCACTTATGGTATAACCATTCAATTCTGAGAGTATATTTATGACACACCAAACAACCTCCCCTATGAGACTGAAGACTTAATACCTGAAATACATACCTAAGAAGACAGAACAAAAAAATAGAAAATTCATGATGCAAGAATCTGAATACAATAACATAATAAACACATGAGATTAAGGCAACACAACTCACTAAAATTTTTGCATTCATCAATAATGGCCACCAAGTGAGTGTGAGTTATACTAAACTCCCTTTAGAGAATTCCAGGAATGATTATAAGTATGCTTAAATAAGTCAAAGAGTAAGTCAAAGGAATCAAGAATGAAACATAGTTCCCCAAAGACTCCCTAGAGAATAGAAAATAAATTCAATGTATGAGGTGATCAATACATGACTCAAGTCAAGAAATAGAAATACCTAGGGAAAAATCATATCAAATACTGAATTACAAGTCAAAACTATTCTGTGATACCATCTTACAATAGTCAAAATGGCTATCCTCAGGAACAAACAAATTCACAATGAAAATTTTATTCAGCAATATGGAAAAATTAAATTATAAAGTTTGAAGGGAAATGGATAGACCTGGAAAGTATCTTATTACATGGAATGACCAAAATTCAAAGACAAAAATAATATTTTCTCTCTGACAGACAAGTCTTAGCTTGTAATAACTATATGTATGTCCATATGTAGTGGGGGGAAATATAAAAGTAAAACCATAACTGAAAGTCAGTAAAAAGATGGCCTGGATGACAGGGTGGTTAATGGGAAAAGGATACATGTAACATATAACCAGAAGAGGTAGGGTATTGAGAATATGAGACATGTGGTAGAAAGGAGGCTTGGGATAGGAAAGGGGAATGGGAGTGAACAAAAGGTGCCAGCATAAGGGTGAAGGAGGTAGACACAGAGAACAATCAAGTTCTACCAATCCAGATATCCAGAGACACAGAGGCTCCCAAGACCTCATCACGGAAGCAGACCTAAAATGAACCCAACATGGCTCAGGGAAATTTGCTGAAGAGGTTGGCAGAAAGAACGCCAAGCCACATATTGGGTCATGATACACAGAGACATTGACTCCTACTCATAACTGTTGCCTAACCCCATAATGCACGACCTGTGTCCCCCAACAAGGAGCGTCCCTGTGGAGGGAAAAGGACAGGAAGGAGGCTAACAATGGTACCAACTTGACTGTATTCAATGAGTACAAAAATAATTTAAAAAATGAAAAAAAGTGTATCTGAAAAAGCAAGAATGAATGATACCTGAATCTATGTACACTCAAAAATAAAAATAAATAAATAAATAAAATTTAAACTATGAAAGAAAAGATTTAGCCATAAGATGTATACATAATAGACAATTCATATCAAAATTAAAAAACACATAAGGGTCGGGGTTGCCTGCATGGATAGTGTGTGGGAGGGCATGGTAGTCTGGAGTAAGTAGGCCAAACCCCTGCTTCAGGACGCTTGCCACATCCCCAGTCTGGCTGCAGTCACTGACAGTGTGCAGGTATGTGCAGCAGTCTGGAAGGAGTAGGCCAGACACCCATTTCTGGGTTCCTCCCACCTCCCCAATTTGATTTCCTTGTGCAGACACTGTGCAGGCAGCTAGAGCAATCTGGAGTGAGTAGGCCAGAACCCTGTTTCCTGGATCCTCCCACCTCCTCTATCTGGTTTGCCTGTATGGACCGTATGTGGGCAGGCACTGCTGTCTGGAGTGAGGAGGCCAGATACCTGTTTGCAGGCTCCTCCCACATACCAGGTCTGGGTTGCCTGCCCAGACAGTGTGCAGGCAGACGCAGCAGTCTGGAATATGTAGGCCAGACTCTTGTTCCTGGGCTATTTCTGCTTCCTCAGTCTGGTTGCCAGCACAGAGAGTGTGTGGGTAGTTGAGCACAGCAGTCTGGAGTGAGTAGGAAAGACCCCTCTTTCCAGGATCCTACCACCTTCCCAGTCTCAGACAGTGTGTGAAAGGCACAGTGGTCTGGAGTGAGTAGGCCAGACCCCTCCTTCCTGGCACCTCCCAGTTCCTCAGTCCAAGTTCCCTGGACCTGTCTGTGTGCTAGAGGGCAATACACAGAGTAAGTAGGCCAGAGCCTTGTTCCTCGGCTTCTTCCAGTCCCCAGGTCCTGGTAGGTCACATTGTGCCTTGCTTGGGGAGGCCTGGTCCATCTGGGAGCTGTTGAATCAGGCCTTTTTCTCTGGCATCCTGACTGGCCACTAGGTACCAATATCCCTGTTCACCTGAGTCAGAGGGTGCACAGGCCAAAGGACAAAAACTCCATTCCTCCTCAATAAAATTAAGCTTTCCTAAACTGGGTAGATAACGATGAAAAAAAATCAACAAAAAGACAACAGAGATCTCCACCAAGGAGGCCTAGTCCTACAAAGGAAGCCTCCAATGGAACCATAGCAAAGTCAACAGAAATTCATTCCCAAAATGAAAACAGAACCAATGAGACCCTGATCAAAAAAACATTGCTGAACTGGAAGCAAATCATCAAAAAACCAACAATCATATCAATTAAATTGAACAGAACAGTCTCCTAGAGCATTCAGCCTTTGACAGTAGGCTTAACTTGATTGAAGAAAAAGTTACAATCCTCCAAAGAGATAAAAATAAAGAGAAGGTGAGTGAAGAAATGGAAGATCTCAAAAAGTGGTTGATAAAGCTTAAAAAAAAGAAAAAAGACTTGATCAAATGCAAGAAAGAATTCCAAGGAGCATCAAGAAAATAGGAACTCAAATTGAAATCAGATTTCAAAAAAGAGATGTACATGATGCAAAATAACACAGCAGAAAACAAAATTCAAATAGAAATGATCCTCTCTAGAACCCTTCACCAACATACTTACAAATGTGGAAGACAGAACCTCTGACATGGAAGACAAGACAGAAGAAATTAATCAGGAGGCCAAAACCTCTGCTAAGTTCAAAATATCAAGTGAACAGAATGAGTGGGAAATGTTAGATACACTAAAATGACCAAGCATCTGGATCATGGGTATACCAGAAGGAGAGGAAATCCAGGCCAGAGGCATGGAGAATATATTCAACAAAATTATTGAAGAAAATTTTCCAAACCTCTCAAAAGAGAGCCCCATCCAGATACAAGAAGCTCACAGAACACCAAACAGACAGGACCAAAGGAAAAAAAATCTAATCTCCAAGACACTTCATAGTTAAAACTCTTAATGAAAACAAAGAGAGAGTGTTAAAAGCAACAAGGGAGAAACAATTCACCACATAAAAAGGAAATCCTATCAGAATTACACCAGATTTTTCATTGGAAACTCTGAAAGCCAGAAGGACCTGAAAGGGAACACTTCAAAGTCTGAAAAACTGTGGCTTCCAATCCAAGCTACTCTATCCAGCAAAAGTATACCTAATAATAGATGGTGAAAGAAAAATTTTCCATGGAAAAAAGTCAACTGTATGATTATATGAACACAAAGCCAAACTTACAGAGAATACTTGTGGGAATACTCCACACAGAACTGTCAAGCAATCTCTAGAGCCAAGAAGAAGATCACACTAACCAAAATTGACCAGGCTCAAAATAGTACAAAATAGAAGAAAGCACCAAACTCCATACACCTATTCATGGCAGGGATTAATTCAAACCTCAGAGTATTAACCTTAAATATTAATGGTCCTAACTCACCCACAAAAGACACATTTTATCAGGATGGATCAAAAAACTGTACCCTTCTATCTGCTGCCTTCAAGATCCCCACTTCACCTCTAAAGATAGATACCTTCCCAGGGTGAAAGGTTGGAAAATGATATTCCAAGCAAATGGAAATAAAAATCAAGCAGGTGTTGCTATATTAATATCTGATAAAATAGACTTCAAACCAAAGTTAATTAGAAAGAACAAAGAAGGCCACTACTTACTCATCAATGGAATGATCCAACATGAGCACTTCACAGTCATAAATATGTATGTGTCAAACATAGGTGCACCAGAGTTTATAAAACAAAATTGACTTGACAATAAAACAGAAATAAACACCAACATCATCATAGTTGGAGACTTCAATATTTCACTATTATCAACAGACAGATTATCCAAACTGATAATCAACAGGGAAATAATATAGTTCAACCACATCATAGATCAACTAGACCTGACAGATATCCACAGAACTTTCCACCCCAACTCTACAGAATACACATTCTTCTCAGCCAGCCCAAGGAAACTTGTCAAAAAGTTACCATATATTAGGCCATGAATAATAAAGTTAGGAAAACTGAAGTTACTTCCTAAATCATGTCTGATCACGATGCTTTAAAGCTAGAAATTGACAATAAAAGACACATTAAGAACTCCACTAGCTCCTGCAGACTAAAGTACACACTTTTAAACAATGAATATGTTGTAGAAGAAATCAAAAAAAGAATTTGTAAAATTCCTAGAATTGAATGATAACGAAAACACAACTTATCAAAACTCATAGGACACAATCAAGGCAGTCCTATAGGGAAATATATAGTCATAACCTGAATTGTCTTCATTACAAAGACAGAGAGATCCCAAATCAATAATCTGTCTGTCCGCCTAGAGATGCTGGAAAAACAAGAAAAATCCTATCAAAACAGCTCCAAATGGAAAGAAATAATCGACACTAGAATAGAAATTAATGAATTGCAAACTAAGAACACAATTTTAAAAATTGATGAAACAAACAAAGATCTGGTTCTCTGAATATAAACAAGAGTGACAAACCTCTGGCCAAATGGATCAAGCAAAACAAAAAAGGGAAGTCTCAAATTAATGAAATCAGAAATGAAATAAAGTGAGATCCCAATAGAATGAAATGGGAAGAATCATCATCCAAAACTACTCCATAAAATTAAATAATCTGGAAGGAATGGATGAATTCTTAGACACATACCACCTACCAAATCTAAACTCAGAGCAGAATAATCTCCTAAACAAACTGATCACATCCTGTGGAGATTGTAAAGGTAATTAAAAACCTCTCCTTTGTATAGATCTTTCACTTCCTTGGTTAATGTTATTCCAAGGTATTGTTTTTGTTGTTGTTGTTGCTATTGAAAATGGGATTATGTCCCTTATTTCTTTCTCTGTATCTTTGTCATTTGCACATTGGAAGGCTACTGATTTTTGTGCATTGATTTTGTATCCTGCTACTTTGCTATAGGAGTTAATCACCTTCAGGAGTTTTGGGATGGAGTCTCTCGGGTCTCTTACATATACAATCATGTCATCAGTGAATAAAGCTAACTTAATTTCTTCCTTTCCAAACCGTATCCCTTTTATTTCCTTCTCCTGTCTTATTGCTTGAGCTAGGACTTCCAGTACTATATTGAAAAGCAGAGGTGAGAGTGGACAACCCTGTCTTGTTCCTGATCTTAATGGGAATTCCTCCAGTCTCTCTCCATTAAGTATTATTTGGGCCTTCGGAGCTTTGTATAATGCCTTTATTGTGTTAAGATATGAACCAACCATGCCAATTCACTCCAATACTTTGATCATGAAGTGATGTTGTATCTTGTCAAGGGCCTTTTCTGCATCTATCGAAATGATCATGTGGTTATTATGTTTAACCTTGATTATGTGGTTTATTACTTTGACAGATTTCCATATGTTGGACCACCACTGTGCTCCTGGGATGAATCCAACTTGGTCAAGGAAGATAAAGGTTTTGATGTGTTGTTGGATTCGGTTTGCAAGGATTTTGTTCAGGATCTTTGCATCTAAATTCTATACAACGAAAACATAAAAACACTCAAAAAAGAAATAGAGGAGGAACTGAGAAAATGGAAAGACCACCCATGATCCTGGATAGGCAAAATTAACATTGTGAAGATGACAATCGTACCAAAGGCAATATACAGATTCAATGCAATTCCAATAAAAATCAATACAGTGTTCTTCACAGAGATAGAAAAAATGATCTCAAATTTCATATGGAAAGGCAGAAGACCTCACATATCCAAACATATCCTCAGCAAAAGAAATACCTCTGGAGGCATCACCATACCTGATACAGATCCATAGTAATAAAAACAGCATGGTACTGGCAAAAGACCGGAGTATAGACCAATGGAAGAGACTTGAGGACCCAGACTTTGGGTCAAGCAACTATAGCTACTTGATATTCGATAAAGGCCCAAACAATATAGGCTGGAAAAAAAGACAGCATCTTCAAAAACTGGTGCTGGACAAACTGGATAACCATATGCAGGAAACTGGAACTTGACCCACACATTTTACCATGCACTACACTCAAATCCAAATGGATAAAAGACCTCAATATAAGACCAGAAACTCAAATACTACTGGAAGAAAATTTAGGAAGTACTTTCCATGATATGGGAATGGAAAAAGACTTCCTGAACAAAACCCCAGTATCTCATGAATTTAAACCGTCACTCAACCAATGGGATCCCATGAAGCTGAAGAGTTTCTTTACAGACAAGCACACAATGAGCAAAGCCAATAGATTACCCACAGAATGGGAGAAAATATTTGAGGGTTATCCAACTGATAGAGGCCTAATCTCTAGAATCTATAAAGAACTCAAAAATCTAAACAGTAAGAAGTCAAACACCCCACTCACAAAATGGGACAAAGAGCTGAACAGGCAGTTCACAGAGGAAGAAATAGAAATGGCAAACATACACATAAGAAAATGTTCATCATCCCTAATCATCAGAGGAATGCAAATTAAAACAACTATGAGATACCACCTTACCCCAATAAGGATAGCAAACATCAAAAAATCAAATAAAAATAAATTCTGGTGAGGATGTGGAGAAGTAGGAACACTCATCCACTGTTGGTAGGAATGTAGGATGGTACAACCACTTTCTGAAAAAGCTGAGTATAGAGATACCAACAGACCCAGTTATTCCCTTACTGGGCATCTATCCTGAAACCTTCAAACCACAAGCTAGACAGATTTGCCTAACCATGTTTGTAGCAGCTCAATTTGTAATAGGTAAGAGCTGGAATCAACCAGGATGTCCATCACTAGAAGAATGGATAACTAAGATGTGGTATATCTACACAATGGAATTCTATACAGCAGTAATAAAAAATGACACAATGAAATTTGAGGAAAAATGGTTGAACCTGGAACAGATCATTCTCAGTGAACTTACCCAATCACAGAAAAAAATTGCCACATAGTCTCACTCATCTACAGCACCTAACCTGAATCTACCCAGGATACCTTACATACCCAGCAAGCACCTCCTAGACTAGACCCTAGGATGGAAGGGGAGGGCATCAAAGGGGTGGAAAACACAAATCTAGACCCAAATGGCAATGGTACCATAAGTTTCTACTTACTAAAAGACAGACCAATTGGCTGGTCCTTCACCAGGCCCTTACAGAGAACACCTGAACCACAAGACACCGGTGAGGGTAAGATCAAGACTAACCTTAATCTTCTACATCTTTCCTCCCTCACTTCCCCTCTCCCTATCTCTCTCTCTCTTATCTCTAACTCTTGTATATTAGTTATCTTTTTCCTCATTTTCTTAGTGGGCACTGACGTGTAACTCCCAGAACCAGCATGGGGCTATCATCCACAATGAGCTTTTGATCAGAGAGACCTACAAGGTTTCCGAAAAGACAGACAGATTTCTGTCAGAGTACTTGATGACCCACCAAAGGCTAGTGATAAGACACCTTATGTGATTGACATGCAAATTACAATGGCATGGCTGGAAGTTGGAAGAGAGTCATTCCCAGACAGTCAGCGTGTCTCGTGCCAGAAGCTGCTACATGGGCGACTGGGGGAAAATGACCAATATCTGTCCCAGCAACTCATGGTCTAACCTACTTAGCAGCAAATAACTTGTTGTGATGCCCACACAAGTGCAGTGGTGGCACACAGCCATGGTGGGGAACCAACTGCTCTCAATTCGGCTAACTGATCCCCTCACTGGTATGGGACCCATAGCTGGAGTTGGGAAACAAGTCAGAACCATATCCAAACATAAACCCACTCTCCAATATCAAGCTACCATCAATTGTGGGCTACAAGAGGGCCTACACCTATTAAATTCTCTATTAAAAAGGGGGGGGTTATCTCATTATTCCTGATGCTAACTTACTCTCCATTGGAGAATCTGCTTCTCTTTTTCAGATAGATGTAGATCCTAAGGAGAGAGCCACCCCATCATACCTCAAAAGGGCCCCAGCTGAAACTAAGAAAAATTGGCGAAACAAGCAAGGGTGCTGTTTTCCTGATGAACTGGATACCAGCACAAGGGGGAAGGAAATCAGCACAGAGAAAAATCAACTCCTACCAAATCAGAGAGCCAGAGCCTCAGAGGCCCCCAACACCTCATCACTGAAGCAGACACAACATGGCTCAGGGAACTTTTGCGGAAGGGGGGGACAAAAAGAATGTCAGAGCCACATGTTTGGTCATGATATGCAGAGACATTTAGCTTACCCATAACTGTGGGCTAACTCCACAATGCATGATCCGTATCCCTCAACAAGGAGGAGCCAAGGGGAGGGGGTAGGTCACGGAGGAGCCTAATAATGGTACCGAACTGACTGTAAAAAAGTGAAATAAAATAAAAAAATAAAAATGGAAAAAAAAAATAACTCAAATCAATATTTTCCACCTGTCCCACATAATAGTAGACCAGGAAATCCTCTCCACCACCTCTTATGAAGCTAGCATCACCCTAATACAAAAGCCAGACATAGATGCAACACAGAAATAATTCTATAGGCTTACATCTCTAATTAACTTAGATGCAAAGATCCTGAACAAAATCCTTGAAAATTGAATTCAACAATACATCAAAACCTTCCCCTCACCCTGTGATCATGTAGACTTCATTCCAGGGATACAGGGATGGGTTAACATAATACACCACATAAATAAACTGAACCATAAGAACCACATGATAATTTCAATTGATGCAGAGAAGGTCTCTGGCAAAGTACACCACTTTATGATTAAAACACTGGAAATAATAGGTTTGTATGTCAATAAAATAAAGGCTACAATACTTTATGGGGAAAAACACAAGGAGTTCCCACTGGGATTACGAACAAGACAGGGGTGCCCACTCTCACCACTGCTCTTCAACATAGTACTAGAAATACTGGCCCAAGCAACAAGGCAGTAGAAAGAAATAAAGAGGATTCAAATTGGAAAGGAAGAAGTTAAGTTAGCACTATTTGCAGATGACATGAACCTATATATAAGTGACCTGAAAGTCTCCATCTGAAAACTTCTAAAGGTGATAAGTTCCTTCAGCACACTGGCAGGATACAAAATAAATGCACAAAATCACTACGTTTTCTATATGAAAAGGACAAATGTACAGAGAAAGAAATCAGCAAGGTTGTCCCATTTTCAATAGCAACAATAAAAAAATAAATACCTTGGAGTAACACTAACCAAGGATGTGAAAGACCTATATATGAAAACATAAAAACATTCAAGCAATAAATAGAGGAGGACTTGAGAAGGTGGAAGCACCTCCCATATTCCTGGATAGGTAGAATTAATAGTGTCAAAAAGGCAATTCAACCAAAAGCAATATACATATTTAACACATTACTAATAAAATTACCAGCATCATTCTTTACAGAGATTGGAAAAATGATCTCAAAATTCATATGGAATGGCAGATGGCCTCAGATATCCAAACATATCCTCAGCAAAAAAATAAAAAATAAATAAATAAAAACCTCCTCCGAAAGTATCGCCATACCAGTTCTGAAGCTATATTACAAAGCCATGGTGACAAAAATGGAAAAACAGCCTGGTACCTTACCCCAGTAAGGATAGCAAACATTAAAACATCAAATGAAAACAAATATTGGCAAACACTCATTCACTGTTGGTGGGAATTTAAGCTGGTAAAATCACTATGGAAATAAATATGGAGACTCCTGAAAAGGATGAATATAGAGATACCTACTGACCCTGTTATTCCCTTACTGAGCATTTACTCTAAAACTTCCACATCTCAGTTCAGAAATATTTGCTCAACCATGTTTACAGCTGTTCAATTCATAATATCTAAGAACTGGATTCAACCCAGGTGCCAATCATTGGTTGAATGGATAACCAACGTGTGGTATATCTACACATTTGAATTCTACTCAGAAGTAAGAAAAAAAATGACACATTGAAACTTGGAGAAAAATTGTTGAACTTGGACCAGAACATTCTAAGTGAGCTCATACAATCACAGAAGGGCAACTGTCACATGATCTCACTCATCAGCAGTTTCTAACCTGGATCAGCCTGAGTTACTGGCATATCTGAATAGCATCTTGAGGCTTCGACAATAGGGATGGTAGGGCTTTGGGGAAGAGAAAGGGGGGCCACAAAACTGAATCCAAATTGAACTGGTACTGTAGAATCTTATATTCTGGAATTCAGACTAAAAGGTGGAAAACTTAAGAGAACTTTATGAGGAGCATCTCAATTGAAGGGCCCTGGAGAGGGTGAGATGAAACCTACCCTCAGATTTCCCCTGTTTCTCATTCTTCTCTGACTTTTTCTTTGTCTTTTTTTTTTTTTTTTTTTTTTTACCTTGGCACTGGCGTGTAATTACCTGTACAAGGATGTGGTCTACATCCACAATGAGCTGTTGATCAGATAGACCTACTAGATCCCCCAAATAAACAAGACAGTCTTCTGTCAGAGCACTTGATTAGCCACCAGAGGATAATGCTAAGACCCCATTGCTGAGACACATGCTGAAGCATGGACCATGGGCAGGCCTCATTGGAATCCAGAGGAGAGCCAGTCCCCAGACAATAAGCCCATCTAGTGCTGGAAGGTGCTACATGAGCTACCAGGGGAAAGTGGCCAACAGCTATCCAAGCAACTCAAAGTCTAAGACACTCAGAAGCAAACAACCTGACGTGATGTTCACACAAGTGCAATAGTGGTACACAGCCATGGTTGGATAACCAACTGCTCTTGGATTGGTCAACAGATCTGCTTGTTGGAAAGGAAGCCATATCTGGAACTGGGAAACAAGTCAGAATCATATCCAGACAGTGATTCCACTTTCAATTGTCAAGCTACCAATAACCTTAGATGATAAGAGGGTCTACACCCTTTTAATTCTGTCTAAATTAATAATGGTAATCCCATTTAACTGGTTATGACTTCATTCTCTGTTGGAGAATCTGCTTCTCTTTTTCAGGTGGGAGCTGGTCCTGAGGAGATATATGACCCATTTCACTCCTCCATGATCCCAGATGAAACCACAGAGAACTGGGAAATGTGCAAGAGTGCTACTTTCTTAGTGCATCTGATATCAGCACAAGGGTGATGGAGATAGATACTAAGGACAGTCAACACCTACCAAAGCAGAGATCCAGAGGCTCCTAAATGAAATAGATTTAAAATGCTCCTAGCATGGCTCAAGGAATTTTGTAGAATAGGGGTTGAAAGATTGTTAGAGCCACAATTTGGGACATTTTGCACAGAGACATTGCTGCCTTGCACCTCATAATGCATGACCCACAATCCCAATGGAGTTGACCTGCATCCCCAATTAGGAAGGCCTCTTCAAAAAAGGGTCAGGAAGGAGAGAAAGGATGGTACCAATGTGTGTTGTTTACATACTATGTATGTCCATATCTAATAAAAAAGACATAAAACAAAATTAGACCAAATAAAGCATAAATCAAAGTGCCAGGATTGGCTGGGGTGTGAATAAATTCTGTGAGTATGACTTCTGCTTTAGAGCTACCTCTATAAGAGAGCCTATTTATGTTCTATCCTCCCATGTACCTCCTTTTATTATCATCCTTTCCTAATCTCTATCTACACAATACATTAACAATGGGTTGATACATTGCTATTTTCTAATGTTTTTACATGTTTATTTGTGTGTGATGTGCATGTGTTTGCCTGTTCACAATTGTGGGGGCTGGTATGAGACCTCATATATGCAGTAAGTGCTTTACCATGTGAACTATTGTCTTGGCCCACTGTTTCTAATTTTGCTCCATGTAAGGGAATAACTAGAATTAAAAATAAATAAATAAATAATAAATAAATAAATAAATAAACAGAGGTCATACAATAATATACAAGAGCTGATACCCCTTTAAGGATGTAGATAACCTTGTTCATAGTGAAGGTGACCCTGTGTTTGTGTCTGTGCTTGAATTTGAACTCAGCCAATTGCCAAATATAAGACCTCTGCAAGTAAACCAACCCCACAAACTTCAATATCCTCAAGCATAAAATAGAAATCAAATGCTAAAACAATACTGTGAATATTACATGTGTTAATTTAAATTAGAATATTCTTAGAATATTGCTGGTATATGGAAAAATGCTTTGTTGCTTGCTATTTAAATCTACCCACAAAATTCGGAGAAGTAAAATTAATTGCTGTGCCTCATATGCATAGTAGGCACAATATTCTCATAGACTGGACCATTCTTTGTTTCCTTTCCATTTGCTATATGCTTATGAATTAAAATTGTCTTCAGGTTATCTCTGCTCTGTGCCTTTCACTTACTTGTTTCCATCTTGTAATAAGAAGTTCATTGGAATCAGTTTCTAGAAAAATTAATGCAAAAACCCACCCTCATCGAAAGCCTAACCCATGGAGAATATTGCACTCATGAAGTTAGGAATGTACAGGTTTCTTATGAGGATTATTTCTATTAGGTCAGTGGGCTTTCTCCACTCATAATTTTGGATATTTCCCCAGATTTTTAAGCATTGGGAGTCACATAACCTTTGTAAACACCTAGCACCAAATAATATTATAAAAACTCATATAAGTGGTCGGTTGATGTGATGTATTCGCTGATATATCACTTAATATCTCCCACCCACCACATGAAAATCCCAACGGTATAGTCACTTTTAGTGCCTCTCAGTTTGTAAGTTTCTGCATTTCTTTACCCAGACTTGAAGCCATTTTCCGAGGTTTATGAGTTAGATGTCTAAATGTGATAGACACTAGTATGTATAATAATGACAACAAATTCCTAGGACTGTTTTGGAACACAAAGAAAAGCTAACAATGTCAATAAGTGTTAGTGACATAGTGGAAACATGGGAATAAATATGCCTGGAAGTTTGGTGAGTGAGAGAAGCAGAGGGGTATTGGATAGTGCCAGTGTTTTTGACTTATCTATGAGCATTCACACTCTTGTTATAAAGAATAAAAACAATAGAACAATTAAATCAGCAAACAACCATAAATGCCCCCATTTAAAATCATTATTATTTTTTGCTTAAAATACTTGTAAACTAATTAAAATTACATTCAATTAAATCATGTATCTATGTTCAAATGAGGCAGTAGTATTTTCTTCAAGTTGTCCATTGCTTTCACAGTTTGCTAGAGGAGGTACATCTTTTCTTCAGTTTCATCAACTGCCAAGACATTTCATGTGGTTCAGATTAAGAGGTTTTATGTCTGGCTTTGAAATTGTACATAATGGTAGATCCCAAAATTAATTTTATGATCTCAGCAACATTTTATAATACTCTCACCAAAATAATGCTGAACAATGTCAATAAATTCACAAGTGCAATTTATTTTAAAACCAAGATAAAATTTGAATATACACAGTTGTATATCTATGTAGCAGTCTATCTATCATCATTATCACCTACCAGTCTGTTGTACTGCACTTTTCATCTGGGTATAACATGAAGCCATATTGATGTGCAGGTAGTTTTGACACCTTTAGAACAGAGCAAAGTCTATAGTAATAATCATGAAGTTATTAGCAACTTCTTAATTATATGCAGGAGGCTAGGGTCACATGATCCTCATATGGATTTCGAGTAATTGTTCTGTCCTGCCTTCATTCCAGCCACAAGTGTTCTTGAGGAAAGCTAGGTTATTATGTAGGAGGTCAAGGTTAACTAAGAATGGGATTCCATGATTTAGCTTCCATGAGTGGTCACCCTGAGCAAAGTGGGATTTTATGGTAATGCAACTGCTCTTAAATCACCCTTGAGCCATTTTTTTATGTAACCTCAGTAAACTCGTTTATTCTCCAAAACTGATCTGTGTGCAGTTGTACTCTGGTCTGTCTTTTGAGCCCTGTCTGGAGTGAACAGATGAAAGATTTCCTGTGGCTCTCTTCATCCATCATCTACCAGAATATGCTACCTAGGAAACAGAACTACATAGTTTCTCTCTCTTTGGAAGGCACATATTAATTATATCTTTTTATGAAATACCTGAACTGAAAAGATGTCCTCCATTTTGATGTATGGAGGTGTTAGTCTTGCCTTATATTTCTCTTGACTATATATTTTTCAGAATATTTTAGACCATCATAATTTCTCTAATTCTGTTTCTTCACGTGTTGCTACAACTTTTGTCATAAATTGCCTGAGTCATACACAGCAGGAGTGCCCCAAGTGTAGTTAATATTGAATCACAAGAGTGGTGTGCCAATTTATTTATAATGTATATGTATATGCATATTTTCCAGTGATAGCCATTATATATATTTGTAGTAACCATTTGATTTAATTAGAAAACATACTTTTTTCCTTCCATTGAGGATTTAGAAATAATTGTGTAAAGTCCATTTCAATTTCTATATATGAGTAGTCATCAATGATTTGAGACATTGTGCTTGCAGTAAAATTAATATACTTTTGGTTCCTAATCACACCAAAAATATTAGTACCACTTAATTATGTGGAAAAAAATACATTAAGAAAATGAAGTGGAATTATCATAAAAAGAAAAGAGAGAAATCAAGTTATAGAGTTAGTTAGGGAGGTCACAGTTCATTGAGCTCTATTCCACTGGCATGAGAAGGGAAGGTATACTGTGTTCAACCATAGTAGAAATAAGTACTGGACCAATTTTTTTTTCATTGCCATAATACCTATGTTCTATATAATTTTTGACAATGGCATAGTTTACAAAAATCTGTGTCAAATAGTTTCAATTCATGTGAGTTGTAAATTTTCAACGTGATTTAGACTGAGTTGGGATTTCCTTGTGTTAATCTGTGCTAAGATCCTTCCATATTTTGATGAGTCAATTGTAGGAAGGATTTAAAGCATATTTAAAATATTCATTATTTCTCAAAACATATTGAGTGAAACATGATTCAAACTAATGCTTTTCTAGTGCTGTTCTTGTGATTATATTTTTGTCTTTGTGTAAATCTGACATCCTAAAGACTGAGTTATACATCTTTTTTATTCCCTATAATAAAGGTGATTTCAAAGAATTGTTTACTGAATATTTTCATAACCAGATGTACATCATTTTTACTGATGGTAAGGGAGATGCCATTTATGGGGCTTATACCATTTTCTTTCTTAGAAAATGTAAACCTGTTTAACTCATAGAAATAATAAAGCCATAGGCTTTATAAGAAATTGGTATAGAATCAGTGAAAGATTATTATAGGATTACCAAAAAATTTAAAATAATTAACTGCTTTAATTAAATTTGTGGAAACATATATTTAAAGTTTTTGAATTTATAAGTCTGAAACTGAGACATTAAACCATAGCTAGTTCAGGTGGCATATATCTGTAATTACAGCAAGTGGATTTGAAGACAAGAAGAGTTCAGGGTTAACATGCAATACATAGTGAGTTCAAGCCTAATTTTCTTTTAAATATTCTACATGAGACAAATTAGTAAAGGAAGCTAATATTTGAAGTTAAAAAGATACATCTTGTCTTTTTGACTATTACACAAATAAAATTGAAAGTACTTTTGCTTAAGATTAAAAAATGAAACATCAAATATACAAGAATTGTCATTTAAAAATATGTTGCCATCTGATGAAATATTCACTATTCATTCAAATGTATGTGTAACATTTTTACTTTGTGCAATAAGGTAAATACATAGCACCTAATTTTGAAGGATTTATATTTATATACATAAGCACTGGTGTATGCATTTGTTCATACTACTACTTTTTCCATTAAATAAAACTGTTTCTAAATCAATGGACTTATTTCATAGTAGTAACTCAATAAGCTAAACTGTTATTGCTTGATTCTTTTTATTTATTTAGTTTTATTTTTTAATATTTATTTATTGGCAAGGAAAGAGAAGGAGGGAGGGAGAGAGAGAGAAAGAGAAAGAGAGAGAGGAAGAAGAAACATGCCAGAGCCTCCTACCCCTGTATATGAAATCCAGATACATGTACTACTTTGTGCATCTAGCTTTATATGGGTACTGGGGAATCAAATTCGGGCTGTCAGGCTTTGAAATCTAGTCCATTTAACTGCTGAGCCATCTCTCCAGCATTATTTTCTGATTCCTTAAGTTACAGTGCTGTGATATGATATGATGTGATACAAGTTATGCTGGTCACAAATATTTAATTTAGAAATCTGGATAAGTAGATTATTTCAGTGTTAACACAGTTACTGTAATATTTTGAAAGGGATCTATTGGTGGAGATGTGGTATAAGAATTCTTTGATATTATTTCTTGTAAATTGCATGTATTACAAAATTACATCAACACTTAAGTGTTGAGTGATGCTATCCTACAAATACTTATAAGTCCGTATCTGGTTGACTTTGTAATTTTCCTAATTTAATGTCTCCCCCCCCCCCTTTGGAAGGTATAACCTAAGTTACATAATCACAGAATCAAAAATTACCTATGTCTAGGGCTGGGGAGATAGCTCAATAGTTTAATGCTTTTTCTGGAGGTGACATAAAAAGATGGCCATGGTGTCATATGCCTGTAATCCCATCACTGGGTAAGCAGAGACCGGCTGCTAATTCCTAAGGCTCAGCAGCTAGCTTGTCTATTCAAATCAGTGACCTCTAGATTCAGTGATAAACTGTCTCAAAAAAAAAAAAAAAAAAAACAATGAGGGTTGGAGAGATGGCTTAGTGTTTAAGCGCTTGCCTTTGAAGCCTAAGGACCCCTGTTCCAGGCTCGATTCCCCAGGACCCACGTTAGCCAGATGCACAAGGGGGCGCACGCATCTGGGGTTCGTTTGCAGTGGCTGGTAGCCCTGGCGCGACCATTCTCTCTCTCTCCTTCTCTCTATCTGCCTCTTTCTCTCTGTCGCTCTCAAATAAATAAATATAAATAAATAAATAAAAATAAACAAAAAAAAATTTAAAAATGAGGTAGAGAGAAACTAAAAAGGACAAGTGATTTCAGTTTCTGCCCTTTACTCATGCAAACACATATATATGTACACCTACATGCACCAACATGCATACATACATGAATCAACATAGCACACATCCATACACAGATATTAAAGGAATTTTCTGTGTCTTCATAAATTCTAGGAGCAGAACTAAATCATTCTCCTCAATTGAGCACCTCTTTGTGGAAATTCATAGGAATGATATTCAGCCTAATAAGAGAAATATTTCCTAGAAATAATTTGGTGTCATCCAACTGATTAAAATCTGGTCATCAGGGCTGGAGAGATGGCTTAGTGGTTAAGCGCTTGCCTGTGAAGCCTAAGGACCCCAGTTCGAGGCTCGATTCTCCAGGACCCACGTTAGCCAGATGCACAAGGGGGCGCATGCGTCTGGAGTTCGTTTGCAGAGGCTGGAAGCCCTGGTGCGCCCATTCTCTCTCTCTGTCTCTCTCTCTATTGCTTCTTCCTCTCTCTGTCACTCTCAAATAAATAAATAAATAAAAATTTTAAAAAAATAAATAAAATAAAACTTGGTCATCAATTTTCTACAAAATTAGTTTTAACTATTGCAAAGGACATATTGAGAAAGTAGTATGAACTACTAAAAGATTATGAAAGATTATACAAAAATTGCTGTAAGATTCTAGAAAAATAGTGCAGTATCAATAGAATAAAAATAATCTTGGAGGGGAGAAGCTAATTAATAGGACATCTTTGTCAAAAAATATTTATTTCTCCACATTCTTGGTTTAACATATTTTAAACCACAAACTCAAAATTTAACTAAAATCCAAAACATCTTCACAACAAATATCAATTTTTCTGTCTTGCCAATTATATTTTAGTTCAGTCAGGTCATCTAGTGTTTAGACTAACTCTGTTGCTACCATAAATGACACTAGGGAGCTGGGGATTAGGACAGCGCTCACAGCTCGTTCACTGTTGGGCACTATTTATTTATCTGAGGATAGAACTGGAATTTGTCCTGGACTTTGAAGGAAAATAATACTAAAAAAGCTCTTGTAATTTTATTATAACTTTTAAGATGATTTTTCCCTTAAATTCACCAAGATTAGCTTTCCAGAATAGTTTTTCTTGGCTATTTAAACCAGACAGCTAGAGATGCCAGGGCCTTAAAGATTTCTGAAAGCAAAATTAAATTTGAATCTACTAAAGTATTAATTTTTGAATAGTAATCTAATAATCTGAAAATTAAGTCATTTGTCTAAGGAAATGGCTCCCGAATGCAGATAGTAGTTGCATATGCCACTTCTTATTTAGTTCACTAGTTCAAAGGACATGTAAATTAAATCACATTAAGTATGCCAGATTTATATAGTCTATAAGTTTTTATCCTGTTTTTTGTAATGCAAGCCCTAGGCTCACCAATTTAAATCTTAGTGCTTTTAAACTATGTTTGAAGTAGCAAAGCATTATTTATTCATCCAACAACCTGTTACATTTAAAAATATATTATGAATTATAGTACAACTAGAAATCATATCAATAGGATACATTGTTAACATTTCCTGGTAATGCTAACAATATTACCTTTTATAACTGATACAACTTCCATTTGAAAAATAGATATTATAATATAATATCATATAATATTTAGTAAAGCTAGATCAAGAATGAAGTGCATAGCCTCATATTACAATAAAATTGTTAATGTTCTGAGTTTTAACAGGGTTTTGATACTACCATAAAATTTTGAAAGAAGTGTCCATTTTTTTAATTAAACTGCAATCAAGAGTTACAAAGAACTCATGAATAATTCTTGGTAGGAAAGGTGCGATTAACACTTTTGTGAACAGGTGCTTTATTTGATTACACACATCAGTCAGGTCACAAATACTCCAAGCTTTAAATGTACTGATTGGAAAAATCACTAATTTTAACTTTAAACTCTCTAGTCTGGGATAATTCTATATCCCAAATAAAATATTCCCCTAATCCATCAGAGATGTTTTGGAACATGCTGTTTTGCCTGGTCTTATCCCATATCCATCTGTACTAATCCTTACCATTGAGTAGCTATATATAGCCAAAGGTCACTTTTAAACCTGTATATTCCATGATAAACAAATAGGTAAATATTCAATAGAACTTGATTCCATATTTACAATTTTTGGCAGTATATGAGGCATACTCAGGTATGTATTCATCCTATATAATTAGTAATATTAAATGTCCATATTAATAAGCATTTACTGCATTTCTGATTATGCCTGGTCATTCAGAATGATCAAATGTAGCCATAGTTTAGATTGCTGCTTCAGACATTAAAAAAAAAAAAGAAACCTTTGGATCTTGTGTATTACTGTCAAATATAAATCTATTGTCTGTTTGCACCTGATTTTCTTTTTTTTTTTTTTCTGTATCTTCCTTTTTCACCAGTAACTTAAGTTGAAGTATTTCTAGATTATGTGGCTGGAGTACTGATGTCATTTGGCAGAAGGGAAGAGAAGGAAAACTTATTGAAATGCCTATTGTGAAACATTGTGAGTACCATATCATTATTAAGGTTGTTTCAGAGACATTGCCTCTATTTAGTGTTTCAGATGAAAAACAGGAATTCAATGAAGTTAATATAATCCCTATTCCAAAACCAATCAATTAAGAAATATAAATTTAGCAGAGGCCAGTAAGTTAAAAAGGAGATATAAAGGGAAGAGAAAGGAAGGGAGAAGGGTATTTATTAGGTTGGTATTGTATATATGTGAGTAGAAAGATTGGGATGGGGAGGGCATATGATGGAGAATGGAACTTCAAAGGGGAAAGTGGGGGGGCGCGGGTGGGTACTACCATGGGATATTTTTTTTTTAATTTTTTTTTGTTTATTTATATTTGAGAGTGACAGACAGAGAGAAAGAGGCAGATAGGGAGAGACAGAATGGGCGCACCAGGGCCTCCGGCCACTGCAAACGAACTCCAGACGGTGCGCCCCCTTGTGCATCTGGCTAACATGGGTCCTGGGGAACCGAGCCTCCAACCGGGGTCCTTAGGCTTCACAGGCAAGCGCTTAACAGCTAAGCCATCTCTCCAGCCTCCCCCCCCCCCATGGGATATTTTTTATAATCATGGAAAATGTTAATAAAAATTGAGAAAAACGTACATGTAAACAGAAAAAAAAAAGAAATGTAAATTTGATTTTCTCTTTTCCTAATCCTGACTATAATGCTGGTTCGATTATATTGCCTTGAGAACCTCATTTCCCCAGTTATGTTCATGCAGACATTAACCTTCCGGGGGTACATACAGATTCTAAATTTTTCAACAAAAAACTTTTGTTTGTAATTCTGTCAGGAATGGCTCTCTTTGAGGCACACATTTAATGTATTTGTTTTGACAACAAAATTATTATAGAATATGTTTATATCTTGGCTTTTAACATAAGGAAAACAGTTTTTCAAAAAAGTTGAAAAAGGTTACATTAAAAGTTCAATCTGGGACTGGAGAGACTGCTGATGGTTAATGACCCTTGCATACAAAACCTGACAGACAGGATCTGATTACTGAGTCCCCATGTAGAACCAGATGCACAAAGTGGCATATGCACCTGGAATTCATTTGCAGCAGCAGGAGGCCCTAGTAGCTCTCTTTTTCTCTGTCTCTTCACCTCTTTCAAAATAAATAAATACATATTAAAATATAATTTTTAAAGAGCCAGGAGGTCTTTAAGGTAAAAGCAAATCTACAGATTTCCAGGCACCGTCTTCAAATCTTTCTGACTAGGCATTAGGTTAATAAACCACAATCTATAGTTGCATGCACAGTAGTGAGCACTTGGTGCATATTAAATTGATCTGATCATATTGTATACATACATTTACATTTTTAATATTTTTAAATTGTAAATTAATGTAAAAATATTATATTTTATCCCACTCAAGCCCAGGGACTTAACAGAATATCAAGTGTATATTGGGGTAGGAATTATAACTTAAAGGATAACCCCATTGTAAAATCATGCATTTCTTTGCCTAGAATATTCAGATGAATTTAATGTTCTTAGTCAGCAGTGCACTTTGTAATGGCAAGGAAAACAAAGCATCATCCATCTCTGATTGCTTCATCAGGCTCAGTAGTTGATGACCTTCTATTTCTGCATCATTTTCCATGAAATGCTTCTAGCACATTTCAGTGGTGTTTCCACATCCAATTTTCCACTTCCAAATGAGACAAATATTTTCAGGTGATGGGAGCATCATCTACTGGAAGGATGAAAACCAGTGTTTGAAAATCATTTTAAAATGTGTATCCTTTACGTCCAACAGTCATGGGTCTGAGATTAAAGATCTCTCAGGCCCTTCAATTTCATGTATTTTACTCTGAATCAGCACAAATTCTTCAGCACAGGTGTTCCAGTAATTATGATACATTGGGAAAATACTCTGTGTTCAATGGCCCTCACACTCACACTTCCACCTCATCAGTCACATGTCAGCAGAACTCCACCCTGTGCCCTAAATCTCTGGTGTCATTAAGAAGCTGCAAACTTCAGAGGGCAGATTTGCAGCTGTGATGTATAATACAGAACATTTCATGAAAAATGTATGAGTATGAGTTTTTTTTCTAATACATTCTCTGTAGCATTCTGCCAGAACCATAACCATCTAGACATGTTTATTATACAGATTTTTTAAAAGAGGCTTTCATTGCTCTTTGCAATGTGATGTTCCCTTGTTATTTGATAATCACTCCATTGATATTCTTTCTGCAACAAAGTACTCTAACCTCAAGAACACAGCTGTTTCTTTGCAATGAAATCTGTATTTTCAATCACTGAAGTTTCACCTTGTTATAACTGCGGTCTTTAGTATACTTTCTCAGTTAGTAGCCCAAGCCAAGTAGTTTCTATTGATTTAAGAAGAGTCCAATAAATTTAAGCAAATTTTGGATGCCTGGATAGTCAGACAATTCTTGGAAACTGTCAGAGACAAATGAGATGATACTTTGAGTTATTGGAATCCAGCATTAAACAACAAATGTGTAAGAAATGTTTATTTAGCATACTTGCTTTTTTCTCTCTAAACCCCAGGAGTTCTTAATGTTTGACTCTACGCCTGTTTTATTATTTATCCTTTCACACATATTTATAAATATCACTTTTATTTTAAGGCAACAAATATTCTATTTATACTTATATGTTTTCAAATTCTGTAGTAGAAATTCAAGTGTTTCCTTCATTCCTTAATTTCTCCCTTCCCCCCTTTTCCTTCCTTTCCTTTTTTCCTTCCTCATTTCTTATATTTATTCATGAATATCCTCCTGAGGACCTGCATGAATCTGACTTTTTTGACCAGTGATTATGCCACTGAAAGTTTTCTTGAAAGACTTTGTAGCAACGTTAATTCTATTGACATAGAGATTACTAGGCAAATCCAAACATCTCTATCAATTGAAGAGAAAATATATCTATATATTTCAGACAACTAGAATATTCTAATGATAGTTTACCTTTGATATTGGTTATCAAAAATATGTCCATTCAGCAAATTGCATTTTAAGTTGTAATGTGAAGGCTGTAGTTCTTTTGATTTGTGTTTTTATTTTCTTTGAGGGAGACAGATAAATAAAAGATAGATATGGTAATGAGAATCAATAGTGAAAAAAGTAATAAACGCATACAGAGAAATGAAAATGATTTCCTTAAAGTAAATTCAAACATGTTATAGTTCCCCTTACATCATACAAAACATGGGGTTTACATTATGTTTAAAAAGAAATATAACTTGTTCAGAAGAGTAATTCTAAGAGACACTGACAGAACAATATTTTTTTCTTTACAAAATTTCAAGAAAAAAGTAATGTTTGCTGTTCCTTCATATTTTCTGAAAAATTGATTTTTTATATAAAATATTTTGACCAATTTAGAGTTATAGAAATGACATCTAAACATACATAAAATATATAATAAATAAGGTTTCTGGGAGTGATTATAGCATATTGACTGATTGTAGAAAGGCTAAAAAGATGACTTGTACTGGCATATTGCCCTAGTTTACTAAACCTTAGAATGCAAAAAGATCAATGTGAGTTGTCATCATGTACCTGACTTCAATCAAAACTAAGGCATGAAATCATTTGTTGAATTTTACCACTACATCAAAGAGCAAAGTGATATAAATATGGCTAAGAATGCTGGTGTTTCTCCTTGATGTCCTGTCACATCACTATGATTAATCTTTGGGATAATCTGAGTCCTGAGCTCAGAGGTTTATGTAGCTCATTGTGTTGAATCCCCTAAAGAAGTCTATGAGAAAGAGTGTATAATCTGTTTTATGCAGATATTGCATAAATTCTGAGATTTAAATTTATCTTACCATACAATTTTATTTTCATCAAACATGTGAAAAATTGTTACATGGCCATTATGACAAAAAAGTTAGATCTGCTATAGGATTTGAGTTTTTTTTTTTAATTTATTAGGTATTTTATAAACATGGTTGAAGGAATATTATAAGTTCTCTGGAATAGGTGCTTATATTATTTTAGGATTCTTATTTATTTTCATTCTTTGTCCATTTTAACAAGCTTCCAAACTTTTAATTTTTAATTTATCTTTAAATTATAGTATCATATAAATATGAAGGTTATTAAATTTCATAAGTTATTATGATATGCCTATATTAATACTGACATTATAGATTGATAGACAACACCAATTATATTTGCAAACCCTGAAAAAAGAAAATATACAGTGCAAAAAACTGAAATGTGATGTTGGCAAGTTATAAGAAACCTTGTCTACTGGATGAAAGATACTGTTTTGGAAAATCATCAACAAAAGATAGTGATTTGAATTGGTTCCATTTTATCTGTGGTATTAAGAGATAATTTATTTTTCCTCTTCCAATTTGGTTGCTCTTTTATTTTCAGTGTTTGTGACTACCCAGGGCCTCAGGCATGCTAGACAGGTGCTGTGCCATAGACTTATGAACCAAGATGGTAGCAGTAGGAAGTACACCCGTAAGACTACATCTAAGAGCATAGCAAAACCCAGTGAAACAGCTTCTTGTGCCTTGACTAGAGGCAGAGAAAGTTCATAATGGACTGGATATCCTAAGTGCTGGGAAGCTACCTGGTGCTGCTACAGAGTATCATTGAAACATAAAATATGATTAGTATGTCCCTATACACCACAGTCCTTGGTGAAAATAGCCTCAGGAAAAGCGTGAGTTCATGGGCTCTACCCTTGGTCCACAACTTACCCTTTCTCAATTTATTACCTCACTTTAATTTGGATTCTTCTATTTCCTCTGTATGATTTTAGTCAATTTTTTAAATCTTTCTTACACTTTAGATTTCTCTTCAGACATTGGGGAATAATAGTAACTAATCCCAGAGTTAGTGGACAATTAACTGTTGATGCTCTCTATTATGTTCCTGAAAAATAGAAAACATCTCTATAGTTATCACCAGCAAGACAACTACTGCAGGTCTGATTGCTCTCAGTGTCACTTCCAATTTTAAAGATTTCATGCCAAGGTATTGTAAAAGGCATTGGGTTTTCAAGAAGTAAAAGAGGGATGCTTTTAATTGAGGACTTAATCAAGAATAACACTTTGTTTTTAAACATTGAGTTGCAAATATTTAATTTTTTGAAGGAATTTATGTAAATTAGGTGCTCAATATGTGCTGTTTGGCTGACTATATTGGATTTACTAGATTTTACTGATTAATCTGCTCAACTTGAAAATGAGTGTCCAAAATAATTATAGTATTAGTAATTCAAATATGGATTGCTTGTTGATTTTCCACTAGTTTATGATGTCAAAATTTATGGATGTTTCATTTGTTTAAATATTTGTTAGAATAAATTTGAAGTGGGGCTATAATATGCTTTACTTTACTTGAAATTTTTTATTTGTAATTATTTTTTGTCCCTTAGCTTTCATAAACTATAAGTATACATGAAATTTCCTTTACCTCTCACATAATCTTTTCTTGATAAATGTCAAATGCACAAATAGTTGTAATACTATAAGTTTTGTGCATAGAATCTTTTTATTTATACACAAAAATAAATATTTTAAAATGAAAAATTATATTTATAGAAACATTTTAAAATACAGTTTATGATACTAATGGTATCAATGCAAAAGTCTTATAAGTTTGAATTTTATAAATTTAGTTGTTTATAATGCCGCCCTCTGTCTGGATATAAGTGTCTTTCATTTAAAAAGGGGCTAGTAATGGGGAAACACCACTCCTTGCTCCTCACAGAAATTTCATGTATGAGATGCTTATTCTAAACAGAGTTAAATAAGTAAGTAATCTTCTTCATTCTTGAAGAATTGACTTCTACAAGAATATTGACCTAAATAATTTTACCAGGAAGAATAAGTATAACTTTGTTTTCTTGTTACTGGAAATTCATCTTATGGACTGGAATGAATCTTAGTCATTCTCAACATAAAATATAAGCAAATCCCACAAGTTTCATCATTTTCTATGTTCTAGTTGGAAAGTAAAGAGTATTTATATTAGGAAAATGGTGTTTCCCACTACACAGAGATGATGTAGTCTCTTTAATATTAAATAATCTATAGTTTAAAGTTTTTTGTTTTTTTCCAGATTGTTTTGCTTCCAAGCTTAGAAAAACAAGTTCACACATTACTAAGTGCCTAATAGACACATAAAATTATAATATATTTGTCATTAAAATGTCAACCATATATTATAGTACAGAATAAGGTAATACTTGCCAAGCTTTCAGATTTTGATTAATTTTAAATTTTCACTATTTTTGTATTTTGTTATTTCATCTGCAAAGATGAAACATGTAAGTTCTGAGAACTGCAGTGTTAGGATTTGCAATAACAGTGTGAATCTGTATTATGAGTAAAGCAAAATAAACTATAATAATTTGTTATTACTACTATTCCTGATATAAATAAAGGATTGATTTTATTTTTACCTCAACCCTATAGTATCATTTTCCTAATATCACAGATAGAAAGTTAAGTTTCAGTATTGAGTAAATGATAAAAGCAAACAATTCTAAGTGGAATGTTTAAAGTAGAATGCATAGCTATTCAATGGAAACATTTATTTTATTGTTTCACAAATAAGATTTTAACATAGCTTTATTTTTGTATTAGTAAAAATGTTTTTGAGGATATAAGAATATATTCATTAAATTATTGAAATCTCACCATTTATTGATTTTGTCATAAACTAAAACTTATTGAGGTAGATAAAATAATGTTCCATGTTACATATGGTTTATTGTTTCTAAAGGGTAAGTAGAAATTTTCTTAAATATTATGGAATCAAATAAGTATTGAATGCCATTTAAAACATCAATATCTTGTGAGTGAATGCTCTCTATTAATCATGTCCTGAAGTTCAGAACATGATGATTACTTGCACACTTAAAAAAAATGTCTGTGAATTTTACAACTGTAATAGCCTCTGTGGAGCAATATCCAGATATATCAAGAGTGAGAATTTAATGAATATTAAGTTTTTAATTATTTAATTTATAATTCATTCCCTTACCTATTTGGTATTCTTAATGATAATAAATAGCACTATATGATCACACATAATTGTCAAACTATCTGTGAAATTGCATTTTTGGCATGTATGCTTAGTGTTTTTCTTTTATACCTGAAAGGTTATGGTATAAAATGGAAAGTTTATATCTATAAATTAACCTTTGACTCACACAATACACAATATTTAACAATACATTATAATACAGAGTTCTATGTTTATGACCCTTCATTCTGTATTATATTTGTTTCTTTGAAACTTCTTATATTTCTTTGACAATTCCTTCTTTTTATTATCAGTTTTCTTAAAATTCCATGTGAGAGTCAATGTGTCAACCCAACTACAAAAGTGACTGTTTACATATCACCTGAATAAGACATGCAGGGTGACCTGTTGTATACATGCCTCAAAAGATTCATTGGGTTATTAATATTGCTGTTATTATTATTTATTCTTTGTGTTACTAAAGATTGAGCCCAGGGCCTCTTGTATAGTAGGGAAGTTACCTTCTCCTGAGCCATACTCTCAGCCCTGTTTATTATCTTGTCACATAATAAAAAATGAAATAGCCCAAGAGAATCAGTTACTTTCATATGTGAATGATAGCGGTATTTTGCAGAACCAGCGCTCCTCTAATTCTTTTGAAAATTTACTCAATATATAATGCAAAGTATTCCAAAAAAATCCTGTAAAACACAAACATATTGAACTTTGCTTCCATTTTGAATAGCCTGTCATGGAGTAAAAATCAGCAGAAACCATTGCATAAATGTATGTGTCAACATGGTCTCCTTAGATCATGTGGGGTCTCAGAAGGATACAAACAACAGAAATCCATGTTTTTGAAAGCCAGATTTTCATATGTTGACTTACATTAAAATAACTGGTGAAAGCTGGATGAGGTGGTGCACGCCTTTAATCCCAGTAATCAGGAGGCAGAGGTAGGAGGATTGCCATGAGTTCGAGGCCACCCTGAGATTACATAGTTAATTCCAGGTCAGCCTAAGCTAGGGTGAAACCCTATCTCGATTATCCAAAAAAAAAAAAAAAAAAATAGTGAGACTGAGGTTTAAATGATCATTACTACATTTATGATATAGTCGGAGTTATGTTTTCCCTGCCAGCTGTTATCCTCCAAGTCACTCTTAGAAAAATATAATTATTCATAAACTATAAGTAATCATAAAAGAAACCATCACAATCAAATTCAACACTAATCCATGCTTCTAGAAAAGTTTGAAACTCATCTCTGTGCTTTACATGCACAGTGATAAAATTAAACTGTACATACTGTTTCTTCTTTCCCAATTATTGTGCTAACAAAATAAGAGTAATAAAACTTTTACCATTTTAATCAGTCTATGTGTACAGTTCAATGGATTTACCACATTTTCGTGGCTGGGCAACAGTTACCACTATCCATTTTGCAAAGGTTAAAATATATTTATTAAACAATAACTTCCCATCAATTCATCTCCCAGCCTTTGACAATCCTTACTTTATTTTTTATACAAAATTATCTACTATGCAGTTTACATTTCTCTTTTAGACTACACTGTTAATATCATATATATATATATATATATATATATATATATATATATGTATGTATATATATACTGCATGTATTTTGTGAGTTCCCTTTATTATTTAGCATTGTTTCCTCTAAGTTAGTATATGGTATATAATAATGTCTAAATTGCATTTCCTTAAGAGGCTGGATAATAATATTACACATTATTTTAATTTTATTTATTTATTTATATATAAAATTCTTTTCTATTAGATATGGTCACATTCAGTATTTAAATAACACATGTTGGTACCATCTTTACCCTCCTTCCTGCCTCTTTTCTGAACAGGCCTTCCTCGTTGGGGATGCAGATTAACTGCATGGGGATAATGGGTCATGCATTGTGGTGGCAGCAGTCAGTAATGGGGGAGAGGCATTGTCTCTGTGCAACATGTCCCAACTTGTAGCTCTAACAATCTTTCTTCCCCCTCTTCTGCAAAATTCCCTGAGCCATGGTTGGGGGCATTTTAAGTTTACTTCAGTGATGGGCTGTTATGAGCCTCTGGATCTTTGATTTGGTAGGTACTGAGTGTCCTCAATGTCTATCTCCTTCACCCTGTGCTGATATCAGATTCACTGAGAAAGCAGCACTCTTGTTCATTTCCCCAATTCCTCTGCAGTTTCATCTGGGGCCAGGGAGAAGAACACTGGGTTGTTTATCTCCTCTGGTTCAATTCCCATCTGAAAAGGAGAAGCAGATTCTCCAATGGAGAGTGGAGTCAGCACTGGTTAAATGGGATATCAATTATGAATTTAGAGAGAATTTAAAGGGAGTAGCCCCTCTTATAGCCCAAGATTAGTGGCAGCTTGACGCTGGAAGGCAAAATCATTATCTGGATAAGATTGTGACTTGTTTTCCAGTTCCATATATGGTTTCCCTTCCACTGAGTTGATCTGTTAGCCAATCTAAGAGCAGTTGGTTACCAGCCATGGTTGTGTGCCACTATTACACTATGGGAGTATCAACTCAGGTTGTTAGCTTCTGAGTCACTTAAACATTGAGTTACTGAGACAGATGTTGGCCACTTTCCCCAGAAGCTTATTTAGCACCTTCAAGCACTAGATGGGCTAATTGTCTGGGGAACGGCTCTCATCCAGATTCCAACTAGTCTCTCCATGGTCCATACCAATAGTATATGATATCTTCAGCAGTAGGGTCATACCATTAACATCTGGTGGGTTATCAAGTGCTCTGACAGAGTCTCTCTTGTTTGTTTTGGGAGATCTTGTAGGTCTCTCTGATCAACAGTTCATTTTGGATATAAACCTCATCCTGGTGTGGGGAATTACAGGTCAGCACCAATGGAAAAGAAAATAGAAAAAGTCAGAGAAGAAATAGAAACAAGAGAACTTTAAGGTTAGGATTTGTCTTACTCTCCTCAGGGCTCTTTGATTCTGGTGCTCCCCCTGAGGACTTCTTGAGGGTCCCAACTTTTAGTCTAACTTCCACGATATAAGATTCTATGGCAATAGTTCAATTTGGGTGCAGTTTGTGTTTCTACCCACCCTTCCTATTACCTTTTCCCCAAACTCTACCCTCCATATTGTCCAAGCCCTGAGATGCTATTCAGGTATGTCAGCAACTCGGGCTGATCTAGGTTAGGAACAGCAGATGAGTGACACCATGCTATGGTTATCTTTTTGTGATTGTGAGTTCACTTAGAATGATATGTTCCAACTGACTATTTTCCTACAAATTTCATTGTGTCATTTTTTTCCTTACTGCTGAGTAGAATTCCATTGGGCAGATATATTACATCTTGGTTATCCATTCATCCAATGATGGGCACCTGGGTTGATTCCAGATTTTACCTATTATGAATTGAGTAACTATAAACATGGTTGAGCAAATATCTCTGAACTGAGATGTAGAGCATTTAGGGTAAATGCAGAGTAAGGGAATAACGGGGTTTATTAATAACTCTATATTCATCATTTTCAGGAGACTCCATATTGATTTCCATAGTGGTTGTACAAGCTTGCATTACCATCAACAATGAATGAGTGTTCCTATTTTTCCACAGCTTCGCCAAAATTTGTTTTGTTTTAATTTTTTTTTTTTAATGTTTGTTATCCTTACTGAGGTAAGGTGGAATCTCATAGTTCTTTTTTTTTTTTTTTTTTCCAATTTGTGTTTCTCTAAAGGTTAGAAATGTTGAACATTTTCCTAAGTGTGTGTTAACCATGTGCAATTCTTCCTCTGAGAATTCTTTATTTAGTTCTCTGCCACAATTTTGGAGTGGATGATTGGATTTTTTTATTGTTTAGTGTTTTGAGTTCTTTGTAGATTCTAGATATTGGGCTTTTGTCAGTGGTATAGCTGGCAAAGATTTTCTCCCATTCAGTGGGTAATCTATTGGCTCTGATTATTTTATGTTTGCCTGTGCAAAAGCTTTTTTGCTTCATGAGATCCCATTGGTTGAGTGCTTGTTTAATTCCCTGGGCTATGAGGATTTTGTTCAGGAAGTCTTTCCCTAATCCTATTATGGAGAGGCCCTCCTATTTTTTTTTCTTCCAGCAGTTGAAGAGTTTCAGGTCTTATATTGAAGTTTTTAATCCATTCGGACTTGATTTTAGTGTATTGTGAAATGAGTGCATCTAATTTCATTTTTGTACATATGGTCATCCAATTGGTCCAACACCATTTGTTGAAGATGCTGTCTTTCTTCCAGTCTACATTATTGTCACCTTTGTCAAAGATCAAGCAGCTGTAATTACTTGACCTAAAGTCTGGGTCCTCAATTTTATTCCAATGGTCTATGTTCCTGGTGTTTTTTAAATTTATTTTTCCAGTACCAGGCTGTTTTTGTCACTATGGCTTTGTAATCGGGTATGGTGATAGCTCCCACCAGAGGATTTGTTTTTTGGGTTTTTTGTTGTTGTTGTTGTCCTTTTTTGAGGATATATTTGGATATCCAAGGCCTTCTGCCATTCCATATGGATATTGAGATAATTATTTTCAATTTCTGTGAAGAATGATGCTGATACTTTTTATTACTATTGTGTTAAATCTGTATGTTGCTTTTGGTAGAACTGCCATTTTCACAATATTAATTCTACCTATCCAGGAGCATGGGAGGATTTTCAACCTTCTCAAGTCCTACTCTATTTCTTTCTTGAGTGTTTTTATGTTTTCATTATACAGGTTTTTAGCATCCACGGTTAATGTTATTTCAAGGTATTTAATATTTTTGTTGTTGTTGTTATTGAAAATGGGATAGCCTCACTGATTTCTTTCTCTGTATATTTGTCCTTTGCATATAGAAAAGCTACTGATATTTGTGCATTGATTTTGTATCCTGCCAATATGCTGAAGGAAATTATCACTGTGGTGGTTTGAATAAAATTGATGGCCCCCAATATATTCAGTTGTTTATTTGTTTGTAGTTTGCATCTCTAGCCATCTGGCTGGAGGCAATGCCATTGTGTGGATCTTAAGGTGTGGTGGTGGGTTTCAGATTTCAATCTAAAGATATGCAAAGTGCGCCTAGCTGGAGTTCCTGAAGCTGTGGCTTTTGACCTTCAGAGGCTTGTCTCTCTCTCTCTCTCTCTCTCTCTCTCTCTCTCTCTCTCTCTCCTTGGGCCTATGAAAGCAGGCCAGCTTCTTCTGCCACTATGGAACTTCCCCTGGATCTGTAAGCTTCAATAAATCCCTTCCTCCATAACTGTGTCTGGTCTGGAAGTTCATCTCAGTGAACCCGAAGCTGTCTGATACAGAACTTGGTACTGAGGAGTGGGGTGAGATGAACCTTACTATGTGGATGTTGATCTTTTGGAACCTTTGTTTTGGAGGAATAGGCATGGACTTGGTGCTTGCAACTGAAGATGTCTTCTGGAGTGGTAAGCCAAGTTTTATGGACTATTCTGATGAGAGTCTGAGAATGCTAAGTGCAGACAGCATTAAATTTCGGGACTTGGCTTATGAGCTTTCTAAGGGGAAGGAAAGACTGCAGAGGACTTTGTTGGAACTGGGCTACTGGCACAAGGGCTGGCTGCGTCCTGCTGCCCAGGCCCAGAGAGTTTGATCAAGGTTAAATTTGTAATGGACTGATGTGCTTGGCTAAAGATATTGGACTGAGAGATTTAAGATTTTAAGCTGGAAAACCTCAAGCAAGTTAAAATTATAGGCACTGAGACTGGTTTTAGGTTACTGAAGCTGCTATAGTCAAACACATTAGCAATCTTAAGGAAGATGGTCCAACTGCTTTACATTAAGACAATGAAAACTATGCCTGAAGAAAGACTATCATAGAAATGCAAACACTTTTGGAAAGAGTTGACTGGAGAAGGAACCTGCTTTTCAAGGCTATGATTTGTTTCTTCCCTGAATTAAGAATATGGCTGTGTCCTGCACACCTGGTATTGGTTTCAGAAGCATGAAAAATGCATGGAGTGGTCGTGAATTGCACATAGTTCCAGGAGCAGCTGCTGAGATGCTGCATGAGGTAGGGCCTGATGCCCTGATAGGCTGAAAGAGCCTTTGGAAAATGTGAAGAGTGGTCATGAATTGCACCTGGTTCCAGGAGCTGCTGCTGAGATGCAGCAGGAGGCAGGGCATGATGCCCTGATAGGCTGAAAGAGCCTTTGGAAGATGGACCATGGTTTGCATGAAGACCTGAAGATGTTTTGAATATACCAGGACTATGCAAGGGCTACCATAGAGCGCACTACTGGCCTGGGATGGAAGTGTTCCCTGGCTACTCTGCCCAGCTGGAGGGGCAGGATTGGAAAGTCTGGAGACTGTTAGTCTCTGGATATATTGAACTTGAACTGCAGAAGTTTGATGTTTGTTTGATGGTGGTTGAGTTTGCATTGTTTTAGTCTATCCTTGCTATGCCTTATACCAGTTGAAAATGTTTACTCTGTGCCTTTATATGTTAGAAATGTTTAACTTGTTTGATTTTACAGGCCTTCATATCTTAAATTGGTCAAGACTATGGGGACCTTTGAAATTGAACTGAGTAAAATTTACAATGTGTAATGGTTATAAATCTATTGGGGGCCAGGGGCAGAATGTGGTGGTTTGAATAAAATAGATGGCCCCCAATATATTCAGTTGTTTATTTGTTTGTAGTTTGCATCTCTAGCCATCTGGCTGGAGGCAATGCCATTGTGTGGATCTTAAGGTGTGGTGGTGGGTTTCAGATTTCAATCTAAAGATATGCAAAGTGCGCCTAGCTGGAGTTCCTGAAGTGTGCTTTGGCTTTTGACCTTCAGGCTTCTCTCTCTCTCTCTCTCTCTCTCTCTCTCTCTCTCTGCTTGGGCCTATGAAAGCAGGCCAGCTTCTTCTGCCACTATGGAACTTCCCCTGGATCTGTAAGCTTCAATAAATCCCTTCCTCCATAACTGTGTCTGGTCTGGAAGTTCATCTCAGTGAACCCGAAGCTGTCTGATACAATCACCTTTAGAAATTTTGAGATGGAGACTTGGGTCACTTATATATAGAATCATGTCATCTGCTAATAGGGCTAACTTGGCTTCTTCCATTCCAATTTGAATCCCTTTTATTTCTTTGTCCTGTCTTATTTTTTGGGCTAGTACTTCTAGTACTATGTTGAAGAGCAGTGGTGAGAATGGGTACCCTATCTTGTTCCTAAGCTCAGTTGGAACCCTTTTGAGTCTTTCCCCATTTAGTATTATTTGTGCTTTAGGAGCCACATATATAGCCTTTATTGTGTTGAGATATAAACCCTCCATTCCTATTCTTTCCAGTGTTTTGATCCAGTATGTTGTTGTATTTTGTCAAAGGCCTTCTCTGCCTCAATGGAGATGGTCATGTGGTTCTTATGGCTAAGTTTATTCATGTGGTGTTTTATATTGACTTATTTCCATATGTTAAACCAACCCTGCATCCCTGGGATGAGGCATACTTGATCAAGGTGGATAATATTTTTGATGTGTTGTTGACTTGGTTTGCAAGGATTTTCTTCAGGATCTTTGCATCTAAGTTTATTAGGGATATAGGCCTATAGATTTCTTTCTTTGTTGCATCTCTGTCTGCTTTTGGTTTTAGGATGATGCTAGCTTCATAAAAGGAGTTGGGGAGGATTCCTTGGTCTCCAATTATGCAGAACAGTTTGAGAAAAATTGCCTTGAATTCTTTAATGAAGGTTTGATAAAATTCAGCTGAGAAAGCATCTGATCCTGGACCTTTCTTTTTAGAGATGTTTTTGATTACCTTTTCAATCTCCATGAATGTCATAGGTTTGTTTAGGAGATTAATCGGCTCAGATTTTAGTTTTAGTACATGGAATATGTCTAGGAATTCATCCATTTCTTCCAGATTATTTAATTTTGCTGAGTAGAGGTTTTGGAAGTATGTCCTGATGATTCTTCCAGTTTCATTTATGTCAGTTGTGATCTGTCCTTTTACATTTCTGATTTCAATAATTTGAGACTTCTCCTTGATTTAATTGGATGGGGTTTTGTCAGTCTTGTTTATTTTTTCAAAGAACCAGATCTTCCTCTCATCAATTATTTAAATTGTTTTCTCTGTTTCCAATTCATTAATTTCTGCTCTAATCTTGATTATTTATTTCTGTCTGGAGCTCTTTGGGTTGCACTCTTCTTGTTTTCCAGTGCCTATTGGTGGACAGTCTTGTTTTTAATTGTGATCACTCTGTCTTGGTAATTAAGGCATTTAAGGCTATGATTTTTTTTCCCTTATGACAGCCTTCATTATGTCCCGTAGGTTTTGGTAGGTTGTGTTTTCTTTATCATTTAATTCTAGGAATTTTACAATTTCTTTTTTGATTTTATCCATGAACCATTCATTGTTTCAAAGTGTGTTGTTTATTCTCCAGTAGCTGGTGGAGTTCTTGATGTGTCTCTTATTGTTAATTTTCTAGCTTTAAAGCATTGTGATCTGACATGCTATAAGATATTTCTTCAATTTTCCTGACTTTATGAAGGTACTCTTTATGGCATAATATATGGTCAATTTTGGAGAAGGTTCTGTGGGATGCTGAGAAGAATGTGTATTCTGTAGAGTTGGGGTGAAAATTTCTGTAGATATCTGTTAGGTCTAGTTGATCTACGATATTTGTGAGCTCTATTGTTTGCCTGTTGATTTTCTGCTTAGATGATCTGTCTATTGATGATAGTAGAATATTAAAGTCTCTGACTATGATAGTATTAGTGTTAATTTTTCTTTTATTGTCAGGTAGATTTTGTTTTATGCACTGTGGTGCACCTGTGTTTGGCACATATATATTTATTATTGTGATGTGCTCATGTTGGATCACTCCCTTGATGAGTAAATAGTAGCCTTCTTTGTTCTTTTTGATTACTTTTAATTTGAAGTCTATTTTTTCAGATATTAATATAGTGATATACACATTTTTAAACTTTTCATTTGCTTGGGATATCATTTCCCATCCTTTCCTCCTAAGGAGGTGCCTATCTTTAGTGGCGAGGTGGGTTTCTGGAAGACAGCAGATAGAAGGTTCCAGGTTTTGGTTCATCCTGATAACCTGTATCTTTTGATGGATGAGTTAAGACCATTAATATTTGAGGTTAGTATTGTGAGGTTTGAATTAATCCTTGCCAAGATGAGGTGTTTTCTCGGGTTTGGTATTTTCTTCTGTTTTGTACTATTTTGATCCTGGACTATTTTGGTTATTGTGATCTTCTTCTTCTTCTTCTTGGCTCTTGAGATTGGTTGTTTGATAGTTCTGTGTAGCATTCCCTCAAGAAGTCTTTTTTTGTTTGTTTGTTTGTTTGGCTTATGGAAAGTTTTTCTTTCACCATCTATTATACTTTTGCTGGGTAGAGTAGCTTGGGTTGAAAGCCATAGTTTTTCAGACTTTGAAGTGTTTCATTGCAGGCCTTTCTGGCTTTGTGGGTTTCCATTGAGAAATCTGATGTAACTCTGATAGAATTTCCTTTATGTGTTGTAAATTATTTCTCTCTTGCTGCTTTTAATACACTCTCTCTTTGTTTTCACTGTTAAGAGCATTAACTATGATGTGGTTTGGAGACTTTCTTGTTTGGTCCTGTCTGGTGTTCTGTGGGCTTCTTGTAACTGGATGAGCCTCTCTTTTGTGAGATTCAGAAAATTTTCTTCAATAATTTTGTTGAATATTGTCTCTATGCCTCTGGCCTGGATTTCCTTTCCTTCTTGTATACTGATGATCCATATGTTTAGTCATTTTAGGATATCCCACAGTTTCCTCATATTCTGCTCACTTGATTCTTTGAACTTAGCAGAGTTTTGCCCTTCTGATCAGTTTCTTCTGTCTTGTCTTCCATGTCAGAGATTCTGTCTTCCAAATGAGTAACTCTGTCACTGAGGAGTTCTAGAGAGGTTTTTATAATTTCTATTTGATTTTTGTTTTCTGTTGTGTTATTTTGCATTGTGTCCATCTCTTTTTTGAGGTACAATTTCAGTTTGATCGCTGATTCTCTTGATGCCTCCTGGAATTCTTTCTTGCATTTGTTCAAGTCCTCATTAAACTTTATCAGCCACTCACTGAGATCTTCCATTTCTTTAGTCACCTTCAATTTATTCATATCTCTTTGTAGGGTTCCTGCATTTTCTTCAATCAAGTTAAGCCTACTGTCAAAAGCTGAATACTCTAGGAGACTATTCTGCTCAATTTCCTTGATATGATTGTTGGTTCTTTGAGGGTTTGCTTCCAGTTCAGCATTTTTGTTTTTTTGATTACAGTCTCATTGGCTGTTCTGTTTTCATTTTGGGGATGAATTTCTGTTGGTTTCTCTATGGTTCTATTAGCGGCTTTCATTTTAGGACTAAGCATGCTTGGTGAATATCTCTGTTTTCTGACTTTTGTTGGCTTCTTTGCATTGTTGTCTACCCATTTTAGGAGGACTCTTTATTTTATTCAGGAAGAAGCAAGTTGTTGTCCTTTGGCCTGTGCATCCAATGACTCAGGTGAAAAGGGATGTTGGTACCCAGTGGCCAGTGAGGATACTAGAGCAAAATGCATGATTCCACAGATCCTACATGGATCTGGCCTCCCCAAGCAAGGCACAATGTGACCTACCAGGATCAGAGAACTGGGAGGAGCCAGGAAACAGGCCTCTGATCTACTTACTCTGTGCAGTGCTCCCCAGCACACAGACACACCCAGGGAACTTTGACCATGGAACTGGGAAGAGCCAGGATGGAGGGGTCTGGCCTGCTCACTCCAGACTGCTGACCAGCCTACACATTGTCCTTGCAGAGAACCCAGACCCAGGAGGTGGGAGGAACTGGAAAACAAGTCTGGCCTACATACTCCATACTGCAGAACCCATCTGCACACTTTCAGTGAGGAAACGTAGACTAGGGAGCAATACTACATTTTTTTGTGTATTATACATTTGGATAAAAACATATTAGATATTAAAAGTATTATCACTTTCAGATATTGCCAAAAATTCTCACATTATGTGTTCAAAATGGAATATTTATTATGACAGATTTGTAAATTAGATGGAAATAAAAATGGAGTTCCCTGGGCTGGAGAGATGGCTTAGCACTTGATTCCCCAGGACCCATGTTAGCCAGATGCACAAGGGGGTGCACGAGTCTGGAGTTCATTTGCCGTGGCTGAAGGCCCTGGCACGCCCATTCTTTCTTTCTTTCTTTTTTCTTTCTTTCTTTCTTTCTTTCTTTCTTTCTTTCTCTCTCTCTCTCTCTCTCTCTCTCTCTCTGCTTCTTTCTCTCTCTGTTTTGTCACTCTCAAATAAATAAAAATAAACAAAATATTTTAAAAATGGAGTTCCCCACTGTATTTGCAGTGGTACTGATTTGTATTTTTGGCCATGTATTTGCATTTACTTATACTGAAATCTTTATATCTTTATCCTTCTTCAGGTTATGGTCTCATGCAGAACTGTTTTAAGCAGTTTTACGAGGCTATGTGGCCATGAACCCTGTCTTACCTTTCACTGCACTGAGAATATCTTAATGCTCCTTTACTTTTTTGGTTTATGGTTTTTCTTTGTGTGTGCATGTGTGTGTATGTATACATTGTGTATGTATGAGTGTAAGTTCAGACATGTGTATGCATGGTGATTTTGTGGAGATCACAGGACAACCTCACGTGTTGGTCCCCTCTGTCCAGTGATTGAGAAAAATAATAATAATTACTGTATTTTCCAGAATACATGGCCCAAAAGCTTCGGGAAAATTCTCCTGTCTTTATCTTCCATCTCTTCCTAGGATCACTGTAATTACCAGTGTACAATCACTTATCTGACCTTTAAATGAATTCTGATCACTCAAATTCTATGTATTCATGCTTGCAAAACAAGACTATCCACTAACCAGCTCCCTCCATCCCTTCTCTTTTACTTTTTAAACCCAGTTGTGTTAGATAAAAGATTATTAAATTACTATTCTTTTTTTTTTTTTTTTTTTGCAAATTAGGCCTCAGAAGCATCAGATCATTGTCACCTGATCTTGAGAAATGTGCTAGTAATTGTATTGCACTACCACATGCATATCTGACATGCTTTTCTATTACTGCTTTTGAAATTCTCTCTTCACTTGTGGATGAAATTTACTTGAATTATTTTCAATATACTGTCCAATAATTGTAATATTTGCAGGCCTTTAAAAGATGTGAGATTTCTGAAGAGATGTATCAGAAATGGTGTCATGAAGCTATTATTAAATTGAGAGAAAATTGCTAACAGGAAACTCAGCCATATTCCCATAAGTTTTTATCCAGACTTACCTTTTGCATAAAACATGAATTAATGATTAGCATGTGCACATATTATGTAGTTTGTATCTCAAAATTTTATTACAGTGATGATTGAAGAAAATGTGAGTAGTTCATATTTGTAGTAGATGAGTTATTTGCACCTTTTAAATGGTAGGCTTATCTTATAGCCTGAACAAGCCATACCTTTTAATTGACAGTTCCAAAGATTGTTGTGATGAGAATGCTGAAGGTCCTATTTACCATTCTACAGTATGTACCAGGTGGGTCTGGGAGAAACAATAACTATTGTTAAAACATATATCCATGTTTCTTTTATTCATCCCAAGACACTGTCTTCAGAATGGTGGATTACAATAACACAGACTTGCAAATTAACTCCTGCAGCAACTCAAAACCAATGTCCCTGGGGATTAGCCAAAGTGAATCTTATTTTCTTTATTAGTTAGTTTTGTATTCCGCAAATACAGTCAGTTTGGTATCATTATTAGGATCATCTGTGACCTACCTCCCCCCCTTGACCCCTCCTTGTTGAGATATGTGGGTCATGCATTGTGGAGTTAGCCCACAGTTATGGATGAGATAAATGTCCCTGCAAATCATGACTCAACATGTGGCACTGACATTCTTTCTGCCCCCTCTTCCGCAAAATTTCCCTGAGCCATGTTGTGTTCATTTTTGGTCTGCTTCAGTGATGAGGTGTTGGAGGCCTCTGAGGCTCTGGCTCTCTGATTTGGTAGGAGTTGATTTTTCTCTGTGTTGATCGCCTTCCCCCTTCTGCTGGTATCCACTTCATCGGGAAAGCAGCACCCTTGCTTGTTTCGCCAATTTTTCTTAGTTTCAGCCCGGGCCCTTTGAGGTATGATGGGGTGGCTCTCCCCTTAGGATCTACATCTACCTGAAAAAGAGAAGCAGATTCTCCAACAAAGAGTAAGTTAGCACCAGGACAAAAGAGATAACCCTTACTTTTCTGTAGAGAATTTAATGGGTGTAGGCCCTCTTGTAGCCCATGATTGATGGTGGCTTGATATTGGCAAGTGGGATTATGTTTGGATATGGTTCTGATTTGTTTGCCAGCTCCAGCTATGGGTCCCGTACCACTGACGAGATCAGCTAGCCAAATTAAGAGCAGTTGGTTCCCCACCATGGCTGTGTGCCACTGTTGCACTTGTGTGGGCATCACAACAATTTATTTGCTGCTAAGTAGGTTAGACGATGAGTTGCTTGGACTGATATTGGTCATTTTCTTCCAGTCACCCATGTAGCACCTTCTGGTACTAGACACGCTGACTGTCTGGGGACTGACTCTCTTCCAACTTCCAGCCATGCCATTCCATTTCACATGTCAGCCACATAAGGCCACTTCAGTAGTAGGGTCTTACCACTAACCTTTGGTGGGTCATCAAGTACTCTGACAGAAATCTGTCTTTCTTTTAGGAAACCTTGTAGGTCTCTCTTATCAAAAGCTCATTGTGGATGATAGCCCCATGCTGGTACTGGGAGTTACAGGTCAGTGCCCACTAAGAAAATGAGGGGAAAAAAAAAACAAAAAACTAATATACAACAGTTAGAGAGAAGAGAGAGAGAGAGAGAGAGAGAGGGAGAGGGAGAAGGAGGGAAGGAAGATGAAGAAGATTAAGGTTAGTCATGATCCTAACCTCTCCAGTGTCTTGTGGTTCAGGTCTTTCCTGTAGGGGCCTGGTGAACAATCAGCCATTTGGTCTGTCTTTTAGTAAGTAGAATTTTACGGTGCCATTGCCATTTGGGTCTAGGTTTGTGTTTCCCACCCCTTCGATGCCCTCCCCTCCCTCCCCTTCCATCCTAGTGTCTAGTCCTATGATATGCTTGCTGGATCTGTAAAGTATCTTGGGTAGCTTCAGGTTAGGTGCTGTATATGAGTGAGCATATGTGGCAATTTTTTTTTTTTCTGTGATTGGGTAAGCACTGAGAATGGTCTGTTCCAGGTTCAACCATTTTTCCTCAACTTTCATTGTGTCATTTTTTCTGACTGCTGTATAGAATTCCATTGTGTAGATATACCACATCTTAGTTATCCATTCTTCTAGTGATGGACATCTGGGCTGATTCTAGCTCTTACCTATTACAAATTGAGCTGCTACAAACATGGTTGAGCAAATCTCTCTAGCCTGTGGTTTGAAGGATTTAGAGTAGATGCCCAGTAAGGGAATAACTGGGTCTGTTGGTATCTGTATACTCAGCTTTTTCAGAAGTCTCCATATTCCTTTCCAAAGTGGTTGTACCATACTATATTCCCACCAACAGTGGGTGAGTATTCCTACTTCTCCACATCCTCGCCAGCATTTATTTTCATTTGATCTTTTGATGTTTGCTATCCTTATTGGGGTAAGGTGGAATCTCATAGTTGTTTTAATTTGCATTTCTCTGATGATTAGGGATGATGAACATTTTCTTAAGTGTGTGTTGGGCATTTGCATTTCTTCCTCTGTGAACTGCCTGTTCAGCTCTTTGTCCCATTTTGTGAGTGGGGTGTTTGACTTCTTACTGTTGAGATTTTTGAGTTCTTTGTAGATTCCAGAGATTAGGCCTCTATCAGTTTGATAATCCTCAAATATTTTCTCCCATTCTGTTGGTAATTTATTGGTTTTGCTTATTGTATGCTTGTCTGTAAAGAAACTCTTCAGCTTCATGTGATCCCATTGGTTGAGTGATGGTTTAAGTTCATGTGCTACTGGGGTATTGTTCAGGAAGTCTTTTTCCATTCCTATATCATGGAAATTACTTCCTAAATTTTCTTCCAGTAGTATTCGAGTTTCTGGTCTTATGTTGAGGTCTTTGATCCATTTGGACTTGAGAGTAGTGCATGGTGAAATGTGTGGGTTAAGTTTCAGTTTCCTGCATATGGTTATCCAGTTTGTCCAGCACCATTCGTTGAAGATGCTGTCTTTTTTCCAGTGCATATTGTTCAGGCCTTTATCAAATATCAAGTAGGTATAGTTGCTTGACCCAAAGTCTGGATCCTCAAGTCTATTCCACTGGTCAATACTCCTGTTTTTATGTCAGTACCATGCTGTTTTTATTACTATGGCTTTGTAATATAGCTTCAGATCAGGTATGGTGATGCCTCCAGAGGTATTTCTTTTGCTGAGGATATGTTTGGATATGTGAGGCCTTCTGCCTTTCCATAAGAAATTTGAGATCATTTTTTCTATCTCTGTGAAGAACACTGTAGGGATTTTAATTGTAATTGAATTAAATCTCTATATTGCTTTTGGTAGGATTGTGTTTTTCACAGTATTAATTCTGCCTATCCAAGAACATGTAAGGTCTTCCCATTTTCTCAAGTCCTCCTCAATTTCTTTTTTTGAATGTTTTTATGTTTTCGTTGTATAGATCTTTACTTCCTTGGTTAACGTTATTCCAAGGTATTTTTTTTGTTGTTGTTGTTGTTTTTGCTATTGAAAATGGGACTAAGTCCCTCATTTCTTTCTCTGTATCTTTGTCATTTGCATATAGGAAAGCTACCGATTTTTGTGCATTCATTTTGTATCCTGCTACTTTGCTATAGGAGTTAATCACCTTCAGGAGTTTTGGGATGCAGTCTCTTGGGTCTCTTACATATACAATCATGTCATCAGTGAATAGACCTAACTTAACTTCTTGCTTTCCAAATTGTATCCCTTTTATTTCCTTCTCCTGTCTTATTGCTTGAGCTAGAACTTCCCGTACTACATTGAAAAGCAGAGGTGAGAGTGGACAACCCTGTCTTGTTCTTGATCTTAATGGGAATTCCTCCAATCTCTCTCCATTAAGTATTATTTGGGCTTTCAGAGCTTTGTATATTGCCTTTATTATGTTAAGGTATGAACTAACCATGCCAATTCTCTCCAATGTTTTGATCATAAAGTGATGTTGTATCTTGCCAAAGGCCTTTTCTGCATGTATCAAAATGTTCTTGATGTTTTTATGTTTGTCCTTGTTTATGTGGTGTATTACATTGACAGATTTCCGTATGTTGAACCACCCCTGTGTTCCTGGGATGAATCACACTTGGTCAAAGTGGATAATACTTTTGATGTGTTGTTGGATTTGGTTTGTGAGGATTTTGTTCAGGATCTTTGCATCTATATTCATCAGGGAAATAGGCTGGCAGTTTTCTTTTCTTGTGTCATCTCTGCCTGGTTTTGGAATTAGGATGATGCTAGCTTCATAAAAGGAGTTGGGTAGCTTTCCCTGTTCACCAATTGTGTGGCACAGTTTGAGGAAGATTGGTTTGAGTTCTTCCATGAAGGTTTGATAGAATTCAGCTGAGAAGCCATCTGGTCCTGGACTCTTCTTTTTTGGGAGGTTTTTTATTACTTTTTCAATTTCCATGAGTGTGATGGGTTGATTGAGGTGATTAATCTGCTCTGTGTTTAGCTTTGGTAGATGGTATGTGTCCAAGAATTTATCCATCTCCTCCACATTATCCAGTTTTTGGAGTAGAGGTTTTTGAAATAAGTCCTGATGATTCTCCCAATTTCACTTATGTTTGTTGTGATCTCTCCTTTCTCATGTTGAATTTTAATTTGAAACTTCTCTTTTTTTGATCAGATTGGCCAGGGGTTTGTAAATCTTGTTTATTTTTTCGAAGAACCAGCTCTTTTTTTTTTTTTTTTTTTTTTTTTTTTGTCAATTGTCTTAATTGTTTCCTTACTTTCCAATTCATTGATTTCTGCTCTGATTTTAATTATTTCTTTCCTTCTGGAGCTCTTTGAGTTCAGTTTTTCTTGTTGTTCCATTGCCTTTAGGTGGATGGTTAGGTTATTGATTTGGGACCTTTCTGTTTTTTTTTTTATGAAGGCATTGAGTGCTATGAATTTTCCCCTGAGGACTGCCTTCCTTGTGTCCCATAAGTTTTGGTACAATGTGTTCTCACTGTCATTCAATTCCAGAAATTTTGCAATTTCATTTTTTATTTCATCCACTATCCATTTATTTTTTAAAAGTGTGCTCTTCTGTTTCCAGGTGCCATTGGGATTCTTGATGAGTGTTTTGTTGTTGATTTCTGTCAATATAGCATTGTGATCTGATATCATGCAGGGAATTATGTCAATCTTCTTAAATATGTGGAGGCAGTCTTTTTGACCCAGTATATGGTCTATTTTAGAGCATGTTCCATGGGCTGCTGAGAACAGTGTGTAGTCTGTGGATTTGGGATGAAAAGTTCTGTAGATGTCCATTATGTCTAAATGATGTATGGTTTTGTTGAGCTTCCTTACTTCCCTGTTGAGTGTCTGTTTGGATGATCTGTCTATTACTGATAATGGTATATTGAAGTCCCCAGCTATTATGGTGTTTGTGGTTATTTCTGTTTCATTTTCAAGTAGGTTTGTTTTATGAACTGTGGTGCCCCTGTGTTTGGTGCATACAAATTTATGAGTGTAATATCCTCTTGATGGACCGTTCCCTTGATAAGCAGGAAGTGAATTTCTTGCATGCAATATAGCTCATATTTTAAGTTAGCCCATCTCAAACATACTCTTTAAATTTTTCCAAAAATGTCAAGTTTTTTTTTTCTTTTTTATAGAATGCAAACAAAGAGAACATGTGAATTTATGTAGATAAAGCATTCCTTCTGGCATAGAAAGTATCCTCACTGCAATATGTAATCCAGACAGCTCAGTTTGTATGCATAATAGAGTAAAGAAGCATGATAAAATGAGTGATGTGTCATGATATGTAATGAAGTGAATAGAACTTAGATAAAGTTAGTGTGAAATAAAATAACACCATACTATAGTCAAAATACTGCATGCTACTTGGAAACATCAACTTTCAGTTTACATGATTGACATGGTTTATATGTAATTTCTTTGTGGAGAAAATACATTCAGTGATTTACCTCACTTTTTCTGTTACTTCCTTTTGCAGTTAAATAAATGCTGGGTGTTTTGTTGGAAAATAAAGTTCTATAATCTATTACTTTTCATTTCTTAATTCTTAAAACTTAATTCTTAATTTCTAAACTTTTAATTGACAACTTTACCAATGTAGACAATGCTCATAATTTCCTCTCATCCCCCTTCCTTTTTCCCTTCTCCTACTCCCCTCTGTACTTTAGCTCTTCTTTCCAACTACCACCTCCTCTATTTTGATGTTATCATGTTTTCTCTCCTCTTATGTGTAGTGTATGTAGCATCAGCCATTATGTAGTCAGAGATATCATGGCCACTTTATGTCTGGAGGACAGTATTGTAAACCACTTATTCCCTTTCTTTGGCTTTGGCACTCTTTCTTTTACCTCATCCACAATGGTCTCTGATCCTAACAGGTATGATAAAGATTTCTCACTTAGTGCTGAATACACCATTGTCATTTCGTCTTGGCACTTTGGTAACTTTTAAGTCTCCTCTGTGGTCACCACCATCTTAAAAAAGAAGCTTCTTCAGAGAGAATAGAATTAATATGTTGGCATAAACACAAGTATTTAGAAGGCATAATATAACCATTTAGCCAGCAAGCAGTAGTAGATTTCCCCTTAGGGCTTATGACTTGTGCAGTGATAGGCTTTCAAATTGGTATACAGTATCAGGTATGGATTGCTTTCTGTGAAGCAAGCCTCAAGTCCACTCAGAGAACACTTGGTTTCTCCCATCACAGACATACCACCATTACACCAGTTGGAATATTTAGCCTGGACATCCAGCCATGATGTTTGCAGGTTCCATTGCTGGTTAAAACTTTTCTCCCTTGACTGGGAGTTAGATATTTTCAGCATCCTGAGAGCTAATCAACAAGTAAGGGCTTCCTGCTCAGCTCCCGCTTAATTTCTCAGTTACATGAAGCTCAGCCATTTGCTTTCTTCAGCAACAGTGAATTATCCTCTAGTTTTTGTGGGCAACCCAGCGCATTGGGAATAGCTTGTAATATTTTGAGTACATCAAGAGTCTTTCTCACCAACAACTTTCTAGTAGGTATCCTTTCCCTGCCGCTCAATTTTATTGTAACCATCAGTGCCTTCTGGGCACAACATAATCTCCTCACATTGGTACTTCTGCTCAAACTATTTTATTTTAGCAGATGCATTCTTTAACCAGTAAATAAGTAGGTTTAAACATGGCTGTTCATAACATTTTTGATTTTTTAAAATAATTTTAAATTTTTATTTATTTGCAAGCAGAGAGAGAGAGATAGAGAAGAGAGATAGAGAGATAATGAGCACATCAGGACCTGTAGCCATTGCAAGTGAACTCCAGATGCATATGCCCCTTGTGCATCTGGCTTATGTGGGTCCTGAGGAATCAAACCTGAGTCCTTTGGCTTAGAAGGCAAATGCCTTAATAGCTAAGCCATCTCTTCAGACCACATTTTTAATTTTGACTAATCCTTCTCCCACTCCTCCTTTCCTCCATCCCCTCCCCTGACCCCACTTAGACTACTTCATCTCCAGTATTCTAACCTCATACTTTTATGGTTAGAAAAATAATCTTTTGATATTGTGGTGAATATCATTCATTTTACACAGGAGGACACTGGTATCTTCCTGTCTGATGGCTTTCTGAAAGCCAAATCTAGTCAGATGCTGACCTAGTCAACCCAGCTGTATTGATTTGACTAAAACTTCTGTAATTAGTTTTGAATTAATTTTAAAACTGAATATGTCTTATCAGTAGGCCATAAATATAACATACTGTTCTAAAGACCAATGATATTTTTAGTATTTAGTTGTAGCCTAGGCAACAACTCCTGATGAATAATAGTCATCATCAGCATTTCATCTCCCTTGACTGTAGAAAAATAAACAACATGTAGGTTTGTCTGGTAGTTCCAAAGTTACAATTTCAGAGTCCTCCAGGGATATTTGACCACATAGAAACAAAAAGGCAAATGCTTCACCCTAGAGAATTGAAACTTGTCGCAGATAACTAAGACTAGTTGGACTATTGTTTATAAAAGTGCCCTCCATGTGAAACTGTCATTATACTTCAGGATCTGATGGCTTTAAATTATTATTATTTTCTTTACCTAAAGCTAACATATCTGTGTCAAGTCAGCATGGTTTGCCTAGCAGCTGTCATTTTGCTGTAATCGATGATTCTGTTTTGTGTTTCCTTATGACCATTATCTCTAAATTCAACCTTCAAAATTGATTTCTCTAGGTTGCAGCAGAACATTATGCTGTAGTAACTAACTGAAGAACAGAAAACCAAAATGTAAACCTTACACTTCCCATTCCCCCAAAATACAAGATTATATGCAAAGTTATATTCAAAGCAATGATGAATAAGACTGATAGAATATTGCTATTATAATATATAATATATAATAATACTGACCTTGCCCGTAAACTCAAATGGTCATGTAAATTATATAATATGTAAAATTCAGATGACATATTTCTTAAAATAGTGTGCAGTAATAATTTGGGGAATATTATTAAATATGTTTTACTCAGTATAGGGAAACATTTGGGCAACCTTTATTAAAATAAGTTCATGTTTATAAAATATATTTATGCATCTTTTATAACAAGTATAACATTGATATTATGGATAAAAATAGATATGTGAGGGCTGGAGAAATGGGTTGGCAGTTAAGACACTTGCCAGTGAAGCCTAAAGTCTCAGGTTCAATTCCCCAGTACCCACATAAGCCAGATGTACAAGATGGTGCATGTGTCTGGAATTCATCTGCAATGGCTGAAAGCCCTGGGGTGCGTATTTTCTCTCTCTGCCTTTCTTTCTTTCTCTATAATGAATAAATGAATAAAAAGAGTAAAAATAATAGATATGTGAGAAATGTTTTTCATGACTTGTCTAATTAGGGTGGAACTACAGATTATCTGGACCCTGGTGAGATCACTTAATGGGTTTCAGAGATCCACCACCAGCTTTCTAAGAACAAATGTTCAGTTCATTTACTGATAATTAACTGTGTACATCTAGGCATTTATAAGTGAATTTTCCTTATCTATAGCTATGCCCATTTCTTTGTTCTATCTTCATTTATTTGTCTCTATCACTACACTGCTATATCTTCAGTTTCTCTGTATCTATATCAATTTATCTATGTAGATTGCATCACCTTTTAGATTAAAACAGTTATACTGAGTTCATAAACTTCAAGGTTTGCTCTTGGATGCTTACTCACCATTACTTCTCAGATAAAAGAAACATCGTTTAAAAGTGCTTCATACTTACCTCAGCACCTCCCAGTAGTGTGTGTGTGCATGTGTGTGTACTTGGCTTGCTTTGCTTTTTAATTGGCATATGATCATTATTTTCTCTACACTGTTCATGTATCTTTTCCATCTCTGTGCAGATTCATGAAGCTCATTTACTCTTTGGAATGGTCATTTTTTTTCATTCTTTTACTGAATCTATCTTTAATCTGGTTACCAGTCTGACTATGTCTTTAACCTTGTTACCCAAAGCAGCTTCTTGACTACAATTTTACTCCTAGAGAGCTTTTCTCAGTAATTTATGTTTTAGCTATTAAGTATCAGTTACATATTAACTTTGACTGAATTGTGCTCTACTCCCAAAGAGCCTCTCAGAATTGTGATTTTATTAGACATTAGTGTCCTTGTAGACATAATTAGTTAAATTTAGATGAGGGTATAGATGGTCTACCTATTTAAAATGGCTTTTGTCTTCATAAAAGGAAGGGAAATTGGGCATTGCCTACACATAGTATGTGTGTAGAGGAAAGAATAATTGTGGGTAATGACTTGACCAACTAAGGAAAACAAAAGACTAGAAGCTAGGAAAATGAGTGGATTATATTCCCTCCCACTGTTCACAGTAAGAACCAAAACTGTCAATCCCTGTGTCTTCAACTTGTAGCCTCCAGAATTTTATGATAGTAAGTGGTTATTTTCAAGTCACCAGTTTGTGGTTTCTTTTTTTTATGATGCAGTCCCTAGCAAAGAAATACAGTTAGGCAGCCAAGGCAAACTAATCCAAGTGAAGCACTACTTTACCAAAAAACACATAATACACCATCTAGCTTTTTGTTTGCATTTTGAAATGCATATTGTTTGGGAAGTTTAGTATATCAGATCATGTCTTATATTTCTGGTTCATATGGGGGCCATGTACTTGGTCATTATTTAGAAGTAGGATTGACTGAGTATGATGTGAGCCTTCAGAGGAAGACTGGAATTTTGTGTAATGGATAAATAGGTTATAAAATATTGAAAGAAAGTAGAAATTACTACAGAAGTAAAGATCCAGGAGTGCAAACTTAGGGATATTTATGGAAAGATACTTGAGCCTTATCATTGGATTCTTTTATACAATCTGCAGAATACATTAGGGAATTACAAAAAATGAATATCCAGTGTGTACAGAGAGTAAAAGAGGCCAAGGTTCCACATGTAACACACTTTATAAGTTATTTAGTAAATACTAAACTTTTGTGAAAAACTCTTAGGCAGAAAACATAATCTTGGTTTCTTATTAAGTCACAATGAGAAATGGAAAATAAAATTGTTTCCAAAATTTTCACAATGATGAAGGCAAATACTGATTTATGATTCATGTCCATGTATGCAAATGATAAGTAAAAGAAACTCTTAAAACTGTTGTCAACTTATAAAAAGGATAGCCTGGCATAAATATTCATTAAGAAAAAATATTTGCAGGACTTAATAAGTGTTAACTACCTTTTAACTATAGACAGGTAGTTAAATTTTGCAAACATTGATTTTTTTTTCTTAAAGAACATTTAAAGAATGGCCTTCTGTGATGCTTTGTCCTCATTGTCATTTTGAATGGATTTAAAATCACAAGAGACACTTCTTCCAGAATATATGTGACACCCTTCCCAGAGAAATTTATGAAGGAAATCAAGCCTTACATGTGGAAGACACCATCCCATGAGCTGCATCTGGACTAAATAAAAGGGGAAAAGTAGACAGCCATCTGAACTCTGACATTCCCCTGCCCCTGCTTCCTAAGCCACCTGCCAGAGTGCAAGCAACCTCATGATTCTGCAGCCATAACCAAGAGCACTGGCCTAGTCAAGTCTTATAGACAGTAACTCAAACTGTGAGGCAAAATGAAACTTTGCTCCCTTAACCTGCTTCTGGCCAGGTATTTTATAACAGCAATGAGAAGAGTCCATTATGTCCATTATATGTCCAATGAATACACCAGATTTTCCTTTGAAGTTTTTAAATTTGGATATATTCATTTTCTAGAGTCAACGATTTTACAGAATATATAGATGAAACACTTTAGTGTTTAGTAAGAATAGGGTAAGGCAATCATTGATTATGAATAGTTGCATGTCATTTCATCCAACTGCCTTTGTTTTCTCCAGGCAATTAAATTTCAGAAAATAAAGGTGATAGAAAGGAGCTCAAACTGGAATAGTTAATATCATTTTAAAAATCCCTTGTTACAAGTACAAGACTGGTATTTCTGGGTTCTTGGCATCTTATACAATAAATAAATAAATAAATAAATAAATAAATAAATAAATAAATGCATAGAACCCACAGTGACAAAACATTTTATTAGAGAGTAAAGCAAACAAACAAACAAAAGAAACCAGCAGGATTACTCAGCACTAAAGCAAAGGGCTCCTTGAGATACATTGCCCCAAATCAGAGGGTTGCTATTTGAGGCTTTTTTAAAGGGCACTAGAAGAGAGGGGGAGCTTATTACCAGGGGCCACAGTTTGGGGTTGTAGTCTGTTTTGATTGGCAAGTTTGATTTATGTAAGTTTTTATCTGCTGCACACATCTTTTTTCATGATTCATCTGATTTTAATCATATATGCTTAATTATTCATGGGTATAAAATGGGAAATTGAGGATTCTTCTTAAAAGTTCATTAAAGGACACAGTTCACCTTACTGTGCATGCCCGCAAACCAGCACCAGAACATTTTTGAATGGAACCAGCTGTTATGGAGCATTTCTTAAGGAGAGTAAGTTATTCTATTTTTTAAAGCAGGTACCCATACAGCTAAATACAGGTGGGGTCCCAGGTTGCCAAAAGGTGATGAAAGAGGTATGTTCAGTGCCCAAGCTGAGGTGTGTCCCGGGCTACTCAGCTATTTCTCTCTTTATGTTTGCTTCAGGCCTATTAGCTTAAAATAAATAACTTTCAATAAATGCCACTCTGCCATAATTGTCATTCATTGTTAACAATTGTCTCAGTGTTAATTATCGCACCACACATTTCCTCTTGTACTACTATTTCTCTCATTTCTGATGTGTTTTTCTAATATCTGAATTGTTTCCAGGTTAATTTGAAGATGAAATAACCAGAAGCGTCCTGGTTAAATATTTAAAATTTAGTTTAAAAATTAGTAAGCTATATCCTTGTGATACAACCACAAATATTCTGTAAAATCTTTTGTACCATCAATATATTTAGAACACACTATGGCACAGTATGTAGGATCATACTATATTTTTTTCCTCCACAGTAACAAAAAATAACAACCCCACTTAGCTCAACTGGAAGATCTAGCCCCATGTTTAAGTCAGCCAACTTGCAAAATAAAATATATGAATATTAGCACAATTTTTATTATTAAAATTTGAATTAGTATGAACAGAAGCTACAAAATAAAACTGGAAAATTCTAAGAAAATAAACTAAAGTAGAGCCCAGTAGACATAAGATCAGGAATGGGAAAAGTTAGAGCAGCAGAAAGATAGATTGATGTGTTAAAAACAGAATATATCTGCACTCTATGTTAGATCTCAAACAACTTATATGTTATAACATTTAATGAAAAGAGCTTCATATTTTTTAAGTTTTCTGGGTTCACAGTTCTCATTCATTAGGATACATAAGCACACACACATCAATAATCTTTCAAAAACTAATTTGTATAGAAACACACACAGACCATGTGTCAAATAAAACAGCATACAGCCACATTAGATATGCATGCATGAGTGGTGATCATCTACAGTTCTTTTTATAATTGCCAAGACTAAAGAGCAAACCACTGAACTGCATTTGAAGTTGAATAAATAGCATATGTGTGTTTGTTACACATAATGGATGGTTTCTGTTTTAACATTTGATGTGTAAAGATAAGTTTTTAAAAGCTCCAGAATTTTATCAATCCATGCCATTTGTTATCACCAATGCTGAATTCTTTATCATAATTTACACATGCTTTGTGCTCCCCCTAAAACAGCATGCCATAGCAGATAATTTATCCTGTGCTTTTAGTGCAAATCAATCCCTAAAGGAAGGCTGGATTTATGGTAAATAAGCTATAAATAAAGATTTTTAATTGTAATCATTGCTATTCTGAAACAAAAGAAATAAAAAATGAACTACATGAATTTAAATAACTATATATTTTGATTTATTCAGATATATTCATCAAAGTACCCTAACTACCATGTGTAGTTTTCCAGTGGATATTCATGAACATGCTTGTAAAACTAATGTTTTCCTGTAGAATTTATGGAAATATAATCAAATTCATATCATGATTGAAAAGGAATTGCTTTTTTACAGGTTGTCTTCACTGGCTTATAAAAACAAAAGTTTGATGTTTCCTTTCCTTACAGATAAGGTAGTCGATTATACAGTGTCAATAGCATATAAAATATGGAAAATTGCAGTTATGAACAAATGAATTGTATGAGTTTGCTTGTAAAGGCATAATTACTATTATTTTTTACATTTACTAATCCATCTCTGACAAAAAATGTTTAGACTTAAGGGAGCAGAGAGTTCATTGGAAAACTTAAAAATAAAATAAAAGTTGTGGACATTACAGTTTTTTACTGACATGAGGTGAGGAAAAGTTAGATACTCTTTCTTATACAGTAATTTAAATGCCTTACGATTGTGATGAGTTAAAAAAGGCTATGTTAAGTGCTGTGCTTTAGACATGAAATATCCACCAAAGGCATTGCATTAGAAAACACAAAGTAGGCTAAGATAGGAAGTATATCCATTTTACCAAATATTTAAATATACTGATAAATACATCCATAATCCTCAATGTATCAATAAGTTTAAGTATTTTATAAATAATACCAAAATATTTCTATGTGTCTCTAGTAATGTTGAGGACTAAGCTGTTTATGACTATACTGTGTTAAGTGATTGATCATGAAGTTTTCTTTTTAATGATGTTACTATTTTCTTCCTGTAAATAAAATAAAATTTTACAAATAGGAGAACAGAGCCAGGCAAGGACCTCTGGTTTAATATTCATGTTAGTTTTACATTAGTGTTTTGTATCAACCTCTCATTGCCAAAGCCATGCTGTGCATGAGGTCGTTAAGCTTACCATTTATACAATTTTAAAAAAAATCTGGAAAATAGTTTTAGTTTCCATGTGGCTCTGGCAAAAGAAACCTGGATAATTGGTAGTATTTCTTGCCAGCAACATTTTGAGCTGGAGTTACATCAAGACCATTAGACATCTTTCATAGAAATGAATAAAAAGTCATCTCTAGCATTGCTGTCTGGTATGCAGCTTTCAGAGCTTGACATCCAGAAATGCCAGCTTGGAAGTCAAGAATAACTGCTGAATGTTCCCTGGTTACAAGCGTCTCCAACATGTGTTCATATTTGGCTGAGTTAGAAAACGAAGTATGCCTACAGTTAAACGTCTTGAGTCATTTTTTACACTGAGCTTCTGGAATTTAATTTTGATGGCCCTGTCATGGGCCAACTTCTAGTCTGGATTGTAGAGATTTCCAGTTGCCAGCATTCTGCAATTCTATTTTCTACACATTTTCTTCATTAGCCTTTTGCTAGTTGCATTCATTTTCCTAAGGTTGGATATGCCAAAAAGACATATGGACAGTTCTGTGGGAAGCAATCACCTTTCCTCTTTTGACTAGACATATTTGCTTTAGAATAGAAACAAGCTCTAGCTACTCTCTTTTATTCAAAATTCAAAATTATTATTTGTCCTTAGGGGTAGCTTGCTGTGAAAGAGGATCATTTGTCAAGGAGCAGATTTGAGGCACATCTTCTATTACTCTTTAGTTTAAAAAAAAATGGAGAGGCTGGAAGAAAATAAAATTGGATAAATAACAATGATATTTAAAGTACATTAAAATGCACATTAAAAGAATTAAATATTTTTGAGTGGAAACAATCCAATAATTTCTTTACCTTAGATAAGATTATTTTATGTTGTCTATTATTTTTGACTAAATGTATTTTTAGCTCCTTGGTAATGTCCTTGAGGACATGATTCTTTTTAAAGTCACAATGTAATATTGGACACACTGTGACCACTTATTTGCCACTTGGTTGACAAAGCACTCTCCCACTGAGATATCTCCCCAGGCCTAGGACTAGTATACTTCAGGCAAACCATAAAATCATTCCATTTTCATATTACAAAGAGGAAACTGACTATGAATCTGTAGCTAACTTTGTAGCTGGTAATAATATAGCCACATAATTATAGAAACGTTTTATTTATTTTGCTTCTTTTTTTCATTATACATGTAAAAGTTAATCTAATAGTCCTGAAAAACAAAACAGATTGAAATATTTTAGCTTTTCCAGAAAATAATACATGAGTTTGAAGAGAAAGCTGTTGGAAGTTGAATATGTGTTAATATTCTGGAAAGAAGAAAGAACCAAAATAACCATGGAATTAAAAACTTTTGAATTTCAATGATGACTTTCTACCTGATCAGCTTCAAAACTTGCTGTAAGTTATTTAAGAGGTTCTAAGTCGCAATCATGGGCTTGATTTTTTTTAAGTAACTGTGTGAAATAATTGGTATGACAATTCGCAAAATATACTTTGGAACTGAACTAAATTAAGGTTTGTTCCTTTTCTTAGACTATATGTATATATATAATATTAATATATTTTATTAATTTATTTACATATTTAAGTAATGTTATAACGACTTACAAATATTAAATTTGAAATAGTATATTATTATATAATTCATTTTACCTGAAATTCCTAATTCTGAGAATAATCCTTAATATACAAAACAGTTTCTTAAGAACATAAACTATAATCAGGTAAGAACATCATATAGATAGCATAGAAATTACAATCATGTCATTCTCTGGAAATAAACTATGATTATATTTGGCATTTGAGTTGCTTATCACTAATTATCTGATCACTAAAAGTTCTTACTCAATACATTAAACACATAAGTGCTAGTATTCTGATAGTTTTTGCATCGATTTCACAGAAAACATTTGGAAATATAATACGGTATGTTTATTTCATAGTGCCTTAAACCAGTACCACACAGATTGTTGTTTTACAAGACACTAGAATTTTATCATTTTTTCTTTCCATTGCCATGAAAGTACAGCAAAATGTTGGTGTCAGGTTGGAGAGATTGCTCAGTGGTTAAGGCATTTGCCACAAAGCTTAACCACTTGGCTTCAGTTCTCACCTTGGTTCAGTCCCATGGTACACACACAGCACCAGATATACAGGGGCACATGAATCTGATGTTCATTTGCAGCCACCCATTTTCTCTCTCTCTCTCTCCTTCCAAATAAATAAGTTTTTTTTTTTTTTTAAAGAAATGGCTTAGTGGTTAAGGTACTTGCTAGCAAAGCCAAAGGACCCTCGTTTGATTCCACAGCACCCATTTAAAGCTAGAGGCACAGGGTGGAACATGCATCTGGAATTCGTTTGCAATGGCTAGACGTCCTGGTACACCCATTCTCTCACTATCTGTCTTTTTCTCTCTCTCAAATAATCAAACAAATAAATAAATGAAATATTCAAAAAACAAGAGGAAAATGCCAAGTAAATATGGACATCTCATATTGTTCCTCTGTATGGTCCCATTTTAAGAAGTATTTACTTAGCCCTTCTACATATATGATGACTTATACACATTTATTTTATATATTATTTAATATATATATTATATATGTATATATTACATATGGATTAAAGATATATTATATGTCCTATGTTATATGTCATATGTTATATATATATATAAGGTTCTGAGGAGGTGATGTGGTGAGTAAAGTGTTGCCCTGAAAACAAAATGACCTGAGTTTGGATTCCCTGGCACCCCTATAAATGCTGAGTGGGTATGACAACCATCCTGAAAATCAAGCACTCTGGAGCTCGGGCAGAGGATCATCTGGACAAGCAGCCTGCCTAGACTATCAGAGTGGGTGTGTTCTAGGTTCATTGAGAGATCTGTCTCAATAACAAAAAGTTGAGAGACATCTGATGTCAACCTCTAGGGTACACACACAACCCCCATACACATCCATACATGTGCATGCATACCCCCATACCCATTAACATGTATACATACCCACAGATACTACACACAAGCAAAAGAGCATATAAGCAAATAAAATACAAATTTAAAATTATGTATGCTTGAGAAGAAGTATCAAAGATCTATGCCTTTGCTAGTGCACCTAAATCTAATTACTGTATATTAGAAGAGACAATACGGGAATAAGAAACAAGTAGGTATAGCTATATTAATATTGGATAAAATAGACTTCAAACCAAAAATAATCAAAAAAGACAAAGAAGGCCACTTCCTACTTATCAATGGAACGATCCATCAAGAGGATATTACAGTCATAAATCTGTATGCACCAAACACAGGGGCACCACAGTTCATAAAACAAAACCTATTTGACAATAAAACAGAAATAACCACCAACACCATCATAGCTGGGGACATCAATACACCATTATCAGTAATAGACAGATCATCCAAACAGAAATTCAACAGGGAAGTAAGAGAGCTCAACAAAACCATAGATCACTTAGACCTAACGAACATCTACAGAACCTTCCATCCCAAATCCACAGATTACACATTCTTCTCAGCAGCCCATGGAACATTCTCTAAAATAGACCATATACTGGGTGACAAAGACTGCCTCCACATATTTAGGAAGATTGACATAATTCCCTGCATGATATCAGATCACAATGCTATCTTGCTAGAAATCAACAACAAAAGACACACCAAGAATCCCAACAGCACCTGGAAACTGAACAGTACGCTTTTAAACAATAAATGGATAGTGGATGAAATAAAGAATGAAATTCCAAAATTTCAGTAATTGAACGACAATGAGAACACATCGTACCAAAACTTATGGGACACAATGAGGGCGGTCCTCAGGGGAAAATTCATAGCACTCAAGGCCTTCATAAAAAGACAGAAAGGTCCCAAATCAATGACCTAACCATCCACCTAAAGGCACTGGAAAAACAAGAAAAATCCAACCCAAAGAGCTCCAGAAGGAAAGAAATAATTAAAATCAGAGCAGAAATCAATGAACTGGAAACGAAGGAAACAATTAAGACAATTGACAAAACAAAGAGCTGGTTCTTTGAAAAAATAAACAAGATTGACAAACCCTTGGACAACCTGATCAAGCAAAAAAAGGAGAAGCTTCAAATTAACAAAATTCAAAATGAAAAAGGAGAGATCACAACAGACATAAGTGAAATTGGGAGAATCATCAGGACTTATTTCAAAAACCTCTACTCCACAAAACTGGATAATGTGGAGGAGATGGATAAATTCTTGGATGCATACCATCTACCAAAGCTAAACACAGAGCAGATTAATCACCTCAATCAACCCATCACACTCATGGAAATTGAAAAAGTAATAAAAAACCTCCCAAAAAAGAAGAGTCCAGGACCAGATGGCTTCTCAGCTGAATTCTATCAAACCTTCATGGAGAACTCAAACCAATCTTCCTCAAACTGTGCCACACAATTGGTGAACAGGGAAAGCTACCCAACTCCTTTTATGAAGCTAGCATCATCCTAATTCCAAAACCAGGCAGAGATGCCACAAGAAAAGAAAACTACCGGCCTATTTCCCTGATAAATTTAGATGCAAAGACCCTAAACAAAATCCTTGCAAACCGAATCCAACACCACATCAAAAGCATTATCCACCTTGACCAAGTGTGATTCATCCCAGGAACACAGGGTGGTTCAACATACGGAAATCTGTCAATGTAATACACCACATAAACAAGGTTAAACATAAAAACCACATGATCATTTCAATAGATGCAGAAAAGGCCTTTGACAAGATTCAACATCACTTCATGTTCAAAACATTGGAGAGAATTGGCTTGGTTGGTTCATATATCAACCTAATAAAGGCAATATATGAAGCTCCTAAGGCCCAAATAATACTTAATGGAGAGAGACTGGAGGAATTCCCATGAAGATCAGGAACAATGCAGGGTTGTACACTCTCACCTCTGCTTTTCAATATAGTACTGGATGTCCTAGCTCAAGCAATAAGACAGGAGAAGGAAATAAAAGGGATACAATTTGGAAAGGAAGAAGTTAAGTTAGCTTTATTCGCTGATGACATGATTATATATGTAAGAGACCCGAGAGACTCCATGCCATTTCAATTGCAACAACAACAACAACAAAAATACCTTGGAATAACGTTAACAAAGGAAGTGAAAGATCTATACAACAAAAACATAAAAATACTCAAAAAAGAAATTGAGGAGGACTTGACAAAATGGAAAGACCTCCCATGTTCCTGGATAGGCAGAATTAACATTGTGAAGATGACAATCCTATCAAAGGCAATATACATATTTAATGCAATTCTAATTAAAATCCCTACAGTGTTCTTCACAGAGATAGAAAAAATGATCTCAAATTTCATATGGAAAGGCAGAAGGCCTCACATTTCCAAACATATCCTCAGCAGAACAAATACCTCTGGAGGCATCACCATACCTGATCTAAAGTTATATTACAAAGCCATAGTAATAAAAACAGCATGGTACTGGCATAAAAAGAGGGGTATAGATCTTTTAAAACAATGTGAACCAAAGGACAACAGAAAAAAATAAATAAATAAACATGTCTGCATAGTGTATAAAGGCTAAATAATGGAAGAAGAAATTGAAAAATCATTTAGGGCAAATGATTAGAGCATAATTATCAGTTCAGCAGCAATAGTAGAGTGAGGAACCCGAAGTGCACATGTGCTGCAAACTGTTTGCCTCTAGTCTAGGAGACTGATTCGTTCTCAGCCCTGTCACGCATGATCTTTGTTTTGTCAGCAGAGAATGTCAGTTCTACCCTTCATTCATTATGACACTCTTTATAAAATAAGAATACTCTGTCCTAGTTCTTGTTAAGATAGCCCAAAGCATGGCTTATGCATCACCGTACTGACTATAGGATACCCCAGTAATACATCCAATCCTGCCTTTTATTCTGCATGTGTCCTCCTTCACCTGATGTACTCCAATTTTGTCACAATTTTCCTAACATTTACCACATAAAGTTTAATAGGGACTAGGAAGTACAGAATCTTACCTGTACACTGGAACTGTTAGGAAATACCTGGCTTAGCCTATGTGGTCATCTATGCTAGCCATACCCTTGCCTACACTGGCTTGAATGCTTATTGTGATACTTCATAGTCTCATTTGTTTCATTTGTCCAGTCTTCTACACTTTCCTAAAATGTCTCCATGGTGATCTGATGGAGTCATGAGCAGCAGAGGGGAGGAGTTTGGAGTTTACATTTTATCTGCAAGTGGTTGTGAATTTCTGAGAAAACCACCACCACACCAGACCTCCTTCAGCTTTTCATGTCTTACTGACAACTGGCAATATTTTTACCTTCTATCTCTTTATTTCTAAAGGTTGCATGGGATTCACACAACTGACAATACATTGGGGCTATGCCTCCCCAGCTTTTGTTTTATTCCTCAAACTTTCCCCTAGTTTTTGTGTAGTCCCGTGTTTGTTTGTACTCACGTGCTTCTGTTTATAAATATTTATAACTCCGAGGCCAATTCTATCTTCTGTGAAACTCTAATTCAAGTTCTAGATGGCGTTTGAGTCAGAATTTCGAAATGTGCTATGAACTACATGCATGGTACTTATATCCTGGCAGGCAATGTTATCATAATTATTCAAATTACCCTTACTATGAGGTTGAAAAATTTTGAGGTTGAGTGCCTGTTGTATTTTATTGCAATTAACATCATAAATGATATGAATTATGCAAGCTGAAGAATGTACAGGGCAAGTAAGCAATAGCAAAATATGCCTTGAAATTCCTATACAAATTAGAACTTACAAAAAACCAGAGTCCTTCTGTAGTGATCTTAGAAATATTACTTGATGCTTATATGTGCAGAGCAGATGTGACAGAAAATATAGCCTAAAATATGGTTTACTTAGGGTAACAACATAGACTAATTAAATGTAAGAATTCACATGTCTTATGTTAATTAAGATACTGGTTGAGACTTAGAGGAATGATAAGAATATTTGCATAGTATATCAAACAACCAGTCTTGTAAAAACCTAGTATTCCTGAAATTTATTTGTACAAAATAGCTGTACATTCACAAGTATCTCTGATAGCTGCATATTTTTCAATGTCTTGGCCTATAGAAGATGTTCATTCCTTGCTTTTTAAATGTATATGTTGAACGTTTCTCAAGCAACATTTCTCCAGTACACTGTGTCGTATAAAATTTGTGTGTGTGACAATTCTTTTTCAAAATTTTCAGTGATTATTCTCAATTGGTACCATTCTTGATAATTTGCACATTAATTGATCACTTACAAAAGAATTCTTTGGAATTGGGTTATAATTTTCCATTGGACACACCTCAGAAGGAAATGCCAAGGTATCTTTTTAGGAGGAATATATGCCCAGGCAATATATCATGACCCATGGAAGAATGCAAAGAAATGTATTTCAAGAATAATAAATCCTAACCATCATAATTTAAGGTTGAGTTGCATCTGATTTATTGATACAGCTGCCTTCATTCTGTATTTTCAATTTTATTTCTTAGCTGAAACCCGTGACTCTGTTTGAGATGCCCTGTAGTCTATTTTAAATAATTTTCTGATTCTGGATTCCTCTTGAAAAAATATAGACTCAGTAATAAGGTTAAATAGGTTTTTCTTGTTTGTTTTTTTCTATCTTTGAGGTAGACTGACCTGGAATTCACTATGTAGTCTTGGGGTAGCCTTGAACTCATGATGATCCTCATTCCTCTGTCTCCCAAGTGCTGGGATTAAAGGCATATGCCACTGCATCCAGCTCAGTTAAATAGTTTTACTGAGATAAATTCATTGTATTGATGTAGTGACATTTACCTTTAATATACTTCTGGCCAAGCATACTAAATAGCAGAAGCTTATTATCATAACTATGATCCAGCACAACTCATGTAGTCGAATCATTTTATGTAGTGCACCTGTGCACATGTCAATGAGATAATTGTATGGAATATGCCCTTTTGAAAGGCTGTTCCCCCCCCCCCATACACCAGAACTAGGAAGAAATTATTCCCAGATGGACCAAAAACAAAAAGGCCCTAGAAAAAATGGAGGGTGGAATTACACTGGCACATCAGGAGATAGCAGGGCTGGGGATCTGTACTGAGGGAAGTCTAGAGGTACATGTGTAAATGAGATCACTGAATGGAGTGTCTCTGTGCACACAATTAAGTGAGGTCATAGTATGGAGTGTGCCTGTGTGCACCCATGTAAATGAGGTCATTGTATAGAGCTTGATTGTGTGCACATGTGTAAATGAGGTCATTGTATGGCCAGCACCTGTGGCACACTCTCTGCATAGGCACCCTCTGGCTAAAATAAAGTGCTCAGACCTGCCCTGCTTTGTATTGCAACTGGTATTTGCAAATGTCCACTCCAGGCACCTTCTTCCATTGGGCTCATTCCCTATACACATTCTCCTGGAGCTGCTCCTCCTGATACTTCGGGTAGTTGGCAGGATGAAGTGAACCCACTGCACCTCCAAAAGTACCAGGCGAGGCTCTCACACAGGACATATGGCCCCCTACTGGAGGGTGGTATCTAGTGATGACCCTTTTGATAGGCTATTCCCCCCACCCCCCCATACACCAGAACTAGGAAGAAATTATTCCCAGATGGACCAAGGACAAAAAGGCCCTAGAAAAAATGGAGGGTGGAATCACACTGGCACATCAGGAGATGGCAGGGCTGGGGATCTGTACTGAGGGAAGTCTAGAGGTCCAGCCAAATATAGGAACCACAAACACAGACTCTGACTGCACTGAGAAAAGCCTGAAAGGATGGTCAAGATTTGAAGGAGCAGCTGCTGGCCCTGAGAACAAATGAACTGGAAAGAGAAGGATGCCGCACAGCTGAAAGCAGTAGTTTCACATCCCAGCCTCAGAAGAGGAACTTGAAAATAAAACTCTCTGGTAGATAAGTTCAACTGCTGGACAGCCATCTACGTAACAGATACATCCAGCCATATGCCAGAGATGTGGGGTGGAGGAACAGGTCCCAGGGCAGAGCCCAGGAACCCATACTGCCCAGCAAACCACATGTATGACATATACTGCTATGGAATTGCAAGAGCTGACCAAACCATGCAAACACCGACAGGTGGGGGAGATGATTCCCACCTGGTTATTGAGTTCATGAGGTGATGGAGCTGGTAATATCCAACTAACACCTGATGAAATGACAAAGATGGCCAGTATTATTTATTTCCAGCCATTAAGACAAGGGTTTCAAGATGTCTGGTTATGGCTCCTGATGCAGGGAACCAGTCTAGAGTCAACTGGCCGATGGCAGCTGCAAGAAAGTTATGGAAATTGCTGGTGACATGCTGGAGCAGGTCACTAAGTGGATCATATATATGGACTTGGTACAGGTGGTCAGGGAGATGGGCATGCAGAAGATGATGTTCAGATTGAATTTTAGGAGGTCAGATGAGGAGATGTTTACCTCAAGGATGAAGGATATGATTTTGGTGTATGGGCCCCCTGGGGCATGTGCTGTGTCTGTGCTCTCCCAGAACCCTGTGCTGACCTGTTTATGTGATGGCTGCTGCACTGGTCCACCTGGGAGATATTGAAGTCAAGTGACAGGGCTCATAGGTATAGCCCACAAAAATATGTGGCCCAGGGCCACAAATGAGGCATGTCCCAATAAAGCTTCCACAGGCCATCTATGCAGTGACTGTGAAACAATATCTATGGCCAGGAGGACATGCAGAAATTGTGGCTACTATTCTGAAATTGGAAGAAGCAGGCATCAACAGCTGTGCCCATAGCCCATACAACTCCCGCCGGCATGGCCTGTCCTGTCCAGAAGCTTGATGGCTCTTGGAAAATGACTGTGGACTAAGGAGAACTGAATAATGTTTCCTGCCACTGTACACTGCAATACCAAATATCACTAGCAATGTGGGCCATTTGACCCACAAAATGAGAACTTATCATTATATCCTTGGTTTAGCCAGTGCCATCTTTTCCACTGACAATGCACCTGAAAGCCAAGATCAATTTGCTTTTTCCTGGGAAAGCTAATAGAGGACCTTTTTAAAAATCCTTCCCCAAGGCTATTTACATAGTCCCATAATATGCCATGGCCTGGTACTCTGGCACATAGATGGGTGTGGGGTGGGCAGTGAATACCAACAATGTCCAAGGACCTGGGTTATCTTTCAAATTCTTGTGTGTTATCTGGTCAAGTAAGACACAGATATTTCCTGGGGTTGTTATAGACAAAATACAGGAATACCCGAGGCCAAAAACTGTGAAGCATCTGTAGGCTTTTTTGGGTTTTCTGGAGTATTGACGTACCATCATACCCCTTTGAAGTCAACTGGTAAGGCCCTTATACTGCCTGACAAAAAAGAAGATAGTCAGGATTGGACCCAGGATATAGAGGCTGTTCCAAAGCATCCAAATACCTGGTGGAACAGGAGCAGACCTTAGTGATAGCAGACCCACATGCCCCTTTTCAGTTGAGTGTTCATGTAATCCCGGAAGGGTATTGTTGGGGACTATGGCAATTCCAAGGGCAAAAATTAAGCCTTATAGGATTTTTGGTCCCTTTCTTCTAAAGGTGAGACCAAAATCCTATAGGACTCATTTCCTCCCTTATGGAGAAGCAACTGACTGTTCTTGCATACTATAAAGTCTATCACTAGGCACCAAATTGTACAGGTACAGACCAACCATCCAGTGGAGGGGTGACATGGGTGACAAAAACCATAGTAGGGAGTCATGGAAATCTCCACCTTGATTAAGTGGGGTACTTATTTAAATCAACAGGAATGATTTTTGTTTAGCTTGTTGTCTTAGGAGTTATAGGCAGGATTTGGACCAGTGACAAATGTCATTAAATATGAGGATCAGGAATGATATACCTCTTGAGTAATCACAAACTGCAAGGCCCTACATGGAGCATTTGGTATACACATGGTTCCTTTAAAGGGAATCCATCCACTTGGGTGGCAGTTGCCATCCAGCCTTCTACAGAGACTTCTTGGCATGAGACAAGACAAGGGTAGTCTAGTCAATGGACTCAGTTATGAGATGTCTGGCAAGTACTGAAGCAGAAGATACTCCTGCAATGGTCTGCACAGATAGCTGGGCTATATACTGTGGTCTAACCTTATGCTTTCTCCAACAGGCCTTGCAGGAATGGGAGGTTTGGAGAAACCCTTGTGGAGGAAAGATATGTTACAGGAATTATGGGAGATTAATTCTCAGGAGTGAACTCTTATTTACCATGTTTTAGGGCAAAACCACAACCTGTTCCCTGGTAATGATACAGTTGGCACTCTGGCACAGGTTCTGGTCTTAGGTTTTCAACCTCCAAGCAGTAAAGTGCTTTATCTACACAAGGAACTTGGGCATGTTGGAAGTATGACTCTACAACACGTTACATGATGATAGGGACTACAGCTTACTGCTGAGGATACAAGGTTAGCTGTGCAACGATGTGTGGAGTGTGCAGCACACAGGTGGCCCTAGTTGGAGACTACTTTGTAATCCTGGACATGTGAAATGAGCTCTGGAATGACTGGAACCCATGCTGTTTCCTTGCTTATATAGGAAATGAGTGTGCACTTACTCCATACAATAATTTCATCTACATAAATCATAGTTATAATTATAATTTTCATACATTTTATGCTCAGTCAAACCTATTAAAGGTCTATGCTGTTACATTTCAGCCCTTAGGTTTGAAGGACGAGTTGAGCACATGGTCTTTTTGGCCAGAGCCAAGCCTTCTGCCCATAAACTTCAAAAAACATATAAAGAACAGAAGTGTACTACTAAGATACCTGCCATTAAGGACAAATTTATTAGGGTCCACTGCCAGGTAGATGCCAAATATGCACAGAAAGAGGTAAAGAGGGTCTTCACTAAGCTTTTGAATTTAATCAACTTCCATATCTATTTCTTATAAAGCCTGTGCAACATCTTGTGCATGGTCTGTGATATATACAGGAATGAGCTTGTTTACTGTGATACCCCAGGGAACTTCTTTTACATTAAATATGCTGTGGCTCTTGGTTTTTTTCTAAATCTAGTGAATAAGGTGTATCAAATCTCTATATGCAGAGAGTGACAGATAAGCTCCATAATAATTTGAGAGTCCACACATGTTTTTAACACATGTGAACTCTTGTTCTCTGTCATGATAGCTTGCATTTTATTTTGCTACCACACTGAATAAGGTCTTCTAGGTAGGCCATTTTCAGGTGTTTAACTCATCAACTAATCTACCTACAAGTTTCTTGTTTGACTGACAGGATTTTTTTTATTTAGCTATGTGCACAGTGTGTATACAGTCATGTTGATACCATCATTAGCCTCCTCCCTGTCCTACCCCCTCCACAGGAACCCTCCTTATTGGGAATATGGGTAGTGCATGAGGAGTTTATTTCATCTTACAGTTTGAAGTTATGTCCCATCACTAGTGGGAAAGCTTGGTGACAGGAGCTTGAGGCACCTGGTCAAATTCAGTCCACAGGGTAGAAGTAGAAAATGCTGAATGCTGGTGCTCAGCTCACTTTCTCCTTTTAGATCCATCCATGATCCTATGGAATGGTGCCACCCACAGTGAGAGTGCTACCTGACAACATAATTGAGATATTCCCTCACAGGCATGCCCAAAGGTTCCTTTCTTAGTAATTCTGGATCCTGTCAAGTTGACAATGGATAGAAACTATCACAGCAGTTATTGGGAAAAACATAACATGCTTTTGGTACTATTCAATAAAATTCAAATACTGTAAATCATTAATCATATCAAGTTTGCGAAGGGGTTTGCTGTATAACTGTGAGTGCCTCCTACTGCACACCCAGATCAGGTAAAAGTATAGGTTTTGACACTTCTACAGGGAAGGTCTGGGATATGATTTTGGAGTGGAACCCAGTGAAAGAGTGAGCCTGGAGGAAGCCTGTGCCTACATCTGGATTTGTGCCATGCAATGCCAATGAGGTGTAGCCATTTCATTCTCACTTAAGAGTCATGACTGTTTCTCTAGGTTACGTGTCAAAGACTCTTGTAATGCTTATGCATTAACAGTTAATTGGAGCAATTTTGTTATTTTTTATTTTAAAATTGAACAATTTATTTCAGAATTTCAAGCAAATAAATAACAGATTCATCATTCAACATTTATTATAAAACTTCATGAGTCATGAAAGTATTAAATAAACATACATACCTAGGAAATGAAATATGTGTATATATTTTATAGTGAACTTATATTCTTATTATTATATAATTATTATATTTGGAAGGAAATAAGCCTATGATTTCAAATGGTGGATACCACTTGAACCTATAAGATGACAAGAACATAAAAGCACATAGAAGAAAAATGTTTTCTGTGTGCCATTTGTTTTAAATAATTACAAGAACATTAAATACATTTGGGAAATTATTTCAAATAGAAGTCTTACTTCTCAGGGCAAAATGGAAATTATAAAACCAAAATTTTCATTTACACCGAAAAATTTCACAACATACTAATAATATTCATTAGCCTAGAAGTAAAAGATTAAAAGATCTTTAGGGTCTCTAATTGCATGGAGGATGATGGATTTACAGGAAAAAATAATAATTAAAAAAATCATTACTGCTTAGGGTTTAGTGAGAAAAGTAGACCACCAAGTTACTTCATTATCACAACCAAGTACCTACTGGAACCAACATGTCATTCTCTCAAACTTGTGTCTCATGGGTCATTCTCTAAATATAAAATCAAATAAATAAAAATCCAGGTGTAGTGGCACATGACTATCATCACAGCCCTTACAAGGTGAAACAGGAGAATCAAACATTGAGATCATCATTGTTTACATAGCAAGCTCCAGGCAGCCTGATCTACTTGAGACTCAGGCTCCAATGAGTGAATTAATAAGCATTTTGATCTTTACAAGATTTGAATGCATGCAACACAAGTTTCTCTGTGCATTTTCTGTGATGTACCATTTTGCCATGTGGTTCTCTGACAGGAAGGGCTGTATCACATCTGTTAGACAAGCCTGTTCATTTATGTTATAAAAAGACACCAATCCAAGGATTTGTTTGGATTTCTCTACACTGACAAGATTTGTTCTTTTACTGATCAAAAGTATAGTACTCTTAAATAGATTGCTAAACATAATATTGCTTATTTTTGTATCTTACAACCAATAAACAAGGAAAAAATGCTCATGAAAGGTCAGAGATCTTGTATGTCCATCTAGTTCTCCTCATCACATACCACCTTTAAGCTTTCAATATAGATGGTCCTAAATTACTTTTCACATATAAAATTTCTCGGAAATTTCTTGATGCCACTGATTACCTTTTTTAAAACTTATTTATTTATTTATTTGAGAGAGACAGAGAAAGAGGCACATAGAGAGAGTGAGAGAGAAAGAGAGAATGGGCAATTGAACCTAGGTGTATTGGCTTTGCAAGCAAGTACCTTAATCACTAAGCCATTTATCCAGCCCATAATTACCTTGATACAAACACAAACCTGTTGTTTCTATCATTTTATATATGTTGTCTCTTCCTTGTTCTGTCTTTATTTGAGCTCAGTCACCATTATTTCTATCTTGAATTAGTTTAACACTCTCAGCACTGATATATTGACAACTAAATCTTCCATATAATCTGCTTTCTTTTCTCAGAGTAATGTCTTTAAAAAATGTAACTCCTACTTCCAAACTCTTTAATTCTGTGACAGTACCCATATGAGTAAGATCTCCCCTTGTCTAACATGCCTTTTCTGTTTAGTCTCTATTTTAACCTTTCCAGAAAATGCCCCCCTTACCTGTCACCTCAAGTCACACTGGACTTGATTTTCACTTTAGAATAGTTACACAAATCGCTCTCCTAGTCTGGAGAACTCTAACTTATTTTTCAAGGCTTAGTGTAAATGTCATTTCCTCCAGCAAGTTTTTATGACCTTCAATGTAGGGTAAATTTTTTTGATATATTCTCTTATAGCATCCTGAAGGTTTTTTTTTTTTTTTTTAACTTAACACTTTGCGTTCTTGCTTGATGCCTGTCTTCATTCCCAAATTGTCCTACGAATGCCAGAGCCCTGTGGGCTTTGTGTATTACTGCATCTCTTATATTCAAAGTGATGTATGCTATAGATAAGTTATGAATTTCCTTTTTCATTAACAAAGAACTCATGATTTTCTTTTAGAGCTACATGAAAGAATTATGATATGAATATCCAGACTTGATGAAAACCATTGTGAAAATAACCTTTTAGAGTATATATTTCAGTTACTTTGAAAGACAGATTTTAAGTAAAACATCTGTTGAAGTTTTCCATTTATTTTATATGAAGATCTTTAAGATATTTTAAATGTTCTTCTGTTTTATTTAATATCTTGTCTTTTCCCCATTATTGCTGGTAAGCATAGAAATATTTGTTTATAAATAATGGTTTTATTTCATCAAGATTTTTTAGTACATAGGAATTTTCTTGTTTTCCCTTCACTCTAAGTCATTAGTACTTAGTTGTTTTAATACTTTTTAAAATCTTCAACCTTTGTTGTGTACAACCTCAGTTCTAGTCTAGAAAATCACCTAAAATATAAATAAATCAAGAATAAATAAATATCCAAACCATTCCAGTATTAAATAACTCCTCTTGCAATCATCTCACATTTTACCATCTGCTTTACTATTTATGCCCTAGTATAAGTATTCTAACAAAATGTATAGTAGAGGTTTTTAGGAATTTTGATGCTGTTATAATTTATGAAAGAGAGTGGGAAATGATATTTTTGTTCATACAATACAGTATTTTGTAAGACATAGCATATAATGTTAAGTTCCACACTAGCAACTTCAAAGCTGAAAGAAAAAAGGATGGATTTAGCTGTATATGACATGTATAACCAAAAAATGAATTAAAATAATAATAATTTTCCTGAAAATATCAGGGCTCTTTAAATGACATAGCAATATTCTGATGAGTGAATTAATGTATGATTTAATTTTAGAAACAATGACAACAACTTGAAGTAAGAGGCAATGGGATGTTGAAGAAGAAAATTATAAAGATAAAAGTGAAATTTGCAAAGATGAGTGAGACTGCACCAATAAGATTTTTCAAGACAAATCACTGGATCACTTAGAAATGAAAGAAACAGTCATTCTGAATGAAAGAGTGTCTTTGACCCTGAATCCCTGGCATGCCAGGTGTGCTACTTGAGCTCCATGAGGAAGCAGAGGGCTCTGCTGTTTTAGAAATAGCCAAGTAATAAGTGCTGGATATAAAATATTAAACATACTCGTAAAATTGTTTATCATTACATTCAATTGTCATGTTAAAAGGATATCTTCCTCTTAATTTCCAAATTCTTCTGTGTTAGTTTACATTACTAAACCATGTTTTAGAACAAAACTACTGCATCTAATCTTTGTTATATAAGTACTGATGAGTATTAAGAGCAAGATGAAGCAGTGCTTCTCAAGCTGTGATGTGGAAGCATTCATGTGGAGGTCTTTGAAAAAGTAAATTCAGATACACATTCAATGTGCCTTTCAGTTGCAGAGTCCACAGGAGCACTATCTGATAGAAATGTAATATGAGGGCTAGGAAAATGGCTTAGCGCTTGTCTCTCAAACATGTGGATCTGTAGCCCATTGTGGCCTTGAATTTATGACAATCCTCCTATTTCCCATCCCCACCAAGTGCTGAGATTAATAGTGTGCACATTACACTCAGTTTAGCTGTTATATTTTCAAAAAGCATAATTGATATATATATTCCACATATTGATAGTTATGCACATACACGTGTGTTTGTGTACATGTGGAAGCCAAGGTCAATGATACAGGTATCTTCCTCATTTGCTCTTTCCTTTATTGTTTGATGCCAAGTCTCTTACTAAACTAGTGAGCCAGCAAGCTCTGGAGATCCCGTCTCTATCTCCCATGCCCTGGTTTACATGGGTGCTTGGGACTTGAACATGCATTGTAATGCTATGTGGCAAACATATTGCTGACTAAGCCCTCTTCCCAGCTCCTGCATTGATGTTATTAGTTATTCCTAGCACAAGGTGGCACATTCACTTGGTGTTCGTTTGTAGTGACTGGCATCCCTAGCATGGTGATTCTTTCTCTCACTCTCTGCCTCTTTCTCTCTCTATCTCTAGTTGAAATAAATAAATAAAATAAAAGTATTTTTAATTGGAATCTAATTTACCACATTTCAAATTCTGACACACAATGTGCAATTCATTTCTATTAAATTGCATAGTACAATTATATTTAGTGCATCATAACCTGAGAGCTTATAGCAAATTTCAGGAAACCACATCCAATTTCACTTTCTCTAAATGTTTGCACTGCTAAATATTTTGCTGAAAGCCTCCAATAGATAAATAAGTTAAAAGAGGGAAGACCAAATTTTACAGCCAAGCAGACACACGCTGCCCTCTTCATAGGACGGGGTATCCTGAGCAACCAGATTCTGGCCAAACTGTCTCTTCAGTTCCATATGTGGGTGGTAGGCTGAGGGTTAGCAGTTTCAGGGCTGCTTGTTCCTACTAAGCCAGGAGTTAGTTCAACATTGTAGGTGATATTTGTTTGGCCCAGGTAATAATGTCTATCTTAACTTAAGATTGCATTTTTTGATCTGCCAGTATATGGATAATATATGGATATTATGTTAAATCATCTCTTTCAAATAAAGCAGATTATTTCCAAATTAGTTATTCACCCTGAGTGATATCCTTGGTGTAGAGAACACTTCATTGTAAATAATCCAAATGCAATTTCAATTCATAGGAAAGAGAACTCTATTCTTATATATTATATCAGGTAACAATTCTTTATTTTAATGTACATTTCATGTTCATATGAGTGTGGGAACATATGTGTGCAGAAGTCCATGCACATGTGTGTGTGTGTGTGTGTGTGTGTACATGTGATAAGCAAAGACTGACATCAGGTGTCTTACTCTTTAGTGCTTCTCTGTTTTTCCAGGCAATTAATAACTTTCTTACAACTTAAAAAATAATTATTTGCCTGTGTGTTTGTGTGTGTGTGTGTGTGTGTGTGTGTGTGTGTGTGTGTGTGTGTGTGTTTGTATAGGCAGTCCAGAGTCTCTTGCCATTGCAAATGAATATCACACTAATGTATCTATTCTTGTGTCCAAGTTTATGTGGTTATAGGTGGCAAGCTATGTAAGCAAGTGCTTTCAGTCACTGAGCCATCTCCCCAGCTGCCCAAACTTTCATAATTTGTGCTGTACATTGCAACCAGAATTACTCCTCCCTCTTGCGTCTTTACTAATGCTATTAAGTCTGCAATTACTAAATCAGATAGCATCAAATCATAGTGACATTTTGTTTTATGAAAGTAAAATATCATTTGTTTATTTTTAATACTATCACAAAAATTAAAATCTAAAAATAGGGATGTAGGGATGGCTTAGAGTTTAAGGCATTTGCCTGCAAATCCAAAGGACCCAAGTTTTGATTCCCCTAGGACGACCCATGTTAGCCAGATGCACAAGGGGCACACCCATCTGGAGTTCGTTTACAGTGGCTGGAAGCCCTGGAGCAACCATTCTCTCTCTCTCTCTCTCTCTCTCTCTCTCTCTCTCTCTCTCCCTCTTTCTCTCTCTCTCTCTCCCTCTTTCTCTGTCAAATAAATAAAAATAAATAAATAAAAAATATTTTTAAAAATCTCAAAATAGTCTCCACATAAATTGTTTCTACCTTTTTCTCTACATTTGAAATTGAATTCACTACTTTCATGAATTCATCCACATTGTTAATCTCACAGTCTACACTGAAATTTCTGTTGTTAACTCCAGAGCCCATCTTATTTCACCCACCAGCTCCCTGTGTACACTTGAACAGACCTTCCCACTTAATCATTCTCTTTACTTTTTTGTAGGTCACTCTCTTCACTTGCTTTTCCTACTTCATACATCATCTCAGTTTTCCTGACATCTAAATATTGGAGCACCCAGGAGTTTAGTCCTTGCACTGCTACCTCTATCCTCAGTCTGTATCCTCATCAATTCCCATAGCTTTAAATAGGTTGACAAGTCCCAAACCTGCACCTTCAGCCCAGAACTCCACTAAAAGCTAGGTTTATATAACCATTTTTTGACATCTCTACTTGAATGTTTAACATATATGGCTAAGTTTCAATTTTTTTTGCAAATAATTGAATGTCAAAAGGTTTATATTTTCCTTACTCTACCTGATACATGTACAATTTCCCTATAACATATTTGAATAAATGTCAACAATGAAGTAGGAAGATCATTATGATTTCAAGAACAGATTAGGCTACTCCTATTTTCAATTGCTCAGCCATAAACTTTACCTTCATCCTCTCTTCTTCTTTGTCTTTCACACTGTGCATCTAATGTAAATAATTCCTATTGGTTATATCATCAATGTATATACAGAAACTGACCACCGCAGTTAATCATTTACAGTTCCCTGCCCTAACCTCCTCTACTTCAATCTTCTTGAGACCTAAGATAGAGCAGTACCATCCTGATTCATGTCTTTGTATTGATCTTTGACACTTAAAGAGTCCATTTTTAACTAAACAGATATGCTATCATGAGAGAAGTTTTTAGCATTCTTTTCCACAAACTTTACCATGTGTCTTCCACAAATTAGGATCTTAATACTTATCATTTTTTATCCCTAAAGATACTATTATTTTTCCTAATGTACTCATGAGATGGGTTGCTTCAAGGTCAAATAAATTGACCGAGATCCCATAGCTGATTAGTTCCAGCAAAGGATATAAACTTTACAGTTTAGTAATGGAGTACATTTTCTTAACAGTTGTGGTAGTTTCAATATGAAATGTCCCCATTAGCCTCATGTTTGAATCCTTAATTCCAATTTTGTTGCACTGTTCTGGAAGGTTGTGGAGCCTTTAGGAGGTGAATCATTGCTGGAGCAAGTATGTCACTGGGGTAATCCTCATGGTGGTACAGTCTAGCCCACTTTGTTCTCTCTCTCTCTCTCTCTCTCTCTCTCTCAATTCCCTTCCTGCTGATGTGACAATGTGATGCAGATTTCCTGCTGAGACTTGCCATTCCCTGTCTACCATGATGAACTCTACACTCTGGAACTATAATCCAAATTAATCCCTTTCCTTCACTAAGTTGCTTCTGGTGAAGTATTTTTTCCCAATAATGAGAAGGTAACTGGTACAATGACTATTTCATTACATTTCTAACAAAATCCAGATGTGGTTGGGCATAGTATACCAGGCTGAGATAGGAGGATCACTGGTAGTTCAAGACAAGTTTGAAGCTATAGAGTGAGATACAAGTCAGCCTGGGCTAGAGTGATACCCTGCCTCAAACAAACAAAAAATAAAAACAAACAACAACAACAAAAAAACAAATATGTAGTTATCTTCTCTAAACCTTCCAGAGATTTCCAAAAGTACTCAGTTAAAAGGCCAAACCATGAACACAGTTTAAAAGGCTTTTTTTTCTTTACTGTCTATCCCACAACCCCATGCTTTTCCCCTTTCTCATTTCCAGCTAGGCTGGATTCCTTCGTTCTCTTACAACACATAAAGTACACTGGTGTTTCAATCCTTCTGCCTGGAATTTCCTTTCTCTCTTTTCTTGGATGTAAGACATTTTCCATATGTGGTTATTCGTGCCTGGTACTGAAAACCTAGTCTAATCAAAATCTGGTGGTTGGAAAGGGCTCATGCCCATGGAGGGAAACCACTACCGTTGTTTGAATAAATGAATATGTTATGCTAATGTACATATTTACTTTTATGCCCAGAGAGTGGTGCTGCTTTCACCTTTGATTAGAAAAATTTCCTTTTTTCAGCTGATAGTGACTACTGGTAGAGACTCAAAACTCATTGTAGGGCTGAAGAGATGGCTCAGTGCTTGCAGAGGCCAAAGACCCAGGTACAATCCCCCATTACCAACATAAAGCCAGATACACATGCTTACACACACATCTGGAATTCATTTGCAGTGGCTTGAGGCCCTGATGTGCCCATTCTTTCTTTCTCTATCTGCCTTTCTCTCTCAAATAAATAAACATACATATAAATAAGTAGATATTTTAAAAACTCATTTAAATTCTGAGAACAAGTGACTGTTGAGTGTTCCTTACTAAATGAGACATATCTACCATGCTTTTACCGAGGCTCAGAAAACGTTGTGGAAGAGCGGACAAAGAGAATGTGAGGATAAGGAGTGATTTGGAACAGTGTTGTCATCTAGAAATAAAGTGGTTATTGCATTCATGACCTCAAAGTGCCTGTTGTGATTTGCACAAGATCAAGAGAATCTTTTTGCCCATAAGTACTCCATCACGGAAAATAAAAGAAGTCAAAAAAAAAAAAAAAATCCGTCAAACTTTGGGAAAGGAGTAGGGAATTGGCAGACTGGTATGAAAGAGAGGGTTAAAATAAGGTAATAGGGAAATATGATCAAAATATATTATGAACCAGTATGAACATTGTCAATAAAATGTTTTCTTTAAATGAGAGATGAAAAGCTGATCAAAAATACAGTCTCAAAATCTTCAAATGAGACATTTAAGTTTCAAAGAGATATACAATGATACACAAATATTCAAGAAAATACACAAAAAAATATACAAAGATATGTGTGTGTATCTTAAATCCATTTAATTCAATATTTACCTAAGCGGTTTTAAAGGCAAACACATGACAGTTGAGGGCTGAGAGGTGAATCAGCAGTTAAAGACGTTTTCTTGCAAAGCCTGCCAGATTGGGTTTGAGCCCTCAGTACACACATAGAGCCATATGCACAAGATACCACATGTGTCTCTGGTTCATTTGCAATGGCTAGAAGCCATAACATACTCATTCTCTCTATCTCTTTGATTGCAAATAAATAAAAATAGTTTTAAACAGGACAGTTGAAATTGTTTATGCTTAAAATCTTCTATTTTACTCCAGTTGTTTGAAGTATGAGCCATCACGCTATAAAGAAAATTCTTGAAATTGGTCATGACACTTGCCTTGATTTTCCTGGAGCAAGTACTCTCATAGTTCAGTGTGTGTGCTGTACTCCTTTCCATAAAAAAAAAAAAAAACTGAATGTGAACTCTTTCCCTACCAACCATAATCCTAGAAAATGTTTCTGTTTACAGTAAAAATTGAACAGAAACACATTTATAAAAACAGAAACTAAAACATTACACTGTAGTAATTATGACAAAATAATGCCATTAACACTTAATATGAATACTTGGTATTAGTAGATAATAAGGATATGTTCAGAATTCTGGCTACTGTTGTAAAAGCAAATCACAAATGATACTTAAATAAGAAGTCACTTTGATCCTCTGCTTTTTCTTATTTAATAAGCCAATATAATGAAAGTAGCTGGTATCAGTAAACTTGCTTGATGTTTTAAAAGTTTAAAGCCACAATTTAAGAGCCAGAATAACAGCACATTTATTGTTTTCCTTATAGCTAACAGATGTGCAATCATGCCACAGTTGTATATTTTTATTTTAAATAGTAGTAAATTTAGTTCTTTCTATTCTTATAAATCTAAAATCAAATAATGACCTTTACTAAATTTTCTTGCAGTCTCAACAGCATTGTGCTGTAGTTCTAATCCTTGTGTGTTTTCTGTCACTTGAAGTACTCAGAACTAAACAAACTTGTGTAAAGTTTCAGAATTATATTTGACATGTCTAAAGGCAAACCAGATTTTTCATGGCACACACTCTTAATTTTCTGTAGGAATTTGGGACAAGCACATAAATTTAATTTTAAAGGCTCAGATAAAAGTTTTAAAGTAGCCGGATGTGGTGGCACATGCCTTTAATCCCAGCACTCGGGAGGCAGAGGTAGGAGGGTTGCCGTGAGTCCGAGGCCACCCTGAAACTACCGAGTGAATTCCAGGTCAACCTGGGCTAGAATGAGACCCTACCTCAAAAAACCAAAAAAAAAAAAAAAAAAAAAGAAAAAGAAAGTTTTAAGATATGTTTTATAGAATATATATGTGAGCTAGTCACTAATCCACTGAAAGGAGAAAAGGTATTCACAACTGAATTACTTATGATGCAGTGGACCATTCTCAGGCAAGCTCTGATGGCTCTAAAGATGTGGCTATCCAATCATCTTCTGTAGATTAACTAAGGCCATTCTCCATTCTGTTGGAATGACATTCCTGACAATTGTTGGCACTACAAGATCTATTGAAGTATTGTCCAGTTTGAGAGCAGGAAAAAAAAAAAAAATACAGCAAAGAGCTACAAGAGAAAAATGAAACTCTTCAGATAATGTAACAGTTTTAAAATGCCATTTTCTTGTAAACTATGTTATTTACTCAGATTTGTTTCTGAACAATATGTAGACTTAACAGAGAAACTATAGTACATCAAAAACTTTATAATTCAAAAATCTGTAATGTTGAGGAAAAGTGAATACATTTGGTAAACTTTAAAAATATCCTCCTTGGGCTGGAGAGATGGAGAGAGAGCAGTTAAGAGATTGCCTGTTAAGCCCAAGGACCCCGGTTCAAGGCTAGATTCTCTAGAACCCACGTAAGCCACATGCACAAAGTGGCACATGCATCTGAAGTTCGTTTGCACTGGCTGGAGGTCCTGGCGCGCCCATTCTCTATCTCTCTCTGCTTCTTTCTCTCTATATCTGTCTGTCGCTCTCAAATAAAATAAAAAAAGTATCCTCCTAGTATTTCTATTGTAACATTATGTACTTTAATTAATTTTACTTTTTCACATTGTATTATTTAAGCTTATTTCCTAGAATCCTAACATAAGACATACTTTCAGAATTTCCAGCCAAGATTAGAGGAGAACATTTTCAACCTGAGATTTGGTCTTTATAATAGTACAATAAATAAGACTCTTAAAGAAGACTTCCATATCTAGCAAACAGAGATGGAAAGCATTTGAGCTCAAATTAAAAACTTTTGAAATTGACTTATATGTATGTACATTTGGCACTAATGGGAGATAAGATTTTTTTCTTCTCCCAACCTCCACTGGTGGTCTTTAGTATAAATAACATTTAGGATTTTTCTAATTAGTGGGCACAGTTAAAAAGACAAATTATTTTTCTTATAGCTGAAGTTAGTAAAAATTTGGTCTTTTATTCTACAATTCACAGCAAGCACCTGCACTGCTCTGTGAGAATATTTTATTTTTAGTAGCTTATTGTGGGTAAAATGAGGGTTTCATTATATTTCAACATAGTAATTATATTCACATATGTAATGTTGAAAAGTAACATCCACTATGAAATTTTTTAAGTTGCCAATTAAACACTTTGGGGAGGTAGGGGTGTAGTTTATGCTAAAATCTAAATGTCTCAGTAACCAAAACATTTAAGGATTTTAAGATGTCAGGGTAAATTACATATTTTGGAGAACTGTTTTGATTCATAATCAGAAAAAATGAACTAAAAAATTTTAAAAATGTTTAAGAAGGTAGACTTTAAAAATTTATTTTATTTTTATTTATTTATTTGATAGTGACAGAGAGAGAGAGAAAGAGGCAGAGAGAAAGAGAGAGAATGAGTGAGCCAGGGTCTCCAGCCACTGCAAACGTACTCCAGATGCATGTGCCACCTTGTGCATCTGGCTTACATGGGTCCTGGGGAATTGAGCCTCAAACCAGGGTCCTTAGGCTTCACAGGCTGGCGCTTAACTGCTAAGCCATCTCTCCAGTCTGAGAAGGTATACTTTTAAAACTTAAGGAGAAGCTATTACCATTTCCTTAGTTTAATTTAGCTAGTATTGTGCTTTTTTTCTATAGGAAAAGTATAAAACCCATAAATCTTATTAAATAACATTTTCTACAATAACTATTGTTTCTACATGCTTTTGAATTGAAGCCATAGCACTCCAATTGTGACTTACTCTGCCATGAACATTCTTGAGTATGTTATGTACTTGAAAACATTGTACATGTTGTGTGCCTGTTTTCTGTAGGGTGAATACATCTCCAACATGACAAGAACTTGACTTGCCATATTATTGTTTATTATCATTATAATTTTACCATATCATCTATATTTTATATTATCCTTTGTCCCAGTAAATTGAAGAGGAATATATGCTTGCAAATAAATTAATGAAAATACACACACTCATAATAGAATGCCATCCCTCTGTGCTAAATTTATCATATTGAAGACCATGAATTAATTAATCTATTCTCAAGGGAAAAGATAACAATAAGAGTATAAAACATTTTAGCTGCTTGGTGCATCAAAAATAAACACCTATGCAACTTTTTCTTGGCTTCTTGAGAACAGAAATTTAATGGCTCTTGAAACCAAATATTAACTTCCAAGGTCAAGTATATATTTCAAAATCCCCAGGCAAACAGGATGCAGTAGCCTGTTATTCTCATCCCACAATTACAAAAGCTTATATGAAGTTTAACTTGTCATCATGACTCCATACAAAAGAAAAAGCCAGAAGACTTCTAGTTAAGATGGCGGTGTAGGTACCACGCCAAAGCAGCCTAGGGGGGGAAAGCCAAAAAAAAAAAAAAAAAAAAAAAAAAGAACCACAGCAAAATACACACTTTTACTAAAAAGTGAGGTGTATAGGAAATTGAAACAGCAGCAGAGAAGTAGGAGAGATCCAGAGTGTCCAGAGCACACACAGGCCGGCAGAAGAGGCTCCGGTGGGACCACACTGGCAGCACACCATCGAGCCGCTAGGCTCGGTTTGAGCCACAGGAAAAGCCAGGTGAGGGGATTTTCCACTCACACTGGAGGTCTCCAAAAACTCAGGAAACATGAAGGGAGAACAGCAGTGAACAACGGAGGAGCAGATCACAAGGTAGAAGAACACGTGGAACAGTGAGAGAACTAGAGCAGCATTGGCAGCCTCCCCTGCCCCACCACCAGTGCCCAGCTACAGGGAACAGAGCAGCAGTCCAGGGCCTGGCCACACCAACTTGAAACAACAGCGGGACTCAAGCAGAAGAATAACTGAGACCAAAATCATCCGAAAAAGTAACTGGGATTACAACAGGTCAGTACCTGCCTAATAAACTTGGTATATAGGCCTGCACCTTCCATATCATGATAAATTATATGGTAAATCTGATGGGTGATCAAATTTGCCATTCTTAAAAAAGCTGTATTTTGGGCATGCTATTTGTTGCTTCTTGATTTATAGTGGCTTTGTTTCCTCTTCTGTTATACATTAGGAAAGGGTCTCACCTGGTCACAAGCTGACTTGGAACCCTCTACAGACCAGAAATCTTAACTTCCTTGTTGTCAGGATTAAGGGAGTGGGTGAGGCACCACACAGCCTAATGGACAGGCAGAGAATCTGGTTGCCAAAATACCTACTCTTGGATAAATATTCTGTGCTGTTTTTCATTGAAAGTATACATTGGTTAGTTAAATATTCCTTATATAACCAGCAAGCTTCTCATGGACTAGACAATAGCATGGGTGGGGAAGGAGGGAAGGGGAAGGGACAGGGTGGGAAACACAAATCTAGACCCAAATGGCAATGGTACCATAAAATTCTACATCCTAAAAGGCAGACCAAATGGCTGAACCTTCACCAGGCCCTTAGAGGGAACACCTGAACCACAAGAAACTGGAGAAGGTATGATAAAGACTGACCTTAATCTTCCACAGCCTCTCTCTCTACCTATCTCTCTCTCTTCTCTCTATCTCTTTTATATTGGTTATCTTTTTCTTCCTTTTCTTAGTAGGCACTGACCTGTAACTCCCAGTACCAGCATGTAGCTATCATCCACGATGAGCTTTTGATCAGAGATACCTACAATGTTTCCTAAAAGAAAGACAGATTTCTGTCAGAGTACTTGATGACCCACCAAAGGTTAGTGGTAAGACCCTACTGCTAAAGACACCTTATGTGGTTGACACATAAAATGGAATAGCATGGCTGGAAGCTGGAAGAGAGTCAGTCCCCAGACAGTCAGCACATCTAGTGCCAGAAGGTGCTACATGGGTGACTGGGGGAAAATGACCAATATCTGTCCAAGCAACTCATGGTCTCAGCTACTTAGCAGTAAATAACCTGTTGTGATGCTCACACAAGTGCAATAGTGGCACACAGCCATGCTGGGAAACCAACTGCTATTGATTCGGCTAACTGATCCCCTCAGTGGTACGGGACCCATAGCTGGAGCTGGGAAAAAAGTCAGAACCATATCCAAACATCAGCCTGGTCTCCACTATCAAGCTACCACCAATCATGGGCTACAAGAAGACCTATACCTATTAAATTCTCTATAAAAAAAAGTAACGGTTGTCTCATTTGTCTGGTGATAACTTCCTCTCCATTGGAGAATGTGCTTCTCTTTTTCAGATAGATGTAGATCCTAAGGAGAGAGCCACCCCATCATACCTCAAAAGGGCCCCGGCTGAAAATAAGAAAAATTGGCAAAAAAAAAAAAGCAAGGGTGCTGTTTTCTTGGTGAACTGGGTACCAGCACAAGGGTGAAAGAGATCAACACAGAGAAAAATCAACTCCAACCAAATCAGACATCCAGAGCCCCAGAGGCTCCCAACACCTCATCACTGTAACAGACCAAAATTGCACCCAACATGGATCAGGGAAATTTTGTGGAAGAGGGGGCAGAAAGAATGTCAGAGCCACATGTTGGGTCATCATATGCAGACATTTATCCTACCCATAACTGTGGGCTAACTCTAGAATGCATGACCCATATACTTCAACCAGGAGGGGCCAAGGGGAGGGTGTAGGTAATGGATGAGCGTAATAATGGTACCAAATTGACTGTATTCACTGAGTACAAAACTAATTAATAAAAAAAGAAAATTCAGAAACTATCTGTATTTGGTTCCATTCATCCTACTTGAGTACTCTCATAGCAGCAAAGCCAACACATAGGGTCACTTTTGTAGATACTCTGAGAGTCTTGAGAGCCATACCTAGTTCCTTAAGCTCCTACCCTGAAGATATATAACATCAGATTGATTGTTACATCTCATAATACCCAGCTAACTAGAAAATCCAATCATTAAATAATCCAGGATGCAAAAATATATACATTGTAACACAAGAAACACCAAAAATCAAGACAATATAAATCCTCTAAAAAGTATTAATGCATCAGAAATGACCTCCAGTGAGAATGAGTTAGAGGAAATGCCTGAGAAAGATTTCAAAAGAATGATTATAAATGTGTTCAAAGAACTCAAAGAAGAAATCAAAGGAAGCCAAGAAGACACAAGACGCCAATTTAATTAAATAAAGAGGTCAATAGACATAAATAAAGAAATAGAAATAATAAAGAAAAACCAGTTAGAATTACTAGCAATAAAGAACACAGTTAAATAAATAAAAAACTCTGTAGAAAATCTCACCAGTAGAATGGATGAAGGAGAGAACAGAAAATCTAAACTCAAAGACCAGGTGGCAGATCTAATACAGGCCAAAAAAGAGAAAGACAAACGAATAGAAAAGTATGAGTGGGAATTTCAAGATATTCAGGACACTATGAAAAGATCAAACATAAGAATTCAGGGTATAGTAGAAGGAGAAGGATTTCACTCCAAAGGCATCGTAGGTATCTTCAACAAAATCATAGAAGAAAACTTCCCCCAATTTGGGAAAGAGGTGCCAATGCAGATACAGGAATCCTTTGGAACACCAAACAGACAAAACCTGGAAAGAACCTCTCCTCGCCATATTATAATCAAACTACCAAACACACAAACCAAAGAAAAAAATATTAAAAGCAGTCAGAGAGAAAAATCAAGTTACCTACAAAGGCTAGCCTATGAGGATTACAGCAGATTACTCAACACAAACTTTAAAAGCCAGAAGGGCATGGAGTGATGTATTTCAAGTTCTGAAAGATAACAACTGTCAACCAAGGTTACTTTATCCTGCAAAGCTATGCATTCAAATAGAGGGAGAAATAAGGACATTCCATGACAAAAGCAGGCTAAAGGAGTATTTGAAGACAAAACCAGCTCTACAGAAAATACTTGAAAGAACCCTCCATGCTGAAGAAAAAGAGAAGCGCACATATAAGGAACCAGGAAAAAACAAACAATACTCAAATACTAGTTAACGCAAGAGCAAAGGTAAAACCGGAAGAACTACAAAAAAATGGCAAAAATGAATACACACCGTTCAATAATATCTCTTAATATCAACGGTCTCAATGCCCCAACCAAAAGACATAGGTTTGCAAACTGGGTTAAAAAGCAGGATCCTTCAATTTATTGCCTCCAAGAAACCCACCTTTCTACAAAGGATGGACAGTATCTTAGGGTGAAAGGTTGGAAAATGGTATTTCAAGCAAATGTACCTAGAAAACAAGCAGGGGTTGCTATTCTAATATCTGACAAGGTAGACTTCAGTCCAACATTAATTAAGAAAGAAAAGGAAGGACACTTTATATTGATTAAAGGCACCCTCCAACAGGACATTACAATCCTAAACATATATGCACCTAACATGGGGGCCCCCAAATTCATCAAACAAACGTTATTAGAACTAAGGTCACAGATAACACCAAACACAGTGGTAGTGGGTAAAAAATCAACAACATTGATTATCTATTTTATCGAAAGACCTGTTCAAGCTGAATTGGTCTGAAGCTTTCTTAAATTTCCAGTAATTTACTTAATGTGAATTTTTTAATTGAAAATTAACTTGTAAGCATGTCTTTAAAGATTATTAACATAAACATAAAAGTCATAATGAATATTAGAGACATTTTGGAATGCATCTTGCTAAGTTACCTGGACATCAGAGGAAAGAATGAAAAGCCAATGGGAAGAATGAGATCTGGGAGCCATCTTGACTGGATCTTTGCAGGACCCTAAATGGAAGCAAACAAAGTACAAGGTGCAGAACAGACGTGTTCACTGAGATCATTTCTAGTTAAGGGTAGTAATTAAAAACCATACCTACACTAAGTTATATTACCATGAGCTCTAGATATTGGAAAGGAAAGATCATTTGTAGATAATTATATGTACCATAATCTTACATACTATTTTCATTTTACCATTTAAATTATTTTGAAAGACATCACCATTTATTGCATGCTTGACATGTGGCAAGCACATGCTAGCACTGTATGCGCACAATCACTTGTAGTATTCACAGTCATATGACATGGCTACAATTCTTATATTCTACAAAGTTAATTTGAGCTTCAGGTAAACAGTAAGAAAAATAGTAATTCTCAAAGCTACTGAGATATGGAGGCAAGTTTCATCCTCAGGCAGCCTCATTCCTGAAGCTAGAGACTTCAACCAGTGTTTATTTTATAATTTCAGGTTAGTTATCTGCTAATACCTTTATTTATTCAGGAAGCTTTCCTAAATGCCTATATGTAGAAGAAAAGAGACCAAAAGAAAACAAGAAGCTGCTTTGTGGACAGCCCAGGAGTATTACCCATTTAGATAAGACATACCACCTCTAAATGCCTATTGCTAAAGCAAGACTGAACATCCAAAATGCCAGGGAATTCAAGGAGGGAGATTAACTACACAGGAAGGCAGAAAACGAAGCTCTGTCACTACCAAGGGATGCTGCAAAACTGCATGTGAAGCTATAATGTTTAAAAACTGTTTATTGTTCAGCATAAGCTTTGGTTATATTATTCTTAATGTTGTTGCAAATCAAACATTTTAATGCAAATAATGCATAACGATTTTCCTAGTCCTTCAGACATGTCAGTACTGAATCCTCTAACCTACTTATGAGGCTTGTGGTGTATGCTCCTTTTATAGAAGAGGAAAGTGACGTTTTGAGAGTTTAGGTGGCAGAGTTAGTAAATATCAAAGCAAGAGTTTGTTCTCAGTTCTGCCCATACTAAGTTTATTATTCCTTCAAGTGAACCAGAGCTTCTCCAACTTTCCTTCTGAAGTGCTCTGAACGCAGAGGACAATGTATGTGCATATCCCAGGGAAGTCTGAGCATAGAGCCTGGAGCAGCCCTGAAAACACAAAGTTCCTTTGAAACCTTCTGTTTTATATAAAACATGAAAATGAATGACTCTGCTGTTTTTATATGCATGTGCAAGTGAAAAATCTTTTAAAAGTGCACACACAGAAAACTTTTTCACCTTTCATTAAATTTGATTCTCTAGAAAGTAACTCCATATTTTTCTTCTGACCTTTAATACATTCTGGCTGGTCATTAATATATAGTAGCCATATATTGGAAGACAAAAATACAAAATTATTCCATGCCAGCAATGACTAAAATTTATTTGATTTGTTTTTGTGTTTTAATATAGTGTTTCATGTATCTGGCCTCAAACTTGTTGCTTAACTGAGAATGACCTGGAACTTCTGATCCTCCAGCCTCTACCATAAAAGTGCTAAGACTACATGGATGTACCACAATGCCCAGTTTATGGGGAGTTGGGGACCCAATGCAGGATTTTACATTTCATTGGCCAGCACCCATCCAAATGAGCTACATATCCAGCCCTTAAAGAACTTGTTTATAGTTTTATTCTCTTGTATTGTGAGATTGGTGTTATAAACAGGCTTGGTGGTGATATAGATCAGCTACTTGTTTAGAATATGAAGGGGATATTTTTATATTCTTAGAAATCTACATGAGTAGATCACATTAAATGCCCAGTAAATACATTTCCTTTTTAAAATAATTTATTTATTCATTTATTTGAGAGGGAAAGAGAGAAGCAGAAAGAAAGTGAGAGAGCGGGTATGGGTGTGCCAGGGCTTCCCTGCCACTCGAAACAAACTCCAGATGTATGTGCTACTTGGTGCACCTGGCTTTACATGGAAACTGGAAAATCCAACTAGAGTCTTAAGTTTGCAGACAAGTGCCTTAACTGCTGAGACATCTCTCCAACCCAAAAGCACATTTTCAATGATAGGTCACTGTTATATTCAAAACTTCCTGATTATAATTCCTTAATTATCTTGTAGTTGAAGAAGTTTGGATATTCCAGCCTTTCCATGAAGCAATGTTTGCACTATGAGAGACTCGGGGAGCAATCAAACATGGACAGAGAGAAAGACAGAAAACATAGCCACACAAAGTCAAAATTAATGAAATAAAAATGTGCTAATATGATAATGTACATCAAAAGAAGGGATTCACAAGATTCACATTGCAAAAGGTAGCCTTATGTGTGAATGATGAGGTTAGTGACACAAAAGGTAATTTGTGAATGTGAATGGCAGAGACAAGTTAGAAAAATTGGTAAACCTGAGTTGGCCCTGAAGCAGGGTTGGCTTGGATACACTGAGAAATAAAATGAAAATAATGCCTTAGTTAAGGAGAGGGTTGTTATTGCCCCGTGATTCCAATGGGAGGTCTTGTACTGTGGAATATTTAAAGACTATTTTCCCAGGTTTCTTTAGGGCAGAGTAGAACTCATTTGCGAAGTGATGGTTTGCCACTCTTTCTTGGTTTTAGGGAGAGACAGAAGTATCTGAACCTGATTGAAGTTGTTAGGATGGGAAATAGTGCAATCATAGAGCTGGGAGGAACATAAACATTCATGGGACACATGGTAAAATGGAGGGAATGAAAGGTCAAGTAGTGTAGGTAACAATGCCCCAAAACACAATGTAAGAAGCTATACTGGAATTCCAGTTTTCTAGTTTCTATTGAAAGCAAGTTTTACCTACATGAAGTTTTAATACTGCTTAATTGTGTTAGTTTGATATCAGGTTGAAAAGCTTTATGTATTTTGTAGTGTTTAACAGTTTAGTTTTACTATTTTTGTTATTCAAAGTAATTTATTCTCTGTGAGCATATAGGATATCAGACATCAGACATACGGTGGGGAAAATATTGGACAATGTATTGTGAGGAGTGGACTGATGACAGCAACAGCCCAATGATGGTTATGGACAGTAAATACACAGGAAACTTTATTTAACCACAACTGACAGTTTTGTCTGATCAGTAATTTAAGTTTTTCACTTTGATTACTATTCTACATTACCTACTTTGAAATTAAGAACCTTATTATATGCTGATTCTAATCTTGATTTTGTGTTGTTGATAACTAAAATAAACTGTACACTACCTAACCCTAACACATAATATTATGTGTAATATAGTATGTATAATCATTATATAAATCATGGCTCTATGTATTTTTCTTAATAAAGTGCTGTATTTCCTTTCTTCCAAATCACTTTTTTTTTTCTTTTTGTGTGAAGGGTTGAAGTGTGTGATGTGTGGTGTGTATGATTGTGTGTGTGTGTGTGTGTGTGTGGTGTATGCACATGCATATGCATATGCACTTACGCTGCATGTTTGCACAGATTCCAGAGAAAGACATCAAGCAAATTTGTCTCTCTCATCCCTGTGTTTCTGTGAGAGAGTTTCCCACTGAACCTGGAGCTGCAGTATTTTCTAGTCAGACTAGCTGAACAGTGGGCTCCAGTGATTGTATGGTTTTTGTTCCAAACAGAATTACAGTTACAGATGTATGTGGCCATACCCAGTTTTTCACATGGATGCTAGGGAACTGAACACAGGAGATCTGAACCCCCTGTGATGATCAAGAAGTATTCTTATACCTAGAACCATCTACTCAACCCTCAAGTATTTTCTTAAAATTTCCTTTCGCAGCCAGGCGTGGTGGCACATGCCTTTAATCCCAGCAGTCAGGAGGCAGAGGTAGGGGGATCACTGTGAGTTCAAGGCCACCCTGAGACTACGTAGTAAATTCCAGGTCAGCCTGAGCTAGAGTGAGACCCTACGTTGAAAAACCACAAAAAAAAAAAAAAATCCCTTTGCATGGGCTGGAGAGATGGCTTAACAGTTAAGGCACTTTCCAGCAAAGCCAAAGGACCCAGGTTCAATTCCCCAGGACCCATGTAAGACAGATGCATGAGGTGGCACATGTATCTGCGGTTTGTTTCCAGTTACTGGTGGTCCTAGCATGTCTATTCTCTCTCTTTTTTTTTTCCTGTCTCTCTCTCTCAAAGAAATAAATAAATAAATTCCTTTTACAAACCTTATTATTTTGATGAATAAGAAATGATGCTAACAATGAAGATAATTAACAAAACTCAAAGGTCTAAAATGAAAAGGATTTGTTTATTGAAAGATAGTAAAGCATAATATGAATTTAATTTATATCTAATATATAGCTATTGGATTAGTTACACGTGATTTTTTTTTTTTACTTTCACACCTAATGTCACATTTTGTTATTACTATTGATGAATATTGTATATACCTGGTAAATTTACTTTTTGCCTAAGATTATTTTAGGCTTTGAAGATGCAGTACTAGTTTTAAAAAGTTTATTCATCAATTAAAACCAATTTACTTTAAAATATTCATCTTGATTAGGAAGATAGAAACATCATACAAATTGTATATTCATGAGAGAGATAATTAGAAATAAATGTTAAGTAAAAAGCATGTTGTTCAGAAACTCATATTGCTTATTATTGAGTTTCTCTCTACCCCAAAGAAGCTTTCCACCCTGGACGGAGGCCCAGGCAGGAAGACTCAGGAAATGAATGCAATTTATAAGGCTCAGGAACCTCCTGAAAGCAATAAGCTTCCCAAGACCTGTGGTGCTTTGAATTAGATGTTCCTCATAGACTCATGTACTTTGAAGGTTTGGTTCCCTATTGGTAGCAGATTGGGAGGTGGAAACTTGCTGGACAAGTTGTGTCCTGGGGGAAGACCTTGAGTTTTATTAACCCCAAACTTGGCAGCGTGAATTCCACTCAGTGTTGCTGCTTTAGTCCACCTGCTGTGGCAAGGAGTAATGTGCAGACTTTGCTTTAGTACCATGTTTCTTGCCATAATAAAGCTTCCCCTTGAGAATGTAAGCAAACATACACTCTTGTCTTCCATCAGTTTCTTTTGTTGTTCTGTACTATCAATATGAAGGCACTTATAACATGACCCTTCTCCACTGTTATAAAAGCAGCAAACAGGGCTGGAGAGATGGCTTAGCAGTTAAGTGCTTGCCTGTGAAGCATAAGGACCCGGGTTCGAGGTTCGATTCCCCAGGACCCACGTTAGCCCCATGCACAAGGGGGCACAGGTGTCTGGAGTTCGTTTGCAGTGGCTGGAGGCCCTGGCACATCCATTCTCTCTCTTTCTCTCTGCCTCTTTCTCTCTCTGTCTGTTGCTCTCAAATAAATAAATAAAAATAAACAAAAAAATTAAAAGCGGCAAACAGTTCTTAGGACAAGAGACTGATTGATGCTGCCCTGATGCTGTGAAAGAAGCATGAGGGTTACAGGTCTCTGAACCTGTTTTTATAGGGGAGCATCCTGGTGTAGTCTTTCAGTCACCCATGCATCTGTAACTAACCCAATTCACTCTCTCATTCACCAACCTAGAACTGGGTGGAATCCTCTGCCATTGTGCCCTGACTAGATCACTAGATAGCTTCAGAAAGGGGAGATTGCTATCAAGAATTCTAAAGCAGGATTAGAGGGTGAGGGATTCAGTCTTCCTAACTGATCTCCAAGGAGGGGAGAGGAGAGTAGCTGGAGATTGAAATATTTACTAATAACAAATGGTTTAATCAAACACGACTACATAATGATAAATAAATCAAATCCCTTAAATGTTGAGCTGAAGACACATTTATGCCCCAGTAGGGTGGCCTCTCTGGAAAGAGAGAGAGAGATTGATTATGCCCCTTTGTCCATACATTGACCTACCCATATTTTATGTTACATTGTTCATAAATTTCAGCCTTATTCATAACTGTATTACTGTATGTATGTAACTGTATTACTATATGTAATGTGTCTTTCTGAGTTCTCTGAATGTTTGGAGTCACTGGATATGTGATAAATCTAAAATGAAGTTGGAAAGGCACCATACATTTGGTTCCAAAAGTAAAGAATAAAACCATTTTATTAAGATTGCTTCAGTTTAAATATGTCTTAAAATTTTATGTTGGTAAGATTATGCTTTATATTTCAACTTACTCCATTGGCACCTTCTTTTTTTTTTCTTTTTTTCCTTCATTTTGTTATTGACAACTTTCATGATTGTAAAAAGTATCCCATGATAATGCCCTCCCTTCCCCCACTTTCCGCTTTGAAACTCCACTGTCCATCATATTCCTTCCCCCTCTCAATCAGTCTCTCTTTTATTTCGATGACATCATCTTTTCCTCATATTATGATGGTCTTGTGTAGGTAGTATCAGGCACTGTGAGGTCATGGATATCCAGGCCATTTTGTATCTGGAGGACACTGTAAGGAGTCCTACAGTTCTTTTAGCTCTTATGTTCTTTTGGCCACCTCTTCCCCAATGGATCCTGAGCCTTGGAAGATGTGATAGAGATATTGCAGTACTGAGCACGCTTCTGTCACTTCTTCTCAATACCATGATGCCTTCTGAGTCATCCCAAGGTCACTGCTATCTGAAAAGAGAAGATTCTCTACCCAAAGTGAGAGTAGCATTAATATAAGGGTATAAATATTAAGAAAACTGCTTACTGGGAAGTTTGATGAGCATAGTATATACATTTATCCAAGTAGCAGCAGATATTACACTCCTAGGGCTCATGACTACTCCTGTTGTAGGTTTTCAGTACCAGCGATATATTCCCTCCCATGGAGTGGGCCCACAGTCAAATTAGAGGGCAATTATTTTCCCCTACAACAGATGTGGTACTGTTGCACGCATTGGCTCATTTGGCCTGGCTGGCCAAATATAAGGCTTGTAGTGTCCACTGCTGAATTCCTTCACTGGTGATTTCTCTCTCCCATTGAACTGCATGCAGTGTGGCTTTGTGCAGATTTCTGCAAGCTGGTGTACATGGATTAGGTTTTCAGCTCAGTTCCAGCATGATTTCTCAGTCACCTTGCAGCCCAAGTATGTGGAGTCTTCAGCAATAGGAGCTTACAATCTATTGCTGGTGGGAAACCAAGGGCCTCAGCAATGGCTTGTAATGTTTTGGGGGCATCAGAGACTACCCTGGCCAACAACTCACTGGAAGGTATACCATCCCTGGTACTGAAAATTTTCTAGTAACAATCTATGGCTCCCGAGTGTTCCATGGTGCAAAAAGCAGGTTTCCATATGATTTATTTATATCCTCTTAGATTTTGATTAGCTCTCCCTCCACCATTCCTTTACTCAATTCCTACCCCTGACCTCACTTAGGCCTTTTCATCCCCATTAATCTTTTCTTCTAGTTACTAATTTACAATACCATCCTATTAAGTCCCCCCTCCCTCCCTTTCTATTCCCTTTTTGTCTCCTTTCTAGCTTACTGGCCTCTGCTACTGAGTTTTCTTCCTACTCACATAGAAATCCAATCATTCATAGCTAGGATCCACATATGAGAGAGAACATGTGACCTTTGGCTTTCTGGGCCTGGGATACCTCACTTAGTATAATCCTTTCTAGATCAATCCATTTTCCTGCAAATTTCATAACTTCATTTTTCTTTACCACTGAATAGAACTCCATTGTACATATGTACCACATCTTCATCGTCCATCCATCAGCTGATGGACATCTAAGGCTGGTTCCATTTCCTAGCTATTGTGAATTGAGCAAGCATCTCTAAGGTAGTGAGATGAGTTCTGAGTTTATATGCCTAGGAGTGATAAAGCTGGGTCACATGGTAGATCTATTTTTAGCTGTCTCAGGAACTACCAAACTGATTTCCATAAAGGCTGGAACAGATTGCATTCCCACTGACAGTGTGGAAGGATTCTACTTTTTCCATGACTTTGCCAGCATTTATGGTCATTTGTTTTCATGATGGTAGCCAATCTGACAGGAGTGAGGTGGAATCTCAACATAGTTTTAATCTGCATTTCCCTGATGACTAGGGATGTAGAACATTTTTAGATGTTTATATGCCATCTGTATTTCTTCTTTTGAGAATTCTCTATTTAGTTCCATAGCCCATTTTTTAATTGGTTAGTTTGATTTGTTAGTATTTAATTTTTGAGTTCTTTGTTTTATCCTAGATATTAATCCTCTATCAGAAGTATAGCTGGCAAAGTTTTTCTCACATTCTGTAGGTTGCCTCTTTCCTCTATACAGTGTCCTTTGCTGTACAGAAGCTTTATAATTTCCTGAGGTCCCAGCAGTTAATATGTGGTCTTATTGCCTGAGCAATTGGGGTTATATTCAGAAAGTCTTTGCCAAGACCAATATGTTGAAGGGTTTTCCCTACTTTTTCCTCTAGCAGTTTCAGAGTTTCCGGTCTGATATTAAGGTCTTTGATCCATTTGGACTTAATTCTTGTGCATGGTGAGAGGTAAGGATCTATTTTCATCCTTCTACAGATAAATATCCAGTTTTCCCAGCACCATCTGCAGAAGAGGATGTCTTTTCTCCAATGAGTACTTTTGGCATTTTTGTCAAATGTCAGGTGGCTATTGCTACCCAGTCTTACGTCTGGGTCCTCTATTCTGTTCCATTGATGTACATGTCTGTTTTTGGGCCAGTACCATGCTGTTTTTGTTACTATGGCTCTGTAGTATAGGTTAAAATCAGGTATGGTGATACCTTGAGCCTTATTTTTGTTGCTCAAATTTGTTTTAGATATTTGAGGTTGTTTGTGTTTCCAAATGAATTTTTGGATTGGTTTTCTATTTCCGTGAAGAATGCCATTGGAATTTTGAGGGGGGTTGCATTAAATGTATAGATTGCTTTTGGTAAGATTGCTATTTTCATAATATTGATTCTTCTGATCCAAGAACAAGGGATGCCTTTCCATTTCCTAGTGTCTTCTATAATTTCTCACTTGAGTCCTTCCAGTTTTACCTTTGCTCTCATGTATTAACTAGTACTTGAATATGGTTTGTTTCTTTTAGGTTCCTTATATGTGTGCTTTTCTTTCTCTTCAGCACGGAGGACCCTGTGAAATATTTTCTGTAGACCTGGCTTTGTTTTCCAACATTCCTTTAGCCTGCTTTTGTTGTCAAATGGCCTCATTTATCCATCTGTTTGAATGGATAGCTTTTCAGGATAAAGTAACCTTGCTTAATAGTTGTTGCCTTTTAGAACTTGGAATACATCATTCCAAGTCCATCTGGCTTTTAAAGTTGTGTTGAGTAATCTGCTGTGATCCTGATGGGCTTGACTTTGTATGTGACTTGATTTTTCTCTCTAATTGCTTTCAATATATATTCTTTGGTTTATATGTTTGATAGTTTAATTACAATTGGTGAGGAGAGGTCCTTTCCAGGTTTTGTTTGTTTGGTGTTCTAAATGATTCCTCTATCTGCATTGGCATTGTTTTCCCAATTTGGGGGAAGTTTTCTTTATGAGTTTGTTGAAAACACCTACTAGGCCTTTGGAGTGAACTTCTTCTCTTTGTACTATACCATGAATTCTTATGTTTCATCTTTTCATAGTGTCCCAAATATCATGAAATTCCCATTCATACTTTCATATTTTTTTGTCTTTTTCTTTGTTGGACTGTATTAGATCTGAAACCTGGTCTTCTAGTTTAGATATTCTATCCTCTCCTTCATCCATTCTACTGTTGAGATTTACTACAGAGTTTTTTTTTTTTTTTTTATTTCATCAGCTGTGTTCTTCATTGCTAGTAATTCTGACTGTTTTTCCTTTAATATTTATTTCCTTATTTGTGCCTTGCATTGACCTCCTTATTTAATTGAATTGGTCTCCTGTGTCTTTGATTCCTTTGATTTCCTCTTTCATTCCTTTTATTTTCTCTTTGATTCCTTTGAACAAATTTGTAATAATTACTTTGAAATCTTTCTCTGGCATTTCCTCTAAGTCATTCTCACTGGAGGTCATTTCTGATGCATTAATACTGTTTGGTGTATTTACATTTTCTTGATTTTGTGTGTTTCTTGTGTTATAATGTACATATTTTTACATCTAGGGTTAATTTAGTGCTTTGATTTTCTAATTATCTGCAGTATTATTAGATGTATCAACTAATCTGATGTTATATATCTTCAGGGTAAGAGCTTAAGGTGTTAGATGTGGCTCTTAAAACTATCAGAGTAACTAAAAAAGTGACCCCAGATGTTGGGTTTGCCTGCTATGAGAGTATTCAAGTATGCTGAATGGAACAAAATACAGGTAGATTCTAAAATTTAACTAAACAATGTGCACATTCAATGAAAAAGCACAGAGTATTTATACAAGTGTAGGTATTATGACAACCACATCCTCTAACCAGGTCACAGTACCTTAGGATATGTGTTGCCCCACACCCTTAATCCTGTAAACTAAGAGGCTAAGATTTCTGGTCTGTTGAGGGTTCCAAGTAAGCTTGTGACCAAGTGAGACCCTTCCCTAATGAATGACAGAAGAGGAAATAAAGGCACTATAAATCAGGAAGCAACAAATGACAAGCCCAAAATACAGCTTATTTAAGAATGGCAAATCTGGCCATCCATCAGATTTAACACATAATTTATCCTGACATGGAAGACACAATTAGCACTTCTGATTCAAGCCTATATACCAGGCTTATTTATCAGGTACTGACCTGGTGCAATCCCAGTTACCTTTTGGGATGGTTTTGGTCTCAATTATGCTGCACTCCTGCTTAGGTCCCACTTTGTTATGCTGTGGGCTCAGATAGGCTGTCTGTGTCACTGGATCACTGCTCTGATTGCCTGTTCCGAGTGTTGTGTAGGTGAGCTTCCTTCCCCAGGTCTCTGGTGCTTGCTGACACTTTGGCTGGTCATGGCATAGGGGAGGCTGTGGGTGTTGGCTGAAGTTCTCCTTCCAGTTCTCATGAGTCTCTTCCTCATAAGCTGCTCCATTCTTCCCTGCTGTCCTCCCTTAACGTTTCTTGAGTTTGCGAGGAGGTTGATGTTAGTGGAATATCCCCTCACCTGGCTTTTCCTGTGGCACAGGCTGAGCCTTAAGGCTTGTGGCCACACAAGCCACTGCTGCAGCTGCTTCTGCCTGCTTCTGTGGGCTCTAGATGTTCTGTATCTCTTCTACTTCTCTGCTGTAGTTGATGATTTTTTATACACCTCACTTTTTAGTACATGAGTATATTTTGCTGGATTATTTATTTATTTATTTTTTGCTTTTTCTCCACTAGGCTGCTTTGGTGTGGTTACTATGTCACCATTTCAACTGGAAGTCCCCATTGGTACATTCTTAAGGCTTAGCTATTTACAGTTACTGGAAAAGCTAAAATTAAAATTCTAAGTATGTTTTTAAAATCAATACAGCATATCTCCATCAAAGCTGGTTGCTGTTTCTACAAAGCACCTGTAGGTTTCCTTTATCCATACTTTTTTTTTTTTATGGTATTGTAAAAGGGTGGCTTTTCATTTTCTTTTGTTTTTTTATCATTATTTTTCATTTCCCTTTGCAATTCTTGTTTTTCTGTGCCTGCACATACATAAGTCATTCTATGATTTCTGTTGTCGACTGGCCTGTCTTGTCTGAATTGTAATGTTATACCACCATCAGGAGAAGAAAAAAAAAAAAAAAAAAAACGGAAAACCCTGTGCTCCTAGGTCCAAAATATATTGAAGTGTGATTCAGTGGTTTCCATAAGGAGGAAATGGGATTTCAAGGCTGGCAGCTCTCTTTGGCTTCACTCACTGGATTTTTGCAGACAGCCAGCTCAGAGTTTTCATGCTGAGAAATGGAATGCACAGAAAGATTTACTGTTATCTTGGTATTTCACATGAAAACATGATTTACTGAACTTTGAAAGCAGAAATGTCAAAGCTGACATATTTTAGACAGACAACTTTCTTCATTAAAGTGGCATTTTAGTTCTTAACCAAATGCAACAAACAAACAGACTGGAAGAGGCAGGAAAGGCAAGTGTGCTGCTTAACGACTAATGTGCCATCCTTCAGAATGGTAGGTGTGTTTGCCCTGTAAAGTACCTTTATTGATTTATTAAATACATGGAAGGATATTAAATCTACTAAAGAGCTATCATGTCAGCACTAAGAAGTACAAAGAATAGTATAAGTAATAGAAATGAATATGGTTTAAGGATGTATTGTGCTTTTGTGTCTGGCCTGTGTTTGGCACCCTGAGTTTACCAACTCAGATTTTATGGTGCTGTGAGGTAAGTAAGGTAAAAACGGCTTCACTGCCTTACATTTTTTGTTATCTGTTTCACCATCTGCAGTTAACAAATTTCATAGTAATATGCGTGAAACCAACATGCCTTTATTTTTTGGTGTATTTGGCTTATTTTCAAATTTGAGTCAAATATGGCCCACTTGGCTGAGACAAGACAATTTTGTTTATTTTCTTTTCATTTAGCATTTACATCATCTGCCAGGTTAGGACATAATCTAATTAGCTAAATACCAATTGCATCATAATAAGAAGTCTAAATGAAATATCCTAGCCAAATGGTTATGAGACTTAATTTCCAATGCTGTTTTATTAATAATCTCTTGAATGGTGAGTATATCTTAGAAGATGTTTTCTGTAGTAATCTTAGGGTCAGTATAATATTTAAGTTGATAGGTTTTTTGATTAATTCATTACTTGATTGATTGATTTGGAAACAGCATCTTATGCAACCCAGGCTGGTCTCCTTCTTCCTATGTAACCAAGGCTGGCTGTAAATTCCTGATTCTGTTACCTGTATCTCTTGTGTACTGGGTCTTCTATGCATCATGCTTGGAATTAAATTGAAACATAGCATATAAAATATGAGAGATTTTAAATTCTTTTACTTGTTTCTATTAAAAATTTTAATAAGACTGAAATCATTAACTAGAAACTACACTTGTCCAATGAAATATTATTGACAAATACACAGGAATTGTTCATAAAGCTTGTTGCTGATTTAATTTTCCTTTGGTCATTTGCCTATATGGCAACCTCTAATAACAACATCTCAGTTTTGTTATGTCACTATCAGACCATGTCATTTCTAAATTTTGTGCCTGGTCATGTGACTTAATATAGTTCAATGAGTATTTTACTTGCCAGACATTACAGTGATTGGTAAAAGAGAGACTACATAAAACCAATCAGGGATTATTCCAAAAATTTCCTCAGTGCACAGAGATGATAGCAAGCAACTTCAAACCTTCCAGAGTCACCTTGAAGAAGCAGCCTTCTTATAATCCAAGCAAATAGAGCTGAAGCAGATCTGGCAGAGCATGGGAGGGTAATTTGATTGTGATATGGTTTGAACTGTTGGAACCAACCATTCCAGAAGTTAATGACACCCTCTGGACTTTCCAGTGACTTAGTCAGTGCATTTGTTTTCTTAGACCACTTTTCTCTAGTTTGTGACAAAAGAATTGTAATTAAAATGTTTAACTCACATGAAAGTCATGGATAAATTTCAGAAATCAAATTAATTAAATTATAAGTGGTTCTCAATGCTAAAAAACAAAAAAACAAAAAACAAAAACAAAAAAAAAAACTGAGGCTAGGCAGCTTTGTGAACTGATTTTTACAGAAACCATTACTTGCGAATTGAGTGCAGTCCATTTTTTAAAATAATTCAAATATTAAAGCATATATAAATTGGTTATACATTCATTTTTATATATTTATATATTTATATATTTATTTATTTGAGAAAAAAAGAGGGAAAGGAGAGAGAAAGAGAGAGAGAATGGGCACTCCAGGGCCTCCAGCCACTGTAAACAAATTCCAAATGCATGCACCCCCTTGTGCATCTGGCTTACATGTGTCCTTGGGAATTGAACTGGGATCCTTTAGCTTAGCAGGCAAATGCCTTAACCACAAAGCAATCTCTCCATCCCTAAATTCATTTTTCAATGCAATGTTCTCTTGGGATCTTGATACTTGACCATTAACAATATGTGGAACAGTTTAGGCTAACTCAGAAGTACAATTTTCTTTTGCCTTCTGACATAGACCCATTTTAGTGGCCAATGAAACCAGATAGTCTTTCCACCAACATCTAATAACAGCCACTCAAGTTTTCCACTTCCATCTAAAACTTCTTATTTATACCTTTGCTACATGTTCCTGTACCCAAGATTGTCCAATCAGTGTTTTACTTGACACTTTTATTCTACAAAGTAACATTTTAATATGAATTTATATTTCCTAAGGTAACTTCCAACTGTGAAAACAGTATGTGTGTGTGTCTCTCCTTTTCTTGGTTGTACTGTTTTCACTCAGATTTATCTGTATTTTCTCCCATTCAGTAGAATCCATTCACCAAATCTTTTGAAACTGAGTAGATAAATTTCAGGATGTTACATTTTAAAACGGAAATTATATGCTTAGTTAATCATGTAATCAAATATATGCCTTAACAATTTAAATTTGAGCAGATTTTCCTAAGCAACAAACTGATAGATGATTATAAATGCCCAGTATTGGGGAATGCCAGTCTGGCTGCCTAGTTTCAAAGCTTACCTTGACTCAAAACATGATCATTATTTGAAGTATAGCAGCACATGTTCAAATTTTCAGCAGTTTGAGGCTAATGTATGAGGGTTGTGAGTTTGAAACCAGCAGGGGCCACACAACAAAAGCTCTACCAAAAGCAAACAAATAAGCAAATTATTATTTTATTTTATTACTCTTTTGCTCTTTTTTCTTATTTTTGTAATTACTTATTTATTGGCTATTTCTTCCACCACAAATTCTAACTTTCTTGTACCAAAGTACTAAATAGCTGGTCTAGAAGAAATTTGACTATAAATCAGTGTAACAAAAGCCCATGTAGTAGTTTCCAACCTTATGATTGGCTCTAGATTCTGTTTGGTAACTGGGAACATTGTAGTGGCAATCATTTAAACTGTAGCCCACCAGGGTCCAAAGTTTGGGACAATATCCCACTGTTGTGTCCTTATCTTGTCTCTGCATATTATTATAAACACCTAGACTTATCACTTAAAAAAACATGCATGTAAACATATTGAAGAGAGTTAGAAGTATAGTTGTGCTAAGAATGGCTTTGGTTATTTTTAGCTAGGAAAGTATGTTCACTCTAGATATTTGTGTACACAGTAAACAAAACTCATCATTTTCTTCCCAAAAGCTCAGCCAAAGGCTCAGTACAGACAATATTTAAACACAAGTGAAGACAAATCCTTCTCATTTCTTACTTAACTGTATATGGTACTATCAGAAACTGAACTTCAAATAAAATATTTCACTTCTACTAGTTTCATACTGAAAGTGTCTCTTGAAAATAATGATTTATATGCATATACATTTTGATTTATTATTCACATCTCTTAAAATTCTTAGTACCTGGGTGATTTATTGATTAATAGTTTAAAGCTCTTTACAGTAACTGGATAATTTCTCCATAAATATTCAGTTATATAAATAATAATGCTTGCTGTCAGAAGTGCATCTGGGGCAAGTGATTCATTTCTTAATTTATTTTTTATTGACAACTTTCATAATTATGATCAATACCACATAATTCCCTCCCTCCCCCCACTTTCCCTTTGCAACTCCACTCTCCATCATATCCCTTCCCCCTCTTAATCAGTCTCTCTTTTATTTTCATGTCATCATCTTTTCCTCTTATTATGATGGTCTTGTGTAGGTAGTGTCAGGCACTGTGAGGTCATAGATATCCAGGCCATTTTTTTGTCTGGAGGAGCATGTTGTAAGGAGTCCTTCCCTTCCTTTGGCTCTTACATTCTTTCCACCACCTCTTCTGCAATGGACCTTGAGCCTTGGAAGGTGTGATAGAGATGTTTCAGTAATAAGCACCCCTGTGTCACATCTTCTCAGCACCATGGTGCCTTTTGAGTCATCCCCAAGGTCACCACCATCTGAAAAGAGAAGCTTCTGTAACCAAAAGTGAGAGTAGCATTAATATGTGGATATGAACATTAAGAGAAGTGCTTATTGGGCAGTTTGGTGACACTGTATATACATTTAGCCAAACACCAGCAGGTATTACATCCCCAGGTCTCATGAATTCCTCTGTCATAGGTTTTCAGAATCAGGCATGTATTCCCTCCATGGAGTGGACCTCCAGTCCAGTTAGAAAGCAGTTGGTTTCCCCCATAACAGACATGCCACTATTGTACCCATTGGCTCATTTGGCCTGGCTGGCCAAATTTAAGGCTTGCATTGTCTACTATTGAGTATTATAACTGGTGACTTCTCTCTCTCCCATTGAACTGCATGCAGCATAGCTTTTTCCAGCTTTCTGTCAGCTGGCCTACATGGAGGAGGTTTTTAGCTCAGCTCCAACAGGATTTCTTAGTGACCTTCAGCCCAAGTATATGGAGTCTTCAGCAATAGAGTCTTACCATCTATTCCTGGTGGGGAACCAAGAGGCTCAGCAATGACCTGTAATATTTTGGGGTCATCAGGCACCTTCCTGATTTCTTTTTACACCATTTTATACATATAACTTAAAATTCAACATTTATTGAAAAATTGTTCCATGCAAACTTCCCTTCTAAAATTAATAAGGACAGATAGCAATGAAAAATATTGTTACCAGAGTCTTCCACCATTAAGTTTTATAGGTAACTTGCTGAAATGTTTTCAAGAACTGCTCATATACTATAGATCATATCCGCTTTTGATCAGACTTCCTGACTGAAACAAATTTATTCCCTAATACTCATATTTGGTGCTTTTATTTTCATGCAATATCTCTATTCTTACCTTGATAAATCATAACTTTCAATATCCTGTACAAGTAGCAGTCTAACTATATATTAATAATAACAAGTAATTTTTCTGTTAAAAATTTACTGGATCCAAGGAAACCCATGAATGGTAGGGATTCAAATGCATTGATGCAAGTATTAAAATTGTGAAGTCTTGTAATTTTTATAGATTTTTTTTAAACTTATAAATTTCCTAAGTATTTAGATACCCCAATTTACCCCTAATATTGGAATCAGGATAAATATTTATTATATATTGAATAAATTATCCAAGTTATTTCATTTGTGATTATATCCTACTTGCTTTACTTTCACTGCATGGACTAGAAATGCACTAGATCCAAGTACTTTAACTGTGTCTTACCATAAAACTCAATAATTCTTACATAATTCTTGTATAATTCAATTATAATAAATAATACAATTCTTATTTAGTAATTTCCAATTCCAAACAAGGCAAGTCTACTTGCTATCCATCACTTATACATTCAAAGCATCAGCAGATTAATAAAAGAGAGGAAGGAAATACAGTTATAAGAAATACAGTACTAATATAAATTAGTGAATTCTATGTTATGTCATAAGGCTATGCATACTTTGGGAAAAATATGTCACAATCTCTTGCAACACAAAGTAAACATGATGAGATTTACCCTCCAAACTTAAAAACCAAGTAAACAAAATAAATGATAGCTAGCTAGAATTTTCACAACACTGGAATGCCTAAGGCTGAAAAAGAAAAGGCTAATTTCCAAGTCAGGATAAATAAAAGGGAGTTCTATGGATGTCTCTTTTTATTGCCTGGACATAGTTTCAAGGTCACAGTGCAAAAGAATAAAAATAGATACAACAGATTCCTTTAGTTAAGAAGACAACTGGGGGCGGAAATATGTCTCAGTAGTTAAGGCACTTGCCTACAAATCCAAATGACTCTGGTTCAATTCCCCACCACCTACATAAAGCCAGATGTAGAAAGTGGCACATACATCTGGAATTGGTTGTAGCAAGAGGCTGTGAAGCACCCATGATGACACTCTCTCTCACTCTCTTGATCTCTCTTTGCTTGCAAATACATAAATAAATACATAAATATATTTTTTTAAAAAGGCAGTTGATAAATCTGGGGAGAACACAGTGATAAGGGTGTCCAAGACATGGTATCAAAGAAGATAGAGCTGCAGTCAAAGCTGCTGAGATCCACAAAGATTCTTTCCACAGAGCAGCTGGTTGCCAATCAATGAGAGTGAATGCATGAGGAAAGAAGACATGGAAGAAAGATCTTCCCAAAGTTTAGAGCCAATCATACTTACTGTGTTCAGAAGCCCAGGATTAGAACTTAACCCAGAAGTCATTGTAGAAAACTTCAAGTTCAATAGAATTTTGGAGAGTATATAGGAAGGTTCAACCTCATTGGAGAATTATGAAATCCAGATTGAATGCTACCCAAGTCTCACCTAACAAATATTAACAACAGGGTCGAGAGAGATGGGTTAGTGGTTAAGCGCTTGCCTGTGAAGCCTAAGGACCCCGGTTCAAGGCTCGATTCCCCTGGACCCATGTTAGCCAGGTGTACAAGGGATGCACACATCTGGAGTTCGTTTACAGTGGCTGGAGGCCCTGGCATGCCCATTCCCTGTCTCTCTCTGCCTGCCTCTTTCTCTCTGTCGCTCTCAAAATAAATAAATACAAATTAAAAAATTTAAAAAAATATTAACAACAGCACTTGAAGGACTGAATGAAATTTATTAATTTTACTGTTTCCTGCCATATACATACGTATGTATTTTGGAATCATTTTGGAATGCACTATACTTTAGAAGATTTGTTTAATCATATATTATATTTTCTCTGATAGTCATTAGGAGAAATATGTTTTCATTTTTCCACCCTCAGTTATGTTGGTTGGAACACAATTTATGCATGTGTAACTTGGTGTAACTTGGTGTAACTTGGGAGACTACCAGACAATTGGGTAGAATTTTTGATTCCCTTTGTGTTACTTTTACTCCTCAAACATTTGGGACTATAGAGATTTATTAGTGGTTAAGGCACTTGCCTGCAAAACCTAAGGACCCAGGTTCAATTCCCTAATACCAACATAAGCCAGATGCACAAGGTTGTGTGTGCATCTAGAGTTTGTTTACAGTGGTTAGAGGACCTGGCTCTCCCATTCACTCTCTGCCTCCTTCTCTCTGTCTCTCTCCCTCTTCCTCTCAAATAAATAAATAAAATATAAAAATTAAAATATATATCTCTTTTCTAGCTATTATAGTAGCCCCCAACTTGGATCTCTGTTTCTTAAATACTAGGCAGTATGAGGTCCTGTAATCATATCTAGTATCTCTTCCAAAATTGGAAGGCACCAACCTTCTTTCAAATAAATAAAAAACTGGGAAAATTATTTAGTATATTTTTGTAAGTATTTAATTTTTAACTACTTGTAATTGTTTTTCTATATTTGAAATCCGTTTTGTTGTGATTGCCATTATTGTTTTTACCATCTCACATTTATGTTTTATCAACAAGATGGTCTATTTTCTATGAGGAATACAACTATTGCATTTAAACACTATAAAATATTTTTTATTAATTTAGTATATGCTATGGAGAGTCTTCAGGATTACTATTTACATATGCAGTCATTAGTTGGTGTTTATTACAGTCTTACATCATGCCTTTCTCACTGTCTGCCTTTCTTCCTTGCACATTTCATCCATCCTTCCATTCTTTTTTTCTTTCTACACTTTGCTTTTTTTTCCATCTTCTTTTATTGTTGTGTTTTAATTCATCTTTCTCTTGTATTCACTATACCGTATAGAAAAGGGGTTAAAACAAAAACAATGGCTTACAGATCAAATATGTCTTACCATCTACTTTGTAAATAAAAGTTTTCTTACAACCCAGTAATATCCACTCATTTATGTATTATCTCTGTTTACATACCACAGCTGCCAAGTTCAGTAATTATAACAAAGACTCTAACAAAACCAAAATGTTTACTACTTATCTTTTTATGAGGCAAAGTTTGTTTCCTCTACAAGTTGAAATACAGTTTGTATTAGCGTTAAACCACATTTATATATCAGGACCAAAGCTTGTAAAAGTCACTTCTGTTATTTTCTCTTTGTTTTCTCTACATACACTTCATCTTCAGACATACTTTGCTATTTCTTGTTCCTAGGGGACTATATCAAAGAATGTGTGCTGAGTTTGTTTCAACTGCACTTTAAGAATCAGTTGAAAATAACATATTTCTCCTTGTATTTGCTAATATAATGTCACAGGGCAGAACCTTGTGGATATGGATTTTAACATAATGATTTGCATATAGAGTATGTGTAAGGGAACACTCTCCGAATCAAAACCTCTGGAGAAGAAAGTGGAAAGGGAAGAAGTTGAGCACAGAGTAAAAATCAAGGCTTTAGCTATCTCATGGGAGGTAATGGTGATTTAATATCTAGAGTTTTCTGTACTAGAAGTAAAAGTGATGTAAGATTAGTTTTCTCTCCAGAGAAACATGTATCAGGAAGATCTCCAGCCAAGTGCCACAGTGGAAGAGAGCTGAGGTGTGTTACCCAATTGATACCTGAATGAATGTTTTGACTTGGGCAATAAGTATGTATTAGTTGGCTCACTATCATTAAAACAAATTGTCATTTCAATTAACTTATAAGTATTTAACATGCTTTGAATAATAGGATTAAATCTCCAGAAGATTATAGTATTGTATGACTTTTATACAATGCAGGAATTAATGTTCCTTATATTTTGTTAGGATATTGCTTTTATTTTATCAAGTAAATCAGTATACGTATATATGACATATGACTTTTATACTAAACATTTCTGCACTTAGAAAGAACTGTGAATTTTTCTTTGCACATCTGGTATCCACATAGGTTCATATCAATTTTGCTCAGCTTCTTCCTTAAAGGCTCAGGGAAAGGTATTACTGAAACTTTTGTATTTGTTTTCGTATGAAAAATAGTTTAATCTCAATTAATTTAAATAACAATTATGAAGTGTAAAATACCACTTGATAAAAAGTTGTTACTTCATGAATTAATTCTAGCACACTGAATTTTTGAATATCAAAAATGTCACTTTTTCCCTCAGTTATTATAGAAGCTTATAATGATCATGATTTCAAGTACTTTCAGTGTTAGTCAATATCACACTGGGTGAGATATCTTCCAGAGTTTCCTTGTGATTACTTTTCTAGGTTTAGTTTAAGTAACAGAATTAGAAATGCAAGCACCAAGCAGATTCTCCATACCATTTCCATGCCCCATATTTTCAAGGCTAATTATTGTAAGAAAGGTCAAATAAAAGGTAATCCAAATGATAAATTATTTTTTAAAAGGCCTGGAGGAAGGCCTTTTTAAAAAGGTTTAGCCATTAAGGCACTTGCCTGCAAGGCCAGCGGACCCAGGTTCAATTCATAGGACACACTAAGCCAGATGCACTAGGTGGCACCTGTGTTAGGAGTTCTTTTGCAGTGGCTGAGGGCCCTGGCATGCCCATTTTCTCTCTTTCCCTCCCTCCCTTCCTCCCTTTTTCTTTCTCTTGCTCTCTCAAATAAATTAATTGAAAATATTTAAAACATAAACATTAGGACTAGAGCCAGAGAACCCAGTTTCAATTACCTGGTACCCACGTAAGACTGATGCACAAGGTGGTGCAAGCATCTGGAGTTCATTGGCAGTGGACAGAGGCCCTGTTGTGTCCATATGCTCTCTCAAATAAATAAATAAAATATTTTTTAAAAAAGATAATCAGTTTCCTTAATTACAAATCTGGCAAGTGAAATACAATGGCACATTCCATAAAGAACTGTCAAATTGGTGCCCACATCAAGAGTTTTCAGGATTCAGGCATTTTAATCCTTAGGAATCCCCTTTCATGTACTCTAGTTACCCTGTACAGAACAAAGATATAATTTGTAAAATAGCTGTGGAATATTATAAATTGTATCAGGGAGTATCTCCAAGTATGGCTGTAATTCCACATGTACTGTTGTCACTTTAGCAGATCAATACATCACTAGGTAGCAGGTCTTAAGCCATTCATTCTGATTTTGGAGGAAAAAAAAAAAAAGATTTTTCTTCCCTTTTGATCTCTCACAAAAGCTTACAAGAAGTACTTTGTTTTCAGCTAGTGAGGCCCCCAGAAACATTTAATAACATATCTTAAAGGTTTATCAGCCTGTTAGACCTCTGTCACAATGTGGATATATAACAGTGATTCCATTGACCTAGAAGTTAATACTGCCACCCAGATGCTCTGGGAAGCTCAAGTCTCTCAATGAACAGGCCAAATGCAGGATTACTACGTGGGCTGGGATTATTGTATCAGATGTCCCAAGGAGAAATTGAATTGCTACTAAGACTGGATGGGGAAAAATCAACTGGAACACAGTGTGCTCTGTTCTATTCCTTAGTATGACAATAATACTTTCAGTATTATAGAAAATTACAAAAGACAACATGATCAGAGTTGTTAAAGGCCTACCTCATTTGATATGAAAATGTGAAATTACCTATTAGGCAAGGAACCAAGGTTAGAGAAGATACTTATTAAGGATTATGGGAGATACAGTACTAGTAACATAAGAAGGTAGTTAGAGCTGGGTAGATGGCTTAGTAGTTGAAGGTGTTTGCTTGAAGATATTTAGAAAAAAAAAAAAACTGCAACCAAATGACCACATGCAAAAATGAAGTTCATAACTGCAATGATTTTTTCCTGATTCTTTTATGAATGATTTTGTTTTATTTGATCTTTTATGAAAATATTTTCTTACATAAAAGATGTGAACCCCAGTGAGTAGGGAAATAGGAGCAGCGGTGGGAGGATAAAAAAGTATAGTGTGTGTGTGTGTGTGTGTGTGTGAGAGAGAGAGAGAGAGAGAGAGAGAGAGAGAGAGGGATTTTTAAAAAGGCATTGATGATAGTCAATATTATATTATAAGATTTAATCGTAAACTATCAAAGTAGAAGTTCATCAACCTAGAAAATCCCAGAGGCTTGCGGTTAAGATGGAAAAGTAGTAGCCTCACCAAAAATCCAAAAGTCCCTGGGGCTGGAGAGAGGGAAGTTTTTTTTTTTTTTTTTTTTTTTTAGCAAAAATCAACATGTATATGAAAATTATTAACCTGGGTGAGACCCCTGTGGAGAAGTAGGAGGAGGTTTCTAGTAAGCAATCTGGATCTATCTCAGCTGCTGCTTATCCTCTCCTGGACCTTCCTGACCCAGCAAGAGCATTGGAAACTGCTGGGAAGGGATTCTCCCCATGCATATGTGCATTGGAAAATCAAAAGATCCTGAAGGAAAAGACAAGAACAATGGTGATCAGGTCAACAGCTACAGAACACATGCTGACAATAAACCACAACTTCTCCTCTCCATGATCAGGAACACAACCAGAGACTAGGAATCCTTGGGGTTCTATTCATGCTTTCCCTCATCATCATTTAGCTGGCAACCTAGCCTGCAGAGACAAGTTCATAGCACACCAAAGAGGAAACTAGCTTCATAATTCAGTGTAGGTGAGAAAGTGACTCCAAATAGACAAAGGTAAAGTCTACCCATTTTCACTTTAGACAGTGTGTGTGTGTGTGTGTGTGTGTGTGTGTGTGTATGTATGTGTGTGTGTGTGTATTTCACTGCTTTTCTTTTTGTTTTGTTTTGTTAGTGAGGCAGGCGTATTGGCCCAGACTGACCTGAAACTCATTGCAGCTCAGGTCAGCCTTAATCTCACAACAATCCTCCTACCTCAGCCTCACAAATGATGGGATTAAATATGTGAGCCATGACATTTAACTTACTTAATTTTAGTTTTTAAATTTCTACACATACATATATATTTCATCCTTGTTTGCCATTTCTTCCCAGTCAACTACTTGACAAAGTAGGTTTCATTCCAGAGATGCAGGGGTGGTTCACCATATGGAAATTGATCAATGTAATGCACCACATAAATAAACTTAACTATAAAAACATCATGATTATCTCAATTGATGAGAAGAAGTCCTTTGACAAAATACAATACCACTTCATGATCAAAATGCTGAAAAGAATAGGCATGGAGGGTTTATAGCGCAACACAGTAAAGGCTATATATAAAGCACCTAAAGCCCAAATATTATTTAATGGGGAAAAACTCAAGGAGTTCCCAGTAACATTGAGAACAAGACAGGGGTACCCACTCTCACTAGTGCTCTTCAACATAGTATTAAAAGTAGTAGCCCTACCATTAAGACAGGAGAAGGAAATAAAAGAGATTCAAATTGCAAAGGAAGAAGTCAAGTTAGCCCTAATTTCAGATAACATGATCCTGTATATAAGTGACCTAAAAGTCTCCATCTAAAAACTTCTAAAGGTGATTAATTCCTTCAGTAAAATTGTAGGATACAAAATCAATGCACAAAAATCAGTCGCTTTCCTATATGTGTAGGTCAAATACACAGAGAAAAAAAATCAGTGAAGCTGTTCCCTTGTCAATAGCAACAACAATAAGAGAAATTAAACACATTGGAATAACACTGACCAAGGATGTGAAACACCTATACAATGAAAACATAAAAACACTCAAAAAAGAAATAGACGAGGACTTGAGAAGATGAAAAGATTTCCCATGCTCCTGAACAGGTAAAATAAATATTGTAAAAATGGCAATTCTATCAAAAGCAATATACATATTTAACACAATACCAATAAAAATACCAGCAGGATTCTTCACAGAGATTGAAAAAATGTTCTCAAAATTCATATGGAATGGCAGGAGGCCTCAGATATCCAAACACATTCTCAGAAAAAAAGCAACTCTGGAGATATCACCGTACTCGATCTAAAGCTATATTAAACAGACATAGTAACAAAACAGCATGGTATTGTAATAAAAACAGAAACATAGGAAACATAGGCCAATGAAACAGAATTGAGGACCAGAACTTAGTTCAAGTAGCTACAGTTACCTGATCGTTGACAAAGGTGCCAATTATGTTGACTGGAGAAAAGACACCATCTATTTTCAACAAATGGTATTGGACAAATTAGATGACCATATGTAAAAAAATGAAATTAGACCAATTCATGTCTCCATACACAAAAAAACTAGTGCAAATGGATTAAAGACCTCAATATAAGACCTGAAACATTTCAACTACTGTAAGAAAAAATAAGAGGCATTCTCCACAATATATGAATGAGTAAAGACTTCCTGAACAAAACTCCAGTATCCCAGGAAACTAAACTAGCACTCAACCAATGGGATCTCATGAAGATAAAAAGCTTTTGCACAGGCAAACATGCAATAAGCAGAAACAATAGATCACCCACTGAATGGGATAAAATCTTCACCAGCTATACCTCTGACAGAAGCCTAATATCTAGAATCTACAAAGAACTGAAAAACTTAAACAATTAAAAAAAAAAATCAACTACCCACTCCAAAAGTGTGTCAGATAACTGAGTGGCGAGTTCTCAGAGGAACAATTACAAATAGCTAAGAAAATATTTAACATTCCTAAACATTAGCTAAGTGAAAATTATCCCAGTAAGGACAGCAAACATTAAAAATCAAATGAAAACACATGTTGGTGAGGATGTGGAGAAATAGGAACAGTCATTCACTGTTGGTGGGAATGTAAGCTAGCTCAACCACTATGGAAATCAATATGGAGACTCCTTAAAAGGAAGGATATAGAGTTACTAACAGACCCTGTTATTCCATTACTAGATATTTACCCTAAAAGCTCCACACCTCAGTTCTGAGATATTTGCTCAACCATGTTTATAGCTGATCAACTCATAATAGCCAAGTACTGGAATCAACCCAGGTGTCCATCATTGAACAAATGGATAACCAAGAAGTGTTATATCTGGAAGATGGAATTCTATGCAGCAGTAAGAAGAAAATGACACAATGAAATTTGTAGAAAAATGGTCAAACTTGGAACAGATCATACTAAGTGAACTCACACAATCACAGAAAGACAATCATCACATGGTCCTACTCACTTGAAGTTCCTAACCTGGATCAGCCCAAGTTGCTGGCACACCTTAATAGCATCACAAGGTTTGGACAATAGGGAGGGTAGGGATTGGGGAAAGGGGAATGTTGGAGGGAGGACAAAAAACCAAACCAAAATTGAACTGGTACCATAGAATCCTATATCCTGGAAGTTAGACTAAAAGGTTGAACCCTCAACAGGACCTTAGGGAGAACACCTGAATTGAAGGGCCCTGGAGAGGGTGAGATGAAGCCTAACCTTAGATTTCTCCCATTTCTCCATCTCTCTCTCTCTCTTTCTGTCTTTTTCTTTTTTCTTTTCCCTAGGCACTGTAATTCCCTGTACCAAGATACAGTTAACATCCACAAGGAACTGTTGATCGGAGAGACGATGTACACAGTCTCCCAAAGCAAACAAGATAGACTTCTGTCAAAGCATGCCCACCAAAGGTTAATGATAAGACCCTACTGCTTTTGGCCCAGAACATGGAGAAACCTGCTTGGAATCCAGAACAAAGCCAGTCCCCAGACAGCCCATCTAGTGCCATAAGGCACTACATGAGCTAGTGGGGGGAAGTGGCCAACATCTGTCCAAGCAACTCAAAGTCTAACCTACTCTGAAGCAAACCTGACGTGATACTCACACAAGTGCAATAGTGGCACACAGCCATGGTGTGGAACCAACTGCTCTTGGATTGGCTAAAGGATCTGCTCAGTGGAAAGGAAACCATATCTGGAACTGGGAAACAAGTCAGAATCATATCCAGATAATTATTTTGCTCTCCAATGCCAAGATCCCACAAATCTTGGGCTATAAGAGGGTCTACACCCTTTAAATTCTCTTTAAATTAATAATGGTATCCCATTTAACCAATGCTGCCTTCAATCTCTGTTGGAGATTCCGCTTCTCTTTTTCAGATGGGAGCAGAACTGGAGGGGATAAACAACCCAGTGCTCTTCACCCTGGACCCAGCTGAAACCACAAAGGAATTGGAGAAATGAGCAAGAGGGCTACTTTCTTGGTGAACTGTGATATCAGTACAATGGTTATCCCATTTATCTGGTGCTAACTTCATTCTCTGTTGGAGAATTTGCTTCTCTTTTTCAGATGGCCACAGATTCAAAGGAGAGAAGCAGCCCATCACACCTCAAAAGGGCACCAGCTGAAACTAAGAGTTTTTGGGAAAATGAGCAAGAGTGCTGCTTCCTTGGTGAATCTACTACCATCACAAGGATGAGGGAGATAGACACAGAGAATACTCAACTCCTACCGAACCAGATATCCAGAGACACAGAGGCTCCCAAGACCTCATCATTGAAGCAGACCTAAAATGAACCCAACATGGATCAGGGAAATTTGTGGAAGAGGGGGTGGAAAGAATGTTAGAGCCACAGGTTGTCTCCTTATGTACAGAGACATTGCCTCTTACCTATGACTAATTTCTAACCCAACAATGCACGACCCATGTTCACCAACAAAAAGGGTCCCCATGGAGGGGAGAGGGCAGGGAGGAGGCTAACGATGGTACCAACATGACTGTATACACTGTGTACATAACTAATAAAATTTTTTTTTAAAAAGATACCTTCACCTTTAATGAAACTAATAAATAAATTTTAAAATCATAATTTTATCATAATAAGTAGTAGCTTGGTAGAAATTATATTGAAGAAAAGAAGGGATACAAGGGTTACCAAATCTTGACTCAAAGGTATTAAATGGAATCAGGTACATTGTATAAATTAACATAATCATATTAGCTTTGAAATGAAGAGTATGTGAGTTTTGGTTAGTGGGAGACAGTGGCAGAGAGTTATAGAAAATTATCTATACATTCTCTTATTTCATTAATCTTACCATTCTAATAGAATATTTGGCCCTTGGTTGCCAGTAATGTGAGGATAAATTAGGATATTGAGAAAATTCAAGGACAGAATAAAGTAAGACATGGCAATAGGCAAAATTAAATGGCTATAGGAATTATAAATATTCTGATATTTATACTTATATATAACAATTTTTAATATAATCGTGTCATTACTTATATAAAATATTACATATTATATAATATTGTGACACAATTATGCCATTGTGGAATTAGTATGACATTAATTATATTATAATAATAATGACACAATTGTATATACAACTATTAATTGATCATGTTAGATTATTGATATCAAATTGAGACTAATTGGTATGATTGTGGTTGTTACTTTTTCTAAATGTAAACTTCAAGGTTTTACCATAAAATGGCCCAGAAATATAAATTAAGCGAGGCATGGTTTATTCAAATGTATACAAAGATATGACAAATTGGGAAAGAGAGGAAGAGTGAGAGAATTACAAACGAAAGTGGTCATGTAATGATCTCAATTATAACTACTGGAAGTAAGAAAGTCAAAGGGTTTTATATTGGTTAGAAATGCATTAATTCTATGAAAATTACATTGTGGAGAGAATGATTCAGTAAGTTGTCCTAACCAGTAATAAGTGATGGGCGGTGTCCAAGAGAACTAGTGAAACCTAAGAGGGGATATGCGCATTAGTGAAGACCTAAAAACCTTTGTTTCACCACAGTTCAAGGCTAGAAAGACCAGAAATATGTATGTCTCTATGCTTGCATAAGTCAAAACCAAGAAAGACTTTGATAATATTCAGGCTATTAGGAATGTGATATATAAAGTAAAGGATCCTAGTCTTGATAGGACCAAAGAGTACTAAAAAAAATTAATGCTTTCTCAGAGCTTGGAAGTATTAAAAGTAGAAATTTTCTGTTATTGGCATGTTTATTGCATAAAAAATATTTGTTTTTTAAAAGTTAATGTTTTCTATATAAATTTATGTTATATATCAAGGCTAATCTCATGACTTTTTATTTCTGTTCTTGTTTGAATCTCAAATGTATTGCCTTTCAGCACATTTCTTATTATATCACTCAAGTTATCTATTTTCCTGTGGCTCAATACTCTGAAAATATTGTTATTGGATAAATTAATATCTTTAGACAGTGAAAAATGGAAAAGTTTTATATAGATCCAGTGTCTTTATCAAGGTACTGTTCTTATTGAACTATAATTTACATATTAAACCATCATTTTAGTTCTTGTTTTCTCAATTGTTTGCTTATATATCCCCAATAATAACTGAGTTTGCTTATATATCCCCAATAATAATTATCTATTAAACAACTATGAACTTTTTAGCATATTTATATTTTAAATAATTATATTAAAGTCAGAATCTAGCCGGGCGTGGTGGCGCACGCCTTTAATCCCAGCACTCGGGAGGCAGAGGTAGGAGGATTGCCGTGAGTTCGAGGCCACCCTGAGACTCCATAATGAATTCCAGGTCAGCCTGGGCTAGAGTGAGACTCTACCTCAAAAAAAAAAAAAATAAATAAAGTCAGAATCAATTTTCAGTTAGTATTGCTACTAAAGGTTTGAACAGATCCTGTTGCCAGTGCTATAAAAAAAAGAAGTTACTTTTCTCCTGAATCTAAGCTAAAGAAAATGGATAAATAAAGAAGAATGAAAAATAATTCATATGCAGATATTTCCCTAACTTTGGAAGAAGGTAATACTATTTTATATTCTTTTATTATTTATTCAGTTACTTAATATTCATTGAGGACATTGGGCCAGAGATTGAAGTAAGCAGATGGCATGATGAATGTGGCCTTCCTCTGTAGGTTGGAATCTGTCCAAGATCTTAGTTATAAGCAAAAGAAACTACTGTAGCTACCTTAACCAGAAGTGAATTCATTAAAAATTTATAAAATTATATTGAATTAATATTTTTATTGAGGCAGGTATTACTGAGCCAGAAAGAACACCCAACATTATCCCATAGTCCCTTTATTTGAAGATCATGTTAAAAATGGTATCAACATCCATACCTTTGTCCCCAGACCCAGGAATCCTCTGGATGGTATAGCAATCTCCACTTCTGCTAGTGGTGATTCCCTATAATCCCTACAGCTTTAGCATTTGGCTCCATACTGGACACCTTTGGAGGGAGGTTGACTGGACAGCCTTGTGTGTGAATTGAAATGGAGTCTGGAAATGCAAATGCCAGAAATTATCAGCTTCTTGTTAGGGACCACATCCTCCAAGAAAAGAACATTTCGTAAGGAAAGTCCTCCAAAGTCAAAGGAGAGAAAAAATAGAAGATACATGGGAAATTTTAGTTTTTTGAAAAAAATTATTACATCTTTTACTTTTGGGTGATATTGACTTATCTTTATCCCAAAACAAATGACATTAATGCATGATGTTAAATTTGTGTGTGTGTGTGTGTTTTAATTTTACAGTGGAAAGGATACTATTGTATCATTCTTTTGGTTACATGCTTTAACAATTTCCAAGTTGCTTACTCATAATTTTATTTAATATAATAGTAATTTTTATGCTTACTGTTTAAATGTCAGTTATGAATTAGTACCATATGAAACAAGCTATGCTATAACTTACAGCTAATGACAAAAACAAATGCTATAGTATTTAATTTTAGGTATCATTCTTCATAGAATGTTCTTAGACTGAGTGGGTCTCTCCCCTTTCCTACTTCCTTTACCTACATATTAATTATTGTTTTCCATTTATTTTTACTCCCTTGAAAATTATCATTCAAGATGACTTGGTTGTGTTTAAGCTGTATCCTGCTGCACCTGTGCTTGTTCCCGGCAGCTAACAGTTACACAACTGAATAAAGTGGCAAATAAACTATAAATGGAAGTCATTTTCTAGATGCATAACACATTGGCCTTCATGGGTGAACTTTGAATGTCATGTTATATATTATTCTCATTTTGAGTTGGGTATATTACAAATGAAGGAAATATTGATGCAAACTACTTGATACTGCATGCACTTACATGCTTATACTATATGAACTATGAATTGCCATAGAATACTTGATATTTAGATTATGTCCATTTTCTTCCAAATTATATTAAATATGCATATCTTTTTAACTGACGATTAAGGATCTGGCTAGTTTGGATATATACATATATAACAACAACCTGTAACACTATAATGCTTTAAAATTTCTAGTTTCAAGCTGGGCATGGTGGCACATAGCTTTATTCTTGGGAGGCAGAGGTAGGTGGATGGCTGTGAGCTCAAGGCCACATTAAGAGTACATACAAAATTCCAGGTCAGCCTGAGCTAGAGACAGAAGCCTTACCACACACACACAAAAAAAATCAAGTTTAATCAAATTGATTTTTTTTCTATGAGAGGATAATAGTCTAGTTTACTCACAGATGACCTTAAAGCCACTAATCTAATAAACTGAAAGTTAGGAAGTGTTTGAATAAATATAAAATCTGTAGCCTTGTCCAAAATGAGTACCAAATAAATCTTTTGTAAATAAAAATAATCATATATTTTCAGAAGTAATTCAATGATGCTCACTTTTGATTTTTTTTTCAGTGCAAAAGCTCTTAAATTGATCATCCTGCCCCCTAAATGTATATTTCCTTATTAAAAAATGTAGTGTGCTGGACTGAAGAGATGATTCAGCACTAAAAGGCACTTACTTGCAAAGCCTGCTGACTCAGGTTCAATTCCCCAGTACACGTGCAGGGCAGATGCACCAAGTAGAGCATGTCAATTTGTAGTTTGTTTGCAGTAGGAAGAGTCCCTGGCATGCCCATTGCTCCTCCTCCATGTCTCTCCTTGCAAATAAGTAAATAAAATACTTAAAAGATTAAAAAAAGTAAGTTGGGCTACATTCACATTTTGCTTCTAAATACTAAATATACTTAACAATTTGAAAGAATTAAGTTCTTTTCAATATCAGGAATGAGTGTAACACAGAGAGGATAGAGTTGGTGTCTAAATAAACCACTGTGTCTGTTTAGATTTACAATACAGTGTTTAAAATAGTACGTGTAAGAAAGGCAGGGTCGCTGAACTGAAATACTGGAATCTAAGGATGCACCTGATTTTAAAGTTTTAAAGCAAGTGTTCCACAGTTCAAGAATTCCATCATAATTTTTAAAATCAGTTTAAGAAAAAAAGATTACATTTTATTATTTTATTTTCTCAGAATTGTTCTGTCAATTCTACTAAATCCTAGTGAATCTGAGCCAATGTAATAACTCCCACACAAAGCGTTGTTTGGATAACTTGCTTGTGATGTGTCAGGTCCAAATTAAATAACAGAATGAAGCCCTTGGCAGCAGGTGCATGAGAGCATTGTTTCTTCATAATGCATGTCATAATTTCATCGAAGACATATAATAGCGGCAAAGCACCTTTATGTGCTGATGGGTTATAATCCTTTTGAGAGATTGACACATCATTAAGAAAACCTTGTCTACCTTTGGCAGATATTTGAAGTGAGTTGTCTTTTCTCTTCAACTGTATTTTGTCATTGCCCACTTATCCATTCAAATAAAATTCCAGGAACTGCTTGAGTCAGTACACTACTGTAAAAGATGTAATAGAAGCTTGACATTTGAGCTCAGCTGTTTACTTGTGAATTTATTTTGTTTTATTTTAATTCATCTTAATCTATGACTCTAAGGAAAAATAATTCTTTGGAAATTATTCTGTTTCTCAAAGGGTCAGTTCCTTGGTATATAAAATAGAAATAAACATTTAATGATAGAATTATTTTAAAAATAAATAACATATTGCCTGAGAAATATCTACCATGTAACTAGAACATTATAAGTGATAAATAAAACCTGTGATTCTTTTTATTTTTTTATTTCTGCTGTTAATGATTGGACCCAGAACCTTGCGCTTGCTAGCCAAGCACCCTTCCAGTAAGCTAAGTTCCCAGTTCTCTGTGTTCCTTTCTTAATGCATAAAGGTGGAGTTCCTGATCTACCAAAACTCAGTACCCTCATTTCCAACCAGCATAGCTACAACTGGTTATTTGTAATCATGCATGTACATAAGAATATATAAAGCTTTTTATAATGTAGGTGTTTAGATATCATGAAAGAAATATGTTTTTTGGGATATATTTTATTTATTTGAGACAGAGGCAGAAGCATGTGTGTGTGTGTGTGTATTCAGAGAGAGAGAGAGAAGAGAAAATGTGCTTGCCAGGCCAGGACCTCTAGACACTACAAATGAACTCCAGATGCATATGCCACCTTCTACATCTGGCTCATGTGGGTACTGGGGAATTGAACCTGGGTCCTTAGGCTTCATAGGCACACATCTTCATTGCTAAGCCATCTCTCCAGCCCAAGAAATAAATTTTTTAATTAATTAAATTTAATATAAAAAGGAATTTGTTGCTTTGGGTTAGAACTAGTCATCAGTATTATTATTTTAATGTATTTTTCCCTAAGCTTTGTCCTTTGAAACATCCTTAAAGCATTCTTTTATAAAATAAAAATTCTCCTTGGCTTATAATGTGACTATGAAAACTTATCACAAATTGAAAATATAATAAGTCCAAAATTCATTCTCAACCTTCTGCATATCATAGTTTATCAGCACAACACAATGTAGAGTACTGCTTGTACATGGCTTATCCTCATGATGATACAGCTGACATGATTACAGCCCAGCTTCTTAACACAAAGTGGTAAAAATATAATTGAAGTAGCAGTTCTACTCAATGCTCATCACATTCCTTTTTATTATTGTGAAGTAGAAACTTTGTATGGATACATAATATGTTAGTACCATCATTTCCCTCCTCCCTGCCCCCATTCCAAGGAGGGCTGCCCTCATTGGGACTGCTAGTGTTCACTATGGGGTGTGGGTTATGAATTGCGAGAGCAGCAGTCTGTCATTGTGAGGGATAGGTACTGCTTCTGGGTATTCCCTCTGAGCTTGTGGCTCTTACAATACTTCCACCTCTTTTTCTGCAAAGTTTCCTCAGGAATTGTGGGTATATTTTTAAAGCTACTTTAATGTTAACCTGTCAGCAGCTTCTGGATTTCTGCTTTGGTATATTTGGAATATCCTTTATCTGGCCCCATCACCTTGATACAGGTTGTCAGGCTCACCAGGTATATTAGTCAGGGTTCTATAGAGGAACAGAATTGATAGAATGAATTGTGTTAAAAATGAATTTATTGGATTAGTTTAAGGCAGTTGCAAGCCTGAGAGTCAAGGAACCCAGTAGCTGCTCAGTCCACAAAGCTGAATGCCTCAGCAGTCCCAATCCAGCACTGAAGGCCTGGAGGCTTCACGAAGAGCCACTGCACTTCAGTACATGCTGGCCTTTAGTCCATGCTGGTCTTCATTCCACACTAGAAAGCAGCAAGCTGTACTCAGTCAGATGAGAGGACGAGATTTTTCCTTCCCTGAGCTTCCTTAAATACCACCCCCCAACAGAAGGGCTTGACCACTCTGGGGGAAGGGCTCACCCTGGGTGAAGGATTCCTCCTTTAGTCAATCCTCCCTGGAAGCAAACTCAGATACCTACTTATCTGTAATATCTATATATTCTTTTTGTATATTTTTATTTATTTATTTGAGAGTGTCAGAGACAGAAAGAGGCAGATAAAGAGAGAGGGAGAGAATGGGCACGCCAGGGCCTCCAGCCCCTGTGAACGAACTCCAAATGCATGCATCTGGCTAATGTGGGTCCTGGGGATTCAAGCCTTGAACCGGGATCCTTAGGCTTCACAGGCAAGTGCTTAACCACTAAGCCATTTCTCCAGCCCATGTGTATTCTTAAACAGATCAAGTTGACACAAAATTTAACCACCACAAGTCCACCCCTTGTCAACTTGACACCAAATCATATCTCCTTACATCATACTTAATTTCCAAATAAAGTCAGTAACAAGCTCATAATTCCACCTAACAAGATATAACTATTCCACATACAACTGGAAATGTACAATCTTCCCCTGAAACACAAAGCAAGGTTTCCTGAGGAATGCTCAGAGTCTAATATAATAAGTCAAATATACAAATTCAACAGCAGTTAACTAGCAATATGATCTTATTCAGTATTAACTACCTACTAGGGAAATGGAGGGAAAACAAAGCATATTAATATTGGTGTAAATATGTATAAACACTCTTATCAAGGTAGCAAAGAAACACTCATAGCAATTACAGACCTCGTTTTTTGTAACTGGTCATGTGGCCCTAGCTGGTATTTGTAACAACCTTCTTCTACTACCCATTCTGTATTTCCTCCACCTTCAGCAAGCATCTCAGCAGATCTTGGTTCTTTACCTGAAGAGGTGACCCATATCTTCTATCCTTAAGGATCTGGGACATTTATCACACTGCTTTGATTGGACAGTTGGAATTATCCATTGACTTTCATAACAGGACATGGTAACACAAAGAGATGCCCTAAAGAATATCTCACATTCTAGACATATTCTTTCTTTACTTCCACTGTGGAAGAGCAGTCCAATTTTTCACTGGTAGTCTGGATCAACCACCCCTGGTACCACTGTAACTCGCTTCCCAGCCTGTTCACTCAAGGGCATTAGGAAACCAAAGTGACCAGGGGGAAGTCTTAGCTTCCAGTTCAATGGACTGCTCTTTGTGTCTCCTGGCAAAAGCAGTCCCCCCTCTGGAACCAAGACTTGTAGGTCAGCAGAGCATATGGTTGCAGGAACAGGAAGCAAAAATTTAGCTAACGGGTCACTTGGGGTGATGGTAAGTGGGACCATTCCCACTTCCACCCCTTGATTCCAGGACCAGTGAATCCGGTCTGTAGAAGAAACAGTACCATATATAGGATGCTGATTCAGAGCATATACAGCCTGCTGGAGGACACTCCACCAGCCCTCCAAGCTACTGCCACCTAGTTGGCACTGTAGCTGTTTCTTTAAAAGGCCATTCCACCATTCTATCAAGCCAGCTGCTTCAGGGTGGTGGGGCACATGGTAAGGCCAGTGAATTCATGAGCCCACTGCTGTACTTCCTTGGCTGTGAAGTGAGTTCCTTGGCCAGAAGCAATGCTGTGTGGCATACCATGGAAATGGATAAGGCATTCTGTAAGCCCACAAATGGTAGTTTTGGCAGAAGCACTTGGTGCAAGAAAAGCAAATGCATATCCAGAATAAGTGTCTATTCTAGTAAGGACAAAATGCTGCTTCAGCAGTGTTGAACTGTGTGTTTAAAAATGTGAATTACTGTTCTTGTATACTGTAATTGATTACATGGGCTGGGGGGGGGGTGTCAAAGAACTTGACAGGTTGTGTTGATGCTCTTTGTTGAGTCTTGAAAAGTAAATATTAATGCTACAGAAATGCATGAGTTTCAATATATTTTTTGTCTTTGTTTGCATTGTATAACTTTAATGAATGAGTTTAAAATTATTTAATTTCCTTAGAAAAATAGCACCATTTGGGAAAAAAAACTGGTGTTATGAAGAATGTAAATGCACTGTTTTTATTTTCATTTTTGTTTTATATAATTTAAATTGACTTTCCCACTGTCTTTAAGTTGAAACTGTTAAGCTGAATAAAAACTTAAGCTGCAAATTGATAACTTCGCTACATAACAAGGAACATATAAATGTTTACAAACGGCTTAAAGATTTGCATGTGCAGTGTGCATTTATAGCAAACTTCTAATTGCACAGAACCCATCCAGCTCAAAGTATAGGTGTACACATTTACTCAGTTGAGCAGTTTTAGAGTAACTGCTACACAAATTGACAATAGGTCATTTTCTCTCTCTTTCTCTCTGCTCCTCTTTTCTTTTTCTCCCTTATTTCCTTCCCCTCCCTAGCCCCCCCCCCCCCAACAACTCATGAAAAGATTCTATGGTCTGAAAAATCCCCAGGCTGAAAGGACTGGACTGCCTTGATTGACATGGGGAAGAGGGTTAGTAGACTATGTGTATTGCAGCAGAGGCTGCAGCCCACCTTGTGGTTTGAATGACCTGCACAACGGGCAAAGCATTTTGCATAGTGTTTGTTTTCCTGTCTTGCACTTACAAATAAGGTTTATGGGAGTAGCATGGAAACGCTTGCTGTTTTTCCCTTTTTTAAATTGCTTTTGTTTAAAATTTGATCGCCTTAACTACTGTAAACAGCCTATTTTGTGCTTAATACTGAATGGAAAACTCCATTGTGTGTTGCCGGACTGTTTTGGAAATATTTGGTCAAATGTGTGTTAATTTGGCTATAATGGCATCTAAAGCAAACAAACAAAAAAAGCTGTGAAAATGGCCTTGGGGATCTTTAGTTACTTAAAGAGTTTCTAGTTTGTCTTTGTTTTAATATAGTTTATATTAAAATAATTTTTATTAACTTAGAAAAGACAATCAATGTCTGTGAGAAAACGGACTTTCTTCTGGATTTTATTTTTGCAGTCATTGTCAGTGTTTGCTTTTGCCTTTTCTTAGATTTACATTCTTCTTTTGTTCTAAAATTTAGACTGACATCTAGCTTTGACAATCATAGTATGTTTTATTTTCCTGAGGGGGGGAATAACTTATAATGCTGTTTAGTTTTGTACTACTGGTGTGTTGGTGAATATTTAAACTGTGTGCTAACTGCAATAAATTATATGAACTGAAAAAAAAAATGCTGCCATTTCATGATGGAAGCGATCCAATGTAGTTAACCAGCCACTAAGTTGGAGGCATGCTACCATATTGGGGGACTAAGAGTTAGTTTCTTCTGCTAGCAGATTTGCCACTCAGCAGCAGCCATAGCCAGGTCAGCCTTAGTTAGTGGAAGTCCATGTTGCTGGTCCCATGCATAACCTACATCTCTGCCACCATGTCCACTTTGTTCATGAGCCCACTGGGCAATGACAGCAATGGCTAAGGAAAGAGGTTGACTGGTCAGTTTATCTACTTGATTATTAAAGTCATCCTCTGATGAGGTCACCTTCTGATGAGCATTAACATGGGGCACAAGTACCTTTATATCCTTTTATATCCTTTGCTCATTCAGAGAGCTCTAACCACATACATCTTCCCCAAATGTCCTTCTCACCAATTTTACAATTGTGCTCCTTCCAAGTCCTGGACCATCCAGTCAAACTGTTGGCCACAGCCCATGAAGAAATATAGAACTGAACATCAGGCCATTTTTCCTTTCAAGCAAAATGCACAAACCTGTGCACTGCCCGAAGTTCTGCCCATTGTGAAAACTTCCCTTCACCACAGCCCTTTAGATTTGTCTCATAAAGGGTCTGTAATATTGCAGCTGTTCACTTCTGGGAGGTTCCTGCATAACATGCTGAACCATCCATAAACCATACTCTAATCCTCTCCTCCTCAGTTGGTTGATCAGTTGTAACAGGAGTAGAAAACAGGAATTCAGGTAACTTCCTCCTGTAACTTACTTGTTCCTTCAGGTCCTGCTCTAGCCCAATCATGTATATACCACTTCCACTTGATGATGGACTACTGCTGTGCACATCCAACTTTATGGGTTGGTGGGTTAGATAACACACAGTTCACAATGGGAAGCTCAGGTAGCATAGTAACTTGATGGCTCATTGTTGAACATTCAATGTCCACTGAGGCCTAGTAGCAGGCCAAGAATTGCCTTTCAATGGGACAGTAATTGTCTTCAGATGATGGAAGGGCCTTGCTCCAGAATCCCAAGGGCCTCTGCTGTGAGTCACCTATAGGGGCCTTCCAAAGGCTCCAAACAGCATCCTGATCTGCCACCAACACCTCAAATGCCATCAGATCTGCTGGATAATATTGCCCAAGTGGCAGAGCAGCCTGCACAGCAGCCTGGACCTGTGGAAGAGTCTTCTCTTATTCAGGGTTCAACTGAAAACTAGTAGCTTTCTTAGTCACTTGGTATATGGGACAAAGTAACACACCCAAATGAGGAATGTGCTGCCTCCAAAATCCAAACAGGTGCACTAGATGTTGTACTCCTTTCTTAGTGGTAGGAGGGGCCAGGTGCAGCAACTTATCCTTCATCTTAGAAGGAATATCCCTGCATTCTCCACACAACTGAACTCCTAGAAATTTCATGTAGGTGGAAGGTCCTCGAATTTTGAATGGATTTATTTCCCATACCCTGATGTGCATATGCTGTACCAACAACTCCAGAGTGGTTGCCATCTTCTGTTCATTTTCTCCAATTAGCATAATGCCAACAATGTAATGGACCAATGTGACACCTTGTGAAAGGGTCAGGCAATGAAGAGCCCTGCAAACTAAGCTATGACACAGAGCTGGAGAGTAAATATAACCTTGAGGTAAAACAGTAAGGGTGTACTGCTGACCTTGCCAGCTGAAGGTAAATTGCTCCTGGTGGTCCTTATGGACTGGTGTGGAGAAAAAGGAATTTTCAAGATCAATAGCTACATACCACGTACCAGGAGATGTGTTAATCTGCTCAAGTAAAGAAACCACATCTGGTACAGCAGCTGCAATTTGACTCACCACTTGATTATGTTTCCAATAATCCACTGCCATTCTCTGGGTCCATCTGTCTTCTGAACAGGCCAAATAAGAGAGTGAAAAGGAGAAGTGGTTGGAACCACAACCCCTGCATCCTTCAACCCCTTTATAGTAGCATTAATTTCTGCAATCCCTCCAGGGATGTGATACTGGTTTTGATTCACTATTTTCCCTGGTGGAGGGAGCTCCAATGGCTTCCATTTGGCCTTTCCAACCACAATCACCCTCACTCCACAAGTCAGGGAACCAATGTGGGGGTTCTACCAACTTCTAAGTATATCTATCCCAATTATGCATTCTGGAACTGGAGAAATTAAAACAGAATGAGTTCAGGGACCCACTGGACCTATGTCAGTCTAACATTGGCAGAAACTCCATTGATCACCTGACCTCCATAAGTACCTACTTTATTATTATTTTTTTCTTTAAGTACCTACTTTAACTGGAAGGCCATTATTCTGTCTGGGGGTCCCCTGAGATCAATGCCAATTTAGTATCAGTGTCCAGTGAGTCCTGAAAGTTCTGATTATTTCATTTTCCCCAATGTACAGTTACCCTAGCAAAAGGCCATAGATCCCTATGAGGATATCCTCTATGAGGATAGGACTAAGCTTAATATTAAAACTTTTGGGGACTGGTTGAGGGTCCTTCCTTGAGGGCACCCAGTCACCCCTTCAATCAAGGGGCTCAGGATCTGTAAACTGGCTCAAGTCTGGAAACTGGTTAAGACGCCTTGGTTCTCTATTGCTATAAAGTGGCCTTTTGTTCCTTTACCCTGGTATTTTTCTGCTTATGCAGATCAAGCACGAACTTGGTAGGCTTCTTATCTATTTCACTTCTGGGTACACTATGATAAATCAGCCAGTACCAAAGGTCTACACAAGTCATGCCATTATGAGCATTGTTTTGCCTAAGCTGTCCAGATTAAATTGACACAAAACCATCACACCATGGAAGCAGCACTCTTGCTCATTTCACCAATTCTTTTGTAGTTTCACCTGAGCCCTAGCTGATGTGCTGGGGGTGGGTGGTGTTGGTTGGATCATCTCCTGCTAGGGAGTCAGTTATCTTTTCTTATTGATGGATTTTGCTTGTCCTCAGTAGGTGCTGGATTCTGAAAAATAAAAACATTCTCCAATGGAGAGTGTGGTCAACATGTTAAAGGGGATAAAGCATTGTTATTTTAAAGAGATTTTGATGGGTGCAGCTTCTCTTTTGGCCAAAAAACTATTGAGTGCTTCTCAAGGGAGTCCATAATCTTAGTCTCCATAGGATTCTGATTTGGTTGCCAATTCTAGCTGTTGGTTCCTTTCTGATGAGCTAATATCTTAGCCACTCAGAAAGCCATTGGTCACAAACCTAGGTTGGGTGCCAGCAGTGCACAGGTGTGTAAATCTTGTTAGGCTGATTTTTTTTAACAGTTCTGAAAACATGATATTCAGTAATGTTTGAACAAACAACAAAACCTACCTGTGGCTCAAGGAAAATTATCTAACACTTGAATTATCATTATTTGTTAAACATATTATTCAAACATATCAACTTTCTTTAAAAACCCTTAAGAAGGATGTTCAGCAAATATTCACTTTTTCCAGACTAAGAGAAAGCACGTCAGCAAGGTTAAATGCCTGCTCCTCATTCACACAATTTGTAAATACTTGATGTTAGCCAGATCCCAGGGCCTAAAAATATACTGAATAAGTTATAATTTCACAATAAGTAAAGGGTGATGATTTTCAGAATATCTGAAGGTTCTATGCACAAAAGGAAAGAGGTGGCTGATTACACACTTAATTCGTACTTATTTCCAGTAGGAATTGTTAGCTATGGCTACTCTTTTACCTCTTTTGTTTCTGAAAACACACACACACACACACACACACACACACACACAGCCTACAAAATATGTTACCACATTGCTTCTGCCAAAAATAAATGCCTTCTTGTATTTCTTCTGGCTACATTTGTTTTATTCATCTTGTATTTTAGGTTTCCATATTCTACTTCAATACAAGATTAGTTTCCTCTTTTCATATGCAAATTACCTCAGAATTCAAAGACATTAACAGAATAATTAGTTTACTATAGTCAAAATATCCCCCTTTTAGATTATGCTTTTGCCTCTATATGTATCAATGATATGATACCTACTACTTATTCAGTAATTTCCTGTCAAAGTTATTACTTGAAATTCCTAAACTTAGTATACTATTTGTTTTATTAAATATTTTATTTATTTATTTGTAAGGAGAATAGACAGAGAGAGATTGGGCATTCCAGATCTTCTTACTACTCCATGCACACTCCAGATACATGAGCTGCTTTGTGCATTTTGCTTTTAATGTGAATACTAAAGATTTCAACCTGGGCCAAATCCAACCCTGCAGACATTGCAAGGAAGACCTTTAACTGATGAGACATCTCTCAATCCCAGTAGACTATTTCTTCATCTTGATTTCTCTGTAGCATTACATGATCAAAGTGAAAACACCCTTCCCTACCCCCAGATGCACACATTGTTACCTGTACTCTCTACTTCTCCAAAACCTGTTAACCACTGATCATCCTCTACCTGAGGACCTTGATACACATATTAATCTTGCTTATCTATTCATGTTGCATTGGTAAACACATTGGCCACTCACACTGTTCCTCAACTCACAAATCTCAAAGTTCTCCAAGTTCAATTCATCCTTTAAATCCTATATCCAATTATATACAAAATAGTTTGCTACTATTAAAAATGTTAATACATAACATGTTGAGAGACTATTTCTTTGATGTGATGTTTTAAAAATATTTTACTTATTTATTTATTGAAAATACTGAGAAAAAGAGTGTGAGAAAGACTGATAGAGAGAGAGAATGAGCATGCCAGGGCCTCCAGCCACTGCAAACAAACTCCAGATACATGTGCCACCTTATTAATTTAGTCACCTGACATCCTGTATTCAAATGTTCACTTTGTCTATCAGTGAATCTATTGAGCATCTCATTTGTGTGATTATCTACTAGATTTGCCTAATGCTTGCTACCAGTTTTCCCTTAACACTTATTAAGTCAGACACTTCTCAGTGCCTTTTCTCCTCTAGTGATAAAATAGATCAGTAGAATGAATTTTTGTTTATCCAAGGTGTAATTTAGTTAAATTCTACAAAAAAAAAAACTGTTTCAGAAGTGGTATTTTTCAACCATCCTTTCTCTTTCACATATCCATTTCTATATACATTATTATATATTTCTATATACATTATTTGAGAGAATTTATTAAAATACTTGGTGTTTGCTGTGAAAAACCTTATCACAAATCTTTCAAGTTACTGCTTTATATTCCTTATTCTAGTAAAAGTTTCTGAAATCTTGATCATATAGAGAATTTTAGAAGTCATTAAGTATTACCTTTCATCTTTCATCAAATGATGGAAATCAGTATTTTCATCTCTTAAGCCCTTGGATTTTCCATATTCTATTTTAGAGAGGTGAGATAGGGATGTTGCTGAACAACTGGGATAAAAATGGATCCATTTCTTAGCATTATTAGGAAACCTTGCAAAAAATCTTCCACTCATTTTGGATTGCACACTTCTTATCTGAATCTAAGAAAATACATAATTTTCAAATTCTACTTCATACTTTCGTCTTTTAAGCACTATTTATCCATTTAATATTATCTGGAAACTATTTAATTCATATGACTTCATAGTGCATATAGCTGGGTCATCATATGGATCAATAAATAATGCAATTCCATTCAACATGAAGTGAATTATATAAATGGCTATCCATCTATCTATCTATCTATAAATCATATAAGTAGCTGAAATTGGAGTTAAGATAAATATAATAAAGGAAATGTGCATAGTTTTATGAAAGCTTGTTTGTTTATATAGCGAAGATTTTCTTCTGTCTTCTGCATGGCGGTTACATGTATATAGCATACCCATGGGAAAGAACCAACATTCACTCTTTTCTCTAGTAAAAATAGTGGTCCACCCAGAAAAAGCTCAAAAGCCTCCACTTGGTTAGGGTAGATTAAGGTTAAGTATAGGGTATAATGAGAATCAAAGACAAGAGTAGGAAATAAGGTTTTGCAGACTATGTGAAAAGTCTCAATAGCAAGAAAGCAAAGGATGGAGTGCCCAAACTTTCAGAAGGAAAGAATGTAAAAAGTGCATCTGGGTTTGGGAAATGATTCAATGAGTAAAGCCCCTGCCCTGCAGACATGACAGCCAGAGGTTGATCCAAAAATCCATATCAAAATGTTGGACTTGGTTTTATGCACTTTTAATAATAGCACTGGGGAGGTGGAGAAACATGGAAACCTGAGGCTCACTGATCAGCCAGTCTAAAATACCTTGAAAGAGCTCCAGGCTAAAGAAAGATCTTGCCTTAAATAAGGTGGATAGCGTTTTTCCCGAACCGGAGGTTGTCCTTTAGCCTCCACATGTATGAGCAACCAACCTGACACATATGTTCACCCATATGCACACACTGTCACAAAAAAATCAAATTTTACATGGCCTTAAATATCACATTGAAGGAGATCTGTATTTGTTGCAAAGGCAATTGGAAGCTAAGTCATTTTAGACATGCCATAAATATTGTTTTCTTTTAAATTTTTGTGTCCTGTGATTTATCAAATAAGTTCAAAAAAGATAAAGATATTAGAAGAGAGATTCTCTAACACAATGCTATGCTTGTTGATAGTGGTTTCAATAGGAAGTTGAGAAAACCTCAGAGGTGTCTTGTGTATTTAGAATTCATAACATTTACAAGCATATATAAGAGACAGTGTCAAGAGTGGACATTTGCTTTTTGATTTTCATTTCTGGACAAATAGGGTGAAATCTCCTATGATTTGGAACATCACAAAAGAATTTAAAGTAATGAGTGAAGTAGGCAACAGAAACTTCAGTTTTGAACAAATTCAGTTTATGTCTTTCACAATTCAGTTTTGTTGCATGGTAGATATTTATTTGGCTGTTAAAAGTCTGGAATTGAAGGTTGCTGTGTTTATGCCCATGATAAAGGTAGGAATACACAATGGCATTGAAACTACAGATATAAATGAACAGATGTGATTATTTAATAATAATATTAATGAGGCTAAGTTGAAAATAATAAAATGAAGAAAAAGTACCACTTCAAAAATAATGGCTAGATAAAAGAAATGGTGGCAAGCAGAACACCAGAAATAATAGTCAAAGAAGAAAGTGAAAAATAAAGTAGGTGCCATGGCAGCTATTAGGGGGCTATCCTTGAAGGAAATGGGACTCTTTAATAGTGTTGGATGTGACAGGATGATCAAGGAAACCAATGGCTTAAACTTCAATGGATTTGACAGCATAGAAGTCCCTGATGACTTTTCAGAGAGCTATTTCAGTAGAAATGATGTCTGCAATTAGTTTTCAAAAGAAGTTATAAGAAATTTAGACTGTTTTCAAATTATATAATAATCAGTTTGAGGTATATATAAATATCATTTTGAGGGAAAAGGTATTTTATTGTTTCTGGTCCTATTTTAGACTTCTAAATATTCAAGAATGAGCAACAAAATTTTGGAATTATAAGATAAGAAAATCATTAGTGAAAAGATAAAAAATATTAATGACATTATATAAATTAAAATTAATGTAATTTGGACAGTATGAAAGAAAGAAAAGTAGACAGTATGCTCTAGTCATGGTGGAAAAAATGGATATATATGTGTTATAATTATACTAAAATTTTGTTTTCTTGTTTTATTTGAAAATATTTATGAATATCATTTTGCACATTTCAAATTTTAGAAATTACTTTTAATGTGTGCATGTGTAGTAGTGTGCATGATATGTTGCATGTATGGTCTAGTGTGTGGTGTATTCACACGTGAATGAAAATGCATATGTATGTGGATATCAGAGGTCAATGTTAAATGTATTCCTCTCACACGTTACTGTTTTTGTTAATACTAAGACTTTTTGTGGTTGTTGTTGTTGTTTTGTTTTTTGAGGTAGGTTCTCACTCTAGCCCAGACTGGCCTGGAATTCACTGTGTAGTCGCAGGCTGGCCTCGAACTCCCAGTGATCCTCCTACCTCTCCTTCCCAAGTGCTGGGATTAAAGGCATGCCTTACCACGCCTGTCTATACTAAGACTTTTTATTTACATTGAGTTGCAGGGTTTTTTTTTTAATATCCTTAAAAAAAATATTACCTAGAAAGAAAGAAAGACAGAGAGAGGGAGAAAGAATGGGCACACCAGAGCCTCCAGGCATAGCAAATGAACTCCATATATGTGTGCCACTTTTGGCTTACATGGTTCTGGGGAATCAAACCTGGGTCCTTAGACTTTGCAGGTAAGCACCTCACCCACTAAGCTATTCCTGAATCCACAGCTTTTGTGAACCCCAATATTTTTCCACATAGGACAGGGGATACAGGTATGTTTGCTCATGGCCAGCTATTCTATGGGTTATAGTGAATCAAACTCAGATGGTCTCAGGCCCTCATGCTTGCACTTGATACATTCTTAATTGCTGAATAATCTTTCAAGACCCTAGCAATCAATGTAACATGAAGAATATATGTTTATAATTAATACTTAATATTTATAGCTTATCATGTAAATTGTGGCAATGTCTTTTTTTGTTGTTGTTTTGTTTTGTTTTGTTTCTGAGGTAGAGTCTCACTCTAGTTCAGGCTGACCTGGAATTCACTATGTAGCCTCAGGGTGGCCTTGAACTCACAGCAATCCTCCTACCTCTGCCTCCCAAGTGCTGGGATTAAAGGCGTGCGCCACCATACCCAGCTGGCAATATGTTTTTATTGGGGACATACTGCTTCATTTTCTACTGAAAATGAATGGATTTCTCAAAGTCATGGGAAGAAATGACCAAGATTAATATTCACTAGTAATGAGCTTCAGTGAAGAGATGGACTATGTAGCTAAGCAGATGGATATAAACATTTTCCTTTAGACTGCTTAGACTAAAATGTAACTCAAGAAATAACAAACTGAAGAAACAACTATTACACAAAAAGAAAGCAGACTACATGATTTTTGAGGTTCTTTTGTGTCTCAAATGACAGAAATTTATTAAATATCAGAAGGGACTGAAAAGCCTTGGGATAGACAAAATCTGAGAATATTGCATACTTTTCCTAAAAAATATCTCAGGTGGATCGGAAGGAGAGGTCAGCCACACAAAGGATCTCTATCTGGGATTATGTGTGTCCTTCCTATCTTTGTACTCAAATCAGAGAATGTCTAGGCAGCCTGTTGTACTGCAGCTTTCTCAGCAGTAGGCAGATATGGATAGAATTATCTCAAAAAAAGGTCTGAGGATGTAGCTTTTACCTAATGGATTGAAATCTTCAGAAATCCCCACATGACTGATGAAGATTTTGAGAAATGTATTTCAGCAAAGCACTGCTGGCTTGATAGAAATAAACTAAATCAGTACAAAACGATAAAGGGTTTTGGCCATTCAAGAACTCTCCTGGCAGGAGGAGGAAGGCTGTTACAACTACTCAGCTGTGACTATGGACATTCGTGAGAAAGAAGAGTGAGGGCAGGGAAAGAGGATCCCAGACAGCTCAGCCCAAACCAGGGGGGTGGGGGAATTCCTCTCGGGCACTGAAAACTAGTAATGGAAAACTCCACACATTTCCCCTGGATTTCATAATCTTTATGTATCTATGTATCTATGATTCATTTTACTATTTACTTATCTTTTGAAATGAATTATATAATTGCTATCCTTTGTGGGAGTATTGGAGAAGAACAAAGAGAGACAGAAAGAGAGAGAGAGAAGAGAAAGGGAGAGAAGAGAGAGAGAGAGAACTGGAAAAGTGATGCTTGCCTCAAGATCTGTGTAAAAACAGATTATAAAGTATGGTTTAAATCTAGGAAACCTGTTCATATATGCTTAAGGTTTGAACGTTAAGTTGGTATGATTTAGAAGAAATTGTGGCATATGTGCTAATGACATGAGAAATTAATAAGATTAAAAAACAGATGTATGATGCATGCAATGGAAGGATCTTGCAAGGGATAAAAGCATATTCTGCACATGGCAGAGACATGTCAAAGGGTGTAGGTGGTTGGACTGTAGTAGACAGAAATATCAGAGGGCTCCTATGTCTGAAGTCCTTGGTGTCTTATACCTTGTAGAAGTCAATACACTTGAGTATTGGTGGTCAATGGGAATATGATTGCTAATCATTTCCAAGTTAATATATGTGATCTTGGAATGGTGAAGGGATTTTACTAGATGAAATTAAAGGTTCTCTCCAATTGACTCTGACTTAATGAGAAGATAAAAGTTTGAGCCAGCCTGACTTAAACAGTTGTGTCCTTAACTGAGGTTCTAAAGGTCATTGACTCATGTAATGTTTCAAAAAGGAAACAGCTAAAATTTCTCCAGCCTCAAGGAAACTAATTTTGCTAATAAATATGTGAGGTTAGAAAAAAGCCCAACCCCAGCTGTCACCTTTATTGATATCTTCTGAGATTCTGTGCAGACAAACTGGTGAAGCCATATGGGGACTTTTGACTAGGGGATACTATGAGACAAGAGCCTAATGCTCCAAGTTTGAGGTGATTTCTTATGCAACAAGAGATCAATAAATAAATGTTGTACTCCTTAAATAACTTACTTACAGTATATCCTCTGGCAGGAATCTATTTTCTTCTAGCCCTACAATATAGCACATTAATACCGTGAAAACAAGATTAAGATTTTCACATTCCTTATTTAAAGTAGTCAGTGCTTTATATTGAAATGCAGATAAATCCTGGCCGTGAGGAAAATAATTACCAATTATAGTTTCTGATGATTTGCCAAAGTTTACCTTCTACTACCCACAGTTAAAGTCTTTCCTTCAATTCTTTAAATGCAACTTACTTCCATCCAGTTGTCTGACTAAATCTACTCTATTCCAAAAATTCTTTGCTGAGATTATTGTCATTGTCCAAATGTACTTCTTCATTATTTGTTACTATATTTTTTGTTAATCCTCTAGTAACTTTCTCCACATTTATTGTCTACTTTTTATTTATTTTGTTTTATTTATTTTAAAGAAAGAAAAGGAGAGAGAGAAAGAGAGAGAGAGAAAATTGGTGCACCAGGACCTCAAGCTACTGAAAATGAACTCCAAATGCAAGTATACACCTTATGCGTCTGGCTTACCTGGATCCTAGGGAATTGAACCTGGGTATATTGGCTTTCTAAGCTAGCACATTAACAACTAAGCCATCTCTCTAGTCTATATTTGTTGTCTACTTTTAATGCCTTTCTCATCTTCATATGTAACAACATACACCTCAATAATAAAAACACAAAGGGGCAAAGTAGGTAATCCACTGATTTCCACGTTCTCATGTAGCCCACCAGGACCTCAAATGCCTCAAGTAACCATTACACCTTAGACCCAGCCACTGTCCCAGCTGCCATCCTCTTGCACTATGCCATCCCAACTCTGACCACCAACAATAGCAGACTACTGGGATCCATCAGTAGGCTATCTTTCCCTTCCCTCTTTTAGTTTTCCTGCCACTCAGTACCTCCATGCATTACTGCTGTCCCACCCACCACCATGCATGAACCAGGTCCTCCTGCACTTACTGCTGACTACTCGGACCCAAGTCAGGAGGCTAGCGTTACCCTTCCCTCCCTCCTCCAGTGTTCTCACCACTGCCACCTGGGACCTCCATACATGATGTCTGTCCCACCGACTTTCCTGCCACATATGGGCCAGGTCCTCCTGCACTACCCACAGACTACTGGGACCAAGGACAGCAGGCTAGTGTTCCTCCTCCCTCCTTCAGTTTCCTTTCCACAGAGGACCTCCATGCAGAACCACCCTTCCACATGTCACCCTGGTATGTGGGGATCAGGTCTTCCTGCACTTCTTGTATGCTACTCAGACCAGGTCAGCAGGCCTATGTTCACCCCTCCCTCACTTGGCTTCCCTCCCCTTCCCACCACGGGAACCTCTCAACCCCCCATGTCAGGAGACCCTCAGCAGTCCCATATCCCCATCCCCCTGTGTCACAGGACCTAGCATCCCATCAACCCCCCGTGACAAGGTCCAAATAGATCCCACTTTACCACCCTCTTGCCCCTCAGAGTAGCAGAACCAATGTACAATGGCATGCTCCACCTACCCCCCACCACAACACCAGTCTGCTTTGTCTCATTCTCTCCTACCTATTGACCCTTCAGGCCACCTAATCATGCTGTCTCATATCCAGAACCACCAACCAACAAGCCCCTTCATCAGGTCTTCAGGCTCCCACCAGAGCCTCATGGGCTCCTTCCTCTGAGCAGACAGCCCCCATTGCCATCAGAAGCCTAATCAAAGGAAGCATAAAATGGAATAATCACTGAAGACACTTCCAGGGTAAACTACAGCTTTCTCCAAAGTTAAATAAGATTCCTACATTGTGATGGGCAGACCACAGCACAAAAGGAATAACATGAAAAATCAAATGCAAGTAACTCCAACAAGGGTGATCTTTCCCACAATGGAAGTCTTTAAGCAAAACATAGAAGAGAAAATGGATCAGAATCCCAAAATGAAGATACAAGCAATTAGTAGAACTTACAGAAAATCAACAAAGGTCCAATAATTGTATGAATGCTGTCTTACCTAAATTAGACCTAATAGCAAAGAACCAGGAAGGGTTTCAAAGACAGTTAAATGCACAGAAGGAGAGCAAATAAAAACAAAAACAAACAAACAACAACAACAAAAAAAAAAAAAAAACCGTAGCAGACTTCAATAATCTGCTATCTAAGTTCAGTCAAGACATAAAGAAATGCAAGGATGAATTCCAAGAAGCATTTAGAAAATCAGAAGATGATGTGGAAAAGGAACTCGACAGGTGATTATATACTATACAAATAAAAGGGCAGTAGAAAATACAAACCAAATTTAACAAGCTCAAAATTCTACATAAGCTCTTAAGAATAGAGTCAACCATGTGGAAGATAGAAACTCAGAACTGGAGCACAAGACAGAAGAAACAGTTTGTGAGTCCAAACGTTTAAAAAAGTTCAAAAATGTTTGTGAACAGAATGTGAGGGAACTGTGGGATACCCTTAAATGACCCAACATTTGGATCATGGGAATATCAGAATGGGTAGAAATTCAGACCAAAGGCATGGAGAACTTATTCAACAAAATTATTGAAGAAAATTTTCTCATCCTCTCAAAAGAAAGTCCCATCAAGTTAGAAGAAGCTAACAGAACTCCAAACAGAATGGGCCAAAGCAGAAACTCTACAAGACATATTATCATTAAGACACTAAACATCACCGGGCATGGTGGTGCACGCCTTTAATCCCAGCACTAGGGAGGCAGAGGTAGGAGAATCGCCGTGAGTTCGAGGCCACCCTGAGACTCCATAGTGAATTCCAGGTCAGCCTGGACTAGAGTGAGACCCTACCTCGAAAAACGAAAAAATCGAAAAACCAAGACACTAAACATCGATAACAAACAGAAAGTACTAAAAGCAGCTAGGGAGAAACAACACATTCCATATAAAGATAACCCCAACAGAATTACTTCAGACTTTTCAATGGAAACCCTGAAAGCCAGAAGAGCCTGGAATGGAACACTGCAAAGTCTAAGAACCTATGGTTTCCAACTCAAACCTCTCTACCCCAGAAAAGTATCCCTCATATTACATGGTGAATGAAAAACTTTCCATGATAAAAGTCAGCTTTACAACTATATGAACAGAAAGCCAAAGCTACAGAGAGTACTTCAGGGAATTCTTCACACAGAAGAGTCAAATCACCAAACTCAAGTGCCTACAACAAACAGATCACAATAACCAAATTCAGAGAAGGCACATAAAACTACAATGTTCAAGAAAACAACAAACCACATAAATCACCATGATAAGACAGGGATTAAATCACACCGTGCAGTTATTAACCTTAATATTAATGGCCTTAATTCACCTATCAAGAAACATAAGGTAACAGGGTGGATCAGAAAATTATACCCCTCTATCTGTTATCTTCAAAAAACCCACCTCACCACTAAAGAGAGACACTTCCTCAGGGTGAAAGGCTGAAAACTATGCTCCAAGCAAATGGAAATAAGAAACAAGCTGGCCTAGCAATACCAATATTGGGTAAAATAGACTTCAAACCAAAAGCAAACAAAAAAGACAAAGAAGGCCACTTCTTACTTATCATGGGAATGATCTAACAAGAGGATATCACAATCATCAATCTTTATGCACCAAACACAGGGGCACCACAATTCATAAAACAAAATCTACTTGACAACAAAACAGAAATAACCACCAACACCATCATAGTTGGGAACTTCAATGCTCCACTATTGGCAATACATAGATCATTCAAACAGAGAATTAAAAGGGAATGAATAGAGCTCAACAAAACCATGAATCAATTAGACCTAATGGACATCTACAGAACATTATACCCCAAATCCACAGATTACACATTCTTTTTTTTTCTTTTCTTTTCTTTTTTTTCTTTTCTCAATTTTTATTAATATTTTCCATGATTATAAAAAATATCCCATGGTATTACCCTCCCCCCTTTCCCCTTTGAAATTCCATTCTCCATCATAACCCCTCCCCTTCTCAATCTTTCTACTTACATATATACAATACCAACCTAATAAAAGCTCTCCTCCCTTTCTTTCTCTAGATTACACATTCTTCTCAGCAGCCCATGGAACCTTCTTTAGAATAGATCATATAATGGGCCATAAAGCCTGCCTGTATATACTTAGGAAGATCAACATAATTTCTGGCATGATATCAGATCACAATAATATATTGCTAGAAATTAACAACAAAATATGCTCCAGGATTCCCACCAGCTCCTGGAAACTGAACAACACATTTTAAACAATAAGTGGGTAGTGGATAAAATAAAAAATGAAACTGAAAAATTTCTAGAATTGAATGACAATGAGAACACATTGTACTGAAACTTATGGGACACAATGAAAGGTAGTCCTTAGGGGAAAATTCATAGCACTAAATGCCTTTGTAACAAAAACAAAGAGATTGCAAATCAATACCCTACTCATGCACATAAAGGCATAGGAAAAACAAGAAAAATCCAACCCAAAAGGCTCCAGAAAGAAAGAAATAATTAAGATCAGAGCACAAATTAATGAATTGTAAACTAAGAAAATAATTTTTAAAATTAATGTAATAAAGAGCTATTTAAAAAAAAATAAAGAAGATTGATAAGCCCCTGGCCAATTTGATCAAGTGAGAAAAGAGATGCTTCAAATAAAAAAATTAGAAATAAAAAATGACAAGTCACAATAGATATAAGTGAAATTGGGATAGTCATCAGGACTTATTTCAAAAACTTCTACTCCACAAACCTGAATATAGAAGAAATGAATAATTTCCTGGCCATATACAACCTACCAAAGCAAAACTCAGGGCAGATTAATCTCCTAAAGAAACCTATCACACCCACTGAGATTGAAAAGGTAATCAAAAACATCTCCAAAAAGAAGAGTCTAGGACAAGATGGCTTCTCACCTGAATTCTATCAAACCTTCATGGAAGAACTGAAATCAATTTACCTCAAACTGTGCCATGTATTCAGAGAACAGGGAAAGCTCCCTAAATCCTTTTATGAAGCTAGTATCACCCTAATACCAAAACCAGGCAGAGATGCCACAAGCAAAGAAAATTATAGGCCTATTTCCCTGATGAACTTAAATGTTAAGATCCTGAACAAAAGCCTTGCAAAAAAATTTATCAACACATCAAAAGCACTATCCATCTTGATCAAGTAGGCTTTATCCCAGGAACTCAGGGTTGGTTCAACTTTTGGAAATCTATCAACATAATATACCACATAAATAAGCTTAAACACAAAACCCACATGATCATTTCAATAGATGCAGAAAAGACCTTTGAAAAAGTACAACTTCACTTCATGATCAAAACGTTGGAGAGAATAGGCATGGCCAGTTTTTTTTTTTTTTTTTTTATCTCAGCATAATAAAGGCTATATATATAAAGCTCCAAAAGCCCAAATAATACTTAATGGGGAGAGACTGAAGGAATTTCCATTGATATCAGGTACAAGACTGGGGTGTCCACTCTCACCTCTGATCTTCACCATAGTAATGGAAATCCTAGCTCAAGCAATAAGACAGGAGAAAGAAATAAAAGGGATTCAAATTGGTAAGGGAAAAGCCAAGTTAGCCATATTCACAGACAAGATGATTCTATATATATGTAACCCACAAACCTCCATCTCAAAACTCTTAATGGTGATTAATTCCATCAGGAACATAGAAGGATACAAAATCAATGCACAAAAATCAGTAGCCTTACTATATGTAAAATACAGATATAGACAAAAAAAATTAGTGACATTGTCCCATTTTCAATAGCAGCAAAAAAAAAAAAAAAAAAAATCACCTTGGAATAACATTAACCAAGGATGTGAAAGATTTATATAATGAAAACATAAAAGCTCTCAAGAAAGAAATTGAGGAGGACTTGAGATAATAGAAAGACCTCCCATGTTCTTGGATAAGCAGAATTAACATTGTCAAAATGGCAATCTTACCAAAAGCAACATACAGATTTAATGCAGTACCAATAAAAATCACACCATTTTTCTTCACAGATAGAAAAAATGATCTCAAAATTCATAGTGAATGGCTGAGGGCCTTGGATATCCAAGCACATCCTCAGCAAAAGAAACACATCTGAAGGCATCACCATAACTGATTTAAAGCTATATTACAAAGCCATAGTAACAAAAACAACATGGTCCTGACATAAAAATAGGATTATAGACTAACGGAACAGAATAGAGTACCCAGACTTTGGGTCAAGTAACTATAGCTACTTCATATTCGCCAAAGTCCTTAACAATGTAGACTGGAAAAAAATATAGCATCTTCAACAAATGGTACTTGACAAACTGGATAAGCATAAGCAGGAAAATGAAACTCTATCCACACATCTGACCATGCAAAAAAAAAATGATGTCCAAATGGATCAAAGACCTCAATATAAGATCAGAAACTCTACTACTACTGGAAGAAAAAATAGAAGGAACTTTCCATGCTATAGGAGTAGGAAAAGACTTCCTGAACAAACCCCCAGTAGCTCAGGAAAGTAAACAATCACTCAACTATTGGCATCTCATGAGCTGAAAACTTTTTTCACAGACAAACATACAATGAACAGAGCAAATAGATTACACACAGAATGGGAGAAAATTTTTTCCAGCTATGTAACTGACAGAGGCCTAAGTTTAGAATCTACAAAGAACTCAAAAACCTAAACAAGGGCTGGAGAGATGGCTTAGTGGCTAAGTGCTTGCCTGTGAAGCCTAAGGACCCCAGTTTGAGGCTTGATTCCCCAGGACCCATGTTAGCCAGATGCACAAGGGGGCACACACATCTGGAGTTCTTTTGCTGTGGCTGGAAGCCCTAGTGCACTCATTCTCTCTCTCTCTCTCTCTCTCTCTCTCTCTCTCTCTCTCTCTCTCTCCCTCTTTCTCTCTCTGTCAGTCACTCTCAAATAAATAAATAAAAATAAACCTAAAAAAATTTTAAAATGTCAAACAACCTATTCATAAAATGGGGCAGAGAACTGAACAGGGAGTTCTCAGAGGAAGAAATACAAATGGCTAACACACACTTAAGACAATGTTTAACATCCCTAACCATCAGGGAAATGGAAATTAAAAAACCTATGATATTCCAACTTACCCCTGTAAGGATAGCAAACATTAAAAAACCAAATGAAAAAAAAATGTTGGCAAGGAATGGAGAAATCAGAACCCTCCTTCACTCTTCATGGGAATGTAAGATGGTACAACCACTATGGAAAACAATATGGAGACCCTAAAAAGGTTAACTATAGAGTTACCAACAGACACAGTTATCCCCTTACTGGGCATTAATCCCAGAGGCTCCATGCCTCAATTCAGAGAGATATAAACATGCTCAACCATGTTTATGGCTGTTCAATTCCTAATCAACCCAGATGTCCATCAATAGATGAATGGATAACAAAGATGTGGTATGTCTATGCAATGGAATTCTACACAGCAGTAAGGAAAAATGACACAATGAAATTTGAAGAAAAATGGTCAAAATTGAAACAGATCATTTTCAGTGAACTCACCCAATCACAGAAAGACAATTATCATGTGGTCTCTCCCATCTGTGGTTCCTAAGAAGGGTCTGCCCGATATGCTCACATACCTAATAGGCATCTAGAGGACAGGACATTGGGAAGGGTGGGGCAGGAGGGTAGGGTAAGGGTGGAGGGCACAAAACTGGGCCCAAATGGAACTTGTACTATGAAATCTTACATCTTGAATGATAGACTAAAAGGTTAAACCTTCATCATGTACTTAGAGGGAACACATGAATCAAAAGTCCCTGGAGAAGGTATGATGAAGGCTAACCTTAATCTTCTCCTATTTCTCTCTCTCTTCTCTCTTTCTATTTTATATTACCTATGTTTTTCTTCCTTCTTATCCCTTGCCTTTGGCCTGTAACTCCTAGTACCAAGATGTGGTTAACATCCAAAATGAGCTGTTGATAAGAGAGAACTACAAGGTTTCCCAAAAGAAGACAGACTTCTGTCAGAGCACTTGATTAGCCACCTAAGGCTAATGATAAGACCCTGCTGCCAAAGACACTATATGCTGTTGGTACAGAACATGGAGAGAAATTGCCGCAATCTGGAAGAGAGTCAGTCCCCCAGAGGGTTGGCTTGTCTAGTGCCATAAGGTGCTACATGAGCAACTGGGGGAAATTACCAACATCTGTCCAAGCAACTCAAAGTCTATGCAATTCAGAAGGAAACAGTTTGATGTAATGCTCACCCAAGTGAAGTAGTAGCACACAACCATGGTGGGTAACCAACTGCTCTGGAATTGGCTAACAGATACAATCAGTGGAATGGATCCCATAGCTGGAATTGGGAAACAACTCAGAATCATATGCAAACAATTAGTTCACTCTCCAATATCAAGTTCCCACCAATCTTGGCCTACAAGAGGGCCTACAACTATTAAATTCTCTCTAAAATAATAATGGTTATCCCATTTATCCAGTGCTGATTTCACTCTCCATTGGAGATTCTACTCCTCTTTTTCAGATGGACACAGAAACTTAGGAGAGAATCAGCCCATTGCACCTCACCAGGGCCCCAGCTGAAACCATAGAGTAATTGGGGAAATGAGAAAGAGTGCTGCTTTCTTGGTGAACCTGGTATCAGCACAAGGGTGAAGGAGACAGACACAGAGAACACTCAGCTCCTACCAAACCAGAGATACAGAGACACAGAGGCTCCAAAGACCTCACCACTGAAGTAGACCTAAAATGAATCCAACATAGCTCAGGGAAATTCAAGGAAGAGGGGGTGGAAAGATTGCTAGAGCCACATGTTGGGACATTATGCACAGACATTACCTCTCCCCATAACCGATGGCTACCACCACAATGAACGACCCACAATCCCCAATGTGGAGGGTCCCTTCAGAAGGGGGAGGCCAGGGAGGAGGCTAATGATGGTACCAAAATATGCTGTTTACACACTGAGTAGGTACATAGCTAATAAAAAAGAAGCAATTTAGATAAAAAGAAGAAAATAAGGTATTTTAATATTGTTAATTAAGGGTAGATTACCTTGATTTGTAAATTAGTGATTTTGTTGACATTTTTGAATTAAAATTTTAATATTTTATTAGCATAAATTAATTGCACAAATAGGTATCATTGTGACATTTTCATGCATGCATATAATATACTTTGATCATGATCACCCATTATAAATTAAAATTTGAAAGAACTCTTTCTTGATTCAATCTCCACAAGATAGCAGATCAAAAGATTTTTACAAACGCTGGAGTCTGTCACCAAAGAGTAAATTGAGGTTAGCTAAATCGAAGAAATCAAAGAAAGATTTTAAGTGCCACAAAACTAAAGATGTGTTCTTTATCTTTTGAACATATACTAATATTAATCTAATATTCGCTACATATGACAGTTATCTTTATCTATTCACAAAATTAATACATATTTGGCTTTGATAATACAATATGGTACTTGACAAAGCTTTAAACTACCAATAAGATAAAAACAAAATGACATTTATTTAAATAGGGTTTGTGTTAAATTTATTTAAAATGTCAAATGCTTTATATTTGTGTTTTGGATACTTTTTTAATGATCATGCTTACCTTTATGCCTTCATATAAACACTAACTCATGCATATACAAACATGTTTATCTTTAACAATAAAATTATATAGAGATAGATATATAATATATATATGTAGATATATAGATAGATGTATATGTATGCATATATATATATATATATATATGTATAATATTTGCAAGCAGAGACAGAGAGATACATACAAGAGAGACAGAGAGAATGGTATGAAGGTTTCCATCCATACGGACAAGAAATGTATAAGCAAAAATGTGTGACGGAAGCTGTTTTTATCAAGTTGCATTAGGAATCATAAAGAGCAAGACAAAAAAGGTAGCCAAAAACAATGTATCATTTAGGAACTACTGCCATCAATCTACTTCCTCCAGCTAGGTCTCAACTTTCTATGTTTGCATGACCTCCTAAAATAGTAGCAAGCCTTCTAACATGATGAACTTGTCCAGGGCATTTCAGATTCAAAACTGGACAAAGTAAATGATGTAAAAATGCTTGACAATATTTCATTACTGGTTGATTTATTTATATGTATGTCTGCTGAGAGTATTAATGTTTAAGCCATTTCTTTAAATCATATTACTGTTTGATTTGGTTTCAGTGCCAAGCACAGTGGGAGCCCTAGAATATTACTCTCTTATCCTTTGTTTTTTTTAAATTTTTTGTTTATTTTTATTATTTATTTGACAGTGACAGACACAGAGTGAGAAAGAGACAGAGAGAGAGAGAGAGAGAATGAGCTTGCCAGGGCCTCCTGCCACTGCAAATGAACTCCAGATGTGTGTGTTCCCATTGTGCATCTGGCTAACGTGGGTTCTGGGGAATTGAGCCTCGAACAGGGGTACTTAGGCTTCACAGGCAACAACTTAACCGCTAAGCCATCTCTCCAACCCTCAATTGTTTTTGATACGTTGAGAGTTACAAAATAGCAGTTTGTATCTGAAACCAAAGTTTTCAATTGTGCTGAACTTTCTTCATGACTTTGATACTCTGATTCCAGGCTAAATTTAATAAATATAAATAGTAGGCAAACATTTTGCAGCTCACTAAACTAGATGGACGTTCAAGGAATTTTGTAAAAAGTTAAGAATGAAAACTCATTCCTTTGTTCAAACTTACTGTATCATACACATATTTTTGTTGCACACACTATAGCTTTTGAGAAAATTCCATTTCCATAGGGCAGGTAATTGGTGTCAAGTTCCATAGAGTTTTATCTTAAAATATTAAAAATGGCTAACCACATTATCTTATAATAGCAGTACACAAGATGATATTTTCAAAAATCAAGGTCTTGAGATTTGTAGATGTGCCAGTCAAGGCAGAGATTGTCAACAGAACTCCAAACATTGGACATTTGGTAAACTTAGGCTGTGCTGTACTGTGCCATCAGATGCCGTTCATTAAACACACATAAACTGATTTTTCATGGTGTCATGGTGGTATGTCACACAGAAAGGTGAATTCACTGTGCACTGAAGTAGTTCTAAGTGTCATGCTCAAACACAAGATTTTAGCCTAATGATAAGATCTAATTAGGTTATACCTTATGTGAACTGAACTTCAACAGGAAACCATTGTGTTAGAAGAAGGTTAAGCCCTTTTTTCAATGGTGTGCAACATGATGGCAGTGACTTATAACCCATTAGTTCATAATGCAAATTATACATTTTGGTCATGAGAAAAAAAATGAAAATTGAGGTAATCTGCCTCCTCAGGTAACAAAAATGTCAACATTTTCTAGTTGTGGTAGAATATTTTATTCAATTTTCTGAGGCATTTTGAAGATGTAGAAAATGGCAATTACATAAATAAAATACATTCATATTTCAACACAGATCCTAAAGTGAAAGAAAGAAAAACAATTTAAACAATTTAATTAAGATTCCAATAAAGATATACAGTTGATATGGTCTTGTATTTATTTGGGGATATTTTTTCATATAGATTCATCAAATCATTGGCATAACATTATATTTTTATTTCTGTTCATTTAGAGAATACTACAGCTGATAACCAATATATCATATTTTAAAATCAAACACACACATATTATATATATATATATATATATATATATATATATATATATATGTAAGTTTATCAAAAATATTTAGCTGTTCATATTTTCAAGGTAACATTATACTGAGTTTAGAATTTTAACTTTAATTTCACAAGTAAAATATTTAAAAATTACCTTATTAAACTTAAACATAAGTAATCTAATGGATGACAGATGTGAGGCTTATCCAGACAGCAGTATTTGAATTCCATCTTAAGTTACAGAAATCATCTTCATCTAATTTCAAGTACATACATGATATAAAAACCTCCTGATAATTATTTAGTGCTCACAAAACACTGGCCAAACAAATAATCCAGTCTTTAAATAAAAAACACCTACAGCTTTAAGAAAGTACATAGATGATATAATGGCTATCGTATTTAGAAACATTATTGTGACAAACAAGAATCACACTGCTACAGTTCAGTGTGTAGGTGCACACCTTTAATCCCAGCACTCAGTACTTGAGAGGCAGAGGTAGGAGGAGCTCTGTGAGTTTAGGCCATTCTGAGACTATGTAATAACTTTCATGTCAGCCTAGGATAGAGAGACCCTAGGGAGATCAGCACAGAGAAAAATCAACTCCTACCAAATCAGAGAGCCAGAGCCTCAGAGGCCCCCAACATCTCATCACTGAAGCAGACCAAAAATGAACCCAACATGGCTCAGGGAAATTTTGCGGAAGAGGGGGTGGAAAGAATGTCAGAGTCACATGTTGGGTCATGATATGCAGAGACATTTATCTTACCCACAACTGTGGGCTAACTCCACAATGCATGACCCGTATACCTCAACAAGGAGGGGCCAAGGGGAGGGGGTAGGTCACGGATGAGCCTAATAATGGTACCAAACTGACTGTATTTGCTGAATACAGAACTGACTAATAAAAAAAAAAAAAAATCACAGTGCTAATAATTAACTAGGAGTAAGACTGAATTATTGAAGGTTCAGTTCTAGGAGTAGTGCAGGGGCTACTCTAAGTGCTGGAGTGCTAGAGAACAGTCACATACGAATAATCATCAAAAGAAGTTAGGACATCCCTGAAGAGACTGCGTGAGACCACTTGAATACCCTCAGCAGAAGTGGGGTGGGGGTGAGGGGTTCTATGTGTACTAGCTTTTTGTAAAAAAAAATCAATATTTTTATGTGAAAAATTTAAAAATTGCAAAGAATTAGAAGTGGTGTTGGTTTTTCCCAAAGGATTTTGTTTAGAAACATATACAAATATATATATTCAACATGCAGAGATGTTATACAAACCTTTATCCAGACAAACCCATATATACATGCAAACGCACACACACATACACACACACACACACAGAGAGAGAGAGAGAGAGAGAGAGAGAGAGAGAGAGAGATTTATAAAATCTTTTTTCTTAAAATCAGATAATTGAGTTTGTGATAGTTACTCTTGAAGATTCACCATGAATGTGAGTGACAATATTCCACCAGCTAGCACCCCAAAATGGAAAGAAGAAAATGTGTGGAATCCCAGCATTCATCTCTCTCTGCTTCTTGATTATGTATACCATGTGACCAGCTACCCGACACATTTGCCACCATGCCTTTTCTGCCATGACATATTTTTTAAGTTTATTTTATTTATTTGAGTGGGAGAAATATATATATAGAGAGAGAGGAGAGAATGGGTACACCAGTGCCTTCAACCGCTGTAAACAAACTCTACACACATGGATCACCTTGTGTATCTGGCTTAAATGGGTCCTTTAGAATCAAACCTGGGTCATTCAGCCATCTCTCCAGCCCCCTGCCATGATATAATTACAAACTTTTTTTTTCCTTTTTTCATTGAGAACTTTATTTTATGAATATATTGAAAATAGTTCATATTTCTGTTGGTATATACTCTTATGTTTTCTCTCCCCTGCCCAAATTCCACTAAGGCCCTCACTGTGGGATCATGAGTACACCAGTAAATTTTTATTGGAGAATGGGGGACAATACCTCAGAACACACTTTTTCACCCTATGGCTGTTACACTTTTTTATTTATAGCATCATTGGTTGTTTTTTATTATTTATTGATTTTTATTTTAAAAAGGTGTACTCTGAGACACCCTACCCTATGCTCCAATACTGCTGAGGGTCTTCTTCAGTGGGGTTATTAGTATTCATCATGGGGACCAGAGGCCTCAGTCATTATATTAGGGAGTGGGGCACAGTGCTTCAGGCTATTCCCAACCACTCTGAAGCTTTTGCGATGATTCTTTGCCCTCTTCTGCAATGTTCCCTGAGCCTTGGCATGCAAGATAAGGATCTGATTTAATGTTGCTTTCTCTATAGCTTCTGGATCTCTGTTTTGATGAGTTTTAGTGACCACCATGTCAGTTGTCCTTTCCTTAGAATGGAACCCATAGCTGGAGCTGGGAAACAAGTCACATCGATATCCAAAAATGAACCTGCTCTCCATTAAACTCTCTCCAAATATAAAAATAAAAAATAAAAAAATAAAAAAAAATGGTTATCACATTTACTTGGTTCTAACTTTACTCTCCCTTGGAGAATCTGCTCCTGTTTTTCAGATAGAAGCAGATCCTAAGGAGAGAACCACCCCATCATACCTCAAAAGGGCCCCAGCTGAAACTAAGAATAACTGGGGAAACATGCAAGAATGATGGTTTCTTGGCAAACCAGGAACCAGCACAATGAAGGAGATAGACACAGAGAACAATCAACCCCTAACAAATCAGATCTCCAGTGCCAGGCTCCCCCGGACAGGTAGTGCTGAGGAAGAACCAGGCCCACTGGTTCCTCCCAAGGGATTGAGGAAGAGGGTGAATGTCAGACGATTCAGAACCACTCCTAGTCACCGGAGAAAAACCACACTGAGTCGGGAGTCTTGTGTAAGCAGGAACTTGCTTTATTGTTACAGGCGGTTGCCTATATAATGTTGAGAATGAAGGCGGGGATTCTAGGGTGGGGGGAGAGGTAAGGGCCAATAGTAAACTGTGACTATTGAAATGATAATTCCAACTCCTACGTGGAAGTAGCAATCAAGAAGCCATCATGCGTCTTGCTGAATCCTAGCTGGCCAGAGACAGGTCGCCAAACTTTAGCTAGGCTCAGGAAGTTCCACTAGGCCTTGCATCTGGGCCTCTCAAGGCCCAACAATCCAGAGACACAGAGGCACCCAAGATTTCAACACCGAAGCAGACCTAATATAATATGAACCCAACATGGCTCAGGGAAATTTGTGAAAGAGGGGGCGGAAAGATTGTCAGAGCCACACATTGGGTCATGATATTGTGGGGAGCCCCCGGAGGGTCCCCAAGCGGGATTGTCTACTAGACCCAAAGACACTCACACGGAGAGCTCTCAATGCAAGACGCAAGAGGTTTATTGTGAAGCCGGTGCACCGGGGCTCGACACGAAGTCCTCACGCAGGAGGGGTGAAGAGCTCCCAGCAGCCGGGAGGTAGGGGTTTTAAAGGGAAAGATCATAAAACATGCGGAAATATCTCAAACATGTTTCAGCTCAGGGATTCTTCAGATGTCGTCAGGGTGTCACCTCGGCTTAGGGATCGTGACCCCAGGCAGGGAGCTAGGGCCCCTGCGGTAGGCATTGTTCAATTGTCTCTGAGCGGAGGCTTTCCAGAAATTGGGTAAGGGGGTTACGGTTGAGCAAACAGGGGTTGGGCAAACAAGCACAGGTGGGCAAACAAGCACAGATTTCTAAGGCAAAGGTCAGCATTTCAGTTAACTAGTTCCTTATCTGGGCCCGGGCGGCTAGTTGCAGAAAGTCACGTACGGCAGAAAGTCACGTATAACATGCTTTTCCTTCATAAAATGGCTGTCCTTATGTCTAGGTAAAGCAAGCAATTGTACAGAAGCCAAAGAAGCAGGTTAGTTGTATTTATTGGTAATCTTTCATTTCCCCCTTTTCTTTGTCATAATTCCAATCATGGAATTGTGGATTCATTATCTGCCTGGGCCAACTGCTGGTATTGTTGTCTAAGCACCATTATCTGCACAGCACTAATTCTTTCTCTAATAAAAGTGAGTAATTTGTTTAAAATACAAGGGCCGAAAGTGAGAAACAAAAGTAATATTAAGAGAGGTCCGAGTAGGGTAGAGATCAGGGTGGTCACCCAAGGGGAACTGGAGAACCAAGACTCATACCATGACTGTTGTTGCTGTCTTTCTCTTTTACGTTGTTCTAAGCTTTCTCGTACCCGCTTCAGACTATCTTCAACTAGACCCGTCTTATCTGCATAAAAGCAGCATTCTTCCTTTAAGGCTACACATAATCCCCCTTGCTGTAGAAACAGTAAATCTAGTCCCCGTCTATTTTGTAAAACAACCTCTGACAAGGAGGAGACTGAGTCTTTTAGATTCTGCATGCCTGATTGTAATTCTTGCAAGTCTTTATCTATTGCTGCACTGAGGGTAGCATAATGCTGGTTAGAGGTGACTAAAGAAGCTATTCCTGTTCCTGCCCCCGCTGCCCCCAGACCTACTACTAATGCTAAGGTTAAAGTAGTGATAGGCTCTCTCTTGAATTGAAGTGAAGTAGAATCAGTATTCCATATCTTCTGGAAAACATCTGCGTCTCTGATAGTAAGTCTGGGCAATAGGCTTATTAGTATACAATAGTCTTTTTCTGCTAGGAAGGTCTCTTTTTCTACATAAGTAGTGAGTCCTGTAGAGCAAGCAAGATAGGTATCTAGTGGTGCAGAGATATATTGGGAGGAGAGGCGGGAGTTGATAGTGATACTTTGATTACAGATCTCAGAGAGGGAGCGGGGGGGGGGGGGGGAGCATGTTAGGTCCTAGTAGGCATAGTCCGGCACCAGAAACAAAGCTCATAGTCAACCCTTGAGAGCCTGGAGGGGGTCTCCAACGCAAATTGTCAGTACTATTGGCAAAATTTAAATTTCCTGTAGTGGCCAGTCCCTCATAGAAAGGAGGGCTGGAGGAATAGCATATCCAACAGTCCTCTAAAGTATGATTAATCATATTAAAGAACTGGACAGAGGAATTTACCACGGTTAAAATTAGACCTGCTGAAGAAAGGGGGTTAGGGGGCAGAGTGGGTTGGAAGAGAGTTGGAGCCGTGGAGATCGAAGTGGGGGAGGCAGGCTTGGGTAGTGGGAGAGGAGGAAGAGGTTGAGGAGGAAGAGGTTGATTATGAAGTAAGGAGTTAGGTCCTATACTAATTTTCTGAGAGTCCGGAAATGTCTTGCTGAGCTTAATTCTGAAAGTTAGTCCTGGGTCTGTAGAGTATGCATACATCCGAAGTCCCCATTCAAATCCCCTAATTTCCCAGTCTTTAGTTTTTGCCTGGTCAGTGAAAGAAATCATCACCGGGTTACACCAAGTAGTACAAGGGCCTGAGTGTTGTTTTTTCTTAACAGTTATATAATCCCATGTAGAGGAGGGATTCCAATACCCGTCCCCTGTGGTCTCACACCCCCATTTTGCACAGAAATAAACATTAGCAAACCCACATCTTTTACCCAGGGGCCTGGGACGGTGTCCTCCTGGGCAAACATATATAGGGGTCTCTTGTAGGACTTTTCTTCCCTGAGGGTCAGAGCATTTGGGTTGAGGTGGTGGCACATAAACAGAGCCTGAGGATGACCCCTCGGGTGGTTGGTAACCTATGTTTATGGGTCCTCGCTGGGGCAAATAATAGTCGGGTGTTCCCCACCCTGATTCGGCTCCTAAGGCTAGCCTACAGAGGTCCACCTCAAGGGTGGGCCATGGAGTGGTTATGGATAGTTGTGAGGTAGAACTAGCAACATCACCTGCCTGATTAATGATCTGCCAGGTGTAGTTGTAGAGCTGGTAGGGGGAGGCTGCTATTGAGTGGGGTAGCAACAAGAACATTAGTAGTAACTGTAACCAAACCTTAAGATGAGTCATTATGACTCGAGACAGTAGTGGGAACACAGCGGAGACGCAACTTGAGGGGGTTGTCAGTCTTTGTCAGCTGCCAGCGAGAGTCAGGTGAGGGAGCCGGTTTAACGTGAGAGGCGTGGATCCAGGCGGCGATTCTGTCCACCTTCACGGCCGTTGGTGTTGTCAGGAGTACAGTGAAGGGTCCCTTCCAGCGAGGTTCGAGGTTTGTGGGTCGATGTCGTCTCACGTAGACCGAGTCTCCAGGCTGATACGGGTGTGGAACTGGGTCCTTAGCAGGCAGATAGGCTTCTTTCAATTTAGGCCACAAGTCACTCTGAAGGAGGTGTAGCGCTTGCAGCCTGCAGTTCAAATCAGAGTTAGAGATTGTATCTGGCCCTCTCTGGGTCAGCAATGTGCTGAGTGGAGTTGGGACTCCGAAAAGTATCTCAAAGGGGGTGAGGTTAAATCTATAGGGGGTATTGCGGACCCTGAAAAGGGCCCAGGGAAGGAGCATCGTCCAGTCTGTACAGCCAGTCTCCATGGACAATTTAGTAATGGTCTCTTTTAGTGTTCTATTCATTCTTTCTACCTGTCCTGAGCTTTGGGGTCTGTATGCACAATGTAATTTCCAATTAATCCCCAGTATCCTGGCCACCTCCTGACTTACCTGGGCAACAAAGGCTGGACCGTTGTCAGAGCCTATTACCTGTGGCATTCCATACCTGGGAACAATTTCTTCTAGGAGTTTCTTGGTCACCATAGCCGCAGTCTCTTTCTTAGTGGGATAGGCCTCTACCCATCCTGAAAAAGTATCTATAAAAACTAAAAGATATTTATTTCCATATCTGGCTGGTTTTAGTTCGGTGAAATCTGTTTCCCAGAACAAGCCAGGACGGTCCCCTCTAAATCGCTTTCCCAAGTCTGTTGGGACTGTTTGTGCATTTACCTTTTGGCAGGGTACACACTGTTTTACGAGTTCTTCAGCCATATCCTTAAGTCCAATTATGTGGTAATCAGTCTTTTTAAGAGTCTCTATTATTTTTTTAGGTCCAAAATGAGTCAACTTATGTATGTGTAACAGGAGGTTCTTTGCTTGCTGTCTGGGTAGGATCTGTTTCCCGGTTTCAGTTTCCCATTTCTGTGATTTGGTGTTAAAATGCTTCTGTATTCTCGCCATATCTTTAAGGTCCTGCTCTGTATATTCTGAGGGCAGTGGCTCAGCGAGGACAGTTTCTTTTTCAATCAAAGGGAACAGGGAAGCTCCCTGAGCTGCCTTTTTGGCTTCCTCATCTGCCATCCTGTTTCCCCGAGCTACAAAGGAATCTCCCTTCTGGTGCCCTGGGCAGTGGACTATAGCCAGCTTGGCCGGTCGGTGCAGAGCATCAAGCAAATCTAAAATCTCTTGTTTATTTTTGATTTCTTTGCCTGCAGAGGTCAGTAATCCTCTCTGCCGGTAGATGGCGCCATGTATGTGCGCGGTGGCAAAGGCATACCGGCTATCTGTATATATTGTAGCCTTTTTTCCTTCTGCCATATTTAAAGCTTGGGTTAAGGCAATAAGTTCAGCTTTTTGGGCAGATGTTCCCTCTGGCAATTTGTTAGTCCAGATCACTCTGCTCCCATCTACAATAGCTGCTCCCGCCATCCTCTTACCTTCAAGGAGGTAGCTGCTGCCGTCCGTAAACCAGGTCACCTGAGCATCTGGTAGGGGCTGGTCCATGAGGTCGGGTCTGACTCCGGTGGCCTCGGCCAGGACTTCCCCACAGTTATGTAGTACGGTGGGATCCGTGTCCGGCCAGAGGGTAGCGGGGTTCAACTGGGTGGGGGGAGCAAATCTGACCCGGTCTGAATTAAGGAGGAGACTCTGGTAGTGAGTGACCCTGGCATTGGAGAGCCAGCGGTCTGGGGGTTGGCGGATAACGCTCTCCAGAGCATGTGAAGCAATGATAGTAACAATCTGTCCCAAAGTCAATTTGTCTGCATCCTTTAGAAGTAGCGCTACAGCTGCAATGATCTTTAGGCAAGGGGGCCATCCCGCGGCTACAGGGTCTAATTTCTTAGACAAGTAGGCTACTGGTTTCCTCCAAGGTCCCGTTCTTTGGGTAAGCACTCCCTTAGCAATGCCCTTCTGTTCATGCACGTACAGGTAAAAGGGCTTGGTGATATCCGGGAGTGAGAGCGCAGGTGCTGTTAGCAGGGCAAGCTTAATGCTGTCAAAAGCCTGCTGGTGTTCTTTTTCCCATTTAAAAGCTGTATTTGTCTTAGTCAGAGGATAAAGCGGAGCAGCCAGGGAGGCAAATCCGGGTATCCAAAGTCTGCAAAACCCAGCGGACCCTAGAAATTCCCGTACTTGTCTGGCATTTGTTGGGACTGGAATCTGCTCCACGGCCTGTTTACGGGCCTCCGTCAGCCACCTCCGTCCTCCTTTCAAAGAGTATCCCAGATATGTGACTTGCCTTTTGCAGATCTGAGCTTTCTTGGCTGAGGCTCGGTACCCCAAACGGGCCAGCTCCTCCAACAGCGCAGTTGTTCCCTTTTCGCATTCAGCCTGACTGTTAGCTGCAAGGAGAAGATCATCAACATACTGGAGGAGTGTTACCTGAGGGTTGGAGGCTCGGAAGGGCGCTAGGTCTCGGTGGAGGGCTTCGTCGAAGATGGTGGGTGAATTCTTGAAGCCCTGCGGCAATCTCGTCCAAGTCAATTGTCCGGAGAGTCCCATGTCCGGATCTTTCCATTCGAAGGCAAAGACGAGCTGGCTTTTTTCATGTAGAGGTAGGCAGAAGAAAGCATCTTTTAAATCCAGGACGGTGTACCAATCCCTTTCAGGTGGGAGTGAGCTCAATAGGTTGTAAGGGTTGGGGACTGTTGGGTGTAGGTCCTCCACCCTTCTGTTAACTTCTCTTAGGTCCTGCACTGGGCGGAAATCATTAGAGTTGGGCTTACGCACTGGCAGTAGGGGGGTGTTCCAAGGTGACTGGCATCTTCTCAGCACTCCTAGTTTCAAAAGTCTCAATATGTGGGGTCTTATCCCTTCCTTGGCCTCCTGGCTCATAGGATACTGTCTCACTGATATGGGCACCGCAGAAGCCTTCAGATTAATAATTATGGGTGGTTGGTGGGAGGCCAGCCCCATGCCAGCCGTTTCAGCCCAGGCTCCAGGGATCTCAGTGAGCCATTTATCAACTTCTAAGTTAGTCTGAGGTGCCTCAAATAGCCTGTGTTCATCCTCCAACTTCATAGTTAAGACTTGAATAAGTTTTCCTGTCTTATCAGTTACATGGGGGCCTTCTTTAGTAAAAGTGATTTGGGCCCCTATTTTTGTCAATAAGTCCCGTCCTAGTAAGGGGGCTGGGCAACCAGGAATCACAAGGAACGAGTGGGATACCCGGCCCACGCCTAGGTCCACCGTTCTTCGGGTAGTCCATGAAAATTGTTGGTTCCCGGTGGCTCCGAGAACCCACGATTTTTTGCCTGATAATGGTCCTCCTGGTTTTAACAGAACAGAATGCTGAGCCCCCGTATCTACTAGGAATCTAATGGGTTCCCCCTCCACTTTAAGGGTTACCCTGGGCTCGGGGAGGGGTTCCGAGCCCCGTCCCCCCTATTCATCGTCTTCCTCCAATGTCAAGATTTCTCTTGGTTTCTTTTTGGGGCAGTCTTTTATCCAATGTCCTTTTTCTTTGCAATAGGCACATTGGTCCTTTTCCAACTGCCGTCTGTTGCCCTGGTTTTGTCTCTGTCTAGGATTTCTATGCTTTTCTCTGTCTAGGTTCTTTCTATCCTGAATTACGGCGGCCAGAATTTTAGTCATATTTCTCTCATGTCTCTTATCTCGTCTATTGTCCCTTTCCTCCTGCTCTTTTACTCTTCTCTGTTCCCTTTCTTCCTCAGTTTCTCTCTTATTGTAAACTTTCTCAGCTTCCTTAACTAAGTCCGACAGCGTATACCTACTTAAGCCATCTAATCTCTGTAACTTCTTCCTGATATCTGGTGCTGACTGGTCGACAAAACTCATCAGAACTGATACCCTTTGTTCCTCTGCAGTTGGATCAAATGGTGTATATCTACGGTAGGCCTCCATGAGGCGCTCCAGGAAAACAGAGGGTAGTTCATCAGGTCCCTGAATAATCTCTCTTACCTTGGCCAAATTCGTGGGACGCCTCGCGGCTCCCCGGAGACCAGCCACTAGAGCCTGGCGGTAGACGCGGAGATGCTCCCTACCTTCAGGGTTGTTGAAGTCCCAGTTGGGGCGGGTTAAGGGAAAACCGTCGTCTATCACGTTCTGGAGCTGTGTGGGACGTCCATCATCCCCAGGAACGTTTTTCCTGGCTTCCAACAGGATGCGTTCCCTCTCCTCTGTTGTGAAGAGGGTTTGGAGTAACTGCTGACAATCATCCCAAGTGGGCTGGTGAGAGAAAACTAGAGATTCCATGAGAGCAGTTAGTTTAGAGGGATCCTCTGAGAAAGGGGGGTGATTAGCCTTCCAATTATATAAGTCCGCAGAAGAGAAAGGCCAGTATTGAAGTGGTGGCAGGGGTCTTTGATCTGGGTCATCTCCTGGTCCTAGGGGAGGAGGAGGACCTATAGCCCTAAGGGGCAGGGTGATAGCGGCATCTGGAGTCCGGGCCCGTCTGCTTCTGGTCCCCGCTGCCGGCCCCCCACGTGCTCCTTCGGCTGAGGGGTTAGGCGGAGCAGTGGGAGCGTGAGATGGCGGGTATGGCGGTGGGGTGTCTAACAGGAGTAAGTCTGTCTGTGTATCCGGATAGATCTTCTTCCTTTGTCCTGAACCTGCAACAAGAACTGTGGCGGACTGCAAGGAGTCCTTGTTAACAGATTTGGGGGAAATCCAGGGTTTTAGCCAAGAGGGAGGGTCCTGCACCAAATCCTGCCAGGTAAAAATGTAGGGTAGCTGGTCAGGGTGGCCTCCGGGCTCCTGTAAAATAACTTTCTTGACAGCTTGGATAACCTCTAGGTCAAAAGTTCCCTCCTGAGGCCATCCCACATTCAGCAAATTCCATTCTCCTTGGCATAAAGTTTGCCATTTTCCCTTCTTAACTTCTACTGATAAGTTATGAGCTCTCGTCTTAACGTCAGTCCAATGTGTTAGAGTCAAGTCCAGAGGGGTAGAAACAGTCTGTCCCATTTTGGGAGGAGGATAGAGAAAGTAGAACAAAATGAACAGAAAAACACAGAAAACAAAGAAAAAACTGAGTTGGCCTGCCCGCCGCTTAAACAAAAACAAAAGCGATTCAGAGGGCGGGGGGCTAGGCCCGGATGGTGCCTTGCGACAGATAAGAACTCGGTCAGAGTTCTTCAGATAGGAGACAGAAAACAGGTCTGTCTCCTCCGGGCAATCAAGAGCGTCCTCCAGATTGCTTGGGTGGTGGTCCTCAGGCCCGTCAGCCCCGACCTGCCACACCCCAGAGCAAGACACCCAGAATTGAGAATTCTCAAAACTGGACGAGGTTAGACAAACACAATGAACATACAGACAGACAGACGTAACAGGAGGCGCCTCTTACCTCTGAGGGATCCGGAATGAGGTCTGGGGTCTTGTAGAGATCCCGGAAAATCTCGGTGGGAACCTCCAAATGTGGGGAGCCCCCGGAGGGTCCCCAAGCGGGATTGTCTACTAGACCCAAAGACACTCACACGGAGAGCTCTCAATGCAAGACGCAAGAGGTTTATTGTGACCGGTGCACCGGGGCTCGACACGAAGTCCTCACGCAGGAGAGGTGAAGAGCCCCGAGCAGCCGGGAGGTAGGGGTTTTAACGGGAAAGATCATAAAACATGCGGAAATATCTCAAACATGTTTCAGCTCAGGGATTCTTCAGATGTCGTCAGGGTGTCGCCTCGGCTCAGGGATCGTGACCCCAGGCAGGGAGCTAGGGCCCCTGCGGTAGGCATTGTTCAATTGTCTCTGAGCGGAGGCTTTCCAGAAATTGGGTAAGGGGGTTACGGTTGAGCAAACAGGGGTTGGGCAAACAAGCACAGGTGGGCAAACAAGCACAGATTTCTAAGGCAAAGGTCAGCATTTCAGTTAACTAGTTCCTTATCTGGGCCCGGGCGGCTAGTTGCAGAAAGTCACGTACGGCAGAAAGTCACGTATAACATGCTTTTCCTTCATAAAATGGCTGTCCTTATGTCTAGGTAAAGCAAGCAATTGTACAGAAGCCAAAGAAGCAGGTTAGTTGTATTTATTGGTAATCTTTCATTTCCCCCTTTTCTTTGTCATAATTCCAATCATGGAATTGTGGATTCATTATCTGCCTGGGCCAACTGCTGGTATTGTTGTCTAAGCACCATTATCTGCACAGCACTAATTCTTTCTCTAATAAAAGTGAGTAATTTGTTTAAAATACAAGGGCCGAAAGTGAGAAACAAAAGTAATATTAAGAGAGGTCCGAGTAGGGTAGAGATCAGGGTGGTCACCCAAGGGGAACTGGAGAACCAAGACTCATACCATGACTGTTGTTGCTGTCTTTCTCTTTTACGTTGTTCTAAGCTTTCTCGTACCCGCTTCAGACTATCTTCAACTAGACCCGTCTTATCTGCATAAAAGCAGCATTCTTCCTTTAAGGCTACACATAATCCCCCTTGCTGTAGAAACAGTAAATCTAGTCCCCGTCTATTTTGTAAAACAACCTCTGACAAGGAGGAGACTGAGTCTTTTAGATTCTGCATGCCTGATTGTAATTCTTGCAAGTCTTTATCTATTGCTGCACTGAGGGTAGCATAATGCTGGTTAGAGGTGACTAAAGAAGCTATTCCTGTTCCTGCCCCCGCTGCCCCCAGACCTACTACTAATGCTAAGGTTAAAGTAGTGATAGGCTCTCTCTTGAATCGAAGTGAAGTAGAATCAGTATTCCATATCTTCTGGAAAACATCTGCGTCTCTGATAGTAAGTCTGGGCAATAGGCTTATTAGTATACAATAGTCTTTTTCTGCTAGGAAGGTCTCTTTTTCTACATAAGTAGTGAGTCCTGTAGAGCAAGCAAGATAGGTATCTAGTGGTGCAGAGATATATTGGGAGGAGAGGCGGGAGTTGATAGTGATACTTTGATTACAGATCTCAGAGAGGGAGCGGGGGGGGGGGGAGCATGTTAGGTCCTAGTAGGCATAGTCCGGCACCAGAAACAAAGCTCATAGTCAACCCTTGAGAGCCTGGAGGGGGTCTCCAACGCAAATTGTCAGTACTATTGGCAAAATTTAAATTTCCTGTAGTGGCCAGTCCCTCATAGAAAGGAGGGCTGGAGGAATAGCATATCCAACAGTCCTCTAAAGTATGATTAATCATATTAAAGAACTGGACAGAGGAATTTACCACGGTTAAAATTAGACCTGCTGAAGAAAGGGGGTTAGGGGGCAGAGTGGGTTGGAAGAGAGTTGGAGCCGTGGAGATCGAAGTGGGGGAGGCAGGCTTGGGTAGTGGGAGAGGAGGAAGAGGTTGAGGAGGAAGAGGTTGATTATGAAGTAAGGAGTTAGGTCCTATACTAATTTTCTGAGAGTCCGGAAATGTCTTGCTGAGCTTAATTCTGAAAGTTAGTCCTGGGTCTGTAGAGTATGCATACATCCGAAGTCCCCATTCAAATCCCCTAATTTCCCAGTCTTTAGTTTTTGCCTGGTCAGTGAAAGAAATCATCACCGGGTTACACCAAGTAGTACAAGGGCCTGAGTGTTGTTTTTTCTTAACAGTTATATAATCCCATGTAGAGGAGGGATTCCAATACCCGTCCCCTGTGGTCTCACACCCCCATTTTGCACAGAAATAAACATTAGCAAACCCACATCTTTTACCCAGGGGCCTGGGACGGTGTCCTCCTGGGCAAACATATATAGGGGTCTCTTGTAGGACTTTTCTTCCCTGAGGGTCAGAGCATTTGGGTTGAGGTGGTGGCACATAAACAGAGCCTGAGGATGACCCCTCGGGTGGTTGGTAACCTATGTTTATGGGTCCTCGCTGGGGCAAATAATAGTCGGGTGTTCCCCACCCTGATTCGGCTCCTAAGGCTAGCCTACAGAGGTCCACCTCAAGGGTGGGCCATGGAGTGGTTATGGATAGTTGTGAGGTAGAACTAGCAACATCACCTGCCTGATTAATGATCTGCCAGGTGTAGTTGTAGAGCTGGTAGGGGGAGGCTGCTATTGAGTGGGGTAGCAACAAGAACATTAGTAGTAACTGTAACCAAACCTTAAGATGAGTCATTATGACTCGAGACAGTAGTGGGAACACAGCGGAGACGCAACTTGAGGGGGTTGTCAGTCTTTGTCAGCTGCCAGCGAGAGTCAGGTGAGGGAGCCGGTTTAACGTGAGAGGCGTGGATCCAGGCGGCGATTCTGTCCACCTTCACGGCCGTTGGTGTTGTCAGGAGTACAGTGAAGGGTCCCTTCCAGCGAGGTTCGAGGTTTGTGGGTCGATGTCGTCTCACGTAGACCGAGTCTCCAGGCTGATACGGGTGTGGAACTGGGTCCTTAGCAGGCAGATAGGCTTCTTTCAATTTAGGCCACAAGTCACTCTGAAGGAGGTGTAGCGCTTGCAGCCTGCAGTTCAAATCAGAGTTAGAGATTGTATCTGGCCCTCTCTGGGTCAGCAATGTGCTGAGTGGAGTTGGGACTCCGAAAAGTATCTCAAAGGGGGTGAGGTTAAATCTATAGGGGGTATTGCGGACCCTGAAAAGGGCCCAGGGAAGGAGCATCGTCCAGTCTGTACAGCCAGTCTCCATGGACAATTTAGTAATGGTCTCTTTTAGTGTTCTATTCATTCTTTCTACCTGTCCTGAGCTTTGGGGTCTGTATGCACAATGTAATTTCCAATTAATCCCCAGTATCCTGGCCACCTCCTGACTTACCTGGGCAACAAAGGCTGGACCGTTGTCAGAGCCTATTACCTGTGGCATTCCATACCTGGGAACAATTTCTTCTAGGAGTTTCTTGGTCACCATAGCCGCAGTCTCTTTCTTAGTGGGATAGGCCTCTACCCATCCTGAAAAAGTATCTATAAAAACTAAAAGATATTTATTTCCATATCTGGCTGGTTTTAGTTCGGTGAAATCTGTTTCCCAGAACAAGCCAGGACGGTCCCCTCTAAATCGCTTTCCCAAGTCTGTTGGGACTGTTTGTGCATTTACCTTTTGGCAGGGTACACACTGTTTTACGAGTTCTTCAGCCATATCCTTAAGTCCAATTATGTGGTAATCAGTCTTTTTAAGAGTCTCTATTATTTTTTTAGGTCCAAAATGAGTCAACTTATGTATGTGTAACAGGAGGTTCTTTGCTTGCTGTCTGGGTAGGATCTGTTTCCCGGTTTCAGTTTCCCATTTCTGTGATTTGGTGTTAAAATGCTTCTGTATTCTCGCCATATCTTTAAGGTCCTGCTCTGTATATTCTGAGGGCAGTGGCTCAGCGAGGACAGTTTCTTTTTCAATCAAAGGGAACAGGGAAGCTCCCTGAGCTGCCTTTTTGGCTTCCTCATCTGCCATCCTGTTTCCCCGAGCTACAAAGGAATCTCCCTTCTGGTGCCCTGGGCAGTGGACTATAGCCAGCTTGGCCGGTCGGTGCAGAGCATCAAGCAAATCTAAAATCTCTTGTTTATTTTTGATTTCTTTGCCTGCAGAGGTCAGTAATCCTCTCTGCCGGTAGATGGCGCCATGTATGTGCGCGGTGGCAAAGGCATACCGGCTATCTTTATATATTGTAGCCTTTTTTCCTTCTGCCATATTTAAAGCTTGGGTTAAGGCAATAAGTTCAGCTTTTTGGGCAGATGTTCCCTCTGGCAATTTGTTAGTCCAGATCACTCTGCTCCCATCTACAATAGCTGCTCCCGCCATCCTCTTACCTTCAAGGAGGTAGCTGCTGCCGTCCGTAAACCAGGTCACCTGAGCATCTGGTAGGGGCTGGTCCATGAGGTCGGGTCTGACTCCGGTGGCCTCGGCCAGGACTTCCCCACAGTTATGTAGTACGGTGGGATCCGTGTCCGGCCAGAGGGTAGCGGGGTTCAACTGGGTGGGGGGAGCAAATCTGACCCGGTCTGAATTAAGGAGGAGACTCTGGTAGTGAGTGACCCTGGCATTGGAGAGCCAGCGGTCTGGGGGTTGGCGGATAACGCTCTCCAGAGCATGTGAAGCAATGATAGTAACAATCTGTCCCAAAGTCAATTTGTCTGCATCCTTTAGAAGTAGCGCTACAGCTGCAATGATCTTTAGGCAAGGGGGCCATCCCGCGGCTACAGGGTCTAATTTCTTAGACAAGTAGGCTACTGGTTTCCTCCAAGGTCCCGTTCTTTGGGTAAGCACTCCCTTAGCAATGCCCTTCTGTTCATGCACGTACAGGTAAAAGGGCTTGGTGATATCCGGGAGTGAGAGCGCAGGTGCTGTTAGCAGGGCAAGCTTAATGCTGTCAAAAGCCTGCTGGTGTTCTTTTTCCCATTTAAAAGCTGTATTTGTCTTAGTCAGAGGATAAAGCGGAGCAGCCAGGGAGGCAAATCCGGGTATCCAAAGTCTGCAAAACCCAGCGGACCCTAGAAATTCCCGTACTTGTCTGGCATTTGTTGGGACTGGAATCTGCTCCACGGCCTGTTTACGGGCCTCCGTCAGCCACCTCCGTCCTCCTTTCAAAGAGTATCCCAGATATGTGACTTGCCTTTTGCAGATCTGAGCTTTCTTGGCTGAGGCTCGGTACCCCAAACGGGCCAGCTCCTCCAACAGCGCAGTTGTTCCCTTTTCGCATTCAGCCTGACTGTTAGCTGCAAGGAGAAGATCATCAACATACTGGAGGAGTGTTACCTGAGGGTTGGAGGCTCGGAAGGGCGCTAGGTCTCGGTGGAGGGCTTCGTCGAAGATGGTGGGTGAATTCTTGAAGCCCTGCGGCAATCTCGTCCAAGTCAATTGTCCGGAGAGTCCCATGTCCGGATCTTTCCATTCGAAGGCAAAGACGAGCTGGCTTTTTTCATGTAGAGGTAGGCAGAAGAAAGCATCTTTTAAATCCAGGACGGTGTACCAATCCCTTTCAGGTGGGAGTGAGCTCAATAGGTTGTAAGGGTTGGGGACTGTTGGGTGTAGGTCCTCCACCCTTCTGTTAACTTCTCTTAGGTCCTGCACTGGGCGGAAATCATTAGAGTTGGGCTTACGCACTGGCAGTAGGGGGGTGTTCCAAGGTGACTGGCATCTTCTCAGCACTCCTAGTTTCAAAAGTCTCAATATGTGGGGTCTTATCCCTTCCTTGGCCTCCTGGCTCATAGGATACTGTCTCACTGATATGGGCACCGCAGAAGCCTTCAGATTAATAATTATGGGTGGTTGGTGGGAGGCCAGCCCCATGCCAGCCGTTTCAGCCCAGGCTCCAGGGATCTCAGTGAGCCATTTATCAACTTCTAAGTTAGTCTGAGGTGCCTCAAATAGCCTGTGTTCATCCTCCAACTTCATAGTTAAGACTTGAATAAGTTTTCCTGTCTTATCAGTTACATGGGGGCCTTCTTTAGTAAAAGTGATTTGGGCCCCTATTTTTGTCAATAAGTCCCGTCCTAGTAAGGGGGCTGGGCAACCAGGAATCACAAGGAACGAGTGGGATACCCGGCCCACGCCTAGGTCCACCGTTCTTCGGGTAGTCCATGAAAATTGTTGGTTCCCGGTGGCTCCGAGAACCCACGATTTTTTGCCTGATAATGGTCCTCCTGGTTTTAACAGAACAGAATGTTGAGCGCCCGTATCCACGAGGAATCTAATGGGTTCCCCCTCCACTTTAAGGGTTACCCTGGGCTCGGGGAGGGGTTCCGAGCCCCGTCCCCCCTATTCATCGTCTTCCTCCAATGTCAAGATTTCTCTTGGTTTCTTTTTGGGGCAGTCTTTTATCCAATGTCCTTTTTCTTTGCAATAGGCACATTGGTCCTTTTCCAACTGCCGTCTGTTGCCCTGGTTTTGTCTCTGTCTAGGATTTCTATGCTTTTCTTTGTCTAGGTTCTTTCTATCCTGAATTACGGCGGCCAGAATTTTAGTCATATTTCTCTCATGTCTCTTATCTCGTCTATTGTCCCTTTCCTCCTGCTCTTTTACTCTTCTCTGTTCCCTTTCTTCCTCAGTTTCTCTCTTATTGTAAACTTTCTCAGCTTCCTTAACTAAGTCCGACAGCGTATACCTACTTAAGCCATCTAATCTCTGTAACTTCTTCCTGATATCTGGTGCTGACTGGTCGACAAAACTCATCAGAACTGATACCCTTTGTTCCTCTGCAGTTGGATCAAATGGTGTATATCTACGGTAGGCCTCCATGAGGCGCTCCAGGAAAACAGAGGGTAGTTCATCAGGTCCCTGAATAATCTCTCTTACCTTGGCCAAATTCGTGGGACACCTCGCGGCTCCCCGGAGACCAGCCACTAGAGCCTGGCGGTAGACGCGGAGATGCTCCCTACCTTCAGGGTTGTTGAAGTCCCAGTTGGGGCGGGTTAAGGGAAAACCGTCGTCTATCACGTTCTGGAGCTGTGTGGGACGTCCATCATCCCCAGGAACGTTTTTCCTGGCTTCCAACAGGATGCGTTCCCTCTCCTCTGTTGTGAAGAGGGTTTGGAGTAACTGCTGACAATCATCCCAAGTGGGCTGGTGAGAGAAAACTAGAGATTCCATGAGAGCAGTTAGTTTAGAGGGATCCTCTGAGAAAGGGGGGGTGATTAGCCTTCCAATTATATAAGTCCGCAGAAGAGAAAGGCCAGTACTGAAGTGGTGGCAGGGGTCTTTGATCTGGGTCATCTCCTGGTCCTAGGGGAGGAGGAGGACCTATAGCCCTAAGGGGCAGGGTGATAGCGGCATCTGGAGTCCGAGCCCGTCTGCTTCTGGTCCCCGCTGCCGGCCCCCCACGTGCTCCTTCGGCTGAGGGGTTAGGCGGAGCTGTGGGAGCGTGAGATGGCGGGTAGGGCGGTGGGGTGTCTAACAGGAGTAAGTCTGTCTGTGTATCCGGATAGATCTTCTTCCTTTGTCCTGAACCTGCAACAAGAACTGTGGCGGACTGCAAGGAGTCCTTGTTAACGGATTTGGGGGAAATCCAGGGTTTTAGCCAAGAGGGAGGGTCCTGCACCAAATCCTGCCAGGTAAAAATGTAGGGTAGCTGGTCAGGGTGGCCTCCGGGCTCCTGTAAAATAACTTTCTTGACAGCTTGGATAACCTCTAGGTCAAAAGTTCCCTCCTGAGGCCATCCCACATTCAGCAAATTCCATTCTCCTTGGCATAAAGTTTGCCATTTTCCCTTCTTAACTTCTACTGATAAGTTATGAGCTCTCGTCTTAACGTCAGTCCAATGTGTTAGAGTCAAGTCCAGAGGGGTAGAAACAGTCTGTCCCATTTTGGGAGGAGGATAGAGAAAGTAGAACAAAATGAACAGAAAAACACAGAAAACAAAGAAAAAACTGAGTTGGCCTGCCCGCTGCTTAAACAAAAACAAAAGCGATTCAGAGGGCGGGGGGCTAGGCCCGGATGGTGCCTTGCGACAGATAAGAACTCAGTCAGAGTTCTTCAGATAGGAGACAGAAAACAGGTCTGTCTCCTCCGGGCAATCAAGAGCGTCCTCCAGATTGCTTGGGTGGTGGTCCTCAGGCCCGTCAGCCCCGACCTGCCACACCCCAGAGCAAGACACCCAGAATTGAGAATTCTCAAAACTGGACGAGGTTAGACAAACACAATGAACATACAGACAGACAGACGTAACAGGAGGCGCCTCTTACCTCTGAGGGATCCGGAATGAGGTCTGGGGTCTTGTAGAGATCCCGGAAAATCTCGGTGGAACCTCCAAATGTGGGGAGCCCCCGGAGGGTCCCCAAGCGGGATTGTCTACTAGACCCAAAGACACTCACACGGAGAGCTCTCAATGCAAGACGCAAGAGGTTTATTGTGAAGCCGGTGCACCGGGGCTCGACACGAAGTCCTCACGCAGGAGGGGTGAAGAGCTCCCAGCAGCCGGGAGGTAGGGGTTTTAAAGGGAAAGATCATAAAACATGCGGAAATATCTCAAACATGTTTCAGCTCAGGGATTCTTCAGATGTCGTCAGGGTGTCGCCTCGGCTTAGGGATCGTGACCCCAGGCAGGGAGCTAGGGCCCCTGCGGTAGGCATTGTTCAATTGTCTCTGAGCGGAGGCTTTCCAGAAATTGGGTAAGGGGGTTACGGTTGAGCAAACAGGGGTTGGGCAAACAAGCACAGGTGGGCAAACAAGCACAGATTTCTAAGGCAAAGGTCAGCATTTCAGTTAACTAGTTCCTTATCTGGGCCCGGGCGGCTAGTTGCAGAAAGTCACGTATAACATGCTTTTCCTTCATAAAATGGCTGTCCTTATGTCTAGGTAAAGCAAGCAATTGTACAGAAGCCAAAGAAGCAGGTTAGTTGTATTTATTGGTAATCTTTCAATATGCAGAGGCATTTCTCCTACCCAAAATTAAAAGCTAACCCCACAATGCATGACCCATATACCCCAACAAGGAGGGTTCATATGGAGCGGGTTGGGTAGTCATAGAATGAAGCCTGATTCTTCACCAGAATATACTACCAATGGCCTCTAGCTCAGTACCAATAGAGTTCTTATTCCATTCTGAAGCCTCATGAATCAGACCATTACTGTTTGTAGTCCTCCTAGCAATTTGGTGATACTAATGTCTACCAGTATGACTGATTGAACTCTACCTAAATAATTCTAGAGTTCCTATATCCAGCAGCTAACAATGGTACCAATTTGACTGTATTCACTGACTGCAAAAATAAAAATAAAAAATAGGTAAAAATAAAATTAAAAAGTAAAGAACTAATTTGTTTTGCAGAAAAAATTTAAAACTGGATAGTGTACATGCTGTGGAATCATCATTTCTCACTACTCTTATCCAAAGGAGAGAGAATCCCATGCAAAGCAGAATGAAATAAAAAGCACACAATTTGGAAAAGAAAGAAGACCAAGGGAGTGAAGTTGTAGACAAGGTATGTGTGAAAGAAACTGCTACGATTTCTACAGAGATTAGCACCATTAGAGAAAAATGTTCTGCTCTGGACTGGGAAAATTAGAAAGGTGCACTGAGACCAAGACTCCCCCACTCATCAAAAGACTGAGTGTGAAAATACAAACTGACTTAAGAGGAAACAGCTTGAATTGAAAATGCCTGAGGTATTTCCTGCTCAGAAACAATAGTCTAGGCAAAGGGATGGCTTTAGCTGCTAAGATTCACAGAGATGCATACCTCACTATGGCAGGAGGGGAGCAGCATACACTTCTAACAGGCAGAAGAACTTGAGAGCATCATATACGTTGTGCAGGTTTTGCAGGCATACAAAATATAAGAGTTAGGGAATAGAAGAGACTTGCACAAAAGTTCCAGAAAGCCAATGATATCAAGTGATGTATAGTAAGTCAGATTCCCTGACAGGCAGCCAAGAGAAGCTCAAGGAAAAATCTAAATTGCACTGGAGACAACAGGATTTTTATTTTTAAAGTATCAGGACCATGAGATGTCCACCAAGGAAAATAGCAAGCATGAAATTGAGCCAAACCAACATAAGGATGCACATGCAGCAAGAAACAAAAATGATGGAGTTAGTCTACCAGAGACTCTTGATGATTCTCTAAATAGCTTCAATTGAAACATATGAAATGATAGTGTTGACGTTTGTTGTGGTTGGTTTCATTCTTTCTTTGGTCCCATCTTTCCTTGCTATTCTCTCTTCCTCTTTTTTTTTTTTTTTTTCTTTTCTTTATTAGTCAGTTTTTATTCAGCAAATACAGTCAGTTTGGTACCATTATTAGGCTAATCCGTGACCTACCCCCACCCCTTGGCCCCTCCTTGTTGAGGTATACGGGTCATGCATTGTGGAGTTAGCCCACAGTTATGGGTAAGCTAAATGTCTCTGCATATCATGACCAAACATGTGACTCTGACATTCTTTCCGCCCCCTCTTCCACAAAATTTCCCTGAGCCATGTTGGGTTCATTTTTGGTCTGCTTCAGTGATGAGGTGTTGGGGGCCTCTGAGGCTCTGGCTCTCTGGTTTGGTAGGAGTTGATTTTTCTCTGTGTTGATCTCCTTCCCCCTTGTGCTTGTATCTGGTTCATCAGGAAAACAGCCCCCTTGCTTGTTTCTCCAATCTTTTTAGTTTCAGCCGGGGCCCTTTTGAGGTATGATGGGGTGTCTTCCTCTTTTTTGGCATGGGAATGTTACTCTTTTCGTATTATTGGAAGAATGTATCTTATATTTTTTACTTTATGCTTACAAAATTCCCTCGGTCTCCAAAGAACCTGTTTACAGTTTGGAAAATAATTGAGAATTTTGATCCTAACATCTCTTAGAGATAGATGGAATGGAATTTATTTGAATTATGAAATGAATGTGAGACATTCAGACCAGAGATGATCTGGTATTTTTTAAAACTGATGTGTTTTGCCAGGTTTAAAAGGGATGTACTTGTGAAGGTTGATCTTGGCCATCAACTTGTTGATGTTTAGAATCACTTTAGAAACACATTTCTAGGCATGTCTCTGAGGACAAGTCTGAAGAGGTTTAACTGAGGTGGGAAGACCCACCTTGAAAGTGCATAAACACCATTCTGTGCGCTGGTCCTAGACTCTACAAAATGGAAAACTCGATGAAGGGCCAGCACTCATCTCTATCTGGTTTCTGATGGAGGACAAAGAGATACCAGAAGCTTCATGTACATGCTGCCATGCCTTTTCTTCCATGATAGGCAGTACCCTCAAACCATGAACTAAAATAATTGATTTTGTGAGTTGCTTCTGGTATTTTAGGTATTTTGTTAAAGCAAAAAGGAAAGTAATTCAGTGTCAGGGTACATGTGTAAAACACTTTAGCTATCATTTGAATAAATATATTGTGGGGTTAATGGTTCAGTGGTTAAAGGTGCTTGCTTGTAAAGCCTGATTACCTGGGTCCAACTTCCCAGTGTCCATGTAAAGCCAGATGCACAAAGTGGTGCATGCATTTAGAGTTTGTTTGCAGCAGCAGACAACCATGATGAGCCTATACTCACTCTCTTTCTGCCTGCCTTTCTCTCTTAAATAAATAATTATAGTGAACTCAGATTGAGGATTCAAATATAAAGATGTTACTCATGATGCCTTGTTAAATGTCCCTCATAGTCTTGAGTGTTTGTGATTAGGTGTTCTACTTAGTCACAAGCTAGTGGAAGCTTGGGAGTCAGAGCATTGCTGGAGGAGGTCTTAATGGGGGCAGATCTTGGGGTTGATTAGCCTGCTGTGGTTTCAAAGCTAGTTCACTCTTGCTGTTCTCTCTCTGCTGCTGATATTGGATGACATGAGTCAGTTTCCTCTACCATGTTGAAACTTCTCAAAACTGTAAGCATGAAATAAATCCTTTCCAACCATAAGTTGTTTATAGGGTGTTTTGTCCCAGCAATGAGAAGTAAGTAAAATAGTACTAAAAATGGGACTATGAATTAAAATAATGTAATACTTAGAATAAGAAAACAATTTTATGGACTATGTGAGTTTTAGTTATGTGCTGGGAGCATTCATTCAAGTACTTTGTTAATAACATTGATAAAAATTTCATCTTGTACCTACAAGAAAAATTTTAAATTATTCAAGTCAGGAAAATATTGTAATACTTAATTTGTTTCAGTAAGTGAGCATGACTGCTTTGACTCCAACACTTGCAAATTCTTGATTGTACTATAGCTATGCTATTGTGAAATGTTTTTGTATTTTTATGAGGTAGTAGTCTCTTTAGAATCAATATTTACTATTTCTAATCTTTAGGAAAAGTATTCTAAAATGGTACATCAACATTTTTCACCCTTCATACTTTTATTATCTGATGAATTTAAACCTATTTATTTGCTCGTCCCTCTAGTCATTTTTCTAGTGTTACAATAGAAACAATTACTCTCATTTTTCTTTTATCCAAAGTGCCTATGTGGATGCTATTGAAAAAATAGTAATATACAAGTATTTCTTCGCTGTTGCTTATAGGCTATTGGAATGTTGATGCAGCATATGTGTTTAATATCATAAAAATGAAAGGTTGATGGGTTAGAACAACGCAACATAGGTCTGGAGAGATTACTTAGTGGTTAAGGTTCTTACCTGCAAAGCCTAAGGACCCAAGTTTGACTCTTCAGTTCCCACATAAGCCAGATATAAGGTGATACCAGTGTGCAAGGCCACACATGTGTACAAAATGGCACACACATCTGTACTTCAATTGCAGTGGCTGGAGTTCCTGGTGTGCTAATTCTCTCTCTCTCTCTCTCTCTCTCTCTCTCTCTCTCTTTGTCTCATAAAAATATTTAAAAATACCAATCTACATGTCAGTAACAAAATCTTTTTAAAAAAGCAACATAAAATTTTTCATGCAGCTGTAAAATGTAGATAGGTTAATTATTATAGGGAAGAGTCTCTGAGAAGCAAACAACCAATGTTCTGTTGTAAGCACTACAAGTGAGTCCACAAGTGGGTAGACAAGCCATACATTGCTTCATCAGCCCTTTGTTTAGTGCTTCTGGACTTGACACTCTGTCTAGAATGAGCCTTGAATTGTAGGCTTAGGAAGCATGAAACCTGCCAGCATATCTTGCAACCCCCCATCCTCCCATTGTTCCTGTGTTTCTCTAACTCATGTATCATTCCCAATGGGCACAGAATGACATTCAAAAGCGTAGTTTCAGAGGTTTTCATCATCATCTCCTGGTGATGACTACACTTACTGCACTCAGGACATCTCCAGGCTTTACAACAAAAGCCGTTTCTGGTGGTATGATCAGTGCAGTGGACCCGGAGGTCTTGAGACACACTCACATTTGTATCACTGTAAAGTACCTGCCTATTTACAGCTTATTTCAAGATCTTACAGAGAAAGATATGAGTAGAGCAGGTCTTCCTCTGCCACATTAAGTAATCTAGTATATTTGCTATTTCTCTCTCTCTTTGTCTCATAAAAATATTTAAAAATACCAATCTACATGTCAGTAACAAAATCTTTTTAAAAAGCAACATAAAAATTTTTCATGCAGCTGTAAAATGTAGATAGGTTAATTATTATAGGGAAGAGTCTCTGAGAAGCAAACAACCAATGTTCTGTTGTAAGCACTACAAGTGAGTCCACAAGTGGGTAGACAAGCCATACATTGCTTCATCAGCCCTTTGTTTAGTGCTTCTGGACTTGACACTCTGTCTAGAATGATGCCTTGAATTGTAGGCTTAGGAAGCATGAAACCTGCCAGCTTATCCTTGCAACCCCCCTTCCTCCCATTGTTCCTGTGTTTCTCTAACTCATGTATCATTCCCCAATGGCACAGAATGACATTCAAAAGCGTAGTTTCAGAGGTTTTCATCATCATCTCCTGGTGAAGACTACACTTACTGCACTCAGGACATCTCCAGGCTTTACAACAAAAAGACCTGTTCTGGTGGTATGATCAGTGCAGTGGACCCGGAGGTCTTGAGACACACTCACATTTGTATCACTGTAAAGTACCTGCCTATTTACAGCTTATATCAAGATCTTACAGAGAAAGATATGAGTAGAGCAGGTCTTCCTCTGCCACATTAAGTAATCTAGTATATTTGCTATTTCTCTCTCTCTTTGTCTCATAAAAATATTTAAAAATACCAATCTACATGTCAGTAACAAAATCTTTTTAAAAAGCAACATAAAAATTTTTCATGCAGCTGTAAAATGTAGATAGGTTAATTATTATAGGGAAGAGTCTCTGAGAAGCAAACAACCAATGTTCTGTTGTAAGCACTACAAGTGAGTCCACAAGTGGGTAGACAAGCCATACATTGCTTCATCAGCCCTTTGTTTAGTGCTTCTGGACTTGACACTCTGTCTAGAATGATGCCTTGAATTGTAGGCTTAGGAAGCATGAAACCTGCCAGCAAATCCTTGCAACCCCCCTTCCTCCCATTGTTCCTGTGTTTCTCTAACTCATGTATCATTCCCCAATGGCACAGAATGACATTCAAAAGCGTAGTTTCAGAGGTTTTCATCATCATCTCCTGGTGAAGACTACACTTACTGCACTCAGGACATCTCCAGGCTTTACAACAAAAGCCGTTTCAGGTGGTATGATCAGTGCAGTGGACCCGGAGGTCTTGAGACACACTCACATTTGTATCACTGTAAAGTACCTGCCTATTTACAGCTTATATCAAGATCTTACAGAGAAAGATATGAGTAGAGCAGGTCTTCCTCTGCCACATTAAGTAATCTAGTATATTTGCTATTTCTCTCTCTCTTTGTCTCATAAAAATATTTAAAAATACCAATCTACATGTCAGTAACAAAATCTTTTTAAAAAGCAACATAAAAATTTTTCATGCAGCTGTAAAATGTAGATAGGTTAATTATTATAGGGAAGAGTCTCTGAGAAGCAAACAACCAATGTTCTGTTGTAAGCACTACAAGTGAGTCCACAAGTGGGTAGACAAGCCATACATTGCTTCATCAGCCCTTTGTTTAGTGCTTCTGGACTTGACACTCTGTCTAGAATGATGCCTTGAATTGTAGGCTTAGGAAGCATGAAACCTGCCAGCTTATCTTGGCAACCCCCCATCCTCCCATTGTTCCTGTGTTTCTCTAACTCATGTATCATTCCCCAATGGCACAGAATGACATTCAAAAGCGTAGTTTCAGAGGTTTTCATCATCATCTCCTGGTGAAGACTACACTTACTGCACTCAGGACATCTCCAGGCTTTACAACAAAAGCCGTTTCAGGTGGTATGATCAGTGCAGTGGACCCGGAGGTCTTGAGACACACTCACATTTGTATCACTGTAAAGTACCTGCCTATTTACAGCTTATATCAAGATCTTACAGAGAAAGATATGAGTAGAGCAGGTCTTCCTCTGCCACATTAAGTAATCTAGTATATTTGCTATTTCTCTCTTCCTCTTTTTTTTTTTTTTTGGGTTTTTTTTTTTTTTTTTTTTTTTTTTTTTTTTTTTTTTTTTTTTTTTTTTTTTGTTTTTTTTTTTTTTTTGGGTTTTTTTTTTTTTTTTTTTTTTTTTTGTTTTTTTTTTTTTTTTTTTTTTGGGGTTTTTTGTTTTTTTTTTTTTTTTTTTTTATTTTTATTTTTTTTTTTTTTGTTTTTTTTTTTTTTTTTTGTTTTTTTTTTTTTTTTTTTTTTTTTTTTTTTTTTTTTTTTTTTTTTTTGGGGGTGTTTTTTTTTTTTTTTTTTTTGTGTGGGGTGTTTTTTTTTTTTTTTTTTTTTTGTTTTTTTTTTTTTTTTGTTTTTTTTTTTTTTTGTTTTTTTTTTTTTTTTGTTTTTTTTTTTTTTTGTTTTTTTTTTTTTTTTTTTTGTGTTTTTTTTTTTTTTTTTTTTTTTTGTTTTTTTTTTTTTTTTGTTTTTTTTTTTTTTTTTTTTTGGGTTTTTTTTTTTTTTTGTTTTTTTTTTTTTTTGTTTTGTTTTTGGTGTTTTGGTTGGTTGGGGGTTGTGGGGGGGGGTTGGGGGGGGGGGGGGGGGGGGGGGGGGGGGGGGGGGGGGGGGGGGGGGTGGGGGGGGGGGGGGGGGGGGGGGGGGGGGGGGGGGGGGGGGGGGGGGGGGGGGGGGGGGGGGGGGGGGGGGGTGGGGGGGGGGGGGTTTATTAAGATATAATTTTGGGTATGTGGGTTAGGAGGTTAGTTGGAAAAAGATTTATGGGGGTTGTGATTTATTGGAAATTATGTTTATTTAAAGGGAAATGAAGTTGATTGATTAGATAATATGGGGTTTAATTCTTTCGTATAAGGCTATTAAAAAATTACAGCTATTTGATTCTAGAAGAAATGGGTAACTGTGTTCTGCTCTTCTCTTTATCACAAACATCACAAACACACAACGAAACTAGCAAGCACAATGACACACATAAAGACATACACACACATCACAAAGTTAGTTCAGGACATTTAATGTCTTCCGAAGGACGCACCAGGGCCGCGCCCATCTGGAGGGGGGTGCTGGGCGCAGCGGTGGGATCCGCGACAGAGGAAGCAGAGAAGGGGGGGGGCGAGAGGGAGATGGGAGGGAGCCGAGAGCGCGTTCGAGGCGGTCGGCGATGTTTTGGAGACCAGCCTGCGAGCGAGTAATCATGGGATGAGTAGAGGAGGAGGAAGCGGCGGCGGGGGACGAAGATGGGACGGCTGCACCAGAGTCTGGGGCATGAGGGGGCTGGGGGGGTCGAAGAATCGCGGGATAGGCTTGTAAAGCAGAGGGAGCGGGTGGGGGAGGAGCGTCGGGGGCAGAGACGCGGGACAGAAGGCGGTCCAAAGAGGAGGAGATTTCCTGAATTGCGAGGTGAAATTGAGTGGGGGATAGAGGGGGGAGAGGGAAATGGCTGAGAGCGGGGATCGTAGGCGGCTGCAGCCGTATCTAAAGCGGCTGCATCCTCAGGAGAGAGCGGCTCCGGAGAGGGGGCGCGAGCGAGCGCCACAAAGGAGGACGCAGGATCGGAAGGAGCAGAGGGCTTAGAGGGAGCGGGAGCGTAAGGTGGCGGATAGGAAACGGTAGACTGAGAGTCCTCGGAGGGGGATACGGGTGTGTGGGAGCGAGACGCGGAGGTTAAGGCAGCCTGTCCTGCCTTGAGAATGTCGGCGCAAGAGGATGAAATGGGGGCGGCAGTAATAATGCCGTCCAGGAGTTGCCAGTATTTAAGGATGCAATCTTTAAAAGCAGGATCATTCTGTTTGTCGCAGAAGGCGGTGAGATCTTTACCTATGGTGAGCCAGGTAGAGCGGGCGATCTTAGGGGCAGTGAAGACAAACCAGGGAGAGGCCCGGTGAACGACATTAAGAAATTGACAGAGATCAGCCTTGGAAACATGGACCTTGCGAGAAACGAGCTCGTCCTGGAGGGATTGGAGGAAACGAGCCTCGGAACTAAGGGAAGAGCCCATGGCGAAGGGCGGGGGCCAGAGGCCGAGAAGAAGGGGACTCGCGAGGGAGTCGAAGGGGTCCCAAGTGGGACGAACGGGGGCTCAGAAAAGAGCCGGAGGGGTCCCGAAGGGGACGGGGGTCGACTAAGGGGTGACAAAGTCACGAATGTGCGCACAAAGGGGAGAAACCACGCGAAAAAAGGGGGGTCTTACCCGAGAAGAAATTGGGGCGTGGAATCCCGAACTAACCGTCGACCGGTAAGGAGAAGAAGACACGCACGTTGGGCGCCAGATGCGGCTCCCAAAAAAGGGGAACCCCGTTAGGGGCTCCTAGCTCCAACTGGCCAGCAGTCGAAGCTGTCCCAGAGGTTGCCGCACAACGTGGTGGGTGTAGTTCTCCTGAGTACCTGTGGAAGCAAAAAGTTAGTAGGGAAGGGATGACTCCAGACAAGGGATGAGGTCTGAGGCGCTTTATTTCTGGGGGCGAAACCTTTTATGCAGTTGGAGGCAGGAAGAAAGGGTGAGGGGGAAGAGAAGGAGGAGTGAGAGAGGGGCGTCCAATCAGTAGTTGCCAAGACAGTCTTTTGTGGTATCACATTGCACAAGGGAAGCGGTCAGGGACCACTGACATGTTCTGCACGTACACATTTCGATGGTATGCAAGATAAGTTGTTTTCACAGATCAGTTCCCAAGAGTATGCGCACACAAAATTCTTCCTGAGTAACTGTTAAACCCATAGGAATTTCCTGTATCCAATGTTTTCTTAAGTCTGTTCTATATCATGGCCATGACTACTTGTTTGATCAGAGTGAAGGTGGGGGCAAGACGGCAGCGCTTGATTTACTCAAGCCTGTCTTGTGACAGTTAAATTTGGTTTGCACACATCCTGTTTGGCAAGCCTTCAGGCAGCTGCTTGTTTCAATCTTGCAGGAAAGGCAGGCAGGAAGTCAGCCAAAGGTTAGTGGCGGAGAGCTGAGGAGGGGGAGGTCTTCATGGTTCCCGACACTTGCTTATTTTTATTTATTTATTTTTACCAATAGGATGTGAGCCCAGTCATGACATATGATAAAATGCATTAATAAAACTAGGATATAAGTTTGAAAGGACTTGGAAGGAGGGAAAGAGGAAGTTAATTTTTTTTGCCATAAGGGAAAATATGTTGCCATAATTGAGGATTAAATATGGCCCTGAGTTTCCTGAGAGTCATATCAAAATTAGAAATGACATACATCCCATAATTCTAATAAAGAAAGAATGCAAGTAGCAATCTTTCAAAGATGATGAAAATTTGTCCTGGAACTACATTTTAAAATTTATTTGTCATAAATTACCATATAAAGAGGAAATCTATTGATAGAAGGAAGAATGGTCTTCTCTGAAAATATCTGAGAGTGAAAATGCTTGTGGAAGGAAAATTGTCACTGCTTAAGTTAAGAGCTGGAAATGATTATGACTAGCTTGTAAGGGAAATAAGTTCATAACTAGCACACTTTACAAGAAATAAATCTCTAGACCCAAATGTTTTCACTAAACAACCCACCAAAAATGTACAGAATTGACCCTCAGTCCAAAGATAAAAATATATTTCCTTTAGGTTAATGAAGTGATATGAAAATTAGACAATCATTTCATGAGTAAAATAAAAACTATAGGTCAATTTTCCCAACAATATAAAGTAAAAGGTAACTAAGCAAATACTGTCAAAAATAACTAAGAAAAATACAAAAGTAATATCCACATGGTGTTAACTGTAAGGATTCAAACTTATTTAGTATTAAAAGTTAAACACTTTAACCCATCATATTAACATATTAAATAAAAATATCAATAGATGCAGGAACATTATATATACATTGCATGCATATATATATATATATATATATATATATATATTCAAAATCTCTGCATAATAAAAACATCAAAACTCAGAATAATGCTAAACAGAGAGGGGTTCCTCTAATCATTAAGGAGTACATCTAAAATAGATATAGCATGGGCTAGAAAGATAGATCAGAGGCTAAAGGCACTTGCTTGTAAGTCCTGATGGCCAAGATTTGACTGTTATTACCCATGTAAAGTCAAATGCACAAAAAACAACACACAGCAAAATACATCCCAATTCAAAATCAATTATTTCACCAAGGTCATAGCAAAGATATTTGACCTCCCACATTGTATTGAATATAGTATGTACATTCTTGGCCAGATAAATAAAACAAGAAAAGGATAAAAAGAGGAAACAGATCTAAAGAATAGTTTAACCTCTCTCTATTTGTATATTATAATTGATAATATAGAATATTCTGAGTTAGATATTTAAACACAAGCTAAACAAAGTAAGTGAATTTGTCAAAGTCCTAGTATAACAGGCAAACAGACTGCATTAGTTTTGTATCACTGTCACAAAATACCAAATAGGATATACAGGTGACATATGATCATATGGAAGAAATGTTCACTATAGAGTAACATCTCACAAGGCTGGCAAATATGGAGGGACAGGATATTCATACAACTCTAATGGGATTGTAAATGGTGTGGTGGCTCTGGAAACAGTATTATTATTTAAAAACAAACAACAAAAGCATGGGATTACCATAACATATAGCAATTGCAACCACGAGCCCTTTTTGGTTTGGTTTATACAGCATCTAGTTATGTATGTATCCTTAAACCTGCAATCCTCTTGCCTCTATCTCCTGTGTATAGTGATTACAGGCATGTGCTACCATGCAGGCCCAATTCTGAGCATCTTTCCCTGAGAAATTAGTACTTGTGATCATACAAGAAACCATAGGCAAAAGTTTAGAGATTTACCCATATATGTCCAAAACTGGAAAAAAAAATAATGCCCTTCAAAAAGCCAGTAATTAAACTAAGTTAATATTCACATCATAGGCTACCATGCAGCAATAGAAAAGAAACATTATGACTTACTAGAGATTCTACAAAATTCCAGATAACCCTACTTAATGGTAAATATGGTATTATCTATGGTACAAGCCCTTGTAACATTCTCAAAATGAGATGATTACAGAAAAAGAACACATCAGTTGGTTGGTAGTGGAGAACAGAAAATAGGGGCCAGTATAAAATGAAAGTGGTCCAAAAGGGGCCAAACCAAATTCTTGCAGTGGTGAAAGTATTATAAAGCTCAATCTTATCAAGTCTAATTCCAAAACCTACCACATTATGCTATGCCACCATTCTGAAAATGTTAGCAATAGGCAAAATTGGGTAAAGAGTATGACATTTTCAACAGAATGTGATTCAGGAAATTACCTTAGTTTAGTTTATTTAAAATGCTTTTCTTATTACTCCATTATATTCTGTTAGTATTTGAATACAGAGACAAGCAATGACATGCAAGCTACAGAAATACATCTACCAGATGCACTCGAGTGTAGTAAGATCTTAAATATAATAAAGTAAGGTACTGATTGTATATAATTTATTGAATAGTCTTAACTCTGATCAATACTATTAGGGATACTTGTATGTCTTGTCTGTTTCCAGAGGTGACAGTCAAAGTTAATCCAGAAGTTTTGTTTTGTTTCAATAGGAGAACTATATATAATTGATTCATGTTGCATTTTTGCCCATCTGTGTCAGATATTTGGAATATTGCAAACTACATGGCTTGTATAGTATTTTAATGATTTTTTTTCATCCAGATGAATACAATTTTGAGGTTTTTTTAACCTATGGAGAAAGCACTGTTCACAATAATCACTTCTTGATAGAAAGCATTCCTTGAAATGTGTTCATTAATAACATGATTAGAACTTTGATAATTAAGTGACCAGGATTAAGTCATTAGCAACACTTTTACTTGCAGGAGATATGAGGGTAGATGTTCTATCTAGTAACCAGTGCTAGTGACAATTCTCTCAAAGATATAACTATCAAACACAGTTACCATGGTGAACTTCAGAAACATATATTTCAAAGAAATCATCTCTATGTAAGTATGTCTAGGCTTTTATTGCTATTATTTTCATTTCACTTAATACAAACAGTATGATTAATGTTTGTGTAGGGATTTTTTTAGTCTATTATTCAACTTTAAATTTCTCTGATGTGATTATATTATCAAGTATATTTTCAAAGCCTAAGATATATTATCATCAACATATTGTAAAATGTGTCTTTGTATGATTTTGGGAATTGTCTTTCAGACACTGGCAAAAAAAAAACATATATATATATATACATATATATATATATATATATATGTATATATATATATATATCACCTCCTCTGATATGTTGTCCAAATCAAGAGCCTCAAGACTTGGTCATTGGGAAGAACCTCCAAGTACTTCTGTTCACTCAGGATTTGAATGGGTCATTTAGAATAATTTGGATTCAAACTCAACTAGATTATTTTAAAATCAAGAACAAATTATGTGAAATTTTGCATAATCTGCAGAATTATCTTTGAGTAACATGCTACAGAGGATTTTCTTTCAGGCCACAAATAAGTCATATCATTGTGAAGTCTGGTTAAACCTTTTAAACCTATCACTCTTTCCTTAGGTATGTGTTAAGCTCCATATAAAAAAAATGGTTATTTTTCATCTACTGTGCTGTTTTATGACCTGGAAATTGTGGTGTTAACATTAGCTTTATTTGAGACAGTTATCTTCAGCATTTTATTTTACTCGTGTCTTTCTGTATCACCACTTTATTCATATAGACAATAATATCATTGAGTTCTCTGAGATTTATTTTCATTTGAACAGTATGATTAATTAATTCTAGGATATTTAGGGGCATCTTTTGCTTCAATTATTTGTTGATTCTTTCCACACAATAGCAATAGATGATAGTCAGGTACAAAGTTTGTAGGAAATTAAATCTATAAACTTTTTAAAATTATCATAGCTAGACATGATAAATTATAGTTTAACTTATTTCTAGTTGGAGCATATCAGTACAAATGTCAATTGTAACTCTCCAGAAAGGAGCCTGATTATTTACTCAAATGTTGTTAGTTCTGATAACACTTAACTCACCAAGGTAGGAAGGCTTATTTATTATTTACAATGGAAAAGTTTAGAGATCTAGTTGGGCAAATTTTTGGTGTTCTGCTGCTTCTACAGAAAAAACCCAAGAGCAAAAAAGTAAGAATAGGTTAGGATTTCTTTTCCATGCAAGTCAATGTTGATGCACAATACCTGAGTTCATATCACCAACGTGTAAAACCAAATGTTGTAGCATTAGTGTCTGTAGTCCAAGCATATCAGTGGTGAAAAGAGACTTGGAGACAGGAGAAATGCCTGGAAGCTCACAGGTTAGCTAGTCTAATGAACACAATGGTGGTGAACAGTGCAATGAGAGACCCTCTTATCAAACAAACTGGAAAGCAGGGAGCAGTACCAAAGGAATCTTGTGATTCCTGAACATGAATGCTGTGGCACAGGTAGAAAATATTGATTTTAGGTGTCAGATATGAACTATTGGATAGACTAGCTATATACTGCCTCATGGACGTAGACATAAAGACACAACCAATTAAAAAATCTGATATTGCTATACCTGAGCTAGCCACTGTACCTGAGGTATGGACAGATACCTATCTCTTAGCCTCATTGTAGTCATCAGTATAATGTAAATAAGGACATAATACATTAAAGTCTCCTTCATAGGATGTCTAAACATATACAAGTAAAGCACTCTTTTAACCCCCATGAGAAATAATACATGTTCAATATGTGTTCATGATATAGTAATGAATTTGAAAATGATGCTGTTAACATATTTTATAATATTATTTTAGCTTTGAAAAACTTTATAGCACACAAAGTTACCTTGAAGAATTTAAAGTTTGGAAATAGCTCAGGAGGTAATATGTATGAAGAAGTTGGACTATTTTAGCCAGAATCATGTTTCTCCTCAAAAATATGTGAAGTGGAGAAATTAGTTAATGCTTAAAATATACATTGAGTATTAAAACAGATAAAGAAACTTAGTGTGGCTGAGGCAGAGGAAGAGAAGAAATTAAGCAGGGAGTAAGTATGAGAGCTTGCTAGAAAGTCTGGCTTAATAAGAACTGGAGATTTAACTCATAAAATGACTAAGAAGTAAAACTGATGGGATGTAAGTGTTTAGGATCTATTTTTAAGGTCATATTTGATACTATTCAAAAAGAAAGAATTTTTAGCAATAAAAATACAACCTGATGACACCAATTTGCTCCAACACATTGGGAAGGTTCATCTTCAGCTTTCAACACTTTGCTTCTTCAGAGACAACAGCAACCTCAAGACAGGAAGCCATTGAGTACTTGAGTAGAGACTGACTCTAAAGGAGAAACATTCTTTACAATTTGAGGTGATTTAATTAATTTAAATTTAAATAGTCATAGGGAGGTGAATGTCCCCTTATGAAAGAATATAGCTATGGGCCTCAGAACACCCCCCACATTCTGTAGTGCTTTATAAGCAAATGTACCCATGTTTGAAGAATGTATATTATAGACCAACATTGCTATGAAAATCCAAATGAATTCCTTATATTTCATGTTCACAATTGTTTCTGGAAGAAATGTTGAACAAGACCTTCTACAAGTTTCATTGCCTCATTGGATTCTGTTTTGGCTTTGAAAATATTTGGGTCCAAAGTATTCCAGTGGTAATTTTTATTATTTTTTAATGAAATTTGATGATCTCACCTGAACATGAACTTACTGACTGAAATTCATATGTTCAATATTTAAATAAACTGAATTTTAAAAATTTATTTCAATTTTCATTTCACATTTTAGTAGCAAGTCAATATGCAAACCACTCATCTAAGAATTTTTTTAAGGAATAAATGTTGACTCAACTCTTCCTAATGGTACTGGGTTGAGAGAAGTACTGAAAAATTCAAAGACATACTTTTTTTTGTTTTACCATAACACAAAAGTATCAGATAGATAATGTCATAGTATTTACATATATGACAATCATATTATGAAAAAAACTAACTAACTAACTAACTAACTAACTAACTATATATATATATATATATATATATATATATATATATATATATATATTAGTGATAAATAATAATACATGAGACATATATTTTTATTATCTGGCAAGTTCATTTAGATTTATTTAACAATAGATTTAGTACTATTATGTTTCATATCACATGTAGTTGAATCAGGATAGGTTATATTTGATGTTTTAGTTCTGGTTGTCATATTTTTGCCACCTTGAATACAGAATAAAAAGTAGCCACCAATCTTTTGTTGCATAAAACTCTGTAAAATGCCATTCTCCTGACAGGCTCATTAGTCACTATGTAAAAGAAAAACTGTATTCCCATAGTTGACATGTAAAAGTAAACCAACTTTCCTAAATGCCAGCTGTGCTCCAGCTATAAAATAGAAGGTGTTAAAATTCTTGCTATATATATTATAAACCACATTTGTACATGAACACACATACTTTGCCACAAAAGCATTAAACTTGAATATATTATTATTAACTACATAGTAAGTAAATGTCACATGGGCTACCAAAATATACACTTTTTAATTTTGCTTACTAATTCTATTCCTAAATCAAGAAATGCTACTTAAAATATTTTGTATTGATGTTTCTCAAATTAAATAATTGGTATACAGAAACAAAAAAATGAGAAAAAAGTCTGACACATATTTAAAGGCAAAAATCTACAATGGTTTATTTTTTACCATAGTAATGATCAACATGCAAGTGTAACATTTCCAGATATCAGTTGCTGAAGTAAAGGGAAAGTGATGTTTTGCTTGCAAAACTTTAATTTTGAAAAGTCTGTAAGTAGCATTGAATCTTTTACCATGGTGTGGAAACTAAGACGAGACAACAGTCTGCAGGAGCACATTATTTTCTCAGTGGAACCAATCCATGCAAATAATTTGCTTATTTGTACTATTTCTGGAACATCATTTAGAAATGTACCTCATGGAGTGAAACATCTTTCTTTCCAAATCAAGGCACAGTCCAAAGAAAACAAAACTATTTAAGGCTAAAGAAGAAAATAAGCTTGGAAACATGTCTGTCCCAGAACAAATAGCTCAGTGATATGTCAAAGTGTCCTGGAAGATATCCTGTTCACATAAAGAAGACATCTGTATAATAAAACATCTATGCTACTATCAAAATTACTTAAGTGTTATTGCTTTAGTTATGAAACTGTTTAGTCAATGTAATCAAAGAGCAATATAAGCACATATATTATGTTAGATGGGGAGCTGAATCAAAAGGAAATAGATTTATTCTACATGCAATCTGTTTATTACACAGAAACAGAAATTAAAACAACAAAAACAAGCTTGATTCTTAGTGTCTTCAAAACTAATTCTCACCTTTTTATTAGTTTAAATTGCACTTGCAACAATTGTGATTGTATTACTGTTGAAATTTGTTGCTGCAAAAAGTAACTGCTTAAGTCTATGCTTTGAAACAATTAAGATTTTAAATCAACTTAACTTGGATAACATATTCTTCTTTAATTTGCTATGTGTACTTAAAAAAGTAACCAAATAACAGAATATCTAATATATGTGAAGTATTTCAAACTGACAGAGTTTTCATAACCATGTATCCATGTGATCTAATAGTAAACCCATGATGTAGGCAAAGTATACTCAATGATCCCCTGTTTACAGATGGAGAAACTAAGGATTAGAGAAGTCAAGGTGCTTTTCCAAATTACATACTACCCACCAGCATTGTTATTTATATCTATGTATTTTCATGTTAAAGGACTTAAGTATAAAACTCTACCTTTTTCTAATGAAATTTCTCCAATTTGGAGTCTGAGCTTCTAACATGATATGGCTTTTTCCATCACTTCATACTTAAAATCCTACTATTAGCGATGGTAGAGCTAATGAATTGATTCAAATTAGGGGCAGTTTCTGTAAGAGAATCTACATCTATTTCTTCCTATATCAAGATTTGCTCTTGTTCATCTCATCTTAAAAACATGAAGCAATTTTTTGCCATATGTATACCTTTATTAAAATGTTAATTATTTTACTTAGTGTCAGGCTTTTCATGAGATTCTCTAACAAAGCCTCTCACTCAACATTCCTATTTATGGAAGTTTTTATTCCTTTCATTGACAAAATTACAAATCATTTTAACTTATCCTTTAATTTTCTGGTGCACCTCAATTTTATCTCCTTAATAAAAATGAAAATCTTTAGGAAAAATAACTATGCACAAAAATCTTAAACTACATCACAGAGATGAAGTACACAATAAATTCTTATTTTATTTTATTTAAAAATGTTTATTATTATTATTATTAACAACATATATATTAACAAGATGTTTCCTATGGATATATCATGTGTTGGTACCCTCTTTTCCCTTGTCCCTGCCCCCATTCTTTTGGGGACACTCCTTAGTAGGGCTGCAGGTATTCACCATGGGGTTGTAGTTTGTGCATTGTGGGAGTAGTAGTCAGTTATTGGGGGGGGGGGTGGAATGCCCGTGGTTCTTACAATCTTTCTGACCCCTGTTCTGCAAAATTCCCTGAGCCATGGTGTGTGGGTTGTAAGTCTACTTCAGTGATGAGCTCTTAGGAGCCTCTGGATCTCTACTTTGGTAGGTGTTGAGTGTCCTTGGGGTCTGTCTTCGACACCCTGACACTGATTATCAGGAACAGCATGGCAGCAACATTCTTGCTTGTCTCCCCATTCCTCTGTGGATTCATCTGTGGCTTGGCTGAAGTGGGAAGGATAGTTTATCTCCTCTGGTCTTGCTACTTTCTGAAAAAGAACAGATTTTTCAATGGAGAATAAATTCAGCATAGTTTAAATTGGATGAAAATTATTAATTTAGGGAGAATTTGATGTATGCAACCACTCTTTTAGCCAAAGACTAGTGAGAGCTTGACACTGGAGAATATAATCTGTTTTTTGTTTTGTTTTGTTTTGTTTTGTTTTTTTCCATAGGATTCTGATCTGGTTCCCAATTCCAGATATGGGTTGCTTTACACTGAGCAGTTCTCTTAGCCGATCAGAAAGCTATTGGTTACCCACTGAGGCTGTGTGCCATTATTACACTGGTGTTTACATCTTGTCAGGATGTTTGCTTCTGAGTAGCTTAGACCTCTGGTTGCTCAGACCCAGATTGTTGTTGGCCACTTTTCCCCAGTACCTTATGTAGTGTGTTCCAATACTAGACAGACTGACTGGGGACTGGCTTTCATTTGAATTCAAGCCAGGTTTCTATATGCTCTGTGTCAGTAGCATATGATGTCTTCAGCAATAGGGTCTTAGCTTTTCCCACAGGCTATTAATCAAGTGCTTTGACAGAAAGCTGTCTTGATTTGGCGACCTTGTAGGTCTTTTAATCAACAGCTCAATGTGAGTAGCAACCAATCTCTGGTACTGGAATTACAGGTGAAAGACAGAAAAAAAAAAAATTGGTTAAGCTTAGGCTTCATCCCACACTTACCAGCACCCTACATTTCAGGTGCTCCCCCCCTTAATCCTTTTAAGGGCTATATCTCTTAGGCTATCTTCAAGGAAATAGGTTTCTATAGTATCAGCTTATCTTTGGTTTAATTTTGTGTTTGTTTCCCCCTCCTCTTCCCCCAAGCTCTTCCATCCCTATTATCTGGGACTTGAGTTGCCTATCAGGTATGATAGCAACTCCAGCAGGTCAAGGTTAGGAATCACAGATAAGTGACACCATGAGACATTTGTCTTTCTGTGATTGTGTGATTTCACTGAGTATTACCTGTTCCAAATCTATCCATTTTTCTACAAAATTCATTGTATCATTTTTTTCTTACTTTGGAGTAGAATTCCATTGTGTAAATATGCCGCAACTTCATTATCCATTCATCCAATGATGGGCATCTGGGTTGATTCCAGTTCTTAGCTACAGTGAATTGAGCAGCTATAAACATGGTTGAGCAAATGTCCCTGTATTGATGCATGGAGCATTAAGGATAAATACCCAGTAAGGGAAGTCTATTGGTACCTCTATGTTCATCCTTTTCAGGAATCTCCACATGGATTTCCATAGTCATTGTACAAGTTTACATTCCCACCAACAGTGGATGACATTTCCTCTTTGCCCACATCTTTGCCAACATTTGTTGCTGTTAGATTTTTTAATGATTGTCATCCTTACTGGGATAAGGTGGAATCTCATGGTTGTTTTAATTTGCATTTCCTAATAGTTAGGGATGTGAAACATTTTCTAAAGTGTGTGTTAGCCATTTGTAATTCTTTCTCTGATAACTCCTTCCTATTCAGTTCTCTGACCCATTTTTTGAATTGGTGGTTTGAATTTTTTATTGTTTTGTTTAGTTTTTTTTTTTTTTTTTTGAGTTCTTTGTAGATTCTAGATATTAGGCTTCTGTCAGTGGTATAGCTGACAAAGAATTTCTCCCATTCAATGTATATTTTATTGGCTCTTCTTATGGTGTGTTTGTCTGTGGCAAATCTTTTTAGCTTTATGAGATCCCATTGGTTGAGTGATTGTTTAATTTCCTGGGCTACTGGGGTTTTGTTTAGGAAGTCTTTCTCTACTCCTATATCATGGGGAATACCTCCTATTTTTCTTCCATTGGTAGAAGAGTTCCAGGTCATGTACTGAAGTCTTTAATCTATTTGAACTTGACTTTTGTATATGGGGAGATGATTGGGTGTTGCAGTCAGGTTCACATTACTGGTAGGAATCACCCAACCAAGAGCAGCTTGTGGGAAAAAAGAGTTTTATTTTGGCTTAAAGGCTTGAGGAGGAAGCTCCATGATGGCTGGGAAAATGACAACATGCACAGAGGGGAATCATCACCCCCTGGCCAAGATAAGGTGGACAACAGAAACAGAAGAGTGTGCCAAACACTGGCTTGGGGAAACTGGCTATAACACCCAGAAGCTGGCCCCCAACAATACACTGCCTCCAGGAGGCATTAATTCCCAAATCTCCATCAGCTGGGAACCTAGCATTCAGAACACCTAAGTTTATGGGGCACACCTGAATCAAACCACCACATTCTGCCCCTGATCCCCATAAACTGATAACCATATATGATATAAAGTCCAATGCATTCATCTAACTTTAAAAGTCCCTATAGATTTTATCAGTTCCAATGATGTTCATATATCCCCATAGTCCAAGTTCTTATAACTGAGCCATAATATATAAAAAAAGAAAAACAACCCCAAACCCATAATGGCCCAGAATAAATATTCACACTGAGAAAGACAGCACAGGGAAAACCAAAGAAATATTCACACAATACATGATTAAACAGGGCAAACACCAAACTCTGTAGTTCCAAGTTCAACACCTCTAGCCAGTGACAAATCTCCAAGTCCACTAACTGCAACCAGCAACAAGTCTTTGTAATTCCAATTCCACCCTTCCAGCTAGGCTACTCACAGTCCTGGAAACTTCATACAGGGCTTGTAGCTTTACTTAGCAGCCATCTCATGGTCCCAGCATCTTGACTGGGTCTCCACTGTGATCCATGGTTCATCTGCATGGCCCCATGGGGGTCTTCATGCAGGCATCCAGCAAACCTGCTTCAAAATGCCCATGGACATTTCCAAAGCACAAGACTGTGTTGTAAACTCAATGACCCTCTCTTTCCTGCATTTCTTATACTTCACAATACCAGGTAGGGTGCCAATTTGTTGATCCTGGGGTAATAAAGCAGACTTTGAAGAACAGGACACTCTTTGAGCACTCAGGCCCCTTCAAAAAATCTACATGCTTTCTGTTGCCCCAGTACAGGTCAGCTGGCCCAATTTCAATGGTTGTAATCTTTCAAACAATTTTCAGGTGAACAGGCAGCAATTTAGGCCCAATGATTTTATTTCAATCTGTGCTATATACCTCTGCTCACACCAGTCCATTTCTATGCAAAGAAACCCTGCACAACTTCTCAGGACATGGCCATAACAACAAGCTTCTCACACAACTGCTAACCCAGTACAAGAAAAGCTCTTTCTCACCCTCATAAGCTGATTCTCACAATTCATAGTTCTTACTGCATTCATGTTTTTCAACTCTGACCAGAACAGTCCATCAAGCTGTACTTATAGTACTGCAAGGTATCTCTTAGGCCAAGGTTTCAAATCCTCCCACATTCCTCTTGAAAATAAACTCCAAAAGGCCAAAGCCACACAGTCAGGTCTGTACCAGCAACCCCATTCCTGGTACCACTTTACTGTTGCAGTCCAGTTTGCATTGCTGGTAGAAAGCACCCAACCAAGAGCAGCTGGTAGGAAAAAGTTGTTTATTTTGGCTTACAGGCTAGAGGGGGAATCTCCATGATGGCAGGAAAACTGATGACATGAGCAGAGGGGGGACATCACCCCCTGGCCAATATAAGGTGTATAACAGCAACAGGAAAGTGTGCCAAACACCATCATGGGGAAACTGGGTATAACACCCATAAGCCTGCCCCCAACAATACACTGCCTCCATGAGGCATTAATTCCCAAATCTCCATCAGCTGGGAACCTAGCATTCAGAACACCTAAGTTTCTGGGGGACACCTGAATCAAACCACCAGAGTGGGTCTACATAAGGCCACCTCCTCAGGGTAAAAAGTCGGAAAGTGATACTATTAACAAATGGAAATAAAAAGAAGCAGGTTTTGCTAATATTTGATAAAATAGACTTCAAACAAAAAGTAATCAAAAGCACAAAGAAGGGCACTTCTTACTCATCAAGGAAGTGATCCAACATGAGAAAATCACTTAGACAGTCATGTCTATTCTCACCACTGCTCTTCAACATAGTAGTAGATGTACTAGCCCAAGAAATAAGACTGGGGAAAGAAAGAAATGGCATACAAATTGGAAAGGAATAAATCAAGTTAGTTCTATTTACAGATGACATAATCATATACATAAGTAACCTGAAATTTTCCATCTCCAAATTTATAAAGGTGATTAATTCCTTCAGTAAAGTGGAAGTTTACAAAAACCAATGTACAACAATCAGAAGCCTATCTATAAGGAAAGGACAAATATGCAGAGAAAGAAATCATTGAGGCTGTCCCATTTTCAATAGCAACAAAAAAATTAAATACCTTGTAATAACACTAATCAAGGATGTGAAAGACCTACATAATGAAAACATCAAAAAAATTCTACAGAAAAAATTGAGGAGGACTTGAGAATATAGAAAGACCTCCCGTACACCTGGACAGGTGTAATTAATGTTGTGAAATTGGCATTTATACCAAAAGCAGTATACAGAATTACTGTAATACCAGTGAAAATACCTACATCATTCTTCACAGACATAGAACAAATTCTCTCATACTTCAAAACTGGAGGAGATAAACTACCCTTCATGCTTCAGCTAAGTCACAGATGAAACCAGTGAAGAATTGGGGAGACAAGCAGCTTGCTGCTTCCATGCTGATCCTGATAATAAGAACCAGAGTGTGGCAAGAGAGACCATGAGGAACTCACACCAACCAAAGCAGAGATCCTGAGGCAAGGCTCCTAAGAGCTCATTATTGAAGTAGGGTTAAAACTCACCCAACATGGCTCATAGAATTTTGCAGAAGAGGGGGGCAGAAAGATTGTAAGAGCCACAGGTTGAGAAATTATGCCCAGAGGCATTCACACCCTCATGAAAAGAACTTACTGCTGCTCCCACAATGCAAAAACCACAACCCAATAGTGCATACCTGCAAACTCACTGAGGAAGGTCCCCAACAGAGCGGGGGCTGGGTCAAGGGAAAAGAGTTGTACCAACATATGATGTAACCATACAAAATATGTTGATAGCCGGGCGTGGTGGTGCACACCTTTAATCCCAGCACTGGGGAGGCAGAGGTAGGAGGATTGCCGTGAGTTTGAGGCCACCCTGAGACACCATAGTGAATTCCAGGTCAGCCTGGGTTAGAGTGAGACCCTACCTCAAAAAAACAAAACAAAACAAAAATTTCATTGTGTAACGAATCGTACTTTTGTCTCATTCAGGAAAAAAGAAAATAATTCAACAATTCTTTTATGTTTTACTTATATACTGATATGGGTTTCCAATTCCTATATAAACCACTATGATGTTTCTCTAAAACATATTACATACCATGATCTACAAATTTTTCTTCTGGGTATTAACTTCAGTAAAACTCACAATCACTAAGATATATAAACAAAACAATGAGCACTAATAGCAAAGCAAATGGATAATGAAAGTCTCAAATGTGCGCTTGCTCATGTGTATACACAGACACATAGACACACAGACACACACACACACACACACACACACACACACGTGCATGCACACAGAGAGAGATACACAAATGAGCTTTAGGAAAGTCCTAGAAGATGTCCCAGTATGGATAAGCCCTCTTGCTTATATACTAAGAAATAGAAGCAAAACATGAAATGGAAATACTGAATGATTCATCTCATACATATGAAATACCAAAAAATAGTAAAATTCATTTAAGCAAAGATATAATGATTTTGTAGAGAGTTCTGAGGTAGAAGAAAGTAAAGTGTTGCTAATATCTCTCCATAAGATTTCAATGATGTAATTGTAATATACTACCTATGATTACAGGTAAAAATTTAGCTTGGTGCATTTAAAAATTTAGAAATAGTATAGACCTCAACCAAAAGATTCAGGCTTGCAGACTGGATCAAAAGGCAAGATTCTGTCATTTGTTGCCTCCAGGAAAGTCATCTATTAATAAAAGATAGACATTGTATTAGGGTGAAAGGATAGAAAATGGTATTTCAAGCAAATGGTCATAAGAAGCAAGCAGGGGTTGCTATCTTAACATCTGACAGGATAGATTTAAAACCAACATTAGTGAGGAAAGATGAAGAAGGTAATTTTATACTGATTACAGAAACACTCCAAAAGGAGGACATTACAATCCTAAATATATATGCACCTAACTTGGGGACTCCCAGTTTCATCAAACAAACACAATTAGACTTAAGGTCACAGATAACACTAAACACAATTGTAGTGGGTGACTTCAATACCACACTCTCATCAACTGACAGATCATCCCAGCAAAAAATAAACAGAGAGATATCTGGATTAAATGATGTCATGGAACAAATGGACCTAACAGATATCTACAGAACATTCCATTAAAACGTTGCAGACTATATAGTTTTCTCAGCAGTACATGTAACATATATTAGGACCCAAAGCAAATCTCAACAAATACAGGAAAATTGAAATAATCCCTTGTACTCTATCTGGCCACAATGGGATTAAACTGCAAATCAGCAACAAGAAAAACTACAGAGCATACAGAAATTCATGGAGACTAAACAGCACACTATTGAATGATGAATGGGTCATTGAAGAAATCAAAAAGGAAATCAATAAATTCATAGAATGAAATGATGATAATACAACATATCAAAACCTTTGGAACACAATGAAAGCAGTTCTAAGAAGGAATTTGTAGCTCTAAGTGCCTACATTAAGGAATTAGAGTATTCACAAGTAACTTGAATGCTTCACCTTAAGACCATGGAAAAAGAGGAACATGGAAAACCAAAAATCAGTCATCAGGAAGATATAGTAAAGATTATGGCAGAAATTAATTAAATAGACGACTAAAACAATCCAGAGAATCAATGAAACAGAGTTGGTTCTTTGAAAGGTTTAAAAAGATTGATAAACCCTTAGTAAATATGATGAGAAGAATGGGAGAAGAGAAAAATTAATATAATTAGAGATGAAAAAGTCACCATTACAACAGATACCAAAGAAATTCAGAAACTATAAGGACATACTTTAAGAATATATATGGCTCTAAGTTTGAAAATCTGAAAGAAATGGATGATTTCCTTCATTTATATGACCTACCCCAATTAAATCAAGATGAGATAAACCATTTAAATAAACCTATAACAAGTATGGAAATCCAAGCAGTTATAAAAAGTCTCCCAACTAAAACAAGTCCAGGCCCAGATGGATTCACTGGTGGAGTTTACCAGACCTTCATGGAAGAACTAAGACCAATGCTTCTCAAACTTTTCCATAAAGTAGAAAAGGAAGGAATTCTACCAAACTCCTTCTATGAAGCCAGCAACACCCTGATGCCAAAACCAGGCAAAGACAAAACAAAAAAAAGAAAATTATAGAACAATCTCCCTTATGAACATAGATGCAAAAATTCTCAACAAAATATAGGCAAACAGAATATAAAAATATGTCAGAAAGATTATTGACCCCGGCCAAGTTGGCTTTATCCCAGGGATGCAGGGATGTTTCAACATACACAAATCGATAAATGTAATATGCTATATAAATGGTCTGAAGGAAAAAAATCACATGATCATCTCAATTGATGCATAAAAGGCATCTGACAAAATCCAACATCCCTTCATGTTAAAGATATTACAGAAACTGGGAATAGAAGGAGCATATCTCAACATAATAAAACCTATTCATGATAAACCTACAGCCAACATAATACTAAATGGGGAAAAACTTGAAGCTTTTCCACTAAATTCAGGAAAAAGACAAGGGTGTCCACTGTCCCCATTTTTAGTTAATACAGTACTGGAAGTCTTAGCTATAAAGCAAGAGGCACAAATAAAAGGGTTACAAATTAGAAAGGAAGAGATCAAATTATCATTACTTACAGATGATATGAGTCTACATAAAGGACCCTAAAGACTCTTATCAGCAAACTGCTAATGCTGACAAGAACTTTTAGCAACATAGCAGGACACAAAATGAATACACAGAAACCGGTAGCTTTCCTGTATACTAACAACAAACATGCTGCTGATAAAATCAGGGAATCTATCTCATTCACAATTGCCTCAAAATAAATAAATAAATAAAGTACCTTGAATAAACTTAAGTAAGTGAATGATCCCTACACTGAGAACTTTAAAACAATCAAGAAAGAAATTGCAGAAGACACAAGGAAATGGAAAGTCATCCCATGTTCTTGGATTGGAAGAATCAATATTATGAAAATGTCAATCTTACCGAAAGCAATCTACACATTTAATGCAATCCCCATTAAAATTCGAATGGCATTTTTCAAAGAAATTGAAGAAGCAATTCTAAAATTCACTTGGAAGCACAAAAAACCTCAAGTAACCAAAAGAATTTTGAGCAACAACAATAAGGCTGGTGGTATCATCATACCCGATTTTAAGCTATATTACAAAGCCATATTAAAAAAAAAAAAACAGCATGGTATTGGCACAAAGACATATCAATAGAACAGAAGAGAGGACCCAGATGTTAACCCAGGCAGCTACAATCATCAGATTTTTGGCAAAAAATGCCAAATATATTCATTGGAGAAAAGACAACCTCTTCAACAAGTGTTGCTGGGAAAACTGGATATCTATATGTAGAAGGGTGAAAATAGAACCTTGTCTTTATCCAGGCATAATAATCAAATCCAACTGGATCAGGGATCTCAATATCAGACCTAAAATTCTGAAATTGCTAGAGAAAAAGTAGGGGAAACACTTCAACATGTTGGCATAAGTAAAGTTTTTCTGACTATAACCCCAATTGCTCAGGAAATAAACCTACTAATCAACCACTGGGATCTCATAAAACTACCAAACTTTTGTATAGCAAAGGACAGAGTGAGTAGAGCAAAGACACAACCTACAGAATGGGAGAAAATCTTTACTAGCTACACATCTGATAGAGGTTTAGGATCATGAATATACAAAGCACTCAGATAACAGAAAAATAAGAAATCAAGCAACCCAATTAAAAAATGGGCTATGGAACTAAATAGAGAGTTCTCATTAGAAGAAATACAGATGGCATATAAACATCTCTGAAAGTGTTCTACATCCTTACCCATCAGGAAAATGCAAATTAAAAGTACCTTGAGATTCCCATCTCTCTCCTGTCAGAATGGTTACCACCAAGAAAACAAATGACAATTAATGTTGGAGAGGATGCGGAAAAAGCAGAACCCTTCTAAACTGTTGGTGGGAATGTAATTATATATAGCCATTGTGGAAATCAGTGTGGAGGTTCTTGAGACAGCTAAAAATATACTTACCATATGATCCAGCTATAGCACTCCTAGGCATATATCCTAATGACTCTTCTCGCTACCTTAGAGATACTTGCACAACAATGTTTGTTGTTGTTGTATTCACAATAGCTAGGAAATGGAACCAGCCTAGATGTCCCTCCACATAAGGCCAGTAAGCTAGAAAAAGGCTATAAGGGAGGGAGGAGAGGGAAGGAATTAAGAGGATGGTATTGTATATATGTAAGTAGAAGAAGAGTACAGGGAGGGGAAAGGCCTAAGCAAGGTCAGGGGAAGATATTATGTAAAGGAAGGGCAGGGGGAAGGGTCAATTAAAATCCAAAATATTCTGAATAAGACATATGAAAACCTACTTTTTTGAATAATGGCACACCCAGATGCCATAGATCATTACTAGAAAATTTTCAGTGCCAGGGATGGGATACCTTCCAGTGAGTTGTTGGCGAGAGAGGTCCCTGTTGCCTCCAAAACATTACAGGCTATTGCCAAGGCCCTTTGTTTCTTTGAGAATGACATGGTAAGACAATATTGCTGAAGACTTCACATGCCTGAGCGGCAAAGTCACTGAAAAATCAAGGTGGTGCTGTGCAGAAAACCTTCGCCCTGTAGACCAGCCAACTGAAAGCTGGAAAAAACTGTACTGTATGCAGCCTTATGGGAGACAGAAGTCATCAGTGGTGAAAACAGTGGACACTGGAAGCCTCAAGTTGGGCCAGACAGTAAAGGCATAGAAGACTTTAAAATGGAAACCTGAGCAAAGCATAATAGGTAAGCATTGTGGCTGGGTCAGGTTGTGAGCAAAACCATGCACAGATGGGAATGTATGTTAAGTGATTAAGCAGACGTCATAACGTCCTGAACAAACAAGGCATATTAAATGAGAACCTGAAGGGCAGGTTCAAGATAGCTGGAAATTAGTTTCATTCCAAGACACATGGTCTGAAAACATAGCCTTAAAGTGAAGCAAAGCATTTGATCTGCATCCCTGTATAGTAGCAGCATACTGTCTGTCTCTCCCTCATTCACTCTCTCACTTCCTGCATACTTCCCTCCATGCAGGCCTGTATTCTCTGGGCTATAATAAGCAGAATTAAGCAGAATGAAAGGAAGGTGAACCCATATGACCCCACATTGCAGGATAGTGTTCTTTATAAAGAAAATTTTTCTTTCACAAAGTCAGCACTATCATATGAGATAGTGTAGCCTATTTGGATTTATAAACACTTAACTTGTATACTATTTCATACCTAATGACAGATATTAACAATATCCTCTAGTGACAGAAACTTTCTAATTTTCTTTCCTCTTGCTTCTTTTGCTACACACCATCTTTTTTTTTTTTTAATTACTTCACTGGAGGCCTTAAGCATTCGTATAGATGCCAGATATTACATGTAGAACTCACACAAATTCCTGCTTCAGAATAAAAATCTCATAACATCATGTATTAATCCTGGACAACTTGCTCATTTTTAAGTGCAGTAAGTAAAGTAGAGCATGCATTTCACTTAAGTGGATATATTTTTGAGAATTCTAGGTAGTCACAAATTAAAAAAAAATAAAGAGTGAAAGGGCTGGAGAAATGACTCAGCAGCTAAGGAATTTGCCTGCAAAGCCTAAGGACCTGAGTTTGATTCTCCAGTATCCATGTAAAGTGGCACATGTGTTTATTTGCAAAGGTAAGAAGTTTGCCCCCATACTCACTCTGTTCTTGGGATATAAGTTAAAAGTATTAATCTAGAAAAGAGGAATTAGACATATAAGCAATATGGAAAAGGCATAAGGATGTTCTCAAACATTCTATGTTTGGCAAGTGCTTCTTAAAATGAATCAAATGGGAATGTATTCTTAAATTAGGAGGTTATAAAGTTCTTTTTTTGCCTTTGTGGTTTTATATGGTCTCTCTCTCTCTCTCTCTCTCTCTCTCTGTGTGTGTGTGTGTGTGTGTGTGTGTGTGTGTGTGTATGATCTAGCACATGCTTTGTACCTGTAGAAATCAGAACACAAGCTGAAGTGACAGTCCTTTCTTTCTACCTTGCTTGAGGTAGTGATTCTTGCTGTACCCCTCTGCAAATGCTATGATAGTTGACCAGATTCTGGCCCAGGAATTTTCAAGAATCTCCAGACTCTGCCTTCAATCTTGCCTCAGGAGGGCTGGGATTATGCATGCTGGCTACTCTGCCCTGCCTCTCTGTGGGTTCTTGGGCTCTGACTGTGGTAGGCATGCTTGTTCAGCCATCTCCTAACCCACTGAGCAAAGTCCACAACTCTTGAAAAACAATTAATTGGGAAAGATAAAGAAAATAAAAAATCTTTAACTTGTAAAAAAAATCTTTAAGCCTATTTTATGGTATCCAATTTGATTTATATAATGATGAGAATAATTCTGTGTAAAATCTTTTTAGTTATTAAATTGATATCATTAATTGTAGGTTATCTATTGATTTTCTCTAGTACTTGTATTATACCATTTTTTTTCTGACAGGGTCGTAATTATTCAGGCTGGCATCAAATTCACTCTATAAGAAAGGATAACCTTGAACTTCTGGTCCTTCTGTTTCCACCTCTCAAATTCAGAGATTACAGTCATGCACAACTATGACAGGTTTATTTTGTGCTGGTGTTAAAGTAGTTGCATTTTTAGGTTACTATAGAACAGATTCTAACAGGGAAATTAATGGCTAACAAAAATATTTTAACTCAAATGATCTCCTCACATTATAATGTATTGGTTTTTGCTATGAAAGGTAAAAGCAACCAGAATGGAAATTATGCTTGATTTAAAATTTATAAATGAGAAACTCTGGCAGAATTATATCAGGTTACACTATTATTATTTTCTCACAGAAGAAAAAATATATATATACTGTATTTTCCTTTCTTTCTCTCATTAGCTCATGTGAGAAATGACTTCAGCACAGTGTTATTCCACGTCCCTCTGTTTGCTCACTAGCAGTTAGGCATCCTTTGATCTTCAAGGCTGCTGTTGTATAATTGATCAAAGGTTTTGAACCTGAAGGTAGAGCGTAAGAGATTGAATTTTGAAATGTCAGTCCATCCACAGTAACTTTGACCAAATAAGTTTCTAGATAGATAATTAAATTTATAAAAAAGAAAAAAGAATATAAGATTTTGTTCAATTATTAGGATATACACACAATGAGAGTTTTAATTGCCCATAAAAGAAGACAATTTAGACATATATATTTACATTCCTTACAAATATTCTATTTAATAGTATTTCCTGACAATATTCACGTAATTAACTACATGTGCATTACTATGGAAATTAATAACAATGCCAAAACTGTCATACAAATTTTAATCTCATTTTCTGAAATTAAATCATGCCTGTTGAATTTTGAGGAGTCTGAATGCCATGAATAATGTATATTATTTTAGGCTGGAAGAGCTCTGGCAGAGGTCATTCAAAACCTTGGAAATTCAATGCTAGTTTTCACTCTGTACAAGCTGATAGTACCTCTGGGGGGGGGGGCGGGGATAGTGTGAGGGCACTTGCAAAGCAAATGTCATTCTTACCTCAAAACACTGTTAAGAGTGTGTTTGAAGCCCTGAAGTGAAAGAGACTATCCATAAGAATGATATCATATTCTACTACAGCAACTGGCAGGACATCATTGATTTCAGTGCATCTACCCACCTTAATTAAATTGTAGAGAAGAGTGTTTCCAGAGTCATTGCATTGGGGGTTCAAAACATCTATAACTGATTTTCCAGTTGAGAAGGGCAGAAATGGAATAGCTTTTTGTTTCTCTTAGTTCATCTGCGTCATTTCCATTTTCTTTTATATCATACGTTCAGCACCTCCTGCATTTTCAGGATAACTTTGAAGATTAAATCAATGATTTTGGAGTATGAAACTCTATCACTGAACTCCAGTAGCATTTAATGCACTGGGCAAAAGACTTTCTGATTTTTCTGTTATTAAAGATATCAACATAACATGGAATAAATATTTCCATTTAATGGAAAATATATTGACATGGAAATTACTATCATTCTATTCTAAAACACAATTGGATTTTCCCATTTTTTTCCTTGGGATCTTTCTCAAAATATGCAGTGCATATTATGGTAAAAGAGAATATTTTTTAAAAGCATGTTATCTTTGGAAAACAAAATGATAGAGTTTAGCTTTGATCCACAGAGGCCTTTGAAGTATAAATAAATAATAGAATGTAAAGAGGACTTTGGTTCCATTTCCTAAAAGATTTTTTTTGGATACATATTGTTAAACTGATATTCTCTCTTTCGACTCCTGCTCTATCCATTCTTTTTGTTTATCTATAATTTATTTATTTTCTATTACAACAGATTTGTACTAATTTTAAAAAGCATATTTTGTAGCACAAGAAAAGGCTGAAAATACAATCTGAAGCCTAATAAAAAATGAGTTATTATTTTGAATGCCATTGGATCCATTTCCAGGCATTCAGAACAATTTAGACATCATCATTCATTGAATCTTTTTATGCAAAGTTGACACCATGTTATTATCTAACCTAGAGATCTTTTACAAATTCAAAAATAAGTCCTGACTTGGTGAATTACTGAGGACTCCCATTGCATATTTCCAAAATGTTTCCAGTAATTACACTCATGTAGCTCACACATGTTACATAGTAGCACTCTAAAACAGATGTTTAAATGGATATTTTGTTTCTGTTTTAAGTATCATGGTACTTCTTGATATCCATTATTTCTTGTTACTAATGTCACAGATCCTGTATGCTACAGTGCAAGAAATAAAGTTTCTCTCTTTCTGTCTCACTTTCTCTTATCTACATTTGGGAGGAAAATTAAACCTTTTAGTACTCTGTTTTATATAACTTTTTATCACTTCTCAACTTCAAACAATAGTTATCTAAAATTATTTCTTGATAACTATATGCAGTATGATGATGCTATTTTTATTTTTGCTTTGCTGTGATTTGCCTTAGGTAATATGAATAAATTATAAAAGCCACAATGTATTGTACTTACAATGCAGAGATATATACCCTCCCACTCATACTCCCACCTTGGTACAATGTTAGATGCCAAGGGGATTAAGAAAAATAATACCAGAAAATGTTAGTTATATGTTTTTTTCATAACATTCCTCATTATTTCAGATGACATTAAAAATGCATCCCCAATGAGGAGGGCCCCTTCAGGAAATGGGCAGGGATACCAACATGGGGTGTTTACACACTAAGTATGTCCCTAATAAAAATAAATTTTGAAAATTGTATGAGAATAAATCTTTGTGTGTGTGTGTGTGTGTGTTTAGTAGGAGAAGGAGGAGGAGGAGCTGTGCACACACTGCAATCATATTTCTAATTTATGCAGCAAAGAGGTATGATCTTTCCCAGCAGCTGATGGGTAAGTTCATGCCCATCTAAAATGTTAATGGTAAATTAGAACACATATATTTCCTGATTTGCCACAGCTGTAACTTATATAAAGCATATCTTGTGAATAGAATTCTGATAACTTTCTAATATAAAGTAAGCAGATAAGCCAATATACAGAATAATAAAAAAGCTGAAATATATAATAATGAATTATAAACCAACACTTCTGTTTTTCATGTTTTAAAGTAGACTTAATTAATCACAACAAATATACTTTTTAATGCTATTAAATTGAGTTTGAAAATTAATTTCTAAAGAGAGTTTATTTTTTGTTTTGGCAGTTACCAACAGAAAGTTTTAGAAATTCGTTAAAAAGGCAAAGGAGATTATAGGGCTGGGAAGACAGCTCAGTGGTTAAAAGATTATTGAGCAAATCTGATGACCAAAGTTCAAATATCTAGAATCCACATAAAGCCAGACCAAGTAGCATAAATGTCTATAATTCCAAACCCTAACAATGGGAGGAGGTGTGAGAATCCTGAAGTCTGTGAGCCAGCTAGGCTGCAATTCACAGTGTCGAATAACAGGCCCTATTTTAAATGAGAAAGAAGATGGTGTTGTCTTCTGACAGCCATATGCACACTGTGGCCTACCTATAACTATAACATACATATACACATACCCATTCATATACATATGTACACAAAAGAAAAATAAGGTAGATTTCATTAAACTTTACACTTAGATTTTTACTAATTCTATTCCTTTAGGCAGTCCATATTCTGGTCATATACAGTTTCAAATTTCATTAAAAAAAATCATAAACACAGATAAATTGGAAGACTTTGTCCACCCAAAATACCTTTTTGACCAGCATCATGAGTGGACAATGTCATTCATACTATCTTGTGTTTTCCTTAAAACTTGTGTTCTTTCAGAAAATTTTAAAACTAAATTTGTGTGAAGTATAAAAGAAATACATAAGAAAGGCATTTCTTAAAACCAATTTGTAAGGTCTGAAGCTCTTCCCAGTCTTCCATTTGTATGTTTAAACAATGATCTGATCCATTTGATATTTGATTTTGATCAAAAATTCATTTGCATATGAATTTTAAATGAGGGTAATCAGTTTTGTAACTTATTGCCTCCATAATAGATACATACCACCATACAAAACACATAATTATATTTTTCTAATTTTTGCAAAGACACTGCAAGATATTTGTCCTCATTTAAAACAAAAGAAAACTGAGATTCTAGGAGATTTGGGAATCTACTTCAGTTAAACTGAGGGCAAGGACAGAACTTCAAAATCTGTCAAAATTTGAAGTCTACAATTTTCATTCCACCCTGACTTGAATTTTTCCAGAGACTGAACTTCATGTTTTTATGTATGAAATTTCTTTAGGTGCTTGGTGAACTTTGTGCAGCTGATACTAATATGTCCACTTCAGATGAAAAAATGGAGGGGAAAAGAATACCATAAAGTGCCAGGGAATACTCATCTTTTTTTATTTATTTGAGAGCAACAGACAGAGAAAGAGGCAGAGAGAGAGAGAGAGAGAGAGAGAGAGAGAGAGAGAGAGAATGCACGCTCCAGGGCTTCCAGCCACTGCAAATGAATTCTATATGCGTTCTCCCCCTTGTGCATCTGGCTAATGTGGGTCCTGGGGAATTGAGCCTCGAACTGTGTCCTTAGGCTTCACAGGCAAGCACTTAACTGCTAAGCCATCTCTCCAGCCCAAATACTCATCTTTTTAACAGCAGAAGTTGCAATGAAACTTAAATATGTGATAAGGCCATGTCTATATTCAATTAAATGTACTATATATTCTCTCAAGAAAAAAACCTAGATATTAAGCAAACTGCTGAAGCAAGTATATTGAGGGGAGTTTTTCTAACTAGGCACATTTGAATGGAACCCTGGAGTAACTTGAGTAAGGAGTGTTTGATATAGCTTCAGATGTTTGTGATTAAGCCTCATTCTTAATCCCCAGCTGGTAAAACCTTTGGGAGGTGGAGCACTGCTGACAGAGGTGTGTCACCAAGAGTGGAGCTTGGGGAGTCAGCCCTGCTTGCCGCACTGAGCTCACTCTCTACGTCAGCCCTGCTGCTGTGCAGATGTCCTGCCCAGCTGTCTGCTCCTGCCGTGCCTTGCTGCCATGATTCCCCTCAAAACTCTAAACTGGATATAAACTTTTTCCCTTCCTGCCATGCACATCCTTGTCACGTGTTTTCACCCAGCATTGAGAAAGTTACCACTATGCTCCCATCCTATTCTTCCCTCTCTATGACCTATGGTAAATGTGTGAAAAAAAAGGCAGGTGTGTTTTAGTTACCTATATTCCATCATAACAGGTTTATTAAAACATTGTGTCTGGAAATATCCTCTCTAACTACACAGTAGACATATATGTGGTCACAATCTTATATCCCCAACCAGGATGGCACAGTGAGTCACAATTCCTTGCCACACACTGATCTCAGCGAAGCACTGAGAATCTTGATTCCCCAACTGGTGTGGTAGGAAGAACTGATTTTTTTCTACTTACAAATATTCAAACTTTAATAGATATGTTGGCCTTGGTTTTGGAGAGAGTTCATTTACGCTTGGGAAAGCTGTAATTGGGAAACCTGATACTGGTAATGAGGTATGAGGTATAATGGTGAACCGTCTGTGTGTGTGTGTGTGTGTGTGTGTGTGTGAGAGAGAGAGAGAGAATTTTGAGGGTTAGTCAGTGTATTATAATATTGTACTATAAAAAAAATCACCCAATACTGCCAACTTCAAACAAAAAATTAGATTTCATGGAGTTGGGAAAAAAATGTGAACAGTTGGCTTCTGCACTCTGTAGTACCTGTTGGAGCCTGATCTAGAAAAACAATGTGTGTCCACATGTTTCTAGGGATTCCATCCTACTTATTCAGCTTCATCCTATACCCCTGCTCATCCTTTCTTCTTTGCTATATTTGTCAAAGCTTTTCACTTCAGAAACTTTGAGTTTTCTCTGTGAATGTTTCTGTTCCCCAATGCATAGACATTTTCTCCCATTCTTTTTTTTAATTGTAATGCAGCATTGCGCCTTTTAAAATATATTTTATTTTTATTTATTTAAGAGAGAGGGAGGGTGAGAAGGTGTGCCAAGAACTCTAGCCATGACAAACAAACTTGAGATGCCACCATGTACATGTGGATTATGTGGATTCTGAGGACTCAAACCTGGGTTGTTAGGTTTTGCAAGCAAGTGCCTTAACTGGTAAACCATCTCTCCAAAACATTGTTCCATTCTTCATGGCACCCTTCAAACCTCACTTCAAAGAGAAGGTCTTTCCACATACATAGCAAACCACTTTTTCTCTCCCTACTTATCTACATAACTATTTATTGAATTAACATTTATATTTCCTCACAAGATTGAGGAAGTAGTAAAAATAGTTTTATTTTGCTAGTATTAGTGTGACAGTTGCCTCTCTCTGACAAAACATAAGCTTAGAATACGAGGAACAGCCGTTCCTTAGCCACTGCTATATCCTTTAAGACATAGTACACTTGAAGTATTGCTGGAGATAGCAAGCATGCCATTTCAGGATCATGAGAAATAGAGCGCTGAAGAGCTGCATGACACAGTTCCAGCCCAGCTGTCTCTTCCTTGGAGTCCAACGTGGACCCTCTATAGAAACATCTTTGGCTCTCTGCACTACAGATATCTATGGTTTTCTGTATAATATTTATCTTTTTCTGTCTTTCACTTGTTGCACCATCTCTAAGTTTACTTTTCCAGCAAAAATGGATGTGAAGTGTTGGTCAATGTATCTGAAAGAAGCTCTGGCATAGAATTGGAAAAACAAGAAAATGGGTCAGAAATAACTGTTTTCCTTAAAGGTCTTAAAGGAAGTCAGGCATGGAGTACAGTACACTGAGGAGGAAACAATGAATCTCCTGGAACAATGTAAAAATTGTCCTATGACTAATTTTTGTGAATGGTGGCAATTTCAGCAAACTATGACTCTTTACCAAGAATCCTTACAGGAAAAACAACCGAGGTCAGAAAGAGTTCAATCAGGGGGACCAAAATCTAAGTATTGGAGGGACGTGGAAAGGAAAATTCAAAAGAAATTGTTGGGGGATAAATGGGTTTATTGGATCAATGGTGGGAACCCCCATTTTGTGGTTGCCCTGTCTCTCACCTTTAAATATAGTAATTGAAAGTAGGAGCTCATGAAACCACAGAGTTTATTCCATCTCCCATTCAGGTCCAAACATTTGTAGCTAGGATCCACATAAGAAAGAGGATATGTGGTACTTAGCTTTTTGGGTCTGAGTTACATCACTAAGTATAATCCTTTCTAGGTCCATCCATTTCCTTGAAAATTCTATAATTTAATTTTTTCTCACCACTGAATAGAACTCCACTGTATTTTGATGAGACACTAAAAAGAAGATTTAGCAAATACTCTAAGAAAGATTAATGAAATCAGCATCTTACAAGATAGATTAAGAAAGATGATTTAGTGTATGTGCTATTGAGGTTATTGGGAGCTAAGAGGTTGGAATAGATTGGTGTGATGCTCACTAGAGCATTCACTAACAGTGAATAATGCTATAGTAAACTTTAAGAAATGAGTAGAAACACATAAAAATATGCCCGCCTGTGTTCTTATCATAGTGACATGTGTTATAGGGAGAATAGTTAATGGTGTTTTAAGCAGTGCAATAATAGAGAACCTGATAACTGCTTAACTGCCTTCATCATCTTATGTTCCTGTTAATCACCTGTTGTTCTATGCAAACTTAACAGTTATGTTTTAATGTTTTACTGAGAATTTATATATGTACATCATCTGTTTTGACTATAGTCTCCTCCCATTTCTCTCTCTTGCATTCACTGCCCCAAACCTCTTCCATCTTCCAGTGAACCTCTTCCTCCATCCAACCAGACACTCTACTATTTTGAAGTTTTCATTGTGTTCTTGTTTTTCATAATCATCTATGATGACATGTTGATGATGTCAGTATTGATCAGTTCACTATATCTGCTGTGAGGGCATGAATGCATTGTCCATCACAGGTCTGGGATACAACATTCCAAAGGATCCTTCCCCAATCTCTGACTCTTGCATTCTTTCAAAAATGTTAAAAGTAGATTGACCACATGACTCAGCTCTATTACTCCTGGGCATATATGCTAAGGACTATACACATTAGTGTTAATTGATGCTCTGTTTTCAGTAGCTAGAAAATAGAATCAACATGTATGTCCATCAATTGATGTGATACTTATATAAAATGGAATACTATTCAGCTGCTAAAAGAGAATTTTTGATATGCTAGGAAAATGAATGGACCTAGAAAATACTATACTGAGGTAATCCAGTTACAAAACTACAAACACCACATATTCTCTTTTTATACATACCTCAAACATTAATTTATGTATCACTTGGCTATGCAAAGGTATCTACTAGTTTGCCTAACACTAGTGCAAATGTTGCTGTGAAGGTAATTATTTAGATGTGCTACAGTTAAATCATGATAAGAAATGTTAAAATGCATGTCAAAGTGTTTTTTTAATCAAGCATATTATTCTCCATAAATTGGAGGCCATAGCTAATTAGGTGAGGGTCATACATACAAAGATAAGGTTTCAGGAAAAAGAGACTCTGACTCCAGACTGAGCAAATTTAGGACTGCAATACCAACTCCTGCTGATTTTACCATGAACAACATTTTCTTTTCATATTTCAGAATTTCTGAATTGCCTTCCACCACTCACAGTTTTGCAAAGTAATTCTCTCTGTTGTTCTCTGTCTCTCTCCATATGCATTTACAAAATGTAGATAAATGTATGCATGCATACAGGTTTATATGTATAAATATTCATACATATATATGTAAGTGGATCTATTTCTCTAGTAAAACTTCTCCATTGGTTGTTGAACATACAAAGCATACAGTTCACTTGGGATGTATCTGTATTTGGTATGTCAGATCTTCCATGAAGTGAGTCCTTGCACTCAAGAATCTACAAAACAAAATATATGCAATATATGTAACTCACACCAAGCAGACAGCTATAACACCAAAACCCATTTCTGGGAAATTCCCAAAACATGTTAATGAAGATGAATTCTTTCCATGGGCATAAATTTTGGCAGTGTCCCTGGAAAAGACTTAGAGATGCAAGTATGTACCAACCCATGGGCTGTAGCGAATAGCTTGGCTTAGAGTGAGAAATTCACAAGGAACGTGACTAGAATTTCAGTGGTGGTAATTCTCAGAAGAAGGTATGTATGACCAGTTCTTGGACTAGGAAAAAATCATGATGATATATGTATTCCATGTGCATGCTTACACAATATGACACTAAAACAGGACAAGATTTGTAAGCATCCTCATTCTGTAGTGACCAGTTAGGTTATTCCACAGCCACATTGGTTATCCCCTAAGGGTCTCTTGAACAAGGAAGCCATCAATTCTGAGGTTTCACATGAGCTCAGTAGCTTGGAACTTCACTTGTACTTATTAAGCCCCACTGACTATAGCCACTGATGAGTCCTCAGTCCCCAGAGGCCAACCCCCCAATCCCAAGGGTGATTGGTTACATTCAAGCATGCCCATTTTATAAGGGGCCAAGTTTGTTCATATTGGAATTGGAAGTTATTCTGGACATAATTTATTTCTCCATAATCAGTGCATTGCCCAAAGTATTAGGATGAGTTTACGTAGCAGAATGCATTGTCTATCACAGAGAGGTATTCTAGGTAACACCCCTTAAGGTCCAGAAAGATACATCACAAGAAATGAAAGGTAGTGTGCTCCTGGCATTCATAGATCTTATTCTCCACTATCCACCAACTTGCCAGACCAGAGTGTAAACTCTTTAGATTCAGTTTAATAGTGTCAGCTAGATGACAAAACCTTGGATAGTAGATAAGGGAGGCTGTGTATGATGGGAGGGATACAAATGGAGGAACAACAGTTCTTTTCAGAGGTAGCAATTGATTTGCCAAATCTGTGCTTTTTGTCTGTGTGACTCAAGGTTTTGCCTGGCTGTATTTTTTTTTTTTTAATTTTAACAGAAAGACTCCTTCTATCAGGAACTAGAGAGATAGAAATGAAGGGGGGGGTGGCACAGTAGGTTTGTTGGAACTATGTTTCTGAGAGGAGGAGGAAGGCATGTTTACTTTAAAGTACACAGACTGTCTTCATAGATTAACCAACAAATTGAAGGGAAATGCACTACCTGATATCTGATTTGAATCTTTAACAACAGATAATTAAAATGTACTAGAGTCCTCCAGAGAAACAAAGTTAGTGGATTATAGGTACATATGAATTGGTCTGTATATATTTCTGCCTGCTTGCTTGCCTGTCTATTGAGAGATTTTGAAAGAATTAGTGGGACTGCCTGGTTTCAAATCTACAAGGACAAAACTACTGGGACAACCAGTGAAGGAAGTCTAAAAGCAGAATGCTTCCTTCTGCTGGACACTTCTCACTTTTGTTTTGAGCACCTTCATGAAGTTATACATGAGCAACCCACATTTTAGAAGGTAATCAGCTTTGCTGGAAGTCTGAGTCAAATATTGATCACTTCTAAAATATTTATCTTCACAGAAACTTCCAGAATGGTGGTTAAGCAACTGAGTAGCAGGCTAGTGGAGATGACAGGAAACATTATCCATAGCATCAAACACATTTCTTAAATCCACTGGCATGTGAATGCAGATTCCATGTTATCAAATAGCTTGCTAAAGTCATATAACTAATAATGGGACCCAGATTAAAATAGTCTTCTGCTTAATTAATCTAATAGTGTTATCCCAACTACCTTATGTATGACAGTGGATTTTGCATGATTAATATTTTGAGTGCTAACATTAAGTTAACTTATTCCTTCCCATTTTACTTGGATAAATGATCATGGAACACTTGAGTCTGCATTGTGCTATTTTATGTCTATTGTCTTTAAATCTACAGTGGTAACATTCATCTCTGTTCTGCTGTGGGCATGGATACAAAACTACAGTGTTTAAAAAGTAACTGCATCAAACAGTATAAGTCAATAAGCTTGATGGACAAATTTAGATCCAAGAATGTTAGAATTGTAAAGAAAGTTAATTAATATAATTTCATACATTTCATATTTATTGTTGTAAAGAAGAAATTTTATTCTCAAAATTTCCCAGTATATTTTTTTTCTTTTTCATCAGTGCAAGGTATTGTATATAAAAATGTTATAAAATTAGATGTTGAGAAATATCTTATAGGGCAGTGTTTCTTCAGAAATAATTACATACACATGTATCCTACATATATTTTAAGCTAGCTATGTTTTCAAAGTATAACCCTTTTGGTATTATTGATATAGTTAGTTTCTTAAAGGCAATTTTTATTTTTACTGCAAACTTAGGTTTATACTGCTTGTTAGAATTTATACTTTGATATGTTGTCTGAATTCTTTGTACTAGAATACCATTTATATATTATAAATATATATATATATGCATACATATATATGTATACATATATATACATAATACACACATATATATTAAATATATATACAAATATATGTATATACATATATATATATATATATATATATATATATATATAAATTTGTACATTTGCCTTTACTTTTGACATAAATTATTCACCAATATTTCTTTTCCATGTTGGTCTTTGAAGATACAATACCATGAATAACTAAGTAGAAATTTTATGGTGGAAAGAATGATTTTATCTTTCCAGCATTTGATATAGAAAACTTTAAAGGTGTGGCTTTATCATTTCTGAATGCACTTTGACCCTATGACATATAGTAGAGAATTGTGAAGACATGCAGGTGGTGCTGAAATATTTCCTGCAAAGTTTCTATGTTTTATCTTACTTCATCTCAATTTATAGAAGTTTTTAAAAGCTTTAAAAAATTGTTTTATTTAGAAGCAATCCATTGAATGAGTATGCATAAAGATTCAATTAAAAGGTTAAAAATTGGTGATATCATTAACAAGCTATATTTTCACATTGAAAATTTAAAACTTTATTTATTGTTTTAGTTTTTCTGAATATGTTGCAATTTATGTGATACTTAATTTCATAGTTAAGCTTGAGATTTAGTCATATTTTGTGACTGGCTCTACTTTTGCTCTGCATATTCTTTTTTGCATATGTACCATTAAATGAAACTAGTTCATGTGGTTAAACACAGTCGACAATAAATTATGACTTATTAATGATATGGAGATACCATAAAGTCTTTTCCAATTTTGCTTTCTTCAAATAAATAGGAAGGTAGGTTACATTTCTTCTGTTTTGACAGTTATATATGCGTTGATCTGTTCAATTAAATGGTAGAAAAGTGCAATGCATGCATATTCAAATAACCTTAGGCTTTGTGCATATATACATCACAAAGATGAGAGCTAGTTCATGGAATACTTGGTGGCAATGCTTTAAAGGATTAAAGAACTAAATGATACAGCCTTGTTGAAGGGGTCAAGACTTGGCATGCCAGGGCATGGACTTTAGAAAACTAGCAGGAGTGAATATTGTACCTGAGATTTACATCACATTATAGTGGCCAGTCCATCTTAAAGGCAGCATTTCCCTAGAGATTTTTAATACCAGTCAATTGAGTAAAACTACCTGTCAGTGTGACTTGTCAAGAGCACAAGAAGATTCCAAAGAAAGTCACAAAGGAGTTGCATTTAACTTGAAGATGTGGACACCAAGTGGACTGTTTCAGGAACCTGCAGGGTGTATGCTAAGTTTGTCTTTTGCCTCAGGTAGTCACAAATTATGTATGCTACAAGTGCAATACGGCCTCCCTGCTCAAGGAAAAGGTTAAAGGGCTTCAGGAGCATCTTTCTATGTGCTAAGGGTTTAAAGAGGGTAAAAATCCTAAATGGCATTAAGAATGAATATAAATAATATCTCAGAAAGAAGAAAAGGAGTGCAAAGGGAAGCAGATAATATGCAATAAAATAAGTGAAACTGAGTAAAATTAACAAATGAAAAACTATGTAATTGGATTCGCAAATAGTAAAATCCTTTTATTATCAAGGATATTAGGACCAGAAAGATAATTTTATTTTTCTTATAGTAATAAATATCTCACCAAGACCATCAAATGGGACCTTTTGTGTCGCTGATACTATTGGATTTGTCATTCATTTATTACATGAATTCAAGCACTACCATGTTTTGCAACGTCTGGTGTCTCCCAGCTGAAGAAAACAGCCCTTTGTCTCATAGACTACATATGAAAATGGAAACCTCTTTTATTGAGAGTTTATAAAGGATATCTAAGAGACAGACAACTTATTCAACTGAAATTGGTAACAGTTTCTGCTGATCTTTAGCGCTTTTCTCATAATTTTTTATGGTCCTGTGGAGCAAAATGAAGAATTTAGGTATAGCAAAGGTTTTACATGTTATTTCTGTTATTTTCAATATAAATAGAAGAACAATTATATATATATATATATGTATGTATATATGTGTATATATATATATATATATATATATATATATATATATATGGCAGAAACGTTTTGATTTTTGTCTTTCAAAACTTTCACTGACTTATTTGTATGTTAGTATGTCTGTGTGCACACACCAGAATATATTATCCCTGTAAATAAATGTCTGCCAATTTTACATTGGTGGCTAGGCTTCAGAATTCTGGCTGGCAGGCTTTACAAGCAAGTGCCTTAAACCACTAGGGCATCTTCCCATCTCAGCATTGACTTTGTTTTAATTTTTATTTTTATTGACATTTACTATAGTTACAGACAATAAACTATGATATTCCCCTCCCCTCCCCCACTTTCCCCTTCACAACTCTGCTCTCCATCATATTCCCTCCCTATCACCATTAGTCTCTATTTTAATTTGATATCATCAACTTTTTCTCCTATTATGCAGGTGTTGTGTAGGTATTGAGAGGCACTGCGAGGCCATGGATATCAAGGCCAATTTCTGTCTGGACAGTTGCATGTAAGGAGAGGTACCCTTCCTTTGGCTCTTACATTCTTTCTGCCACCTCTTCCACAATGGACCCTGAGCCTTGGAGAGTATTATATTGATGTTTCACTGCTGGACACTCCTCCATCCCTTCTTCTCAGCACTATGTTGCCTTTTGGGTCATCCTTGTGGTCACTACCATCTGAAAAGAGAAGCTTCTCTAGCCAGAAGTGAGAGTAGCATTAATATATGAAAATAAACATTAAGTGTAGTGCATTCAGAGCAGTTTGGTGAGAATAATATATACATTTATCCAGACAAGAGCAGGCTTTATACCCCTAAGGCTCATGACCCCTCCTGCCATAGGCTTTTGATTATGTTTTCAGTACCAGGCATGTATTCCCTCCCATGGAGCAGGCCTTCAGTCCAATTAAAGAGCAGTTGGTTTCCCCCAGAGCAGACATGCCACTGTTGCACTTGTTCAGTTATTGGTCTGTCTGGCCAAACTTGAGGCTTCCAGTGTCCACTATTTTCACCACTGATGAATTCTGTCTCCCATAGGGATGCATACAATGCAGCTTTTTCCAGCTTTCAGTTGGCTTGTCTCCAGGGAGAACATTTTCTGTTCATCACCAGCTTGATTTCTCAGTGACTTTGCTGCTCAGGCATGTGAAATCTTCAGCAATAGGGCCTTACCATCTGTTTCTCAAGGGAAACAAAGGGCCTTGGCAATAGCCTGTAGTGTTTTGACAGCAACATGAATCTCCCTGGCCAACAACTCACTAGAATGTATCTCATCCCTGGCACAAAAAAATTTCTAGTAACAATCTATGGCTTCTGGATGAGTCCATTATTCAGAAAAGTAGGTTTTCCTATGTCTTATTCAGAATATCTTGATTGTTGAATGACTCTACCCCCTGCCCTTCTTTTACACAGTGTCTTCCCCTGACCTCACTTAGCCCTTCCCCTTCCCTGTAATCTATTTTAAGGTAAACAGAAGCCACTATGGTACTCCAAATAATTTAAAAATTGAGTATAGAAATAAAAGCAAAGGGCAGTAATTGTGTCATATATGATTTATTTATACACACATACACACAACAGTGTAAAAAAAATAAAAACACACCATAAACAAGTGGTAATGCACCCAGTTTTGCAGGACTGATCTGAAATTAAAAATCAAATAGTGCAATCCATCATAGCAGCAGGCTAATGAAGAAAATTAAACAGAGTCCTATCAACAGATGCAGAAAAGCATTTACCGAAGTCTTATACCCACTTATGTTACAAACTGACAGGTAATGGGGTATAGAAGGGATATTATTTAAGTTGATAAAGGAGCATTTACAAATATAAAAATACAGATAATACCATTGTTAATGGGCCAAGCATTAGGAATGCATCAGAAAAAAAAAAAAACCATGAAATCCTGGAAAAGTGCTCTTTATGCTTTAGATTGAGTCAGAATCTACTGGAAGGTATGTCAAAAAGCAAATTGCTAGATGTTTTCTCCATAGGAGACTCCAGGGAACCTGAGCATGGACTGAGAATTTTTATATATAACCATGTTTCCAGCTAACATTGTTGCTGCCCCAGGGTCTCCATGTTTAAGACTACTGTCTTCGTTGGCCACCTTTTATATTTTTGGATACAGTACAATCTAAAACCAATTTTAAAACATATCTTTTATAACCTGAAGTCCATTTCAGCTTTTCAGTTGAGACTCAAGCTTTATTTTCAATACTTGGTGCTTAGACAAGTCCTTTGAGTTGTTAGCAGGACCTCTCTAATGTATTTGGATGGTGTTGTGACAGGTTACAATTTGATTGAACTGTTTGAATAGACCTTTGGGTTAAGTGGACAGCCTGCTTAATACATCAAGTGTACAGTCTTTTCCGGTGAAAGCCTCTTTTCCAACACAATTCAAATATAAGCATTATCCAAATTTCTCACTTCTTTGTAAAATTTCACTAGCATAAGATATTCATTCTAAATTATGATTTTCAACTCTTCAAATGAGAAATAGCCTTTACTGACATTCAGAAATTATAGTAAAATGGATTTTGCTACTTATTTGTTGTATTAACATTATTCAGATGTTGGGTTTGTAAAGTTATGATACAAATAACTCACTCCAGACAAAAAAGGTAAACATACAATTACATCTACTAAGGCTTAGATGTCTTAGAGGCACTTGATATACAAAATATGATGACCATATCAGAGATTATCATCTACATATGCTGATATGATTGCCTCATTATTTTCAAGGTTAGCATCCATATTTCAGGAATAGTCACTTAGACATAGTCATTTTCATTCTCTTTTTGAAGAACATAAAATCAGACTCGCAACAAATCTCAAATGCATGACTCCTTCATCCCTTTATTTTATAAGCAGGAATACTTTTTAAAATGCTATAGCAGTTTAATACTGGAATAGTTGAGGTAATCTGTGATTAAAATAATGAGATAAATACATAGCTTCTTTCAAGGTGAGCTTAAAGAGAGTGTTTATCTTTGATGCATGAATTTAAGGTTCAAGGCAACAAGATCTCTAGCAGGCCTATATTTATTCTGTGACAAATGACCATTGCATGTGAAAATGAATGAAGTGGAAATTATCTGACACACATTGCAGTAAGCCTTGGCTACCCTTTCATTCTATTATCCTCCTCCAGATTGGTTAATAGTCTTCTCAGAGTAAGGTCAACTTGGAACATAGAAGAGCTGACATGAACATGACCCATCTCAGGATTTGTTTTACATAGGTAAGCATCTCCATTCAATATTTTTTATTAGTTTTGTACTCAGTAAATAGAGTCAAGTTGGTACCGTTTTTAGTCTCCTCCCTATCCTCCCCCTCCACAGGGACCCTCCTTGTTGGGGTATATGGGTCTTGCATTGTGGGGTCAGCCATCAGTTATGGGGAGGAGGAAAGGAATCTGTGCATCATGACCCAACAAGCAGCTCTGAAACTCTTTCCACCCCCTCTTCTGAAAATTTCCCTGAGCCAGGTTGGGTTCATTTTAGGTCTGCTTCAGTGATGAGGTCTTGGGAACATCTGTGTCTCTGGATATCTAGTTTGGTAGGAGTTAATTGTTATCTGTGTCTATCTCCTTTAACCTTGTACTGGTACCAGCTTCACCAAGAAAACAACACTCTTGCTTATTTCCCCAATTATTCCTCGTTTCAGCTGGTCCCGTTTTGAGGTATGATGGGTGGTTCTCTCCTTAGGATCTGCATGTATCTGGAAAAGAGAAGCAGATTATTCAACAGAGAAAAAAGTTAGCACAAGATAAATGTTATAAACATTATTTTTTAGAGAGAACTTAATAGGTGTATGCCCTCTTTTAGCCCATGATGGGTGGGAGCTTGATAATGGAGAGCTCATGTTTGGATATGTTTCTGACCTGTTTCCCAGCTCCAGCGATGGGTTCTGTTCCACTGAGCAGATCAGTTAGCCAAATCAAGAGCAGTTGGTTACCCACCATGGTGGTGCACCACTATTGCAGTTGTGTGAGCATCACATCAGGTTGTTTGCTGCTAAATAGGTTAGAACATGAATTTCTTGGACAGATATTGGTCATTTTCCCCCAGCCGCTCATGTAGCACCATCTGGTACTAGACTTGCTAACTGTCTGGGGTCTGACACTCTTTCAGCTTCCAACTATGTAACTCCATGCCCTGCACAAACAGCATATGATATCTTCAGCAGTAGGGTCTTCCCACTAACTTTGGTGGGTCATCAACTACTCTGGCAGAAATCTGTCTTCTTTTGGGAAACCGTGTAGGTCTCGCTGATCACAAGCTCATTATGGATGATAGTCACCTCTTGGTACTGGGACTTACATACAGGTCTGCACACAAGAAGAGAGTGAAGAAAAAGATAAGTATTATAAAAGAGATAGAGCAAAGAGAGAGAAGAGAGAAGAGAGAGAGAGAGAGGGAGAGAGAAAAACAGAAGAATATTAAGGTCAGACTTCATTGCACCCTCTCCATGGCCGTGCGATTCAGGTGTTTCCTCTAAGGGCCTGGTTAAGTTTCAAACATTTGGTCTGTCTTTTAGGATGTAGAATTATATGTTACTATTACTATTTGGGTCCATTTTTGTGTCCCCTACCCCTTCAGCTCAGATTAGTTTAGGAGCTGTAGATGAGTGAGACTATGTGGTGATATTTTTCTGTGATTAGATGAGTTCACTGAGAATGATCAGTTCCAGGTTCACCCATTTTTCTTTAAATTTCATTGTGTGATTTTTCCTTACTGCTACATGGAATTCCATTGAGTAGATATACCATATCTTAGTTATCCATTCATCTAATGATGGATATTTGGGTTGATTCCCGCTCTTACCTATTATGAATTGAGCAGCTATAAGCATGGTTGAGCAAATCTCTCTGAACTGAGGCTTGGAGCTTTTAGGGTACATGCCCAGTAAGGGAATAACTGGGTCTGTTGTTAACTCTATAGTTAGCTTTGTTAGGAGTCTCCATATTGCTTTCCAAAGTGGTTGTACAATCTTATATTCTGATCAACAGTGGATGAGGTTCCTATTTCTCCACATCCTCACCAGCATTTAATTTCATTTGATTTTTTTAAACTAATTAGCTTTGTACTCATCAAATACAGTCAGTTTGGTACCATTATTAGGCTCATCCATGACCTACTCCCTCCCCTTGGCCCCTCTTTGTTGAGGTATATGGGTCATGCATTGTGGAGTTAGCCCACAGTTATGGGTAGGATAAATGTCTCTGCATATCATGACCCAACATGTGGCTCTGACATTCTTTCTGCCCCCCTCTTCCGCAAAATTTCCCTGAGCCATGTTGGGTTCATTTTTGGTCTGCTTCGGTGATGAGGTGTTGGGGGCCTCTGGGCCTCTGGCTTTCTGATTTGGTAGGAGTTGATTTTTCTCTTTGTTGATCTCCTTCACCCTTGTGATGGTACCCGGTTCACCAAGAAAACAGCACCCTGGGGTAAGATGAAATCTCACAGTTGCTTTAATTTGCATTTCCCTGATGTATAATGAACATTTTAAGGGTGTGTTTGTCATTTGTATTTGTTTCTCTGAGAACTGCCTGTTCGGTTCTTTGTCCCATTTTGTGAGTGGGTTGTTTGACTTTTTATTGGTTAGGTTTTTGAGGTCTTTGTAGATTCTAGAGATTAGGCCTCTGACAGTTGGATATTAAGTGAATATTTTCTCCCATTCTGTGGGTAATCTATTGTCATTGCTCATGGTATCTTTGTCTGTGAAGAAACTTTTCAGGTTCATGTGATTGCATTGGTTGAATGATTGTGTAAGATCCTTTGCTACTGGGATTTTGTGCAGGAAGCCTTTTCCCATGCCTATATCATGGAAAGTTCCTCATATATTTTCTTCCAGTAGTAGCCGAGTTTTTGGATTTATATTGAGGTCTTTGATCCATTTGGACTTGAATGTCATGCATGGCAAGATGTGTGGATCAAGTTTCAATTTCCTGATGTCTTTTTTCCAGCCTATATTGTTAGGGCCTTTGTCACATATCAAGTAGCTGTAGTTATTTGACCCAAAATCTGGGTCCTTGATTCTATTCCATTGGTCTATACTCCTATTTTTATGCCAGTACCATGCTGTTTTTATTACTATGGCTTTGTAATGTAGCTTTGGATCAGGTACGGTGATGCCTCCAGAGGTGTTTCTTTTGATGAGGATATGCTTGGATATCCAAGGCCTTCTGCCTTTCTATATGAATTTTGAGAACTTTCTTTCTATCTCTGTGAAGAACAATGTTGGGATATTGACTGGAATTACATTGAATCTGTATATTTCCTTTGGTAGGATTGCAATTTTCACAATGTTAACTCTGTCTATCCAGGAGCATGGGAGGTCTTTCAAATTTCTCAAGTCCTCCTCAATTACCTTTTTGAGAATTTTTATGCTTTCATTTTATAGATCTTTCACTACCTTGGCTATTGTTATTCCAAGGTATTGTTTTTTTTTTTTTTTGGTTGCTATTGAAAATGGGACAATGTCACTTATTTATTTCTCTGTACCTTTGTCATTTGCATATATAAAGGCTACTGATTTTTTTTAATTTTTTTGTTTACTTTTATTTATTTGTTTGAGAGCAACAGACAGAGAGAGAAAGAGGCAGACAGAGGGAGAATGGGAGTGCCAAGGCCTCCAACCATTGCAAAGAAACTCCATATGTGTGCACCCTCTTGTGCATCTGGCTTATGTAGGTCCTGGGGAATAAAGCCTCGAACCAAGGTCCTTAGGCTTCATAGGCAAATGCTTAACCACTAAGCAATCTCTCCAGCACCAAGGATTCTGATTTTTGTGCATTGATTTTGTATCCTACTACTTTGCTGAAGGAGTTAATCACCTTCAAGAATTTTGGGATGGAGACTCTTGGGTTTCCTACATACAGAATCCTGCCAACTATGAATAGAGCTAACTTAACTTCTTCCTTTCCAAATTGTATCCCTTTTATTTCTTTCTCCTGTGTTATTGCTTGAACTATGACTTTCAGTACTATATTGAAGAACAGAGGAGAGAGTGGACACCCCTGTCTTTCACCTGATATCACTGGAAATTCCTCTCATTTCTCTCCATTAAGTATTATTTGGGTTTTAAGAGCTTTATACATAACCTTTATCATGTTAAGATATAAACTGACCATGCCAATTCTCTCCAATGTTTTGATCATGAAGTGATATTGCATTTTGTAAAAGGCCTTTTCTGCATCTATGGAAATGATGATGTGGTTTTTGTGTTTAACCTTGTTTATGTGGTGTATTACATTGACAGATTTCCATATGTTGAACCACCCCTGCATTCCTGGTATGATTCTCACTTGATTAAGGTGCATAATGCTTTTGATGTGTTGTTGGATTCGGTTTGCGAGGATTTTGTTCAGGATCTTTGCATCTATGTTCATCAGGGAAATAGGCCTGTAGTTTTCTTTTCTTGTGGCATCTCTGCCTGGCTTTGGAATTAGGGTGATACTAGCTTCATAGAATGAGTTTAGGACTTTTCCCTGTTCTCCAATTTTGTGACACAGTTTGAGAAAGATTGATATGAGTTCTTTCATGAAGGTTTGATAGAATTCAGGTGAGAAGCCATCTGGTCCTGGACACTTCTTTTGGGGGAGGTTTTTTATTACATTTTCAATCTCAATGGATGTGATAGGTTTGACTGGGAGATTAACCTTCTCTGAATTTAGCTTTGGTAGATGGTATGTGCCCAGGAATTTATCCATTTCCTCCACATTATCGAGTTTTGTGGAGTAGACGTTTTTGAAATAAGTCCTGATGATTCCCCCAATTTCACTTATGTCTGTTTTGATCTCTCCTTTTTAATTTTGTTAATTTGAAGCATTTTCTTTTCACTTGATCAAATTGCCCAAGTGGGATGAAGGAAGGGCTCTTTTCTCCCAGAGCTTCCTTATATGAAGTCCCCCTCTGAGCAGGCCTGCCTGCTCTGGTGAAAGGGCTCACTCTGGGGGAAGGATTTTCTTCTTTAGTTCATCCTTCCTGTAAGCAACCTCCAACACCCACTCAAAAGTGATTTCTGAGGATTACTAAAAAGTTCAAGTTGACAACACCTTAGCTATCACAAGTCCACCCCTTGTCAACTTGGCATCAAACCATATCTCCTTACATCATACTTAATTTCCATATGAAAACAGCATCAAGGTCATAATTCTGCCTAATATGGTATAACTATACCACTTACAACCCAAAACTGCAAAATCTTTCCCCCCAACACAAAGCTTAGTCTCTAATATAATAGGTCTAATATAAATTCAGCAGTTAGCTAGTGATATAATCTTAATATTGGTTTAGATATGTATAAACACTGTGTATCAAGGTAGGACAGAAACCTTGCAATTACAATAATTGTTTCTGTAACTGGTCACATAGCCTTAGCTGGTATTTGTGACTTCCTTCTTCTACTACCCATTTTGTATTTCCTCCACCTTCAGAAAATACCACAGGTCTCGGTTCTTTACCTGGAGGGGTGACCCATACTTTCATTCCTGAAGTATCTGGGCCATTTATCACACTACTTCTATTGGGTTGTTGCAATCGTCCATTGACTTTGGTAAGAGGGGATGGTAACACTAAGAGACACACTAAAGGATCTCTTGCCCTCCAGAAATACTCTTCCTTACCTCCATTGTAGAGGAGCAGTCCAATTTCCCCCTGGTAATCTGCATGAATCTTCCCTGCTATCACTGTAACTCCTTTCTCAGCCTCTTCACTCCAGGGCATTAGGAACCCAAAGTGACCAGGGGGAAGTCTTAGCTTCCAGTTCAGTGGAATGTTCTTTGTGTCTCCTGGCAAAAACAATCCCCCTCTGGAACCAAGACTTGTAGGCCAGCAGAGCATAAGGTAGCAGGAACAGTAAGCAAAAATTTAGCTTAGGGTCACTTGGGGTGATGGTAAGTGGGACCATTCCTATTTACACCCCTTGATTCCTGGACCCGTGAATCCAGGCTCTAGAAGAAACAGTACCATATATAGGACGCTTATTCAGAGCATGTGCAGCCTGACGAAGGACACTCACCCAGCCTTCCAATATATTGCCACCTAGTTGGCACTGTAGCTGTTTCTTTAAAAGGCCATTTCATGTTTCTATCAAGTCAGCTGCTTCAGGATGGTTGGGCACACAGTAAGACCAGTGAATTCCATGATCATGAGTCGACTGCTGTACTTCTTTGTGGTGGAATGAGTTCCTTGGTCAGAAGCAATGCTGTGTGGAATGCCATGATGGTGGATAAGGCATTCTGTAAGTCCATGGATGGTAGTTTTGGCAGAAGCACTACATGCAGGAAAGGTAAATGCATACTCAGAATAAATGTCTGTTCCAGTAAGGACAAAACCCTGCCCTTTCCATGATGGAAGTGGTCCAATGTAGTCAACCTGCCACCAGGTTTCTGTCTGGTCACCCTGAGGAATACTACCATATCAGGTGCTCAGAGTTGGTCTCTCTTGCTGGTGAATTTGGCACTCAGCAGTATCCGTAGCCAGGTCAGCCTTAGTTAGTGGAAGTCCATGTTGTTGGGCCCATGCATAGCCTGCATTTCTGCCACCATGGCCACTTTGTTCATGGGCCCTTTGGGCAATGACAGGGTGGCTGAGGAAAGAGGTTGACTGTTAGTCATAGAAAGGGTTAGCTTATCGACTTTATTATTAAAGTCATCCCCCAATGAGGTCATTTTCTAATGAACATTAACATGGGACACAAGTATCTTTATATCCTTTGCCTATTCAGAGAGTTATATCCATATACACCTTCCCCAAATATTCTTCTTACCAAATTTCCAATTGTGCTCCTTCCAAGTCCCAGACCATCCAGCCAAACCATTGGCCACAGCCTATGAATCAGTGTATAACCACACATCTAGCCATTTTTCTTTCCGAGAAAAATGCACAACCATGTGCACTGCCTGAAGTTCTGCCCATTGTGAAGACGTCCCTTTACCACAGTCCTTCAGAATTGTCCCAAAAAGGGGCTATAATGCTGCAGCTGTCCACTTCTGGGAGGTGCCCACATAATGTGCTGGACCATCTGTAAACTATGCCCTAGTCCTCTTCTCCACAGTCAACTGATCATAGGGCACACCTCATGATGTCATAGGTGCATACTTGGGGACAGAAGGCATTGCAACAGGAGTAGCAATCATAGGCATTTTGGCAACTTCCCCATGTAACTTACTCATACCTTCAGGGTCTGCTGGAGCCTGATCATGTATATACCACTTCCACTTAATGATGGACTGCTGCTGTGCATGTCCAACTTTATAGCCTGGTGGGTCAGATAACACCCAGCTCATAATGGGCAGATCAGGTCACATAGTAACTTGATGGCCCATTGTCAAACATTCAGTTTCCACAAAGGCCCAATAGCAGGCCAAGAGCTGTCTCTCAAATGGAGAATAATTGTCTGCAGATGAGGGCAGGGCATTGCTCCAAAATCCCAAGGGCCTTCGCTGTGATTCACCTATGGTGGCCTGTTAAAGGCTCCAAACAGGATCCCTGTCTGCCCCTGAAACCTCAAGTACCATTGGATCTGCTGGATTATATGGCACAAGGGGCAGAGCAGCCTGGACCTGTTGAAGAATCTTCTCTTGTTCTGGACCCCACTGAAAACTAGTAGCTTCCTGAGTCACTTGGTATATGGGACAGAGTAAGACACGCAAGTGAGGAATGTGCTGTCTGCAAAATCCAAATAGGCCCACTAGACATTGTGTTTCTTTCTTAGTGGTGGGAAGGGCCAGTTGCAGCAATTTATCCTTCATCTTAGAAAGAATAACCCTGCATGCTCCACACCACTGAACTCCTAGAAATTTCACTGAAGTGGAAGTTCCTTGAATTTTGGGTGGATTTATTTCCCATCCCTTAATGTGAATATGCTGTACCAGCAACTCCGGAGCAGTGGCCACCTCCTGCTCATTTGATCCAATTTACATAATGTCATTAATATAATGGACCAAAGTTACACCCTGTGGAAGGGACAGATGATCAAGGTCCCTGTGGACTAAGCTATGACACAGGGCTAGAGAGTTAATATAACCTTGAGGTAAAACAGTAAAAGTGTACTACTGACCATGCCAGCTAAAGGCAAATTGCTTCTGGTGGTCCTTATGGCAAGATCAATAGCTGCATACCAGCTACCAGGAGATGTGTTAATCTGCTCAAGTAAAGAAACCACATCTGGTACAGCAGCTGCAATTGAAGTCACCACCTGATTAAGTTTCCAATAATCCACTGTCATTCTCCATGATCCATCTGTCTTCTGAACAGGAGATTTAAAGTGAGATGTGGTGGAAACCACCACTCCTGCATCCTTCAAGACCTTTAGAGTGATACTAATTTCTGAAATCCCCCCAGGGATGTGACACTGTTTTGATTCACTATTTTCCCTGGTAGTGAGAACCTCAATGGCTTACATTTGGCCTTTCCAACCATAATAGCCCTCACTCAACAAGTCAGGGAACCAATGTGGGGCTTCTCCCAACTCCTAAGTAGATCTATCCCAATTATGCATTCTGGGACTGAGGAAATAACTACAGGGTGAGTTCAGGGACCTACTGGACCCACTGTCAGTCTAACATTGCCAAACCTCAATTGATCACCTGACCTCCATAAGCAGCAAATTTAACTAGAGGACCATGGTGCTTTTTGGGGTCTCCTGGAATCAATGTCAGTTCAGAGACAGTGTCCAGTAGGCCCTGAAAGGTTTGATTATTTCCTTTCCCCCAACGTATAGTTAACCTAGCAAAAGGCCACAGGTGCCTCTGAGAAAGGATGGAACTAAGCTTAATATTGAAACTTTTGGGGGTTGTAGGAGGGTCCTTCCTCAAGGGGACCCAGCCACCCCTTCAATCAAGGGGCTCAGGATCTGTAAACTGGCTCAAGTCTGGAAACTGATTAAGAGGTCTTGATTCTCTGTTGCTATAATTTAAAGTGGCTTTATGTTTCTTTGCTCTGGAACTTTTCTTTATACAGATCAAGAAGGAATTCAGTTGGCTTCTTATCTGTTTGACTTCTGGGAACACCATGATTAATCAGCCAATTCCAAAGATCCATCTATGTCATATCTTTATGAGCATAATTTTGCCTATGCTCTCTATTACATAAAACACATTCACCCCACCTTTGGCAATTTGGCGCTTCCACTTGGCCCTTGTTACCCTGAGATCTAGTTATACCCATTGCATCTAAGTCACCTAATGCAGCAACTGCAGCTCCCACTGTGAGGTATGCTTTATATAAAAGACCAATGATAGGGGACTTTAAGTATGCTGGTGCTCCCCCGAAAGTCTGTTTCTTATAGTCTTAGTGAAGGGCACATCTTCTGGACCCTCCCCTTGTGGGGGCAAAGATGAGTTTACATGACAAATCCACTCCAGCTTTCCAAGTTCTCTGAGCTTTTTAATGTCTTTATCAACATTAAGCCAAGGGATATCAGGCAGCTCAAGCTTATTCACAGTAGGCCATCTTTGGATCCATACTTCAGCCAACCAATCAAATAAACTCCTGGCACCCCTTCAAACTGCATGAGCTGCAATATTAAATCTAAAATCTCTGCTCGTGCTCACTTCGGCAGCACATATACCAAAATCAGAACGATACAGAGAAGATTAGCATGGCCCCTGTACAAGGATGACCAAAGTCTCTGCTCAATGTGCCTATATCAGTAAATTCTGCCTGATCTAATATTATGTTCCTTCCTCCATCATCCTATACCCTTAAAATCCATTCCCACACATATTCTCCATGTTTCTGCCTGTACAAGTTAGAAAACTCCTGAAGTTCTTTAGGGGTGTACCTCACCTCCTCTTTGTCACATTTTCTAGCTCATTTTTAGGTGCCTGCCTAGCCTTCCATCTGGTTATAGGCCTAGAGGCAAAGATGGGTGGGAACTGAGAAGCACCAGTACCTGCTGATTCCTCAGATAAAGAGGGATTAATTCCCTCAGGCAAGGGTGGGGAAGGTAATACTTCAGGGTGTGGAGGTTGGGATACAACTGATGCTAAAGGAGAGGAGGTCATATCTTCATCCAAAACAATTTTTTCAGAATCTCACACTTTGATGTTCCCAGGTTCTTCAGGGTCTTCCCACACATCACCATCCCAAGTCACAGGATACCACTCTTTTCTAATCAATGCCCTCACTTCTGATAGCTGATGAGGCTGGGACTTGAGTTTATGTTGCAAGTTAACCAATCTCACAATGGGAGCTTGAGTTTGGTTTTCTGCAATCTGAGCCCTGTTCTGGCTAGAGAGGAGACTCTCCTCCAGGCATCCTTATAAACCTTGAGATCATGTATGTGGGTCTTAAGCTTAGAATGTTCCTTTTTAAGCTGCTGCTGTTCCCTCACTAGTTTGTCCAGAGATGCTAAAAGCAACCAACCAGCCTCATTATTTGTCTTACTTTTCCACAAATATTCAAATGTTTTAAATACAGAATCACTAAGTACCTTGCTTTTCACAAGATATGACTCAGGATCACCAAATACATCTATCTCATAGAGTTCTTTAAATAGTGCACACCATGGAATAAATTAGTTCCCTCCTTATTTCCAGTAAAAGTGCTCTCCTTATCACCAGTAGGGCCTTTAGTAGCATTGAAGTTGGAAAGCCAACCCCAGATAGCACCAAGCCCACTAGAGAGATCCATTCTTACAATTTTGTTTCTTTAGAACCACTTCTGGTACCAAAATCTGTATTAGTCAGTATTCTCAAAAGGAATAGAACTGATAGAATGAAATATTTTTAAAAAGGAATTTATTGGATTAGCTTACGGTAGCAGTTGCAGGCCCGAGAACCAAGGGACCTGGTAGCTAATCAGTCCATGTGGCTGGATGCCTCAGAAGTCTTGATACGGCACTGCAGATGGTGCGGAAAGCCTGGAGGCTTCCTGAGGAGCCACTGGGTTTTGATCCACGTGAGTCTTCAGTTGATGTTGGTCTTCAGTCTTCACTGGTCTTCAATCCATGCTGGAAGGCAGCAAGCAGCCCCTGCAGCCAAGTGGGAAGAAAGAAGGGCTCTTTTCACCCAGAGCTTCCATATAAGAAGTCCCCCTCTGAGCAGGCCTGCCTGCTCTGGGGGAAGGGCTCACTCTGGGGGAAGGACTTCCTCCTTTAGTTGATCCTTCCTGGAAGAAACCTCCAAGGCCCACATGATTATCAGTCCTTTGTTGCTTTTCTGCAAGTTCTATCAGTAGCTTGATCAGGGTTGCATTGCTCATTACTTCATTTTGGGGTTTAGATACTAATGCCTCTTCTATGTTTTGATTAGAGACAACCATTGTAGGACTGGGCAAGCTTATTGGATTTACTTACATTTGATTTTTCATGTTATTCCTTTTGCACTGTGGTCTGCCCATCACAGTATTCGGGCAGGGAGAGTGGGACTGTAGTTGCGATGGGCAGGGGAAATGGTGCCCCTTTGGGGAAGCAGATCTGAGGTAATGCAGGCAAGCAGAGTGGGCCAGAAGTCATGCAGGGGTGGGCAGGTGGGCAGAGTGGGCTTGAGAGTGTGGCATAGGTGGAACTATACTGGCCTGTGTCCCCTTGCCTGCAGTTAGTGTGGGAGTATCCTGAGGCTTGGACTATGGCTAGGACTGGCTGCTTGGGAGGATTGGGGTACTGTTGGGCTACCCAAGAGTGAGGGAATCAGCGACTTCCCTTTTTTGCCCCTCCACGCCCTCACACTGGTGGTCTATTAGAGACTGCTCTCCCATAAAAGGCCCAGTGAACCCTTAATGTCTTGTCTTTTCTTCTGTGTGGTTAGGCAGACATCATCTTGACCAGAAGTCACCATCCAGTAATTTTAATTGATTTTTAAATCTCATTTCTTAAGAAAAAAAAAAATCAAATTGTTCAATTCCTGGATCTGAACACCATGGAAAAATATAGGGCTACAAACTTCCCTGTTGATATGTCCATTAAATGTAAGGTGGAGATAGACAGTTAATGCTCAGCATATGTATGGATCATGGTGTGCCTACTAGCCCTCCTACTATGTTATCAGAATATTCCTGCATCCCAAGGCTAATGGACAGTCACATTGTTGAGCATTGAAGGTACTCTGATTTTGTTTCAACCACAAGAACTACAGATTCCCAGGTTGTTGTGAACATGGGATGCAGGGAATTATGATCACCTCTAACAGGAAAGACAATAAGAAAAGTTATAGGAAAAACAATATTAGGTCCTCACTGTGAGATATGCTATTGTTGCAGTTACCTTATCATTGCTGGCTCAAAGCAAGTGAAAGTAGCTGATGGGAGGAAAGTTGTTTATTTTGGCATAGAGTCTCAAGGGGAAGCTCTAGGATGGCAGGGAAATGATGGTAAAGTAGAGGCTAGACTGCACCTCCTGGCCAAAATCAGGTGGAAAACAGCAGCAGGAAAGTGTGCCAAACACAGACAAGGGGAAGATGGCTATAAAATCTATAAACTTTCCAGAAATAATGTACCTCCTTCATCAAGACTCCACCTCCAAAATTGCCATCAAATTGCAACAAAGCATTCAAATCACAGGACTTCTTTGAGGATATTTGATTCTACTACACTACACTACATTCCATCTTTGGCCCCCATAAACTAATGACTATCCATGTTGTAAAAAGTGATGTATTAAGTTCAAATTTAAAAGTCAGAACCCATGGGTTTATGGGGAACACTTAATGCAAACCACCACAGTTATTAAGAGTGCAGGTGTGATGGTTGAAGGAATTGCTTAGCACACTAGCATGAAAGCCTGAATTTGTATCCCTGGTACTCACACAACACTGAGCATGATGATATACATATGTAATTTTTATGATGGAGAGGTGGACAGAGGAAAATTTCTGAGACTTACTGGTTCAATGATATAAAAAATATGGTGAAGGAGCAATTGAAGGAAATACCCAATGTAGACCTCTGGCCTCCAAATGCATTCAGGCACAAGTGCTTGTGCATTCTACCACATACATATATGCAAATAGACATGCCTACACACATACAAAAACATATACACTATACACACATACACATATAAAATAAACTCAATAAAAGAATACAGGTGTGAATTTTATTTCTTTTTGTATTTTTAATTTTTTTAATATTTACTCTTTTGAGTTTTTTGAAGCAGGGTCTCCCTCTAGCCCAGGCTGATGTGGAGCTCACTTTGTAGCTCATGCCGGTCTCAAACTCATGGTGCTTCTGCTTATATCAGTCTCCCAAGTGCTGTTTTCTAAAAAATGAGATACCACATCTGGCTACAAGTATGGATTTTTAAAGATCATATCTAAGAATTGTATAGTTCAATTAGAACATGGGGGAAAGTCTCAGATGGATAAAATAATTTGATATTTAACAATTAAATAGATGTCATTTCATATCACCAAGTAGGATGAAGTTACAAAAAGTATGAGCACAAAAGTAGGGAAGACAAGAATATGAACCTGATGGCTTGAAGATTCTGAAATCATGAAGAAGAGAAAGAATCAGCAGAGGACCCTGATAGGAAGTGTAGCAGACAACCTCAGGTTGCAGGGATGAACTTCCAAACCAGACACAATTATGGGGGAAGGGATATTTATTGAACATTCCGATCCAGGGGAACTTCTTTAGTGGCAGAGGACTGGTCCATTTCCATAGGTCCAAGCAGATAGAGAAAAAAGCCACAATCCACTAACACCACCAAAAAGCAAGTAAGCACACTTTAGGAACTCCAAGCAGAACTCAGGCACTTTGCATCTTTAGACTGGAATTCCAAATCTAACACCATACCTTAGGACTGGAACCTAGGTTCCACCCACAGAGGTATCTTCTCCAGCCAAGGGGCTGCAGATATAAATTACAAACTTTAATAAAGTCCTGAATATATTGGAGGCCATTCATTCAAACTAACACAGTGAGCTACCATGAGATCTCTGTGTCTCCCCACTTGACTTCTTTACAGTCTATTCTATTCCCACTAGAGTCAGAGGGATCCTTGCAAATGATCATCCACATCACAACATTTCTCTGATCCCACTCTTTAGTGGCTTGCCCTCTTCTCACAGTAAAAGTCAAAATGATTATGATGGTCTGCAGAGCCATCATTGCCTGGAGCTTTCATTAACCCTCTGAACTGCCACCACCTTACCTCCCTGGATATTCTTTTAATGTTCCCTTTACATTTGACATGAATCATGAATGTCTTCTGGCTTTTTCCTCCTCGGGCAGAATGTACATGGGGCTATTTCCACCTGCTTAACATTTTTGCTCAAGAATCATGTCCTCACAAAGGTCTGTCCTGATCTTTCAATTTAATAGTGTGCAAATTGTCTTGAATACTTTGTCCATGAAAAGGTCATTTTTATTTCTTTTGAGCAATGGTGTGTGTGTGTGTGTGTGTGTGTGCTCTTTTGCTTGTGAGTACATTTTTATGTGCATGTGGAAGACAGAAGTTGACATCAGGTGCCTTCTTAGATTACTCTCCTGTTTACTAATTGAGGCGGGCTCTCTCACTTGAACCCAGAGCTTGCCAGATCTTCTAGTTTAGCTATCCAGCTTGCTTTGGGCATATCCTGCACCCCCCTCCTGAGCACTGGGATTATAGGAGGCTGCCACACCCACCTAGCACTCATTTAAGTTCTGGGGATCTGAACTGCAGTTCTTGCTTACATGTCAAGTCCATCATCCATTGAGCTATCTCCCACCACTAAGATCCCTTTTGTCTAATTTTTATTTATATTTATTGTAATATAAGTACATATTAATATGGCATGTTGCAGTCACATTCACAATTCTGCCACAAAATACCCAATCAAGAGCAGCTTGTGAAAAAGAAAAGTTTATTTTGGCTTATAGACTTGAGGGGGAAGCTCCACAATGGCAGGGAAAATTATGGCATGAGAAGAAGGTGGACATCACTCTCTATCCAACATAAGGTGGACAATAGCAACAGGAGAGCATGCCAAACACTGGCATGTGGAACCTAGCCATAACATCTGCAAGCCCACCCCCAACAGTACACTGCCTCCAGGAGGCTTTAAATCCCAAATCTCCATCAGCTGGGAACCTAGCATTCAGAACACCTACATTTATGGGGGACACATGAATGAAACCATGACATTCCGCCCCTGGCCTCCATAAACTTATAACTATACATGATGTAAAATGCAATGCATCCAGTCCAACTTTAAAAGTCCCCATATTTTTTTCAATCCTAATGATATCCAAACATTTTCATAGTCCAAGTTCTTTTAACTGAGCCATAACATCAAAAAAGTCCCCCCAAGCCCCATAATGGCACAGAATAAATACTCATATTGCAGAAGATGTCACTGAGCATAGCAAAGAAATATTCAACCAATACAAGATTTAAACAGGCCAAACATCAAACTCTGTAGTTCCAAGACCAACAACTCTAGCCACTGACAAGTCTTCAACACCAATAATCCTAACCAGCAACAAGTCTCTGGAGTTCAATTCTGCTCCTCAAGCTAGGCTATTCACAGTCCTGGAAAACTTCATTTGGGGCCAGCAGCTTCTCTTAGCAGCCATCCCATGGTCCTGGCATCTCCACTAAGTCTCCACTACAACTCACAATTCATCCTCATGGTTCCATAGGGTCTCTATGCAAACATCCAGAAAACCTGCTTCATACTGCCCATGGCCATTTCCAAAACACAACACTGCATTGCAAACTCAATGACCATCTCTTTCCTGCATTTCTTATACTCCACAATACCAGGTAGGGTGCCAAATTGTCAAACCAGGGGAGAATAAAGCAGACTTTGAAGAATAGGACACTCCTTGAGTATTCAGCCCCCTTCAAAAAACTGCGTTCTTTTTCTTGTCCCAGTGCAGGTCAGCTGTTCCAAACTCAATGGCTGTAATCTTTCATACAATTGTAGCTGAACAGGCAGCAGTTTGGGCTTAAAGATTTCTTTCTTTGCCATATTCCTGTGCTCACACCAGTCCATTTCTACACAAAACAACCCTGCACAAATTCTCAGAACCCAGGCATAACAGCAAGCCTCTTACACAAACTGCTTGTAGCCCAGTCCAAGCAAAGCTCTTTCTCACCCTCATAACCGAAACCTCACAGTCCATAGTTCTTACTGCATTCATGTCTGAGTTTGACCAGAATAGTCCATCAGGCTGTATTTACAGCACTGCAAGGCATCTGTTAGGCCAAATTTGCAAATCCTTCCACATTCCTCTTGAAAATCAGCTCCAAAGGGCCAAAGCCACACATTCAGGTGTCTAGCAGCAAATGACACCACTCCTTGGTACCAACTATACTGTTGTAGTCAGATTCACACTGCTGTCAAAAAATATACAACCAAGAGCAGCTTGTGGAGGAAAAAGAAGTTACTTTGACTTATGGACTGGAGGAGATTTCTCCACGATGGCATGAGCAGAGGGTGAACATCACCCACTGGACAACATAAGATGGACAATAGCAACAGGAGAGTGTGCCAAACACTGGCATGGGGAAACTGGCTATAACACCCATAAGCCCACCCCCAACAATACACTACTTCCAGAAAGCTTCAATTTCCAAATCTTCATCAGCTGGGAAACTAACATTAAGAACACCTACGTTAATGGGGACACCCGAATCAAACCACCACATGACACATGTTTGGTTAGTTTACAATGTTTACTGTAATTAGCAATGTCTCCACTTCAAACTGTAGTTGTCATGACACAAAGAAAATAAAAATCCGTTTGTGGCATATGTCATACTTGGTGTCTGGAGAAGTCTCTGTCATCAAACCTTCATGAATTTGGTGTCTTCGGGACTTATTTAATTCAGATTTTTCAGTTCAATTCTTGTAGTTCAATTCAAAGCTGGTTGATAGCTGTAATAGCATACTGTATAGAAAGCAGTTAGAAGATGGCTCGATCCAGAATTGGTGTGAAATATGTATTAGATTTCTTTCATACACCTATATTCTGCCAATAGGAAGAGGTTGGTGATGTTGCATGTGCCCTTTTACCTTTTCAGCATTACATGAACATGGAACTGGTAAAAGTGCATTATTCTGTATAAATATGATGTGTATGCTTTTATTTATATATTCACCAAAAATCAGGGACCGACTTTAATATTAAAGTGTTTCATTAATAATGAGTAGTTCAAATAAGGAATTGTTTATTCTCTACTTAAAAGTTACTAATCTTCTCGTAACAACATTTTAAGTGTAACACTGTTGGGCTTAAGTTAGATGTTAAAATTCTTGATTTTTGTTTTTTTAAATGAGGTTAATTATAAATACTGCCCTTAAAAACAGTTCAATCTTTAGATTTAGCATATAAAATATATGTCATGTTCCATTTGAAATTTAACACCAAATTATATTTACTGAAATTATAGTTCTGATAGAGTATTCATGATGATCATAAATAAACATGTAGTTTCACATGTATATATATGTGTGGATGTGCGAAAATAGCAATGTAATTGTTATATTGGCATTGAAATATTATTAGCCATCAGTAAAAAATGAAACAAACATTAAAAAGCCTTTTTTCATAGCTGTCTTCAATAACTTGTAATGTGGTTCTTATTCACTGGCTTTGTTCTCTATATGCCCTCACTCTTTTTTTATTCTAATTTTCTTATTTCCTTTGATCTGGTTGTCAAATGCTTTCCTTTCACTTCAGAATAGTCTAATAGATGATAAAAAATAAAATTGCTGAATGACAACATTAGGCAAAATTTTATGCAACATTAATTACAGTTGTCATCAAGTATCACATCTGACAACTCCCAGACCTGGCTCTTTGAATTTAATGAAATTTTATTCTGCTCTTTTTTAAAAAAAAATAATTTTATTTATTTATTTGACAGAGACAAAGAGGGAAAGAGAGAGAGAGAGAACGGACACACTAGTGCCTCCAGCCACTGCAAACGAACTCCAGACACATGCACCACCTTGTTCATCTGGTGAATGTGGGTCCTAGGGAATCGAACCTGGGTCTTTGGCTTTGCAGGCAAGCACCTTAATTGCTAGGGCAACCCTCCAGTCCTATTCTGCTCTTTTGTTGTGATTCATCAGGTACTCAAATTATTTTTAAAGCTATTATGCTATAGTTATAATTTTAGTGGGACAGAAAACATATAAATACTTAAAAATTGTTAAAACAAGTATGTCTAGAGGTCAATAAGATATAACCACAAATATGTACAATGTAAAGTACTGTCCTGAAAAGAAGCTACCTGAAGACATTTCTGTACAGGAGGCACTTTCCCATGAGTACTATATGTCATTGCAAATCAGATCAGCTAGCACCACAGCAGGAAGTAACCTGCAGGTATCAGGATATTCAGACCAGTGTGTGTGTGTGTGTGTGTGTGTATGAAAGAGAGAGAGAGAGAAAGAGAGAGAGAGAGAACTTTCTCAAATGAAAGAAAAAAATTCTTCCTCTCCATATTGATAAATTTCTGATAAGCTGGATTCTGGTGTAAGTGATAAAATGTATTTTTTTTCTTTAAAGTAAATGTTAACTTTTAAAAATACTTAATCTCACTGTAAGTAGTGTCCTAGATGACTCAAGGCAGTGTTTATGCTGTAGTTACGGATTGTTGTCAGTCCATTTTTTCCTTAGATAACATTGTAAATACTAATTTATAAAACACATAACTATTTTTTGTTTATCTCTGCTACACATTTAGGATGCTATTGTGAAATGATATGTCATGAGAGAGATGAAGATAAATAAAAACGCCATGGTGGTGGGAAGGAATCAATGCCTTCTGTAGAATATGGATCATTCTTAACCCTAGTCCAACAATGCATATGCTTACTACAGCTTAATAGACCAAAACTTACTCTCTATTACTGTTGAAACAAATTATGATGGATTTATTTGGCTAAAGGAACATTAATTTATTGCATTATATTGATGGAGGTCAAAAGTATCCCATGGCCTTCACTCAGAGTGTGAGCAAGGCTGTGTTCCCTTTGAAAGGTCTAGAAGAGAATCTATTTCCTGCCTCTAGTTCAATAAACTTCATGTTTTGGTTTGTAATTGTCTTCCATCTGGAAGCACAACATTGACTAGCTGTAAGTTACTCTACCATTGTTTATTGTCCACTTTTTAAAAAATATTTTTATTTTTATTTATTTATTTGAGAAAGAGTGAGAGATACAGAAATAGGCAGGGAGAGAGAGAGAGAATGGGCATGCCAGGGCCTCCAGCCACTGCAAATGAACTCCAGATGTGTGTGTTCCCTTCTGTATCTGGCTTACATGGGTCCTGGGGAGCTGAGCCTGGGTCTTTTGGCTTTACAGGCAAGCGCCTTAACTGCTAAACCATCTCTCCAGCCCTATCTTCCACTTTTAAAGGAAACATTTGCTTACTCACCTACATAATACAGTAAATACTTAGATTTTACCCCTCAAATTAAGTGTTTAGCAAATGTATTTCCTTCTGCAACCCCTGTCCTCCCTTGCCATGCAAAAGTGTATGATCATGGGTTGTTGAAACTGATAATTTGGGGGAGCTTTTATTGTTACTATCACATTATATCATTAGTATCCTCCAAATGTGTTTGTAGCTACACGTTAATTTTTATGTTACTCTTGTTAAATTTAATGCCATCAATATTTTGTTTAATCTTGGTCAGGTTGATGGTGTGAATATATGTTCCATAGTCCCATTCTCCAACACCTTGTTTTTCCTTGTGGAAACTAATAATTTTTATAAATGAACACTTGAAACTCATTACCAAACAGCAAGTGCTGAGGAGGCAGGGTCTCCCAATGGTCATCACTGCATAGAATTCTCTTGTGTTTACTTCCTTTCTTTCATAAGCCTACTTGGGTCACAGATGGTTATGGCATAATATCCAGTTTCACATGAGTTATGAAGATATTAACTCAGGTAAATACACTTGCAAGAGAAATGCTTTATCCAATGAACCATTTGCCAAGTCTGAATTTTGATTCTTTAACTCAATTTATATAATAAAATTGGTACATCAAACCATTTGAAAAATTCAGCCTCATTGGAGATAAATATTATATGCTATGCAAACTCATGATATATTTTATGCAATATTCTATTTAATAGTTTTCTTACTTGCTCACTAAAGGTATAATTTCAATAATATATATTAAATCCACTTTGTAAAAAGAGATTTCAAAGCTATGTACAGAATTATTCAATATTTTTAATATTTCACATCACATAGAAAAATAGTAAATATTCAGATGGGATGAAAGATGGTTGAGTGAATAAAGTGCCGTGCAGGTGTGAATACCTATGTTCCAATTTGTAGAATCCATGTAAAAAGTTGAACACTGTGGTAGGCATCTATCATCTATCTATCTATCTATCTATCTATCTATCTATCTATCTACCTACCTACCTACCTACCTATCTATCTATCTATCTATCATCTATCTATCATCTATCTATCTATCTATCTATCTATCTATCTATCTATCTATCATCTGTCTATCATATATTCCCTGTGTATGCATAATAAGAAGGGAAACACAGACAGGAGAATTTCCCAGAAAGGCATAAACTACCTGGGCTGGCCAACATGAAAGTTATTATTGAACCTCTACACATGCTCTGTGGAATTCATGCACCTGCACTCATACATATGAATATACACATACACACACACACACACACACACACACACACACACATACACAAATAAAATCACTCAGTCGATTACTATGAAGTTTGGGCTCCACAGTGAAGGTGCTTGCCTGCAAATACTAAGGACCTGTGTTGCATTTCCCAATACCCTAGTTAAGCCTGATACACAAAGTGGCACGTGTGTCTGTAGTTTGCTTGCAGTGGATAGATGCCCTGCCGTGCCCATTTTTTTTTCTCTCTCTCAATCCCTCTCTCTCTCTCTCTCTCTTGCAAATAAATAAAATATTAAAAATTAAATTTACTCTTTTTTCACTTTTTAATTTATCAAATACTGACAGCCTTAAAATTAATTGAAAGATCACATCATGATATTTGGCTTTTGTAATTATGTCTTGATTTATGGTAATCTTTGTATAGAATAAAGTCTATTTCAATCAGATTTTGATCCATTTGGTAAGAATATTATAATATAGAAAATCAAGATTATCATTAGAAAATAAAAACATTAACATTTGATTGAGGAAAGATTAATTAGCAAAATAAGTTTATTTTGGTATAAAAGGCTGCATAAATATTTTTTAGTATTTATGAATAAGCAATTGTTTGTATACTAAAAAGCTAACAGCATATTTTCTAGCTTTTTACTTTATAAATATAGAGTCCAGTATAAAGTGAGTTTGATACACTAATAAAGATGCCCTGAAGAAGACTGAATGCTCTGTGTGCTGTTCTGTTATCTAGGTCAGTACTTCTCAGTGTATTCCTGAACTTGCTAACTTTTTACAGACTTTCAGTCACCACTCAGTGATGAGATGAAGAGCTGTGACAGAGATAAATTGTTTGTGCCACTAAACACAGTTCTGGTAGATTGTGATTCTAGAGACTGTCACTACAATATTTCTCTTCACAATTGGTGTTTTTCAACATGACCTTGCCACTTCCCTTTGGGGTCCTGAAGTCCTTTTCTTTCTCTTGACTTCTGTACTGGCTTGATGATAGATTTTCTCCCACAGAAACTCTTAGAAGTTATTTTGAATTATAGTATATAGATAAGGACTTAAAATACCTGAAGCTTTCAACTGTGCCTCTTGCAAGGAAGCGACTGGCTTATAAATCTACATTCTGTCATAAGTGAAATTAAACAGGGGACATAGCTAATATGGATATGAAGAAATTACGTTATGAGAGGGAGGAGAGGAGAAGAGAGACTGTGGTGGAGTACAAAAGCACCAAACACAGTAAGGAAGTCTTATTTTGGGAACTTCAAAATCACTCCAGATAACAGCTGAAGATAGAAATGGATAACCCACATGAAGGATATGTGGAATAAAAACAAACCAATGAGAAGGGGAAAAAGTTACTTCCTGAACCATAGATCATGAGCTGATAGTTTTTGATTTTTTTAATTTTTTTGTTTATTTATTTATTTGAGAGTGACAGAGAGAAGGAGAGAGAGAGAGAGAGAGAGAGAATGGGAGCACCAGAGCTTCCAGCCTCTGTAAATGAACTCCAGATGTGTGCCCCCCTTGTGCATCTGGCTAATGTGGGTCCTGGGGAATTGAGCCTCGAACCAGGGTCCTTAGGCTTCACAGGCAAGTGCTTAACCACTAATGCAAGCTTAATCACTGAAAAACATTTACTCTGAATCAGTGGGAAAAAACGTTTCATACAAAGGAAAATGCTTTAGATTTTTGCAAAGCAGCAGCCTCTTTCTTATTATAAAGATAGCCATTAGCAAGGGATGGAGAAATGGCTTAATGGATAAGGTCCTTGCTTGTAAAACCTAAGGACCCAGGTTTGACTCCCCAGAGCCTATGTAAGCCAGATGCATATGGTGGTACATGCATCTGGAGTGTGTTTGCAGAGGTTGGAGGCCCTGGCACTCTCTCTTTCTCTCTGTCTTTATCTTTCTCTCTCTCTATTAAATAAAATACAACTTTTTAAAATAAAATAATGGTTATCAAAACAAAACTAACATATATTGACTATGTTCTAATAAAACTAGCTTGAAAAACAGGTGATGCTACAGAATCTGCATGGCTGATCCTAGATCATATGCCTAAGTTATTTTTCTATTTGACATATGTTTGATATAATGACATAGATACATAGATAGATAGATAGATAGATAGATAGATAGATAGATAGATATAATGTAACCCATGTTTCTACATTTATTTGGCTATCTGGAATATTTAGTAGTACACATCATATGTAAATTGCAATCAAATTATTCCTTTGCACAGAGCTAAAGTGATTCAATTAAATGTGTTTTGATGCTCTGTTTTTTCAACATTGTGATCATGCCCTAAGTATTTGAATGACTGTGGCAGTTTAACACATGTAATTAACATCTGCACAAAAATACAGACAAATAATGTAGAATTTTATTCTATTTATGAATTTTAATTTTAGTTTCTTTTTTTTTGTTTTTTTTTTTTTTTTTTTTGTTAGCCTTCTGATCACCTGCATATCTTGCTGCCACACGCGAGGGAAGGTTTCTTTGACATCATGAACATCATTTTTTCTTGTTACCACCACATTTTTCTCCTCTTGAAACCTGCACACTCTCTGTTGCCTGAAATTCTCTTTTTTGCTCTCTTTTTGAACTTGCTGCTAATGAATCTTCTCTACTCTCCAAATTTCTTCTTGGCACAACATCAAATTATGTCTCATTAACATCATTACTCATGGTGAGCTATCTGTACCACCATCTCCAGCTTCTCACAGGTATCCTGGTCTCAGGAAACTTTAAAAACGCCAGCCCAGCATAGGCAAGGACTCAAGCGGCTGTATCTCTGGAGCACACTGCACAATGTACAGGCAGCTCATTTGGAGAGTCGCATCTCCACACAGTTGTTTTCTATTTATACAGCCTTAGGGAGTGGTCTTGCAGCCCTTTCCCAGTCTTATATACTTCCTGAGTCTCCAGATCTCATCTCACCTGACACACAAGTAATGTTTAGGCTTTTAATTAACATAGTCTTGGGGAGAGGTTGTGTGACCTTTAAGTTTCAGGTCTCCCAGACTTGACTTCCTGAATCATACCTTCTTTGCTTTTTTAGTAGAGAATATTTTAATTTGGAGGAATCTGCTATACTATATTCCTTTATGCCCCCTAAAAAAGGTAAAGGAAGGGGATGATGATTAAAATAATGAACGTGTATTTAAAAATTTTTTTTTTTTAATCTTAAGAAGCTACTTTTTAATGAGATCCAATGCTGGGGAGTCTATGCTTTCTTGTTCCTAAGGATGCTGGAGCAACTCAGACATACTGTTATTTCCCAGAGATTGAGCTCAGTCACCCAGAGGGAAAACTTGCTCAACAAAACAAAGCACTCCTGTTGGCTTCTTTCTCTCTTTGATTATTATAAATTCTGTTATCTTCTAAGATCCAAATAAACTATATAAACTCAAACTTTTGTTTTCTTCTCTTTATTTCTCCTTAGGGAAGCCAAACATAACCAGCAAAATTAGGTGTCATATTAACTTTCAACTATAAGAAAGAAATCTGTAATGATAATGTGCTCTACCCTGGTAAAAGTGAATCCAGGTTTCCAGCACATTCTCTGGACTGGAAAATTACTTACATGTGAGTGGTATTCTCATCTTTTCCCATAGCTAAAAATCAACTTTTGAAAGTGACTTTTTTTAACTTGTAAATTTTTGATAAAAATATTTTTACTTAAGGAGAATAGGGAAGATAAATTATGATGAATGATAAAATATTACCTGTGGATTTTCTGTGGAACATGTTCCATTTACTTTGTTGCTCAAGTGTTATGAAATCAGCATTTTGAAAATAAATGAGTATTTCTCAGGTCAGATGATGACTAAGTTAACAAGTATGATCCAGCCTCATTGATCCTTATCAACATAAAGTTTTTTATTTGTTTATTTGGTTGTTTGATGCAATATGTCCTCCATATTCCCATGTATTTGAATGCTCAATCCAAAACTGGTGATGCTATTTGGGAAGGTTGTAGAACCTTTGGGAGATGGATCCTTACTGGAGGAAGTGCTCCACTGGGGAGTGAATCTTGAAGTTTTACAGTCCAGCCCTGCTTGTTGTATTCAGGTCACACTTCTGCTTCCTCCACGGTGATGTGAAAATGTGACACCAGCTGTCCACTCCTGCCATGCTTTCTGCTCCATGACAGACTTCACATCGAAATAAAACTTTTACTTACATAAGCTGCTTCTGGTCAGGTATTTTACCCCAGCAAGGAGAAAATAACTACTATAGTATGTATTCTTCCTTTGCCTAAAATGGTGAGCTAAGGTCATGGGAAAATGCACACCATGATCACAATGAAAAGGATACTTTTTCTCCAGGGACCTACTAGTAAATATATTTTCATTTACATAATTGTTATCTAAAATATTTACATTCATGGCAGCAAGACTCAAGGAAATGAAATATGAGAAGGAAATATTTAAGAGTATGTACCTATAGATTTTCCTTCTAAGATTTCATGCATACTTTTATTTTTATCTCATCATATAATTCCTTATTTCTCTAAATCTGTAACTATCATATTTTATATGAAAGATGACACCAGAGTGATTTTTATAATCAATTTAGAGAATTTTGTAAGACACATCGGTACTTAAATTAGTAACAAATTCCTTGACTTTAGTATATTTTAGACAAAAATTAAAAATTGTTTGAAAAGTTTAGTTAATTGTAAAAGATGAAGAAAATAAGCCCTTAGCAATACTTTTCAAATAATGAATTAAAATATTCAAAATGTCCAAACTTAAATAAGGAACTCATAAATAATAGAGTATCATAAAATGTCAAGATAAATTAAAAAATTACTTTGCATGTATCCAGTAATAAGAGAGAGTCAAAGAAATGTCAGATCATACTCATTCAAGATTTTTTTATATTTTAGATATAAGTTGGTATATATAATTATACACATACATACATATAAACATGCATACATATGAATATTTTTAGTATTTAAATAACAAATTCAGTAGTATTTTCCAAGGGTGCAATATCCATGGCTTATCAATAATCAGCAAGAACACTGTTCATATCTGGCGAAAGCTACTGGAATTTTTACCACATGTATAACTACAAACTCATATATATACTTAAAATTTAAAATACTTGAGGTGCAATTAAACATCTTTGTCACATTTACATATTAATTTCCTTTTGTGAACTCCCTATTAAGACTCTGAACACATACCTTAGGGCTGCATTCAAGATCAACCCACAGTGACATACATCCTCAAACAGGATTCCACCTCCCATACACTTCCCTTAAGCAGAAAGCTAATCATAAGCAACTGAGGATATTGAGACATTACATTCAAATTATAGCTGGGCATAGTGACACATACCTTTAACCTCAGCACTCAGGAGGCAGCAGTAGGAAGATTGTAGTGAGTTGGAAGATAGCTTAGTACTACAGAGTGAATTCCAAGTTAGGCTGGGTTAAAGTGAGACCTTACCTTGAAAGAAGAAAACAGGGAAAAACAATATTCAGTTGTAATACTAACACTTAATTATAAATAGCAATATTATGACATCACTGGTATTGGAGGCTTTTAAATTCATAACATATACATTATAAATACATTCCATTTATTCACTTACAAATTAAAGGCAAAAACTTGGTTACTATTATGCTCATATTTGGTTAAATTTATTTGATATAGTATACAACTGTTTTCATTTAATTCTGATGCAGCTTCATTGCATTGACACAATTTAAAACAAATCATTATTTGTAACCTAACTACCATCAGTGATCATTAAGTTCTGTTGTCAACTTGATTAAATCCGAAATCCACAGACATTCCTCTTGGACAGTTCTATAAATTCCTTCCAAGGACGACTAACTAAAGGAGGAAGTCCTTTCTCTAAAGTGGGTGGACTCCCCTGTAGTGAGCTCTATGTAAAGAAGGTCTGAGAAGACACAGTTTTCTTTTTCTACCTGGCTGCCTATGATACTCACTGGTGAATGCCTATTTTCCTAGTTGCCTGTATCCCATTCACTCATATGGACATCTATCCTGTTTGGCTATACTTGGTCAGTAATGGAATCAAGTTTGCTCAGCTTTCCAACATGGAGAATGAAGATTGGTGTCTCTCCAGGAATCCTCCAGGGCTTCACCATGGGATGGGGACTGCTGAGGCCTCAGAATGCATGAACTGAGCAGCTACCAGGTTACTTGCCTTTTAAGCCTACAGATAGCTATTATTGTATTACCTAAACTAATCAAATAAATTCCCTTTTTAATACCAACTTATTCTATTGGTTCTGTTCCTCTAGAGAACCCTGAAAAACAGACTGTTGGAACTAGGAGGGGTTCTATGAAAACAGAATTGTAAGGATAGATTTCTCTATTGGTCTTAATGTTATCTGGGTGGGTTCTCAAATTTCAGTGACAGAAAAATAAATGCTTTTCTGGAGTAAGGAGAATATGTACAATCCATGGTGTGGACTATTTAATTATTTCCTTTATTTTATTTCAATTTATTTTTAGATATTTTAAATAACTGATCAATAAAGATATACTTTACATTCCCAATTCACTGCTTGTGAGTACCAAGGAACGTAGTGACTGTATACAAAACTTTAATGCATTTGTAGAAAAATAAGAAATATAATGATGCAAACCTATAGCTTCTAGAATCTAGGTAGATAAAGCAACAAGGGGAAAAAATAATATGAAACATGAACATTCCCAGATTAAAACCTATACAAATAATCTGAAGTTTTCCAAATATTCCTTGGAAGAGACTCTTCTTTCTAGCTACCATAGGGTTCAAGTTGCATAAAAACCAAACCCACACCCTCATTGCATGTTTGGCTGACTAGAAATGCTAATTTAAATCCCAGCCATTAAAGTTAACAGCCATTAAAGTGAGGGAACTAATTGGAAAGGAGTGGGATCATATAACTTGGGATGGAGAAGTGTGGGAAGGTCTTATTTTAAAATTACAGAGACCATGGGATGCTTCATCATGGTGGAGAAAGGTAACTCATTTCATCATATATCCACAGCAGGGACACAAGAGCAAGCTCCAATAAGCAGGAGCTGACTCTCAACACACACCTTAGGGCTGAATTCAAGATCCACCCTCAGTGAAGTACCTCCTCCAGCAGGGCTCCACCTCCCACAGATTTGCACTTAGCAGAAAGCTCAATCACTAACACCTGAGGATATTGGGACATTACATTCAAACCACCATGCTATATTAGACTGGAGACACACTAGGCATGACTTTCTTTATCAAATACTCCACTAAAATGTAAACAACTATTTGTAGCATTATAAAACCAAGGACAGTAAGTAATATGGAGAAAATTTGAATAGTCATTGTTCTGCTAAGTGCTAATATACATTTTCTCATATAAAACTTACAATTTCATGAGCAAGGCAAAAATATTGAAAGGTTATAGAGAGTAGACACTGATTCAATTTCATCCAGCAAATACACCCAGAATCAAATTTGATACCAGTTCTCTTTCATCCTAAATTCTATAGTATTTAGAGAAGTCTATATATTTTTATATGTGGAAAAAGGAATGAGGAACACACTAATATTATTTACCAGTGTGCTAAGCTTTTCTTGCTTATAAATGACAAAAATAAGATGAAGAAATGCACAACTGCCGGGCTCCCCTGGCAGGTAGTGCTGAGGAAGGACCAGGCCCGCTGGTTTCTCCCAAGAGGTTGAGGAGGAAGATGAGCATTGGATGACTCAGAACCTCTCCTAGTCACCGGAGAGAAACCACACTGAGTCGGGAGTCTTGTGTAAGCAGGAACTTGCTTTATTGTTACAGGTGGTTGCCTATATAATGTTGAGAACGAAGGCAGGGATTCCAGGATGGGGGGAGAGGTAAGGGCCAATAGTAAACCGTGACTATTGAAATGATAATTCCAACTCCCACGCAGAAGTAGCAGGCAAGAAGCCATTAGGCATCTTGCTGAGTCCTAGCTGGCTAGAGACAGGTCACCAAACTTTAGCTAGGCTCAGGAAGTTCCACTAGGCCTCACATCTGGGCGTCTCAAGGCCCAACATCTCCCCATTTTGTTTTTGTAAGCATGGTGGAAAACATGGCCCCTGTCTTAGGTTGTCCCCCTCTGGGGATCTTACCCGTCACTGGGTACCATGTGTCCAGCTCATTGAGAATCCACTCCATGACATGTTTTAGGTTGTCCCAGCCTGTCTGAGATCTTACCCGTCATTGGTCAGATGGAGGGACGCTCATATGAGGACAGCCAGTCATATGAGGAGCTTGACTCCTGAGTAGCGAGCTTATAAGAACATATTTTGACCTGATGAAGTTTTATTGCCTCTAGCCGTTGGTGAATAAATTGTCTAATCTTATTAATTACAAAAGGCCCAACAGTAAAGATAAGGAGAAGGAGAAGGAGGGGCCCAAGTAGAGGGAGAAGGTAGGGTAAGAAGTCATGTAAGCCCATCCACAGCGGGTTGTCCTGGAGGTCCCGCTGTCTCCTCTCCTAGTCTTCCTGCAGCCTCTTAATCTTGTCCTGGACGATTCCTTATTTATTGGCATAAAAGCAGCATTTTTCCTGTAAAAACAAGCATATGCCTCCCTTTTTGGCCTTTAGCAGTTCTAGTCCCCTACTGTTTTATAGGACTACCTCAGCCAGGGAATCTAGCTGTTGTTGGAGATAGGTCTCCCTCCGATATAATCAAAAGAGGACATAGGGAGGGCCTTATTTCCAGGAATGATATCTACATCTGGGATTAAGGTGGCTGGGGCACAAAGGCCCATCCAATTGGTGGACAGAAAGTCATAGGCCATCCTGCCTCCACAAACATATACCTTTACAGAAGGTGAGCAGTGTTGAGCACTGGGCTCATTTGTGTTAAAAGTACAGAAGGAAGGATGAATGTATCCCACATCAATACTGGAATTATTAGGGGAAGGCGGGGCCCAAATGCCCAGAGGAAACATTGGGAAAAGCTGGAATATATATAATGTGGCTGAGCAATTTTTTAAGGTTGTGTGGGCAACTGTACTGCAAGCAGCCAGGGAGGCCCAGATTGGAGGCAAAGCCAGCAATCCTCCACAAGGGAAGGAATTGTTTGGTTTAGCAGGGTGAAGACCATTTTAGGAATAGTCTTCAGGGGTGGGACACTCCCTGGAGAAGTGATTGTCAGTGTCCCCTTGTTGGGACAAATATTTCAGGTTTCTCGCTGGTACCCAAATGGGTCTTTTTTCATCTTGAGGGAAGATACATCCAAACCCTCTCCCTGCTGTGAGGAGCGGGTCTGGTCCTCTCCAGGCCCCATTCAATGGGTCCCTCCATCTTACCCAGATAGAACTATAGGTAACAGATGAGGACCAATGTTTTTGAAAAGGGGATAATTGTTTATCTTCTTTAGAAAAATTTAAAATATTTAGGGTAAATAATGCCTTTTGTAGTTGGTCATGTGGGGGTAAGGATTCCCCCTTTTGTTTTTGTAATTGAGACTTGAGAGTCTGATTACATCTTTCAACATAGCCTGGCCCCAGGGGTTGTATGGGATGCCTGTGGAATGTGAGATTTTCCAGGTCTGGAGAAAATCTACAAAGACCTTGGTTACGAAGCAGGGGCCATTATCTGTTTTAATTTGATCAGGCAGCCCAAGAGTGGCAAAACATTGAAGCATATGACTAATGGCATGTTTAGATTTTTTCCCCAGCATGTGCCGATGCGCAGCAGGTGCGGGAAAAGGTATCGACTGAAAGAAAAATATATTTAAGCTTTCCAAATGGAGAGTAGTGTGTGACATCAATTTGCTACAGATGATTAGGGCGGAGCCCTTGAGGATTGCTTCCTGTAGTTTAAAGGGGGGGGGGGTTACTTGGAGGAAAGGCTGACAGGACTTACAAGTCCAGACAATTTTTTTTTAAGTCCTTGACTGGTGCCTGTGGAAACCTGTGCTTGAGACCTCTCCAGTTGACATAGGTCAATAAGTGGAAGGGTGTAGCTTCTGTAGTAATATTACACTGAGGCATAGAAGCCATTTTATCAGCCAAATTGTTTCCTGAAGAGAGAAATCTGGGTAAGTTTTGATGACCCCTGAGATGTTGAAGAAAAATGGGGTTAATTTTTTGTTTGAGTAGGGAACGAGCTTGAATCATCAGAGGAGATTTAGGGTTAGAGTCCAGTCTAATATGGGCCTCAACCAGGTTGGGTAATAAATTAACAACATAAAAGTTGTCAGAAAACAAGTTAAATGGCTCTTGAATATTGTCCAAAGCTACAACGACAGCAAATAGTTCTTTGAATTGTGCTGACCCCTCAACCTCATGGGAGACTGACTTTATGGACATAGACTCTTTTTCCTGCTTTAAGGGAGGGTAAATGACTAGTGAAGCCCCCAGGCACCCTCCATCGGTAAACACGGTAAGGAAATCAGGGTTAGGTTGAGACAGAAAAAGCCTGGGGGGCTTCCATTCTAACCTGGAGAAAGAGCTCATCCATTTGCGGGGGCCATAATGGCAATCAATTTTACCTAGATACCCCTTGAGAGCCATAGCAACTCTGTTATTATTTCTCTGAAGCCAGGTGAAATCTGTTACCTTAAAGGGAGCGACAATAAGGTGAGGTTCTGTGCCAAACAACCAGACAGACAGAGGTGTCTCTGCCTTTGATAATGCAATCAGCAACCTGGTTGGTTATAGAATAAACTCTGGGCACCCCACCGATTGAGAGGTGAACCCATTGGATGGGCTCACCTTCCTGGGCCAATAGTGTGGTGCATAATGTTTCCCCAGAGAAAAAGTAGAGGGAGATGGGTAAATCAGGATTGAACCTCATTAGGGCCACAGTATTTATAGCCTGTTGTACCTTATGAAAAATTTGTTGATGACCAGGGGACAAAATTACCTCAGAGGAGAAGTTAAGGTCCTTTAGGAGGTCAAACAATGGGGACAGCTCTTCAGTAGTTATGGGTATCCAAGGCCTCATCCAATTAATTTCTCCCAAGAGCTTCTGGAGTTGAGGCAAGGTGTAAGAATCCTGAATATAAAGTTGTGGTTTAACAGGTGAAACTGTATCTAGGGTAAGGATCGAGCCCAATATCTTAAAGGGAGGCACAGTTTGAACTTTCTCAGGAGCTACTTTAAAGCTGTGAATATGAAGGATAGTTAGACATTGGTGGGTAAGGTCCTGGAGTGTGGAGGAATCTAGGCACCCAAGAATAATATCATCCATGTAAATATAAAACAGGGTATAGGGGAGATTGATAAGAGAAGAGAAAATGGATGACAGGTAATATTGACAAATGGGTCGGCTATTAGCCATGCCCTGAGGTAAGACAGTTCACTCAAATCTCCTATCTGGGCCACAAAAATTAACAGCGGGTACAGAAAATGCAAATTTTTCCATGTCTCCTGGATGGACAGGGATAAAGAAGAAGCAATATTTAATGTCAATGATAGTAATATGGTATATATTGGGAATAGCTGGGATCCATGGGAGTCCCCTCTGGGAGGTTCCAAAGGGACATGCGTTCATTGATCTTCCTTAAATCATGTAAAAACATCCAGGACCCATTAGGCTTTTTTTTATGACAAAGACAGGAGAGTTCCAGGGACTACTGGAGGGATGGAGATGTCTGGCCTCCAACTGTTGATCAATTAGTATTTGGAGTTGGTGTAACTTAGAAGAAGGGAGAGGTCACTGCTCAACCCATATAGGATCCCCCGGTTTCCACTGGATTTTAAATGGGGGGGCTGGGCAGTGGACCTTAGAATTGGGGGTGTTCATTGGAGTACTTTTGTCTGAGATGCTCAAAGTAAGGGTCATCTATATAATTGGGATGACATTCCCTCCCTTCCACAAACTATTGTTGATATTCTTTTTTATCTAACAAATCATTATAAAAGGCCTTATGGTCAGTAGTGATGAAAGCCTCTGCATCTCCAAGGATGTCTTGCCCCAGTAAGTTAGCAGTGAGCCCAGTCACCACAAGAGGGTGGACTTTTCCCCTGTCCCCACCTGGGTCAGTCCAAGGGAGCCATGTGGCAGTTTCCCAGGAGGTGGATTGCCCGCCAACTCCCAGTAGGGGAGGGCCGGGCACAAGCTGCCAGGAGGGGGGCGCTTCCTCCTTTCTCAGGACCATTTGGTCCTCTCCAGTGTCAAGAAGTTTGAATCTTTTATTGCCAATATTTAAAATAATTTTGGGTCTAAGGCTGGGGACCAGAGGGACGGTCCAATGGGCTTTGATGGTCTCTTTCCCCTTATTTATTGGGGCTGGGGGGAGCACAGGGAGGAGTTTAAAGGATTTCCCTGTATGTCAAACTTTTATAGACACTCCCTATCCCAATGAAATGCCTTTTTGCATTTAGGGCAGCGGGTGCGAGGGGCATCGGTGGTCCCCCAAAAGGGCGGGGGAGGCTTTGTCTTGTTGGGGCACTCCTTTTTAAAGTGGCCCTCATCTCCGCACCTGAAACATGTTGAATTTTTAGGATTTAACTGTAACGTGCAGACCGTAGTGGCCAAATCTCTCTGTTTATTTTCCTGAAGGGCGGCAGCCATGGCCCTAGCCTGATGGGAGATAGTGCCAACGTCCTTGGTGGCTACAATCCATCTACTCATGGAGTTGTTCTTGAGACCCACACAGGCGAGGTGGTGATCGGCCCTCATCCCTTCCCAGACCAACGTACTAGTAAACTGATCCCGTAATGCCCTGGGGGAAATTTTCTTTGGAGGCTTTTTTTCCACCCTATCTATAAATGTAGCCAAGTCCTCAGATGGTTTCTGAGTAATACCCATAAGGGGGGTTCAGAAGGTCCCTCATCAAGCCTTTTCCATGCCGCCAAGCCCAGTGCCCTGACCTGGTCCCTATATGGGTCAGGGATAGCCACCTGTTGAGTGCCTGTTGCATATTGATCAGAGGCACTGGAGAGCATCCCAAAAGTTATCGGCACAGGGGGCTGTTGACTTTGGTTTCATTCTGCCTGTGTATGGCACTCATCTTTAAAAAAGGCACACCACTTAATGTATAGGGGACCTGGCAAGACAGCCCTGACTAGATTTTTCCAATATTGGGTTGTACAAGGTTGATGGGCAAGTCCCTGTAACAGGGTCTCAACCCAAGGAGAGTTGGGTCCATCCTCCGAGACTGCCTTTTTAAGCTCCTTATTGTCCTGAACTTCCCATGGATACCAGGCAGCAGGGTGATTGCCCTCAGGATTTAGATTGATGGGAAATAAAAAAGTAGCTTTATTTTCTGGCAGCTTGGCTGCCGAATATGAAGGAGGGGCCTAGGGGGTCCAGAAAGGGTTAGTTGATGGGGGAGGTGAAGCAGTTCCCCCTAAAGGCTAGGCAGCACTCTCAAAGGGATCAAATGAGGAGTATACAGATGTACCCTTTCCTGGGGTTTTTAAAGCTGCATCTCCAGTAGGAGTAGTTGGATCAGGCTGTATACTATCTTTTTCCTCTGTGTTTTGTTTATGTTTGGTTGGCCTTGGATGGAAGCAGTCCTTGAGGGCCAAGATGGTAGGAAGGTACCCTGAGGGGGGTATTTGACCCTTCTCCACATGTGCCCGACAAACAAGGGCCTCTACCCTATCCCACGTGTCCCAATCAAAGAGATTTCCTTCCAGCAGCCATGGTGCCAGCTTAAGAAGGCAATCCCAGTTCTGTCGCGCCTGATTGTCAGTCAAATTAAGCTCTCTACTCTTTAGGAGTGCCCTGAGAGATTCTAAGGCAGGATTGGATTTATAGGTAGACTGTCCCATATTATAAAGTTGAGAGAGAAATGTCCATAATATTGGGGCAATAGCAGCCCACAGACACACGAGTACAATACAACCACAAGGATCCAAAAGATAGGTAAACATGTTGTACAAAAGCCGCAGATGCAGCTTGCTTGTGAACCAAAAGTGAAAGGAAAGAGAAAGAGAATGAAGGGATGTTGACAAGCAAGTACAGGTTATAGAAGCAAAGCTTAGTGCATTAAATATGAAGAGTGCCTCATAACTTATGAGGGTATGCTCACGCACACACCAATTGACCTCCGCAACGAATACCTCTCACGGGGCACTAGTCTGCCAGTTTCCCGGAGCCCCATGTTAGGCGCCAGATGCCAGGCTCCCCCGGCAGGTAGTGCTGAGGAAGGACCAGGCCTGCTGGTTTCTCCCATGGAGTTCAGGAAGAGGGTGAATGTCGGACGACTCAGAACCTCTCCTAGTCACTGGAGAAAAACCACATTGAGTTGGGAGTCTTGTCGAAGCAGGAACTTGCTTTATTGTTACAGGCAGTTGTCTATATAATGCTGAGAACAAAGGCGGGGATTCTAGGATGGGGGGAGAGGTAAGGGCCAATAGTAAACTATGACTATTGAAATGATAATTCTAACTCCCACGCAGAAGTAGCAGGCACGAAGCCATTAGGCATCTTGCTGAGTCCTAGCTAGCCAGAGACAGGTCGCCAAACTTTAGCTAGGCTCAGGAAGTTCCACTAGACCTCATGTCAGGGCCTCTCAAGGCCCAACACAGGACTGATCATTTGTAAGTGGCATAGAAGAAAGTATGTTTTACTTTATTGCCACCTCTTAACCTTTGAGCAAGGAAAAAGAATGGACAAGAAGCATGGTGGTGGAAATGTGGACAGTTATTGCTACTACTGACTAACCTATTGTTCAAAAATAACTATTTAAGCCATATAATCTAAGAAAGAAATACTCTATCAATTCATTCAGTATGCTTTTATCAAGAAATCTGTTAATTGTAAAATTGAATAAAGTAGTTCCATTCCAGTGATTTCTTCTCCTCCTCCTTCTTTTCTTTTTCTTTCTTTCTTTCTTTCTTTCTTTCTTTCTTTCTTTCTTTCTTTCTTTCTTTCTTTTTTTCTCATGTTAGGCAAATGCTCTATACGAAACACATTCCAGCAGTTCTTTCCATATTCAAGTCAAGATCTTGCTAAATTGTCTAACCCAGTATGCTCATGCATTAGTCTTCCCAGTTTGGTGTGTGCCATCAAACCCTACCATCCACATGATTTTGACATCTGACTTATTTCTTAGGAAGAAAGATACAAGTGGGAATTGAATTGATTTTATAATAACAGAGAAATACAGGACAGATGTGAATGCAAAAAATAGTAATACACAATTAGAAGTATTAAAGTGTCATATTGACTGAAAATAAAGAAAACTTTTGCTTTGTTACAAGTAGCAAATTTCAAAAATTCAGTACGTGAAAGAATTGTGCAAGTAAAAGTGGGGAAAATTTCTCTAAACTGGAAATATTCTCTCCTGAAGGGAGGAGGAAGGCTCAGAATACTTAGGCAGTCAAATCTGGGAGAGGTGATATTTAAAAGGTCACAAGACCGCTCCTCAAAATTATAGTTGTAGTACACAATTATTGAAGGGCAGACTCTGACCAATGTTTTGTAACCATTTTTTCTGAATTGAAACATTCCCTCCTGGGGAAAGGAAGGATGCTTAGAAGACAAGAGGTCAAGTCTGGGAGAAAGGTTGTAACACCCCTCCTTTAGATTACATAAAGTTTAGCTATTGCCTGTGGAAAGATTAACTAGCTGAGCTGCCTTTGAATCACCCAGGTTCCTGTAAGTGACCCCTCTCACTGCTCTGTAAGTAATCCCAATAAACTCTTCTCACCAAATCAGGTTTTGGTGCAGTTAGTGTTTTGATCTGTGTTCTGTGCCCAAACTGGGGTTAATAGATATGTTTGCAATTTCCACATGACAATGCCTGGAGGGAAAATAGGAGAAAGAAGTGTACAGAATTCTGCAAGTGAAATAGAAAACAAAGGATGAGTAGAGTTGAAAGAAGAGAAAGAAATGAAACTTACACAATGAAGAGGAAGGAAGAGAAAAAGAGAGGTAATGAATCAAAATGTTTGGATATTTAAGAGATACTAAATCAATTGCATTCATAATTAGAAATAACAAAGTACATGTCATTAAAAATACAAAAGAGGGCTGGAGAGATGGCTTAGCTGTTAAGCACTTGCCTGTGAAGCCTAAGGACCCCGATTCGAGGCTCGATTCCCCAGGATCCATGTTAACCAGATGCACAAAGGGCTCATGCATCTGGAGTTCGTTTGCAGTGGCTGAAGGCCCTGGTGTGCCCATTCTCTCTCTCTCTCCACTTCTTTCTCTCTCTGTCTGTTGCTCTCAAATAAATAAATAAAAATAAAGAAAAGTATAAAAGGTAGTTGGCTATAATTCTGACATTATCAAAATAATTTACACCCCCCATTATGCTTTTTCAAATGGCAAAAAGGACTAATGATAGAATTACTTCTCTGGGTATACTTTCTTCAGGAATTCTTATCTAAAGCAGGACTTATGATCAATGCAAATATGACTGTAATAATTAATGAAACTTCAAAATGAAAGAAGGAAACGGCATAGTAGTAAAGGAGTAAAAAATCCCAATGTTTGTTATGATTATGATTGAGACAAATATAGAAACCAAAATTATATATGTTAATATTTTATAATTTCAAACACGTTCCAGAAAACTAGGATGTGTTTTAGAAATGTACAATTAGAAAGGTTAGAAGAGTAGAAGAGCTATGTTTCAGTCCACATGGAAAAACTCAAATATGAACACATCTTTCATTACATAATGCAAATTAAAGATTTTCCTTGACATTGGAAGAGAGTGTAGATTTAAGCATTTGTACCAAAGTAACAAGAAATTAAATAGACTAGACTAAGAACTAATAATTGCAACTAACTAAATAAAATAAATACATTAAACTGGTAACAAAATGCACAATAGAAATGGCAGCTGTGGAAGAATCAATACAAATTACATAGTGAATCTAAATGGATTTTGTTCCTACCTTTTAAGATACAAATTTTAAAACTTGAGTAATAAAATATAACTCTCAGTAAGAAAAAGCACAACAGAAATTAAATTTAAATAATGAGAAAGGCAATAAATTATAAAAAAGAGGCAGATTTTAACTCACAAATTGAATTTAAAATCAACCAATTTGTAAGCTATCTGATAAGAATCATGAAATAAATTTTTTTCACTGCAAAACCCACAAACTAAATCAATTTACGTATTTATAAATAGCAGATCTCTCAAAGAAAAACTTTTATCTAAATACATGCCTTTTAGTTTGTAATCAATAAATTTATTCTGATAGAAATAATATTCTTTTAAGTAGCTCGATCATACTTTATAACAATTATTTTGTGTGTGTGTGTGTGTGTGAGAGAGAGAGAGAGAGAGAAAGAGAGAGAGAGGGCAGGAGAAAGACTATAGGTTATGAGTGCCACACAGGGTTTACAGCTATCAGATGACAAATTTGGGTGTCTATCCTTGCTTTTGCACTTTCAGTCATGGCCTCCTATGTTCATTGCTGCAAATGTCAGGCAAGCTGGTCAATAGGTTCTCTGGCTTGTATTATCTCTGCTTCCTACCTGGCTCCGGGAGGAGTGGGGTTAAGTATGCTCCCTACTGAGTCTAGCTCTTCGTGTTAGAGGGTTCAAACACAGTTGGTCATACTTGCACATCAAACATGTTACACAGTAAGCCATAACTCCTTGCAGTACAAGTACTTTTAAAAAATCATTTAGCTTAGGACTCAGAAACTGTCCCTACTTCCTTCACTTCTCTCTATTATTATTCATATTTTTACTACAGTTCTCCCTTTGTTTCATTCAGTAGCCTTTATTTGTGTTCTGGAATACATGCTTCATCTTATGCTGTTAGGAGCTCTGAACATTCATGACTGCAAAGAACTCTCTGTATTAATTTGTTTTGCAGCATTTTTTTTTCTAGTCTCATCAGCTCAGGAAAAGCTTATGGCATGTGTCATATGTCATGCCAGAGTAAAGATTATTCTGAAAATATGCAAAGAAACTAACAACAAAAAAAGTACTCTAAGTGGCATTGAATTTATCCTTAATGGCCCAGTGGCCAGTGTCATAAATTGAGTTTCACTCCATGGAATTGAAAAGTATCTCCTCTCAAAAAGCTGAATCTGAGCACTGAAAGATGGAGGTTGTCATGGTAGTTACAGTTGGGGACCCTCTAGGTGCTTTGTTATTCTATCATTAGACTCTAAGAAACTTCACTCATCTGGATTCTGTTTCAAACCCTGTAGAAATCACATAATTATAAGCAGCTAAAGATACATCTGAAATTTATTGAATGTCTGAGGAGAAATTATGGTTTTCTAAGAAACATTAGATTCTCCATAGAAATCTTTGTAATTAGAGCTTGATCAAAAATAAGAGGATGATTTTTAAAATTTTATTGACAGGGTGTATTAACTTAGTTCGTGTGCTCTGCCACTGAACTGGTTGAGTTTGTTTCTCTAGTGCTGAATATGAAAATATGGCCTATAAGAAATATTTTCTCTTTGAGAAAACAGCTATTAATTTATACCAAAACCTCTAGATAACTGCATGGTAGGGAAATATTGGAAAAACAAACAAACAAAAACTGTGAAAAGTGATTAGCTAGGGAGAAAAGTGGAAGCGATTGTGGGAGGTTTATTTTTTAATACCATGTATAAGCAGTGTTGAAAAGTAATTTCTGATATTTACCTTTTGTTCAGAGAAAATAAGCAAATAGCCTATAGTAAGACCCAATTAATTTCATTTTTTTGTCCTTTTCTCTAGTGATACAGCCCCGCTTAGGAAATAGAGCATGCTTGTGATGGCATATCAAAACTCTTGTTATCTTCAGATGAAGTCTCAGTGTACACATGCTGGATTGTGGCTCAACATTATAAAATCAAATTGGCCCAATTATATCTGTTATTGTTAAAATGGCAATGAATTAATTCAAGGAAGAGGCTAAAAGTGAGGCCTCATATTTCCAGTGCCTTTAATATTTTATGATCTTCAAAATGTCTCTATGCCATAATAAATTCCTAGAAATACTCTTGTTGAAGCAACTAAGTACAAAAACTTAGTAGGTTTGTGAATTTTCAACCACACAGTTACATATTTCTAAAAATTTCAAATGTCCATTGTGTCTTTAGAATTTACTGTTGTACACCAGCATGCCATAGTGAGAAACAAAAGTAAAAAGTCATGTAGACTATGAATATTTATTTTAAGTTCATTTGTAAATAAATTTATTACAGCAGACTTTACTATAATCATTTTGTACCATGGGTCATAACATTTTTGTTTTGTTACTATCATTTTCATTATAGGTATCAAACTATAATTATTTTATTTTCAGAAGTGGAAACAGGACAAAGAGCTGGAGGTACATTTCACTGTATTTTACTTCATTCAGTCACTACTATTTATACAATGTGCTTTTCTTAACTACTGTATAAATAGAGCATATAATAATCCTGTACATAGTATATGTTTTCCTAAAACATGGATAGGTAAAATATGCATTTCTCACCCTGATCATTATCAAATAAAAGGTACAGCTAAGAAATCTATAAAATTGAATGATTTTCACTACGAAGTAAAAACAAGTAAATTTACATGATATATGTAAAGGGCATGAATGGTAAAATTATAATTTTTTAATATTTACTTTTATTTATTTGAGACAGAGAGAGAGATAATGGGCATGCCAGGCCCTCTAGCTCTCTAGCTATCGCAAACAAACTCCAGATGCATGCACCACCTTGTGCATCTGGCTTATGTGGGACCTGAGTATCAAAACTGGATCCTTAGGCTTTGTAGGCAATCGCCTTAATGCTAAGCCATCTCTCTAGCCCTGAATATATAATTGAAAAACATTTATTTTACATGTACTTAGCCTTCACTTTGGCAACAATCTAGCAACAATATTGTATTTATTTTAAAATTTTGGCTTGAACTGATGTGTGTCAATGATTGTCACAATCATAAAGTACAACCACAGGACCTAATTTATACTCTCTTCCATAACTGTCAGCACCCCAGCCCTACTAGTACTCATGTCTACATATTGCAGATTATTACTGAGATGATTACTAGAAAAATACATCCATATATATACAGACTCTGGGTACATTAAATTTTACATGGTCAGTTTCAAGTAAATGAAGTAAAAATAGCATTAGAATGGTTTTCAGTTTCTCAATTCCCCTTTATGCAAGTGTATTGTCAGATGAAAAGCATTCAACCTTATTTTATCTCAATATTGCTAATTATATTAATTACATGGTCATAAGAACATATGTATTTGCAGGATTACTATAAAATTATATTAGTACATAATATGTAAAGAATACAAATTAATAAAAACATATTAGTATGTGTACATAAAGCATATGTAAAGATATTAAATGATTTGTAGTAATGGCTGCATGTATAAGCATTATGTATGACTATAATTTTTATGACAAAGTCATTATTCACAAAATGCCAAAACTACATGATTGAATACATGAACTTATTTTACATAACAAATAATTATCTTATTCTATTATTATTGGTGTATGCCCCTTGTCAAGCATAATGCACATTTTATTTTGCATCATTACAGATTAAATATCCCTCGTTTCAGTTGGGCGTGGTGGTGGACGCCTTTAATCCCTGCACTCAGAAGGCAGAGGTAGGAGGATCACCCTGAGTTCCTGGCCAATCTGAGAATACATAGAGAATTCCAGATCAGCCTGGACTAAAGTGAGATCCTACCTTGAAAAAACCAAGGAGACAGAGAATATTCAACTCCTACCAAACCAGATATTCAGAGACACAGAGGCTTGGCTCTCAAGAACTCATCACTGAAGCAGACCTAAAATGAACCCAACATGGCTCAGGGAAATTTGCGGAAGAACAGGGTGGAAAGAATGTTAGAGCCACACCTTGCACAGAGACATTGCCTCTTCCCCATAATTTATGGATAACCCCACAAGGCACACCCATATTCCCCAACAAGGAAGGCCCTTGCGGAGGGGGGAGGACAGGAAGGAGGCTAACATTGGTACCAACGTGATTGTATGCACTGTGTACATAACTAATAAAAAATAGAACTCACAAACTAAAACCAAAAATACTCATTAGCATGCTAATAGATAAGATTTAATTTGTCAAAGAAAAGTTTAAATTATAAAAATAATTTTCTAAAGAAAGAAAAAAAAAAAACTATGGGTGGTGGAGCTGGGAAGATGGCTCAGCGGTTAAAAGCACTTGCTTACAAACCATACCAGTCCAGGTTCAATTCCCTAACGACCCATGTAAGCTAGATTCAAAAGTGGTACTTCTGTCTCTCTCTCATAAATAAATACAATGATTTTTTTTTAAAATCCTTAGTTTTTCACAGATTACATTCTTTACTTTTCCCATTGTTGTAAAATTCCACATAATAAGCAACTTTAACAAGGAAGAGTTTATTTTCGTTCTGGATTTTAGGGTAACATGGGAAGAAAGGCATAGTGGCAGGAACATGAGGCAGTTTGTGCCTTCAGAGATGACCTACACTGTCTTAGTGCTAATGTCACCTCTTTGACATAGTTCATCTTTGTGGTGTACAAAAATTCAACCACTGAAACTTTCATATTATTTAAAATACCTTGGAAATATTCCAAATGTTTCAATTCTGAAAACTTACTCAGTTATAGATTCTTTCTTAAAACACTTAATTTTTGGCCCAGTTCATGACATATCCCAGAAAAAAAGGCATAAAACTTTTTTTAAGATTAATTTTGAAATTGAGAACAAATAAAGATTCATAGTTTAGTTTTGCAATAAAACAGTTATAAATCACACCATTCTTTTTCCCTATGGATTTCAACTCTTTGCTAAAAGTAGTCTATAAATCTTTGAAACAGTTTTATGCTGGATATGGGACTGCTGTGGATCAGGAGACATTTGGGTGGATGTGGAGGTCCCCTAAGGTGGAAGATCATAGGGAGGGGGGAACCCTGGCCTTCTGGCCTGGTTCCACACACGGAGGGTGAGTGCAGTGTGGAGGTCCCTCGTGGTGGTGGGAGGTGTGCTAGCCTGCTGACCTGAGTCGGAATATGGAGGTGGGGGGGGGCAGAAAGTGGGATGGCCTTCATGCGTGGAGGTACCCGGCGGCAACGCTGGACTGCTGGCTTGTATCCACTCATGGGGGCTGGTGGTGGAGTTGTCCTGTGGAGCTCTGTGGTGGTGGGAATGCCTTGGAGATGGTGCTAGGCTGCTGGCATGTGTCCATGCTTGAAGGTGGGGGACCAGCAGCAAATGGAATGGTATTCATGCCTGGAGGTCCCCTGGGGGAACACTAGCCTGCTGGCCTGGGTCCATCCATGGGGTGGGGGGCAGTGGGGAGCAGGATGGCTTTCACACTTGGAGGTCCCCTGGGAGAATGCTAGCCTGCTGGCCTGGGTACATTCACAGGGTTGGGAGGGGGAGTTGAGAGTGGGAAAATATTCAGGAGCGTGGAGGTGTGTGTGGAGCTATGCTAGCTGGCCTGTGTCCTCTTAGCCTGTGGTTAGTGCAAGAGGAACCTGTGGCTGGTACTATGTCTAGGAAGGCTGCTTGCTGGGATTGGGGACTGGTGGGCTACCTGAGAGCATGGGTATCAGTGGATTCCCTACTTTGCTCCTCTGTGCCCTCCCACTGGGGGTCTGTTAGAGTCTGCTCACCCCTAGAAGACCCAATGAACCCTAAACTTCTTGCCTTCCTTCCCCAGGAGCTGTGGCATGGTTAGGTGGACCCCATCTTTGCTGGAAGACATATAATCATTTTTATGATTTCTGACATCATGTACTAAGTACTAGACAATTTTATATTTTCATAATATTCACAAGTGTAATGTTTTAAAAGATATCTCACTGTAAAAATTTTATTAATACATCTCACAATCATAAAATTCTATACTTTTACATTTTGTTGCTTAATCATATTATGAACATAATGTTTTTATTGTTGGTTACAAAACCTTTAGGAATCATGTTAAAGGTATTAATGAAAAAATAAAAAATACTCATTGTTTCACAATATTTTTTAATATTTTATTTACTTATTTATTTGACAGAGAGAAAGAGAGAGAGAGAGAGAATGGGTGCACCCCGGCCTCCAGCCACTGCAAACGAACTCCAGATGCATGCACCCCCTTGTGTATCTGACTAACATGGGTCCTGGGGAATCGAACCGAGGTCCTTTGGCTTTGCAGGCAAATGCCTTAACAGCTAAGCCATCCCTCCAGCCATTTTACAATATTTTTAATAAATAAAATAATTTGTACTGAGGAAGTAAAATTTTTTTCTTTATAGTGTATTGATGATGCCTTTCTATATTTTTGCAGTTTTCATTGTTACTTTTTTTACATTCTTTTGTAGATGAATAATGCTTAAATATGTTTTCATCTCCTGGTAACAAAATGTAATTATCATTAGAATATGCTAAACCAAAAAATGCACATTACTCAGTTTCTTATTCAACAATAATAATTAGATAGTAAAATCCTTCAGTAATTTTGATGTCTTTTGAATTAATCTTTAAAAAATTTGTCTTATGGTGCTTTTGAGTAAACTATTAGGATGTTATAGGTAAAACTATTTCATATAAGTTTATGATTATATGTATAATAAACTTTTCTTTACCTTAATTCCTATACTGTATCTGTTCAAGAAACTTACATTATATTTTAAATTTATTCAACGAGTAAATCGTTTACCTTAATAAAATACAATGAAAATAGTGGAATATCATTGACTGGCACTGGAAAAACAATACATTAGGTCTCAAATGAACATTAAGTAAAGCATTTTATTTAATGTTTATAAAGGCTAAAAATAGAGTTATTTTCATTTTTATGCATGTCATATTTCTTCTGTTCATTTCAGTGTTACTGCTGCACACCAATTAAAAGGACATTACACATTTTCTCATTTCAGAGTTCAAAGGGCATCAAAAATGAAGTCAGTTCCAGCCTTGAATAATCATTGCTGTTTTTTAATGCAAAGAAGCCTATGACAAATTTCATAACCTTAATCCTACAATCCATTACTATATCATTTTGAATTAAAGTAACAGATGTTGTAAATTTGCAGTTTACACATTTAAACTACACTAAATCTAAAATATTATCCTTGTAGAATTATAAAGAAAATCTAAATCTTTAACTGATCACCACTGAATGATAAAATGTACTAAGTTATTATAAAGTTCATAATAGAATTTTTAATTAAAATTGGGTATTTTAATAATATTTTGAGAATACACGATTATTCTGCATGGAAAGGTCAGTATTTATATTTTTACTACCTGTATAGAACAGAGGGATTTTCCTAGAAGGTAGCCACCTAGAAATAAAAGTAGCAAAAATGTAGCCTGTTATAAGAGAAATAAAATTCTTTCCAAGTTGACAAATAGCAGAGTGATAGTATATTGTATGCTAACATCATCTGTGGACTTCTGCATCTGCCTAGTCATTTTATTATAAATCTCTTTTTGGTCACTAAAAGGGCAATTAAAAGAAAAGATAGGAAGAAGCTATACTTGCAATATAGAAGTACAAGAAAAGTACTCTGGCTGAAAGAAATAGGGGTTGATGAACTGAAGTATGGTGTCCATTTTTAAACTTTACATATATTTTGTTTCTAAATACAAGTGATCCTCATTCAAACTTCAAACTGATCCTGTTTTGAATATAAAAACCGTGTGTGTGTGTGTGTGTGTGTGTGTGTGTGTGTAATCTCCACACAAAAATTCAAACTAATTTTGGTCTATTTAAATTCTCAAAAGTAGGGCTGGAGAAATGGCTTAGCAGTTAAGTGCTCGCCTGTGAAGCCTAAGGACCCTGGTTCGAGGCTTGATTCCCCAGATGCACAAGGGGGCGCACGCGTCTGGAATTCGTTTTCAGTGGCTGGTGGCCCTGGCGTGCCCATTCTCTCTTTCTCTACCTGCCTCTTCCTCTCTCTGTCTGTCACTCTCAAATAAATAAATAAAAATGAACAAAAAAATAAATAAATTCTCAAAAGTAGTAAGTTCCTTGACACATTTGCATTGTACAGCTTTCTTTTCATGTCAAATAGGATGAACAAAACTCAAGTACTTGAGACCAACTGCTCTGTAAAGAATTTTGTATGTTCAGTTCACAGAAATCATGCTTCCCAATTTCCTGTCCAGAGTATTGGTCTTGTGAGAAAGGCTGTGTGATGTGATTGTCATAAACTTCCTGGGCTGAGACATTCAGTCAGAGCAGAGTAGTATTAGAGAATCTATTAGTTGATTATGCTGAAGATGCACAATTATATTACTACTATTCCTCTGACAGTCTTTCTACAAATTTCTATTGGCATGAATGGTTTGCATAGACCATTCCTGAAAATATAGGTGAGAAAAAAAAGCCTTATCGAATTGCAAGCTTATTTCAGCAAACTTCATAGCACAGTTTCCTATTCTACTGTCAAGATGCTATGGAGCATAAAACACTGGAAGAATATGACAATCTGAAAATTGTAAATTTCTCCAAGAATTTGGGTCCATACAGTTCAAGTCCACTAGTAAATAGTAATCTTATAATGTGTAAACCAAGCATTTAACTCTTAAGAGACCGTAAATTGTGGAACTGCTTTCTTTTCATTCTAAACTAATGCTGTGGGGTAGGCTATGAAGAAGTTCCCTCTCTGGGGATGCTCAGTTTGCTAACCTGTGGAATAACATGACTAATGTGCTACTCTTATGTCAGTGAACTTTTTTTCTCAGTACTTGGAAAATTCAGTTGTTATATTGAGGGAATTTAGAAATGCCAGCATGATTATCATCTACAAAAGAAAAACAAAAAATGATTCAGGAGATAAAGTAATTGCTGTACAACTATGGTTACCTGAATTCACATCTGCAAATACCAAGTAGAAGACAGAAGTCATGGTAGGCTTCTTCAATCCCAATGCACCTACAGAAAGAAGGGAGGTAGAGACAGGAGAAATTTCTGGTAACTTGTAAATGAAGTGGAACAGTGAATAAAGACACAGTCACAGACTGGAGAGGTTGGCAGGGACCAACGTGAAAGCTATATTCTGACCTCCATATGTGTGCCATGAAATACATATACACATATTGTACACAAATATGTACACAAATATACAGACACAGACTAAATCAATTATTACTTGATTAAAATTAAAATAAATTATTGAAACTGGAGTTGGGAGACTAGAAATCTTGAGTTATCAATAAAAATCAACTAGGTGGAAGTACATTAACTTAAGAAATATAGAATATATATACACATGTAAAAAGTAAGTTTAACAGTATTGTTAGATATTGAATATCTTTTTTTAACTCCCAAAATTATCAAAATTAGGGTAATATGGATCCAAAGAGAAAAATATAATGTGGATATGCTGAAGGTTTCACTCTGTGTGTGTGTATACGTGCCTGTCTGTCTATGTCTCTTTTTATGTCTATAAAGATGACATACCCTTTCCAACTAGGAGATGTAGTCAAGGGAGTGGGTTTATGGGTTATAGCTCAGCTTGGTTCCTGGTTGCACCATGATGAATTATAAATCTTCAAACACTGAGCCATATATATTCTGCCATAAGTCATTGCTTGTCGGATATTTGGTTACAACAAGGAGAAAATTCTATAATAGAAGTATGGTCTGGAAAGATTTCTTTTAAAATGAGTATTCACGGGCTATGTTTGCAATGCAAATGGTATACAACCTGCATGTAGCCTAGCATGTAGAAAAGCACTGAGTTCCATCCCTAGAATCACAAATACTTGGTGTAGCAACACATCCCTGTAATCACAGCATAGGGGAGGTGATGTGGAGGCAGGAGGATCAGGAGCTTATGATTATCCTCAGGTACATAGTGAGTCAATCTGAGCCACGTAAATCTTGGTCTCAAACTAAATAAATAATTCAAAATTATAGATCTGGCTAAAATAAGAAAGTAAAATTTAAATCATTAATGTGGTAATTACTATAGAATCTGTATTAATGAGTCCTTCATCTTGAATATTTTGAGGTCTATATCAATTATTTTACTTATGACTAAATGATGAATCATCAAGCTTCTGAGATTGCATACTTGTATTGATACTTGAGTAATTCACATTTATAAGCACTAGTACAGAACTGCAAGGCAGTTGTTTCATGGCTTGTTTAGTTGAAAAGGGATATGATAGACTTAATTCAGTGCAAATAGTTCTTATAATCCCTCTAGTTCAGACTACTAGTATAATACATTTGATTTGGTGTTAAATTATAGTTCTTTTCTTTTCAGTTAAGTATTGATGTTTATCAAGTGGATACTTTTGAGTGAATGCCTTCCTATGGAAAAGATGAGAACATATTCCAGGCAATAAACTATTGTGTCCATGAGAAGAGTAGGAGCTGTCAGTGCTACTTCTTTTGGGGAGGAGGAGAGTCAAAAAAGCAATGTTTTAACAAATATTTCTTATTGTACTATGACTTGATGCTGACATTATGGATAACCAACACATACCAGGATTTTATATAATCAATTAAAATCAAAAGTGATAAATTGCAGAGATTAGATTTTATGTGACTCTTTCACCTAAAGAGCCACATCAAACTTGGTATTCTAATGTCATGTTCTCATGCAGCATTACACAAAAAACTAGATTCATCACACATACACACACACACACACACACACACAGAGAGAGAGAGAGAGAGAGAGAGAGAGAGAGAGTGAGAGAGAGAGAGAGAGACAGAGACAGAGAGAAAGAGAGAGAGAGAGAATGTGAGTGGCATTTGTATTTGCAGAGCATGCATCAATAATTCATTGGATTTTCTTCATTAACCTCTTTCAGCATTTGAAGCAAGGACATGCATGCTTTGGATGATGATGAAAATAATCTGTATGCAAAATATACCTCTAAAGTACAATTACAACCCAAGTGCACTAACATTCCCTGTTCTCTTTGTTTGGCTTCAATGAGTCTTTGCCCTGCTAACTACACTATATAGCCTGCATGTTCCTCGGTGTACTGTCTGTCCTATCAAGCCCAAATGTGAGCTTCATGAAGGCAGTTTTGTTGTGTTTGTTGGTGATTCAATCTAATATACCTAGAGCCACTGCTGAAACATGGTAAAAGAATAAGATATTTATTTATTGAGTATATTAATAACAAATACAGCCTACAAATTATTTCCTTCTGCCAAGATACTGTACAGGTATCATGACTATTCTCCATTACTGATATATGATCATAGCTCCCTGAAGACTTAATTGCATATATCCAAATCATGGAGTGTGATGTTAAGATATGCAAACAGGAGCTCCTTTCTACATGAACTTTAATATAGATAATGCAGATACCACAGCATCACATGACAGAAAATTGAATCAGTGAAATATTTACTTTGGAGAATAAATGCAGAAAAATGAATTTAAAAAGTATGAGCGGCACCCATAGGTTCAGAATGGCTATTCTTATTTACTGTTTTTGTTATTATTGCATATTTGTTTACTTGGTTTGTTATGTTTCCTCATTAAACAAATGTTTGTTGTTTATAAAAGTCCAGGAAACAAGTGGAGCAATATTCAATATAGAAGGAAATCCCTGTCCCTGGTGTTTCTTCAACTTACTCATTCTTGCAGGAAATGATACAGCAAGAACATCATTTCTAGCTCACCAAACCATCTTTCACCTTCCTTTTTGTTCTCTGAACCATTGCTTTTCATCATAATACCCTACTTTCTACCTGACAAGCAAGAGTGGATTTGTAAATAATTCTAAATAGTTATATAGAAAAAAGAGTCTTCATAGGTGGATTGCCAGAAATTCTCCCTTTATGTTCTAAAATATTTTTTGTAAATTGGAGTTTTCCCATTCTTTTTAGCTGCTTTTGCTGAAAAAGTAAAATTAATTGAATCTCAGTATTGTAATTTTTTAAAAAATGTATAAGACCTCAGTTTGGAGGTCTGATGGTAACTCAACTGTAATGTACTGGGGAAATTTAAGAAGGGATTACATAAAAGAAGTGGAGGACACTCTGTTAGTTTGATCATAGTCAGCTCTATCTTGTCATTATTTTTCTTCTCATTGGTTATTGCTTTTTCAGACTTAGATTTAGGTAGGATGTATTATGAATTTTCATTTTTCTTAGATACTTCATAAAATGTTTGAAAGCATTTTGAAAACTATTTCCATTTTAGAAGAAATTCTACATGATTTTTATTTAGTAAGTAAATCATTCCAGTGTTCTAAAACATCTATTTTAAATGTAACACCAGGACATATAGTAGTTCAATATTTAACTCTGTATGGCAATATTGAACTATGTTGAAAATAGAGGGAATGTAGACATGGTGAGAGCATTGTAAGCATAGACCTCAGAAGTAAGAATCATAGGAGACTGGTGATGCAGAAGCAAGGACTTTATTGTTGAAAACATTAGGATTCAAATATTTTAAGTTAAAAAGTAGATAATTTTGTAGACCCTTTTTGCTATAGGACTATTGTGATTTAAACATAGTAGTGATTCTTTGTACTTATCTAATCTTTGAATCTGGTTCATTCAATAGGCTGGTATAAAGTGATGCTCCTTATGTCAGTATGCCTAGGGATCCAGACCTAAATATAAAGTTTCAATGTTAATTTATGACATACTAGTACACACAAAAGCACAGAATGATAGACCTGAAGGAAAACAAAAACAAAAATGAACCAAACAATTAAGTCAATATCATAAGTTCATAGATATCCCTTGTGTCTTATCTAAAGGTATTCAAAATCATGTTGTAAGCAAGAAAAAAAAGCTTAAGTGATGTGGTTATATAGATTGATTGACAGAAATAGTCTGTACATGTATTGAGTTGGGCATTGAGATGTAAAATCCCTCTCAGACTGATTTTGTTTTTTGTGACAACTTTGCTCTTACAATTTGGTAAGGCCAAAATTACTAAGGCTAGGAACCAAGGTGTAGTGCTTAGAGTCTTACACTTGCCAGGACAACTTACTTGACCTCTCAAATGATGAGTAATACAAAACTGAATTTTCATATCCATGGGTTCTCCATCTGCACATTAACTAATCACATGTTGAAAATATTTGTTTTACAATTGGGTCTGTATTAAATATATGCAGATTTCTTCCTTGTCATCATTTCTTAAGCAGTACAGAGTAAGAAATATTTACATAGTGTTTTATTAGATAGTATTTTTATTATAATTTTTATTTTTATTACATAATATAAGCAAACCTAAATAAGATTTAAATAATCAATACAAGAGAATAAATATAAATTACTGAAATACTTAATGTCATTTTTGTAGGAGCATTAGGATTCCTTCCCAGGAATACTAAGAAATGAATGGAAATATATTAATATTTGTTACTGACTGGTTTTATTAAAAAGTGGAATGAAACTTTCATGTATACAAGAATATTGATTTCCCTAGCACTAATTTAAAGGTTTAATATTCTGATTGAGACTTAGTTTCTAGTTACAGAGATATATTTTCATTTTGAACATTGGCAGAAAAGTTCTTCACTGTGAACTCCTAATATGAAAGTTAATTTCCAATAATTTCTAAATATTTTGGTGTTCTTATATAGTAGCTAAATACTCTATCATTTTGATAAAAAATAAAAATTAAAAAAACTTAAATATTTTACAAAATATCAGATCAGTAAGAATGTAAACAATCGGGGTGGAAGAAAAAAGAATATATAAGAAACCTAACAGATTGGATAATATACAGACTTTCATATTGGTCCAGATAGGTTTCTTTTGACTCAGAGAACACCAAAGTTTAGGATGCAATAAAATGAAATGATGCTTATAAAAATTTAGTCTGAACCTATCATATAGTAAACTTTCAAAAGTTGATATTTAGTAAAGTATTCAGCTTTCAAACTGTTTTTCATGTCTAGTCTATAATGTGCCTGGGGCTGGAGAGATGGCTTAGAGGTTAAGCACTTGCCTATGAAGCCTAAGGACCCTGGTTTGAGGCTCAATTCCCCAGGACCCATGTTAGCCAGATGCACAAGGGGGCGCACGTGTCTGGAGTTCATTTGCAGTGGCTGGAGGCCCTGGGGGGCCCATTCTCTCTGTCTCTGTACCTGCCTCTTTCTCTCTGTCTGTCAAATAAATAAGTTTTATATATATATATATATATATAATGTGCCTGTACATTGTAATGTGCACTTTAATTAATGAATTGCATAAAAGGATTATATAGCATTGATGTGTTGGCATTTCAACACTATTCACTGTTGGATAAAATATATTATTACAGGAATCAAATTCCCTATGTCAAGTGTTTTGTTTTGATTTGGGATGATGGTATTATGTGATATTCCACATAAAAGTTGTATTTGAAGTTCACATTAAACTTTTCTTGCTGTTTTTAAATGTATGTTACTTTAGATGTGAATTTACATATAAATTGAAACAATAATAAAACCTTCTCTGACATAGAAATCTCCAGCTGTAATTTAATGTTTATCTTACTGTATTATATTTAAGCCAAGACAAATTGAAATGAACAATTCTTTCTTAATAGTACATCATAGAACTTCTTAAAAGGATTCCTGACAAGAGCCTAGCTAATTTAAATTCATTTGCATTTGACCGATGGAAATACACTTAATGTTTGTTCTGCTCTTTTCAAATTAGTCAAATTTGTAGTGTAGCATGTACATTGTCAGACATAAAATGTGTATCTAAATGTTCTTATTTAAACTATCACTGAAGCACAACATCTAGCTAAAAATTAAAAAAAATCTCACTAAGATTTTGCCATTTTTGCAAATTTTTCCATGATAGTATAATTTAAGTTTGTTCTAATTATTCTTATACACATGATGACACATTTGACTCTAAGACAAAATGATGACTGAAACTAATGGAGGTACTAGGTAACGTACCTGGTGCACAAACATGAGAAGTCCATCTGAATCTGGAAGGAAGCCAGTTCAAAGATGGTTAACCAGAATAGTGCTTCCTCCACCATGATGCAGCTTCGCATGGACTCTATAAGCCTGACAGAGATCTTTCCCTCCCACAAGCTGCTTCTGGTTGGGTCTGTGTCACAAAAAAAAAAAAAAAGGTAACTGCAGCACTTAGTAAGGAAATGCTTTGAAATTAATATATTTTTATTCTAGAAAAAATATACCAGAAAGAAGAAAACCTGTAGCAATGTTATTTACTGTGTTTATACATTCAGTCAATGTATATGCTTCTGGAGATAGCACAATTACAATGGATTAATAGTCATGTTATCCCACCCTACTCTTGCACTTCCCCTTGTTTTAAATTATGTGAGGGAAATGCATGTTGCCTACTGAATAAATATATCATGATTGTTTCTTTTCATTATATCTTGTCCTAAATAAAATTTAAATATGTGTTTCCTTTATTCCTACACAATTGTTCTGTTATTAAATTAATAATAACATATGCTACTTAGAAAAATTATAGTAAATGTATTTAATATAATTCATATTTTTATAACATTCTCAATGCAGCAAACTTTTGTGGTCATCATGCAATTGGGCCCAAACATAAGTTATACAATAGTCCTTAGAATGTTAAAGCATAGAAGGTACAGGAATATTATATGTTATAGAGTTATAATTATAGAATAATATAGTTGTACTATATTGCATTGGGTTAGCAGTGAAATGTTCCAAAATTATATTAAGAAACTGCCAATATCACATTTGTGCTGTAAAAATATTAGTTTGAACATTGTTGAAAAGAAAATTGGAAAAATGTGAATCTGGCACCTGGATTGCAGTAGAGGGAGGAAATAGTCTCTTTCAAAATGCATGGCCAGAGTCTCCTTATGAATTTAAGCCTGCCTGGAATCCTGCTCTATTAGCAGCCTACTCAGTGCTGGAATTAAAGACACCTGGAAGTTAGTAATATACTTGAATATAGATAACAGTTATTTGGATAATTGTTATATCCATTGAAATTGTAGAAAATGTTCAAATGAGATAAATATTGTGATGAGAGTAATTACTGTTCACCTAACATATCCTTGTTAATGTTTGTAATTAACAATCATGTAACCTGTGCAAAGTTATATAGCTTCTCTAAAACACAGCTTCCTCTTCTAGAAAATAACATGGCAAAAGTAACATTTACTTTGCAGATCTATTATTTAGATCAAAGCAGCTAATACATATAAATGTTTATAAACAACTATCTGTGATGACCATTATGATGATGAATATAGTGCATACACAGATTTCACAAATGATAAGTAAGAATAGACAATGATGGGCTGGAGAGATGGCTTAGCTGTTAAGCAGTTGCCTGTGAAGCCTAAGGACCCTGGTTCAAAGCTCAATTCCCCAGGACCCACGTTAGTCAGATGCACAAGGGGGCACACGCATCTGAAGTTCATTTGAAGTGGCTGGAAGCTCGGGCACACCCATTCTCTCTCTCTCTTTCTCTGTCTCTCTCTGCCTCTTTGTCTCTCAAATAAACAAAAATAAATAAAAAACAGAATAGACAATGAGGCAGAATGAGGATTCTAATAGAAGAGACAAGAGGGAAAGAGGGGGGCTAGTAAATAAAATAAGCTAAAATGTCTGTGTTTGATCATTTCATTTTGTGCTTTAAATGATGGAAAATAGCAAAGGGAATCATCAGCAGACATTGAGCAGGGGTAGGTTGAGCTAGAATGACTGATTTTGGAGTATAAATATAAAAAAATCTACATGGCTTATATAAGATACAGAAAAAGTATAATGAGGATAAATAAATTAAAAAACAGTAGTAAATATAAAATTAAATGGTGGGAAGAAAATGATAAAGTACATGGTAAAAAAAATAAAGAAAAATACTACACAAACAGACATAAATGACTGTCACATAGTAAAAAATAAAAAGAGCAAACATTTATAACTGAATGTCCACACTAAGCATCTCTCCATAACTTATTAAAGTGTGTATATTGTCATGCATTTTAATATTATTTTTGGAATCACCACATGAAATATATTGCTTTGTAACCTAAATTTATAAATTGGGAAAATTAGATGCTTTATCTCCCATATAGGTATTGTTATTAGAATATTTTGTATTTTAACTATCACAATAATGTCAAGTCATACCTTTAACAAAGAGCAGAAAGAAATCTGACTTTGCTGAGTATGATTTGTTCCAACTTTGACCATTTTTCTACACATTTCGTTGTTCTTTTTTTTCTAACTGCTGAGTAGAATACCATCGTGTAGATATACCACATCTTGGTTATCCATTCATCCAATGATGTGCATCTGGGTTGATTATAGTTCTTAGCTGTTATGAATTGAGCAGCTATAAACATGTTTGAGCAAAAGTCTCTGAACTGAGGCATGTAGCAATTAGGGTAAATGCACAGTAAGGGAATAACTTGGTCTAATGGTAACTTCATAGTCAACTTTTTAAGATTCTTCATATTGCTTTCCATAGTCGTTGTACCATTTTACGTTCACACCAAAAGTGAATGAGGGTTCTCATTTCTCCACATCCTTGCCAACATTTGCTCTTATTTGATTTTTAATGTTTGCTATCCTTACTGAGGTAAGGAGAAAACTCATATTTTTTGAAACTTTTAAATTTTAATTTATTTATTCTGGAGAGAGAGAGAGAGAGGGAGAGACAGAGAGAGACAAGGAGAGAGAGAATGGGAGCACAATGGCCTCCAGCCACTGCAAACAAACTCCAGACACATGTGCCCCCTTGTGCATCTGGCTTATGTGGGTCCTGGGAAATCAAACCAAGATCATTTGGCTTTGCAAGAAACACATTAAACACTGAGCCACCTCTCCAGCCCCTCATAGTTGTTTTGTTTTTTAAATTAATTTTTTATTAGTTATGTATATAGTGTATATACAGCCATGATGGTACCATTGTTAGCCTTCTCCCTGTCATCCCCCCATGAGCATTGTTGGTGTTGCATTGTGGGAGTAGCCATTTATTATCAGGGAGAGGCAATGTCTCTGTGCATAATGACCTAATTTATGGCTCTAACAATCTTTCCACCCCATCTTTGGCAAATTTCCCTAAGCCATGTTGGTCTATTTCAGTGATGAGGTCTTGGGAGTCTGTGTTTCTGGATATATGATTTAGTAGGAGTTGAGTGTTCTCTATGTCTATCTCTTTCACCCTTGTGCTGATGCCAGGTTCACCAAGACAGCAGTGCTTGCTCATTTCCCCACTAACTATATGGCATCAACTGGTGCCCTGGTGACATATAATGGGCTGCTTCTCTCCTCAGGTTCTGCATCCATCTGAAAAAGAGAAGTAAATTCTCCAACAGAGAGTGAGGTCAGTGCAAGATACATGGATACCCATTATTATTTCAGAGATAATTTAATAGGTATAAGCCCTCTTGCAGCCCACTGTTGGTGGGAGCTTTATATTTGAGGGCAGGCTCATTTTTGGGTATGGGTATGACTTGTTTCCCCATTCCAGGTATGGGTTCTATTCCAGTGAGTGGATCCACTTGCCAAATCAAGAGAAGTTAGTTACCCACCATGGCTGTGTGACACTGTTGCACTTGTGTGAGCATAACGTCAGGTTGATTGCTGCTGAGTAGCCTAGACCAAAAGTTGCTCAGACAGATATTGGTCATTTCCCCCATTCACTCTTGTAACACCTTCTGGCACTTGATAAGCTAACTGTCTGGGGATTGGCTCTCTTACAGTTTCCAGCCAGGTCACTCCAGGTTCTATCCCAATAGCATATGGTGTCTTCAGCAGTAGGGTCTTAGCATTAACATTTGGTGGGTCATCAAGTATTCTGACAGAATTTTGTCTTCTTTTGGGAAATCATGTAGGTGTCTCTGATCAACAGCTAATTGTGGATGTTACCAACTGCCGGTTTCCCCTGGCGGGTAGGTAGGTAGTGCTGAGGAAGGACAAGGCCCGCTGGTTTCTCCCAAGGGGTTAAGGAGGAAGGTGAACATTGGATGACTCAGAACCTCTCCTAGTCACTGGAGAAAAACCACACTGAGTCGGGAATCTTGTTGAAGCAGGAACTCGCTTTATTGTTACAGGCGGTTGCCTATATAATGTTGAGAATGAAGGAGGGGATTCTAGGATAGGGGAGAGAGGTAAGGGGCAATAGTAAACTGTGACTATTGAAATGATAATTCTAATTCCCACACGGAAGTAGCAGGCAAGAAGCCATTAGTCATCTTGCTGAGTCCTAGCTGGCCAGAGACAGGTCGCCAAACTTTAGCTAGGCTCAGGAAGTTCCACTAGGCCTCACATCCAGGCCTCTCAAGGCCCAACAACCAACATTCTGGTACTCAGAGTTACAAGTCAATATCAAGGGAAAAGAAGGAAGAAGAATATAGGTAATATAAAAGAGAAAGAGAGAAGAGAAAGGGAAAGAAGGGGGTGAGAGAGAGAGAAATAGGAGAAGATTGAGGATAGTCTTTATCATACCGTCTCCAGGTCCCTGTGATTCAGGTGTTCTCTCTAAGCACCTGCTGATGGTTCAGATTTTAGCAGGATGTTTTCAGGATGTTGGATTTTATGGTACCATTTCAATTTGGGTCCAGAGTTTTGTCTTCCCCAGACATTTACCATCTCCTCCCTGCCACCCCATCATTTCTATTGTCCGGTCCTCAACATGTTTATTAGGTATGTCAGCATCTCAGGCATATTCAGTTTAGGAGCCATAGATAAGTAAGATCATGTGACAACTGTCTTTCTGTGATTGGGTGAGTTTGCTGAGAAAGATCTATTCCAAGTTTGACCCTATTTCTTCAAATATAATTGTGACATTTTTTCCTTACTGCTGTATAGAATTGCATCATGCAGATATATCAGACCTTAGTTACCCATTCGTCTAATGATGGACATCAGGGTTGATTCCAGCTCTTAGCTATTATTAACTGAGAAGCTATAAACATGGTTGAGCAAATATCTCTGAGCTGAGGTTTAGAGCTTTTAGGGTAAATGCCCAGTATGGGAATAAATGGGTCTGTTGGTAACTCTATAGTCATACTTTTTAGGAGTCTTCATATTTCTTTCCATAGTGGTTGTACTAGCTTGCATTCCCACCAACAGTGAAGGAGGGTTCCCATTTCTCCACAACCTTGCCAGCATTTGTTGTTGTATCAGACAGCTTCAGGTTCGCTGAGATGAACTTTCAGACCAGGCACAGTTATGGAGGAAGGGATTTACTGGAGCTTACAGATCCAGGGGAAGTTCCATAAAAGCAGAAGAAACTGGCCTGCTTTCACAGGCCCAAGCAGAGAGAGACAAACACAAGCCTAAAAGCCACACAGCACAGCACACTTCAGGAACTCCTGCTAGGCACACTTTGCATATCTTTAGATTGAAATCTGAAACCTACCACCACACCTTAAGATCCACACAATGGCACTGTCTCCAGCCAGGTGGCTGCAGATGCAAAATACAAACAAACAACTGAATATATTGGGGGCCATCTATTCTATTCAAACCACCACAGTTGTCATTACATTTTCAAATATTTGCTATCCTTACTGGGGTAAGGTGGAATCTCATAGTTGTGTTAATTTGCATTTCCCTGATGTAGGGATGTTGAACATTTTCTTAACTTTGTGATTGCCATTTGTAATTCTTCCTCTGAAAACTTCCTGTGTAGTTCTCTGCCCCATTGTGAATGGGTTGTTTGACTTTTTAATGTTTATGTTTTTAAGTTCTTTGTAGATTCTAGAAATTAAGCCTCTGTATAATGTGCATCTAGCAAAAATTTCTCACATTCTGTGGGTAATCTATTGGCTCTGCTTATTGTATGTTTGTCTGTGAAAAAATTTTTCAGCTTCCTGAGATCCCAAAGGTTGAATGATTGTGTACTTTCCTGAGCTACTGGGGTTTTGTTCAAGAAGCCTTTTGTCACTCCTTTATCATGGAAAGTTCATCCTATTTTTTCTTTCAGAAGTGCAGAGTTTCCAGTCTTATATTGAGGTCTCTGATCCATTTGGACTTGATTTTTTTTTTATAATACTGTTTTTTAATTTTTTTGTTTATTTTTATTTATTTATTTGATAGTGACAGATAGAGGAAGAGGCAGATAGAGAGAGAGAGAGAATGGGCCTGCCAGGGCCTCCAGCCACTGCAAAGGAACTCCAGACATGTGCACCCCCTTGTACATCTGGCTAACGTGGGTCCTAGAGAATCGAGCTTCGAACCAGGGTCCTTGGGCTTCACAGGCAAGTGCATAAACTCTAAGCCATCTCTCCAGCCCTGGACTTGACTTTTGTGCATAGTGAAATGTCTAGATCGAGTTTCATTTCCCCGTATATGGCTATCCAGATTAACCAGCACCTTTTGTTGAAGATGCTGTCTTTTTTTCCAGTCTACATTGTTAGGACCTTTGTCAAATATCAAGTAGCTATAGTTACTTGACCCAAACTCCAGGTCCTCAATTCTGTTCCATTGGTTTATAATCCTGTTTTTCTGCCAGTACAATGTTGTTTTTATTATTATGGCTTTGTAGTATAGCTTTAGATTAGGTATGGTGATGCCTCCAGAGGTGGTTCTTTTGTTGAAGATATGGCTGGATATCTGAGGCCTTCTGCCATAGCATATGAATTTTGAGTACATTTTTTTTCTATCTCTGTGAAGAAAGATGTTGGGATTTTTTTTTAAATTTTGTTTTTATTTAGTTGAAAGCGACAGACAGAGAGAGAGAAAGAGGCAGATAGACAGAGAGAGAATGGGTGTGCCAAGGCCTCTGGCCACTGCAAACAAACTCCAGATGCAAGTGCCCCCTTGTGCATCTGGCTAACGTGGGTCCTGGAGCATTGAGCCTCAAACCGGGGTCCTTAGGCTTCACAGGCAAGTGCTTAACAGCTAAGCCATCTCTCCAGCCCCAGATGTTGAGATTTTTATTGTGTTGAATTAAATCTATATGTTGCTTTTAGTACTATTCCCATTCACAACATTAGTTCTGCCTATCTAGGAGCATGGGGGAGGGGTTTTTCCATTTTCTCAAGTCTTCCTCCATTTCTTTCTTGAGTATTTTTATGTTTCCATTTTAAAGATCTTTCACCTCATTGATTGTTATTCCAAGGATTTTTTTTTTTTTTGAGGGTATTGAAAATGGGACAATGTCACTTCTTTCTTTTTCTGTATATTTTGTCTTTTACACAAGGAAAGACTACTGATTTTTGTGCATTGATTTTTTTTTTTTTTTATCCTGCTACTTTACTGAAGGAGTTAATCACTTTTAAGAGTTTTGAGAGGGAGGTTCTCAGGTCACTTATATATAGAATTATTTTGTCTGCAAATAAGACTAACTTAACTTCTTCCTTTCTAATTTGTATCCCTTTAATATGTTTCTCCTGTCATATTGCTTGAGCTAGTACTCCAGTACTATGCTGAAGAGCAGGTGAGAGTGGACACCCCTGTCTTGTTTCTGATCTCAATGGGAATTCCTTCAGCCTCTTCCCATTAAGTATTATTCAGGCTTTTGGATCTTTATATATAGCCTTTACTATGTTGAGATATAGACTGTCCATGCCTAGTCTCTTCAATGTATTGATCATGAAGTGATGTTGTATGTCAAAGGCCTTTTCTGCATCTATTGAAATGATCATGTGTTTTTTTGTGTGTGTTTAAGCTTATTTATATGGTGTGTTACATTGACAAATTTCTTTTTTTTTAAGTATATTTATTTATATATTTATTTGAGAGTGATAGACAGAGAGAGAAAGAGGCAGATAAAGAGAGAGAGAGAGAGAGAATGGGCACACCAGGGCCACCAGCCCCTGCAAATGACCTCTAGACACATGCGCCCCCTTATGCATCTGTTGATGTTGAGCATTTTCTTATGTGTGTGTTTGCCCTTTTTATTTCTTCCTCTGAGAACTCCCTCTTCAGTTCTATGCCCCACTTTGTGAGTGGGTTGTTTGATTTTTTTTGTTGTTAGTTTATTGAGCACTTTGCAGATTCTAGGAATTAGGCCTCTGTCAGTTGTATATCCAACAAAAATGTCTCGAATTCTGTGGACATTCTATTGGCTCTGCTTATTGCATGTTTGTCTGTGAAAAATATTTCAGCTTCATTAGATCCCAATAGTTGAGTCATTGTTTAAGTTCCTGAGCTACTGGAATGTTGTTCAGAAAGTCTTTTCCCATTCCTATATTATCGAAAATTTCTCCTATTTTTTTCTTCCATGAGTAGCAGAGTTGCCAGTCTTACATTGAGCTCTTTGATCCACTTTGACTGGACTTTTGTGCATGGCAAGTTGTGTGGGTCTAGTTTCATTTTTCTGTATATAGTTATCCAGTTTGTCCAGCACCATTTGTTGAAGATGCTGATTTTCTCCCCAGTCTACATTATTAGGGCCTTTGTCAAAGATTAAGTAGCTGTAGTTACTTGACCTAAATCCAGATCCTCAATTATGTTACACTGATCCATAATCCTGTTTTAATACCAGTACCATGATGTTTTTCTTACTGTGGCTTTGCAATATAGCTTTAGATCAGATATGGTGATGCTTCCAAAGGTGTTTCTTTTGCTTACAATATCCTTGGGTATCCAAGGCCTTCTGCCATTCCATATAAATTTTGAGATCATTTTTTCTATCTCTGAGAAGAAAAATGCTGGGATTTTCATTAGTATTGCATTAAAACTGTATATTGCTTTTGGTAGAATTGCCATTTTCACAATGTTAATTCTGCCTATTGAGGAGCATGGAAGGTCTTCTCATGTTCTCATGACCTCCTCAATTTCTTTCTTGAGTGCTCTTATATTTTTATTATACATGTCTTTCACATCCTGTGTTAGTGTTATTCCAGGGTATTTTATTTTTACTTGTATTTGTTGATATTGAAAATGGGCAATGTTACTTATTTTTTTCTCTGTATCTTTGTCCTTTGCATATAGAAATGCTACTGATTTTTGTGCATTGATTTTGTATCTTGCTACTTTGCTATAGGAGTTATTCACCTTTAAGAGTTTTGTGATGGAGACTTTCATGTCACTTATGTACAGAATCATGTCTTCTGCCAATAGGACTAAACTCCATAGCAGTTGACAGATTTATAGTACACTGATGTCAATAGCTGGGAATGTCTTTCAAAATCAATTAGGTTTCTGTACAGCCAGTTTATCAATCTCCAGTGAACAACAGAGTACAATAAGTGATTCTTCATTTCAATTCCCACCTATCAAATAACCTTATATAACAACTATTGCAAAGCATTATGGTTTAAAGTAAAAACATATAAAATATATGAAAATATATGTTATATTTGTATAGGTCATAAATTAGAGAAAGATAGCCTTCTATACAAGAAGCTTTTGAGAAATTCTTTGGATTGGGCATGGTAGTGAATGCTGGTAATCCAAGCTACTTGTGAGGCTGAGACAATAGTTTGAAGCCAGCCTGGATCACACAGAATGCTCAATCCCAGAAACTTACCCAGGTTCTGTCTCAAAACAAAAACTAATGCTTAGGACAATATGCACAAGTTCCTGTGTGTGTGCAAACACTTGCGAGTTGGAGGGAGGGAAAGAGATAGGAGATGGTAAGACTGTTGTATCATGGATTTTTATTAACAGAGATGAATTCATGCATATATTTAATGTCTATTAGATGATGAGATTATAGGTCATCATGGGACAGACATTTTGCCTTATATGTACAAACCTATGTAACTGACTTCCATCTAGCATTAGTTTCAAATTTGTTTTTTTTTTTTTTTTTTTAATCTCAGCCATGCTGGAGGCCAGCAATGGTGATGCCAGTACTTTTACCATCATGTCTGCTGTAGTCTGTCAGCCAAGCTTGACTCTGAGGCCAACGTGGAATCAGACAATGAAAATTAAAGTCAACTTTTCTGTAAGAGGAGTGGTAAAGAAAGGCCATCTTTAATCAATTTTATAGAAACAAAAATCATTATTGTTTCTGTCTTTGTCATATTCTGATGTTTAATGGGAACAAGATATTCACTAGAAGATTCAAAAGAAAGCACACTATTTCTTTAAAGTGTTGCATAGAAAAGGAAAATTAATTTATAGCACTATCCTTAATAGACTGCTTCAAATTATTTCAATATCACTATACCTTCTAGGAAATATATAGGAAGTCATTTGTTTATAAACTTTCTAAAAATATTAATATAGTGAATTCTGTTTTCAACTTCTGCTATTCCATTTAATTATGCAGTCTAAGTTTTTAAAGAAAAAGGAAATAAGATTTCCTCTCAATATCCTAGAAAAGACTGCTATGCTTTATTTTAGCTACATGTTTATATAGTTCTGTAAAAGATTTTTTTTAAAAAAAATCACTGACTTTGCAATAGAACTTTTAAACAAAGGCAGTGGTGACATATTTGATTAGAAGTTCATGGATCTACATGGCTGACCAACCAATGGAAACGATTTCATAAGTACAAAGAATTAATGAGAAAGAAATGGAAATACAATAGTTATGAAGAAAGTGGTGCTGTAGATTTGACATTTATAATGGATTAGCTGTTAATTTGTCCTTGTCTATATGTTGCTCTAATAAGATTTGTCAGATTCCTGTTCAATTTATTTTTCTGCACATTTTTCTTACAGATGATGGATTACTGCATATTATAAGCCAAATTTTCAGATAAAATGAAGAAGAGACTCACTCCCAGCAATAAATGCATATGAAATAATAGCATTTCTATGATTATAACCATGATACCGTGCCCTACTTTTCTTCTTTGTAGAATATGTTTTATAATCATTGATATACACTAGCCATATTTTTGTTATTGGTTCTTTATTGTTTCTATTTCTTTCTCTTCTTTAATTCTCACAAATTCTTTCTCTACCTTTTTGTATTAATTCTTCACTACTCTTTCTTTCTCTGTTCTCCCCCTCTGTCTCTCTCCTTCTGTCCCTTACTATACACTTGTCTACTCTTATCCTCTCTCCTTTTGTCTCTATAGCCTTTTTGCTGTTTCTTTATCACTTTGACTGGACTTTTTGTTTCTTTGTTTATGTTGGTCTATCAATGATAAACAAAGGTAAGATTTTTAATACAAGATCTTATAAGCAGTACACAATCAATAGAGTCATATTTTACTCATTTTTTTGCTTTATTGAACATATGTATTTGTGTGTGTTTATGTGTTTGTATTTGAATATGTAATATGTGCTGTATGCACATGTATATTCTCTTATAGGCCCTATGTGCTAACCTGTGTCTAGCTACAGGGTGTTTGGCTCAAGTGGCTAGAACCAAAAATTAGATGTGCAGCTCCATAGCTCTTCTGCTGGCTCTTATTTAAGCCAGTCTCTTGTTGATGAAGCTTTTCTCAATCCCAGGTGATTCCTTGGTCTCTGCACCCCTTTGAAGACCTGGGATTACAGAAGAGTGTAATTGTACATAGCTAATTCTTATTTATTTTATAACTCCATTCAGAGTAAAATTTAAAAAAAATGTCCTGCTTCTACCTCCCAAATGCTAGAACTAAAGGAAAGAATCAAAATGCCTGTCTCTAGGTCCTTACTTTATGAGTCTAAACCCAGCGGCCCATAAATGCATCAGACTTTCAGGACTCTACCGGTTGAAGATCTGTAAAAAAATAGACATTTAGATAGATAAATGATCAATATTTGTGTGATATCTCTTATGAGAAGTTACTCACCTGATTATGGAGAGCAAGTAATTTCATATTATCCTTACTTCATGGAGACAGAGGAAAATGCAGATGGGGAGGGGGGTGTACTTCCCTCTGATGCCAAAGGCCTGAGAACTATACTCTGAAATTTGAAATGTAGAGAGCCAAGAAATCAGATGTCTAAAGATCAGTTATATGGTTGTCTCTTCTCAAGGACAGAGAAGTTAGACTTCCTTTACCTTTTATTTTTCTGTTGTAGTTTTCAAAAGATTTAATGATCTCCACCTACAAAGTGAGAGTAGATCTCCCTACTCACACAGAAGACGAGTCACCTATAGCTATGATCTACAAATGAGAGAGAACATGTAATGTTTGGCTGGGTTACCTCCCTTAGTATAATACTTACCAGAACCATCTATTTTCCTGCGAATTTCATAACTTCATTTTTCTTTACCACTGAGTAGAACTCTATTGTATAAATGTGCCATATCTTCATTATCCACTCATCAATTGAGGGAATCTAGGCTGGTTCCATTTGCCAGCTATTGTGAATTGAACAGCAATAAACATGGTTGAGCAAGTATCTCTAAGGTAATGAAATAAGTCCTTAGGATATATGCCTAGGAGTGGTATAGCTGGGTGACAGGGTAGATCTACTTTTAGCTGTCTTAGGAACTGCCACACTGATTTCCACAATGCTGGACCAGATTGCATTCCCACCAACAGTGTAGAAGGGTTCCTCTTTTTCTGCATCCTCACCAGCTTTTATGGTCATTCGTTTTCATGATGGTAGCCAATCTGACAGGAGTGAGATGGAATCTCAACATAGTTTTAATCTGCATTTCCCTGATGACTAGGGATGTAGAACATTTTAGATGCTTATATGCCATCTGTATTTTTTTTCTTTTGAGAACTCTCTATTTAGTTCCATAGCCCATTTTTAATTGGCTTATTTGATTTTTTATTATTTAATTTTTTGAGTTCCTTGTATATCCTAGATATTAATCCTCTATTGGATGTATAACTGACAAAGATTTTTCCCCATTCTGTAGATTGCCTCTTTGCTTTATTTACAGTGTCCTTTGCCATACAAAAATCTTTGTAATTTCATGAGGTCCCAGTGGTTAATTTGTGGTTTTATTGCCTGAGCAATTAGGGTTATATTCAGGAAGTCTTTGCCAAGACCAATATGTTTAAGGGTTTCCCCTACTTTTTCCTCTAGCAGTTTCAGAGTTTCAGGTCTGATGTCAAGGTCTTTAATCCATTTGGACTTAATTCTTGTGCATGAAGAGAGAGAAGAATCTGTTTTCATCCTTCTACAGATACATATCCAGTTTCTCCAGCACCATTTGCTGAAGAGGCTGTCTTTTCTCCAATGAGTATTTTTGGCATTTTTATCGAATATCAGGTGGCTATAGCTACCCGGACTTACATCCGGATCCTCTATTCTGTTCCATTGATCTACATGTCTGCTTTTGTGCCAGTACCATGCTGTTTTCGTTACTATGACTCTGTAGTATAGGTTAAAATCAGGTATGGGGATACCACCAGCCTTATTTTTGTTGCTGAGTATTGTTTTAGATATTCAAGATTTTCTGTGATTCCAAATGAATTTTTGGAATTTTTTTTAATTTCTGTGAAGAATGCAATTGGAATTTTGATGGGGATTGCATTAAATGTGTAGATTGCTTTTGGTACGATTGCCATTTTCACAGTATTGATTCTTCTGATCCAGGAACAAGAGATGTTTTTCCATTTCCTAGTTTCTTCTGCAATTTCTCGCTTGAGTGTTTTAAAGTTTTCATGATGTGAACATATTAGTTTTAGGTTTCCATATAAATGGCAAAAACATTCACTTTTAAACCAAGTTCTACTCTGAGCCAGGACTTGACACACCAGTAGATGTACTTAGTCTTGGGAAGGAAACTCATTTAGAGACAGTCTTGGAACTGAAACCAAAACTTATTTCAGTGATATTTTACTTTTCTTTCTTCTTAAATTGTTAACAAGCTTATTTATAGTTACATTTATTATTTTACTCCTTGGTATATACTGTCAGAGTCAGATTCACTTTTCTAGGCTGAACATTCAAACCAAACACAGTTTATGGGAGGAGGAAGGAATTTTTTGAATCTTACAGATCCAGGGAAAGTTCCGTGATGGAGGAAAATCTGGCTGGCCCCATTTTTCAAATCAATGCAGACAGGAAAGCACCACCAAGACTACAATAAAGCACACTCTAGGAACCCCAGGCAGAGATCAAGCACTCTGCATAACTTTAGCCTGCAATTCACATACACCTCAAGTAAAAGCTTAGAGCTAGAACTCAGAATCTGCCCACATTGATATCTCTTCCAGCCAGGTGGCTGGAAATTCAAGTTACAAACTTTAATAAAGCATTTGAGTCTATTGGAGAGCATGAATTCAAAATATCACATTCTGCTCCTGGCCACTAATAGACTCATAGCCATCTCACCATACATATTGTACTCAGTACAGATACAAAGGCACCACAGTCTTTAGCAACTTAAAATAGTACCAAAGTCCCAAGTCTCATCTGAAGTTTAATACTGTCTCTTAATTGTGACTCCTGTAAAATGAAACAAGTTATATATTTCCAACATAAAATAGTACAGAGTACCCATTTCCATTTCTATAAGGCATAGCAAGGAGAGAGTGGAACAATACAAACTCAGCAACCATTAGGCAAACATTTTCAGTTCACTTCCAATATCATAACCAGTGTCCTGTGAAGAGAATCTGGATTTTTCAATTCTGCCCCTTCCACCTCAGCTGAGTAGCCAGGCAAAATTTCCATTCCAAGCTAACAGCACAACATAGCTCTTATACAGTCCTGATATATCCAAAACATCTTTGGTTCTCCATTCAAACCATGGTTCAACTTCCAATGGCTTTACTCAGGTCTTTATCAGGGTCAACACTCCCTGCCTCATTCTGTGTCCAGGCAGTGGGTTCTGGAACTGTTTGCACTTCATGATCCACTACATGCATTCTTCATGATGACAATACCAATGCCAGGTTACAACTCTATTATTTTTATTTTTTAATTTTTTTTATTAACAACTTCCAGGATTATAAACAATATCCCATGGTAATGCTCTCCCTCCCCCCACCTTCCCCTTTGAAACTGCATTCTCCATCATATCCCTCCTCCTCTCAATCAGTCTGTCTTTTATTTTGATGTCATCATCTTTTCCTCCTATTATGATGGTCTTGTGTAGGTAGTAAAGTGTAGGCACTATAAAGTCATGGATATCCAGGCCATTTTGTGTCTGGAGGATTACATTGTAAGGAGTGCTACCTTTCCTTTGGCTTTTACATTCTTTCTGCCACCTCTTCTGCAATAGACCCTGAGCCTTGGAAGTTGTGATAGCGATATTACAGTGCTGAGCATTCCTGTCACTTCTTCCCAGCACCATGATGCCTTCTGAGTCATCTTGAGGTCACTGCCATCTGAAAAGAGAAGATTCTCTACCAAAAGTGAGAGTAGCATTAATATGTAGGTATGAACATTCAAAGCAGTGCTTACTGGGCAGTTCAATGAGCATAGTATATACATTTATCCAGACAGCAGCAGACGTTACGCCCCTAGGGCTCACAACTACTCCTGTTTTAGGTTTGCAGTATCAGGGATGTACACCCTCCATGGAGCGAGCCTGTAGTCAAATTAGAGGGCAGTTGGTTTCTACCATAAAAGACATGCCACTATTGCACCCATTGACTCAATTGGCCTGGCTGGCAAAATATAAGGCTTGCAATGTCTACTGTTGAGTATCTTCACTGGTGATTTCTCTCACTCCCATTGAACTGCATGCAGAATGGCTTCTTCCAGCTGTCTGTCAGCTGGTCTACATGGGAGGAGGTTATCAGCTCAGTTCCAGTAGGATTTTTCAGTGGCCTTGAAGAACAAGTATGTAGAGTCTTCAGCAACAGGGTCTTACCATCTCTTCCTGGTGGGAAACCAAAGGCCTCAGCAATGCCCTCTAATCACAATTGTATTTTAATTCAGGGACAAAATAAATTGAAAATCAGGTTTCTTCCTTTCTAAAGAGTGCATTCCTACCAGTCAGTCTTTTCTTGGGATTCCTTGCCATTGTTTCAATGTAAAGTAGTTCATCAATCTTCTGTAGGATTGCTAATGTATTTGACAGCAACAGGTTTAGTCAACTAAAACCAGTATCTGTGCCTGTAAATTTTAAAGTTTGAATTTTTCCAACTTTAAATTTCTCAGTTCCCTATCTTTAGCAAAGTACATCAGTCCCATACAAATTAAACCTTTATCAAACTCTTTGGTCATGGGCAGCACAGTGCAGCCAGCCATTATGCCAGTAGCCCAGTTCCAAGGAAGTATTGTGCAGTCTTTCCTTTCCCTTTGAAAGTTCATAATCAAGTCCTCCAAATACAATACTCTCTGCACTTTTCATTTTCAAACTCTCATCAGAATAGTCCATAAAACTTGGATTACTATTCTAGATGGTGTCTTCAGTTTCATGTATCAATTCTCCATAACAAAGTTCCAAAAGACCAAATTTGACATGGTCAGATTCATAGAACCACACAACCCACTCTCTGGGACCAATTTCTGTAATAGTTTCATGTTGCTGAGATGTCCTTCCAAACCAGGCACAGTTTATGGGACAAATGAATTTATTGAAGCTTACTAATACAGAGGAAGTTACATAATGGTGAAAGTATCTGGACCTCTTTTCAAAATCTATACAGAGAGCAAAACCACCACAAACAACGCAAGCAAGCAAGCACACTCCAGGAACCCACAGGAAGAGCTCAAACACTCTGCATACCTTTAGGCTGGTAATCAAATCTGTCGCCAGTAACACCTTAGGGCTGGGTCCCAGGATTCACTCTCAATGACACCTCATCCAGCCAGGTGGCCAGGCTAGGAAAATAATTTAAAAGCTTTAATAAGACACTTGAGTCTATTGGAGGACATCAACTCAAAGTACCGCATATACCTAACATAAAATCAATATATAGAATATACATTCAATATAGTCCATACTTATGTATTTCTTTTCCTGAAGATCTAAGTGTTTAAGGTATAGATATACTGAATTTAAAATAGTGTCTTTATATTTTAAGACATAAAATGGTGTGATTTTTTTTTCTCTGAAGAAAATGAACAAATATCAACCACAAGATATTCTATAAACACATATAGGATGCTTAGTATAGTTATAAAACCCAGGATGAAATGTCAAGATTCAGAAGAAAGGTTTCCCAGTGAGTCCAATTATGAAAGTCATCTGGGAAAAACATTTTAAAACACCAATTGCTCATTTATTAATCCAATAAATAATGAAACAAAATTGGAAGGTAGAAGACATGTAAAAATGTAGGCAAATGTTTATATTTTCAGAAAGTGGACACTTAAATTTTGCTGTCAATCTGAATCTAAAGCTACTATATTAGTCAGTATTTTTTTATTGAAACAGAACTTAAAAAAATATATATATTGAAGGGCCTTTATTATATTTTATTACATGATATGAGCTAGGCAGTTCAAAAATAACTCTCTATGGGCATAAACATGAAAATGTGAGAAACTGGTAAATGCTTAGTACACAAGGTTGCTGCTGTAGGCATGAAGTGGTACTGGGGAGCCACCAGTCTTCAGTCCACACTAGAAGGACTGAGAAGTTGCATTCCAATGTGAGCAAGGGATGACAGCAAATGGGTAGATACATTCACCAGCAAGAAGAAAAACCAGGCAGGGACAAAAGACTTGTTTTTCCCTGGAAGTTATTTCTATATAGGCTGCCACTGGAAGGACCATTGGAAGGACTTTCCCTCAGTTAATCATTCCTGTAAATTACCTCACTTATTTGCTCAAGAGGCATGTCTTTTAATTGATTCCTCATCAAGTAAAAATCACAATAGAAGTTAACCATCACAGTTACTAAGGAAGAAGTACCTCCATTCCTGAAATAATATTCTGAGCATAGAATCATTTAAACAAATTTGAAAGATGAAAACTAGATAACTAAATGTCACATACATGAATGTTTAATAAGGAAAACTGTGTTTCATAGTTGTCTGCTAGGATATAGATAACTTCATACTATAAACTAAGAAATAGCTTTGCAACATACATTATTACTACCATAATTTCAAAAGTATGAAATAGTTGAAAACTAAGCTTTAGAGGAGAAATGACATCCTTAAAATAGCAAAGAAAGAAGGGTAGTATATGATTTAGTTCTATGTAGTCTGATTTTAGAGATTTTGACTGCTGAACTGGGCAAAGTATCACTAAAAGTTTTCAGAGAATTTTGCTTTGTTTTGTTTTAAAATTATGGCTGGGAAGATGGTTCAGAAGTTAAAAGTCATTGCTTGCAAAGTCTGACAGCCTGAGTTCAACTCCCCAGCAGTCACATAGAATCCAGGTGCAAAAAATGAAAGAAGAGGGCTGGAGAGATGGCTCAGCGGTTAAGCGCTTGCCTGTGAAGCCTAAGGACCCTGGTTCAAGGCTCAATTCCCCAGGACCCACGTTAGCCAGATGCACAAGGGGGCACATGCATCTGGAGTTTCTTTGCAGTGGCTGGAGGCCCTGGCTCACCCATTCTCTCTCTCTCTCTCTCTCTCTCTCTGCCTTTCTCACTTTGTCACTCTTAAATAAATAAATAAATAAGTAAACAAAAAATTTTTTAAAAAATGAAAGAAGATTCTGGAAGCAAGAGACACTGGTACTTCCCTTTACACACACACACACACACACACACACACACACACACATACACACACACACAATTAAAAATGTTTTAAAACTGCCTTGCATGGTGCAGCATGCCTTTATTCCCTTAACTTGGGAATCATAGATAGCAGAACTGCTGTGAGTTCAAGGCCAACCTGAAACTACAGAGTGATTTTCAGTTATCCTGGGTTACATTAAGACCCTGAGACCTCTCTCTCTCTCTCCATATATATATATATATATATATATATATATATATATATATACACAATGTACCGTGATCATACTCCCCACCACTGTCCATTGCCTCTCCTCTCCAACCATGCTCTCTTCCACTGACCACTCTCCTCTTACCAAATAGTACTTCTTCTATTTATTTTTGGCAGAGCATATCTTTTGGTAATAGATTGGAGCAAAGATGTCCCTGCTGTGGTGAAAGGACTATGCCTAGGAGTATGGGGTGATTACTGATATAGTCAAGTACTTACAAAGATAAGCTTGGCTGAAAGTTAGAAATGCATTTATGGAACTTGCCTTAACAATCTTTCCAAGCAAATGTTTGAAGGATATCTCTTATTTTCAAAAGAATTATTTGGAATAACTCTTTACATTACACTTAGTTCTTTGAAAATAGCATACGACTTCTATTACAGAGTGCATATCATGTATTTATTCATTTATTTTTGTTTTTTCAAGGCAGGGTCTTGTTCTAGCCAGGCTGACCTGGAAATGACTATGTAGTCTCAGAGTGAAATCACTGTGATACTCCTATCTTTGCCACCCAAGATAGAGCTGGGATTAAAGGCATGTACCACCATGCCCAGCATGATTATGTTTATTATAGCCAAATATGTAGTCATCATTTTTGTTAATCTCAATTCTCTGTTGGAGAAAAAAAAATACATTGACATTTAAAATGTTCATAAGGTCATAAGACAGAAGATCAATAGAAAATGAAAATGACAAAGATATTGCCATACATGTTTTTTACAAAAGTCGCCTGAAATAGAAATTTGTCAATTCACTTTTCAGCATATACTTCTCTCCAATTCTTTTTCATCTTGAGAAAATGTTAATATAAGATAACATCCCCAATTATAGAAGGTAATATTGTCACAAGGCAGATCTTTGGAACCACTGTAGAGGACTGATTGTCAGAGTAATAGAGGAGGTCTCTACATGAATTATTCAAAGACTTGCATAATCAGTACACCATTCAAATTAAACCCAAGAATGTGCAAATTAGGCAATTATTCACCAAAAAATTATTAACATTTTAATTTTTCAGAGCTCAATGTGACATTTTGCATAGCTTTGCTTAAATATAGCATGGAACACTGCAATTAGGGACATAGTTCCATACTTTGGAATGGAAAATCATATGAGTGCTTTACAAGTCTATAAGTGAGATAGATGTTGGGATAAAAACATCTAGTAAAATTATAAATAGTTCTGCACATGTGAGCATGTGCCCAATTAGTCAACTATGTCAATCATAATCAACTAGATGCCTACAAATATAACACTAATTACTCCTGAGTTCCTCTGCCACTGGTCCAGTTCTTTCTCCTTCAAGAATACAGAAATATAACATATAAAATACCACAGCACCTTCTATGTGCACAATACAAAAACAATATATTTAGAATACAGTAGACATACCTTCACTTAAAATTCCATTTAAAATTAATGATACTATTTTGGATTGTTCAGCAGAAAAATAATGAATGACTGAACTAGGCCAATAATTAGGCCATACAAAATGGTGAACAGTTTTACTGGATATTAGAAAGATTAAAAAGATTATAATAGAGCTAAACAACAAACAGAGTTTAAAAAGAAGTCATGATTTATTGACAGAAGTGTGGGCCTTGCAAGACATAATAACTTTGCTGTGTGCTAAAGTGAATATCTTTTGGAATTTCCTATGGATGTGAACCTGCAAAGAGAGTTTGGGGCTGTTTTAAATACATAGACAAAAAAGAAACACAAAACAAAATAAAAACAACATAGACATCCAACAACATTAGCAGATAGAATGTGCGGCAGTGCAATCATCTATGCAGGCCTTTGTATGAAAAGAAAATAGTCATTCAAGAACCCCCACTTGTCCCAGGAAATTCATTTTGACTAAGTCATCACTATTGATACATCCTATTCGAATCACTATTGTCTATCCACCTGTAACATTCCCAGAGAGTATAAAGTTTGATTTAAATGATACTAATAATATGAACCCATCAAATGATAGGTTTATTACAACCTTATTTATAAAGCTTGTCACAAGTTGATTAGGGCAGACATAAGGGCAAACAGTTAACACTTCAGGTATTCAGTAAATATACATCTCCAGATAATATTATGGCTCATTGCAAATTGTAATGAATGAAGAACCAAAAAAATTCATAATCTTTTCAGTGACAGTGTGCATGGCAAGGCCCATTACATAAGTCAGTGATAGATCATAACCATGGACAAGGATCAGGAGATCAAGAATACATCAGGGTAGTATTTCAAAAACTTAGACAGATTTCCTGAAGAAACAAATAACAGGTGTTGATTGGCTAGTACACCTGTGGGACAGTGGGGGAGCCCTATAGCTTTAAAGGCTATGAAATGAGTCAAATCCCCTTCACAGCAGAAAACCCAAATTTAAACCCAGTTAAGTCTCAAAACCCAGAGTTCTCTCATTATGGGACTGGAAAGCAGTGGGTTGGAGAATGACCAACATTTATTACAGTACCACAAGGCTCAGAGTAGCTTTAATTCAAGCAATAAGGAATGCTAGAAAATTGCCCATTCTTCCAATTACATATAATTAGACAAAAGCATATACAATATCATTTGAGGTCCCTTCAATGAAGTAGAAACAGAAAATTTTACTACTGGGTACTGCAAAACACCAAAAAATCTCATCCATGAATGCATTAGCAGGATGACAGGCTTTGAGTGGTATGTTGCAGACCTTTCTACTCTCATCAGAACTACTGGAACCAAACAAGATGGCATTTATGACAAAATTTATTCTAAATCAGGGCTCACACAAGTTAAGGCTTTTCTGTTACTAACACTAGAACATGCAATGTACTTTACATGCATACTGCATGATACACAACAAGGTAAAATTAGACTTGATAAGTCAAAACATATCAATAGACCTAGGATCAATTGGACACCAAGATCATTCTAGAAATAGAGCCAACAATAAAGTGATAACTTCCAGAGAAAGCATATGTCTTTCTTCAAGGAAATCAAAGGAGAAATATGCAGAGATCAACTTAAAAGCACATAAACATTATTTTCAAAAACAAAGAAAGATGAGGAATGTCTTCGTAAGATCTAAGGAAAAGAGGCCATTTATACAATTAGCAATAGGAATAAAAGATAAGGAAAGAGTAGAAGAGAATTTTCCAAAACTAGACTCCATTAATGGTCTTAATAATAGCTTAACACAAATCCAATTACAACAGCATTATTTTTTTTTTTTTTTTGGTTTAAGATGCTATATACAAAGACATAATATAAGGGAATGTTTCCAGGTTAATTATAATTACATTTATTCTTACACAACTGTTTGAAATAGCCTTGTAGACTTCTGGGTAAGATGGCTGCACAGAAATCACTCCAAACCAGCCCAGGGAAGTATTTAAGCAAAACCACAGAAAAATACACTCTTCTTCCAAAAAGTGAAGGTGTATAGGTTTATATCAGCCACAGCTCAGAATCAGAAGAGATTAAGACCTACCAGAAAAGAGGACATTGGCCAGAAGGGGAGAGAGCAGAGACCAGCTGAAGTGGATACCAGATGAGTAGTTCCAGCACAAGGCCAGGTTGCCTGAAGTCTCCCATCCCCAACAGTCTGAACCATGTTCCTCCAGAGTGTATTCAGCCCCTGGTGGCAGGGCATCCAGCACAGCTGATCAGAGCACCAGGTCCGCAGCACAGCATGGAGGGATCAAAGTGGGCACTCAGCATTGGGAGATTGGAAGCCACCCCAAAAGGTAATGAGGCTGAATGACAAAAAAAAAAAAAAAAAAACAGCAAGTCCATAGGCCTGTAGTGGAAGGGTGAAAGGATGGAAAATTGTATTTTAAGCAAATGGGCTTACGAAAAAATCAGGGATTGCTATCCTAATATCTGACAGGATAGACATTGAACCAACATTAGTGAGGGAAGATAATGAAGGTCACTTTATAGTGACTAAAGGAACACCCCAACAGGAAGACATTTCAATCCTAAACATCTTTGCACCTAACATGGTGCTCCCAATTTCATCAAAAAACACTATTAGACTTAAGGTCACAGATAACACCAAACACAATTGTAGTGGGTGACTTCAATACCTCACTCTTATCAATTGACAGGCCATCCTGGCAAACCAATAAACAGAGAGCTATCTGGATTAAATGATGTCATGGAAAAAAAGAACCTGGCAGATATCTACAGAACATTCTATCCAAATGCTATAATATATATATTTTTTCTCAGCAGCACATGGAACATTCTCTAAAATGGACCATATATTAGGACACAAAGCAAATCTTAACAGATACAAGAAAAATGAAATAATCCCTTATACTCTATATGACCACAATGGGATTAGACTATTAATAAGAAACAATAAAATCTGCAGAAAATATAAAAATTCATGGATATTTAGCAGTACACTATTGAATGATCAATGGGTCATTGAAGAAAATAAATAAATTCTTAGAATCAAATGATGATGAGAATACAACATACCAAAAGTTTTGCGACACAATGAAGGCAGTCCAAAGAGCAAAATTTATAGCTATAAGTGTCTGTATTAAGAAATTAGAGAGCTTACAAGTAAACAAATTAATGCTTCACTTTAATGCCTTGGAAAATGAAGAACAAGGAAAACCAAAAATCAGTAGATGAGAAGAAATAATAAAGATTAGGGCAGATATCAATGAAATAAAAACCAAAAAACAATCATAAGAATCAATGAAACAAAGATTTGGTTCTTTGAAAGAATAAACAAGATTAATAAACCCTTAGCAATTCTGACCAGAAGAAAGAGAAAAGAGGAAAAATTAATAAAATTATAGATGAAAAAGGCACCATTACAACAGATAGAAAAGAAATTCAGAAAATCAGAAGGACATACATTAAAAGTATATGCCTCTAAGTTTGAAAATCTGGAAAGAACATATGATTTCCTTGATTCATATGACCTACAAAAATTAAATCAAGATGAGATAAACCATTTAAATAGACTTATAGCAAGAATGGAGTTCCAAGAAGTTATAAAAATTCTCCCAACTAAAAATCCTAGGCCCAGATGGACTCACTGGTGAATTCTACCGAACCTCCATGGAAGAACTAAAACCAATGATTCTCAAACTTTTCCATGAAATAGAAAAAGAAGGAATTCTTCTGAACTCCTGCTATGAAGCCAGCATCACCCTGATACCAAAACCAGACAAAGACAGGAGAGAAAAAGAAAACTACCGACCAATCTCCCTCATGAACTTAGATGCAAAAGTTCTCAACAAAATACTGGCAAACAGAACACAGAAATATAACAGGAAGATCCTTCATCTTGACCAAGTAGGCTTTATCCCAGAGATGCAGGGATTGCTTAACATATGCAAGTCGATAAATGTAATACACAATACAAATGGATTGAAGGACAAAAATCACATGATCATCTCAATAGATGCAGAAAAGGCATTCAATGAAATCCAACATCCCATAATGGTAAAAGTCCTACAGAAACTAGGAATAGAAGGAACATATTTCAACATAATAAGGATTATTTATTATATATCTACAGCCAACATAATACTAATTGGGGAAAAATGTGAAGCTTTTCCACTAAATTCAGGAACAAGACAAGGGTGTACATTATCCCCATTTTTACTTAACATAGTACTGGAAGTCTTAGCTAAAGCAATAAGGCAAGAAACACTCATAAAAATGATACAAACTGAAAAGAAAGAGATCATCATTTGCAGATGATATGATTCTATACATAAAAGGTTCTAAAGACACTACCAGCAAACTGGTAGAGCTGATAAACACATTTAGCAAAGTAACAGGATACAAAATAAACTCAAAGAAATCAGTAGCTTTCTTATATACTAATAGAAAACACATCAAGGATGAAGTCAGGGAATCTCTCCCATTCATGATTGCCTCAAAAAAAAAAAAAAAAAAAAAAAAAAAAAAAAAAAAAAAAAAAAAAAGCACCTTGGAATAAACCTAACCAAGGAAGTGAAGGATCTCTACAATGACAACTTTAAAGCCCTCAAGTAAGAAACTGCAGGAAATGGAAACATATCTCATGTTCTTGTATTAGTGGAATCATATTGTGAAAAATGTCAATTTTATCAAAAGCAATATACACAGTTAATGCAATCCCCACAAAAATTCCAATGGCATTCTTCACAGAAATAGAAAGATCATCCTAAAATTCATTTGGAAGCACAAAAAAACCTCAAATTGCCAAAGTAATTTTGTGCAACAAAATTTTAAGCTATATTACAAAGTCATAGTAAGAAAAAAAAGCATGGTACTGGCACAAAAACAGACATGTAAATCAATGGAACGGAATAGAGGACCCTTATTTTAATCCAGGGAGGTATAGCCATCTGATTCTTGACAAAAATGCCAAAAAAAAAAAAAAAAAACCATGGGTGAAAAGGCAGCCTGTTTAACAAATAGTGCTGGGAAAACTAGATATCTATATGTAGAAGGATGAAAATAGATCCTTATTTTTCTCCATCACTTGAATCAAATCCAAATGGATCAGGGACCATAATATCAGATGTGAAACTCTGAAACTGCTAGAGGAAAAAGTTGGAAAAATGCTTTAATATATTGGCATAACCAAAGAGTTTCTGAATATAACCCTAATTGCTGAGTAAATAAAACCACTAATAAACCCCTGGGATCTCACGAAATTACAAAAGCTTTTTTACAGCAAAGGATATTGTGAATAGAGCAAAGAGACAACCTACAGAATGGGAGAAAAAAATCTTTGCCAGCTATACTTCTGACAGAGATTAATATCCATAATATACAAAGAACTCAAAAAACAAAACAATAAGAAATCAAACAACCCTATTTAAAAATGGGCTATGGAACTAAATAGAGAGTTCTCAGCAGAAGAAATACAGACGCATATAAACACCTAAAAAAGTGTTCTACATCCTTACCCATCAAGGGACGGCAAATTAAAACTACTTTGAGATTCCATCTTATTCCTGTCAGAATGGCTATCATCAAGAAAATGAATGAGGGCTGGAGAGATGGCTTAGCAGTTAAGCACTTTCCTGGGAAGCCTACGGACCCTGGTATGTTGGTGAAAATGCCAAGAAAGGGGAACCCTTCTACACTGTTGGTGGGAATGTAGTCTTGTACAGCCATTGTGGAAATTAGTGTGCAGGTTCTTGAGACACCTAAAAATAGATTTACCATGTGATCCAGCTATAGCACTCCTAGGTATATATCCTAATAACTCTTCTCACTACCTTAGAAATACTTGCACCACCATGTATATTGTTGTTCTATTCACAATAGCTAGAAAATGGAAGCTGCCTTGATGCCCCTCAACATGTGAATGGGTAATAATGATGTGGTACATTTACACAACGGAGTTCTATTCAGCAGTAAAGAAAACTGAAATTATGATATTTTCAGGGAAATGGATGGATCTGGAAAGGATTATACTAAGTGAGGTAACCCAAGCCCAGACAGTCAAATGGCGCATGTTCTTTCTTGTATGTGGATGCTAGCTACAAATGTTTAGACTTGTGTATGAGTTGGAACCAAAAAGCGGTAGCAGAGGCCCATAAGTTGAAAAAGGCTCTAAGGGAGGGAGAATAGAGATGGATTTAAGGGGATGGTATTGTATATATGTAAGTAGAAGAACAGATTACAGGAAGTGGAATGGCCTAAGCAAGACCAGGGGAAGAGATTAAGAGAAGGGGGGGGGGTCAATAATAATTCAAGATATTCTGAATAAAACATATGAAAGCCTACCTTTTTGGATAATAGCACATCCAGAAGACATAGATTGTTTCTAGAAAATTTTCAGAGCCAGGAGTGGAATACCTTCCAGTGAGTTGTTGGCCAGGGAAGTCCCTGTTGCCTCCAAAACAGTACAGGCTATTACCAAGGTCCTTGGTTTCCCACAAGAATCATCTGGTAAGATGCTATTGCTGAAAACGTCACATACCTGGATGGCAAGGTCACTGAGATATCAAGCTGGTGCTTTGCTGAAAACCTTCTCCCTATAGACCTGCCAACTGAAAACTGGAAAAAGCTGCACTATATACAGCCATATGGGAGACAGAAGTCATCAGTGGTGAAAACAGTGGACACTTGGAGCCTCCAGTTTGGCCAGACAGGCGAAATGACTGACTGGGTGCAATAGTGGCATGTGTTCTCTGGGGGGAAACCACAACTGCTCTCTAATTGGATTGGAGGCCCACTCTATAGGAGGGAATACATGCCTAGTACTGAAAACCTCATCAAAAGCCTATGGCAGGGAAGGTCATGAGCATTAGGGGTATAAAATCTGCTCTTTTCTTGCTAAATGCATATATTATGCTGACCAAACTGCCATATAAGCACTACACTTAATGTTCATATTCATATATTAGTGCTACTCTCACTTTTGGTTAGAAAAGCTTCTCTTTGCAGATGGTGTCGACCACTGGGATCACCCAAAAGCCTGTATAGTGCTGAAACAAAGTGATGGAGGAATGTCCAGCACTGAAACATCTTTATCACACCCTCCAAGGCTCAGGGTCCACTGGGAAACAGGTGGCAGAAAGAATGTAAGAACCAAAGTAAGGGTACTACTCTTTACAATACAACTGTCCAAATCGAAATTTGCCTTGATATCCATGACTTTACAGTACCTAGCAATAACTTCACAAGACCCTCATAATATGAGAAAAATACAATGGCATCAAAATAAAAGAGAGTAAGGGAGAGAGGGAGAGGATATGATGGAGAGTGCAGTGGTTAAGGGGAAAGTGGGGGGCAGGAAGGGAATTATTAAGGTTTATTTTCTGTAAGTATAGAAGTTTCCAATGAAAAAATTAAAAAAAGAGAATAGCCCTGTATTTCAAATTAAGATGTTGCAATGGGTTAACTTCATGAAAGAACTTTCATAATAAGTATTGATGATATCATTAATTTTCATGTAATATAAAAAGATAATTATATTTCATTTTCTTTTGGAGATTTAACTTGGCAGTGCAGATTTTTATGCTGAAATACAAGATTAAAATAATTAAAACAGCCCATAAAACTTAATGATTTTTGAAAGAGCATTTTTTTAAGTATATAAATTAAACTATAATTTCTTTAAAAAGTCACGTCACTGTCACCATAACTAATTTAAATCATCTGACAACACTGAATAGCGGACAAGTCATATTTTAGCAAAGTTTAAAAAAGCCAAACAAGATTATACTACAAATGCAACTTTGATGTGCAGTGACCCTAGATGGCTACACATTTTATACAATTATTTTCTACCCCAAAGGCTTATATCCCAATCTGAGAAGCCCTGAGTGCCTATACAATGCTATCTGGAGCCAAGAAATGACTGCCGTTTTTACAGTGAGAAAGGTGGGTTTAAATACAAACGTTAAGCACCGTGGTATTGAAGATATTATTGACCTCAAATGGGTGGCTATGAGAGACTATCATACAACATCTGGCTCCTGAAAGCCTTAGAGGAAGGTAGCTTGACAGCTTCTGTTTCCTTTTCTAGAAAAACACCTCCCGTTATCTCCATGGGCTATTATTGTAAACATATTTTCTAATCACAATTGCATAAATACAAAGTATGATATTTTTCATTATTTTTCACTGTGTTCAAGGAAGAAAGATAAAATAAGGCAAGAAAGGTTTTTACTTATTTTACTTAATACAATCAGATATTCTCAGAAATCTATAATTTGCCACTTACTAGGTAAGATAACCTGGATGGATGAGTCTGACATTTTTGGGGTCCTTTTTAAACTTATTTCTAAGATGAAGATAACACTTTAATGGTTTATAGTGTCTTGGGAAAAGTTACTGATTTTTTTTTTTTTTTTTTTTTTTTTTGAGGTAGAGTCTCACTGTAGCCCAGTCAGACCTGGAATTAAGTCTCAGGCTGGCCTTCCATTTACAGTGAACACCCTATCTTGGACTCCTGAGTGGTGGAATTAAAGGCATGCATCACCCAGCCTGGCTAGTTAAATCTTTTTACAGGGAACATAATATTTTACACAGGGTAGGGTATATCTTAGTTTTCAGCCACTCATTATACAGAGTTTATGAGAGTTATTTTTTTAGTTGCTTTCATTATCAAAATTCAAACCAACTTAAAACCAATGAGGGGAGATATTATAAGTCCACAAATGAATTGACTTTCTTCTCAAATGTCACTTCTGAATTTTTTTCTGACTTTTGCTTATTTTCTCCTCATTCTTCCTTCATAAAAGAAAAAAAAAAGTTAAAGTAGCACTAACAAATTTCCTGGGGACTTCAGAAGACAGAAGAGATGACCAAAAGAGGAAGACCTTTTTCCTCTGATGCTATAAAATTTCACGAAGATGAAGTAGAGAGACATTGAAGCAGTTGCTTAATAAAGAGCATTTTAGAGTTTTTAATGTTTTACTGATAACTTTGTATACATCCAGAACTGGCCTTGGTATGATGTGGCAACCAGCAGAAAATTTCATTCAATGGCAAATGTGTTGTAACACAGTGTCAGTTGTGTAATTCATTCAATAGATATCCCTTCATAATCCATAGTGACATTGTGTCTTCTTAGTAGCATGGCTAAATTCTCTATGATGAACTTAAGAGTCCCTTGCACTTTCTTAAAGATGTGTCTATCAGATGCATTTTAATTTTATCTGTGAATCCCAGCCTGCTCCTAACTATAACCACCATAGTCTAGTTAGGAAACATTTTATTGTCCATAAACATGTTGAAAAGTTCTTAATATAGAACAGAAAATCACACTTGTCAGTGACATGATTCTTAATTCATAAAGAAACATGGCCTAGATATCAGTGGATAAATAAAGAACTCCTTAGCAGACCTTTTATGAAATATCTATGAAGCGAATTTGATGAAATCACTAAATATTTCATATTAATCACAAGTTAACCTGTGACATTGAAAGCATGCTCAATTAGTGCACCTTGTTTCCCTAAGAATAGCTTGTCTACTCTGACAGTGTTATAAACTAGGTCATCTGGGAGGGGCAGCCAGAGTCATTGTGACCACCACTGAGCTAGGCTTGCTGTGTGGCAGTGACATTTAAGGCAATTTGAGAAAGCCCCAGAAAAAGCAATACAATCCTTTTTCAAATCTGTATAATCAGGATTCACTGAAACAGAAGGACCATATTTCATTTCATAAAGATAATATCTCCAGATGCCCTAGGATTAAGATGATGTCTGAAATTTGGGACATTCATATTTACCTAAAGAAATTGATTTAAAAGAGAAAGTATGAAAGATAGAAGAATATATTCAGTCCAAATCTCCTATGTAGACTTGTATAATGATTCTTATACATATATACTGAACTATATGATACCTAGGGTAGGACTGTGGTCCTAGGAATTACAGCTTTTGAGGAAAATTCATTAGGATCTCTGTGTTGCTTTAAATCATCCTAAATACTACTATGGAGATAACGTCACAATTATTAACAGCTGATATTTTACAGATTATATGATCTTTAAAGTTCTGACTTAAAATAAAAGACTATATGGAGAAATAAGAGGCCTCTTGCTTGAGGGGTGGAAATATTAAAAGGAGAAAGAAAATAATGCATATAAGATTTATTCATGCCACGCATGGTGGCACACACCTTTAATCCCACCACTTGGGAGGCAGAGAAAGGTGGATCACCATGATATCACGGCCAAACTGAGACTACATAGTGAATTCTAGGTCAGCCTGGGCTGGAGTGAAACCCTACTTCAAAAAAAACAAAAATTAAAAAAATAAAAGATTAATTCATTAACCTGACAAAGTTTGCTAGGTAGCATATAATATGAATGTCAAGGTAGTTGTTGCCCTTTTCACCTGACAGAGAAGGAACTGTGATCAATAATTCTAGGTTAGCCTGGGCTAGAGCAAGACCCTATCTTGAAAACCAAAACAGAATGAAATCTCAGGCAAGAGTCAAGAATGTTGTAATGATGTAGTAAATACACAAGAACACAGGAGTCTTCTTCGAGATTTTTTTTTTCTTAGCAAATGGTTTCTTTGAACAGTAACAGAGTAATACTTAATAGGCAATTGAATAGGAGGCATATGGTATAGGTTTGGAATTAGAGTTCATTAGCTAACTGCATCAACTGCATTTTGCAAGACTTCGTGGTGATATATAAACTCTCATGTTTAAAGTACTGAAACCTAAAAGCTTCTCAGCAAGTCTCAGGTAGGCAGACGATGTTTACAGGACTGTGAAAGAAACTATACATGAGAGCAGGTGTTAGACCTTGAAGGACCCCAGAGCATGTCAGGAAATTCACATGCAATCAAAGCACTGAGAGGTCACTGTTCAGGTTCCAGCACATATAAGCCACTTCTCATCTGCTTTTTCTAACAATCAACCTGGTGGCAGTTTTCAGCTTGTCATGAGTAAACCAATGCCTTTTAATGAGGAGACCTGTTAGTGTGAGTGCATAATCATTTACTAGATTAGAAAGAAAAAGATGGAATAAGAGAGATTTTAACTTTTAGTAATATTTAAGTGGTGGACATTTCAACATTTGATCAATGTAAAGATTTTGGCTGGAGGGCTGTGAATGGCTGAGTGGCTAGAGTCCCTTGCTTACAGAGCCTGCTTCCCCTGGCTCAGTTCCCCAGAAACCACATAAAGCCAGATGCAAAGAGGCACATGCATCTGTGATCCCTATGTACCTATAACAATGGGAGACCAACCCAGCAGAATCATAACCTCATAGATCAGCTAGGCTGGCAGTCATTGGCATTCTTCTCAGAAAAAGTGAAACACTGAACCTGTAAGTTTATTTCTCACCTCCATACTCACATTCTGACACTCATCCCATATAATTTAATTTAAAAAAATCTTTGAGAAGGATTATTAAAAGGAAGCTATCCAGGAATCAGACTCTGTGGAGTTTACCAGTGGATTTATGTAGGAAGTTTCTTGGTACTGACACCTATGGAGAGGTGCATGGGGAGACAGGTATGGGGCCAAATAAGTGACTGTGTTAGAGTATTGACTTCATCTTTGGCCAAATCCACACACACACACACAAAAGGAAACCTTTTGGGATCAAAGGATTCATCACTGAGTCCCTCAGCTCACATGGATAAAATTGTTTTTGTCTGTTTGTTTCTCTCTCTCTCTCAAAAAAAAGGTAACATTGGAAACCTTGTTCTTTCTAGCCCACCAAGGCAGTCCTGAAGTGTTGTTAGCAACCCTAGCACTAGCTGGACAGTAAGTTGTCCTTGATGAGGAAATCTTTGTAGTTCATAATTGTGTTACTAGAGTTCAATTGATATTGCCTGTGTCTACAACTCAGGGAGCAAATCTTGACTACTTGTGGTGCTCTTTTATTTGGAAAAATGAAATAAAATGTAAGTATAGTGGAATATATATATATATATGTACACATATATATGTGCACATATACATATATATAGTAATGAAGCTTATTTTGTGAACATAGCTGATACTCATCTTTTATCAGTCATTATAAAATCTTCTTTCCCTTACCTAGTACCTTTCCCATTTTTCATGGCTCACCACTGGTTGGGATGACTCAGACACTCAGCCTTCTGATGACTAATGTCCTTTCTTTGGAATGCTCCATTGCACTTGTCATTCAGCGTGAAAGCTACACTATAGGATATCAAGGTATGGTCAAGTATTCATCAGGGTGCCACAGATGCTGCCCTGCCCACAGTAAGATGATGATTCAAAATTCACAAAACTTACAAGACTCACAAAGCCCCTTCCACATCTTATATTGCTCAGGGAGAGGAGACTTCTTGATGGAGCAACAAATATTCAACAAATATTATGCTACAATACATTTCAGATGCAAACTGTAACAGATGTCCCACACATATTTAGGGAAAGCTTTCCTTTGTTTCCATTTCTGAAAGGATAAACATTCAGCCTCAATATGCACTAGCAAGTGCTGAGGAAAATATTAATACTTTCTATCTCTGCCATCAGAACAGTTTTGCTCATGTGCCGGTTATGATATCACAACTCTGGAGTGGTCAAAGATGGTAGGTAGCTGGTATCAGAGTACTGATGCTTTTTTATTTAATTGGTTTAGTGACTTACATAATGAATATCCTTTAGTTACAAGCACTTCACACTTGACATTCATTCCTACCACATTCCATTCAGCTTCAGCTCTTTTTTATTTTTCCCCCTCTTTGCATATTTTTTTTTCTTTTCTTAATTTCTTTATTAGTTAGTTTTGTGTTCAGCAAATACAATCAGTTTGGTACCATCATTAGGCTCATCCATGACCTACCGCCAACCCTTGGCCCCTCCTTGTTGAGGTATATGGGTCATGCATTGTGGAGTTAGCCCACAGTTATGGGTAAGCTAAATGTCTCTGCATATCATGACCCAACATGTGGCTCTGACATTCTTTCCGCCCCCTCTTCCACAAAATTTCCCTCACCCATGTTGGGTTCATTTTTGGTCTGCTCTTGTGATGAGGTGTTGGGGGCCTCTGGGTCTCTGGCTCTCTGAATTGGTAAGAGTTGATTTTTCTCTGTATTGATCTCCTTCCCCCTTGTGCTGGTACCTGGTTCACCAAGAAAACAGCACCCTTGCTTGTTTCACCAATTTTTCTTAGTTTCAGCCGAGGCCCTTTTGAGGTATGATGGGGTGGCTCTCTCCTTAGGATCTACATCTATCTGAAAAAGAAAAGCAGATTCTCCAATGGAGAGTAAGTTAGCACCAGGACAAAAGAGATAACCCTTACTTTTTTCACAGAGAATTTAATGAGTGTAGGCCCTCTTGTAGCCTATGATTGATGGTAGCTTGATATTGGAGAGTGGGCTTATGTTTGGATATGTTTCTGACTTGTTTCCCAGCTCCAGCTATGGGTCCCATACCACTGAGGAGATCAGTTAGCCAAATTAAGAGCAGTTGGTTCTCCACCATGACTGTGTGCCACTATTGCACTTGTGTGGGCATCACAACAAGTTATTTGCTGCTAAGTAGGTTAGACCATGAGTTGTTTGGACAGATATTGGTCATTTTCCCCCATTCGCCCATGTAGCACCTTCCGGCACCAGATGCGCTGACTTTCTGGGGAATGATTCTCTTCCAATTTCCAGCCATGACATTCTATTTTGCATGTCAACCACATAAGGTGTCTTCAGCAGTAGGGTCTTACCACTAACCTTTGGTGGGTCATCAAGTACTCTGACAGAAATCTGTCTGTCTTTTAGGAAACCTTGTAGGTCTCTCTTATCAAAAGCTCATTGTGGATGATAGCCCCATGCTGGTACTGGGAGTTATAGGTCAGTGCCCACTAAGAAAATGAGCTAAAAGATAACTAATATACAAGAGTTAGAGAGAAGAGGTAGAGAGAGGGAGAGGGAGGGAAGATGTAGAAGATTAAGGTTAATCTTGATCCTAAACTCTCCAGTGTCTTGTGGTTCAGGTGTTCACTGCAAGGGCATGGTGAAGGATCAGCCATTTGGTCTGTCTTTTAGTAAGTAGAATTTTATGGTACCATTGCCATTTGGGTCTAGATTTGTGTTTCACCCCTCTGTAGCCCTCTCCTCCATCCTCTATCATCCTACTGTCTAGTCCACAAGATGCTTGCTGGATATGTAAGGTGTCTTGGGTAGATTCAGGTTAGGTGCTGTAGATGAGTGAGGCTATGTGGTGATTTTTTTTTTTTTTTTTCTGTGATTGGGTAAATTCACTGAAAATGATCTGTTCCAGGTTCAACCATTTTTCCTCAAATTTTATTATTTCATTTTTCTTACTGCTGTACAGAATTCCATTGTGTAGATATACCACATCTTAGTTATCCATTCTTCTAGTGATGGACATCTGCGTTGATTCCAGCTCTTAGCTATTACAAATTGAGCCACTACTAACATGGTTGAGCAAATCTCTCTAGCCTGTGGTTTGAAGGTTTTAGGGTAGATGCCCAGTAAGGGAATAACTGGGTCTGTTGGTATCTCTATACTCAGCTTTTTCAGAAGTCTCCATATTGCTTTCCAAAGTTGTTGTACCATCATACATTCCCACCAACGGTGGATGAGTGTTCCTACTTCTCCACATCCTCCCCAGAATTTATTTTTATTTGATTTCTTGATGTTTGCTATCCTTATTGGGGTAAGGCTGAATCTCATAGTTGTTTTAATTTGTATTTCTCTGATGATTGGGGATGATGAACATTTTCTTAAGTGTGTGTTGGCCATTTGTATTTCTTCCTCTGTGAACTGCCTGTTCAGCTCTTTGTCCCATTTTGTGAGTGGGGTGTTTGACTTCTTACTGTTTAGATTTTTGAGTTTATGTAGATTCTAGAGATTAGGCCTCTATCAGTTGGATAACCCACAAATATTTTCTCCCATTCTGTGGGTGATCTATTGGCTTTGCTTATTGTATACTTGTCTGTAAAGAAACTCTTCAGCTTCATGGGATCCCATTGGTTGAGTGACTGTTTCAGTTTGTGAGCTACTGGGGTATTGTTCAGGAAGTCTTTTTCCATACCTATATCATGGAAAGTACTTCCTAAATTTTCTTCCAGTAGTATTCGAGTTTCTGGTCTTATATTGAGGTCTTTGATCCATTTGGACTTGAGTGTAGTGCATGGTGAAATGTGTGGGTCAAGTTTCAGTTTCCTGCATATGGTTATCCAGTTTGTCCAGCACCATTTGTTGAAGATGCTGTCTTTTTTCCAGCCTCTAATGTTCGGGCCTTTATCGAATATCAAGTAGCTATAGTTGCTTGACCCAAAGTCCGGATGCTCAAGTCTATTCCATTGGTCTATACTCCTGTATTTATGTCAGTACCATGCTCTTTTTATTACTATGGCTTTGTAATATAGCTTTAGATCAGGTATGGTGATGCCTCCAGAGGTATTTCTTTTGCTGAGGATATGTCTGGATATGCGAGGCCTTCTCCTTTTCCATATGAAATTTGAGATCATTTTTTCTATCTCTGTGAAGAACACAGTAGGGATTTTAATTGGAATTGCTTTAAATATGTAAAATGCCTTTGGTAGGATTGTCATCTTCACAATGTTAAATCTGCCTAATCAGGAACATGGGAGGTTTTTCCATTTTCTCAAGTCTTCCTCAATTTCTTTTTTGAAAGTTCTTATGTTTTCGTTGTATAGATCTTTCACTTCCTTGGTTAACGTTATTCCAAGGTATTTTATTTATTTTATTTTTATTTTTTTGTTGCTATAGAAAATGGGACTATGTCCCTTATTTCTTTCTCTGTATCTTTGTCATTTGCATATAGGAAGGCTACTGATTTTTGTGCATTGACTTTGTATCCTGCTACTTTGCTAGAGGAGTTAATCACCTTCAGAAGTTTTGGGAAGAGGTCTCTCAGGTCTCTTACATATACAATCATGTCACCAGTGAATAAACCTAACTTAACTTCTTCCTTTCCATATTGTATCCCTTTTATTTCCTTCTCCTGTCTTATTGCTTAAGCTAGGACTTCCAGTACTATATTGAAAAGCAGAGGTGAGAGTGGACAACTCTGTCTTGTTCCTGATCTTAATGGGAATTCCTCCAGTCTCTCTCCATTAAGTATTATTTGGGCCTTCGGAGGTTTGTATATTGCCTTTATTAGGTTAAGATATGAACCAACCATGCCAATTCTCTCCAATGTTTTGATCATGAAGTGATGTTGTATCTTGTCAAAGGCCTTTTCTGCATGTATTGAAATGATCATGTGGTTTTTATGTTTAACCTTGTTTATGTGGTGTATTACATTGACAGATTTCCATATGTTGAACCACCCCTGTGTTCCTGGGATGAATCCCACTTGGTCAAGTTGGATAATGCTTTTGATGTGCTGTTGGACTCGGTTTGTGATGATTTTGTTTAGGATCATTGCATCTAAATTCATCACGGAAATAGGCCAGTAGTTTTCTTTTCTTGTGGCATCTCTGCCTGGTCTTGGAATTAAGGTGATGCTAGCTTCATAAAAGGAGTTGGGTAGCTTTCCCTGTTCACCAATTGTGTGGCACAGTTTGAGGGAGATTGGTTTGAGTTCTTCCATGAAGGTTTGATAGAATTCAGCTGAGAAGCCATCTGGACTCTTCTTTTTTGGGAGGTTTTTTATTACTTTTTCAATCTCCATGTGAATGATGGGTTGATTGAGGTGATTAATCTGCTCTGTGTTTAGCTTTGGTAGATGGTATATGTCCAGGAATTTATCCATGTCCTCCACATTATCCGGTTTTGTGGAGTAGAGGTTGTTGAAATAAGTCCTGATGATTCTCCGAATTTTCCTTATGTCTGTTGTTATCTCTCCTTTTTCATTTTGAATTTTGTTAACTTGAAGCTTCTCCTTTGTTTTGCATGATCAGATTGGCCAGGGGTTTGTCAATCTTGTTTATTTTTTCCAAAGAAACAGCTCTTTGTTTTGTCAATTGTCTTAATTGTTTCCTTGGTTTCCAATTCATTGATTTCTGCTCTGATTTTAATGATTTCTTTCTTTCTGGAGCTCTTTGGGTTTGATTTTTCTTGTTTTTCCAGTGCCTTTAGTTGGATGGTTAGGTTATTGATTTGGGACCTTTCTGTCTTTTTTATGAAGGCATTGAGTGCTATGAATTTTCCCCTGAGGACTGCCTTCATCGTGTCCCATGAGTTTTGGTACGATATTTTCTCATTGTCATTCAATTCCAGAAAGTTAGCAATTACATTTTTTTATGTCATCCACTATCCATTTATTGTTTAAAAGTGTGCTGTTCAGTTTCCAGGTGCCTTTGGTATTCTTGGTGGGTCTTTTGTTGTTGATTTCTAGCAATATGGCATTGTGATCTGTATCACGCAGGGAATTATGTCAATCTTCCTAAATATGCGGTGGCAGTCTTTGTGACCCAGTATATGGTCTATTTTAGAGAATGTTCCATGGGCTTCTGGGAAGAAAGTGTAGTCTGTGGATTTGGGATGGAAAGTTCTGTAGATATCCGTTAGGTCTAAATGATCTATGGTTTTGTTGAGCTCTCTTACTTCCCTGTTGAGTTTCTGTTTGGATGATCTGTCTATTATTGATAATGGTGTATATTAGTCTCCAGCTATGATGGTGTTGGTGGTTATTTCTGTTTCATTGTCAAGTAGGTTTCTTTTATGAACTGTGGTGCCCCTGTGTTTGGTGCATACTGATTTATGATTGTAATATCCTCTTGATGGATGGTTCCCTTGATAAGTAGGAAGTGGTCTTCTTTGCCTTTTTTGATTATTTTTGGTTTGAAGTCTATTTTTTCCAATATTAATATAGCTACACCTGCTTGTTTCTTATTCCCATTTGCTTGGAATATTGTTTTCCACCCTTTCACTCTGAGGAGGTGTCTGTCTTTGGTAGTGAGGTGGGTTTCTTGAAGGCAAGAGATTGAGGGGTCTAATTTTTTGATCCATCCTGTTAGCTTGTGTCTCTTGATGGGTGAATTAGGCCATTAATATTTAGGATAATGACTGTGAGATTTGAATTGATCCATGCCATATTGTGATGGTAAATGTGGGTTGGTGTTTTCATGGACTTTGGAGTTTTTTGTGCCTACTCTGAGTTTGGTTGTTGTGATCTGCTTCTTGTATGCATTTGAGTTTGATTATTTGTTTCTTCTCTGTGGAGAATTTCCTGATATACTCTCTGTAGGTTTGGTTTTGTGTTCATATAATTGTAAAGGTGAGTTTTGTCGTGGAATATTTTTCTTTCCCCATCTATTATGAGGGATACTTTTGCTTGGTAGAGTAATCCATAGGTTCTTAGACTTTGCAGTGTTTCATATCAGACCCTTCTAGCTTTCAGGGTTTCCATTGAGAAGTCTGAAGTAATTCTGATGGGGTTACATTTGAAGGTGGTGTGCTGTTTTTCCCTAGCTGCTTTTAGGATTTTCTCTTTGTTGTCAATGTTTAGAGTCTTAATGAGAATATGTCTTGGAGAATTTCTCCTTTGGTCCAGTCTGTTTGGAATTCTTTTGGCTTCTTGTATCTTGATGGGCCTTTCTCTTAAGAGACTGGGGAAGTTTTCTTCAATTATTTTGTTAATAAGTTGTCCATGCCTTTGGTCTGAATTTCTTCTCCTTCTGGTATTCTAATGATCCTGATATTAGGACGTTTAAGTGTATCCCACAATTCCCTCATGTTCTGTTCACAGGAGCTTTTGAACTTACTGAAATTTATGAACTCTCTGTTTCTTCCATCTTGTCTTCTAGATCAGAGTTTCTATCCTCCACTTGGCTGACTCTATTCTTGAGAGCTTCTAGGGAGTTTTGGACTTGTTCAATTAGGTTTGCATTTTCTACTACTTTTCTATGTATAATTTCCATCCCTCTGTCAAGCTCCCTTTTCACATCATTTTCTGATTTTCTTGATGATTCTTGGAATTCATCCTTGCATTTCTCTATGTCTTCATTTAGCATGGCCAGCTGATTTCTAAGGTCTTCTTTTTTTTCACTCTCCCTCAAATCTCTTAACTCTCTTTGAAATCCTTCCAATTTCTTATCTATTAGTTCTAGTTTAGTGATGGCAGCATCCACACGATTATCGGTCCTTTGTTGCTTTCCTGCAAGTTCTACCAGTAGGTTGGTCAGGGTTGCATTGCTCATAGCTTCAATCTGGTGTTCTGATCGTAATGGTTCTTCTATGTTTTGGTTAGATGTATTCATTGTAGGGCTGGGTGATCTAACTGGATTTTCTTGCATTTGATTTTTCATGCTATTTCTTTTGTGCTGTGGTCTGCCCATGACAGTGTATGGGCACGTAGGTGGGTGTATCAGCCTGTGCTCAAGCACAATGGGAATCTGAGGGAGCCTGGGGCAGTTGCCAAGCAGCTTGGTCTTTGGCTCTCACTTGCCAAACCCACCTATCTACTGCCTTGCAGGGGCACCAAATTTGCCTGAATTCTTAAGCGATAATGTGCCAAAACTGCCTGTGTTTGAGCTGAGAGTGGCACTGAGGCACTAAGCACTGAAGCAGCTCTTACTGTGGCTGGGAACACTGGGAACTGGAAGCAGTCTGCGCTCCCCCACCACAGGAAAATGGCAGCTGGCTGGCATGGCAGACAGGTAGGGCATGGCACCTGAGCTGGCACAAGCAAGAGACACAGTCTGAGCTTGTGTGGCAGTTGCTGTGGTTCTGAGCTCACTCAGTAAGTGGGTGAGTGGGTGAGTTGCAGAGGAGTCTAAGCTTCCTCATGCAGGGATCGATCGGCATGCGGTGGCAGCAGGGCTGCAGCAGCAGCAGTGGTGGCGTTGTGGACACGGCGGTTATTTGGTGGGATGGGTGGGCTACCCACCTGCTAGGGGATCCGTGATTCCCTGTTTCCTCTACCTCTGTGCCTTCCCAGATTTGTCTCCCCTAAAAGCTCCAATGAACCCTTAATATCTTGCCTTTTTATCCCCGGGATTTGCAGCACAGCTAGGTGTTCGCCATCTTGGCCGGAAGTCAGGTACCAGACTTGCATATGGCTAAATGTTCTAATAAATTGTCTTTTTAAGAAAATTCTACTTAAAGAACAATAATTTGAGATTTACAGAAAAGTTGCTATAGGAGAAGCAGAAGGCCCCACAAATACCAACTTTCACTCAGTTATTTCACTATTAATTTCTTAATCTTTTATGTTATATGTGTTGTAATATATTTATAAATATTTGAATGTTATTTTTAGTGAAGTCAATACTTTTTTCAGATTTTTTTTTTTTTGCCTGTTTTTTTGCATCAGGATTCCATAAGGAATCTGACATTATGCATCAGGTCCGCATATCAGGTTCATGCACACCATGTAAAGCCCTTCCTGCCTTCTGTCTTAATTGACAAATTTGAGGAGTGCAAGTCAAATATGTCTTAAAACGTGCTTCAGATAGGTTTTGCTTCTTCAGGATCAGGCTGTTAATGTGGCTTGGAGTGGGGTGTTATAAAGTGTCATACTCATGACATTGTATCAGGATTATACATAATCAACATGGCTTGTCACTGCTCACTGATCTTGTTCATATGTCTAAAACAGTGCTCGTTAGGTTTCTTCAAACTTTACATTATTTCCTATCCATTCTGCACTATATGTATTGGCAAGACCTCTGAGTTTATCTCACACCAAGTGTGGGAATTATATCCTATCACACTGAAGGCATAGTTCATCTAACTAAATTGAGTAGACATTCTTTTGCATAGTAAAATTTTCCTATCCTTCTGTTTTAATTATTTGTTCAGTCTCTTTTTATATTAGTATGGTCTCATGTATTTTATTATGCATTCTGTATCATAATACTAATGCTATTTAATTTTTTGTTGCTTAAATTTTTGTCCTCTGGCCTTTGAACACTCTATTCTTTCACTCATGTCTTTTAATACAAAGCATATCATTCCATTTCTATTATAAGGAAGCACTTGAGGTAATCACCTTATAGGGAGGAGAGAAAGTTTTTATTGGTTTACAAGTTTGTAGGTTCAAGGACATGATTGGTTGTCCTCATTTCTTTGAACCTGTGGTAAGGCAGCCAATCATTATTGAAACCTGTCATAGAGAAAAAAATTGTTACTTATCATAAGTCAGGGAACAAAGTGAAAGAAGGTAGCAGGATTATAGCACCTTCAATGGAAAGCTGCCAATGACCTAAGGACCTTTGACTATTCCTCGTCTTTTAAAGGTTCCACAAACTCTTGATAATACCACCCCGAGAACCAAACCTTTAACACCCAGGGCTTTGAGACTATTAAAGATTCAAGTTAGACTACACTTCACTAGTTTTGGGGCCTTCATTTTTATTTTCCAATTTTAATTTCTGACCACATCCTTATTTCTTGTCATTTCATATGTTATAAACTCATTTGTATATTTTTTTGATGAATTTTAGAATTCAGTGACCACATCTCTAGCTATTATCTATAGAAGTTTAAGGTTTCACAACTTGGATTTGAAAGAGACACAAACTTTAAACCCATTGAATTTGTTAATAAGCATTTTTACCTATGAGAATAATTTTCTTCATTCACACTAAGACCCAGGAGAAACTGAATATTGGATGATCAGACACCAACTGATTATGCCTATTCTCACCTAAATGACTGCCATGGTTTGAATATAAAATGTCCACCACAAGCACATGTGTTTATTCACTTGGTCTCCAGCTTTTAGTATTGTTTTGAAAATTGTGAAACCCTTAAGAGATGCAGCCTTTCTGGATAAAGTGGGCTGTCAGGGGTAGGTACAGCCCTCTGCCATGCTTTACCCACCATCATGAACTGTAAGTTTTCAGACAATGACCAAAAATAAAGCTCTCTTTTCAGTTGTTTCTATCAGGTGTCTATCTGATAGACATGAGAAAATATATAGACATGAGAAAATAACAAATGTAGGAAATTGGTGCCAAGAAGTAAAGGGATTGTTGTTATGTTTGGAAGTGGATTGACTTCAAAGTGGACTAGTTGCTAAAAATATATCTATTTAATATATGAATTCTTATGAAAGAGCTCCTAGCACAGATGGTCTCCAGTACTCAATTAGAAAGTAAAAATGTTTGTGAATGTCTTTTGTCTTTTCCTCTATTTCACTTTTGTCAGAACATCTATGGAATAAGCAGCCAATGTAACATGGATGACAGCTGGAAATGTTGCAAAAACATGGAGTCTCTCTCTCTCTCTCTCTAAATATATATATATATATATATATATATATATATATATATATATATATATTTATCTTAATGTTAAGTATCAGTGTTAAACCCATCTGCCAGCAGTAGAACTGAAGATGAAACCCAGCATAACACTATTTTATGGAAATTAGCTAATGATATAATGTGAGTATATTACATCGAGCCACTTTCATTATATAGGGAACAAATTGTCTTCACTATATAATCACTTTTTTCAGATGTTGTTTACATTTCTCTTCTACATGTATTTGACAGATACATTTGGAGCTTATAAAATGATTTATGCACCTGTAACATATCTTAAAAATCATTTCTGAGAAATGTTATCATATAATATAACTGATGCATGGGCAAACTAAAGCAGCATTTCATTGGAACCATCCACTTTCAAATAATTAGCATATAGAAAATGGACCAGACTGTTGAGTCACATTGCATATTTAAGATCCTCCTATTTCATGGGATGAGAATACACATTAAAGCATGTCTAGGGCATGGTAGCACATGCTTTAATCCCAGCATTCGGGAGGTAGAGATAGGAGGGTAACCATGAGTTCAAGGCCACTGTGAGACTAGAGAGTGAATTCTAGGTCAGCCTGGGCTAGAGTGAGACCCTACCTTGAAAAGCAAAACAACAACAACAACAAAAAAAAAAAAAACAGACGAAAAAACATATATAGCTGTGTTTATCATAAATATAGTAAACAAGGTTGATAGTTTTGAAAGCCACATAATTCTACTGAAGCTAACTATACTCTCAAAATTATTTTCATCCATTTCCAGTGACTTGGACTTTTACTGGTTTGGTATTCTTAACATAAAAAAAAAAATAAGTGCTTCCACTATGTTTCGAAGTGTCAGAAATTCTCAATAGTACATTGTATGACATCATTACTGTTGGCATTCCACATTTCCATAAAATAGTGTTACCTTCTGCCCCTCATATGTACTAGAGTGAGATTTACAAGAGGATATATTTATCCTCCATTTTAATATATATATATATGGGAGGAGGAAGGGTCTATTTTTATTTCTATTTTGGCTTACAATTTAAATGGACAGTGTTCACCATGGTAGGAAATGTGTGATGTCAGGGGAATGAAGCAACTAGTCTTTGTGTCTATTGTCAAGAAGAGAAGAACAATGAGTAGAGGAGCTCAGTTCTATTTCTATTATAATTTTTATTTCTTTGTGTTTCAAGTTAGGGTCTCATTATAGCCCAAAATGATCTAGAATTCACCAGGTAGTCTTAGGCTGGCTTTGACCTCACAGTGATCATCCTACCTCTGCCTTCTGAGTTCTGGGATCTAAATCATTTGAAACCATGCTTGGCTATGACATTTTTATTGTCATTTTATTTCTGACAATTTCATACTTGTATATCATGTATATAATGTAGCTGAAAATCTTCACTTCCCTGTTCAGTAATAGGCACAGGGATGGTAGTATGTAGAGCAGAGTGTTGGGAATCATGCCAATTTTAAAAGTGGATTTATGATTCATTTAAAAATTTAATTGGTTTTTAAGCATGTCACTATTTGTTCTCTAGTAGAAACTAAGCAGTTCTTACATAGTCATACTACCTTTAAGAGCTGAACATATCAGCTACCCATGACTTGGGAGTGATTTTAGCAATGAGATTAACAGTTATAACAATGATAGCATCATGTGCAAGATAGAGATTTCTTTATTTTTGACTTTTAGGTCTCCTTAATCCTAGGTAGGAGGTAGAATAGTCCTTTAACAACATGTGAGAAATAAAGAAATGGAAGTGAGATGTAATGGCTCACTTGCCTGAGGCCATAGATAATTAGAGAATTAGGCAGAACAACTTAGTTTCCTTATTACCAGCTCTGTGATCTCTCCACTGGCCCATTTAGTTAAGAGCTCAGAATCTTTTGTCTAACAGCTCTGACAGTCCTTATGTTGCCTCTTACCCATTGTGTGACCTTGAGCAAAATGTGTAATTTCTGTAAGTCACAAAGTCTTTCAAGGCTCAATGAAGGAATGAAACTAATTGCCCACTTTTTCTGTAGTAGGATTTATCAGTTTCTTTTCAAGATAATTCCTTTGGCATCTTACTACATATCTTAAGTTTCGTATATTTTAGCAAACTCTCTTAATCCAAATCTTGCCTAGAAAGTTCTTCCTTATGAAAAAAATCTCAATAATATACTATGCATTTGCTATTTTATTTTAAAGCTACTTTTTGCACAACTAATATTTCTCATGCTTAATATGGACTGTGGGAACATATCAGAAGCATGTGAATACAGTCATCTTCTCTTTCCTGGGAATAGATTAATGTATGTGTCAGTATAAACTAAAGTATCAATGGTAACTCTCAGAAAACAACTGAGTAATTTCAAAACACAGATTGTGTTTCCTTTACAAGTGAAATTAATACTATTTATAATAAAGCTTTATAAATTTCCTTTGTATAAAATTACAAAAGCATCTAAATCATCTAAATATGTAACTGATAGTCTTATGTAACTCATTTGGTATTAAATGTAATTCATGGAAAACAAAACAACTAAAACTGTAGGACTTCTATTACTGGTTAAAACAATTGAGCTGGAGCCCATTTCTAACTTTGGCTGAATATTCGGCATTCTATACTGCCCAGAAAATCTTAAGATTATTATCTGGTCCATATGTTTTCTTGTAAAAAAAAAAAAAAAAAAAAAAAAAAAAAGGTCATTGTTTCTTTCATTAAGATTTAATACAGAATTCCTGGACACCCTGTGCCAGACTGTATGCATGGTGGGCACAAAGTGAGTAGGCCAGATTTCTGCATCATATCAGATCAAAATGCTTTAAAGCTAGAATTCAACAAAACACACATCAAGAACTACACCAGCTACTGGAGACTAAACAACATATTTCAAACAATGAATAGGTTGTAGAAGAAATTTTTAAAAAGTAAAATTCCTAGAATTAAATGATAATGAAAACACAGCCTACCAAAACTTATGCGACATAATGAAGGTAGTCCTAAGGGGGAAATCCATAGTGCTAAATGCCTCCATACCAAAAAACAGAGAGATCCCAAATTAATAACCTAACTGTCCACCTAAACACACTGGAAAAACATGCAGAATCCAACCCTAAGAGCTCCAGATGGAAAGAAATAACCAATATAAAGGAACCAATACCTGGATTTGTGAACCAGATCAGAATCCTATGGAGGCAAAGAATCTGTTCTCCAGAGTCAAGCTCTCACTAGTCTTCGGAAAAAGAGGGACTACATGCATCAAATTCTCCCTAAATTAATTATTCTTATCCCATTTAAACTATGCTGCCTTCACTCTCTGTTGGAGAATCTGTTCTTATTTTTCAGACAGTATCGAGACCTGAGGAGATAAACTACCCTTCACACTTCAGCCAAGCCACAACTGAATCTACAGAGGAATGGGGAGATGAGCAAGAGTGCTGTTTCCATTCTGTTCCTGATATTCAGTGCCAGGGTGTAGGGGACAGACTCTGAGGATACACAACACCTACCAAAGTAGAGATACAGAGGCGCCTAAGAGCTTATCATGGAAGTAGATTTCAAACTAACCCACAATAGCTCAGAAAATTTTGTGGAAGAGGTGGCAGAAAGATTGTAAGAGCCACAGTTTGAGACATCATGCCCAGAGGCATTCCCTCCCTCCCCCCAGAATAACTGACTACTGCTTCCACAATACATAAATTACAACTGCATTGGCAATACCTGCAACCCTACTGAGGAGTGTCCCCAATGGAATGGGGGCAGGAATGAGCAAAAAGATGTAACAACTGATGATGAATCCATATGAAACATCTTGATGATGATAATAATAATAATAATAATAATAATAATTAAAATCCTTTTGAAAAGTTGGGCTGGAGAGATGGCTCAGCTATTAAGGCACTTGGCCTGCAAAGCCTAAGGATCCAGGTTCAATTCCATAGTACCCCCACAAAACCAGATTCAGTAGGTAGCATGCATCTGGAGTCTGTTTTAGTTGTCTGTATGCCTTTGTGCACCCATTATCTCTCTATACATACCTAAAATAAATATTTTAATATATTCAGAAATTTAAAATGATTCATATTTTCTAATAATTATATGCTTTCTAAAGTTTCATTATGTTTTTCCTAAGTACACCTTCAGATTCCTATTATGTCCTATGGCTTGCTGCTGTTTCACATTTTATCTTAATTAAAATTGATAGACATTAATAAAAATAGTTTTCATGTTCTTCCATTTCATTTTAGTCATCTATTTCTAAAATATATCTTAGTTTCAATTGCTTTTCTTTTTTTGTGTGAAGGGTATTGTGCTAGGACAGGGTATGTGACATGTTTGTGGAAAATGACTCACCATGCTTGCAAATGCAGAGGCTAGAGTAGACCACCAGGTGCTCTCTTCCCTTCCTCACCCTTTAGTCCAACATAGAGCTTCCATTTTCCTTTGGCATACTCCCATGATTCTTCAGTTTCCGACCCCTACAGGATTAGGGTTTTACACGGTCATGGCCACTCCTAGCTGTTTACGTTAGTGGTAGGGAATAAAACTCAGATGATCTTGGGCCTTCTCAGTCTTTCATACATAAACAGCAAGCACTCTCACTTACTGAGCTATCTATCTCCCCAGACTCAAATTTAAAAATATTTTTTAGTTGTTCTATAGCCATGAAAATATGTTAAAGTCTTGGCAAGACAGGGGATATACTAAACAGAAACACTGCTTCTCCTACTTCAGTTATCAGTTTTTCTTTGTAAAATTAATGTTCTTAAGAGATGCATTAGTGTTTTACTTTTTTTATCATGTTGACAAAATAGTTGACTAGAAACTGTAACAGTAATGCAGATGTTTGGAGTTGAAGCTGCCCTCCAAAGAAAATATACAACAGGTTTCTACTGTACATGTAGAAAAAGAATGACCATATGGACAAATAACTCTCTCCCATGTGGAATGGGAATATGATACCCATTCAAAAGGCATTTATGTTTATTTTTCTTCTTAAATGGGGAATATTTGAGACCCCTTCAGGCTTGGCTCTGAGCTGAAAAACTCCTCCCTGTAGACCAGCTGACAGAAATCTGGAAAAAGCTATGCTGTATGCAGTTCAACAGGAAAGAGAGAAATCACCAGTGAAAATACTCCACAGTGGACACTTCAAGCCTTATATTTGGCCAGCTAGGCCAAATGAGCCAATGGATGCAATAGTGGCATGTCTGTTATGAGGGAAACCATCTGCTCTCTAATTTGACTGGAGGGCTGCTTCATGGGATGGAATATATCCCTGATACTGAAAATCTACAACAGGGGTAGTCATGAGCCCTAGGGGTATAATGTCTGGCCAAATGTATATACTATGTGCAACAAACTGCCCAATAAGCACTTCTCTTAATGTTCATACCCATATACTAATGCTACTCTCACTTTTGGTTAGAGAGGCTTCTCTTGCCAGATGGCAGTGACCTTGGAATAACCATAGTGCTGAGAGAAAGTGACAGAGGAGTGCTCAGCACTGAAATACCTCAATCACACCTTCCAAAGCTCAGGGTCCATTGCGGAAGAGAAGGTGGAAAGAATGTAAGAGGCAAAGAAAGAGTAAGACTCCTTAAAACATTCTCCTCCAGACACAAAATTGCCTGTATATCCATGACCTCACAGTGCCTGAAACTACCTACACAAGACCATCATAATAGGAGGAAAGATGATGACATCAAATAAAAGAGAGACTGATTGAGAGGGGGAGGTGTGTGATGGAGAGTGGAGTTTCAAAGGGGGAAATAGGGGGAGGGAGGGAAAAACCATGGGATATTGTTTACAATTATGGAAGTTGTCAATGAAAAAATAAAAATAAAAAATAATTTAAAATATCTAACATAAAATGGCAGCAAGTGGAGGTTTTTATCGTTTTCCTACCCAGAGAGGACAAATTATCCTACACAACAATAAAACTTTTTCTAACTTTTGTCCTTCTATAAATTATAAGATAGCCACAGACATAGTGGGAAGAAAATCAATATTCTTTATCCCATCTTGTTTGATCAAACTATAAAATAGTCCATTTTATTTTACCACTTTAAGTTTATAATTAAAATACATGGATACTAGGCAATGAGTTTATGAATGTAAGTGCCTGGAAACAATGCCAGTTTATAAGTAATAAAATAAGCATAAGACTTGTTTATACTGAGTGGTTAGTTAGCAACTTTCTATACAATATAAATTTCTTTACAATATAAATTTGATATCATTTCTACTTATGCAAAAACTTATCCTAAATGTGCCTCTCATGCCAACACAGTGTAGGAAAAACTATTTAAAATAGAAGGAGGGGCTGTAGAGATGGTTTATTGGTTAAGCACTTGCCTGTGAAGCCTAAGGACCCCGGTTCAAGGCTGGATTCCCCAGGACCCACGTTAGCCAGATGCATAAAGGGGCGCATGCATCTGGAGTTCGTTTGCAGTGGCTGGAGGCCCTGGTGCGCCCATTCTCTCCCTCCCTCTCTTTCCTCTCGATCTCTCTCTCTCTCTCTCTCTCTCTCTCTGCCTCTTTCTCTGTCTGTTGCTCTCAAATGAATAAATAAAAACAAACAAAAATTTTTAAAAAATAGAAGGAAAGTATGCTTTGAAGAAACAGAAACATGAAGTTGTGGAATTAGTCAATAACTTGAATGAGCTACATTAAGGTTACCAGTAAATCTGAAAGTAGCCAAAATATCAAAACTATGCAGTTTTCAGTATGGATCTATAGATGTGTAATACTTGGTAGTTTTGTAACACAGGCCTACCTATAGAATGAACAAGACGGTTTTTATTCATTGAACATCATAGAATCAATACACTTAATTCTCTTCATATACATAAACCATGAGCAGTAAAGTTTCATTTTGTTCATTATACAAAATGAATGAAAAATAATATGTACATAAAATATTGAATACAGTAAGTCTTCATTGAGCTTCTTTCAATATTCAAACTTTTGCATGCTAGTATAAGCATAAGTCAAGTTACGGACTGGCAGTGTGTGTGAATGAGAACAGAGTATCAGCCTCCTTGTAGTACTAATGTGCTATTGCTTTTACTTTGAATTATATGACCCAGAACTGGTTCCAGAATAATGAAGATGTTTCATCATGTAGATGAAAAATCTGTAAGGCATAGGTAATAATTTTAAATTGCAACAATTCACATAATTATTCCATGTACATATTCACTGTTACATGAATTAATCATTCCCCTAGCACTAGCCTCAGATACCTCAGTGTGCTCTCATTTCATCACAATTGTCAATGTTTATTCATGGTTGCAAACACCATAGGAAGTAATTACAGCATCTGATAACTGGTGCTCCTGTGAATTTATGTCTGTCAGCCTCAACTGAGCCATTGGTGCTACTTCTTTGCTGTTCTTCAGGGGATTGGTTCTAAAGTACCCTCCATTCTCCTCATAACTCTGAATTCTCCTTTTTAAAATGGCAATTCTGCCTTCTTGCAAGTGAGTCCTTAGTTGTGAAATGCCTGGATTTACAATGGAGTGATGAAGATACACACACGCACGCACACATCTATTGATAAAGAAAACTGGCCATTCACATTGTCTTGTATAACATGTATTCCACTTTTCCCTCTTCCAAAGACCTCACTCTGAATTTTTCCTTTCCTTATTGTCTGGTGTCCATCATACTGTACCATCTACATTACCTGCTAAAGGTGGTCATTTGTCTTCCACTTTCAATAGAACATAACACATTTTGTTTTCTAAAACCTTTATACCTGCTTTGAGCCATTGCCTTCCTTACATATTCCCTGTAATTTTCAGGACAATGTATAATCCTTATAAACTCCTTTAAACAAAGTTTGTTTTCTTTACTTGTTAGAGAGCTGTTTTCATATGATCTTCAGCTTTGATGTCATTGTAAAGGGGCCTCAACTGCAAGTAAGTATTCTTACCCCATCATTAGATTTCCTGGAGTGTCACAACCCTACCTTTACCCTATGGGTTCATCAGGTGCTGACAGATCTCATATCTTGATTATTCATGTAACCAATGAATAGATATTCTAGCAATGACCTCCTAAGTGTAAAATCAGACAGTTTAGGAAGAGGGAGTTTGGGTGCGAATGGGGCAGGTTTGAAATTCAAGGAAAACTATGGGGGATGGAAAGGGAAAAAGAGACCTTCATCCCAGAGAGTCTAGGTGAACACTTTCAACTGATGATAATCAAAAATTCCATCACAATCAACAATATTTACTTAAACCCTTTCTGCTTTCCAAGTTGTATGTCTATAATTTTCTAGAAACCCGATTTACAGTAAATGATATGTCCTACAGACCACTTACTTCAGTAGATTATAATACCATTTAAATCATCTCCAGAATCACACTATAATCTCCCAAACCTAAAATAGCCATAAAAAACAAGGTCCTATATCTGTCAAAGCAACGCATGGTCTAACCTACTTAGCAGCAAATAACTTGTGATGCCCACACAAATGCAGTGGTGGCACATAGCCATGGTGGGGAACCAACTACTCTCAATTTGGCTAACTGACCCCTCACTGGTATGGGACCCATAGCTGGAGCTGGGAAACAAGTCAGAACCATACCCAAACATAAGCCCACTCTCATATATCAAGCTACCATCAACTGTGGGCTACAAGAGGGCCTACACCTATTAAATTCTCTATAAAAAAAAAAGTAAGGGTTATCTCATTTGTCCTGATGCTAACTTACTCTCCCTTGGAGAATCTGCTTCTCTTTTTCAGATAGATGTAGATCCTAAGGAGAGAGCCACCCCATCATACCTCAAAAGGGCCCCGGCTGAAATTAAGAAAAATTGGAGAAACAAGCTAGGGGCCTGCTTTCCTGATGAACCAGATACCAGCACAAGGGGGAGGGAGATAAACACAGATAAAAATCAACTCCTACCAAATGAGAGAGCCAGAGCCTCAGAGGCCCCCAACACCTCATCACTGAAGCAGACCAAAAATGAACCGAACATGGCTCAGGGAAATTTTGTGGAAGAGGGGGTGGAAAGAATGTCAGAGCCACATGTTGGGTCATGATATGCAGAGACATTTAGCTTACCCATAACTGTGGGCTAACTCCACAATGCATGACCTGTATACCTCAACAAGGAGGGGCAAAGGGTAGGGGGTAGGTCATGGATGAGCCTAAAAATGGTACCAAACTGACTGTATTTGCTGAATACAAAACTAACTAATAAAGGGACAAAAATTAAAATAAAGAAAATAAAAATAAACAAGGTCCTTAGCAGCACTTTCAGATGCAAAGCTAACACACTTAACTGTGACTCTTTGAAGAGCCCACACCCCTGCTCTTGGGTATGCCTTACTTTCTCCTGCAGTGCCTCTCTTTCTCTAAACCTTCTTATTTAAAATTTCATAATAAATCTCAGCTCCACTTCATACTGGCTTATCTTGACATTCTTTTGTTGAAGTATCTAATTTTTCCTGAGTTGGGACCCTAAAGGAATAAATAACTTCCTAGGCTTCTGTACAACAGTGTGGCACTGCGCCACTGTTAAAAAGACCTGATGCAGGCTGGAGAGATGGCTTAGTGGTTAAGCACTTGCCTGTGAAGCCTAAGGACCCCGGTTCGAGGCTCAACTCCCCAGAACCCACGTTAGCCAGATGCACAAGGGGGTGCACGCATCTGGAGTTCGTTTGCAGTGGCTAGAGGGCCTGGCGCGCCCATTCTCTCTGTGTCTCTCTCTCTGCCTCTTTCTCGCTCTGTCTGTAGCTCTCAAATAAATAAATAACAAAAAAAAAAAAAAAAAAAAAAAGACCTGATGCTGAATGAGGTGATTAATCTGCTCTGTGTTTAGCTTTGGTAGATGGTATGTGTCCAGGAATTTATCCATCTCCTCCACATTATCCAGTTTTGTGGAGTAGAGGTTTTTGAAATAAGTCCTGATGATTCTCCCAATTTCACTTCTGTCTGTTGTGATTTCTCCTTTTTCATTTTGAATTTTGTTAACTTGAATCTTCTCCTTTCTTTGCTTGATCAGATTGGCCAGGGGTTTGTCAATCTTGTTTATTTTTTCAAAGAGCCAGCTCTTTGTTTTGTCAATTGTCTTAATTGTTTCCTTGGTTTCCAATTCATTGATTTCTGCTCTGATTTTAATTATTTCTTTCCTTCTGGAGCCCTTTGGGTTGGATTTTTCTTGTTTTTCCAGTGCCTTTAGGTGGATGGTTAGATTATTGATTTGGGACCTTTCTGTCTTTTTTATGAAGGCATTGAGTGCTATGAATTTTCCCCTGAGGACGAACCTACATTGTGTCCCATAAGTTTTGGTACAATGTCTTCTCATTGTCATTCAATTCCAGAAATTTTGCATTTTCAATTTTTATTTCATCCACTATCCATTTATTGTTTAACAGTGTGCTGTTCAGTTTCCAGGTGTCGTTGGGATTCTTGGTGGGTCTTTTGTTGTTGATTTCTAGCAATATAGCATTGTGATCTGATATCATGCAGGGAATTATGTCAATCTTCCTAAATATGTGGAGGCAGTCTTTGTGACCCAGTATATGGTCTATTTTAGAGAATGTTCCATGGGCTGCTGAGAAGAATGTATAGTCTGTGGATTTGTGATGGAAAGTTCTGTAGATGTCCATTAGGTCTAAGTGATCTGTGGTTTTGTTGAGCTCTCTTATTTCCCTGTTGAGTTTCAGTTTGGATGATCTGTCTATTATTGATAATGGTGTATATTAGTCTCCAGCTATGATGGTGTTGGTGGTTATTTCTGTTTCATTGTCAAGTAGGTTTTATGAACTGTGGTGCCCCTGTGTTTGGTGCATACTGATTTATGATTGTAATATCCTCTTGATGGATGGTTCCCTTGATAAGTAGGAAGTGGTCTTCTTTGTTTTTTTTTTTTTTTTTTTTTGGTTATTTTTGGTTTGAAGTCTATTTTATCCAATACTAATATAGCTACGCCTGCTTATTTCTTATTCACATTTGCTTCAAACATTGTTTTCCACCCTTTCACTCTGAGGAGGTGTCTGTCTTTAGTGGTGAGGTGGGTTTCGTGAAGGCAACAGAATGAGGGGTCAGATTAATCACCTGAGTCAACCCATTACACTAATGGAGATTGAAAAAGTAATAAAAAACCTCCCAAAAAAGAAGAGAGCAGTACCAGATAGCTTCTCAGCTGAATTCTATCAAACCTTCATGGAAGAATTCAAACCAATATTCCTCAAACTGTGCCACACAATTGGTGAACATGGAAAGCTACCCAACTCCTTTTATGAAGCTAGCATCACCTTAATTCCAAAACCAGGCAGAGATGCCACAAGAAAGCAAAAATACCGGCCTATTTCTGTGATAAATTTAGATGCAAAGATCCTAAACAAAAGCCTTGCAAACTGAATCCAACAAACATCAAAACCATTTCCACCTTGACCAAGTGGGATTCATCCCAGGAACACAGGGGTGGTTCAACACATGGAAATCTGTCTATGTAATAGACCACATAAACAAGGTTAAACACAAAAACCACATGATTTTTTCGATATATGCAGAAAAGGCCTTTGACAATATACAACATCACTTCATGATCAAAACATTGGAGAGAATTGGCATGGTTGGTTCATATCTTAACATAATAAAGGCAATATACAAACCTCCGAAGGCCCAAATAATACTTAATGGAGACAGGCTGCAGGAATTCCCATTAAGATCAGGAACAAGACAGGGTTGTCCACTCTCACCCCTGCTTTTCAATACAGTACTGGAAGTCCTAGCTCAAGCAATAAGACAGGAGAAGGAAATAAAAGGGATACAATTTGGAAAGGAAGAAGTTAAATTAGCTTTATTCACTGATGACATGATTGTATATGTAAGAGACCTGAGAGACCTCTTCCCAAAACTCCTGAAGGTGATTAACTCCTCTAGCAAAGTAGCAGGATACAAAGTCAATGCACAAAAATCAGTAGCCTTCCTATATTCAAATGACAAAGATACAGAGAAGAAATAGGGGACATAGTCCCATTCTCAATAGCAACAACAACAACAACAAAATACCTTGGAATAAAGTTAACCAAGGAAGTGAAAGATCTATACAACGAAAATATAAAAACACTTAAAAAAGAAATTGAGGACTTGAGGAAATGGAAAGACGTCCTATGTTCCTGGATAGGCAGAATTAACATTGTGAAGATGACATTCCCACCAAAGGCAATATACAGATTTAATGCAATTCCAATTAAAATCCCTTCAGTGTTCTTCACAGAGATAGAGAAAATGATCTTAAAATCCCTTCAGTGTTCTTCACAGAGATAGAAAAAATGATCTCAAATTTCATATGGAAAGGGAGAAGGCCTCGCATATCCAGACATATCCTCAGCAAAAGAAATACCTATGGAGTCATCACCATACCTGATCTAAAGCTATATTACAAAGCCATAGTAATAAAAGAGCATGGTACTGGCATTAAAACAGGAGTATAGACCAATGGAATAGACTTGAGGACTTGGAGTTTGGGTCAAGCAACTGTAGCTAAAATTGATATTCGATAAAGCCCAAACAATATACACTGGGAAAAAGACAGCATCTTCAACAAATGGTGCTGGACAAACTGGATAACCATATGCAGGAAACTGAAACTTGACCTACACATTTCACCATGCACTACACTCAAGTCCAAATGGATCAAAGACCTCAATATAAGACCAGAAACTCGAATACAGACAAGTATACAATAAGCCATACAATAAGTATACAATAAGCAAAGCCAATAGATCACCCACAGAATGGGAGAAAATATTTGTGGGTTATCCAACTGATAGGGGCCTAATCTCTGGAATCTACAAAGAACTCAAAAATCTAAACAGTAAGAAGTCAAACACCCCACTCACAAAATGGGGCAATGAGCTGAACAGGCAGTTCACAGAGGAAGAAATACAAATGGCCAACACACACTTAAGAAAATGTTCATCATCCCTAATCATCAGAGAAATGCAAATTAAAACAACTATGAGATTCCATCTTACCCCAATAAGGATAGCAAACATCAAAAAATCAAATAAAAATAAATGCTGGCGAGGATGTGGAGAAGTAGGAAAACTCATCCACCGTTGGTGGGAATGTAGGATGGTACAACCACTTTGGAAAGCAATATGGAGACGTCTGAAAAATCTGAGTATAGGGATACCAACTGACCCATTTATTCCCTTACTGGGCATCTACCCTAAAACTTTCAAACCACAGACTAGAGAATTTTGCTCAGCCATGTTAGTAGTGGCTCAATTTGTAATAGCTAAGAGCTGTAATCAATCCAGATATCCATCACTAGAAGAATGGATAACTAAGATGTGGTATATCTACACAATGGAATTCTATACAGCAGTAAGAAAAAATGACACAATGAAATTTGAGGAAAAATGGTTGAACCTGGAACAGATCACTTTCAGTGAACTTACCCAATCACAGAAAAAAAATCAACACATAGTCTCACTCATCTACAGCACCTAACCTGAATCTATCCAAGACACCTTACATACCCAGCAAGCATCTCATGGACTAGACACTAGGATTGAAGGGGAGGGAGGGGAGGGCATCAAAGGGGTGGGAAACACAAATGTAGACCCAAGTGGCAATGGTACCATAAAATTCTACTTACTAAAACACAGACCAAATGGCAGATCCTTCAAATGGCCCTTACAGGGAACACCTGAACCGCAAGACACTGGAGAGGGTAAGATCATGACTAACCTGGGGGAAAATGACCAATATCTGTCCAAGCTACTCATGGTCTAACCTACGTAGCAGCAAATAACTTGTTGTGATGCCCACACAAGTGCAATAGTGGCCCACAGCCATGGTAGGGAACCAACTGCTCTCAATTTGGCTAACTGATCCCTTCAGTGGTATGGGACCCATAGCTGGAGCCAGGAAACAAGTCAGAAACATATCCAAACATAAGCCCACTTGCCAATATGAAGTTACCATCAATCATGGGCTACAAGAGGGCCTACACCTATTAAATTCTCTATAAAAAAAAAAGTAAGGGTTATCTCATTTGTCCTTGTGCTAACTTACTCTCCGTAGGAGAATCTGCTCCTCTTTTTCAGATAGATATAGATCCTAAGCAGAGAGCTACCCCATCATACTCCAGAAAGTCCCCGGGTGAAACTAAGAAAAATTGGCAAAACAAGCAAGGGTGCTGTTTTCCTGATGAACCGGATACCAGCAGAAGGGGGAAGGAGATCAACACAGAGAAAAATCCACTCCTACCATATCAGAGAGCTTCTTCATTACTAGCTTACCCAAGCTTTGAAAATGAAGCTCTGTAGGAATCACCATTTCTTGTATTAGTTATGTACACAGAGTATACTGTAATGTTGGTACCGTTGTTGGCCCCCTCCCTGTCTCCCCCACCCCCCACAGTGACCCTCCTTGTTGGGGAGTATGGGTGGTACAATGCATGGTTCGTCATCACTTATGGAGAAGAGGCAATGTTTCTGTGCATAATGACCCAATGTGTGGCTCTAACATTCTTTCTGCCCCCTCTTAATCAAATTTCCCTGAGCCATGTTGGGTTCATTACAGGTCTCCTTCAGAGATGAGGTCTTGGGAGACTCACTGTCTCTAGATATTTACTGTTGTACAGGTTGAGAATTCTCTGTGTCTATCTCTTTCACCCTTGTGCTGGTACCAGGTTCACCAAGGAAGCAGCAATATTTCTCATTTCCCCAAATACACTTAGTTTCAGTTGGGGTCCTTTTGAGGTGTGATTGGCTGGTTATCTCCTTAGAATATGCGTCCATCGGAAAAATAGAAGTAATTTATCCAAGGAAGAGTGAAGTTAGCACCAGATAAATGTGATAGTCTTTGTTTATTTAGAGAGACTTTAATAGATATAGGCCTTCTTGTAGCCCATGATTGGTAGGAGCTTGATAATGGAGAGTGGTTTAATTTTTGGATATGGTTCTTACTTTTTTCCAGCTCCAGCTATGGGTTACATTCCACTGAGCAGATCAGTTAGCCAAATCAAGAGCAGTTGGCTTCCCACCATGCCTGTGCACCACTATTGCACTTGTGTGAGCATCATATCAGGTTGTTTGCTGCTGAGTAGCTTAGACCACGAGTTTCTTGGACTGATGTTGATCATTTTCCCACAGTCACTCATGTAGCACCTTTTGGCACTAGATGAGCTGTCTGGGGACTCACTCTTTTCCAGCTTCCAACCATGTCACTCCACATTATCTACCAACAACATATGGTGTCTTCAGCAGTAGGGTAGTACAGCTACCTTTGGTGGCTCATCAAGTATTCTGACAGAAATCTGTCTTCTTTTGAGAAACCTTGTAGGTTTCTCTGATCAACAGCTCACTGTGGATGTTAGCTACATGCTGGTACTGGAAGTTACAGGTTGGTGCCTAGGAAGAGAAGGAAGAAAAAGATAAGTAATATTAAAGGGAAAGAGAAAAGAGAGAGAAGAGGGAATGAGAGAGAGAAAGACAGAGACAGAGACAGACACACAGAGAGAAACAGGAGAAGATTAAGGTCAGTCTTCATCATACTCTCTCCAGGGCTTTGTGATTCAGGTGTTCCCTCTAAGGGCCTGTTGAAGGTTCAACCCTTTATCCTGTCTTTTAGGATGCAGAATTTTATGGTACATTGCCATTTGGGTCCAGTTTTGTGTCCCCAACCCCATATTTACCCTCTCTTCCTGCCCCACCCACCCTATTGTCAGGTCCTTATTAGTTATGTCAGCACCAAATAAATACAAAGTAAAAATGGTGATCACCATTCTTACTTCTTATTTATTTTTATTTATTTATTTGAGAGTGACAGACAGAGACAGAAAGAGGCAGAGAGCAAAAGTGAGAGAGATAATGGGTCCACCAGGGCCTCCAGCCACTGCAAATGAACTTCAGATGTGTGTGTCCCCTTGTGAATCTGGTGAACGCGGGTCCTGGGGAATTGAGCCTCGAACCAGGGTCCTTAAGCTTCACTGGCAAGCAATTAACTGCTAAACCATCTCTTCAGCCTGGGAATCACCATTTTTAAGTATACAATGCCAGGTGAAGTTTCTCAAACTATTATCAAGTTTTCAAATGAAAATGAATAACTTTAGACTGAAATTTAGTGAAAAACACTATAATACCTCTGGTTTTATTTTTGTTTGTAAAATGAGTATATAAGGGTAACCTACTTCATAGGGTTCTTATAAAGAACAGTGTACAAACTCATACAATGTACTTGGCACTATGCCTGGCATACAAGATGGTTGCCCATCATCTTAACTATTATAGTTTATTTGGGCTAAAAATTATAATCTATTAAATTTGCTTTGTTTTTAAAACTTAGGTTTTACTATTGAAACGATAATTCCTCTAGGAATACATACCTTAAAATTTTATTTCCCATGCTTATATTTTTATGGATAATGGACTTAAAAAACAGGGTTGGAGGTGTAGCTAAGTTGATAGAATACTTGCCTAGCAAGGACAAAACCTTGGTTGGGTTCAGTTCAATCCCTCATATTAGGTAATACCAGGTGTGGTGGCACATGTCTGAAATCCCAAGACTGAGGAGTTGGAAGAAGCAGGATCAGGTAATCCTTGGATACATAGTGAGTTCAAGGCCACTCTGGGACATGAGATCCTGTCTCTATGTCAATAAAAAAAACTGACAAACAATGTTAGGTAAAACCAAGAACACATATAGTGTGAAATATCCTAACAGACATCAATCTAGGATGACAACTCATCACTTACAGGATAAATAAACCACTTAAAGAAAAAAAAAACATGTATTTGCACATTAGAGAGAGTAAAGAGAGAGAGAGAGAGAGAGTATGGGCACACCAGGGTCTCTTGCTATTGGTCCACATGCACACACTATGTTGTACATCTTTACATGGGTATTGGGGAATCAAACCTGGGCCAGTAGGCTTTGCAGAAACAACTGCCTTTAACTGTTGAGCCATCTATCCAGCCCCTAAAGAACAGTTCTTAATGATGCTTTCAATTTCTTTAATGGTGACATTTTGTCAAATAATCTCTTAGAAATATAAAACCATCCCCTGTATTTAAACAAACAAACAAACAAAAGATCTCTTCTCTGTAAGGAATGTCATAGAACCTTAGGCTTGCCATTATAATTGCTTTGTAACTCCATATTTATGGTATGAATTATGTTTTCCAAATGTAACTACAAATATCAATTTACTTCTTTATGAATAACTTGTAGGGAAAGGGTGGAAAGAAGCAAGTAAGACAAAAGATTCAGTGGCCTAATCAAAAAGTCATTAGGTGAAAAATTCTGGGAACATGGAAATCATCAAACTAACTATGCTATCTAAATAATGTCAAGCAGCAATGCAGATACATTCAGGAAAGGCGACTGTTGACATTTCTATTAAAAAAATAAAGGAGAAGTATTATGTCACACTTAAAGTTGCAAGTAATATAGAAGCTAAGAGCAATGAATCTACAGACACTTCCCTCTAATATCAGTCATGGTGCAGTGCCTTTCGTCATCATCCTCCTGCCATGTAGGTAGAGGGATGCCCTTGTGCATAATCTTCACCTGTCCTGTAATGCCACCTCTCTCTCTACTGGAATGCAAATAACAAGAGGAGCAAGCATATGCTAAGTGCATTGATTACCACATAGGGAGGTACTGGATAAGTAACTATAGATTGCAACCTTTTTGGCAATGCTTCATTAGATAGGTGAAAATATAAGCTTCTTTCATAATAATTCTTGTTTAGTATGACCTACAAGAATTATTATTACTATGTTGAAATGGTGATCTGGATGTATCCAATCCCTAAATGAGAATGGACTCCATTCCTACAGCCCCAACGGTATTTTCAGTAATAGGGAAGAACTGATTTGACTTTTTCTTTTGTGTAACATTTCCCTTTTCAGAAGATCCCAAAGCACTTTACAAGTGGAAGAACAGTGCCTCCTGTCTGGAGCTCTAAACTCATTAAGTAAAATCTACTATAAAAGAGTTAAGGATTAGAAGAGGTAGAGTATCTGTATTATCTGTAGAAGAATGTGTGGAATTGTCATTAGTCTGTAGTCTATTTCCCTAAGTGGTTAATGTTGAGCAGACCTCTAAGTGTCATATAACTAAGCTAGGCTTAGGAAATGTGTCAGGAAAAATTACATTGTATGTTGCTTATATGCTTTTCAGCCTGCCTATATTTTCCCCCAGCTTCCTTCTTTCAAAGGAAAATAGCTTTATCCCTTTTTATGAAAACTTCAATATAGCTTTTTGCTGATTGTTAAACTATCCAAACAACACTGAAAAGTACAAAGTAATATAGCAAGTTTACCTAAATGCCTATTACTTAGAGATCATCAATTTTCTAGATTGTGATAAATAAACACTTCCCTATATATTAACTTCTTAAAATGAATTAAAATACTGTTATGTTGCATTTTTATTAAATATGATATTGTGGGTATATTTCCATGTTACCGAGTTTTATGTTACCTTATTTACTTGATTATATAATATTGTCACATTGTCTTTTCTGTAAGTTTTGCATACACTATACATCAGCTTGAGTCACAACTATCTCCTTAGATATTTCATAGTTTCAGGAGGTTGGAAACTTAGCTTAAAATATGACACTGATACTAGAATCTTACCATTCTTTCCTGGAAAGTTTGCAATCCTCTGCATAAAATATCAAAATAGCAACTTGGCATGTGTTCTTTTCACCTTGAATATAGAACAAATATTTAAATGGTTGGACAATTAAAAATTTTTGTGGAAAGTAATATCCTCAAAGAAAAATAAATCTGGGAAGGTAGCCTATCTGAAAGTTGAGTGGGAGGCTTGATAAAGGGATGGTTTCTGCCTAAGACAAAAAATAAAAGAATGCAAAAGACAACTGTGAAAAGTTCAAAGAGCAGATAAGAAGCATTAAAATGGGACAAAACTAGAACTGTGCAATTCTTTCCTACTTTATTCATTAAAGGACCACCTTGCAGTATCTAACCTAAGAGACTGATGACATTCCTCTATGTTTACCTCTCAAGAAAGGCATTGAATGTATCCTGCGTTTGAATCAAAGATTGTGGGAACTAAGATCTAGGCAAATGATCACATCCCCAATGTTTAGCTAGAAACAGAATGGGCCAACATCCCTTGCTTCCTAGATGTAGCTTCTGTGACATTGGCCAGTGACCCCTGGAACCACAAAACCATTAATACAAAGGCTATAGTTTTTTTTTAAATTTTTTTGTTCAATTTTTATTTATTTATTTGAGAGCAACAGACAGAGAGAGAAAGGAGCAGATAGAGAGAGAGAGAGAGCCTCGAACCTGGGTCCTTAGGCTTCATAGGCAAGCGCTTAACCGCTAAGCCATTTCTCCAGCCCCAAAGGCTATAGTTTTTCTAGGTGAGTTTTATTGCTCTATAACCCTGACAAGCTGAGAGTCCTCACAGTCTGTTGTGATGAGCATCTTCACATATCCAACCCTGTAGTAAAATAAATCACACTAATTTCACAGTACTCTGTCATAGAAGAAAATAGATTGAGCAATCTTTCCTTGAAGAAACCATGGAGTAGAGGGAATGGACAGTCCTTCAACAGAAAAGAATATAGGAAAATGCTTTGGGTTGCTTAAGAAAAATCTTTGCACGTGTAGAGCTCAAAATCTGTATGGTTTGTGTGATGATTCTGTGTTGTTTCTTACTCCGTTCTTCTAAGTGCAATCTGCTTATCAGAAAGTGTGTGAACTGTGGGTAATTTGTCTCACATACCAGGCTTCTGAATCTGGAGGGGTATCTTGTATACTTGAGCAAAATGTTGGAAATTCATGGAGAGATTTTCACTTGGATCAGGATACAGCAAGTGGGTAAAACATTGGTCATTGACATTTTAACAGTTGAACTACAGGATAATAAAATCAATGAAAGTATGTTAAAAAGATGGACTGTAATGTTCACTCAACTTGTATATTTTTGCAGTATCTAATGATGTTAAGCCTTCTCCTTTGAATAATCTATTTCTCTTCCTTTCATTTACATAATGCATTCGGAGATGAGCTATTTTGACAAATAAGTGGATACTTTTCATTCTTATATGGGAAATTCATTTTATACCTGCTAGCAAGATGGTAGGATGCAACCTTTGGGATGACAATGCTATTATTTACAATACTATGAGTGTTCTACTTGGTGATCAGTCTATGAATAAAATTATAGACTAGTAACTGTGACAGAAATGGCAACATACTATAAGCTCCAGACAAACGATGGCTGATATTAGCATGAGCACAGATGTTCTTTTTAATTGTTTATCTGTCTTTTTGGAAATTAAGCTCTTATTATATTTTTTAGCTGAAACATCCTAGCCACATTTATGTAAACATCAATTAGCTATAACAAATTTTAAAGTGCAATATTAAAACAGTAATGTCTCAATGAATATTGATTTTTTTCTTGAACTTGTAGATGAGTGATGTACATATTTGCACAATAGCATGATAATACCTGGATGTATCAGATAAGAAGCTAAATTCTTCCATGAATACAGTTCACAGGGTAGACAGACCTAGTTGCGTTGTTGTTATTAGTATTTGTTTGTTTGTTTTTATTATATTTATATTTAAAACAAGATTTAATGTCACACAGTGTGAGCTGGAACTTGCTATGCAGGTGATGGTGAAGCTGGCTTTGAACTTCTGATTCTACTTCCTCTTTCACCTCCCAAATGCTAGGGCTAGTGGTGTGTATAACCACTTCCAACCTAGTTACATTAATTGTAACTGAGAAGTATATTTCCTTTTGCACACAATGGATTCTAGCATGTATATGATAAAATATATAGTAGAGATATTTATGGTATTTGAAAACCATTCCTAATTAAATAACTTATACAATTCCAATTTCAGGACAACTCAGTATAAGAGCAATGTTGAAGCTAAAATTGAATGCACTTATATATTTTTATAAAAATATTTTGATCCTGTCATGAGGATTGCAATAAATTATGTGATAACCATTTGAACAACTTCCATTTAACTATAATGAAAGTGACCAAAATATGGGTAAAAAAGACCAATTACAAGCCGGGCGTGGTGGCGCACGCCTTTAATCCCAGCACTCGGGAGGCAGAGGTAGGAGGATCGCTGTGAGTTCAAGGCCACCCTGAGACTCCATAGTGAATTCCAGGTCAGCCTGGGCTAGAGTGAGACCCTACCTCGAAAAACCAAAAAAAAAAAAAAAAAAAAAAAGACCAATTACTTTGAACTAGAAAAATGCTATTAAAACAAGTAGAATACAAACATAATTTATAAAAAAATATTAAAACTGAAGATATATAATTATTTTTGCTCAGAAATAATGAAGGATAATTATATTGGAAAATAATGTGAAAAGATGGGATTCTTTTCATGCATATGATAAATGCTGACAAATTGCTATAAGTCAATTGCAATATAAATAATAATTATTATTACCAATGAAAAAATATTTTATGGGATGGAGAGATTGCTTAGTGGTTAATGCACTTGCTTACAAAGTCTAAGAACCCAGGCTTGATTCCCCAGTACCCACATAAGCCAGATGCACATGGTAGCACAGGTATCTGGAGTTTGTTTGAGGTGGCTAGACGCCCTGGTATGCCATTCTCTCTCTCAAATAAATAAATAAACAAACAAACAAATAAAATATTTTAAAATTCCCAGATTCATGGTGTCTATTCTATTTAGTGACATAAAGTCTTTACTCTAAAAGACATAATGAATTTTAAATGTATAAACAATTTAAAACAGCATTCATAAGCTAAAATACTACATATATTTTTTTAATTCAAACTCATTGCATTCTTGCCTTTGAGTTCTCCTATGTTTTTCTTTGTGCCTTTCCTCTCAAAATCAGAGAGATTTGTGTGGATACAAGCCACAGTTCTTCTCTTGACTATACAAGGAGAAGGATTTCTGTGCCTCTGTGTAATACCAAAGTGCTGATTAAGGCAGCAAGCCTCTGCAGATGAGCAAATAGATGACCTACCTGAGGTAACCTCTGCAATTAGGAAATCTGCTGAGATCAATTAAGGCCAGGTTATAAATGGAAAAGTAACCCACATCTCTATTTTCACTGGTCAGAATTGAACTTCAGAGCCATTACTTTGGTTAGGAACCAATGACCTGCAAAAATGTACTTGAGGCTAAAACTGCCTTGACTGGTCATGAAAATCTTCTAAGTAATAACCTCTTTGATTTAGCCCCCCACTGAGAATCACACCCGCTCATGTAATACTTTGCTACAAAATGATTCAATAAATTAAAAATTAAACTAATACCTTCACTTAAAGGAAGATGAAAAAGTGTGTAGGGCACAGATAACCAAAGGGGTTGACATGAGATGTATGAAGTTCAGTAATGTGTTACGAATGGACCCAATAATTCTAAACTCATATAATGATTTTTTAGGCCTAAAAATAATCCTTCCACTTTTTTCCCCTTTAAGAAAAAAAGAATCATTAGAGGTAGACTACCTGCTAACACTTAGAAATGCAATCAATGTATAGCCTAGTTAGTTTATAAATATGCACATTATTTATATATGAAGAATATCCTTGGGGTATTTAGTGTGTGAAAAAATGCATTATTTTATTTTATTGTTTTATTTCTGCTCATGGTGTATTTAAACCTTATAATATAATCTGACAATTATAGTCAATCTTGGATAGTTTTGTTGTACTTATCTATTATAAAAGTATAACTGAAACCTTTAATATCTTCCATCATGTGCTTGGGTTCATGTACAGTTCAGAATTACAATGTTTCTTTGGGGATAGATTTTTTTATGAGCATACAAAATGCTTCTAATTTATAATGTTTAACATATATCTTACAATAAATTCTTATTTTCTTTAATTCTGAAATCTCTAGGAACTTACTTTTCTATATAGTGATTACCTGAGAAAGATTTCCACAACTCCATGAACATAGTAATGAAAAAGAGTAATTTCTCTCCGTGGCCAAGGAAGGGAAAGAGATTTCCAGACAAAGTACTGAATAAGTTCACTGTGTTCAGAATGCACACAGGAAGGCATGCATCCCCTAGTGTATGGCATTTCAAGATGGTGACTAAGCAAATATAGTATAAGTTATAACATCATAGTATGTTGTTGGGTCATCTACATAATGTTTGCCAAGCACAATCTGAGAAAGAAAATTTATTAGAAAACTTGACTGACATACATATGATATACATATGTTATGTAAATGTACAGCTGTCAGTATGTCAAAATAAGAATTTATCTGTTTTGAGTAGTGAAAATAGACTCATGTTTTCTTCTTGCAAATTTCTATCTTTGATACCTCAGATAAGTATCCAAGCAAAATCTCCTATTCAGTAGGAGATGCAAGTAGACATGATATCATGTGCTGTATCAACTAGAAGTGAATACTGACAGAGATATAAGCAGAATAGATTCTTTTAATTTATATGAATTAATGAAACATCTTTCTTTTTATCTTGGCTCAACTTGCTAGTAAATAAGTTGAAATATTTGAAACTGTGCATGGCCATATCTTAAATGCTACCATGATTCCATTTCCCCTCCCAAATTCACAATAATATAAAGACCATTTCAAATGTGTCATTTGTCACAACAATTTATTTCAAATGGATTTCCATTTTTAAATATATGTTTGCTGACTTCAGATATTCATACACAATATATGTGTGTGAGTGTGCATGCAAAATAGGGAAGCAAACAGATCAAAATTATTACCTATATTTATTTTGTACTTAGCATCTCAGAAGTTAGGATTGCTTAAATAAAAATATGTTTGCTTTTACTGATTTCATGGTAATTTCACCCTGCATTTGCAGGCAGGTATTCCTTTAACATATTGTCAATTATCACTTTTAATAGTCTCAAATATTTTCTTTTATTTTAAATTAAATGTTTTTCCTCCATCTCAACTCATATATTGAATAATCTTTTGATTATATATCTAAAAGCCCTGCTGGGCAATTGGAAATTTTGAAAACTTCACTTAATTTCAGAGGAATTTTCATTTACATTTACTTGTATGTGATCAGTAGCTGAACTACAGATATTATAGCAATACAAACATCATTAATTCCATAGTAAAAATAAAACTCCAACAAATGTGTAGTTATTTCACTTACATTGGAAAAAGCAGCAAACATTTACTGGTTTTAAAGCAAATTGAAAACAAATTTAAACATCCTGAATATTATTTCTGTCTGTAATTCCAATAGACATCCTGTCATCTACTTATTTTGATCAAATCAAGTAGTAATAAGTATATTTAGTATTTTATTTTGTCATACAATTAGGGTGAAAAATTATGTTCTTTGAATATTGAATGCAATAAGGTTTGCTTAGTTTTTTAATACTTACATATATACATATATATTTTTTCATGACTTTTAACATAACTCTTACTGTTTGGGATTGTTTATTTAATTCTGTAGTATTGGAATAGTTTGTTCAGGCCCTCTTACTCCATGTTATGTAAGCACTGTCTAAGCCCTGGAAATTTTTCAAGTGTTATAACTGAGCAAAGATTCCTACTTACAAAATATTTTCTGTATATAAAATTACAGAAAATATCCTTTTCTTGAGCCATAGTTGACTGCAATCCTCATATAAGTAAGTGAGTTATAAATAGTGAAATACCTTTATGTTCCTTGGGTTGTTTGTCATGCAAATAACAGTAACACATGCTAATATATAAAGTATTATGTTTCTGAAATTCTGATCTATTCTCATTACTTAAAAATACTAGCTTCCATGGATGACTTTGCATGAGACACTGTTTATTAACATGGGTCATCAGCTCTCTGCCCATTCATCCTCCCAAACACTGAATTGAAACCTTAAACTGTTTCCTTTCCTAAATTATTTAAATTGTTTATTCTAAGTGGCTTCATAGCAAAGAGCAAGCCAACAAATATCATTGATTGTATTACATCCCATTTTACATATCTAAAGTCAAAAAAGTTACCAAAATGATTAGCATTAGTCAAATTCCCATTGCTGGGACAAAACAACTTCAAAAAATACATTTATGGGAGGAAGGAATTATTTAATTTTACAGTTCTATGTTACAGGAGCTTGAGGCAGCTGATTACTCTCACCAAAGTGCAGAAACAGAGAGCAATGAACGCTGCCCCTCGGCCAGCTCTGTCCTTTTTATACAGTCCAGGGCCTCAGACCATGGAATGGTGCTGTCCATAGTTAAGATGAATTTTTCCACCTTAACCTAATCAAGATAGTCCACTACAGACATGCATAGAGGCTAACCTAATCTCCATAAGTAAGTAAAATTCACAATCAATATAAACCCTCACAATGTAAGTTACAATATGTTGAATAATAAACAAAAGCTGAGATGGTTGGAAAACAGGGAAGAATCTGTGAAACTGTAAATCAACATGAAGTTAGAAATAATAAATCATGTGATTAAGGAGCTGAAACATTAGAAAGATGGGAACTGCAAGGCCCAGGAGCATCCGTTTGAGTACTGAAATGCCTTCCTTAAATGATTAACTTCATATGTAGTGAAAATGATGTCATACTATAAGTTTTTTTTGTTATACTTTCAGTTATTAGGCTATAGAAAGTATAAATCTCTATACTGGCTATAGCACTTAGAAGAAAATAACTTCAGGCAGTATATAGCATGTAATAGAATAATAGGTTATAGAGGTAATTTAATTCTTAGAACTTGATCATAGCTAACTTCATTATTTGGATTTGGGATTCTAAACAATGGTTGATGGCGTGTTGGTGTGTCTAATGGCATATATGGAAGCTAATGACTGACTTGACAATGAAAAATCATTTGAGAGAGAATTTAGCTTGAATAATTGCCTGTAATATTAACAAGTTAAAATCTGAAAAAACTATGTTTAAAACATGCTTACATGTTATATCATAGTTGAAATGATGATACCTTAGATTCATATTCAGCATATCTAGTGAAAACTTGTTTATATATTTACATTAATCTTTTCCTTTTTTTTTTTTTTTTTTTTTTTTGGTTTTTCGAGGTAGGGTCTCAGTCTAGCCCAGGCTGACCTGGAATTTATGCTGTAGTCTAAGGGTGGCCTTGAACTCACAGTGATCCTCCTACCTTTGCCTCCCAAGTGCTGGGATTAAAGACATGCCCCACCATGCCCAGCATCTTTTCCATTTTTAAACAGCAAAACCGTTATTATCATTAAATGTGACTTTAGGGGTAGTTCTCCACTATTAATCAGCATTGCCTGATAGATCTCATTAATAGCATCTGGAAGCTCCTTATTATCAGGTATGGTCACTTAACAAGGAAATTCAAACTCATTTACAGGATTTGGCTGTCCTTTTATAATCCATATGCTTATCTGTCTTCAATTATATCCTACATAGTTTTGTTCTACACTTTCTCTCTCCTTCACTAATCAGTCTTACTAAAAATGGTAGGCAAATGTTGACTGCTCATTCCATTACACAGTTTTTTGGATTGGTTTATTTTCTCTGAGGTAGACAGTGAACCCAGGGCCTTGTGCTTCCTCTGTAAGTGCTCTACTCCTGAGCAACAGCACCAAATCTCTCCAAGCAGATTTTAAAATATTTATTTTAAAAATACTTCTTGGGTTATGGAGATAGCAATGTTGATAAATTGTTTTCAACATAAGTACTTGTGCTAGATGTATAGGACCTATGTGAAAATGCTGTGTGTGGTCGTTCACATCTTTAACCCAGCATTGGGGAGCAGGAGATAGTCAGATCCTGCACATGCATTGGACAGACAGTTGAACCTAATTAGCACCCTGTAGGCCAGATGCAGATGTTGTCTGAGAGAAACAATACTTGTCATTTTGTGTCCACATGCAAATGCACATTTGCACGCCCATGTGAGTATACATGCACAAAATACATACATAGTCACACATAACATTAAGATGTTTGTTTAGATACTTAAATTTCTTACCTTGTTCTAACTTTTTTCCCTCTTTAACAATATTTTGTATTTAACCTTCTATTGACAATCTCTATACATGTACACAAAAATTCCACCCCTTATCTCTGCCCATTGAATCCCTTGTTCCTTCCAACTAGTCTTTAACAATAATTTTAAGATATCTGTTTACTATGCTCATTTTATTGTGCTTTATTACCATTAATATCTTCGATGTATTTGTCAGAGCCTGAAATTTGGGGTTGGCCAGCATTTCATATATATATATATAATATGATCTTTTTAGCTAAAGCACTTGTCAAGATTGATATGTGTAGAGTATAAAGCTGGATTGCTATTAGGCAGATGTGGTGGTGCATATCTATCAAGATCATTTTTTATATTGCTGTCATTTTTTCTTATTTATGCTAACTAGTAAAAATTCAAATTTTGTACAAGTAACATTTAAAATAGATACACAAAACAATGCTTATTAAAGTGAGAATGATTGAGAAAATTAATTATACATTGTGCTGTTATATAATGGAAAACTCTGAAAATCCAGCAGGCTAAATATGAAAGTTCACTGAAGCTCTGCAGGGTCTTTTCCCACCTTGTGATTTTTGCATCTTATTGCAAAACTTCAGTGTTCGCTTATGTGAAGGAGGGACAACTGCACTCATGTGCCAGCTAACAAAGGCTTTACTCACAGGCTTTGGGCCAGAAATCATCAAATGGCTTACTCAACCTAACCACAGGGGGCTACAGATTGTGGCAGACTGTGCAAACATGTTTGATGACTGAGGGAATGTCTCAGCCATAATCATTTCCATCCAATTTTATTGCATTCCTTCTGCTTTTCATTGGTAAGGAGTTTTCAAGAAAAATGCACAATTATACTGTTTACTTTCCCCCAATCCATAGTAAGGTTCAAATTTTATTTTTATTTTCTTGTGTTCATGATGATCAAGTCAATTATATTTGTTTTAGTATTTTAATATGTCACTATATTTTGTTTAGGATTTTTACATATTTTTTTCAACATAGTTTGATATTTTTATTTCAACATGTCATCCTAGAAAATTTTCATACCTAAATTATGTTTCATAAGTATAACATTTTGAGGTATTTATCTCTTTAATATCTGAGAGAGTTTTTTATAATACTAGGAATATTTCTGTGACTTTTTAATGTGAAATGATTGACTAGTTAAATCATCTGGGAATTGAATTTAGTATCAAACTGAGTCTGTGGATGTATACATATATATGAAGTTTGTGTATGCGTGAATATGATGTTCGTGTGTAGGTGGGAATACATATGTGTCATAGTGTGCATGTGACAGTCAGAGAATAACTCTCAGGCTTTTGTTCTCACCTCCCACCCACCTTGTTGGAGGCAGGGTCTTTTTACTTCTTGTTCACTGTTGTGTTCCCCAGGTCAGGGGTCTGTGAGCTTCTGGGAAATCTTCCTGTTTCTGCCTCCCATCTTCCCACCCTATCAGTGTGTTGGGATTACAGAAGCCTCTATGGCTTCTGATATTTACCAGGGACCTGTGGACCCCAAATATGGGTACTCGGGCCTGAGTGGCAAGTGCTTTGTCTTCTAAGCTATCTTCTCAGACCCACCCCCCACAAATGAGTTTTTGAAACACATGGAAGATTTTTTTTATACCTTATAATTACTTCCCTTTTACAAACTATAGTCTTGGGGCTGGGGTTTGGATGGCTTACCAATTCAGAGCATTCACTGCACAAAGGTGAGGACCTGAGGGGCTAGGATTGCCTGAGTTTAATTACTCAGCACTGCACATAAACACCGAGGGGTTTGTTACCCCAATTGTTACACCAGTCACAGGGGGATGGAAACTGGAGAATTACCAGAGCTTGCTGACAGAATAAATATTGATGGCAGCAGCTCCTGGTTGAGTGAGATAATGTCACAAGGAGACAGGAAGATGAGCAAAATGAGGAGGACACATGACATCCTAGATTGGTCTCTACATGTGTGCACACAGGTGGGTGCATCTGCACACTCATGGGCACACACTACACACATCACATTTTACATCAAACCACTGAAATTCTACTCACACATAAAAAAATAATAAAAATCATACTTTTGGGGGCTGGAGAGATGGCTTAGTGGATAAGGCACTATTAATTTCATTTATTATTACAAAATTTATATCCTATTATTATGTTTAAGATGTAACTGAAACATAAGGTAATATTCCCTTTGATATTCTTTTTTAAATTTCAAAAAATGTTTTCATTTATTTTGCGTGTGTGTATGTGTGCCTGTGTGTCCCTGTGTGAGATTGCGGCTACAAACAAATGCGAGATAGAATTTTTCACCTCTGGCTTTATGTGAGTTCTGTGTTATTTGTCTGGGATGGCAGGCTTGGTAAGAAAACAGTTTTAACTGCTGAGCCATTTCCCTAGTCCTTTTTATATTCTTGACACTGGAACCATGTGACACATACACACACACACACACACACACACACACACACACTATATACGTTAATTCTGATACATGTGTTCTTGAGACTTCATGATTTTAATGAAACAACTTTATATTCTCTGTTGTGTGCTAATATTCTTATATTCTTCTTTCTTAGTTTGAATATTCTTTTATTTTTATTTATTTATTTGAGAGAGAGAGAGAGAGAGAGAGAGAGAGAGAGAGAGAAAGAAAGAGGCAGATAAAGACAATGGATGTACCAGGACCCCTAGTCATTGCAAATGAACTCCAGATGCACGTGCCACCTGTGCATCTGGCTTATAGGTCCTGGGGAATTGAATCTGGGTCCTCTAGCTTTGCAGGCAACCTCCTTAACCTCTAAGCCATATCTCCAGCCCTTTTAAAATTTTTTTTTTCAGGAGAGAAAGGTTTTATTTAAGCTTACAGTTCTCGTCCATCAAGGCAGGGTAGGCATGGCAGCAGAGCTTGTCACGTTCAGCACACGGCTGAAAGCAGAGCAGAGCAGAGCAGCGAATGGAACGCATTGGTCAGCTCGTGCAGTTTTGTAGAGCTCAGTACCTCAGCCCTCGATATACTGCCACCACTACAGTGAAGGTGAATCACCAACATTTTCACTTACACACATACCCAAAGGCTAATCTGACTGACATAACCCCTTAAGTGTAATTCTAAGTGCTTTCACATAGCACTATGGCAAATACACCCCTTGTCAGATCCAAATTTTGAAGTCACATGTCTGGCATCTGTGATTCATGATAAAATCATCTTGGTTTCAAATGACTTGGGTACCTCCAATCTTCCAACTGGACATTTCTTAGGGCAGTTCCATTAGGAATCTTCAACTTTCCTTGGCAGACATCCTATGTTTCTGGCATATACAACATTGGGGGCTCATATGATTTAACATTCTAGCTTTATGCATTGGCCTTTAGGTGCTTCCTTGTCATGACATGACCCTGACACATATTGTCTGGTCTCAGTGACTCTCTGCAACCATTACTGAAATGCTCCGTTTTGACCTCAATCTTTCATTATTTACCACTGGAAAGGTGCTGCCAAACATTGCTGTTTGCTTGTGACAAAGCGTGGTTTCTTTGAACCACAGGTGTAGATATCTCTGAATTGCTTCCAGGCTGACCTTATTGAAACATTCCCCTTGGACAGTGTGTCTCAGCAAGAAACCCCTTCATTTTACATGGTTCTTGTTTTGTTTTCCTTCAAGGGAATTTGGAATTTCACAAGCTGAAGCCAACAATGGGTGGTGTTTTACTCCCAGGACACCTTTCCTACTGTCCTGGGCAGAACAGAAATTTTCTCTTTAATAATGCTAGTCTCATTAACAATTACATCAGTTTTCTCAGCAAAAGTCCAAGTGTTATCCTTCATTGAAATTTCTTCTGCCAAACATAGTTGTACATTAGGTTTAAGTTCAGCATCGCATAAATTCTCAAGATACAGGAAGGATACAGCCAGTTTCTTGAAAAGCATATACCGTGAACTATGTCTAGCCCAGTTCCTGATATTTTTTTTTCTTTATTAGTTAGTTTTGTATTCAGCAAATACAGTCAGTTTGGTACCATTATTAGGCTCATCCGTGACCTACCCCCTCCCCTTAGCCCCTCCATGTTGAGGTATACGGGTCATGCATTGTGGAGTTAGCCCACAGTTATGGGTAAGCTAAATGTCTCCGCATATCATGACCCAACATGTGGCTCTGACATTCTTTCTACCCCCTCTTCCGCAAAATTTCCCTGAGCCATGTTGGGTTCATTTCTGGTCTGCTTCAGTGATGAGGTGTTGGGGGCCTCTGAGGCTCTGGCTCTCTGATTTGGTAGGAGTTGATTTTTCTCTGTGCTGATCTCCTTCCCCCTTGTGCTGGTATCCGGTTCATCAGGAAAACAGCCCCCTAGCTTGTTTCTCCAATTTTTCTTAGTTTCAGCCGGGGCCCTTTGGAGGTATGATGGGGTGGCTCTCTCCGTAGGATCTACATCTATCTGAAAAAGAGAAGCAGATTCTCCAACGGAGAGTAAGTTAGCATCAGGACAAATGAGATAACCCTTACTTTTTTTTTTTATAGAGAATTTAATAGGTGTAGGCCCTCTTGTAGCCCACAATTGATGGTAGCTTGATATTGGAGAGTGGGCTTATGTTTGGATGTGGTTCTGACTTGTTTCCCAGCTCCAGCTATGGGTCCCATATCAGTGAGGGGATCAGTTAGCCAAATTAAGAGCAGTTGGTTCCCTACCATGACTGTGTGCCACTATTGCACTTGTGTGGGCATCACAACAAGCTATTTGCTGCTAAGTAGGTTAGACCATGCATGCGTTGCTTTGACAGATATTGGTCATTTTCCCCCAATCGCCCATGTAGCACCTTCTGGCACTAGATAGGCTGACTGTCTAGGGACTGACTCTCTTCCAGCTTCCAGCCATGCCATTCTAATTTGCAAGTCGATCACATAAGGTGTCTTCAGCAGTAGGGTCTTACCACTAGCCTTTGGTGGGTCATCAAGTACTCTGACAGAAATCTATCTGTCTTTTAGGAAACCTTGTAGGTCTCTCTGATCAAAAGCTCCTTGTGGATGATAGCCCCATGCTGGTTCTGGGAGTTACAGGTCAGTGCCCACTAAGAAAATGAGGAAAAAGATAACTAATATACAAGAGTTAGAGATAAGAGAGAGAGAGAGAGGGAGAGGGGAAGTGAGGGAGGGAAGATGTAGAAGATTAAGGAATATTTTTTATAATTGATATTTGCTATCCTCTGTACCTTTGGGTTTACTGTTGTACTTTTCCTTGTTTTATTCTATTTTATTAGTTGTCAGTTATTGAGAGTAATGTAAATTTTGTATGAATCACAACTTTTCATTCATTTTAAAATATTTTTCATGACATCCACTAAGTTCTTAGAAGTTTAGCATGTTCTTCCCTCTAATCAGTCTTTTACATGTTTCCTATCACTTTTTGCACTGAATAGAATTAGAAAAGTTTTGAAATAATGAAAGTTGAAACAGGAATTTGAAAATGCATTGTTGGTAATACTTCATAATTTTTCCCTAACTATTCAGAAATTTTCTTTCTCTTATAAAACTTAATAAGATATATTGGAGCTGGAGAGATGGTTTAACGGTTAAGCGTTTGCCTGTGAAGCCTAAGGACCCCGGTTCGAGGCTCGATTCCCCAGGACCCACGTTATCCAGATGCACAAGGGGGCACACACATCTGGAGTTCGTTTGCAGTGGCCAGAGGCCCTGGCGTGCCTATTCTCTCTCTCTCTCTCCCTTCAGCCTCTTTCTCACTCTGTCTGTTGCTCTCAAATAAATAAATAAACTAACAAAATTTTTTTTAAAAAATAAATAAAAATAAAAGTGTATAGTTTAAAAAAAAAGATATATTTACCAGTTATTTTTATGTCAAACATTGTCAAAAAAAAAAAATAGGCAGGGGCTGAAGAGATGGCTCAGTAGTTAAAGGCACTTTCTTAAAAAGTCTGGTGACCATGGTTTAATTTTCCAGTAACATATATAGGCTGATGCACAAAGTGGTACATGTGTCCTGAGTCCATTTGCAATGGCAAGAGGCCCTGGTATGCCCATAGTCACTTTCTGTCTGTCTGTCTCTTTTTCTCTGTTTGTCTGTGTCTTTCAAATTAATAAATTAAATATTAAAAAAAATAAGTAAGGTTTTAATAGTTTGATTGTTAATCTTTAATTTCTGTATAGTAGGAGTATGCCAATGCCTAAAGTTTAAGTGAAAAATTTATTATGATGTAAAATCAATCATATATTATATTTGTCCTAAAATATTTCAGAATATAATATTCCATATTATATATGACATATGTATATTTTTTCATATTAATTTTTAAATTATGAGATAATTTTGCTTGAAAATAAATATTTTAAATTTTATATAACTTAACAAAATTTAAAAAGACTAGCTATAATAGCCATACCTCTTACATATAGAAGAATCTTTTTGATACTAAGCAAAGTTAATACTTTGAGAAGTGTCTATTCTAAGACATTTTCTTTCTCAAACTACTTATTGGAAAAGTACTGACAATTTTAAGAGTAGAAATAACTGAGAAGGATTTCTGTTCTTCACCTTGGTATGAAAATGTTTTATTGGCAGCATAAACATATGACCCTCAATCACAATGGAGACAGAGTATTATCCGTCATCAGGTAAAAGGAAATTAAATCCAGAAGTAAATGCCACCCTACGTTCTGTAGGAGGGATAGAATAAAAAAAAAGCAAAGTAAGAAAGTTTAACAATGATATTTTATACATATATATGTATAAAATATGTATACATATATATTATATATAATGTGTATATGTATGTATATGTATATATAAATATATACACATAAAATATATATTGCTTAAACAGCTAAACATAGGTTTAATATATGACTCAGCAATACCATGCCTAAATATGGATATGTGCATGTTCACACACACATACACACAAGCATAAACACATGCACACACATGTGTGTGAAATGATTTATATATGAAATGAAAACATACTTTTTCTCTTTTATTATTATTATTGTTAACATCTTTTTTATGGTTACATCATGTGTTGGTAGCCCCTTTTCCTTCATCCCTGCCCCCATTCTGCTGCGGGTGCTCTTCAGTGGGGTAGCAGGTATTGCCAATGGGTTGTGCATTATGCGTTGCAGGAGCAGCAGTCAGTTATTTGAGATGCGGGGGGGGGGGGGTGGAATGCCTCTGGATATGGTGTCTCAACTTTTGGCTCCTACAATCTTTCTGCCCCCTCTTCCACAAAATTTCCTGAGCCGTGGTGGGTGAGTTTTAAATCTACTTCAGTGGTGAGCTCTAAGGAGCCTCTGGGTCTCTGCTTTGGAAGTGTTGAGTATCTTCAAGGTCTGTCTCCTATACACTGGCACTAATTACCAGGTTCAGCATGGAAGCAGCACCCTTGGTTTTCTCACCAATTCTTCTGTTTTTTCAGCTGTGGATTGGCTGAAGTGTAAGGGGTAGTTTATCACCTTAGGTCTCAATACCTTCTGAAAAAGAACAGATTCTCCAACAGAGAGTGAGTCAGCATAGTTCAAATGGGATAAACATTATTAATTTAGGGAGAATTTGATGTACATAACCCCTGTTTTAGCCAAAAACTAGTGAGAGCTTGACACTGGAAAACATAATCTTTGTCTCCATAGTATTCTGATCTGTTTCCCCAATTCCATATCTGTGTTTATACTGAGCAGGTCTCTTGGCCAATCAGAAAGGCATTTGTTACCCTACCAAGGCTGTGTGCCACTGTTGCACAGGTGTACGTATCCTGTCAGAGTATTTGCTTCTGAGTAGCTTAGACCTCTGGTTGTTCATACCATTGTTGGCCACTTTCCCCAGTAGGTCATGTAGTACTTTCCAGCAACTAGACAGGCTGTCTGGGGACTGCCACTCTTCTGGATTCCAGTCAGGTTTCTCCATGCTCTGTGTCAACCTCATATGGTGTCTTCAGTAATAGTGTTCTTCCTTTGCCTCAGGTGGGTAATCTAGTACTTTGACAGAAGCCTGTATTGTTTTGGGGAGCTTGTAGGTCTCTCCAATCAACTGGTCATTGTGGGTAGCAACTGATTTCTGGTATTGGGAGTTACAGGCTGGAGGTCAAAATAAGAAGAAGAAGAAGAAGAGGAAGAAGAGGAGGAGGAGGAGGAAGAGAGGCAGCAGATTAGGCTTCATTCCATGCTTTCCACTGCACTTCTTCTCTGGTGGGCTCCCCTTACTCCTGTTGAGGTTTAGACCTTTTAGTCTATCTCCAAGGATAAATGTTTCCATTATACCAGCTCATTTTGGATTAAGTTCTGTGTTTGTTTTTTCTGACCTCCCACTTCCCCTTCTGCCAAACCTCTCTATCCCTATTGTCTGAGCCTTTAGTTGCCTACCAGGTATGTGAACAACTCAAACTGATCCAGGTTAGGAACTACAGATAAGTGAGACCATGTGGGACTTGTCTTTCTGTGATTGTGTGAGTTCACTGAGTATAATCTGTTCCAAGTCTGTCCATTTTTCTATAAATTTCATTGTGTGAGTTTTCTTACTGCTGAGTAGAATTCCATTGTATAAATATACCACAGCTCATTATACATTCATTCAATGATGGGCACCTGGGTCGATTCCAGTTCTTAGCTATAATCAATTGAGAAGCTATAAACATGGCTAAGCAAATACCTCTTAGTAAAGCATGGAACATTGAGGATAAATGCTCAGCAAGGAAATAAACGGGTCTGTTAGAAGCTCTATTATCATCCTTTTTAGGAATCTCCATGTTGATTTCCATAGTGGTTGTACAAGTTAATATTGCTACCAACAGAGGATGAGGGTTCCTCTTTCCCTACATCCTTGCCAATATTTGTTGTCATTAGATTATTTAATGATTGCCATACTTACTGGAGCAAGGTGGACTCTCATAGTTGGAAAACATGTACTTAACAAAGCAACTTTTACACAGATATTTATAGTGCCATTCTTCAGAATCAAATGTGTAACTCAAATACCCTCGAGTTAACACATGAAAAAATGATATATACCTACAGTGTAATATTTTATACTCATAAAAATACAACGAAATATTGATACATGGGTCAGTTTTCCAAACATTATACTAAATGAAAATATTCTGTTGATTATGACTGTGCCCACTCACCGCATACTGAATGAATGAATTCAGTTTTGTATGACTGTAACTTCTCACCTGGCTTGGGTCCTTTTGTTCTATACAAGGGTAGCTTCCTGAGAATTGATAGTTCTGGGCTAGACTAATACACCAGAGGTTTATAGCTCTGGTTTCCAAAACATAATCTAAAGCCTCCACGCTCTAGATATCAGACTTGCAGTAATATGCACTCAGGTCAAAACTTTCTGCCCCAGGTCCTGGCTTTCAGTGTTCTCACCTCAGCCACTAGCTTGAAGCAGGGTCAGAGCAACAGCTACTGTTGGCAGCAACAGGCAGTGGCTAGTGTGGTGGCTCAGTCCTGGGCATCTGGACCTTTGCTTCCTACCCTCTTTGGGCTAGCTATCTCAGCTTTCAGCTCTTTAGATGACATCTGCCTGAAATATCTACCAGTGACTAGAACCTACAGTCATATGTCCAGCTCCTTGCAGCTTCTTAACTCTCCACAATGTTGGTTTTCCACATGTTTTGCTCATGGTCACTCTCCTTGTCTCATTGGCCTCCTTACTGATGTTGTCACTACTGCTAAGTGGCCACTGATACCTCCTGTAACTCTGATGCCCTTGCCACCATCCCCTACTCATGTCCTAGGTCTGCCTGCTATACTCATCATATGGTTCCCAATTCCACAAGGAAACACTAATTGAGAGTTTTTCCTTTGAACTGATGTAACACCAGCAGGGCACTAGAATAGCACATCTCTAAGATGACTTGTCAGGTGACCAAACAACATAGTTACATGGCAGGAAAGGGTGTGTGATGTAGCTATGGTATACACATGTGGTAATTATAACTTGTACCAAGCATTCCCAATTTCATGAAGAGCTATCACAAGTAAGAATAGGAAAAACCTTCCCACCTGTCAATGAAAAATTTTAGCTTGGTCATTAGGGTGACTGTTCTGCCTGTTTCAGACCTGATTGAAGACAGCCACATCAAGTTCAAGAGAAGCCAAAGATGGAGCTGTTCAGAGTAATTTTAGCAAGATCATTTAACATTCACTGAGATTTTTCTTGCTTGGAAGAATGTTTCTACATGGCACAAGGTCTCTCAAACTTGTAGACACTATCTTAACAGTTTTTTTTTTTTTTTTTGTCTTTAAATAGAGTTTATGGCCTACTCCTAAAATTTTCCTTCAGTCACAAGGAAGAACAACTAACCACTTGCTAAAAAAGACTTAGTAAGACTTAGCTAACATTCTCAGTTACATGAAAAAGGACTGAACAGCATTTAGCAGTACTTAACTTCTGTGCAAATACCCCAGAAATAACTGGGCCCTCTTTGGAGTCTCATGACCACATACAGGATTTAATTCCTATGAAATAACAAAGTAGTGGGGTTTATATAGTCAGTCATCAGATGAGTCATTGCTTAGAGCTGAGGGTAAAGAAGACTAGAGAAGTAGTAGCTAAAATATATTGAATATCTTTCAGGAATAATAAGAATGTTCCATTTTCTTCATCCTTACTTTGAGTTTCTTTTGTTGTATTTCTTCTTATTCATCAAGCCAACCTTTGATTTGATCTATCAATAGCACTTGTAGTCATATGCACTAAACAGAGATACTTGATCAGCCATGTTGTGGTTGCTCTATTTACAATAACTAAGGGTTAGAATCAGGCCAGATGCCCCTGAACTGGTGAATGAATAATGAAGATGTGGTGCATATGCGCAATAGAATTCACTCAGTGGTAAGGAAAAATGAAATAATAAAATATATAGGTAAGTGCATGGAGTTGGAAAAAAATCATTCTAAGTGAAGTCATGCAGGCACAGAAAGATAAAAGCTTCATGCACTCTTTTATCTGCAATCCGTAACTGTGATCAATTAGAAATGAGTTCAAACAGTAGTCAATACCAGAAATATGGGCATAAAATTAGATGAGACAAGTAGAGAGAAGAACTAGGGAGAAAGGAGAGAGGGACAATTCAGAGGAGAGCAAGACATTGGGGATGGAGGGTCTTAAAGGGTTAGGGTAGGGAGTATGGGAAGGAAATTACACAAGAGATAAGACAACATGGATTATTCCCATAGAAATCCTAATTCTGACTAACATTCTGCAAGATAAAACAACCAATAAAGATGGAGCGAGACATAAAGTGGAAAAAGCTTATCGTTCTTAAAACCATGGACTCTGGCCAGTAATTCCAAGGCGCAGAGAGGGTTGTTTCCCACAGTAAGCTTTTGGTCAAAGAGACTCCTGAGGTCTCCAAAACAATGTAGACCATTGACAAAACACTTGATTACCTGCCAGAGCTAAAAGGTAAGACCCTATAGCTGATGCCAGCACAGGCCATGGTCACAGGACATCTAATTACCATGCTTAAACTGAAAGGGAAACTAGCTTCCTCCTGGCTAGTCTTCATAGTGCTGGAGAGCCCTATGGGAGCTGCTGGAAAAAAAAAAAAAGACACCAACAGCTGGAATAAGTAGGGACCCTGCCAACTATAAAACCAACTAGTCAGTCAAGAAGTATACAATTCTGCAGTAGTGGCTCATAGCCTCTGTTGGTAACCAACTGTTCTCTAATAGGACAGGAGGCCCACTCAGTTGGAGAGAACTCATACCTGGTACCAGAAACCAAGTCAGATTCCTAGTCAGGAAACTCATATTTCAGACAGAAGCCCCCACTGCTCTCTAGAGAAGAATGGGCTTGCACATCAAATATTTCTCAAATAACTTGGCATATCATCTTTAACTCAAGCTGCTTTTGCTCTTGGTTGAAGAATCTTGTTGTATTTTACAGATTACAGAGAACATGGAGGAGAGTCAAGATCCATCAATAAGACAAGAAGATAACCAACTGCTCAGTATGAGACTTGCCACCTCTTCCACATCTGCCAGGGCCCAGATAAACTTGCAATGGAAGCAGTGCCATGAACACTGCTCTTATCACTAACCTGACCACCAGCTCCAAGGAGATGGTGGCAGACATGGTGATCAAACCAAACCTATCAAAGCAGAAATTTAGAAGCTACAAAGAACTCAACACTAAATCATACTGCCAGCAGGCCTGCCACGACTCAGGAAACATTTTAGAAGAGGGGGAAGAAAGATTTTAAGAACCACAGGATGTGGGGGAAATACCTTGAGGCAATATCACTGTATCATTGGAACTGACTGAGGCCTTAATGACCTCACAGTGAATCCCATAATCCCTCTGAGGAAGGCCCCAGGGAAAAGGGAACAGGAGTGAGAGAATAAAAGCATAAAATCTGTTAAAAAATTTAAAAACATATGTGCTATTAGAATTAAGAAAGTTCCTTGATAAAATATGTTAATTTTTCCTTAAGAAAAAAAAAAAGAATGTTCCAAACTTGGCTAAAGAACAGATGTGGTGGCACATACCTTCAATCCCAACACTCGGGAGGCAGAGGTAGGAGGATCATTATGAGCTCTAGGTCACCCTGAGAATACATAGTGAATTCCAGGTCAGCCTGAGCTAGAGTAAGACCCTACCTCAAAAAATAAATTAAAATTAAAAAAAAGCAAACAGCAGAAAATATTTGGGAACTAGACAAAATAGACTAAGTGTTGAATTCTATACTTTGAAGGGATGAATTATATATTATGTGAGTTATGTATCAACAAAACTGTTTAAGAAAGCGAGTTATAAATGAACATATATTCAAAACCAAACTTGTAAAAGAACAATCACAACTACTTTTTAGATTTACAAATATGGTCTATAGTCCTTCACTGTAAATAGTCCTGTTGTCACACATCATATGGCATTTTATTCCAGATTCTTTGTAGTTCATGTTTACTGAAGTTGGAGATGTAGCCAAGACTCATTATCTTCTCAGGACTGTTAAAGGTCTTGACTCATCCCCTCAAGATTTATAGTATGACAACCTGGAGATCTGCGCAAACACTATGCCAATAGCAAGAAAAATAAAAGCCCTCCCCAGATCCCTCAAATATATTCTTAGGATAAATAAGTTAGGTGCAATGTGTCTTAGAGGACACCTCATTTTTCTGGAAGTGACATTTAGAAACACTTCCTCAAACTGTAAGAATTATACTTCGCTGTGTGTCAGTTTGTAACTTCTATCCTTAGGTACACACACACACACACACACACACACACACTGATAACCTGTGGATTTAATATACCATAAAGGACACTAGCTATTGAGGACTTTATCACATTTTACTCATTACCTGTTAGTATGTTGGTACTTGGTTACCAATATATAAATGCAATGGAGTTTTTATTTATTTATTGATTTTTCTTTATTAATTAGTTTCGTATTCAGCAAATACAGTCAGTTTGGTACCATTATTAGGCTCATCCGTGACCTACCCCCTCCCCTTGGCCCCTCCTTGTTGAGGTATATGGGTCATGCATTGTGGAGTTAGCCCACAGTTATGGGTAAGATAAATGTCTCTGTAAATTATGACCCAACATGTGGCTCTGACATTCTTTCTGCCCCCTCTTCCACAAAATTTCCCTGAGCCATGTTGGGTTCATTTTTGATCTGCTTCAGTGATGAGGTGTTGGGGGCCTCTGAGGCTATGGCTCTCTGATTTGGTAGGAGTTGAAATACAAATGGCAAACACACACTTAAGAAAATGTTCATCATCCCTAATCATCAGAGAAATTCAAATTAGAAAAACTATGAGATTCCACCTTACCTCAATAAGGATAGCAAACATCAAAAAATCAAATGAAAATAAATGCTGGCAAGGATATGGAGAAGTAGGCACACTCATACACTGTTGGTAGGAATGTAGGATGGTACAACCACTTTGGAAAGCAATATGGAGACTTCTGAAAAAGCTGACTATAGAGTTTTTATTTTTAATCTTTACTTATTTGTGTGTGTGTGTGTGTGTGTGTGTATTGGCTCATCATGGTCTCTTGCTGCTGCAAAAGAATGCTGAGCTGGCTTTATGTGGGTGGCTGGGGAATTGAACCTAATCTAGCAGATTTTGCAAGGAAGTGCCTTTAACCTCTGAGTCATCTCCCCAGCCCCAAATGTGATAGATTTTTATCTTTCTATTGACTAAATGAAATGGACTTCTCAATGAATTCGAGACAACCTGTCATGTCATCTCTCATTGAAGTCTGAAAATAGTTGAAATTTTATCATTTTACATCATCTTTCTCCATCAACGTTCACAATGGTTACAAACACGTTCTCACTTCTATCTTTTAGCTTATATAATTCATCATGGACTGAGGATCACAATACTTTTAACCAACCCTCCTTGTTGATATGCTGGATTGAATGGTTGCACAAAAATGATTGTCAGCCTTTCAGCACATGTAGTGCAGGAGCAGCTACAAAATGATGACTAATATGTATTTAGTCGTCACTAAGTAATACATTCCGTTTAAAGATTCTTTTGTATATAATAAATGCTGTAAGGATTTACATTGACTTTGAGAGATTCTTCATTTTTCTCCCACCAAGTACACTGTAACATTGTTATACATATCACTGTCTTAACCTATTTAGGCTGTTACAATAAGATGCCTAAGTTTGGTGATCTATAAATGATATGATTTTATTTTTTATGGTCTGTAGGATGAGAGGTCCAAAATTTGTAGTGCCAGATAACATTTAATTTTTCAGAAATAGTCATCATCTTCTCACTTTAACCTCCCATGGCAGAAGGGCCAAGGGTCATTTGCAATCTTTTCTACATGGATGCTAATCCAGAGTCCATAAAAATCAGCCAATGTCTTTCTATACTTGTCAAAAGTGAGACAAGTAAAAGATTAATGTGAGGAACTGGTATATACTACTACTCTAGAAATATTCATATAAGATTGATAACTAGATATTTGTTGATAATTAATATTCTACTTACATTTTCAAGAGTTTCTATGTTCTCTTTAATAAGGATAGAATATTTTATTTCCTGAAAATAAATTGCTACAAATAGCTCCTTGAAAAAGTGTTTTCTATTTTTTACTTGCTAGTGTCCAACTTAGCTTATTATTTTCATATATTGAAAAGTATTTGCATGTCCTCCAATCTGTTCTTTATGTGAATTGCTAACTGTGGGTTTTATTGTTATTCTCATTGGGAGTGTTACTAATACCAGAAACCAGCTTGTGTATTGTGGTTAAATTTTGTAAAATAATTTAAATCATTTTATTACATATGTGCATGTACTTGGAGAGTGGAGAATGTAATACAAATAGTTGCTCACTTGGGTATGTCTATTTCATATAAAGTTAATAAATTATTTCTTAAATAAATATGAAACAGTGGTATAGTACAGTATATTTCTATTTGATAGATTTGCTTTATAATTAATTTTGTATGTTTAAAATTAATATTAGGGGGGACTTCTGGTCAAGATGGTGGCATAGGAACCATGCCTAAGCAGCCTAGGGGAGAAAAAGCCAAAGAAAACCCAGCAAAATACACACCTTTACTAAAAAGGGAGGTGTATAAGAGATTAAAACAGCAGCAGAGAAGTAGGAGAGATCCAGAGCCCACATGGGCAGGCCAAAGCAGCTCCGGCAGCAGCAGCTCGGGATCCGGTAGTGGCGACTCGGGCTCCGGCAGCGGAGACTCAGGCTCCGGCAGTGGCAGCGGCAGCGGCAGCTCAGGCTCTGGCAGCTGTAACTCTGGCTCTGGCAGCGGCAGCTCGGGCTCCAGCAGCTGTGACTCAGGCTCCGGAAGCAGCGACTCGGGCTCCGGCAGAGGCGGCTCGGGCTCTGGAAGCGGCGACATGGGCTCTGGCAGCTGCGGCTCGGGCTCCGGAAATGGCGACTCGGGCTCCGGCAGTGGAAGCAGCGGTGGAAGCTGTGACTCCAGCTCCAAAAACAACATCAGCCACTCTGGTACCGGCCACAGCGGCTTCAGCGGTGGCGAATCCAGCAGCGGTGGCTCCAGCGGCTTCAGTGGCAGAGGTGGATCCCGCAGTGCCAGTGGATCAGAGGAGGTGGACTCAGCAGTGGCAGCACCAGCGGCTTCAGCAGCAGCAGATCCAGCAGTGGCAGCTCCAGTGGCGGATCCAACAGCAGTGGTCCCAGCAGTGGGGATCCAGCAGCAGGGGTGCCGATCTGCAGGGCCACAATTGCCAGGCTTGGTTTGCCCCACAGGAAAAGCCAGTACCCAGTTCCAGAAAGCAGAACAGCAGCCCAACGTCCCAGCCAGAAACTTGACTGAGACCAAAAGCATCCAAAAAGGTAACTGGGATTGAACCAGGGAAGGGTCTCACACGGTCACAAGCTGACTTGGATCCCTCAACAGACCAGAAATCTTAACCTCTTTGTTGATAGAGGATCTGGTTCTTAAAATACCTAATGCTGCATAAATGCTCAGTGCTGTTCTTGACTGAATGTGTATAGGGTTTAGTTAAATATTAGAATATACCTGTATTTTATTCCACTCAACCTATTTGAATACTCCCATAGCAGGCAAACTCAACCCCTAGGAACAGGTGTCTAGATACTCTGAGAGTGGTAAGAGCCACACCTAACATCTTAATCTCCTACATTGAAGATATACAACATCAGATCAATTGATACAGCAAAGAATACCCAGCTAACTGGAAAATCTAAGCAGTAACTTAATCCAAGATGCAAAAATATATACATTATAACACAAGAAACACAAGAAACCAAGGCAATATAAATCCACCAAAAAGCATAAATGCATCAGAAATGACCTCTAGTGAGAACGACTTAGAGGAAATGCCTGAGAAAGATTTCAAAAGAATGATTGTAAATGTGTTCAATGAACTCAAAGAAGAAATTAAAGGAATCAGAGAAGATACAGGACACCAAATTAATGAAATAAAGAAATCAATACAAGACATAAATAAGGAAATAGAAATAATGAAGAAAAACCAGTCAGAATTACTAGCAATGAAGAACACAGTTAATGAAATAAAAAACTCTGTAGAAAATCTCACCAGTAGAATGGATGAAGGAGAGGACAGAATATCTAAGCTAGAAGACCAGGTGGCAGATCTAATACAATCCAACAAACAGAAAGACAAACTAATAGAAAAGTATGAATGGAAATTTCAAGATATTCGGGACACTATGAAAAGATCAAATATAAGAACTCAGGGTATAGTAGAAGGAGAAGAATTTCAATCCAAAGGCACAGTAGGCGTCTTCAACAAAATCATAGAAGAAAACTTCCCCCAAATTGGGAAAGAGGTGCCAATGCAGATACAGGAAGCCTTTAGAACACCAGGCAGACAAAACCTGGAAAGAACCTCTCCTCGCCATATTATAATCAAACTACCAAACACAGGATCCAAAGAAAAAATATTGAAAGCAGTTAGAGAGAAAAATCAAGTTACCTACAAAGGCAAGCCCATCAGGATCACAGAGATTACTCAACACAAACTTTCAAAGCCAGAAAGGCTTGGAGTGATGTATTCCAAATTCTGAAAGATAACAACTGTCAACCAAGGCTACTATATCCTGCAAAACTATCCATTCAAATAGATGGAGAAATAAGGACATTCCATGACAAAAGCAGGCTAAAGGAGTATTTGAAGACAAAACCAGCTCTACAGAAAATACTTGAAAGAATCCTCCATGCCAAAGAGAAGGAAAAACACACATATAAGGAACCTGGAAAACAACAACCAATACTCAAATACTAGTTAATATAAGAGAGCAAAGATAGAACCGGTACAACAACAACAACAAAAAAAAGTTAAGCATAAATAATAAATACACACCTTTCAATAATATCTCTTAATATCAATGGCCTGAATGCCCCAACCAAAAGACATAGATTTGCAGACTGGGTTAAAAAGCAGGACCCTACAATTTGTTGTCTCTAAGAAACTCACCTTTCTACAATGGATGGACATTATCTTAGGGTGAAAGGTTGGAAAACGGTGTTTCAAGCAAATGGACCCAGAAAGCAAGCAGGGGTTGCTATCCTAATATCTGACAAGGCAGACTTCACTCCAACATTAGTCAAGAAAGATAAGGAAGGTCACTTTATATTGATTAAGGGCACACTCCAACAGGAGGACATTACAATCCTAAACATATATGCACCTAACATGGGGGCTCCCAAATTCATCAAACAAACACTGTTAGAAATAAGATCACAGATAACACCAAACACAGTGGTAGTTGGTGACTTTAACACCCCACTCTCATCAATTGACAGGTCATCCCGGGAAAAAATAAACAGAGAGGCATCTGGATTAAATGAGGTCATAGAATTAATGGACCTAACAGATACATACAGGACATTTCATCCAAATGCTGAAGAATACATTCTTTTCAGCAGCACATGGATCATTCTCTAAAATAGACCATATATTAGGACACAAAGCAAATCTTAAAAATACAGGAAAATTGAAATAATTCCTTGCATTCTATCTGACCACAATGGAATCAAACTACAAATCAATACCAAGAAAGGATATAGAGCATACACAAAATCATGGAAACTAAACAATACACTACTAAATGATGAATGGGTCAATGAAGAAATCAAGAAGGAAATCAAAAAATTTGTAGAGTCAAACAATAATGAGAACACAACATACAAAAATCTCTGGGACACAATGAAGGCAGTTCTAAGAGGTAAATTTATAGCTTTAAGTGCCTATATTAAGAAATTAGAAAGGTCGCAAGTAAATGACCTAATGCTTCACCTTAAAGCCTTGGAAAAAGAAGAACAAGGCAAACCAAAAATCAGTAGACGGGAAGAAATAATAAAGATTAGGGCAGAAATTAATGAAATAGAAACCACAAAAACAATCCAAAGAATTAATGAAACAAAGAGCTGGTTCTTTGAAAGGATAAACAAGATTGATAAACCCTTAGCATATCTGACCAAAAGAAAGAGAGAAGAGACACAAATTAATAAAATTAGAGATGAAAAAGGTAACATCACGACAGATGCCAGAGAAAATTCAAAAAATCATAGGGACATATTATAAAAACATATACTCCACAAAGTATGAAAATCAGAAAGAAATGGATGATTTCCTTGATTTATATGACCTACCTAAATTAAATCAAGATGAGATTAATCACTTAAATAGACCTATAACAAGCATGGAGATCCTAACAGTTATCAAAAATCTCCCAACTAAAAAAAGCCCAGGCCCAGATGGATTCACTGCTGAATTTTACCCGACCTTCAGGGAAGAACTAAGACTTTTGCTTCTTAAGCTTTTCCATAAAATAGAAAAAGAAGGAATCCTACCAAACTCCTTCTACGAAGCCAGCATCACCCTGATACCAAAACCAGGCAAAGATAAACAAAAAAAGAAAATTACAGATCAATGTCTCTCATGAACATAAATGCAAAAATTCTCATCAAAATATTGGCAAACAGAATACAAGAATATATCAGAAAGATCATTCACCCTGACCAAGTAGGCTTTATTCCAGAGATGCAGGGATGGTTCAACATACGCAAATCTATAAATGCTATACATTATATAAATGGGTTGAAGGACAAAAATCACATGATCATCTCATTAGATGCAGAGAAAGCACTCAACAAAATCCAACATCCCTTCATGATAAAAGTCCTACAGAGACAGGGAATAGAAGGAACATATCTCAATATAATAAAGGCTATTTATGATAAGCCTACAGCCAACATATTAGTAAATGGGGAAAAACTGGAAGCTTTTCCACTAAAATGAGGAACAAGACAAGGGTGTCCACTGTCCCCACTTTTATTTAATATAGTTCTGGAAGTCTTATCCATTGCAATAAGGCAAGAGACATGCATAACAGGGATACAAATCGGAAAGGAAGAGGTCAAGTTATCATTATTTGCAGATGACATGATTCTACATATAAAGGACCCTAAAGACTCTACTAGCAAACTGTTAGAGCTCATAAAAACCTACAGTCATGTAGCAGGATACAAAATAAATACACAAAAATCAGTAGCCTTCATATATGCTAACAACAAACACACAGAGGATGAGATCAGAGAATCACTCCCATTCACAATTGCAACAAGAAAAATAAAGTACCTTGGAAAAAACCTAACCAAGGAAGTAAAGAATCTCTACAATGAGAACTTTAAAACACTCAAGCGAGAAATTGCAGAAGACACTAGGAAGTGGAAAAACATCCCTTGTTCCTGGATTGGAAGAATCAATATTGTGAAAATGGCAATCTTACCAAAAGCAATCTACACATTTAATGCAAACCCCATCAAAATTCCAAAGGCATTCTTCATGGAAATAGAAAAAACAATCCAAAAATTCATTTGGAATCACAAAAAACATCGAATATCTAAAATAATAATGAGCAATAAAAATAAGGCTGGAGGTATCACTATACCTGATTTTAACCTATACTACAGAGCCATAGTAACAAAAACAGCATGGTACTGGCACAAAAGCCAACTTGTAGATCAACGGAACAGAATAGAGGACCCAAATGTAACCCCATGTAGCTATAGCCACCTGATATTCAATAAAAATGCCAAAAATACTCATTGGAGAAAAGACAGCCTCTTCAGCAAATGGTATTGGGAAAACTGGATATATATCTGTGGAAGGATGAAAATAGATTCTTCTCTCTCTCCATGCACAAGAATTAAGTCCAAATGGATTAAAGACCTTAAAATGAGGCCTGAAACTCAGAAACTGCTAGAGGAAAAAGTAGGGGAAACCCTTCAACATATTGGTCTTGGCAAAGACTTTCTGAATACAACTCCAATTGCTCAGGCAATAAAACCACAGATTAACCACTGGGACCTCATGAAAATACAAAGATTTTGCACTGCAAAGGACACAGTGAAGAAAGCAAAGAGGCAACCTACAGAATGGGAAAAAATCTTCACCAGCTGTATATCTGATAGAGGATTAATATCTAGGATATACAAAGAACTCAAGAATTTAAATAATAAAGAATCTAACAAACCAATCAAAAAATGGGCAATGGAGCTAAATAGAGAATTCTCAAAGGAAGAAATACGAATGGCATATACGCATCTAAGAAAATGTTCTACATCCCTAGTCATCAGGGAAATGCAGATTAAGACTACACTGAGATTCCATCTCTCTCCTGTCAGATTGGCTACCATCATGAAAACAAATGATCATAAATGTTGGCAGGGATGTGGAAAAAGAGGAACCCTTCTACACTGTTGGTGGGAATGCAATCTGGTCCAGCTATTGTGGAAATCAGTGTGGAGGTTCCTAAAACAGCTAAAGATTGATCTACCATATGACCCAGCTATAGCACTCCTAGGCATATATCCTAAGGACTCATCTCATTTCCTTAGAAGTACGTGCTCAACCATGTTTATTGCTGCTCAATTTATAATAGCTGGGAAATGGAACCAGCCTAGATGTCCCTCAACTGATGAATGGATAATGAAGATATGGCACATTTAGATAATGGAGTTTTACTCAGCAGTAAAGAAAAATGAAGTTATGAAATTTGCAGAAAAGTGGATGGATCTGGAAAGAATTATACTAAGTGAGGTAACCCAGGCCCAGAAATCCAAGTGCCACATGTTCTCCCTCATATGTGGATCTTAGCTACAGATGATTGGGCCTCTGTGCGAGAAGAAAAAAACTCTGTAGCAGAGGCCAGTAATTTAAAAAAGCAGATAGAAAGGGAGGAGGGCTTTTATTAGGTTGGTATTGTATATATGTAAGTAGTAAGATTGAGATGGGGAGGGGCTATGATGGAGAATGGAATTTCAAGGGGGAAAGGGGGGAGGGTAATACCATGGGATATTTTTTATAATCATGGAAAATATTAATAAAAATTGAGAAAATAAAAAAAATAATATTATACTATTATTTGAGTTCTTCAAATCACATAGGTGAAATGAATACACATTTTGAATAAAATTAGTAACAAAAATAACACTAATTCCTCATTCAAAAATAAACATTTTGAATGGAAACTCAACCTTCAAAATGAATCATGTATCATAAAATATGATAAGACATTGAAAAGGTAATAAAAATCCTCCCCAAAAGAAGAGTCCAGGACCAGATTTTCATGGAAGAACTCAAACCAATGTTTCTCAAACTGTGCCACACAATTGGAGATCAGGGGAAGCTCCCCAACTCTTTCTATGATGCTACCCTGATACCAAAACCAGACAGAGATGCCACAAGAAAAGAAAACTTTAAACCTATTTCCCTGATGAACTTAGATGCAAAGATCTTGAATAAAATCCTCACAAACCGAATCCAACAACACATCAAATCTATTATCCACCTTGATCAAGTAGGCTTCATCCCAGGATCGCACAGGTGGTTCACATATGGAAATCTGTCAATGTAATATACCATATAAACAAGGCTAAACACAAAAACCACGTGATCATTTTGATAGATGTACAAATATGTATCTTAAATCATGTATAAATATGATTCTACAATCAAATATGTTAATAAACATGCATGTTTTAGATATGCTGATACTGGCAATACAAGAAATATTTAAAATTATAGATGTATATTTATTTGAACATAAATTAGTTATATAAAATCATTTTATAGACTATTTGATGTAATGTCACCTTATCCCAGGCTGACCTGAACTCACTGTGTAGTCCTACGCTGGCCTCAAACTCACAGTGATCCTCCTACCTCAGCCTCCTGAGTGCTGGCGTTAAAGGAATGTGCTACCATGCCCAGCTAACACAGACTTTTAAGAGTTGCTGAACAGTAATATTGTAGACATCTCTTTTTTGTGGATATGTTAATTTAAATTTCAACAGTTAAAGAACAAAATAAAACTTTAAGAAAACTGTTCATTTCCTGTCAGTCTATTGTATTTTATATTTCACACTTATATTTACATTTGCACACTTTTAAGGTACTGAATAGCCCAGCCGATATTTTTGTTTGTTTGGTTGGTTGATTGGTTTTTTGTTTTTTTGGTTATTCAAGGTAGGGTCTTACTCTAGCCCAGGCTGACTTGGAATTCACTATGGAATCTCAGGGTGGCCTTGAACTCACAGCAATCCTCCTACCTCTGCCTTCCCAGTGCTGGGATTAAAGGCATGCGCCCCATTCCTGGCTTTTGCACAGCTCTTACTTAAATCCTTTTACTGATATGCTGCAAAAATAAAAAATAAAAAAAAAATGTTTCTACATGGGCCCACTAAAATATCACCTGTTTTCCTTTTATTTAGTTGAACTAGTAATTATTTTTCAACATGTAGGTTGGTTGTGCTCTGACTGAAATAATTATCCAATAAGCTTATGTTAGGGCTACTGTCAGAAAGCTAACAATTGTGGTGCTGGTGAAAATAATGTGCATAAAACTTCTGTGTCTCCTTCCAGATGGAGAGGCAGATGGGTGTGTAACACATGCAAAAATAACTACATGTCTCATGTCCTCTCAGTATCCATTCTCTACAACAATGTGTGAAAAATGTATTTTCCCAACCAATATATAACTCCAAACTATCTAATCACAGATTTCTATTTTTTAGTTCATATTTTACCTGAAATGACTTTTGAAACAAATAGTGCATTTTCTACTTGTTACTAAGTCATGTGTTAAATGTGTTTAAAAAATATTATTAAAACATTTCTATCTATGTATTCATTTGAGAGAGAGAGAGGCAGATATGTATAAATAATCAGAGTTACTAAGAAAGACTCTTATTCTTTGTACCCCTTCTTATATATTTTCTAGAGCAAAAAATTAATGATTAAATATGTTACATTTTTCTAAAATTTGGTAAATGAGGATTTTTTTTCAATTTTATTTTATTTATTTATTAATTTTTTTCTCTTTATTAGTCAGTTTTGTATTCAGCAAATACAGTCAGTTTGGTACCATTATTAGGCTCATCCATGACCTACCCCCTCCCCTTGGTCCCTCCTTGTTGAGGTATACGGGTCATGCATTGTGGAATTAGCCCACAGTTATGGGTAAGCTAAAAGTCTCTGCATATCATGACCCAACATGTGGCTCTGACATTCTTTCCACCCCCTCTTCTGCAAAATTTCCCTGAGCCATGTTGGGTTCATTTTTGGTCTGCTTCAGTGATGAGGTGTTGGGGGCCTCTGAGGCTCTGGCTTTCTGATTTGGTGGGAGTTGATTTTTCTCTGTGTGGATCTCCTTCCCCCTTGTGCTGGTATCTGGTTCATCAGGAAAACAGCCCCCTAGCTTGTTTCTCCAATTTTTCTTAGTTTCAGCTGGGGCACTTTTGAGGTATGATGGGGTGGCTCTCCCCTTAGGATCTACATCTATCTGAAAAAGAGAAGCAGATTCTCCAATGGAGAGTACGTTAGCACCAGGACAAATGAGACAACCCTTACTTTTTTTTTTTTATAGAGAATTTAATAGGTGTAGGCCCTCTTGTAGCCCACAATTGATGGTAGCTTGATATTAGAGAGTGGGCTTATGTTTGGTTATGGTTCTGACTTGTTTCCCACCTCCAGCTATGGGTCCCATACCAGTGAGGGGATCAGTTAGCCAAATTGAGAGCAGTTGGTTCCCCACCATGGCTGTGTGCCACCACTGCACTTGTGTGGGCATCACACCAAGTTATTTGCTGCTAAGTAGGTTAGACCATGCGTTGCTTCGACAGATATTGGTCATTTTCCCCCAATCGCCCATGTAGCACCTTCTGGCACTAGACGCGCTGACTGTCTGGGGACTGACTCTCTTCCAACTTCCAGCCATGCCATTCTAATTTGTATGTCAATCACATAAGGTGTCTTCAGCAGTAGGGTCTTACCACTAGCCTTTGGTGGGTCATCAAGTACTCTGACAGAAATCTGTCTGTCTTTTAGGAAACCTTGTAGGTCTCTCTGATCAAAAGCTCCTTGCGGATGATAGCCCCATGCTGGTTCTGGGAGTTACACGTCAGTGCCCACTAAGAAAATGAGGAAAAAGATAACTAATATACAAGAGTTAGAGATAAGAGAGAGAGAGAGAGGGAGAGGGGAAGTGAGGGAGGGAAGATGTAGAAGATTATGGTTAGTCTTGATCTTACCCTCTCCCGTGTCTTGTGGTTCAAGTGTTCCCTGTAAGGGCCTGGTGAAGGGTCAGCCATTTGGTCTGTCTTTTAGTAAGTAGAAAATTATTGAAAGCAAATTTATATTTTCCAATGAAAACATATATACAAGTATTCATTTTAAACACTATAACTGTTACTCTGGGCATATAATTTCAAATATGATGTTATTTCCATGTGTGTTTTGCAATTTTGATTTTAATTATGTTAATTAATTATATAATATTAGTGTTATTTGAAGTGTGTTATATTAATTTCAAACAATCCCTAAATTTTCATCTACATTTTCTCACGTCTGGTATGATTGTGGATGAAATTTAAAAATTATGAGAAAACATACAAGAACTTTTGTCACTGGACATGTTAATACTCAGAAAATGATATTCAAAAAAATTTACATTTCTAAGCCAGGCGTGGTGGCGCACGCCTTTAATCCCAGCACTCGGGAGGCAGAGGTAGGAGGATTGCCGTGAGTTCGAGGCCACCCTGAGACTCCATAGTGAATTCCAGGTCAGCCTGGGCTAGAGTGAGACCCTACCTCAAAAAATCGAAAAAAAAAAATCGAAAAAAAAAAATTTACATTTTTAATAAAGCCTGCTATCATTTGCCCATAATGTCCATGTTACTCTTCATACCTTCTAAATGTCAGTGCTAAATAAATTTCTTGTCTCAAATATACAAGTGATTGATTCATTTACACCTCATTTTCCAAATTGGGAAAAATAAAAGAACTTAAAACAACTGAAGTCAATGCTAAAAATGCTAAGGTTAACATGAAACAATATGTGATGGAGATACTCAAAGCCCATTTTCGATATTTTATATAATAAAAAGTAAAAATAAGTAAGTGATGATCTTTAAAATTTCTTTGTAATGTTTGAATATAAACAAATATGTATAATCTCAATTCTTAAGCAAATTTGTTGTTGTCTACATGATTCAATGAATAATATTTTTTAAATTAATTATTCCAAAATTTATTCTTTTTGACTATTGTTTTTAAATTTGAACTTTGTTTTCCACATAATTCAAAAGACTAATACATTTAATATAATCACTAGTTTATGATTACAGCAAACAATATGACAAGGTGTAAATAAGAAAGTAGGTTTTAAGATAGTATTAGAAACAAGTGCCAACCAACACATTGGGCAACCTAGATGAAAAATGTAAATTCCCAGAAGCATAAAATTTCTTACATTTAGAAACAAAACATCTGAATAAACTTATAAATAGAAAGGAGGTTGAACCAGGAATCAAAATAACATTATAAAGAAAATCACTGGGCAAGATGCCTTGGCTAGGAAGTTCTATGAAACACTTAAAGAATAAACAACACCAAATTTACGCTCCGTTGGACAATCTGCTTCTCTTTCTCAGATAGATGTAGATCCCAAGGAGAGAGCCACCCCATCATACCTCAAAAGGGCCCTGGCTGAAACTAAGAAAAATTGGAGAAACAAGCAAGGGGGCTGTTTTCCTGATGAACCAGATGCCAGCACGAGGGGGAAGGAGATCAACACAGAGAAAAATCAAGCCCTACCAAATCAGAGAGCCAGAGCCTCAGAGGCCCCCAACACCTCATCACTGAAGCAGACCAAAAATGAACCCAACATGGCTCAGGGAAATTTTGTGGAAGAGGGGGCGGAAAGAATGTCAGAGCCACATGTTGGGTCATGATATGCAGAGACATTTATCTTACCCATAACTGTGGGCTAACTCCACATGCATGACCCATATACCTCAACAAGGAGGGGCCAAGGGGAGGGGTAGGTTACAGATGAGCTTAATAGTGGTACCAAACTGACTGTATTTGCTGAATACAAAACTAATAAAAAAGAAAAAAAAAAAGAATAAACAACACCAATCCTTAAATGTTTTCAAAATTAATTATAGAGTAGAAAACAACTTAGTACATTTTACATGATGAGGATTATCCTGATGCAGAATCCAGATAAACAGGAATGCTACAGGCCAACATTTCATATCAATGATGTTGCCCAAATTTTCAACAAACTACAATAAAGTGAATTTAGCACTCTATGTAATAATTATATACTCTCATCAGCTGAGATTTACACCTGGGATTCAAGGAGCTTTCCATATATAAAATGTGTCAATGTTCTTCACCTAATTAACACATGGATTATGATCACAAATTTACCACAATTGTAATAAAACAAAATGAAAAACCATGAATGAACAGTGGCAAAATAATATCCATAATAATAAAGATACCCAACAAGCTCAAAATAGAAATGATACACAAATGAGAATAAATACATGAAAAGAGAGTCAATATTGCTTGCACATTCATGTTTATTGCTGCTCTATTCTCACTTATTAGGAGATGAAACCAAACTGGATATCCAGCAACAGATTAATGAGTAATGAGAACAAGTTATATAACTTGTTCTCATTACTTATTAATTTGTGGATATATATATATATATATATATACACATACATACATACATACATACAATGGAACTTTATTGAGTTTTAGAGAAAATGGAATTATGAATTTTTTCAAGAAAATGAATAGATATAGAAATTTTATTGTGTTAAGTAACCCAGATAGTTATGAACAAGAAAGAGGACTCAGATTCAGATACTAAGGAACTGAGGAAGAGGAGGAGTTCAATACAGCAGATGAGACATGTAAGCAGAAAAGATGCTATTGGAGGAAGGAAGGAAATAGAGGGTTTCAAGGAAAAAAAAGAGAAAAAATTGGGAAAAATGATCAAGGAAATAATATATTTGAAAGTGGCATAATGAAATCTAATACTATGTATGCTCATTGAAAAAAATATAAATTGATACACTAAAAATGCTAAGAAAAACAGAGACTCATAGATTACTGTTTACATGAAATCAATTACTGATCTGCTAGGAAATTTTCATTAAATAAATTTACATGATTTCTAAATCAAATAGGAATGGATATTATCTATGGATAAATTGAAACTATATTATACTTGGTTCTTAAATAGAAGAAAACGATAATTAGCATATATTTCAGAAATCCCATTTGTGAGTATGAGCCCAATATTGAAACCAAGTTATTGGAAAGATATTTGTACACACATGTTCACAGCAGCTAAAATAAGGAAGGAACACAAATACCCACTGGAATAAGAGGTGGTAATAACAATGTGAAAAAATATGTCTCTCTCTCTCTCTCTCTCTATATATATATATATATATATATGTATGTATGTGTATATATATATATATATGTGTGTGTGTGTGTGTGTGTGTGTGTGTGTGTGTGTTTGTATTTCATCCCACAAAAATAAAGAAAAATCTGACACAATTACAACACACATAAAACCATAAGATTTTATGAAAAATAAATTATGAATATTGTATAATTTCACTTGTGTCTGACATTCAATATTCTAGTCATAGTAAAATGGTCATTACCAGTGAGTATGTGATTGAGGGTATGGATGTGAAGGGAACTATTGGGAAAGAACTTGAGAATTTTTCATGATTTTGTGAAACGGTCATTGCTATCGCTGACAGTTACCCTACATTATGAATGCCTTTAATAGAACTGAACTATTTCCTGAAAAGTGGTTAAGATAACAGATTTTGTTATGTGCATTTTCCCAAATAAAAATAAAAGTTAGAAAAAGAGAAAAGGCCGAGAACAACCACTTAGTTTGTGTCAGATTACACAATTTTCCAGCAACCACATGTAGGTTTCACTATTGAAATAGTGTGTGTATGTGTGTTCTCATGCTTCCCCTTGATTTACACTTCCACTGTGAATATTCAAGTCCTTGTAAACTGTCAAGAGGCATAGGGGTGTTAGCCATCTCATTTCACTGGGGCTCCATGTTGTGCTTGTCTTTGTCGCTACTGAGTACAGTGTGGAAACCATCTGGTAGGTATGAATAAACATTTGCTCAAGGAATAAAAGAAAACACAAGTATATATTATAGTAAAATCATACAGGGGCCCTGGAGAATGCTCAATCTGAGATTTTTGAAAGCTCATGGTTACCACATGTTAACTCTGTGATAAATTGGCCCAAAAACACCCTTCATGTGCTTAAAGCTCTTTAAACTTCAATGTTATCATTTTATTTCCCATATTTCAGATGAGAAAACAGAATAAAAGATAATTCAGAGACTCTCCAAAGACATACTTGAAGAAATAAAAAGAAGAGATTAGAATAGAGACCCTTCAGCTCTGAGACTTTTGTCTCTGTGGCCAAAAGAGACAGTATTATAGAGTCTACCATACATACATTACTTATGATAACTATGACATAAACGCAATATAATTTTCTGTTATGTGACTGTGATAGTGAAGGTGTTGTCAACTTGATCTGTTTAGTAATCCATAGAAATCCCTTTCAGGTGGGTGGGAGGGTCTCTGAGGTTGCTCCCAGGAAGGATTAACTGAAGGAGGATGCCCTTCCCCCAGAGTGAGCCCCTCCTCCAGAGCTGGCAGGCCCCTCTCAGTGGGGGACTTTATATAAGGAAGCCCTGGGTGAAAAGTGCCCCTTCGTTTCTTCTTTCATTCCTTCCACCCTGTCTTCCTTCCCTCCATCCCTCCCTCCCTCCCCTCCACTTGGCTGCTGGAGCTGCTTCCTGCCTTCCAGCGTGGATTGAAGACCAGCGTCAACTGAAGAACCCTATGGATTGAAAACCAGCAGTTCCTCAGGAAGCCTCCAGGCCTTCAGTGCCAGATTGGGACTGCTGATGCATCTGGCCACGTGGACTGAACAGCTACTGGGTTCCTTGATTCTTGGGCCTGCAACTGCTGTTGGACTACCATAGCTAATCCAATAAATCCCCTTTTTAAAATAATTCATTCTAGCAGTTCTGTTCCTCTAGAGAACCCTGACTAATACAGTGACTATCTACTCATTCTGCCATTTCCTTTCATAAAGACACTAAACATCTAAAATAAATAATCAAATTTCTTGCTGAAAGTTTTTATTTATTAATTCATCCTTATAATATCAAATTATATTTGAGTAGAAATGTTACCCTGTCTGGTAGTTTCAATGTATGTCCCCCACAGACGCACATTTTTTTGTTAGTTTTTTACATTTATTTATTTGACAGAAAGAGTGAGAGTGTATGTGTGTGTGTGTGAGAGAGAGAGAGAGAGAGAGAGAGAGAGAGAGAGAATGGGCACGCCAGGGTCTCCAGCCACTGCAAACAAACTCCAGATACATGTGCCTCCTTGTGTATCTGGCTAACGTGGGTCATGGGGAATCAAATATGGGTCCTTTGACTTTGCAGGCAAATGTCTTAACCATCTCTCCTTCCCTCACATGCTGTGTTAAAACTTGAAACTTTGAAATTTGCTGGAAGAAGTGTTTGTTGGGGGGTGGGAGGATCCTGGGTTCTAGCCCTAAGGTGTGTTTGTAGGAAAATTTGACTTCTGGCCACAGTGTATACAGAACAAAAGGTATGTGAAACATTCTGAGCTCTGGTAGGGTCCCTGCTGCTTCCTTGCTGGTGTGTGCTTGCTGTTGGTGGTGTGTCTCTGCTTGGATTTTTGAGTGGGAGTCAGCTTCTTCTGCCACTGGATGAACTTCCCCGAGATTGGTAAACCTGAAATAAATCCCATCCTCTTATAAATTCTGTTTGGTTTGGATGTCCATCCCAGAAAAAAAAAAAGGACCTGACTATAACACTCTGCTTGCTATAACTGATATAATAATAGAAAATAAGATACATTCTTTGATACTATGGAGGGTTTATTTTTAGTTATTGGAGAAGCAAACTGTATGAGCAATTAAGTATACAGACTTTTGGTGAAATGTGCTATGGGAATAAACAAGCATGATTAATGGATAGAGTGTCATACTCATTATTTCATTGCTATAACTGAATAGCACAGATAAAATAGATATAATGAATAAGTTCACTTAACGCAGTTCTAGAGGTAGGGATGTCAAAGACACAGCCCTGGATCTTGGGAGCATCTTCTTATTGTCTTGATGCAGTACATGGCCCCACATGTACATATCAGTACTCTTTAAGAACAACCCAGTCCCCAAGCCAGCCAATTGACTGAATAGCAGCACCACTCCCAGGCAAGCACACTGGCTGACCAGTGAACTAATCCATGAATGAGTCAATTGCTTTATAAGAGCAGAATCCTCCAGTCTTAACTTCTAGAGGAGACACTGGATCCTACCTCCTAAGACCTCATAATGAGGGGCAGAATTTCAGTGTGAATGGCTTGTTGAGGACAATCAATCCAAGCCAATATGTAAGGAGAGTTAAAGGGAAAAGGTGACATGTAGGCAGAAATCTGGGAAAACAAGAATGTCATGTAAATATACTGGAGAAGAAAATTCCAGGCATAACACATGGGAAAAAGTACTATGATTCACATCATTAATATGAACCAACAACCATTGTTTATACTATTATTGTAATACTTATAAATAGTATATTGTTACTAAATAATAACGAATACCTTAGCATATGAAAATATATTATATGTTGTATTAGTGTCTGTATTAATTTCTGTTACCAAATACCTTATGTTTCTTCTCCTGGCATATCAAATATATATGTGGTAACTGATCCTATGTCATCTGACCCATCCCATTCCTGTGGTTCGTTTGTGCTTCTTCCTTGCTCTATCTCTGGCAATTTGTTTTTCCTTTCTTGATTATATGACACTATAATTTGTTATTCCTTCTTTATTCATCTGGGCATATTATTTTTTAGTTACATAAAGAAGTTAGCATGGAATTTATTGTCATTCATGTCCTAATTAAGGCCAAGTTTTCACTATTTCATTGTTACTAGAAGGAAAAATGTAAGTCACTAAATTTGGAGATTATAATTAATGTGATTTACTGAAGTACATATTCTAGCAAATTTCAATTTACTACTAGGTGTAGATGTATTTGGAACAAGTACAGGTGATAACAAAACAATTCCTAGTAACTAACACAAAGAGGGAACTCCTTACTCGAAATGTTCTTAAATATTTCCTTATTCTAATTGATCTTAAATATTTCAGTTCCACTGAAGAATAGAACATGTTAAGATGTTAGACTAACAACATCTTCCCGAGTTACACAAGCTGAGGAATAGATGAATGTTGAAGAATACTACCAGCAGTCAGCCCAAATATTGTATTTGATGTCTTTAGAGAATATGGTTGGTAAAAATTCAAATATTCTTAGTTTAATTTATAAGAGCAACTTTCAGTAACATTCTCTTGTTTTCTATATTTGTCAATTGATGAGAGGTTGATAATTTAGATAACTCATGACATCTAGATTATGAGTAACCTTACATATTCTTATAAATAATCAAATTCTATTTCATAAGAAGTATTATCCATATATACAAAGTCTTAAAATAAATTTCAGAAACACAAAGGTTGAGGGTATGACAAAGTAAGATAGTGATCTGGGACTGCCCTTATTTAGTCATTACTCAAAAAGGAAATATATTTTCAACTGATACACTTTACAGTTTAATTTTTTATCATCCATGAGATAAATTGTCATATCAGTGATATATATGATTTAATTGGAAAAATGATTCCTTCTAAGTGTCATGTGGAAATTATACTCATGGAAATCAAATAAGCATTTTGCTGTTTAGACTTTGATATATAACTTTATATTGAAGTCATTCATAATTTTGCAATAAAAATAAAAGGAAAACTGAAAAAAATTAAAAATTAATGCTAATATATTTTAATTAAAATTAAAAAGCAGATATTAGCATACTTGAAATTTTCTAATTTTAACATCATTAAGAGAGATTGTTCATATTAAAAGTAACATATATCTGTTCTTTAAAAAAGAATGAGGATTGAAGTGATAGCTCAGAGGATGAGGCGCTTGTTTGCAAAGCCTGACAGAGTCGGTTCAATTTCCCACTATCCACTTAAAGCCATATGCACAAAGTGACACATGCATCTGTATTTCATTGCTGTGGCAAGAGACCGTGGTGCATTCATTTCACTCTCTTTCTATATGTATCCTGGAAATTAATAATTAAATAAATAAATAAATCAGAATTACATTTTCAGGAAAGAAAGCCAAAAGTGACACAGACAATTTGATGCAAATTCCCATAACATATTGCACATACTCAATAAAACAAACACATACAAACAAGCATGTCAATATATGCATACTTAATGATATTGTAATGACCTCATAATTCCTAACCAGCAAAATAATAGAGTACCTACATTCTGCAGCATGTCAGTTTTTTTCTTAAAAGTCAGATGTACAAGACATGCAAACACAACAAACACTATGGAGAAAAGCTAAAATAATATTATTGTAATTTGTATCATAATGGGAGAAAACATTTGAAGTTTTTGCGTTTTCTTTTCTAATAGGACCTCATGTCTCCAAGCTAATATAATCTCCAAGCAATTGAACTTCCAATTGTGGGTCTACAAATGTATTACTCTGCAAGAGAAGTCTCATCCTATATAGTCACAAGGCTAGCCTGAAATCTGAAAAAGATTCAATTTTTTCCAAAATAAGACAAATTAGTAACTGTATGAGTGTTTATCTAATCTTTAAACTCAGATAAATACTCCTTTTTTTTTCCTTAAATTTATTCTTGAAATACATTTACAAATCAAATAAAACTTGATTCATCAAACCAAGTTACATCCCCCCCCCCTTTGGAACAAAGTAGAAGGGACTGTGACCTTGATGAAGAATAAATTGATGAAGAGACATGTTTGAAGAAAAATATTTAATACTGCTCATGTGTGGACCAGTGAGACCCTTTTTGTGAATGATCCCTGTTCCGGTTATTTTGTATTTCTCTTAATAAATGAATACATACTAATGTAGGAACTTTAACACATAGATAAAAACAGAAACAATTTTATTAAGGCATAGAATAGTTCTATTTAGAAATTTGATATTGAAATTCTACTCTATGTATTTAAAAGATATCAGTTTGGATGACTTCATAGAGACAATACAATATATTAGATGCAAAACTCCAAAATTTTAGGACAAAAAGCAAATACCAATAGCATATTTCTGAAAATCAAACTCACATATTCCATAAGGTGAGAAGGTATACTTTCAAGCACTGACCCCATGCAGGCACTGAATGGTGAATTAATGATCCTACAGTGATTACCAACAACTCTGCTGAGGAGAGCCCTTAGTAAGATGGGGATGGGAGAGAAGTGACATAAGAATATATCCCAATGGGAATACGACCAATTTCTGCTATGTACCTATATTAAAGTTCTCAATAATTTTATTTAATCTCACATTGAGAATTCAAAAAATACCCTCAGGGTAGTGTCTTAAATCAAGTGTCTCTTGCCTAAAAGAACTTGGGCCAATGGATTCAGGTCATGTGAAATATTTATTGCTCCACATTTGCCTCTATGCACTCTGATCAAGATTAAAAGGATTATGGGCTGGAGAGATGGCTTAGAGGTTAAGCACTTGCCTGTGAAGCCTGAGGACCCTGGTTCGAGATCTGGATTCCCCGGGACCCACGTTAGCCAGATGCACAAGGGGGCGCATGCGTCTGGAGTTCGTTTGCAGTGGCTGGATGCCCTGCCATGCCCATTCTCTCTCTCTCTCTCTCTCTCTCTCTCTCTCTCTCTCTCTCTCCCTCCCTCTTTCTCTCTCTGTCTGTCCTTCTCAAATAAATAAATAAAATTTTTAAAAAATTTAAAAAGATTAAAAGGATTAAAAGACATACTATATTCACATACCTAAATTGTCAGAATATTTGGCCAGTTTGCATGAAGCCATGGGTTCAAACCCCAATTCTACATAAACTGGGCATGAGGGAATGCACTTGTAATATTATCACTCTAGAAGTAAAGACAGGAGGATTTGAAGTTCAAGTCCATCCTCAGTTACATATACAGCTTTCATTCTTTCAGCCTGGATACATGAGATCCTATCCAGAAAAAAAAATAAATAAATAAAGGGAAAAACCCTCACAAAATGAAACATAGAAGAAAGATTAGAACAAAACAAAACAGGAAATATTCTGTCTTTCTTCCATGATTAACATTCCCTGAAGCTGGCTTCATTAGGGAAAAAGAAGCCATTAAAGTTAAGGTAGTTGAATGTTACAATGTTTATTATTAAATGGCACTTGGCATTTAATTACTAAACCTAATTAGTAGTTTTAGAATATTTCTAATATTTTTGTCAGTTACTATTCCAGTTTTCTTATTCCTGTGCTTCTCCACATTGTAGGACCCTGCTTTGATGGACAGTGTACTTCCACTACATATCTAGCACCATGTATCAGACTACTATATGCATTGCCAAACAACTAACATAATCATATGCTTTCTAGGCCATAGCCACTGTTCAAAACACTTTAAAATATCACTTAATTTTCTCATCAACAGTAAGTGCCAAATATTATAATTACACCAATTTTAAGCTTGGAACATGTTCAAGTTCAAATACTAGTTAAGCAATAGCACTGGATGTGACTTCTTTGGCACTGTTGCTATTGTGGCATCAGTTTCCACTGAGATGAGAAGTTGGCTGTGTGCTTTGATGACCTCAGAGTAGCACAGACATGTGGCATAGGGTAAGTGGGAGAGTCTGATTTTTTTGAGAAAGGAAAGCTGAAAAATGGGCATGCATCCAGATAAGAAAAACAATGAAAAGAGAAGTCAGAGAGTGGCAGTGGAAAGACAGGGATGGATACAGAAGGTAATTAAGTAGCATAAGTGACAGCGAGGTGAAGAGGTAGACTAAGTCTGGGATTTTTGCTTCTTTTGTTATAACCAGAAAAATAAACAAACAAAGAAAAAACAACTCTCACCTCTGTTTCTTTCTTTTTTTTATTAGTCATATACACAGTGTGTATACAGCCATGTTGGTACCAACATTAGCCTTCTCCCTGTCCACTCCCTCCATAGGGACCCCTCCTTGTTGGGGAAAGTTGGTCGTGCATTGTGGGGTTGGCCATCAGTTATGGGTAAGAGGCAATGTCTCTGGACATACTGTCACAGCATGTGGCTCTAAAAATCTTTCTGCCCCCTCTTCTGCAAGTTTCCCTGAGCCATGCTGGGTTTGTTTTAGGTCTACTTCAGTAACAAGATTTTGGGAGCCTCTGTGTCTCTGGATATCTGGTTTGGTAGGAGTTGAGTGTTCTCTGGGCCTATCTCCTTCACCCTTGTGCTGGTACCAGACTCACCAAGAAAGCAGCACTCTTGCTCATTTCCCCAATTACTCTTGGTTTCTGTTGGTGCCCTGGTGAGGTATGATGGGCTGATTCTCTCCTCAGGATCTGCATCCATCTGAAAAAAAGAAGCAAATACTCCAACAGACAGTGAAGTCAGTACCAGAAAAATGGGATAACCATTATGATTTTAGAGAGAATTTAATAGGTGTAGGCCCTCTTGTAATCCACAATTGGTGGAAGCTTGATAATGGAGAGTGGCTCATTTTTGGGTATGATTCTGACTTGTTTCTCAGCTCCAGCTATGGGTTCCATTCCACTGAGTGGATCAGTTAGCCAAATCAAGAGCAGTTGGTTATCCGCCATGGCTGTCTGCCACTATTGCACTTGTGTTAGCATCACGTCAGGTTATTTGCTGCTGAGTAGCATAGACCATGAGTTGATTGGACAGATGTTAGTCATTTTCCCCCAGTCACTCATGTCGCACCTTCTGGCACTAGACAAGCTAACTGTCTGGGGACTGACTCTCTTCCAGAGTCTAGCCAGATCACTCCATGTTCTGTACCAACAGCATATGGTACCTTTGGCAGTAGGGTCTTACCACTAACCTTTGGTGGGTCATCAAGTACTCTGACAAATCTGTCTTCTTTTGAGAAACCTTGTAGGTATCTCTGATCAATAGCTCATTGTAGATATTAAAAACAAAGAAGGAAGAAAAAGATAGCTAATATAAAAGAGATAGTGGAAACAGGGAGAGAGAGAGAGAAAGAAAGAGAAACAGGAGAAGATTAAGATTAGTCTTCATCATACCCTCTCTAGGGGCCAGTGATTCAGGTGTTCCCTCTAAGGACGTGATGAAGGTTAAGCCATTTAGTTTGTCTTTTAGGATATAGAATTTTATGGTACCATTGCCATTTGGGTCCAGTTTTGTATCCCCCACCTTTACCCTCCCCTCCTGTCCCACCCTTCCTATTGTCCAGTCCTCAAGATGAAAAAATGAAATGTAAAGAAATGCTGGTGAGGATGTGGAGAAATAGGAACCCTCATTCACTGTTTGTGGGAATGTAAGATGGTACAATCACTAGAGAAAGCAATATGGAGACTCCTACAAAGGTTGACTATAGAATTACTAATAGATCCAGTTATTTGCTTACTGGGCATTTACCCTAAAAACTCCATGCCTCAGTTCAGAGAGATTTGCTCAATCATGTTCACAGCTGCTCAATTCATAATAGCTAAAAGCTGGAATATGTGGATTCCTGGGTCCTCTGGAGCCTGTCCACAGTTCCCCCGAGGCTTCCCAGGCAACCATGGTGGTGAGAGCACAAAAGTAAAGACTTTCACGAGACAGTTTCCATGAACAGCTCTTGGTTTTTTTTGTTAGGGAAATGGGTTTATAAGCAGTTGAGAGTCCTAAGAGGATTGGATGTACAAGGTTGCTTACCGATGCCTAATTAGCAAATGGAGACAGTCATTCCAGCACATAGGCAATGGCAGGGGGATGGACTTTGCAAAGGTGTTGGCTGATACCATATAAGGAGTTTCCTAGGCAACTGGCCAAAGGCCATAGGGTTATAGGCAAAGCCTAAGTCTTTCCTGAATGTTCAGGTATCCTGTGCTTGGAGAGGAAGTGGCCTTACTTCCTACTGATCTCAGGGTCTGAAATTTTGTCTGGGGGTCCAAGCTCACTGCAACCCCCAAGAATGGAGGGAGATCCTAGCTCACTGCAACCCCCGAAAATGGGGATCAGAGCTCCCCTGCTGGTCTGGTCCCTAAGATATGACCAGCAGTTCAGGCTGCTGTTACCCCTCCATAGCCTCGGGCCTTTGTGTTAGACAGCTTAGGTTTGCTTTAACCCAGGGCCCTGCCTATGTCTGACAAGAATCAACCCACATGTCCATCATTAGACAAATGGATAACCAAGATATGGTATATCTACATGATGGAATTCAGCACAGCAATAAAGAAAAATGACACAATGAAATCTGAAGAAAAAATGGTTGAACCTAGAATATATCATTCTCAGCAAACTCACCCAATCACAGAAAGAAAATCATTGCATGGTCTCACTCATCTGTGGCTCCTAACATTTTTATTTCTAATTGATTCTTTCTTATCCATTGATAGAATATGCTTAGGAAGATGTTATAATTTGGTGTTCCCATTTTTTTTCCTTTTGGCTTCATATACTGTCCTAGCAAGGAGTTGGCCATGCTGTGCAGTGGTGGGTCATGTTAGTCACAGTTATATCCTTTGTTGATGTGTGGGTGTAAGTGTGGTTTGCTGTGTATGTACAGTGACTGTGCTTGTAAGTATCCTAGAGGAGAAAGTCCAGTGTTCTCCTTTATCACTCTATTTTCCTTATTTGCTTAAGACAGAGTCTTTCACTGAACATAGAGCTGATATATTTTCATAGAACTAGCTGGACAATGAGGCCCACAGAACTGATCAGTTATGTATTAGCATATTTTCTCATTTATGAGAGCTTGTTTAAGAATCAAAATAGTGGCACATACCACATCCCTTACCAGATAGTTTATAATGTAAGTTTGTACAGGACATCTGAAAGAAAGTACAGTTCAAAACTGTCAGAATCTGTAATCAAGAAATTGAACACATTCAGATTTTCAGTAGAATGCAGATTATGAAAAAAAATGTGTTTTCAGCTGTGATGTGGTGCACACCTGTAATTTCAACATCAGAGAGACCAAAGCAAGTGGATCAAGGCTAGCCACTGGCCACCTAAGGAGTTTGGAGCCTAGCCTAGGTTATATGAAACTCTGCCTCAGAAAGAATTAATTTTCCATCTTTCCTATAGTGAAATATTTTGAAACTCTCTAATTTTTCCATCATAAAGAAATGAATTTAGAAACATTTTTCTTGACACATCATTCCAATGGGAATTTCATGCAGAAGTAATATTTTAGCAGCAGGCAGGAAGACTCATTGCCTTGTCAAGTGCCAGTTACAAAATTAGACACAGCCTTAAAGGGAATAAATGAGGAATTAAAATGTTTGAAGCTGCTCATTTGTCTGAACTTTATTAAAATTTCCATGAAAAGGTAATGATGTTGATCAATGTATTGTCATATATACAGAACAAATACAAAATGAAAAGAAAAATGATAAATAATTATTTCCCCTTAAAAATTAACATTACTGATGCCTAATGTTATCTGAATAGTATTTAGATTAATTAAGCAGATGACGCACCTCTATTTCCAAAGAAAGATATTAACTTCCAACCAAAATAGAAAGATATATTACAGAAAGAGACATAAAAAATTAAAAAGGATCAACCTTACCAGGGAGAGGTATCATTAGCAAAATAATGTTTTATCTAAAATGAGATTTAAGCCATTACTATGCTTGTTATCAAATTACATTTGCATCATGTATAATTAAGGTTATAAATCATGAGTTATTGTAAAATTTGCTTTTATTTATGACTTAAAAATATTACATCTATTATTTATTTACAAGCAGGGGGAGATAGAGAGAGAGAATGGGCATGTTCCATGGCCATCAGCCACTGGAAAGGAACTCTAGCTACATGTGCTGCTTCCTTCATCTGGCTCTATGTGAGAATTGGGGAATCAAACTCGGGTTGGTAGGCTTTGCAGGCAAATGCCTTAACCACTGGGACATCTCACCAGCCCTGCTCTAATTTATCTTAAAATATACAAGTATACCCATTCTGATTCTAGAGTCACACATTCTTGATATATTCTCTAGTCCTTTGGACTTGTCTCTATATACAATCAGAGTTACCTTCCTCTCGATAGATTTCACTTTGTCAGCAGATTTGTATATGCTTGTCATTTTTTGTAGTACATATGTTCTAACTAGTGATAAAAAACATTTGTGTGAATATAGAATTATCTTACATCAGAGGTGATAGAACAATATTTATATAATTTTGTGGACAAAAAATGTGGTATGTCATTCATTGTGTTTGAGAATCTCCATAGAGTAATTGGTGATATTTTAAAGAAACAAGCTCAAAGAAACATCTTTCTCTTCCTTTGTGATGTGAGACCCTGGGACCATCACAATGAAATATGTCAGCACTTTGAGCTTCATCTGCTGAACCAAATCAGCATTTATGTGTGAAGTGACATATCTTGTCATGGCTGGGCCAAGGGATTCAGTTTCTAATACTGACATATGCATATTTAAATATAATTCCATATACCATTTCATGATTTCCTCTTTCAACATTTCTCCTAGGGAGAATAGCCTCCCTTTTATATGACAATTCTCCATTTAGAGTGAAAATACTGTATTAAACTTGACATTGGTCATTTTAAAATATATACATCATTTATTTATATTCCCAGGGGGAGACAAAGAAAGAGAGACAGAGAGAGAGAATGAATGAATTAACATCCGAGGGTCTCCTGCCACTGCCAGCAAACTCCAGACACATGTGCCATTTTGTGCATCTTACTCTACATGAGTACCAGGGAATTGAATCCTGGACATGAGGCTTTGACAGCTGTGTCATATCCCTCTGCTCACACCAATTCATTTCTACACAAAGCAACCCTGCACAACTTCTCAGGACATGGGCATATGAGCAAGCTTTTCACACAAACTGCCTCTAGCCCAGTCCAAGCAAAGCTCTTTCTCACCTTCATAAGCCAAACCTTACAGATCATAGCTCTTACTGCATTCAGGTTTTTCAACTCTGACCAGAATAGTCCATCAAGCTGTACTTACAGCACTTAAAGGTGTCTCTTAGGCCAAGGTTTCAAGTCCTTCCACATTCCTCTTACAGGCTTGAGGGGAAAACTCAATGATGGCAGGCAAAACTACCGCATGAGCAGAGGGTAGACATCACCCCCTGGCCAACATCAGGCGGACAGCAGCAATAGGAGAGTGTGCCAAATACTGGCAAGGGGAAACTGGCTATAACACCCATAAGCCTACCCCCCAACAATACACACACTCCAGGAGGTGTTAATTCCCAAATCTCCATCAGCTGGGAACTTAGCATTCAGAACACCTAAGTTTATGGGGGACACCTGAATCAAACCACCACAGTGGGGGAGAGGGAATATAAGAGTAAAGTATGATGGGCATATAACTGATTCACAATATGTTTATATAATAAAGTGCTCAATAAATTAAAGTTTACTAAAAATAAAATATATACATTTGAGTCCCCAGTTTTTTACAATGCAATAAAAATTAAACCATAACTTGGCATGCATAAATATTTGCAACATGTATATGAAAAGTAGAACAAAAACCCAGAAATTACTATATGTATGCTGAGAAATCTAGTATGATTACAAATGCAGCTTCAAAACGTATTTCTTATCACAAATCCTACAATTGAAAACTTTCCACAGTATGTCATAACTGATTTATTAAAATTGAAAGAATATACTCACATGGTAAAAGAAAGAAATCATATAATAATAAACTATATAGTTTGAACAAGTTTCTCTTTCTCTTCATAATGTCCAAATAATAGTTTGCACTCAAGAAATTGCTCCTTAAAATAGTTTGTTTTAGTGAATTTGATCATTACCCTATAATTCTAAGAAATTCAATTAAAATCCAATATACTAATTATAGATTTTGCATGTTGTCTTTTTATTCTTAGAAGAAAGAAGCACATGGATATGGACTCTGGAGGCTAACTCAGGCCTTGAGAAAAAAAGTTAACTGCTCTTTGCCAATGATCTCTAATTTTTGCCTTGAATAATCATATTTAATATTACATACTCTACAAGTTCTGTGAGAATTTACTGAATTATTATGCATAAATTGTTCATAAGTATTTATGTTGAATAATACCACACAAAACAATAAAAAAATTAAATTCCATCTATTCTATCTCTCACTGCTTCTCCAAAGTTATACCATTCATAGTTTCTCCATTAGTTCCCTTACTCTCCTAAAATAGTCTAATTTGTACTCAACATCAAAGATAAACAAGTAATAACATGAAAATAAAGTGTAGTTCTACTAGTGAAAATGTTAAAAATAAAAGCATATAAATGAATAAAATACAATCTAAATTTATTTTCTGATCCATCTGATTTAGATAAGCTTATTTATTGATTATATCCATTTCTTCCTCACTCTTAAATAGCATAGCTTCCCTTCCCTCCACTCTCTCATTTATTTGCACTCCACTACTGTCAAGGCTTATGATGTTGGTGTTCCTAAAATGATATCCCAATTCATGCCACCTCTACATGCTGAGTTCTTTGAACTGAAGGAGATCAGAAAGCCTCCAGAGGCAAGGTTTCTTTGACTCTCTCCTGTTCTTTCTTCCGTTCCTCCTCTTCCCCTGGAAGAGTCTTAGAAACCATAAAGTTCATCATCTTTAGTGCTGGTCAGAGAAACTAAAATTTCTTGCTTCCAGTAAAAGCCATAAATCAAGAAAGTTCACACTTTCCTTTCTTTCTTGATAACCATCATTCCCAGGAGACTTTTCAATACCCAGGAAGAATGAAGGCTATACAGAGTGTCCATGAATGATGTGAACAGATAAACCAGACTTGGGTCTACTTTCTGTTCTATTATCCTATCACCATATGATTTTACCAATAATATTTCTCTGCCACTGTCCATTATTCATCAATTATAAAACCACAGAAATGGACTGTTTTTGCTGGGTCTTCATTTTTGAAGGGTCCTATGTCACACTATTAATCATACAAAAGTTGTTATGCATTTCTTTTGTTAGCCTTCCCCTTGTAATAGAAGCTTCCAATGGTATCCTTTTAAAGTGATAAAATGCTCATATTTTTCTACCCTCCAATCATATTGGTGACTTCTTTGTGTTAACTTGGTAAATAAGCATTTTCACATATTTTGAACAGATATTATCAATAACTTTTAAAGTTTAAAATCCAAAACATGGAGGAATTTCCTACATTTTATAACTACATCACAATTTTCACAGTACAATGATGAAAATGTGTTTACATATCATTACCATAGTTATTTAAAATTATAATAATGCATAATTAAGAACCATGATGGATTCTTGAAATAAAGTTTCACCTTTAAAACCTTTGAGTGATGGGCTGGGGAGGTAGCTCAGCAGTAAATGGCACATACCTGCAAAGCTTTCCAGACCAAGTTTGATTCCCCAGTATCCACATACCATCAGATGCACAAAGTAGTGCATGTGCCCAGAGTTCGCTGGGCTTGCATCAGCAAGAGTCTGTGGCAAGACCAAGCTTGCTTGAGTTTTCCTTCCTTCCTTCCTTCCTTCCTTCCTTCCTTTCCTTCTTTCTTTCTTTCTTTCTTTCTTTCTTTCTTTCTTTCTTTCTTTCTTTCTTTCTTTCTTTCTTTCTTTCTTTCTTTCTTTCCCCCTCCCTCTATCAATGAATAAGTAAACAAAAATAACAAAAGAAAAACACTTGAAGGAGTTGTGTGTGGTGTGCACACCCTTAATTCCAGCACTTGGTAGGTGGAGACAGGAAGATCAATAGCTCCACCTCATTGCTAGTAGCATAGGAATTCAAGGCTAACCAGATCTACATAAGTCCAATAAAAACAATCAAACAAGCAATATTTGAAGGAGAATATTTATGACCATAAGATCCAGTACATTCTTACAATATCTAAATTTCTGAACTGTATTATTCATTAGATTCCTTTCTAATCACAGTCTAACTACTTTAAAAACATTATGGTTTTCCTTGAGTACTTTATTAATGTTTTTATATACATATCTCTTATAAAAATGTACTTATTCTGGGCATGGTGGCACACACCTTTAAAGCCAGCACTTTGGAGACAGAGGTAAGGGGATCTCTGTGAGTTAAGGCCACCCTGGAGCTACATAGTGAATATGTATTTCTATCAGACATTTTATTGCGAATGACTTTTTCTGGTAGTGTCTTGCTCTAGCCCAGGCTAACCTGGAATTCACTATGTAGTCTCAGGCTGGCCTCTAACTCACAGAAATCCCCCACCTCAGCCTCCTGAGTGCTGACATTAAAGTTATGTGCCACCATGTCCAGCTGTGAATAACTTCTTATGTTTTAAAAACAAAATCAAACTCTTTTTTTCTTTTTCTCCTTAATTTTTTTTTTTTTTTTGAGAATGGAGATGAAAAACAGTTTCATTTCTTAGCCTAGTAACCCACTATTGTATCTCAGGCTATTTTTCATCTAGTTCCAACTCCCCTGCCTCAGCCTCCTTAGTGTTGGGATTACAGGGTTTTTTATTTAATTAACATTTTTCTTTTATTATTATTATTATTATTATTATTAACAATATATTTTGTATGGATGCATCATTTGTTTTTACCCACTTTTCCCATGCCCCCCCATTCCACTGTGGACCCTCCTCAGTGGGGCTGCAGGTATTCCCTATGGGATGGTGGGTTATGTGCTGTGGGCTCAGCAGTCAGTTATTTTGGGAGGAAGGGATGCCGCTGGGCATGATGTCTCAACTGTGGCTCTTGCAATCTTTCCACCCACTCTTCCTCAAAATTCCCTGAGCCCTGGTAGGTAAAATCTAACAACAATTGTTGGCAAGGATGTGGGAGAAGAGGAACCCTCATCCACTGTTGGGAATGTAAACCTGTACAAACACTATGGAAATCAATATGGAGATTTCTGGGCTGGAGAGATACCTTAGCAGTTAAGGCACTTGCCTGCAAAGCCAGGATAATTCTCTAGGCCCCATGTAAACCAAATGCACAAGGTGGCACATGCATCTGGAGTGTTTTTTTTTTTTTTTTCCCCAGTGTCTAGAGGCCCTGTTGTGTCCATTCTATCCCTCTCTCGCGCCAATTCTTTCTCTCTGTCTTTCTCTCCCTCTCTCTGTCTCTAATAAATAAATAAATAAAATTTAAAAAATAAATATGGAGATTTCTGCAAAGGATGAATGTAGAGTTACCAACAGACCTAGTTTTTCTCTTACTGGGCATTTATCCTGAATGCTGCATGCTTCACTACAGAGATAATTGCTCAACCATGTTTATAGCTGCTCAATTTATTATAGCTAAGAACTGGAATCAACACAGGTGCCCATCATTAGATGGCCAGATAACAAAGTTTTGGTACATTTACACAATGTAATTCAACTCAGCAATAAGAAAATAATGATGCAATAAAAGTTATAAAAAAATGGACAAACAGCCTTTAAACAGGTCATACTCAGTGATCAGATAAATCAAAATGATTGCAATTAACAGATGTTTTTGTTGCTAATTTATGTGTATTCTTTTGTTTTTAAGATAAAAGCTTGTTAATTAGCACTGGCCCATGGAAAACCTCCTTTCTCTGGTTCCTGAGTGGTGGAATGATGGGTGTGCACCACAATATCTGGCATTGTGTCTTTTGGAACATAGAAGTCTATTATTTACATAATTTATGGAAGTCCTTGACTGGTTAAGTACCTCTAGAATTTCCAAGCTTCTGTGTCATGTCTCTTAACACCTTGAACACATAGCTTTGTTCTCGTGTTTCATTATGTCCACTCCAATTCCCTTTATCACATGAATACTCCTGAAAAATAAGGGGGAAATTGCAAGATTTGATAGTTTAGGAAAAAACTGTCTCTGTTTGGTTAAAATTTTAAAAAGAACCTCGTAGTGGTGAAAACACAGGTACAGATCTACCCTTAGCTACAATTAAGTTGAGACAATATTTTTCTTTAGCCAGATAAACTTTGCTACACTAAACATCCCTTTCACATCGTAGTAAGAGACATTAAGGTGAAATTTAGTTAACATTTTATAAAGTAAGAGGGATGCCATGTATCTTTCTATTTATATGCCATCCACAAAGTTCTGTTCCATTGTATTACCACAGTAGGGTTTGTGGCTATTATATAGTCTCCTCTGTGATCTCACTACAAAAACATAATAACTTTAGATGACTTACAAACTTCTTCTGCCATAACAAATGTATAAGGTTTCACAGGAATAGACAATTGTAATAAAGAGTACCACTTAAGAAATGAAAAAATAATACATTACCATAACTAAGAAAGTGATTTTTATGTATTTTTCCGCATAAGAATTATGAAGACACTTGGCAAAGATAAGGTAATTTTACTGGTAAGCCCATTTTCAGCCTTGTTTTGCTCTCTGGGAGGAATTTTACTGTCCATTGTCTATTGACCTTGATTTTTCCTGTCAATGATCCTTATTTTCTCACAGCCTCTACATCCTTTTTGAAATCTACAGATCATTTGCAGCTGGTGTTTGCTGGTATAGATTGAGATAGAATACTCAGAGGCCTCTATAGAGTAGCAGGTAGTCTCTTTAAAAATACATTTTCAGTGAAAAAGAAAGCAGGTTTCCAATCTATTTGCTTTTTGTCAATTTCTTGTGCAAATAACCCCAGACTGAGAGTCCATCTGGACACAGAAATTAAACCTGAGAATTCTCACCTTCTATAAAGTGATAGTTTTTTGTGTTTTGTCCTTCAAGATCTCTCTGATGACAGACTGAGAGGAAACTCTAATAGGCAATTTAAATATTTACCAATCAACACTGAATCTACCAAAACATATTGTCAGTGACAAGTTGGATGATTTTTGATATTTATAAAGGATTTTGTGGTTCAGAAGGAGCATCCCAAACTTGTGAACTCCAATTTAGGGTCTTTATACTATTTTTTTTTCAAAGAATTGATAGAAGTAACTTAAGGAAGATAAATTATGAAACATTGAGTTTATTTGGGAAGAAATAAATTTTTAGGTTTATTAGGGAACATTGATATCTAGGACAAGGCTGAAGCAGTTACACACACACACATACACACACACAGAGATCAAACATGGAAACCCCTTCAAATAACAGACCAAAGAGGATTAAGAAATAGTGAAGGACTCAGAGACCAAAGATAAATCTTACATATAATCAAAGCGAGAAAGCACTCCCCAGAATGTGACATAGATAGAAGGCAAGAAAGAAAAAACCTAAGCCAAGTATTTTTGCCTTCCCAGCCAGGCTGGGAAGGAGGGACAGACTCACATGGATGTTCAGGCCAGGTCATATGCAAAAAATGAAGAGAAGAGAGGAGAGGAGCTGAGCCATTTAGGTAACCTCCTTAACATGGATCAGACATCCAATCAGGGTGAACTATGTCATCAGTACCTGATTGGTTTGTACTCAAGGGGCTGATCCAGAAAGGGCCAAGATCTGATTGGTTCATGGACTCAGAGGTTTGACCCAGAGAAGCAGAGCAGCAGATCAAGCCAGGGAGTACCTATTGGGCTTCACTGGCAGACATCTTGAAGAAACAGGATCAGACCCAAGTTTCAGGCTTGCCAAGATGGACAGGATGGTATCTCCTTGTTCCTTCTTGAGGCTTCTGACCTCTGGGAGGGATTCTATGTGGATTCCACCTCTAGACATCAGGTAATGAGTAATGCTAGGCACCTAAGCAAAAGTGGGCCTCCTAATCCTAACCCCTTCACTGAAAGAGCTGGGAGCAAGCTTTCACTCTGGAGCATAATTTCCTACTCACAGCTCAGAACACCTTCTAGGCCCCAGTCAGACAGTGCCAGCACTACATAGCCCATAAGATCCCTAGGCTGATTACATACCAAAGGGCAGGTGGTGGGTAGGTAAGGCTGGACATACAAGTCCAAGTGAGCTTCCAGCCCCCACCACTCCTCTGTGTACTTGTTCCTGAAAGTACTATAATCCAGGGCCCTGGAGCCATCATTACAGAGCCATATTTCCTACCTGCAATGCAGAATACCCTCTAGACTCCAGTAAGGTAGCACCAACACTGTGGTCCGCTGGTGATTCTGGGCACATATGCCCAGTGGGACTTTTTACCACACACCTGCATGTACTAGCTCCAGAAAGAGCTGTGAACAAAGAATAGTCACACTAGAGCTAAATTCCTGACCCTTAGTACATTACACCCTTCCAGTAGGGTCAGCACTGGTGTTCATAGGGTTCTGGGGCCAATCACAAACCAAAGGCCAGGCACGGGGTATTTCTGGTCATCCAAACCTAGGAAATATTCCTCCCCCATGCATACAAGTCAGGACTTTCAATGCCAAGGCATCCACAACAATAGCAAGGAACTAGTTGCATTCCCACAGTGGAACTCCTTCTCCACCATCTAGTTCTGCAGGGCTAGCACTGTGGCCAACAAGATCCTGGGGCCTAATACACACCAAAGGTGAGGGATTAGATGAGTAAATCAAGTCCAGGTGAACTCCACAACTTCCACACATACTTGACCAGATAATTGTCAGGAGCCACATGAGCATGAAACCCTCATGCTTCAGCCTGAGACTCTAACTCTGAGACACACACGATTCTGGATTCTGACCTCACTATAACATACTAGGCAGTGACCATCATTGGAAATACAGGGACCTACTCTGACACTTAGTGGGCCAGATTTCCCAAGGCCACACTCAGACACACCTGGAGGCTACACACAAAAGGGCCCCGCTCAGACTCAAAGACACCTAGTTCAAGCATGTAGATAGACTACCCTCTCACTGTCACCTTGACTAAAGCTGTCTAGTCCATACAACAGGTACCATAATAACTATAATTGCTATACTGTTAGCATGCCTAGCTATATCAATATCTGATAAAATTTACTTTAAACAAAAAGTAGTAAAAGGAGATAAAGAAGGCCACCAACATGTAGAGATGAATGGATCATCACAGAAATCAAAAGGAATCCACAAACTTCTAGAACTGAGTGATAACAAAAACACAGCATATACCAAAACTTATGGGACATAATGAAGGCAGTCCAAAGAGGGAAGTTTATTGCACTAAATACATTACAAAATGAGAGAGACCTTGAGTCAATGACATAAGCATCCACCTGAAGGCAATGGAAAACAAGAACACTCCACATTAACAAGTACCACATGAAAAGGAAGAGTCAAAATCAGAGCAGAAATCAATGAATTGTAAATTAAGAAAACATTTTTAAAAAGTGAGACAAAGAACTGGTTTTTCCTAAAAATAAGAATAATAAACCCCTGGCCAAATTTATCAAAAGAAAAAAATAAACAAGGTTAGAAATTAAAATGGAGATGTTATAAAAGATACCAAAGAAATTGGAAGTATCATCAGGATATATTTCAAAAATTCTCTGTGCCTTGAGGAGGGAAGAGAGGAGGGAGACGATGGTACCAATACATGATGTATCCATAAAAAGTTTCACTTTAAAAAAAATTCCATAAAACCAGAAAATCTCAAAATGGATCGTTTATTTGACTTTTACCACCTGCCAAAAATTAAACCCAAATGAGATCAATTACCAAATAAAGCATAACATCAAATGAAAATTTAATTAAAAGTCTTCCAATACAAACAACAACAAGAAGAAAATTCAGGGCCAGATGGTTTCACTGCTTAATTTTACCAAACCTTCATTGAAGATCTGAAGCCATTATTTCTCAAGTTATTCCACACAACTGAAAATGAGGGAACCCTCCCTCGTTAATTACTTCTATGAAGTCAATAGCACAGTAAAACCTAAACCAGACAGAGACCCAACAACAAAAGGAAATTATAGACCAATATCCATGAAGAACTTAGATTCAATGATTCTCAATAGACCTCATGAAAAACAAATACAAAAACACATTAAAAGTAACATCCAGCAGAGAACTGAATAGAGAACATTTATCCTAAATTCTTCATGAATCAATACAGAGACATTTGCTCAACCATGTTTATAGTTGCTCAATTTATTATAGCTAAGAACTAGAATTAACCAAGATGCCCACGATTGGATGAATGGATAATGAAATTGTGACACATTTACACAATGGAATTCCTCTCAAACTCCCACTAGTCTTTGGCAAAAGAGGGGTTACACACATCAAATTCTTATGCCATTTAAACTATACTGACTTCACTCTTCATTGGAGAATCTGTTTTTCTTTTTCACAAAGCAGAGAGACTGGAGGAGATAAACTACCCCTCACTCTTCAGCCAAGCCACAGCTGAATCCACAAAAGAATTGGGGAGATGAGCAAGAGTGCTGCTTCCATGCTGTACCTGATAATCAGCACCAGGGTGCAAGAGACACATGCTAAGGATACTCAACATCTACCAAAGTAGAGATCCAGAGTCTCCTAAGAACTCATCAGTGAAGTAGAGTTAAATCTTATTCATCATGGCCCAAGAAATTTTATAGAAGAGAGAGCAGAAATATTTTAAGAGCTACAGGTTGAGACATCAGGCCCAGAGGCATCCCCCCCCCAATAACTGACTACTGCTCCCACAATGCATAAACTATAACCCTATGGGAAATAACTGAAATCCTACTGAGGAGCATCCCCAATGGAATGGGGGCAGGGACGAAGGAAAAGAGGCTACCAACGGATGATGTATCCATATAAAACATCTTGTTAATAATAATTATTATTATAATAAACATTATTTCAAAAAAGGAACCCACATCACTCAAGTATGTTTTATCCCAAGGGTACTGGGATGGTTCAACATATGGAAATCAATAAATATAATGCATCACATAAACAGTCCTAAAGATAGAACTCACATAAACATTTTAATTGATGCAGGTAAAACTTTGTACAAAATGCAAATATTAAAATACTTGAGATTAGGGATGAACAGAATATATCTCAACATAATAAGGGTTATATATATCAGCTTTAAGGCCCATGTCATTCTAAAAGGGGAATTACTTGAAGCTTTCCCACCAAGGTTGAAAACAAGACAGGGGTGTCAACTCGTACCACTGCTTTTCGAAATACTAATTGAAGTATTGGCTCAAGCAATAAGGCAAGAAAAATAAATAGAAGGGATACGGATTGAAATGGAAGAAGTCAATCCAGCCCAGTTTGCAGATGACATGATTCTTTCCTTAAGTGATCTGAAAGACTCCATCCAATCAACTTATAAAAGTAAAAATATCTCATTCAGCTAAGTGGCAGAATATAAATCAACTCACAAAAATCAGTAGCCTTCGCATATACCAAAAAACACACAGCGAAAGAAATCAGTGAAGCAGTCCCATTTACAATAGCTATCAAAAATTAAATACATTCGCATATCCCTAACCAAAACAGTAAAAGACCTATTCAGTGAACACATAATAACTCTGAAGAAAGACAGAGTGGAAGACATGAGAGGATGGAAAGACTTCATACACTCATGGATCAGAAGATTTAATATCATGAAAATGGCCATCGTACCAAAATAAATAACAGAATCAATGTAATTCCAATAAAAGTTTCAGCAACATTCTTTATAGAATTAGAAATAAAAACAGTCTAAGCCAGGCATGGTGGTGCACTCCATGCATCCAAGCACAAGGGAGGCAGAAGTAGGAGGATCACTGTAAGTTTGAGGCCACCCTGAGACTACATAGCAAGTTCCCAGTCAGCCTGGCCTAGAGTGAGACCCTACCTTGAAAAACCAAAATAAATAAAAATAAAAAGGTCTCAAAATTCATGTGAAAGCATAAAAGGCGTCAGATAGCCAAAAGTATCCCTAGCAAAAGGAATACCTCTGGTAGCATCACCATACCTGATTTCAAGACATACTATAAAGCCACAGTAATAAAAACAGCTTTGTACTGGAACAATAGCAGACACATAGATCAATACATTAGAAGGTACAGGTATGAGTTCCTCCTACTAGAGTTGCCTGATATTTGACAAAGGGACCAAAAAATGCATGTGAAAATAAAATCAGCATTTCAACAAATGGTGCAGGAAAAACTGGATAGCCACATGTACAAGAATGAACCTGGACCCTTTCTCTTATCTTGCTCAAAAATCAGCTCCAAATGGATCAAGTACTTTGTTGCAATCAGGTTCCCATTGCTGGTAGAAATCATCCAACCAAGAACAGATTGTGGGAAAAGAGGTTTATTTTGGCTTACAGGCTTGAGGGGGAAGCTCCACGATGGCAGGGGAAAATGATGGCATGAGCAGAGAGTGGACATAACCTTCCCCCCGGCCCACATAAGGTGAACAACAGGAACAGGAGAGTGTGCCTAACACTAGCAAGGGGGATCTGGCTATAACACACCATTAATCCCAACAGCAACAATACACTGCCTCCTGGAGATGTTAATTCCCAAATCTCCATCAGCTTGGAACCTAGAATTCAGAATACATAACTTTATGGTGGATAGCTAAATCAAACCACCATAGACCTCAATACAATACCTGAAACTCTAAAGCATCTACAAAAAAAAAAAAAAAAAAAAAAAAAAGGCAGAAAACTCCAAGATATAGGCATAAGGAAGGACTTTCTGAACAAGAAAGTAGACAAGGCAATTAGATACTCAACCACCCTAATCCCAAAACTTGAATGTTATTGTACAGATAAACTAACCATAAACAGTGTCAACAGGTAACCTACAGGATGGGAAAAAAATGTTTGCTACACATCTGACAGAGGTCTGATACCCAGAATTTATAAAGAACTCAAAAAACTAAGCAATAAAAAGTCAAGCAACCCACACAAAAATTAATAAGAGAATTGAACATCAAGTTCTCAAAGGAAGAAATTCAAATGGCTAATTAACAATGAAAGAAGTGTACAACATCCCCAGCTACCAGGGGAATGCACAATAAAATGACTTTGAGTTGCCATATCAGCCCAGTCAAAATTGCTACCACCAAAAATATCAAATGACAACAAATGTTGGAGGAGATGTGGTGTTAAGAGGAACCCTTATCCACTGTTGGCGGGTGTGCAAACTTGTACAACCCCTATGGAAATCAGTACAGAGACTCCTCAAAAAGAAAATAGACTGATCATTTGATCCAGCTATATCACTCCTGGGCATATATCCTAAAGACTCTACTCTTTACTACAGAGACACTTTCCCAGCCTTATCTGTAGCTGCTCTATTCACAGTAAGTAAGATGTAGATTGAGACCAGAAATGGTTAATGAAGATTTGGTGCGTATACACAATGGAACTATACTCATTGTTAAGGAAAAATAAAATAAAGAAAATTGTAGGAAAATGGATGTTTTTAGAAAAAAAAAAATTCATACTAAGTGAACTCACAAAAGCTCAGAAAGACAAATGTCATATGTTTTCCTTCATATGTGTTTCCTAACCTGGAAGAGCTTGAGTTGCTGGAATACCTGAGAATTAACTCTACAGTCAAATAATAAGGAGGGGAGGGCTTTTTGAAAACTATTTTATTTTTATTTATGAGAGAAAGAGGGATTGAATGTGCCAGGGCCTCCAGGTACTGGAAACAAACTCCAGATGCATGTGCTACCTTTTGGGTCCTGCAGAATCAAACCTGGACCCTTTGACTTTTGCCATCAAACACCTTAACCACTAAGCCACCTCCTCAGCCCAGGGGAAGGATTTTGAAAGAGGTAAAAAGGAGAATGGGAATGATATACAAATAACTAAAGCCAACATGAGTTAGTACTACAGAAACTTTTCTCCTGGTTAGCAAACTAAAGATTTAATCCTCAATTTGAGTGTGAGAGGATCATCAGGGAAGAAGGGCCTTAGAGGGTGCAGGAGGAAGCCTAATCCTAAACTATTGGTTCTGGCTTGCCCAGTGCCCCAGTGCCGGAAATGGGTTATACCCGACAGTGAGCTGTTGATAAGAGAGACCTATGAGGTCCCAAAAATGATGCAGGCCTTTGCCAAAGCACTTGATTACTCATCTGAGCTAAAATGTAAGACCCTATTGCTAAAGACACAACAAGCTGTTGACACAGAATATTGAGACCTCATCTGAGCTAAAAGGTAAGACCCGATTGCTAAATATACAACAAGCTATTGACACAGAACATTGAGAGATCATGTTGGAATTTGGAAGGCACCCAGCTTCCCATGGCTAGACCTTACAGTTTTGGAAAGTGGTACATGAACTGTTGGGGGAAAAATGGCCAGCAACATTGTGAAAAAGCAGGGGATTCTGCTAGAGAAAAAAGAAATCAACCAGCTAGACAAGATGTACATAGCTGTGTAATAGTGGCACCCATCCTAGGCAGGTAACCAATGGCTCCATGATTGGGTAAGAAATCCACTCAATGGAAAGGAACTCATATTTGTTCCTGGGATTCAATTCAGATGATTCAATTCAGATTATTATGGACATCATGAACTCAATTGAGAAACTTCCATTAGTCTTTGATAAAAATAGCATATACATTCTGGTGGTTTGTTTCAGATGAACCCCATAAATTTATGTGCTCTGAATGCTAGGTCCCCCACTGATAGAAATTGGGGAACTAGAGCCTCCTAGAAGTGATATATTTTGGGGGTTATGGGTTGTATAGCTAGCTTCACCTTGCCAGTGTTTGGCACAGTCTCCTGAGCTGTTGGCCATGAGGTGATGTCCAACTTCTGTTCATGCCATGATTTCCCTTGCCATCTGGGAGCATTTCTTGGAGTCTGTAAGCCAAATAAACCCTTTCCTCCAAGAAACTCCTTTGAGTTTCGTGCTTTCTGTCAATAACGTGAAGCTAACTATAACAGTAAAATTGACACCAGGGGAGTGGGGCCATTACTGCTAGAAAACTGACTATGTGTCTTTGTTTGTTTGGAACTAATTTGTGGGAGAAAAGTGGAAGGACTTGAAACCTTGACCTAAGAGACATTTTGCACTGCTATAAGTACACCTTAGTAGATTCTGGTCACAGTTGAAAGACCTGAATGCAATAGGAGCTATGGACTGTTGGGTTTGGCTTATGAGGGGAAGAAAGAGCTTCGTCTGGATTGGGCTAGAGGCGTTTGTGTGAGAGTCTTGCTGTCTTCCTGTGTCCTAGGAAATTGTGCAGGGTTGTGTTGCATAGAAATAGACATGTGTGAGAAGAAAGATATGGTACAGAAAACAAAAAGAAGTCTTTGGGTTAAAACTGCTGCCCATTCATCTGCAATTTTTTTTGAACAATTACAACCATTGAGTTTAGCAGATTTGCACTGGGACAAAAGGAAGATTGTAGACTTTTTTGAAAGGGCCTGGATGCTAAGGAGTGAACTGTTCTTCAAAGTCTGCTTTATTACCCACTACATTAACAAATTGATAGCCACCAACTACTATAGTATATAACAAATGCAGGAAAGACAGAGTCATTGAATTTGCAACATGGCTTTATTTTTTGACATGGCCATGGTCAGTGTGAAGCAGTCCTGTTGGATTACCTTCATGGAGCCTGATGGACCCATGAGGATGAACTGTGGATTGTAGTAGAGACCCAATGGAGATGCAGGACTATGTGATGGCTGCTAAGTAAGGCTATTGGCAGTGGATAAAGTTTTAGAGGAATGTGAGTAGCCTAGCTGGAATGGCAGAATTAGAACTCCAGAGACTGGTTAGAATTACCGAACTTGAAGACTTGTCACTGGTTAGAGTTGTCATACTTGGAGTTACAGAATTTGATGTTTGCCCTGTGTGTTTAAGCCTTACATTCATTCTTTCTTTGCTATGCCCAATGCCATCTTTTGCAGTGTGAATATTTATCTTGTGTTATTATAGGTTTTTTGTTTGTTTTGTTTTTTGTTATTACAGCTCAGTTGAGAGAACTTGGACTATGGGGATGTTTGAGTAACACTGAGATTGATTAAAAAAATGATATGAGGACTTCTAAAGCTGGACTGAATGCATTGCATTTTACATCATTGGTGTTTTTCAGTTTATGGGGGCAAAACCACAGAGGAATTGTGAATTAAACATAAGGCCTGTTCTTGCAAGAAGCCTGACAACTTGCACTAGGGAGATTATGGAAGACATTGAGGACCTTCAAAATGTATCAAAGCAGAAATAGAGATGTTGCTGAGAGCTTAATACTAAAGTATAGTTATAACAGACCTGCCAAGTCACAGGGAACAATGCAGAAGAGTGTGAGGAAAGAATGTAAGAGCCACAGGATGTGAAGAAATATCCAGAGGCATTGCCTCCCACACACATACCATGACTGACTGCTACTCTCATAAATCATAACCTGTAACTCCATAATGAATAACCATATTGTGGAGAGCCCTCAGTGAAATGGGGCAGGGAGGAGGGGAATGGGACCAACACATGATTTGTCCATATAACAAAGTTTCTAATTGTAAAAAAAAAAAATAAATAAAAATAAACAAATAAAAGCCCTTGTAATCAGAAAACATCACATTTATTCAGTATCCTCAAGTTACTCTCTATGAATATTTTGATTAAAAATAAGAGGAAGTTAAAAAGTTTTTAAAAAGCATAAACTATATAAATCTCTTCCCACCAGTAGGAGAAACAAGAGATGTGTTTACATGCAAATAAATGATATTTGGATCTGTTTACTTTTTTTGGTTATTTTTATTTATTTTTTTGAGAGCGACAGACACAGAGAGAAAGAGGCAGATAGAGAGAGGGAGAGAGAATGGGTGCGCCAGGGCCTCCAGCCACTGCAAACAAACTCCAGAAGCGTGTACCCCCTTGTGCATCTGGTTAACATGGGTCCTGGGGAGTTGAGCCTCGAACCAGGCTCCTTAGGCTTCACAGGCAAGCACTTAACCGCTAAGCCATCTCTCCAGCCCTCTGTTTACTTTTATTATTCCAGAATGATGCTAAGATCTTCTGATTGATGGTTTTATGTGCATAACCCTCTGGACTTTGAGAGTTGTGTACATGTGTGAGATCACAAAGCAGCTGAGCACTTGAGAACTGATAAAACAATACACATGCATAGTGAGAAGTTTCAACATAATGTAATTTTTCACACATTTTAATTAAACTGACCTTCTATAAAAATATATTGATCCACATGTAATGCTATATTTTATATGAATGTATACATCCACATATACGCATTCATATATCTAATTGGATATGATTTAATTAGATGTGAAAGTCACGTAGTTATCATATTTTGATGATTTGCTTTCGTTTCTCCAAAACTCAAAAGAATAGTATGCAATGAATAAATAAACATTCAAATATCTTCTTTGTTTTTATATTTGACATAAATCAGATAATTTACTTCCCAACAGCCCTAGACATGTATGATGAATGAGGCAAATTAATTCAATGCCAAAACTTCTTTTATTTAAATTATTCCTTTAGACTATGAATTCACTGATTATATAATTATCAGTAAAAAAAAAGTTTTGAAACAATGTCATGAAATATTCTTAAAATAGTCTTTTCTTATGCTAACATTTTATCTGAAAATTGTACTTTTGTAGATTCATGGGAGAAGAGCCAATTATGAGTTAATTTAAAAGAAATGAGAGGAAGAACCTTTGCAAAGGGGGAACATTATCAAGGAGCTGCAGAGATTTCTCAGTGGATAATGGTACTTTGCAAAGGCTCATGATCCAGGTTCAATTCCCCAGTACACATTTAAAAACAGATACAAAACTTAGCACATATATCTGGAGTTTGAGTGCAGTGGCAGGAAGCCCTGGTGTGCCCTATCCTTCCAAATAAATAATGTTAAATTAAGAAGTATTGCTATGTTTTTGGTGTTGATATGTAGTTTATTTATATTACGTGAAAAGTATGATATGTTTGTATCCTCCTAGGAAGAAACCAGCATAACATATGAAATCAGTAAATTAAATTGGAAAATTGATAAGCAATATAGTTAAGTAACAGAAAATGGGGTCCTTACATGACTTTTGTAATCTATTAAGTTATCATTTTCAAAGTCAAAAAACACTATGGAAAGATGCTGAGAGGTGTTAACATGTGCTCATGGAAATCTTCAAGACATGATGCCCTATGTTTCAAATATATCAGCAATGGGTAAAGCAAACAGATACCCTAAGATTAGAAATGGAATTAGAAGTGGAATACAGATGGAGATTTGAGGGATGAAATATATGGATCATTGACTAAGAGAATTGGAAGTTAATGATCTAAGTATACACTATTATAATTTCTGAGGTGATCTACATATATGATACTAGTTAAATGCATGAACACAGAAACACGGGGAGATAATTAGGATTACCAAACAGTTATTTTAATATCAAGTGTGTATAGATGGTATGGTAGTTTGAATAGATGGCCTCCAATATATTCAGTTTTTTGTTTGTAATTTGCATCTGTAGCCACCTGGCTGGAGGCAGTGTCACTGGGTGGATCTTAAAGTGTGGTGGTGGGTTTCAGATTTCAATCTAAAGATATGACAAGTGTGCCTAGCAGGAGTTCCTGAAGTGTGCTATGGCTTTTGGCTTGTTCTTCTCCCTCTCTCTGTTTGGACCAGTGAAGGTAGGCCAGCTTCTTCTGCGATTTATGGAATTTCCCCTGGATCTGTAAGCTTCAATAAATCCCTTCCTCCATAACTGTGCCTGGTCTGAAAGTTCATCTCAGTGAACCTGAAGCTGTCTGCTACAGATGGTAAAGGAAAAAAAATATAGGGTGTCCAGTTATGTGTTCAACAAGTAATTTTGTCAGAGTATGATGCATAGTAACAAACTATAATTATTAGATAATTAATAATTAAGTAATTGAGGGAACCTATGAGTGAACCTATAAGATTTGAAGCTCATGGGAGATAAGAGGATTGCTAGAAGTCTACAGTTTAAAGAAGATTCTCAAATGCTACCTGACTTAAGTCAGGAAATAGGATGAATCAATTTGAGATTATACATATACTTGTCAGTATATACTGTGTTGATTGATTAGGTAGAATGAATACTAGCAGCACCAAAGAGAGGGTCTCAAGATGATTGAAGTCATCATGCTAGAGGATCATGGACATAGTCCTTAATCATGCTAGATGATTCTACTTTGTACTTTTTTGGGAATAGTGGGGCAGTATTAGGAATTGAACCCAGGGCTTCATGAATGCTAGTCAAGTGCTCTACCACTAAGCTACATTCTCATTTTCCCCCTCATTGTTATTTTGAGTTTCCCACTGAATTTCCACCTTGGTCTTTGCCAGGCTCCCCCGGCAGGTAGTGCTGAGGAAGGACCAGGCCCGTTGGTTTCTCCCAAGGGGTTGAGGAGGAGGATGAATGTCGATGACTCAAAACCTCTCCTAGTCACCGGAGAAAAACCACACTGAGTTGGAAGTCTTGTCAAAGCAGGAACTCACTTTATTATTATAGGCAGTTGCCTATATAGTGTTGAGAAAGAGGGTGGGGATTCTAGAATGGGGGAGAGGTAAGGGCCAATAGTATACCGCAACTTCTGAAATGATTAGTTCTAAGCATGCACACAGGAATTCCAACTCCTATGTGGAAGTAACAGGCTAGAGGCCAATTGGCACCCTGCTGAGTCATCGCTGGCCGCAGGCAGTTTGCCAAACTTTAGCTAGGCTCAGCAAGTTCCACTAGGCCTCACATGCCGGCCTCTCAAGGCCCAACAGGTCTTAAATTAACTTTGTAGCTCAAGTGGTCCTAAATCTTTTAAGCCAAAGTCTTCTACCTCCCAAGTAGCTGAGATTTATAGCATGCATAGCCCAACTCCTACCTTAACAATTCCTTGAATTTACAGATGAGTAAAGACTATTGAGTATTCAGTAGAAACATGGATTTTTGAAATTTGGTATTCTCTTGGGGTAGAAATATTTACTGAGCTACTTAAACTTATTGAGCAGGAATAGGTTGGAGTCCCCAGTCAGCAATGCTATAAGGAGGGTAAAACTGATATCCATTCTGTATAGTAAAATTTGTTGCAAAATTGAGGTATTCAATGGATTAAGTGTATTAAAGACTTATGGCAATTTTAATTTGTGATTTTTTTGTAAGATAATCATTTTATATGTTGAGGAATATCTCTACATACATACAGAAATCATAAAAAACTAAGAAAAGATAGATTTTAAAGAGAAAGACAGTGAACATCAAAGTGATATCTAATTATGGTTAAAGACAATCATGAAGTTTCATACTTGTGAACAAAAAGTGACAGTAAGAACTTTAAAAGTAGGAATCTTTAGAAAAGTAAGAAAGAAAATGGCTTCAGGAATATCTGAAGAGCAGGAAACAGATTTTAGCTACTCTGTGGCCACAGACCCTGATTTATGTTATTTTTTTGGCATATAAGAGATGGTGATTATTTTAAATAAATATGCAGAGACACTGACTTCTGCAACCAGGTCCAGGCTCAGTGAAGCAAGATTAGTGAATGTTCAAAGAAAACAGGGGTGGTAAAAGTAGCTTTTGCAGAAGATAACCTACATTTTAGACAGCAGGGTAGACATATTTTAGGAAGAAAGAATGGTATAAGCAAAAGATAAATATGGATCATAAGATTTCCAGTGAGGACCTACTTATGTAGGATACAGGCAAAATGAAAGCAGCTCAAAGTGTTGGAGACTTGATTGTGGTAAGGATGTTAGTATTGAAAAAGTGGGGGAGTAGATCCTAGAGCTCACTGATGACCCTGCAGGTGAAATTCAGGAGATAAGCATAAGAATTTTGAGCAGCAGAAAACCAGGCAGATAAAATGGAGATAATAATGATTAAGTACAAATGACAACCAAAATTGTATAGAAAACATTAGGCTCTAGAGAGCCTGAGGGTTTCAAGTAATGATCTGACTTAGATTTTTAAAGATTAACTGTATTTTTTTTTTAGAGAGAAATAGACATATTTCTTCTTAAACAAAGATCTTGTGTTAGGTCAGGATAAAATGGAGTCACTGAGGACAGCAGGATGGTGACAGAGACATAAAGAAGTGGGTCATCCACATTCCTCAGGGAGCTGCCCAGCATTTATCCCTTCATTGCCTATCAATGCCCCAGGACTAGATTTCCTGCCTCCTTATCTCTCACCTGGTCTCACACCCTAGCTATTTCCCTTTCTCACCTTCCCCCAACTGAAGAACTCTGTATAGCCCACTATCTGTAATCTCAAAGTTAGCTGCTTCACTCTTGAAAGTCATTCCTGGCAGCTCATGCCCCACCCCCCATGAATAAAGCTTCCATCTTTGCCTCAGAGTGGTCTCCGTGGTCTTGGCCTCTCCTGAACCTTACATCTGGTGCTCTGACTTGGATAGGAAGGTTTCTAATTGTCTTCTTGGGCAGCCAGACCTCCTTTCCCCTGACCAGATCACTGAATTGCTGATTCTCTGAAGGTTCTGACCATCTCTGCCTGATACAGGCCCTCACATTTACCACAATTCAACCAGCCTCACTTTCTTTCCCTTCCCCTTCCTCCTCGGTAAGTGTCCCTTTTGGGTTGGCCTGCTCTTGGGACTCATCCATCCTCATGGAAGCAGTGCCAGCATTCCAGGCTACACCCCTTGGCCGCTAGGCCCCACTACCAGGTCTTGAGAAATATGAACTCTCGACACCTTGGGTCTATTGCTCTCTGGTCTGCCATACCCTAAGGAGTACCTTATGGTTTTGTTAGCATCTCAGGACACCCCCTCTCCCTCCCTCCTCTCTTTATCCCTTCTGAGCTCTCATCTTCCACTGATAGCTGCTTTAATCTTCCACAGCCAGCAGCTTTCACCATGGGGAGCACAGGTGCCCTCCTTGCCCACTAAAATAGGCTAGAAAGCCAACAGTTGTGACCTGTATGGCCTGTGCCCTCATGGGAGATGCAGGCCTTGTTAACCATAACAGGCCAGGGGGTCATATTGGTATCATGTGTAAACCCAGCTTAAGCTCTGATTTCTTAGCCCCACCTTTGCCTTGCTATTTCTCTGTCTCCTCTCACTAGCCCTTTAATTATACTCTCACATCTACATGGGGAATAAAACCTCCAAACCAATTTCTACTAAGCCCCTAGCCTATTTCTTTAAGAATATAAACCTCTATGACTGGCTGCAATATAAGCTGGACAATGGGTCCAAATGGCCTGAGAATGGTACTTTTTTTTTCTTAATTTTTATTAAAATTTTTCCATGATTACAAAAAATATCCCATGGTGCTACCCTCCCTCCCCCCACTTTCCCCTTTGAAATTCCATTTCCCATCATGTCCCCTCCCCATCTAAATCAGTCTCTCTTTCATTTTGATGTTATGAACTTTTCCTCCTCTTATGATAGTCTTGTGTAGGTAGTGTCAGGCACGATGAGGTCATGGATATCCAGGTCATTTTATGTCTGGAGGGAACACGTTGTAAGGAGTCCTACCCTTCCTTTGCCTCTTACATTCTTTCTGCCACCTCTTCTGCATTAGACCCTGAGCCTTGGAAGGTGTGACCGAGATGTTACTCAGTACTCCAGTCACTTCTTTCCAGCACGATGATACCTTCTGAGTCATCCCAAGGTCACTGCCATCTGAAAAGAGAAGATTCTCATGCCCAAAGTGAGAGTAGCATTAATATAAGGGTATAAGTATTAAGAGAAGTGCTTACTGGGCAGTTTGATAAGCACAGAATATACATTTTTCCAGACATCAGCAGATGTTACACCCCTAGGGCTCATGACTACCCCTGTTTAAAGTTTTCAGTATCAGGGATGTATTACCCCCCATGGAGTGGGCCTCCATTCCAATTGGAGGGCAGTTGGTTTGCACCATGACAGACATGCCACTATTGCACGCTTTGGCTCATTCGGCCTGGATGGCCAATTATAAGGCTTGCAGTGTCCACTGTTGAGTATCTTCACTGGTGGTATCTCTTTCTCCCATTGAACTAAATGTAGAATGGCTTCTTCCAGCTTTCTCTCAGCTGCTCTACATGGAGGAGGTTATCAGCTCAGTTCCAGTAGAATTTCTCAGTGGCCTTGCCACCCAAGTATGTGGAGTCTTCAGCAATAGGGTCTTACCATCTATTCCTGGTGGAAAACCAAGGGCCTTGGCAATGGCCTATAATGTTTAGGGGGCATCAGGGACCTCCCTAGCCAACAACTCACTGGTGGTATCCCATCCGTGGCACTGAAAATTTTCTAAAAATGATTTATGGCGCCTGAGTGTTCCATTGTCCAAAACCAGAGGATTCCATATGATTTATTTGCATCCTCTTAGATTTTGATTAGCCCTCCCTCCACCTTTCCTTTACTCAATCTCTTCACCTGACTGCACTTTGGGCATTTTCACCCCCATTAATCTGTCCTTCTACTTACATATATACAATATCAACCCATTAAGTACTCTCCTCCCTTCCTTTCTCTTCCCTTTATATCTCCTTTTTAACTTACTGGCCTCTGCTACTGAGTTTTTTCCTTCTCAAACAGAAGTCCAATCATCTGTATCTAGGATCCACATATGAGGGAAAATATGTGGCGCTTGGCTTTCTGGGCTTGGGTTACCTCACTCAGTATAATCCTTTACAGATCCATCCATTTTCCTGAAAATTTCATAACTTCATTTTTTGTTTACTGCTGAGTAGAAATCCATTGTATAAATGTGCCACATCTTCATTATCCACTCATCAGTTGAGGGACATCTAGGCTGGTTCCATTTCCCAGCTATTATGAATTGAGCAGCAATAAACATGGTTGAGCATGTACTTCTAAGGAAATGGGATGAGTCCTTAGGAGTGCCTAGGAGTGCTATAGCTGGGTCATATGGTAGATCAATCTTTAGCTGTCTTAGGACCTTCCACACTGAATTACACAATGGCTGGACCAGATTGCATTCCTACCAACATTGTAGAAGAGTTACTCTTTTTCGAAATGCTCACGAGCATTTATGATCATTTGTTTTCATGATGGTAGCCAATCTGACAGGAGTGATATGGAATCTCAATGTAGTTTTAATCTAGAACATTTTTTTAGATGCTCATATGCCATCCATTTCTTCTTTTGAGAACACTATTTGGGTCCCCAGCCCATTTTTAAATTGGCTTGTTTGATTTCTTATTATTTAGCTTTTTGAGTTCTTTGTATATCCTAGATATCAATCCTCTGTCAGATATATAGCTGGCAAAGATTTTTTCCCATTCCGTAGGATGACTCTTTGCTTTATTCACAGTGTCCTTTGCAGTACAAAATCTTTCTAATTGCATGAGGTCCCAGTGGTTAATCTGTGGTTTTATTTCCTGAGCAATTGGGGTTATATTCAGAAAGTCTTTGCCAAGACCAATATGTTGAAGCGTTTCCCCGACTTTGTCCTCTAGCAATTTCAGAGTTTCAGGTCTGATGCTAAGATCTTTAGTCCATTTGGACTTAATTCTTGTGCATGGAGAGAGAGAAGAATCTATTTTCATCTTTCCACAGATACATATCCAGTTTTCCCAGCACCATTTGCTGAAGAGGCTGTCTTTTCACCAATGCGTAGTTTTGGCATTTTTATTGAATATCAGGAGGCTATAGCTACCTGGACTTATATCTGGGTCCTCTATTCTGTTCCACTGATCTATATATCTGCTTTTGTGCCAGTACCATGCTGTTTTTGTTACTACGGCTCTGTAGTATATGTTAAAATCAGGTATGGTGATACCACCCACCCTTTTTTTTGTTGCTCAGTATTATTTGAGATATTTGAGGTTTTTTGTGATTCCAAATGAATTTTTGGATTGTTTTCTCTATTTCCATGAAGAATGCCATTGGAATTTTGATGGGGATTGCAGTAAATGTGTATATTCCTTTTGGTAAGATTGCCATTTTCACAATATTGATTCTTCCAATCCAGGAACAAGGGATATTTTTCCACTTCCTAGTGTCTTCTGCAATTTCTCGCTTGAGTGTTTTAAAGTTCTCATTGTAGAGATTCTTTACTTCCTTGGTTAGGTTTATTCCAAGGTACTTTATTTTCTTTGATGCAATTGTGAATGGAAGTGATTCTCTCATTTCATCCTCTGTGTGTTTGTTGTTAGCATATAGGAATGATACTGATTTCTGTGTATTTATTTTGTATCCTGCTACATGGCTGTAGGTGTTTATCAGCTAACTCTTTGCTGGTAGAGTCTTTAGGGTCCTTTATATATAGAATCATGTCATCTGCAAATAATGATAACTTGATTTCTTGCTTTCAAATTTGTATCCCTTTTATGTGCGTCTCTTGCCTTACTGCTGTGGCTAAGACTTCCATTGCTATATTAAATAAAAGTGGTGACAGTGGACACCCTTGTGCTCTTCCTGATTTTAGTGGAGAAGCTTCCAGTTTTTCCCCATTTACTAATATGTTGGCTGTAGGCTTGTCATAAATAGCCTTCATTATATTGAGATATGTTCCTTCTATTCCCAGTCTCTGTAGGACTTTTTATCATGAAGGGATGTTGGATTTTGTCAAATGCTTTCTCTGCATCTAATGAGATCATGTGGTTTTGTCCTTCAGTCGATTTATATAATGTATTACATTTATCGATTTGCGTATGTTGAACCATCCCTGCATCTCTGGGATAAAGCCTATTTGGTAAGGGTGAATGATCTTTCTGATATATTCTTGTATTCTGTTTGCCAATATTTTGTTGAGAATTTTTGCATTTATGTTCATGAGAGAGATTGATCTGTAATTTTCTTTTATTGTTCTATCTTTGCCTGGTTTTGGTATCAGGGTGATGCTGGCTTCGTAGAAGGAGTTTGGTAGGATTCCTTCTTTTTCTATTTTATGGAAAAGCTTAAGAAGCAAAAGTCTTAGTTCTTCCCTGAAGGTCGGGTGAAATTCAGCAGTGAATCCATCTGGGCCTGGAATTTTTTTAGTTGAGAGATTTTTGATAACAGCTTGGATCTCTGTCCTTGCTATAGGTCTATTTAAGTGATTAATCTCATCTTGATTTAATTTAGGTAGGTCATACGAATCAAGGAAATCATCCATTTCTTTCAGATTTTAATACTTAGTGGAATATATGCTTTTATAGTATGTCCCTATGATTTTTTTGAATTTCTCTGGTGTCTGTTGTGATGTTACCATTTTCATCTCTAATTTTATTAATTTGTGTCTCTTGTCTCTTTCTTTTGGTCAGATTTGCTAAGGGTTTATCAATCTTGTTTATCCTTTCAAAGAACCAACTCTTTGTTTCATGGATTCTTTGGATTTTTTTTTTTTTTTTTTTTTTTTTTTTTCTATTTCATTAGTTTCTGCCCTAATCTTTATTATTTCTTCCCGTCTACTGATTTTTGGTTTTCCTTGTTCTTCTTTTTCCAAGGCTTTAAGGTGAAGCATTAGGTTGTTTACTTGCGACCTTTCTAATTTCTTAATATATAATATAGGCACTTAAAGCTATGAATTTACCTCTTAGGACTGCCTTCAATGTGTCCCAGAGATTTTGGTATGTTGTGTTCTCATTATCATTGGACTCTATAAATTGTTTCATTTCCTTCTTGATTTCTTCATTGACCCATTCATCATTTAATTGTGTTGTTTACTTTCCATGATTTTCTGTATGCTCTGTAGCCTTTCTTGCTATTGATTTGTAGTTTGATTCCATTGTGGTCAGGTGGAATGCAAGGAATTATTTCAATTTTCCTGAATTTGTTAAGATTTGCTTTGTGTCCTAATATATGGTCTATTTTAGAGAATGTTCCATGTGCTGCTGAAAAGAATGTATATTCTTCAGCATTTGGATGAAATGTCCTGTATATATCTGTTAGGTCCATTCCTTCTATGACCTCATTTAGTCCAGATGCCTCTCTGTTTATTTTTTCCCAGGATGACATGTCAGTTGATGAGAGTGGGGTGTTGAAGTCACTCACTATCACTCTGTTTGATGTTATCTCTGACCTTAGTTCTAATAGTGTTTGTTTGATGAATTTGGGAGCCCCATGTTAGGTGCATGTATGTTTAGGATTGTAATGTCCTCCTGTTGGAGGGGTGCCTTTGATCAATATAAAGTGACCTTCCTTATCTTTCTTGACTAACGTTGGACTGAAGTCTACCTTGTCAGATATTAGGAGAGCAACCCCTGCTTGTTTTCTAGGTCCATTTGCTTGAAACACCGTTTTCCAACCTTTCACCCTAAGATAGTGCCCGTCCTTTGTAGAAAGGTCGGTTTCTGGGAGGCAAAATATTGAAGGATCCTGCTTTTTAATCCAGTCTGCAAACCTGTGCCTTTTGGTTGGAGAATTGTGGCCGTTGATATTAAGAGATAATATTGAAAGGTTTGTGTTCATTTCTGCCTTTTTTTTGTAGTTCTTCCGGTTTTACCTTTGCTCTCCTGTGTTAATTAGTATTTGAGTATTGTTTGTTTTTTTCCTGGTTCCTTATATGTGTGCCTTTCTTTTTCTTCTGCATGGAGGATTCCTTCAATTATTTTCTGTAGTGCTGGTTTTGTCTTCAAATACTCCTTTAGCTTGGTTTTGTTATGGAATGTCCTTATTTCTCCGTCTATTTGAATGGATAGTTTTGTAGGATAAAGTAACCTTGGTTGACAATTGTTATCTTTCAGTACTTGGAATACATCACTCCATGCCTTTCTGGCTTTTAAAGTTTGTGTTGAGTAATCCGCTGTAATCCTGATAGGCTTGCCTTCGTAGGTAACTTGAGTTTTCTCTCTGACTGCTTTCAATATTTTTTCTTTGGTTTGTGTGTTTGGTAGTTTGATTATAATATGGTGAGGAGAGGTTCTTTCCACATTTTGTCTGGCTGATGTTCTAAAGGATTCCAGTATCTGCATTGGCACCTCTTTCCCAATTTGGGGGAAGTTTTCTTCTATGATTTTGTTGAAAATGCCTACTATGCCTTTGGAGTGAAATTCTTCTCCTTCTACTATGCCCTGAATTCTTATGTTTGATCTTTTCATAGTGTCCCGAATATCTTGATGTTCCCACTCATACTTTTCTATTAGTTTGTCTTTCTCTTTGTTGGAGTGTATTAGATCTGCCACCTGGTCTTCTAGCTTACATATTCTGTCCTCTCCTTCATCCATTCTACTGGTGAGATTTTCTACAGAGTTTTTTATTTCATTAACTGTGTTCTTCATTGCTAGTAATTCTGACTGGTTTTTCTTTATTATTTCTATTTCCTTATTTATGTCTGGTATTGACCTCTTTATTTCATTAAGTTGGTGTCCTGTGTTTTCTTTGATTCCTTTGATTTCCTCTTTCATTGCTTTTATTTCCTCTTCATTCCTTGGATTTCTTCTTTGACTTCTTTAAACATATTTATAAACATTCTTTTGAAATCTTTCTCATGCATTTCCTCTAACTCGTTGTCACTGGAGGTCATTTCTGGTGCATTAATACTTTTCGGTGGATTTATATTGTCTTGATTTTTGGTGTTTCTTGTGCTATGATATATATGTTTTTGCATCCTGGATTATTTAATGATTGTATTTTCTAGTTAGCTGGGTATTATTAGATGTATCAGTCAATCTGATGTTATATAACTTCACAGTATGAGCTTAAGGGGTTAGGTGTGGCTCTCAAGACTCTCAGAGTATCTACAAAAGTGAACCTAGGTGTTGGTTTTGCCTGCTATGGCAGTATTCAAGTAGGCTGAGTGGAACCAAATACAGATAGATTCTGAAATTCAATTAAACAATGTACACTTTCAATGAAAAAACAGCTCAGAATATTTATCCAAGAGTAGGTATTATGACAACCAGATCCTCTAGCTGTCCCTTTGGGTGTGTGGTGCCCCACCCACAGCCTTAATCCTGACACCAAGGAGGTTAAGAGTTCTGATCTGTTGAGTGTTCCAAGTTGGCTTGTGACCAGGTGAGAACCTTCCCTGGTGTAATCCCAGTTACCTCTGCTCCTGCTTGGGTCCTGTTGTTGGTTCCAGTTGGCTTGGCCAGATCCCTGGACTGCTGCTCTGTTTACTGGAGACGGCCACTGGCAGTGGGGGAGAGGAGGCTACCAATGCAGCTCTAGTTCATCCACTGTTCCACGTGTTCTTCTACCTTGTGATCTGCTCCTCCGTTGTTCACTGCCGTTCTCCCTTCACATTTCTTGAGTTTGCGGAGAGCTCCGGTGTGAGTGGAAAATCACCTCACCTGGCTTTTCCTGTGGCTCAAGCTGAGCCTGGTGGCTTTCTGGCTGCCACCACCACGGTCTCTGCAGACCTGCCGGTGCTGTTCCTGCTGGCTTGTGTGGGCTCTGGATGCTCTGGATCTCTCCTACTTCTCCACTGCCATTTCAATTTGCTATTCACATCACTTTTTACTAAAAGTGTGTGTTTTGCTGTTTTTTTTTTTTTTTTGGCTTTCCCCCCCCAGGCTGCTTTGGCATGATACCTACGCCGCCATCTTAACCGGAAGTCGAGAATGGTACTTTTGATTTCCAAATTTTCACTGATTTTGAAAATTTCTGCCAACATACAAGCAAGTGGTCCAAAATACCCTATATCCAAGCATTTTTAATTGTGTGATCTCTGCTCTGTCTCAAAGTGGACTGCTCTGCTTTTGAGACTCATTCCTGGCATCTCATGTTTTTCCTGAATAAAAGCCTCCATCTTTGCCTCAGGGTGGTCAGGATGGTCTCCAACATCTTGGTCACTCCTGAACCTTACATTATGTTTAAAATGTTTGGAATTCGTAAGATTTTGTATTTATTTCTAAGCAACACCCATATATTATTGGAATGTGAATACACCATAATAGCAGAAAAGGTTCAGAATCAGTGAAGATTGTAGTCTAAACATAAGTATATATCAATCAATCAGATCTAGATGCCTAATGGACAAAAGTACATGTGGGTAAAAGTGCACAGATCTGTATTCATCATATTATATTGGAAAGCAGGCAGGACATGCACATGGAGGTCATAATTTAGAATTTAAAATGTATTAATATTTTTATTAGTTTTCACATTTTAATAAATATGCCAAAGATATTCTACTTAATTACTCAACATTTTAGGTTTTGAGCAGTTATTCTCTGCATATTAATGATATTTTTAGAGATTCTCCTCCATTTCAGTTTTCTTTTTTTAAACTATTTTTTATATTTAATTAATTAATTTATTTATTTGAGAGAGAGAAAGAGGTAGAGAGGGAAAGAGGGAATGGGCACTCCAGGGCCTCAAAGGAACTCCAGATGCATGTGACCCCTTGTGAATCTGGCTTACATGGGTCCTGGAGAATTGAACCGGGATCCTTTGGCTTTGCAGGCAAATGCCTTAACCGCTAAGCAATCTCTCCATCCCCCATTTCTGTTTTCTTATCTCTGACTTCTATTTCATACTTTCTAAAATGTATATCATTTCTTTTATATTATTTAGTTTTTTCACAGTTTCTGTTCTTCTGATCACTTTCTGAACATGGGAAAATTATCTCATTTTATATTTATGCTTATTAAATTTCCCTCATTCTGCTATTCAGACCATTAACAACCTTTTATCTTCAACAAAAAATATTAATTTTACCTGGGAATGGTGGTGCATGCGTTTAGTCTCAACACTTGGGAGGCAGAGGTTGGAGAATTGCAATGAGTTCGAGGCCACCCTGAGACTACATAGTAAATTCCAGGTCAGCCTGAGCTAGAGTGAGACCCTATCTTGAGGAAAAACAATATATTAATTTTAGAGCTGGGGAGATGGAAAAGCACTTGCTATGCATGTCTAACTATTGAAGTTTTGAACCTATATAACAGCCAGATGCAAGAGTACATGCATCTGTAATCTAGTGTACCTATGACAACAGAAGGCAGAGTCAGGAGAATCCTGAAGCTTGTGAGACAGCTAGTCTGACACCCAGAAAAGCAAACAGGATATACTCTGTCCTGGATGTGGAAGAAGGTGAACCCCTATGTCTCCAGGCTGTCCTCTAACCTCCATACGTGTGTCTACACACACACGCACACAAATAAAGTCTCATGTTTGTAGGGATAGCACCTTCAACTAGTAAGCCATTTCCCAGCCCCATAGATGCTTTTTAATAGAGGTCCTGTCTCCTCATGTCCCTCAGGTTATTTTACAAGTATGACATTTATTTTACTTATTTTTTAATATTCTTTTTTTAGTTTATCTCTTAATATTATAAGATTGTTCTCTAAAGAACACTTAGCTGACTTAATGCTCATTTTGGTGGGGTGGATTTGGACTGATTTGTTTTCTAAAGCTTATATGAAGATGTGGGAGAGGAAAGGCATGGCTATGACTGTTGATAATCTAGACATATGACTGTTCTCCCTGTATCTCCCACACAAGAGCTTTCTCTCCTTTCTGAAGAAAAGATGTGCATTTTTGCTTTTCCCTTCAGGAAGATCTTCAGTCCTGCCTGCTTTTTCTTTAGGGAAATCAACTTCAGTCTTCCTCTCTACCAGCTGAGCCATAGAAGTGATATGTGCTATTTGGTATAATAAATGAGGTACAGAGTCATTTGATTTTCTCCCTCCCCCACAAAAAGAAATTATGTATGTATTTCCCTTGTCTCAAGATTAGCCATTCTCAAAATAAATAAAGTTATTACAAAAATAAGAATAACTTCTGGAGTATAATACTCATCTCCCACTTAGAATTAACCATTTTTTGTGCATACCAACCTATGAAATGAATTTGATTATTATCCCCAGGTTGTAGAGGTTAGCATTCTCAAAGAAATTCATGTTATTTGATCATTATCAGAGCATAACTTGGTCTGGTTCCAGTGTCAATGAGACTAGCTCCACAGTCTACTTCCACTGTGCCCTGATTCCGTATCAAGTTTCAATAACAAACTCTGTCTCTTTTTCTGTAATCAGAGTTTAATCATTTATCTACTTTGAAATTCCCCAGAAAACTACACATACCTCATTCCTCTTTCTTTACTGGTAGTCTTGTGATGACTGTGGCCCAGGTTAGGATCTCCTGAATTTTAAATGAGTATCATGGGTGAAGGATTTTAGCAAATAAATGCTTTAATCATTTTAAATTTAGCTACATGGCAGAAGGATTTTTTAGTTCTTGACCTACTAATTGTGACTGTTTTCTATTTTATTTCTTATCGTTATGTAAATGTGACAGCAATCCATAGTATACCCACCCAAACTCTGTTAATCTTTGTGCAGTGTGTTTATTTTTCTTTTTTTTTTTTTTTGTTTCATTTTGTTTTGGTTTGGTTTTTCGAGATAGGGTCTCACTCTGGTCCATGCTGACCTGGAATTAACTCTGTTATCTCAGGGTGGCCTTGAACTCATGGCTATCCTCCTACCTCTGCCTCCCCAGTGCTGGGATTAAAGGCGTGCACCACCACGCCCGGCTTGTGCAGTGTGTTTATTTTGATTTGCCTACTTGTCCCTGTGTAGTGATCCATAGAATTTATCATCTTGAAATTATCATAAACCACAAAAGACTTTATTTATATAACACACACCCTGCATGTTTAGATTTTACTGTGCTTCTGTTTTGTAGACAAAATTAGAAAACCAAAAATATATACATATAGATCCTAGTAGATAAAATGATAAACAAGTATTGGTATTGTGAATATTTTGTTTTGCTTGGGTTTATTCCTGCTAGGGTCTCACTCCTACATGCTAGGATAGTGGTACTCCTACATGCTAGAATTGAAGCTATGTGCCACCATACCCAGCCAAGAAACAAGTATTTTTAATTGGATTATTTACTTAAAAATTTTGTCCCTGGAAATGAGAATAAAATGAGACCAGTAAAAGTACAAAAATCCTAAATCTTGCAAAATAAATAAGAAACAATAAGCAAACATTTCTCATGTCCTCATAAGATATAGCATTATTTACAAACCACATAAAACACACAAAGTGGCTCTAATGGTAGTAAATGCGTACTATCATTCCAAATCAAGCTATAATGAATGGCACTCTGAAAAGGGTTAATTTATTCTGAGGGTAGGTGCCTTGCAAATTAAAAGCTATTTAAGTGCTAAAATCAATTGGCTATATAATACTGTGTTTTCTGATGGGAATAGTGCAAAGAAAAATGCCTAGAAGTTGTTTGTTACAGTAGCTAAATGAGATTCTACCTCTGGTTACTATCAAACCCCACATCCATCATTACAAAACACTTGATTTTTATTTTCTTCTATTGATTCACCTTAGCACCCAAGACAGTTTGTACTCCTACGAAATTCACAAAACATCGATTTACATAAATTATTCAATACTTTACTGTATGGCTATTATGTCATTTAATATTCTAGACAAATCAATACAACATTTTTTTAATTGCCTGTCACATACCTAAGGTATCACAATTGTGTTTTGCTGGAATCATTTATTTGCACTGTTTTGATGACACATTTATAATTCAACTAGTTTAAAAAAAATAAAGTAACATATGTAGAGAAAAGTACTAGGGTATGACATGAATAATTTAAATGATTAGGGACATAACACTGGAGAGACTTGCATTGTTTATAATAATTCTATTTCTCATATAGAAGAAAAGTAATCAACCCCTTTTGTGAGCATCATCTTTAGATTCCCTTGTAAACTTTATATAAGTAAAATAGATAAGAAACTGAATAAATTCCATGCAATATTTTCTATCTGGTAAAATCTACTGTAGAAAATTCTGACTTTTAGAGAGAGAAAACTGTAACTATGAAGACTATATCACAGGGTGATTAAATGCATCTTTAAAATATAAAGGTAGTAAAAAGTCAATTAAAAAGTTACAAATAAAATTATATATCCAAATAATTATCAAAAATGTTATGTTATTTAAACTTTGTATCATTTTCCTTGTTCTGATCAGTTAGAGAAGAATTAGAGTAAATATAATGCTTAGTCACCTATCTAGAATATACAACCTAGGTGAACAGGAGTAATTTAAGTCTACCTCATTTATTTTGCCATGTATATATCTGTGACATTACTGATGTAGGAAATAAGCACAGTAAGTATTCATTCATTGGAAGAGCAATTGATTTAAAATACTTATTTATTTATTTATTTATTTACATTTGTAAGGTCTTGGCATAAGCTACTTGATGTGCTTATGTTTATATTTTCCACGTTCCCAAATAATATTTAATTTAAAAAAATCTAAGTCCACTTATACCTGATGTCTTCATGTGCCACATTTATGTGGTTACTGTATCACTATGATTCTGTGGGAAAGGAAATATTGTAAATAATGCTTAGACCCCTCTGTTAGGCACTCAGCATATCACCTTTACTCACTTGTAAAAGTAATGGTAATGGATTTTAAAGCAATCCAAGGTCAGAATGATATATCCTGCAAATCTGATCCTTTTCTTTCAACTTTAACCTCCCATTTTCCTCTCATCAGAAAACAAACAAATAAGATAAGAAACCTATCACAGGCAAGCTAGCTCAAGTTTCCTTCCTTATACCAAAGGACTAATTACCCTAAATCACACCTAACTTCACACATGCGTCTCAAGGCTTTTCTACAAATTGTGAGATGGCTACAGGCAGAGTGGGGAGGAAAACAGACTTCCCTCTCCTCAGTTCACCAAACTGTAAATTAATTCAGTTTCTTATCACTATCTGTTTCCTAATTTACTTTAAAATACAAGGAAACAATGTTACCCACTTAATGAATGTAAATGCTCAATAATAGTAGTGACAATCATACACTGATATGTATTAGAATACAGGGTAACTATTGGTAAAATATCAGCCATAATTTAGCTCCAAGAAAATAAGCCATCTCAAATCACTTGGATAAAATATACCAATATATATGTTATTGGTATTTCAGACAAATGCATAACACACACGTGAATTCTATACTCCAGTAATTTTCTTATCAGTTCTAACACTATGACGTATTACCATAGTTATTGTTGCCTTGTTTGAAAACACAAATATTGTACCTTTGAAGGATGTAGACTAAAAATAATTGTTCTATAATTACTATGTGTACTTTCATATTGATATAGAAAAATATGTGTGTTTGAGACATATTATGATATAGAAACAGATGGAAATTATATAGACTTTAAATATTTATTATACCTAAAATTAAAATATTAAGAACTACAAGATTTTGACCTGGAGCTATAAATACCAGATTAGATGGTCAGCAATGGTTATTTTGTGACAGGAGATACAGGCAGTTATAACAAGTTGGTCATTATATCTAGCAATTTGATGTGTTTAACATATCTAGTAACAATAGCAGTATAATTCAATTGGTTGTACCCAACTAATGTTCTTTTCTCTTTCTTAGAAGAACTTTAGTTGATTTGGACTCTAGGATTTTTGGTTTTACACTTAATAAATTGAGTTCCTTTTGGAAGACTTAAATAAATTTCCATCAATCCAAAATTTGATTTGTTTTCGGGATTATGCTGAAATAATAAGATAATTTATGAAAATCTTTAAAACACTGAATTCTTATAAATAAGAAGACTTGATTCAAGTAAAATAGAAGGATATGTAAGCAAACAGCCATAATGAAATTATAATTAATGAGAAAAAAAAGAGCATTCCCATTTGTAGTTTCCCAAAATTAAGATTAGTATTATTTCAATTACCTATGGAAATATACCAAGGAAAATTCAAAATATATGAGATAATTTTAAATCTTTGAGCACAGTGCTATCTATCTATCTTTACCATTGTGATCAAAGATTATATATGTGTACATGTGTATACACACACACACACACAGACACACACACACACACACACACACACACATATATATATATATATATATATATATATATATATATATATGAGAGAGAGAGAGAGAGAGAGAGAAAGAGAGAGAATGTGCATGCCAGTGCCTCGATCCTGCAAATGAACACCAGATGCATTATAAAGCTGGCTTACATGGGTACTGGAGGAATCAAACCTGGGTACTCAGTGCCTTAACAGCTAAGCTATCTCTTCAGCCCAACAAAAGGCTCTATTTAAAATGTTATAAACATGTGTTATAAAACAGTGAGAACTATTAGAACTGTTTCCAGACAGTCTGGAAATCAGTTAATTCTCATAATTGTCCATTCAGTTGGCGATCAGTATCACCCACTCAGTTTCTCTGAAGCAAATGTGGACATTTACCCCAAAGAAACTGGCACAAGTTTGAAGTGAGAAATATGAATCTAAGAATTTATTCCTAGATATTTTATAACCTAAGAGTAAGAAGTACCTGACAGAGTCCTTTCCATCCAGGTGGTAGAAAGTCTGATGTGGTATCTTTTTGAGCTGCTTTCCATCTGATTTTAGCTCTCATTCACTAGTTTTTCATGTTCTGGGCACTCATTGTGGAAAAACTTCAACCAAATCTGAACTGAATTTTTACTTATTTTAATAAGTCATATAATCATGTGAAATATCTACCTTTAATAAAATTGATCATGAAGTCCTTTTTTTCTGTTCTATAGGATGCTTAGTGATTAGTTTATGTGATTAATGTTTTCCAAAAGGGGTAGAACTAAGATTTAGGAGAATAAATGGAAACTTCTTTGGCTAAAGAAAGCAAAACCATTAGTCAATTTTGATAACTTTTACTGACACTTGCTCATTTAACAACCAATATAGAAAAGTGAAGATCATAATTACAGTAAAAATCCTATAGAATTGATCAAAGATTATAGATTTAAATATTTGTCCCTTAAAATAAGTTATATGATTACTAAGTGATTTAGTAGGAATAGCTCGCAGAAGAATAAATCTTCCTAAACCGGGCATGGTGGCTCACGCCTTAATCCCAGCACTTGGGAGGCAGAGGTAGGAGGATCACAGTTAGTTCAAGACCACTCTGAGACTACATAGTGAATTCCAGGTCTGCCTGGGCTAGAGTGAGACCCTACCTCAAAAAAAAAAAAAAGAAAAAAAGGAAAAATCTTCCTAATATAAATATTTTTATGTCTAAGGTGGTCATTTTCTGACATGGACCATCTTCTATCCAAGGGGAAAATGTACAGTCTTAGCATTAAAACATATTTATGTCCTCATATTAAAAGGATCAGCAGAAAATGTAATCAGCATATTTCAAATTGCTCATTTGTTAAAGAAATAATCATAAAATTTTGTTTCCTCAAAAATATTTTTTAAATATAATACTTTATTTTTGGAAATAGACAGGTCTTAGTTTTATATAATTATTTATAAATTTGAACTATGGAACTTTTAATTACAACAAATTTAATCATACACATATTACAATTTAGCTTTATCACCAACAAGCTTTCTCATGATGTATTGCAACCTTCTAATTTTGCCCTTACCTACTTTTTTAAATTAAAAAAAAAATTATTTGAGAGAGAGAGAGAGAGAGAGAGAGAGAAAGAATATGGCCAGGACCTCTTGCCACTGGAAATGAACTCTGCATGTGTAAACTACTTTATGCATCTGGCTTTATGTGGGTACTGGGGAATTGAAGCCTGCCAGGCTTCTCAGGTAAAGCCTTTAAACACAGAGTCATCTTTTATTTTGGCACAGCCTTTTCTTATCTAAAAGCATTTCTTCTTTTTAACATTCTTCACCAAAATATATTCCATACCTGTAATTTCTTGTATCTCTTTTTTATACCTGATGCTTTCTTTTCATCTTATTTTTTAAAAAAGTTTGTAAGACTTGTTTTGTTGGGAAAAATAACTGTCTTTTAGATAAAATACAGATAGCTATATTTGAAAAATGATCAAAATATGTTAACATGCCAAAAGCCAGTTCTATTTCCTCTGATGAATTAAACTAAACTAACTTCCTATTAAGGCTTATTATAACAGGTACTGAGATATTTCCATTACCAAAAAGCATGAGGCTCATGTTTGGGCCTATAACTCTGTCTGTGGGGAAGAAGCTACCATCTTCTGAGAACCAGGTGTGTGCTGAATCTCTTAAATAAAACTTCTTAGAAACACTGTCCCAAACCAGAACTGAGAAGTGATCAAGTAGACCACACCTGAGTTTAGCTATGTATCCCATGCTCTTGTCCCATTTTTTCCCCCCTGAATTTAAAGTTAGGCTTCAAGAAAGTCAAATGCTAAGGTTTGTGATGCAGGCTAAGATTCATAACTTTTTTGTTTAAGAGCTATCTGGCAGGAATGGAGATACCCATACAAATGGAAATTCTTAAGAAAAGTCAGATAAATCATGTTTTAAGATAAACATGATGGGGCTGGAGAGATGGCTTAGCGGTTAAGCGCTTGCCTGTGAAGCCTAAGGACCCGGGTTCCAGGCTCGATTCCCCAGGACCCACGTTAGCCAGATGTACAAGTGGGCGCAGGCGTCTGGAGTTCGTTTGCAGTGGCCAGAGGCCCTGGTGCGCCAATTCTCTCTCTCTCTCTCTCTGCCTCTCTCTCTCTGTCTGTCTGTCTTTGTCTGTCTCAAATAAATAAAAATAAACAAAAAATAAAAAAATTTAAAAAAAGATAAACATGATGATATGAAAATTTTAGAGTTCTATTACGGCTCAGAAACACTATACTCATATATCTTAGCCCAATTTTTGTCCAGGGAATATAGATTGTATCAGGGTTGTTGCACTTTATAAGCTTTATCTTAAAAGTTGGCATAAAATATTTATCTTTGATACCAATTTTTGCCCAAAGTGATTTGACTATGGATAGGCAACATCCTAATTCTTCACATTCTTACAGTTCTGAAAAATCAACTTCGTAGAATCTTCAGCAAGTATAACTTTTTTTTTTTTTTTTTTTTTTTTTTTTTTTGGTTTTTCAAGGTAGAGTCTCACTCCAGCCCAGGCTGACCTGGAATTCACTATGGAGTCTCAGGGTGGCCTCGAACTCACGGCAATCCTCCTACCTCTGCCTCCCGAGTGCTGGGATTAAAGGCGTGCGCCACCACGCCCGGCTAAGTATAACTTTTTAATGGAAACTTCACTTGAAATTTAGACTGAGTTTTTGAATAATCACCAAATAGATTACAATTTTTATTTGCATTTGTTTTTTTGAAACAGGATTTCATTATGGAACACACTGGCCTGGCTCTTACCATCCAGCCCAATCTTGCCTCAAATTCACACAAATCTTCTTGCCTCAGCTCCTCCCCCACCCTGAGTTCTGGTGTTATATGCATGAGCCATCAAGTATGGTCTTGGATTTTGTTTTATTTTTTAAGAGGTCACATATACCTTAGAAGTTGTAATACATTTTTAGTGTTATATCCTTATAATTTATTTCTGATTAGACAAATTTTTCAACTTTATTATATATTAGGTATCAATATATACATATCTATCTATCTATCTATCTATCTATCTATCTATCTATCTATATTCAGGATTATCAGTAACTCATTCCCATTGTATACTTTCCCCATGCCACTATGTAGAATTAACCAAGTCATTGATGGTGTAGCCACAATAAATATTTTATGTTTGGTTTGGTTTTTCTTAGAGAAGAATAATCAAAGTTAAATAAATTCTATTTTCTCTCAAAAAATGTTTCTGTCCAAAAATACATGTTTAAATTTTGATTTAAATAATGTTACTTTGTTATTTGCAATTTTCAGTAAAGTTAGAGAGCATGCCTTATATCATTATTCCTAATATCAATATACCTAATCAATGCTATATCAATATTCCTAATATTTAACATAAGGGTATCACATGGGATATCTTTACTTACTATTGTTTGAAAATATAGTTAATTATTATTACCTGAAATAACATGTATAATTTTTAAAATAAATTTTAATATTTTACTTTTATTTATTTATTTGAGAGAAAGAAATAGGGAGAGAGAGACAAAGAGAGAGAATGGGCACTACAGGGCTTCCAGCCACTGCAAACGAACTCCAGATGCATGGCCACTTTGTGCATCTGACTTACGTGTGTTATGGGAAATCAAACTGAGTTCCTTTGGCTTTGCAGGCAAGCACATTATCCACTAAGCCATCTCTCCAGCCCATAAAATTTATCCAAGTCATTTTAGATTCTGACTGACTCAAATTTTCTCACTTTGTTAGATAGATGAAACAATTTCATTACTGTATTTATGCTTGCATTAGTCTCATTAAATGAGATTTATTTATAACAATAAAAGTTGACGGTTCTTTTTTATAAAATATGTTACTAACTGGTAACTTCCCACTAAATATAATTAAAACAAAGTGATTTACAAGGTTTTTGAGGACATTCATAAGTTGTTCCCACAAATGTTTTCCATTGAAATTCAAAAATGTTGTCAAAATTACTTCTACTTTAAAAACTTTTTTTTGTTTATTTTTACTTATTTATTTATTTGAGAGCAACAGACAGAGAGACAAAGAGGCAGAGAGAGAGAGAATGGGTGTGCCAGGGCCTCCAGAAGCTGCAAACGAACTCCAGACATGTGCAGCCCCTTGTGCATCTGGCTAACGTGGGTCTTTTGGAATCCAGCCTCGAACCGGGGTCCTTAGGCTTCACAGGCAAGCGCTTAACCGCTAAACCATCTCTCTAGCCCTTACTTTTACTTTTACCCACTCACAAAACTGCATAACTTACCAAGACAGAGTGTTTTGAAATATCAGTGTTGTACCTTCTGCTAACCACCTTTGCCACTGGCCAACATCAGGTGAGAATATTATATGATCTGGTTTCCTAACCCACCCACCCAGTCCAAGAAAAAAGATAACCAAATATAAAATAGGAAATCTGATATCCTCAAAATAAGCATAACTTTCCTAACATTATTATGTTGAGACATTATCCAACCATCTTAATTTAAAGGGTTCTGTAGGTCCTCCCTTAAGTAAGTTACATATGACCTAAATGTGGAAATTATTTCCATTCACAGACTATGAGGCCTAGTTTCAAAGCTCCATCATGAACAGCTAGGGAAACTGGGAAATGTAGTCAGTTGTAGATCTCTCTCTCTCTCTCTCTATCTATCTATCTCTATCTATCTCTATCTATCTATCTATCATCTATCTATCTATGCCTCCTCTGTATAGATAGAGATAGAAATATAGAGTATAGATAGAGATAGATATATGGAGTATAGATAGATAGGTATAGATGGATAGATAGATATTCTGCTTAAAATTAGAGGAAAAGTTTGCACTTATGAGAGGAGAGTAGGAGAAAATGAACATTGGTAAACGTTGAAGGTCATTTCATGGTCTTGTGTGTGCTATTTTCTATCCTATGTTCTGTATCTATGTGTTTTATGTCAAGATAAGTGCCTAGTGCATTTGAGTCTCTGAAATGAATTCTGGAATAAATACATAGAACTTTATGTTTCTGACACAGTGTTATAAAATGATTTGAAGAAAATATTTCACTTTGCACTTTCTTTGCTCATGTTTACATAAGACAGAGATAAATACATTAGGAACATATTGTGCATACAAATATATATGAGACACTTTGAGGTATTTAGAATGCAATGATATACATGATTTTATTTTTATGCACATTGGATACATAATAAATAATTTAGTAACAATCCTTAGCAACACATTCTCTTACTTTTAATCCCCATTCATTTCTGTACAGTGGACTAATTACTTAAGAAAATTTTACCAAAACTATTCCAGGAAGGAATAAGATTCATCTGAGAATGTATTTCCATCACCTACAGCACAACTATTGTGATAAACAAATCTCCTTATTTATGTAAGGGTGTAGTTATATGTGCAGATTGATGCTAGGGTAAGAACAATGAAAACTTTGGCTGAAAATGCTCAATATGAGGTGTAACACTCTAATAGTTCTGAAAGAGAAACAAGTTACAGATAGAGTAAGAGCACTTCAAGGAATGGAACATGCAATGTCTAAAGGTAAGAATATATCCTGGAATGATCAAGAAGACTCAGTTGCTGATGAGTCTGAAAATTCATATCTTTCAGATGTATTCTCCAAATATACAATTATGTTGTTTGTCAACTATCCCCTTTTAAAACCTTGATCTTAAAATGATATTTTATCACCACTATTGCTTTGTCTTTCTAACTTTTAAATGTCTTGCTTGTGAAGGGCAAGTTGAACATTAATTAATTGAATTTGTGTTAACATTATCTCTAAATAATCAGATTTGGTTTGATCCTATTACCAGATTCCCTTACATGAGACAATCTCATTAACAGACCCTGAGATGCTACTTTAGATCCATTTGGTAATAGAGATACTAACATAAATTCATTATGTGATGCACTCTCTATTCCTAAATGTATGAGATTGACTTTATGTATTGTTTGAAAGTATTACTCCTTTATGTGTCATTTCTGGAAGGAATAAAGTGTTTTCTGAAATAAAAATAAAAGAACAAAGGAAAGGGGAAGGAAGAAAGAGAGAGGAGGGCGAGAGAAACAGAGAAAGATATAGAATAGGCAGACACATCATCTGGACACTCACATTGTGAAGAATTAGGTTTTAAGTGGAAAATCCACTCTAGCATCCTAATTTTGTTGACCTTTTTAATGTCTTCATCAACATAAAGCAAAGGGAAAGCAGGCAGCTCCACTCAATCAAGGTCAGCCATCTTTTGACCCAGACTTCAGCCAAACAAGGCAATAAACTCTTGACACCTTCTTATAACCAGATGACCTACAGAATTAAATCTAAAGTCTGCCAAATGGGTCCATGTTGATAAACTCCTAGTTTAATGCTCCTCCCTGCATCATTCCACAGCCTTAAAAATATATATTCCCACACACTTGGATAAATTAGAAAATTCATGATATTTTTTAGGAGTATATCACACTTCTTATAGATAATACTTTCTACCTCCCGGTTGGGGCATGTTAGCCTTCAGTCTGCTTACAGGTTTAGAAGCAAAGATGGATGGCCACTGTGGGGACTAAGCACTGTCTTCTTGGTGTCTCATTCAGGGAAGGTCATTGCAGGTTCTACAGACAATGCAGGCAAGGGCGGAAAGGTAACACTACAGGTATTGAGGCTGAGGATGCCTCTGCTGCTAAAGATGGAGAATCTACTTCTTCAGGGAAAATAAACCCAAGAGCATCTGGGAGTTCAATGCCCTCAGCTTCATGAATATCTTTCCACACCATCTTCATTCAAAGTCACAGATTTTTCCCTCCAGTGCCTTGCTTAGATGTTGACACCGTTCAAGAATGGTACTTGAACTTGTATTGTAAGTCATTCAATCATATGAAGAGGGCTTGCATTTGCATCTTAAGCCTTATGACTATTGGAAAATAAAATCTCTCCCAGGGCATAATTAGCAGCCTTCAGGTCACCTATGGGCAGCCAGCCAGCATCATTATATATCTCACTTTACCACAAATATTCAAAAGTTTTGTAAACAGTCACTAAATTCATTGCTCCTCACAAGAGGTGAATTAGGATCATCAGTCTATCATGGGTTATCAGTACTCACATTGGTACCCGGAGTGTTTACTAACTGGAATTGAAGAATAAGCTCTAGATAACATCATGTTCAGCAGAGAAATTCATTCTTACAATCTTACAATTATCTCCAGAAATATTGCTGGTACCAAAACCTATATTAGGGTCTTTTATGGGAAAAGAATCAATAGAATGAATATATATTATAAGGAGGATGTATTAGTTTAACCTACAGGATACAGGCTTGTCAGTCCATCCAAAGGTTTCTGCAGCCTAGATACTCTGAGAACCCAGTACCTACTCAGTCCATGAGGTTGGATGCCTAAGTGGGCCCAATTTAATACAAAAAGCCTAGAAGTTTTCTGCGGAGCTGTTTTTCTTCAGTCCCTATTGGGAGATTGTTGAAGCTGTGTTTCAATACCCACAAAGGATAGCAACACCAGGACAGATGCAGGCTCCAGTAAGTAGCATGAGGAGACAGGCAAAAGCCTCTGTGTTCTCTTGAAGCTTCTCTGTATGTACCATACCACCAGAAAGGCTGCCCACTATGGGATAATGTATTCCCTTCTGCATCCGTCCTTCATGGAAAGCCCTGCCAGATTCACCCAAGAAGTGTGTCTCTTACTTTAAGATTCCTAATCTTACTAAGTTCACAACAGAATTTAACCAACACATGCTTTGAAACCTCATGAGCCAGGCCTCCTTGTTTATCTTAGCAGTGTGATCTTCCAGACCAGAAGTGCACCTTCATGTCGACTTACAGCAGTTCAGGATTTGTTTATCACTAAGTTTCAAATTCTTACACATTCCTCCCAAGAGACCAGTTCCAAAGGAATCACAAATATGTCGTCAGATTATTCACAATGGACCCACTACTCAGAATCAATTTACTGCCTTAGTAACTTTTATAACTGCTTATTATTTTTAGTAATTAGCAAAATATCAGAGAGGAAGCATCTTAACAAAGGAAAGGGTTTATTTCACCTTACAATTCCAAGGGATATATTTTTTTCATGATGGAAATGGCATGGTAGCAGAATCAGGAGCCGTACATTCACATTAAATTCCTTGTCAAGAGGCAGAGAATGAAGAGGAAGTAGCACAACCCAGCAAAACATCAAGAGTCACCCCCCAGTGACCTCCTTCCTCCGGAAAGGCTTCACTTCCTAAATGTTCCTCAATCTGCCCAGACAGAGCCACAAGCTGGGGATCATGTGTTCAAACACACGTCATAACAAGGAACATTTTAGGTTAAAATCAGAATATGGAATCATTCACTATGATGACAGGAAGACCCTACATTTTGAACATTTTTAAAAATTACTTTTATTTAGAATTTTTTATACTACAGTCATAGAAAATTGCCAGTAAAATGAACATGGTCTCTGGGCATGATGACTACAGGATGAATTCCAGGTCAGCCTTGGCTACAGTGAAACCTTACCTTGAAAAACAAAAACAAAAACAAAAAATCAACTCGGCATGGCTATTTTGTGTACAGCATATTAGGTTTTATGTGTGTGTGTAGGGGGTATGTGTAATAGTAATATAGACTTTTGCAGAAATGTTATACTATTTTGGAGAGGATACAATTATGCTGTTTTAATGTTTTAAGATATTTTGTGGAATAATTATTATGTTGTTGTTTATATTTTGTACTAAAAAGTATGTTTAAATATATTCAGGTGACTTTCAGTCTTTTGTATTGTTATCATAAATAAATGCAGTGTAGATATTTCATTAACCTATTGGCTGCTACAATGACAAAAATGTATAGTGCTTTTCCCGTGAATTAATGAATTCTTTCATTTGACAGTTTATATTCTAAATTTCATGAGATTTCTAAATTAATAAAGTATGACAATCATCTACTTAGTTAATACAAGTAATGCTGTAATTACAAATATTTGATTGCCTTTTCAGACCCACTTTATTTGTGGAAATGCACTCAAAATGCCATTAAGACATATTTGAGGAATGGCCAGGCACATACTAGGAGAAATGTTAACACAAGGAGAAAATGTCAGTCTCTTTTTGCTTTGTTAAGCAAACAAGCAAGGAATCACACTACGTAAGACAAAAAGAATCAACATTACTCTTTTTTTTAGCTCATGTGGTCTGTTAACCTTTTTGGTTGTTTGTTTTGTTTTTTTGAGGTAAGGTCCCACTCTAGCTCAGGCTGACCTGGAATTCATTATGTAGTCTCAGGGTGGCCTCGAACTCGGGGTGATCCTCCTACTTCTGCCTCCCAAGTGCTGGGATTAAAAGTGTATGCCACCACACCTGGCTAACTTGAAACTTTCATACAGAGGAAAAGACTTGAGGCATGCAAAGTATGTAATCATCATGTCTCTCTGGCTTGAGATGGAAGAGACTAGTTAAAGCATGAAGTAACTCTCTCACAGGAGCTCAATTTCCTGAGCAGTCGGTCCACACAATGTTGGATACGACTTTCAGAATACAGGACTCTATGTAGGTGTTTTTTAATGATACTCATTCTGTGACAATTTATTACATAGTAGTAGAAAGTTAATATACACCCTTTCTGGTGAGATGTTCCTGTGGAATGTTGGTACTTTTTTACATTGTCTCCTTTTCCATGTTGAAGAAGAGCACACAAATATTACAAGCTCTCAAAGAGATAGCAATCGGTTGCTTTCCTGTGTCAGCATGGGGCTATCAAGGAGATGACAATCAACTATTCTCAAAAAGAATAAATTTCACACATTCACTGAGTCCCTCTGATGTTCTAGAGAGAATTTTGTCTCCAGCATGCTACATGTAGTAAAAGCTTTATGTGGAAATTTTGTCTGAAAGTTTGAAATTTGTTGATTTTAAACAAAATTATGTAAATAATCCCATCTTTCATTGATTAGAAGATTTCTTCCATTATGTGAATTGCATTTTCATTGTCATCAAATTTTATTAAGGCAAAAGCAAAAAAACAAAAAAATGAAGAAAAAAAGGAGAAATAAAGCAATTATTTTATACTTTTAAATGGATAAAGATCAGATAGTATGAAGTAAGGATTTTAAAAAATGTGATTTTTCAGTGGCTTCCCATTCTTTCCCCAAGAAATATTAGTCTCTGTTGGAGAATTTGAGAACTCCTAGGTTTAAAATTGATGAATCAGGGACTGAGAAGATGCCTCAGCAGTTAAAGGTATTTTATTTCAAAGCCTGTGAGCTCAGATTCAATTTCTCAGTACCTATCTAAAGCCCTGTTCCATCACACATGATTAAATGTTGATGGACCAAATGTTATGCAGGTCTTGTGCAGATAATGATAGTAACTTTAAGGTCATTAGTACAACAGTTGATGCATGTCTGGAAGATAGTATTCCAAAGAACTCTGCTCCATCTTTTGGTCCTTACCATTTTTTTTTTTTTCCTGCTCCCACTTCTGCAGTGTTTCCTGAACGGTGGAGGTGGTGATGCAGATGTCTCATTTAGTGTTGAGCACTCAGCAATCAGTTATTCTCAGCACTATAAAATGAAGTTTGGATTTCTCTAGTAAACAATGCCATCTGCATAAAGGAGCACCTCTGACCAAAGAATATATATATATTATTACATATGTATACATATATATATATATATATATATATATATATATATATATATATAGACTCTTATTTTGGAATTTTTCATTCATTTTGAACATTACTGATTTGACAATATAAATGAAGACAAAACTGAACCCATCTACAAAATTGTTAACAACATATTTTAAAACTATAAAGTTACAACCGTCCAAAACTAATTATAAATCTTAACTCTAGCATCAATGTGATTCATTTAAACAAGATAAAAAAAAAAACCTCAGCCTTGCATGCACTTTATATTCCATATTCTCCCTTTTCTTAGGGATTAAAAAAAAAAAAGAAAGATTTCTAGTCTCTTAGGCACATAAGGTTTGTAAATTTAGGAATTTGTGCTCTCAGATTTTTTTTTCTAAGTGACGTAATCTTGTTCAAAACATCAGCTGGGAATCCATTTGCTCTCACAAGAGACTTCTTAATTAACAGTCACATCTGTGTTATTACACTATATTTTTGCAAAGCTAGCAACAACTTAAACCACATTATTAAAGTATGAAAATAATGTATAAGTCTCAATGGACTTGTTTAGTGCTTCAGGAGCCAGAATTAGTGATCCTTGTGACTCTAGGGTTTGAGCTTGAAATACTTAATTTTTTTTGTAATTATGGTATTAATATTTAACACTAATATTTTGAGTATCTTTCAAATACAACTGGCATTAAAACTTAACCTTATTATATTAAAGTTTACCTGCGTAAATTTTATTAGAAGTATGCTAGAAGTAATTTAACATAGCAGCTATACTAGAAATGCAGATTTCCTTGGACCTAATAAATTGTAATTTAAATTTTAAAATCAAATATATATTAAACAATGAAAGTGTGCAATTATTTTGGAGGTTTGGGGAATGCTTAAAATTTTGAAATAATTTCTTTTATTGTTATACTCTTCTAGCTGCTGCTTGCAACATTATATCTAAAATAAATAATCACTTACCTAATTTTTATCTATATTTATTAGAATATAAGATCAAATGCCTGCTATTTTTATCCTAATTTTTCACAGCAATTCCTATTCTTAACTTTTCTCATTTACTATACAATTTTGTAGTCACTCACTAAAAATATGAATAGAAATTTCTACACAAATTCAGGAACTCATATCTAATATTTGGTGATAAATATTATTAAAGTAAGACAAATTTGAAGTCTATATTTATTTAGTTACTTAATCTTTTCAAATCCTTGCTGAATTAATGACTATATTTTGTATTTATTAAGCATAATGTGTCAGAACTACAATGAGCTACCTATCACATATATTGTTATCTCTTGTTAAGAAAAATATATTTGTACACAGTAGAAAAGCATTGATATTACATCAAATATTTTAAACCATTGCATATAGAGTGATTAAAACTCTGTTTGATTTTAAAACACAGGAAATCTGATAATTACAACTGATTTTGTGGAACTGTGAAACAAACATTAAAAATATTATTGTTCTCTCTCTTCTTTCTCTTTTATATTAGTTACCTTTTTCTACCTTTTTTTCCTCTTGGTGCAGGCCTAGTGCCAGGATGCAGTTAACATCCACAATGAGCTATTGACCAGAAAGACCTACAGAGTTTCCCAAAAGCAGACGGATTTCTGTGAGAGCACTTGATTACCCACCAAAGGTTAATGGTGAGACCCTATAGCTGAAGACACCATATGCTGAAACCATATGGAGAAACTTGGGTGGAATCTGGAAAAGAGTCAGTCCCCAGACAGTTAACTTGTCTAGTGCCAGAAAGTGCTACATTAGGAAATGGGGAAAATGATCAACATCTGTCCAAGGAACTAGTGATTTAAACTCTTCATCAGCAAGCAACCTGATGTGATGTTCACACAAGTGCAATAGTGGCACACAGCCATGGTGGATAACCAGCTGCTCTTGAATTGGCTAACAGATTCATTCAGTGTGATGGAACCTATAGCTGAAACTGGGAAACAAATCAGAAAGATATTGAAAAATCGAGGCCACTCTCCAATATCAAGCTCCCACAAATCTTGGGCTACAAGAGGGCCTACACCTATTAAATCCCCTCTAAAATATTAATGATTATCCCATTTATCTGGTATTGTCTTCACTGTCTGTTGGAGAATCTGCTTCTCTTTTTCAGATGGGCACAGAATCTGAGGAGAGATTCCATCCATCACACCTCACCAGGGCCCTGAAACCTTAGAGTAATTGGGGAAATGAACAAGGGTGCTGCTTTCTTGGTGAAACTGGTACCAGCACAAGGGTGAAGGAGATAGACACAGAGAACATTCAACTCCTACCAAACCAGATATACAGGGACACAGAGGTTCCCAAGACCTCATCACTGAAGTAGACATAAAATGAACCCAGCATGGCTCAGGAAAATTCATGGAAGAAGGGGCTAAAAGATTGTTAAAGAGCCACAGTTGGAACATTATGCACAGAGACATTGTCTTTTCCCCATAACTGGTGGCTACCCCCACAATGCATGACCCACAATCCCAAATGAGGAGGGTTCTTTCTGAGGGGAGAGGACAGGGAGGAGGCCAAAGATGGCACCAACATGGCTGTTTACACACTGAGTATGTACATAAAAAAGAAAATAAAAAGAAAAAAAAATCATTGTTTTTTTATTAAGTTTTGAATAAAACAATTTAATTTTCCTTGACATCACATGTCAAAAATATGATTTAATTTGATAAGGCTCACCTCTTTTAAATGAAATGTTTATATTATACCAAGCCAAGACTTAATGATTAGTTCACCTCCAAAATAAAGAAAACAGTCAGAGTTATGTGCTTCTATAATTTGGGTAGATTAACATATAAGAGCTTGTTTTACAATGCAAATTTTATAATTATAATTGACTGATACACAGTCATTTATTCAATATATACAAAGTATTTACACATTTATCAAAGTGCAAAAAGATCACATGAACTTTGGACATGATGCTCCTGGTTTCTTTTGTGAAATCTTCTTTTAAATTACACTTTCTATTTATGTATTCATTAGATAAACCTACACAATGTTTTATTATGTCTAGACACATATTACAAAATTTCATTGATATGAATTATGCAACATCATGTCTCTTCTCTTGCAGAATTGCAAATGTTCATATACACCATATAAATGATGTTAGGACAATTGAATGGATTTCATCATTAAAATCAAACAGATCAGAATGACCTGAGCCATTAGAAATGATATTTAAAAGCAAAACTAAACCAAGAAACAAAGAACAAAGTGTTTCTCTCTCCTCCCCAAAAGTAGCAGAAAAGTAAGAAATGTTGTGTCAGGTGAAGTTTAAGGCTATATGTAGTTGAGTACCGCTGACAGAATGAGGAACAGTGTGAGAGACATAGAAACTGAAGCCATCAAACATTTCACTAAGCTGACTATAAAATTGGAAAATTACAGAGATTAGTGGTGCCCACTTCCAGAGCTGTGTGATTTATCCATGCAGGGGTTAGCATCCCCAGTAAAGGAGACAGGCCTGATAATTACAGAAATTATGCAGCAATAGGGGTGTGTGAACAATTTTTATTCCTTTATTTTATTAATTAGTTTTGTACTCAGCAAATACAGTCAATTTGGTACCATTATTAGGCTCATCCATTACCTATGCCCTCCCCTTGGCCCCTCCTTGTTGAAGTATATGGGTCATGCATTGTGGAGTTAGCCCACAGTTCTGGGTAAGCTAAATGTCTCTGCATATCATGACCCAACATGTGGCTCTGACATTCGTTCTGCCCCCCTCTTCCGCAAAATTTCCCTGAGCCATGTTGGGTTCGTTTTTGGTCTGCTTCAGTGATGAGGTGTTGGGGGCCTCTGGGTCTCTGGATCTCTGATTTGGTAGGAGTTGATTTTTCTCTGTCTTGATCTCCTTCACCCTTGTGCTGGTACCTGGTTCACCAGGAAAACAGCACCCTTGCTTGTTTCACCAATTGTTCTTAGTTTCAGCTGGGGCCCTTTTGAGGTATGATGGGGTGGCTCTCTCCTTAGGATCTACATACATCTGAAAAAGAGAAGCAGATTCTCCAATGGAGAGGGAGTTAGCACCAGACAAATGAGATAACCCTTACTTTTTTTTTATATAGAGAATTTAATAGGTGTAGGCCCTCTTGGTAGCTTAATAGTGGAGAGCAGGCTTATGTTTGGATATGGTTCTGACTTGTTTCCCAGCTCCAGCTATGGGTATCGTACCACTGAGGGGATCAGTTAGCCGAATCAAGAGCAGTTGGTTACCCACCATGGCTGTGTGCCACTATTGCACTTGTGTGAGCATCACAACAGGTTATTTGCTGCTAAGTAGGTAAGACCATGAGTTGCTTGGACAGATATTGGTCATTTTCCCCCAGTCGCCCATTTATCACCTTCTGGCACTAGACACGCTGACTGTCTGGGGACTGACTCTCTTCCATCTTCCAGCCATGCCATTCCATTTTACGTGTGAATCACATATGGTGTCTTCAGCAGTAGGGTCTTGCCACTAACCTTTGGCAGTCATCAAGTACTCTTACAGAACTTTGTCTTTCTTTTAGGAAACCTTCTAGGTCTCTCTGATCAAAAGCTCATTGTGGATGATAGCCCCATGCTGGTACTGGGAGTTACAGGTCAGTGCCCACTAAGAAAAGGAAGAAAAAGATAAGTAATATAAAAGAGGTAGAGAGAAGAGAGAGAGAGGTAGACAGAGAGAGGCTATAGAAGATTAAGGTCAGTCTTCATCATACCCTCTCCAGTGTCTTGTCAGTCAGGTGTTCCCTCTAAGGGCCTGGTGAAGGTTCAGACATTTGGTCTGCCTTTTAGGATGTAGAATTTTATGGTGCCATTGCCCTTTGGGCCTAGATTTGTGTTTCCCACCCCCTCCTTTCCCTTCTCTCCCTCCCCACCCATCCTATTGTCTAGTGCATGAGAAGCTTGCTGGTTATGTAAGGCATCTTGGGTAGATTCAGGTTAGGTTCTGTAGATGAGTGAGACTATGTGGTGATTTTTTTTTTTCTGTGATTGGGTAAGTTCACTGAGAATGATCTGTTCCAGGTTCAACCATTTTTCCTCAAATTTCATTATGTCATTTTTTCTTAGTGCTGTATAGAATTCCATTGTGTAGATATACCACATCTTAGTTATCCTGGGAGAAAGGGAATTTTATAAATAATCAATAATGTGATTAGAAAGATGCTGCCTATAGTGTTAGGTTTTCTAGGAAAGAAAATAAAGTAAGTATAAAGTAGTTTGGCGAAATTAGGATGAAAGATTCCTAGTACAACAGTAGGGCTGATAAGCACAAGTAGTTGAAGACAGAACAAGAAAGAATTAGTGTTAAGAGTATCTAGCCCAAGTGGAGATCAAGAGGGTTGCATTGAAAAGCTAAGAATAACATTAGATACAGGTGTGAAAGCTCGACATGAGGGCACTGGAATTTAACATGTATCTTTCATTTCTCTCAGCCAATTTACTTGTAGATATATTAATTACAGAATACATTTCACATGATTTAACTGGCTGTTTAAACATCTTTTTGAGAAACTTAGAACCTCTATGTGGACGTGTTTATCAATTAGATATAAATCTCAATTTTTCTATGTGATAGTTATCCCCAACAAGGAAGGCCTCTTCAGAATAGAGACAGGCAAGAGGGAAAGAACAGTGCCAATATATGTAGTTTTCGTTCTAAATATGTCCATATCTAATAAAAAAAAAAGTAGGGAAAGTGTTAGGAGTAAGGTAAGGGAGGGAAGTAATATTCTCAACCTCTCACAACAATCAGCATTGAGCAGATCCTGTGATCTCCCACATTTTGTGTCAGAAACCAGTGGATTCAACATTTTGTGGGTATTAGGTATGTCCTGTATGCCTGGATGTAATAAATGTCATAAATTTTCACAGCATTGGCCCTTTATTTATTTATTTGTTTATTTATTTGCTTTTTATAAGTTTCCTTCACTTTTATGCTTTTATTCATTTGTGTGTGTATGTGTGTGTGTGAGAGAGAGAGAGAAAGGGAGAGAGAGAGAGAAGAGAAAAAGTGGCAAAAAGAGAATGACTATGGGCATATCATGTCCTCCTACCACTGCAAACAAATTCCAAACACATGTACCACTTCATACATCTGGCTTCATGTAGGTTCTAAGGAATTGAACTCAGTTTTCAGGCTTTGAAAGTAGGCACTGTTTACCACTAAGCCATATCTCCAGCCCCTTCCCACATTTTTAAGTAGTTGAGAACAGCAGTAATACTTTTTACTTATACAGCATTATTTTGGGGGTGACATGTTGCCTCTGTATGCTATCAAATTTTCAATAGTCTTCTATATGTTCTGAAGAAATATTTGTTTTTCCCTTTTACAAAAGCAAATCAGTATTAAACTTGTTCTGTCTCTCTCTCTCTCTCTCTCTCTCTCTCTGTGTGTATGTGTGTGTGTGTGTTTTCAGTGACTTGGCTAGGGGACAGAATGTAAAGCTGTCAGACACTCTGGAAGATATCTTTGGCCTCTAGGGGTCTAGCCCACTGTGGTTTGTTTAATGACTTTACATGTGCCAGACACCCTCTCAAGGTATTGAAAATTGACTCTTTTTAATTAATTTCCCTTCCTGCTCTTACTTCTGTCCTCACTAGCAGGCATGAAGCAGGTGTTTTTTCCCATTGTTCTGCAAACTGCTTTGCGTGGGTTGGGAATTATCTATCATTAAAAGAAATAGTCAAGTTCATTTTTTTTTTTCTCACATCTAGCAGTAGGGATTTCATTTTCCTATAGATTGCTCAAGTGATCCCTTTTTTTACAATTTTTATTAAAATGATTTCTGCTTCTCTGGCATCAAACTGGAAACAATAATTGACTGGTTTTTTCATCATTAGCGCTGTTCCTCTTACTTGTTGCTCAACCAGTTGATTACAGATATATTAATTAGAGAATCCATTGCACATGCCTTTTCTGGTTGCTTTAACATCTGTCATGTCTCCCTGAAAACCTTAGATGCTTAATATGGAAATATTGATGGCCCAATATATAAGCTGGAATTTAATATTCATGCTTAAATTACAACAGTGTCTTGATTTGCTGTGGTTAGCACTTCTCTGATAAGTATTTCACTATTAAATTCAATTTTGTTTTGTTCTAAAATGTTGACTTGAGGGGCAGCCTGATGTTTTATTAACTCTTTCAGCTCACTGGGGTTCCACTAAATTAGAGCTTTAATATGTGAGAACTGAGAAATAAGAAATGGTGTGAACTTCAAATGGTGTCTTGATATTGATTACATTTCCACTCCTGGGGCATAGTTAGTGCTGCAATTATGTTACCCTTAAGTGCACTAAATAGTATCCTGGAGAAATAAAAGTGATACCTTCTAAAGATGCCTAGTTCGTGAACTGAGAGCAATGAAAACCTCATGAAAATCACATAATTTTGTGGACCCTGGTTTTGTCAGTTTTTCTGTCACTGTTCTATTACGTAACTCCATTTACTACTAAGCATTATTGATACATACACATATACTAGTTATTCAATTTTTATTAGTTTGCAGTTGGTAGACATATTAGATCTGTCAGGAGTAATTTCTTTGGCTCAACAGGCAGCTGATTACACTGTACAACATAGAAACGTAACATCACAAACAAGCTATTTGTATATTTTAGTATTGAGATACTTTCAATTCAAAGAAAGTGATGTTAATGATGAGATCTTCTGAATGTTTCCCTCCTGAAGCATTTACTTTGATCTGTAATTCATTTTTTTTCTTTTGTACATTGATTTAACATTGAAAATAATTCATTAGAGAAAGCAAAGGAATTAATGCAAAGATTTACTTGATGTAAAGAGCACTGTCCAAAGTACACATAAAAAAATTAACTAAACTAATAATACTAGGAAAGCACTTTTAAAATATGAAATCTCTAAGCTTGATAAATATGATAATGTAAGTGGGATAGAAGGAACATCTAGGCATTATCAAAGCAATCTTTCCTCAGCAGACATACAATGAAGAAAATGAAAATAATTGGATAAAAATAGTATATATCTGTCAAATATTAAGTTGTAATTTAAAAAATATTATATTTATTTATTTGAGAGACAGAAGCATGTTGAGAAAGGAAAAGGAGAAATAGAGAGAGAATGGACATGGTAGGACCTCCAGCTACAGCAAATGAACTCCAGATGCATGTATCACCTTGTATATCTAGCTTATGGGGAATCAAACCTGAGTCCATTGCCTTTGCAGGCAAGTTCCTTAACTGCTAAGCCATCTGTCCAGCCCTATAATTTTAGTTAATAGTATTGTGATTGTTATTATTTATACTCTTTGTCAAACTCAATCTATCAGGATCTCCCTACCCACGTTTCAGGTAACCAGTAAAATTCACCCTGGTTTGATGCCTAATTTATATTTCCAAGTGCATAAAATCATTTTGTGCCCCTGTTGGAATCATCTGACCTCTAAAGAACTTGATTATTCCTATTCCACTCACCCTGCTTTCTGTAGCATATAGCCTTTTTCTTGGACCAGTTCTACTCCATGCCTGCATATTTCCTTGTCAAATGTACCATACCCCTGGCATCTTCAATGTCCTGGTAACTCCACTGGGACTTGTGTTTTAGTTTAGCAGAGTGACCTCTCAGAATGTACTTGCAGGGCCTCTGACCCCTCCACACATTTCCTGCCCACAGTGGTTCTCTGCATCTGAGTCACAAAAGGCCATACATCTTCACTCTTTCATCTTCCATGCTTTCAAAACCAATGTCACCTGGATGATGCTGCCAAGTTCTGTTACCCGCTTGCAATGGATTCTGGTCCTCTTGGACCACAGCTACACCAGCTTCTGTGTGCCTTGAGGTTGGCACTGGTGAAACACTTCCTTAGGCAGTTGTTTGGATCATGAAATATCTTCAATGACATTCTCAGTTTACACTCTCTCATTTCAATGGAATTTGCATTTTCTTTTTTTTTTTTTTTTCTCCATTTTTATTAATATTTTCCATGATAACAAAAAAAATCCCATGGTATTACCCTCCCCCCTTTCCCCTTTGAAATTCCATTCTCCATCATATCCCCTCCCCATCTCAATCTTTCTACTTACATATATACAATACCAACCTAATAAAAGCTCTCCTCCCTTTCTTTCTCTTCCCTTTCTATCTCCTTTTTTAACTCACTGGCCTCTGCTACTGAGTTTTTTTCCTTCTCACACAGAAGCCCAATCATCTCTAGCTAAGATCCACATATGAGGGAGAACATGTGGCACTTGGCTTTCTGGGCCTGGGTTACCTCACTTAGTATAATTCTTTCCAGATCCATCCACTTTTCTGCAAATTTCATAACTTCATTTCTCTTTACTGCTGAGTAAAACTCCATTGTATAAATGTGCCACATCTTCATTATCCACTCATCAGTGAGGGACATCCATTTCCCAGCTATTATAAATTGAGCAGCAATAAACATGGTTGAGCAAGTATCTCTAAGGTAATGAGATGAGTCCTTAGGATATATGCCTAGGAGAGCTATAGCTGGGTCATATGGTAGATCAATCTTTAGCTGTTTTAGGAACCTCCACACTGCTTTCCACAATGGCTGGACCAGATTGCATTCCCACCAACAATGTAGAAGGGTTCCTCTTTTTCCACATCCCCGCCAACATTTATGATCATTTGTTTTCATGATGGTAGCCAATCTGACAGGAGAGAGATGGAATCTCAATGTAGTCTTAATCTGCATTTCCCTGATGACTAGGGATGTAGAACATTTTTTTAGATGCGTATATGCCATTCGTATTTCTTCCTTTGAGAATTCTCTATTTAGCTCCATTTCCCATTTTTTGATTGGTTTGTTTGATTCCTTATTATTTAACTTCTTGAGTTCTTTGTATATCTTAGATATTAATCCTCTATCAGATGTATAGCTGGTGAAGATTTTTTCCCATTCTGTAGGTTGCCTCTTTGCTTTCTTCACCGTGTCCTTTGCAGTGCAGAATCTTTGTATTTTCATGAGGTCCCAGTGGTTAATCTGTAGTTTTATTGCCTGAGCAATTGGGGTTGTATTCAGAAAGTCTTTGCCAAGACCAATATGTTGAAGGGTTTCCCCTACTTTTTCCTCTAGCAGTTTCAGAGTTTCAGGTCTGATGTTAAGGTCCTTAATCCATTTGGACTTAATTCTTGTGCACGGAGAAAGAGAAGAATCTATTTTCATCCTTCTACAGATATATATCCAGTTTTCCCAACACCATTTGCTGAAGAGGCTGTCTTTTCTCCAATGAGTATTTTTGGCATTTTTATCAAATATCAGGTGGCTATAACTACATGGGGTTACATTTGGGTCCTCTATTCTGTTCCATTGATCTACGAGTCTGCTTTTGTGCCAGTACCATGCTGTTTTTGTTACTATGGCTCTGTAGTATAGGTTAAAATCAGGTATGGTGATACCACCAGCCTTATTTTTGTTGCTCAGTATTATTTTAGATATTCGAGGTTTTTTGTGATTCCAAATGAATTTTTGGATTGTTTTTTCTATTTCCGTGAAGAATGCCTTTGGAATTTTGATGGGGATTGCGTTAAATGTGTAGATTGCTTTTGGTAAGATTGCCATTTTCACAATATTGATTCTTCCAATCCAGGAACAAGGGATGTTTTTCCACTTCCTAGTGTCTTCTGCAATTTCTCGCTTGAGTGTTTTAAAGTTCTCATTGTATAGATTCTTTACTTCCTTAGTAAGGTTTATTCCAAGGTACTTTATTTTTTTTGATGCAATTGTGAATGGGAGTGATTCTCTGATCTCATCCTCTGTGTGTTTGTTGTTAGCATATATGAAGGCTACTGATTTCTGTGTATTTATTTTGTATCCTGCTACATGACTGTAGGTTTTTATCAGCTCTAACAGTTTGCTAGTAGAGTCTTTAGGGTCCTTTATATATAGAATCATGTCATCTGCAAATAATGATAACTTGACCTCTTCCTTTCCAATTTGTATCCCTTTTATGCATGTCTCTTGCCTTATTGCTATGGCTAAGACTTCCAGAACTATATTAAATAAAAGTGGGGACAGTGGACACCCTTGTCTTGTTCCTGATTTTAGTGGAAAAGCATCCAGTTTTTCCCCATTTAGTAATATGTTGGCTGTAGGCTTATCATAAATAGCCTTTATTATATTGAGATATGTTCCTTCTATTCCCAGTCTCTGTAGGACTTTTATCATGAAGGGATGTTGGATTTTGTCGAATGCTTTCTCTGCATCTAATGAGATGATCATGTGATTTTTGTCCTTCAACCCATTTATATAATGTATAACATTTATAGATTTGCGTATGTTGAACCATCCCTGCATCTCTGGGATAAAGCCTACTTGGTCAGGGTGAATGATCTTTCTAATGTATTCTTGTATTCTGTTTGCCAATATCTTGTTGAGAATTTTTGCATCTATGTTCATGAGGGAGATTGGTCTGTAATTTTCCTTTTTTGTTCTATCTTTGCCTGGTTTTGGTATCAGAGTGATGCTGGCTTCATAGAAGGAGTTTGGTAGAATTCCTTCTTTTTCTATTTCATGGAAAAACTTAAGAAGCAATGGTGTTAGCTCTTCCCTGAAGGTCTGGTAAAATTCAGCAGTGAATCCATCTGGGCCTGGGCTTTTTTTAGTTGGGAGATTTTTGATAACTGTTAGGATCTCCATGCTTGTTATAGGTCTATTTAAGTGATTAATCTCATCTTGATTTAATTTAGGTAGGTCATATAAATCAAGGAAATCATCCATTTCTTTCAGATTTTCATACTTTGTGGAGTATATGTTTTTATAATATGTCCCTATGATTTTTTGAATTTCTCTGGCATCTGTCGTGATGTTACCTTTTTCATCTCTAATTTTATTAATTTGTGTCTCTTCTCTCTTTCTTTTGGTCAGATTTGCTAAGGGTTTATCAATCTTGTTTATCCTTTCAAAGAACCAGCTCTTTGTTTCATTAATTCTTTGTATTGTTTTTTTGGTTTCTATTTCATTAATTTCTGCCCTAATCTTTATTATTTCTTCCCATCTACTGATTTTTGGTTTGCCTTGTTCTTCTTTTTCCAAGGCTTTAAGGTGAAGCATTAGGTCATTTATTTGCGACCTTTCTAATTTCTTAATATAGGCACTTAAAGCTATAAATTTACCTCTTAGAACTGCCTTCATTGTGTCCCAGAGATTTTGGTATGTTGTGTTCTCATTATTGTTTGACTCTATAAATTTTTTGATTTCCTTCTTGATTTCTTCATTGACCCATTCATCATTTAGTAATGTATTGTTTAGTTTCCATGATTTTGTGTATGCTCTATATCCTTTCTTGCTATTGATTTGTAGTTTGATTCCATTGTGGTCAGATAGAATGCAAGGAATTATTTCAATTTTCCTGAATTTGTTAAGATTTGCTTTGTGTCCTAATATATGGTCTATTTTAGAGAATGATCCATGTGCTGCTGAAAAGAATGTATATTCTGCAGCATTTGGATGAAATGTCCTGTATATGTCTGTTAGGTCCATTCCTTCTATGACCTCGTTTAGTCCAGATGCCTCTCTGTTTATTTTTTCCCGGGATGACCTGTCAATTGATGAGAGTGGGGTGTTAAAGTCACCAACTACCACTGTGTTTGGTGTTATCTGTGACCTTAGTTCTAACAGTGTTTGTTTGATGAATTTGGGAGCCCCCATGTTAGGTGCATATATGTTTAGGATTGTAATGTCCTCCTGTTGGAGTATGCCCTTAATCAATATAAAGTGACCTTCCTTATCTTTCTTGACTAATGTTGGAGTGAAGTCTGCCTTGTCAGCTATTAGGATAGCAACCCCTGCTTGCTTTCTGGGTCCATTTGCTTGAAACACCGTTTTCCAACCTTTCACCCTAAGATAATGTCCATCTTTTGTAGAAAGGTGAGTTTCTTGGAGACAACAAATTGTAGGGTCCTGCTTTTTAACCCAGTCTGCAAATCTATGTCTTTTGGTTGGAGCATTGAGGCCATTGATATTAAGAGATATTATTGAAAGATGTGTATTTATGCTTGCCATTTTTTTTTTTTTTTTTTTTTTTTGTGGTTCTGGTTCTACCTTTGCTCTCTTATATTAACTAGTATTTGAGTGTTGTTTGCTGTTTTCCAGGTTCCTTATATGTGTGTTTTTCTTTCTCTTCGGCATGGAGGATTCTTTCAAGTATTTTGTGTAGAGCTGGTTTTGTCTTCAAATACTCCTTTAGCCTGCTTTTGTCATGGAATGTCCTTATTTCTCCATCTATTTGAATGGATAGTTTTGCAGGATAAAGTAGTCTTGGTTGACAGTTGTTATCTTTCAGAGTTTGGAATACTTCACTCCAAGCCCTTCTGGCTTTGAAAGTTTGTGTTGAGTAATCTGCTGTGATCCTGATGGGCTTGCCTTTGTAGGTAACTTGATTTTTCTCTCTAACTGCTTTCAATATTTTTTCTTTGGATTGTGTGTTTGGTAGTTTGATTATAATATGGCGAGGAGAGGTTCTTTCCAGGTTTTGTCTGGCTGGTGTTCTAAATGCTTCCTGTATCTGCATTGGCACCTCTTTCCCAATTTGGGGGAAGTTTTCTTCTATGATTTTGTTGAAGATGCCTACTATACCTTTGGATTGAAATTCTTCTCCTTCTACTATACCCTGAATTCTTATATTTGACCTTTTCATAGTGTCCCGAATATCTTGAAATTCCCATTCATACTTTTCTATTAGTTTGTCTTTCTCTTTGTTGGATTGTATTAGATCTGCCACCTGGTCTTCTAGCTTAGATATTCTGTCCTCTCCTTCATCCATTCTACTGGTGAGATTTTCTACAGAGTTTTTTATTTCATTAACTGTGTTCTTTATTGCTAGTAATTCTGACTGGTTTTTCTTCATTATTTCTATTTCCTTATTTATGTCTTGTATTGATTTCTTTATTTCATTAAATTGGTGTCCTGTATCTTCTCTGATTCCTTTGATTTCTTCTTTGAGTTCATTGAACATATTTACAATCATTCTTTTGAAATCTTTCTCAGGCATTTTCTCTAACTCGTTTTCACTAGAGGTCATTTCTGAAGCATTGATGCTTTTTGGTGGATTTATATTGCCTTGGTTTTTGGTGTTTCTTGTGTTATAATGTATATATTTTTGCATCTTGGATTAAGTTACTGCTTAGATTTTCCAGTTAGCTGGGTATCCTTTGCTGTATCTATTGATCTGATATTGTATATCTTCTATGTAGGAGATTAAGATGTTAGGTGTGGCTCTTACCACTCTCAGAGTATCTAGACACGTGGTCCTAGGGGTTAAGTTTGCCTGCTATGGGGGTATTCAAATAGGTTAAGTGGAATAAAATACAGGTATATTCTAAAATTTAACTAAACCCTATACACATTCAGTCAAGAACAGCACCGAGCATTTATGCAAGATTAGGTATTATAAAAACCGGATCCTCTATCAACAAAGAAGTTAAGATTTCTGGTCTGTTGAGGGATCCAAGTCAGCTTGTGACCAGGTGAGACCCTTCCCTGGTTCAATCCCAGTTACCTCTTTGGATGCTTTTGGTCTCAGTCAAGTTGTTGGCTGGGATGTTGGGCCACTGTTCTGCTTTCTGGAACTGGGTACTGGTTTTTCCTGTGGGGCAAACCAAGCCTGGCAACTGTGGCCCTGCAGATTGGCGCCCCTGATGCTGGATCCCCGCTGCTGCCGCTGGAGCTGCCGCTGCTGGGACCACTGCTGCTGGATCCGCCACTGGAGATGCCACTGCTGGGTCTGCCCCCGCTGATCTGCTGGAGCTGCCGCTGCTGGGTCCTCCGCCTCTGATCCGCTGGTGCTGCCGCTGCGGGATCCGCCTCTGCTGCTGAAGCCGCTGGAGCCTCCGCTGCTGGATTCGCTGCCCTGAAGCTCGGAATTTGCATTTTCATAAGAGGTCAGAGCACTGTTTTGTTCCCTAGTGCAGAGCACCAGGTTTCTCTTTAATGGTGTTAATCTCTTTATCAACTAGCTCTATTTGGCACCTTCCCTGTTTTTAACTCACAACTCTCTCACATTCTTTTCTTGCTAAACTGTTTTATTTTTATTTCTTTATGTTTTTCTCTCTTTCTTTCTCTCCTTGATCCACTCTAATTATATATAAATCAGAGCAATGAGTGGTAGCTATAACACAGCCCTAATTTCAACCTTTCTTGAGATTCCCACCACCAAATTAATCAGTCTGCTGCTTTTGAATTTATGAAGAGATGACATAGCAATTAAAGTGCTTTCCTACAAAGCCTAAGGACCCAGGTTCGATTCCTTTCTGTTCTGTACAGGAGATACCTTACTTATGGTACCAAAATACTGTATTAGTTAATTTTCTCCTTATGGCAATAAAATATCTAACAAAAGCATGTTAAGGAATGAAGCAGCTTGTCACATTCAATCTGTAGTTAGGAAACTGAAAAAGAAGTTCTCATCCAACCTTACTCCTTTGTATTCACTCTAGAACCTCAAGCCACAGTATAGTGATACCGTTATTGGGGAATGGCATCTTTACACATCCGTTAACCTAATCTACATAGTCCTTTACAATGCTTAGAGATTTGTTTTCTAGGTAATTCTAGGTCCTGATAATTTGAAAACCAATATTAACAATTGAAAGTTAATATTTTATGAAAACTTGATAATCTTATAATGCATTCTTAAAACTAATTTGACTTTTTAGCATTTTACCTTACAGAACTATCCTGGGAAAGTGAAGCCTGGAGCTTCTAATCTACCTATTACATATTTGAAAGATTCAGTGATTCTTTGTCTTGCTGTGAAAGTGTAGAATTCAGGGAACGCACATTCCTGTGGAAATACAATGCAGTGAGTGCTCCATGCCTAAGGTAGATAGGCCAGAGCCTGTGTTAGCTTCTTTGTGGGGATAGTCCTCCAGAGGTCAGACTGTTCCAGAGGATTCTTTAGAGAGAAATGCTTATGGCTGTTCACTGGTCACATAGCAGTCAGAGTTTATAGAAATCAGCTGAAGAACAATGGGCATCACATTGCAATATCCTCATGTATATTTGATACCTTGAAGATTATTGAACTTTTATGTATTATATTCCCTATATATGCATACATACCAATAATAAAGTTCTTCTTATGAATTAGGTAGAATAAGAGTTTATTTATTATAATAATCAAATGAAATGATACTAGCAATGCAGCAATTATTTAAAATTTAATGAGATTTTTTATTTCTCCATGGTTTTTTAAGAGTTTTCAGAACAAGATTGACTTCAACCAATTGAAGAACCAACTTCTAGAGTATTAGCATGAATGAAGAGAAGGCCTTCCTGGAGCAGTAGGAAACAGAATGTGGGAAGAAAAGAGCCTTCTATGACGGTAATGTAATGTAAACTAAATTTGGAAAATTGAACATATATCTAGATATATGGCATATGATTTTTTAAAAATTTTGTTTCTTGAGATTTAAAATAATAATGGCATATCTAATACTATTTTACCCCACTATAAATACTGCAGAAAATAGTATGTGCCACTACTTAATGGACTACACAAAATAATACAGAAACACTGACAACTAAGTTACAGGGTTTGTTATTCTTAATCAATACTTTATATTTTTTGAAAGTAATTTTGATTTGAAGAAATATTTTTATCATATCATAATTCTGATGACTTAAAATTTGATTAAGTTGTACATATTAATGCTTTGGAGATTTTGAACCTATTACTAGTTCTGGCTTGTTTTCCTATCTACATATAATATGCTCTGCAATGTGAAAATAATTGGTGACACAGAATTCTTAAAAGATTATTCTATTTTGTCTACTATAAATTCTTTAACTCATTGACATTGATGTTATATCTGATATTGGCATTTTTATTATGCCATTACTTTCAAAAACGAATTTCAGAATATGCAATAGGCATATTTCAGAATACATAAAGATAATGACATCATGATGTGGAATAACAATATCATGACATACTGTAAGCCCCCTTTTTATTTCAAAATATGCTCTATAGTCAGAATTGTGAAAGTCTTGAGCACTAATAATTGATGAACCTTCAAGTTCACTCCTTTAAGACTTTCTAACTGCTGTGTCTACAAAATCTGCCCAGTATGTGTTCTTGAATTTTTTAAGCTGTCTTCTATTGTTCCAGCTCTTGTATGTTTTAACGTTATTCTTAGCTTCTTCTTTGCAGTCCTTACACTTTCTCACTCTCATCATAAACTGTAAAGGTCTCTGGGGAGATTTGTTTTATTAAGATGCAGATGGATCACATATACATGACTCATTAACTGTGAGATATTATAAGATGTTGCTGAAAATGCCAAGGTTTTGGTTATCAATTCATGTTGAAAATATAAACTGTAGCTAATTAGCTACTAAGCTCATAAATACGAGCTTATGTGGCTACATTTGATTATATGGTTTATACTAAATTTGTGGATACTTTAGACAATTTTGTTTACCTAATAAATGTAGTGTACGATTTCAATTTATATATATGTGTGTGTGTATATATATATATATATATATATATATATATATATATATATATGGAATAGTTATAGACATATTCAGTGTATAACAGCACATGTCAGTGCCATCCTTATCTTCATCCCTGTCCCCCCCCCCCAAAGGTACCCTACTCATTGGGGATGTTGGCTATCCCCAGTGGGATTGTAGGTCATGCATTTTGGGGTAGCCACCAGTTATGTGGAAAAGGCAATGTGTCTGTGTGTAATGTCCCAACTTGTGGCTCTAACAATCTTTCCACACCCTCTTTCATGAATTTCACTGAGCCAAGTTGAGTTCACTTTAGGTCTACTTCAGTGATGGGCTCTTGGGAGCCTGTGTATCTCTGGATCTCTGATTTGGTAGGAGTTGAGTATCTTCTGTGTCTATCTCCTTCACCCTTGTGCTGATATTAGGTTCACCAACAATGCAGCACTCTTGCTCATTTTGCCAATTACTCTATGGTTTCAGCTGGGGCCCTGGTGAAGGACAATGGGCTGATTCTTTCCTCAGGATCTGCATCCATCTGAAAAAGAGAAGCACATTCTTGAACAGAGAGTGAAGTCTGCACCAGTTAAATGGGATAACCATTGTTTGTTTAGAGGGAATGTAATAGGTATAGGCCTTCTTACAGCCCAAGATTGGTGGGAGCCTATATTGGATAGTGAACTCATTATTTGGATATGATTTATGACCTGTTTTGCAGTTCAGGTATGGATTCCTTTCCTCTGAATGGATCTGTTAGTTAAAACAAGAGCAGTTGGTTACCCACCATGGCTGTGTGCCACTACTGCACTTGGGTGAGTATCTCATTAGGTTGTTTGCTATTGAGTAGCTTAGACCTTGAGTTTCTTTGACAAATGTTGGTCATTTTCCCCTAGTAGCTCATGTAGCACCTTCTAGCACTAGACAAGCTAACTGTCTGGGGACTGACACTCTTCCAAATTCTGACCAGGTCTCTCCATGTTCCTTACCCACAGCATAAGGTGTCTTTGGCAGTAGGGTCTTACCACTACCTTTGGTGGGTCATCAAGTGCTCTGACAGAAGTCTGTCTTCTTTTGAGAAACCTTGTAGCTCTCTCTGATCAACAGCTCATTGTAGATGCTAACAGCATCTGGTACTGGGAGCTACAGGCCTGAGCCAAGGGAAAAGAAGGAAGATAAAGAAAGGTAATATAAAAGAAAAAGAAGGAAAAGAGAGAGAGAGAGAAATAGGAGAAGATTAAACTTAGTCTTCATCATACCCTCTCCATGGGCCAGTTATTCAGGTGTTTCCTCTAAGGACCTAATGATGGTTCAATCTTTTGGACTGTCATTCAAGATATAGGATTTTATAGTACCATGACTATTTTGGGTCCAGTTTTGTGCCCCCTCACACCTTTAACCTCCCCTTCCACACTACCCCCCCCCCCCACCATTGTCCAGTCCTCAAGATACTTATTAGGTATGTCAGCATCTCAGGCAGATTCAGGTTAGGAGCCACAGACAAATGAGACCATGTGATGATTATCTTTCTGTGATTGGGGGAATTTGTTGAGAATGATCTGTTCCAAGTTTGACCTTTTTTTTTATTTTCAAGTTTCATTGTGTCCTTTTTTCTTATGGTTGTGTAGAATTCATTGTGCAGATATACTCCATCTTGGTTATCAATTCATCTAATATTGGACATCTGGGTAGATTCCAGATCTTAGCTATTATAAATTAAGCAACTATATCATGGTTGAACAAATCTCTCTGAACAGAGATATGGAGATTTTAGGATAAAAGCCCAGTAAGGGAATAACTGGGTCTGTTGGTTACTGTATAATCAACCTTTTTGAGAGTCTCCATATTGCTTTCCATAGTGGTTGTACCATCTTACATTCCCACCAACAGTGAATGAGGGTTCCTGTTTCTCCACATCCTCCCCAGATTTTGTTTTCATTAGATTTTTTTTAATGTTTTCTGTCCTTACTGGGGTAAGGTGGCATCTCATAGTTGTTTTAATTTGCATTTCCCTGATGATTAGGGATGAAGAACATTTTCTTAACTGTGTGCTTCCCATTTGTATTTCTTCCTCTGAGAACTCCCTATACAGTTCTCTGCCTCACTTTGTGAGTGGGTTCACTTTTTATTGTTTAGATTTTTGAGCTCTTTATAGATTCTAGAAATTAGGCCTCAGTTGTATAGCTGGAAAAAATTTTCTCCTATTCTGTGGGTAATCTATTGACTTTGTTATTGTTTTTGTCTTTGAAGAAATTTTCCAGCTTCATGATAACTGCATGGTTGAGTAATTGTTTAAATTCCTGAGCTACTGCGGACTTTTTCAGGAAGTCTTTTCCAACTCCTATATCATGGAAACACCATTCTATTTTTTCTTCCAGTAGTAACAGAGTTTCTGGTCTTATATTGAGGTTTTTGACCCAATTGAACTTGATTTTTCTGCATGGCGAGATGTGTAGATCAAGTTTCATTTTTCTGCATATGGTTATCCAGTTTGTCCAGCACCATTTGTTGAAGATGCAGTCTTTTTGCCAGGCTACAGGCCTGTGAAGAGGATGTAGTAGCTGTAGTTACTTGCCCCAAAGTCCAGATCGTCAATTCTGTTCCATTGATCTCTAATCCTGTTATTATGCTAGTATATGTTGTTATTATTACTGTGGCTGGGTAATATAGCTTTACATCAGGTATGGTGATGCCTCCAGAGGTGTTTCTTTTGCTGAGGATGTGCTTGCATATCCAAGACATTATGGCATTCCATATAAATTTAGAGATCTGTTGGGCCTTGAGAGGCCCAGACGTGAGGCTTAGTGGAACTTCCTGAGCCTAGCTAAAGTTTGGCGACCTGTCTCTGGCCAGCTAGTACTCAGCAACATGCCTAATGTATTCTTGCCTCCTAGGAGTTGGAATTATCATTTCAATAGTCACAGTTTACTATTGGCCCTTACCTCTCCCCCTACCCTAGAATCCCCACCTTCGTTCTCAACATTATATAGGCAACCACATGTAACAATAAAGCGAGTTCCTGCTTTGAGAAGACTCCCAACTCAGTGTGGTTTTTCTCCAGTGACTAGGAGAGGTTCTGAGTCATCTGATGCTCATCTTCCTCCTTAACCCCTTGGGAGGAACCAGCGGGCCTGGTCCTTCCTCAGCACTACCTGTCGGGGGGAGCCCAGCATCTGGCTCCCAACATGGGGCTCTGGGAACCTGGCAGACTAGTGCCCCATGAGAGGCATTTGTTGAGGAGGTCAATTGGTGTACATGTGCGGGTGAGTGTACCCTCATAAGTTATGAGGCAGTCTTCATATTTAATGCGCTAATACTAAGGAATGAACTGAGATGAACCTGACCATGCGGATGTTGATCTTTTGGAACCTTTGTTTTGGAGGAATAGGCATGGACTTGGTGCTTGCAACTGAAGGTCTCTTCTGGAGTGGTAAGCAAAATTTTATGGACTATTCAAATAAGAATCTTAAAATGCTAAGTGCAAACAGCATTGAACTTCAAGGCTTGGCTTATGAGCTTTCTAAGGAAAAGGAAAGACTGCAGGGGACTTTGTTGGAACTGGGCTACTGGCATAAGAGCTGGCTGTGTCCTGATGCCCAGGCCCAGAGAGTTTGATCAAGGTTAAATTTGTAATGAACTGATGTGCTTGGCTAGAGATATTGGATTGAGAGATTTAAGATTTTTTGCTTTTTTGTTTGGTTTTTCGAGGTATGGTTTCACTCTAGCCCAGGCTGACCTGAAATTTCCTACGGTGTCTCAGGGTAGCCTAGAACTCATGGTAATCCTCCTACCTCCGCCTCCTGAGTGCTGAGATTAAAGGCGTGCGCCACCACGCCCGGCTGAGATTTAAGATTTTAAGCTGGAAAACCTCAAACAAGTTAAAATTACAGGTATAGAGACTGGCTTTAGATTACAAGTGTTTAACGTGTTTGATTTTACAGGTCATAATATCTTAAATTGGTCAAGAGGACCTTTAAAATTAAACTTAGTACAATTTATAATATGTGATTGTTATAAATCTATTGGGAGCCAGGGGCGGAATATGGTAATTTAAATAGATGTCCCCCCTCCTGGCAGCTTGTGCCTGGCCCTCCCCTACTGGGAGTTGGTGGGCAATCCCCTCCTGGGAGACTGCCACGTGGCTCCCTTGGACTGACCCAGGTGGGGACAGGGGAAAAGTCCGCCCTCTCGTGGTGACTGGGCTCACTGATATTTTTCTTTCAGTTGATACCTTTTCCTGTGCCTGCTGGGCATGGGCACATGCTGGGGGAAAAATCTAAACATGCCATTAGTCATATGCTTCAATGTTTTGCCACTCTCGGGCTGCCTGATCAAATTAAAACAGATAATGGCCCCTGCTTCATAAGCAAGGCCTTTATAGATTTTCTCCAGACCTGGAAAATCTCACATTCTACAGGCATCCCATACAACCCTCAAGGCCAAGCTATTGTTGACCAGACACTTAAATCACAATTACAAAAACAAAAGAGGGAATCACTTCCTCCCCCCGTGGTCAGCTAAAGAAAACATTATTCACCTTAAATATTTTAAATTTTTCTAGAAATGGTCCATTGACTGGGGCCTGGAGAGGACCAGATCCACTCCTCACAGCAGGGAGAGTGTTTAGATGTGTCTTCCCTCAAGATGAAGAAAGACACATTTGGCTTTAGGCTTGTGCTTTTAATGTCTAACTATCCTTCATACTCACAGCTTTAAAGTAGCTCCTGAGAAAGTTCAGATTGTGCCTCCCTTTAAGATCTTGGGCTCAATCCTTACCCTAGATAGAGTTTCACCTGTTAGATGCTCTGTATGATGTGGTTACATATTTGGGTGACTAGGGTTGAAAGTTAAAACTCGTTTGGAGTGTCATGTAGAATTTCAATAGATTTGTGTTACTTCTAAAAAATATAATGACAGTCAACAGCGTTGGGAAAATACATTTAAGAGGTATTTGGCATAATGATAGTATTTCCTTGGATCTGATTCAGTTACATCCAGAGATTTTGTCTTTGCAAAATAATCATCTTACTTTTGAAAGCTACTGATGACTTAATATCTACTTTTATGTCTGCCTTGCCTGGATGGACTTCTTTCACTTCTTGGATAGGAAGCTTTGCTGCTACAGGTGTTTGTCTTTTGCTCATTCTGTGTCTGCTACCCATACTCATTAAATGCCTTTGGAGATCCTTTATGGATATCCGTACACATGGGATACATCTACGGACCTGACCCCAGCTTCCTGAGACATTATCTTAAAGCCCCTGCAGAGGCTGGTAGTCAAAGACAGCTAAGATTCTCTCGAGTTAGGTCAACCTAAGACAGGGCATGAATGATGGAATTCATGTACCGATGACAGGTAAGGCCTAAATATCATAGAGGACAACCTTAGATAGGCACAGTCTTTCTGCATCGAGGCCCAGAAGGGCCTGGTTCATACAAAATAAAAAAGGAGGAATTGTCGGGAGCCATTTGGATGGCTTTGTATCCATATCTCTGCCTCTTTGGCAGCAAGACTAAAACACCTACATTTAAGCAAGATTATGAATATTCAGCGTTGGAAGCCATTTGGCTGGCCTTGATAGTCTTTTGTACTGAGAAGTGATTAAAGTGCAAAAACTCTGTAACAAAAAGGAGTTTTTTGATAGAAACTTGTGTGAAGATCATGGAATTTTTGTCCATGGGAAAACTTTGTAAGAAGAAAAAGACCCATTTGGGTACCAGTGAGAGACCAAAAATATTTGCCCCAACAAGGGGGCACTGACAATCACTTCTCCAGGGAGTGTCCCACCCCTGAGGAATGTTCCTAAAATGTTCTTCACCCTGCTAAACCAAACAATTCCCTCCCCTGCAGAGGATTGCTGGCTTTGCCTCTGACCTGGGCCTCCCTGGCTGCTTGCAGTACAATTGCCCATACGACCTTAAAAAATTGCTCAGCCACCTTCCCCATCCCTGTCCAGCTTTTACCAATGTTTCCTCTGGGCATTTGGGCCCCACCTTCCCCTAATAATTCCAGTATAGATATGGGATACATTCATCCTTCCTTCTGTACTTTCAACACAACTGAGCCCAGTGCTCAACGCTGCCTGTCTTCTGTAATGGTTTATGTTTGTGGAGGCAAGATGACTTTCTTCCCACCAATTGGATGGGCCTTTGTGCCCCAGCCACCTTAATCCCAATGTAGATATCATTCCTGGAAATAAGGTCCTCCTATGCCCTCTTTTGATTATATTGGAGGGAGACCTGTCTCCAACAACAGCTAGATTTCCTGGCTGAGGTAGTCCTACAAAACAGGAGGGGACTAGACCTACTAACAGCTGAAAAGGAAGGCTTATGCTTGTTTTTACAGGAAAAATGCCACTTTTACACCAATAAATCAGGAATCATCCAGGACAAGATTAAGAGGCTCCAGGAAGATTTGGAGAGGAGGCGGCGGGACCTCCAGGACAACCCGCTGCGGACGGGCTTACATGACTTCTTACCCTACCTTATCACTCTACTTGGGCCCCTCCTCCTCCTTCTCCTTATCCTCACTGTCGGGCCTTGTGTAATTAATAAGATTACACAATTTATTCACCAACAGCTAGATTCAATAAAACTTCATCAGGTCAAAATACATTATCATAGGTGCTACTCAGTAATTAAGCTCCTCATATATGAGCATCCCTCCTCCGCCCTCCATCTGATCAATGATGGCTAAGATCTCAGACAGGCTGGGACAACCTAAGACAGGTCATGGAATGGATTCTCAACAAGCTGGATATATGGTACCCAGTGACGGGTAAGATCCCCATAGGGGGACAACCTAAAACAGGGGCCATGTTTTCCACCGTGCTTACAAAAACAAAATGGGGAGATGTTGGGCCTTGAGAGGCCTGGGTGTGAGGCCTAGTGGAACTTCCTGAGCTTAGCTAAAGTTTGGTGACCCGTCTCTGGCCAGTTAGAACTCAGCAAGACGCCTAATATCTTCTTGCTTGCTAGGAGTTGGAATTATCATTTCAATAGTCACAGTTTACTATTGGCCCTTACCTCTCCCCCCGCATCCTACAATCCCCACCTTTGTTCTCAACATTAAATAGGCAACCACATGTAACAATAAAGCGAGTTCCTGATTTGACAAGACTCCCAACTCAGTGTGGTTTTTCTCCAGTGACTAGGAGAGGTTCTGAGTCATCTGATGCTCATCTTCCTCCTTAACCCCTTGGGAGGAACCAGCGGGCCTGGTCCTTCCTCAGCACCACCTGTTGGGGGGAGCCTGGCAGAGACCATTTTTTCTATCTCTGTGAAGAAAAATGTTTTGATTTTTATTGGCATTGCATTAAATCAGTATATTGCTTTTGGCATGATCGCTATTTTCACAATGTTAATTCTGCCTATCCAGGAGCATGGCAGGTCTTTCCATTTTCTCAAGGCCTCCTCACTTTCTTTCTTGAGCATTTTTATGTTTTCATTGTATAGGTCTTTCACATCCTTCATTAATGTTATTCCAAGGTATTTTTTGTTGTTGTTGTGCTGCTATTGAAAATTGGACAATGTTGCTTATTTCTTTTTCTGTACCTCTGTCTTTTGCATAGATAAAGACCACTGATTTTTGTGCAATGATTTTGTATCCTGCTGCTTTGCTGAAGGTGCTAATCATCTTTAAATGTTCTGAGATGAAGATTCTCAATTTACTTATGTATAGAATCATGTCCTGTGCTAATAGGGCTAAGTTAATGTCTTCCTTTACAATTTACATACCTTTTATTTCTTCTTCCTGTCTTATTGCTTGAGCTAGGACTTCTAGTACTATATCAAAGATCAGAGGTAAGAGTGGACAACCCTGTCTTGTTCCTGATCTCAATGGGAATTTCTTCATTCTCTCCCCATTAAGTATTATTTGGGCTTTAGGAGCTATATAAATAGCCTTTTTTATCACGAAGTGATGTTGTATTTTGCCAAAGACATTTATTGCATCTATCAAAATTATCAAGTGGTTTTTGTATTTAAGCTTATTTATGTCATATATTACATTGACAGAATTCCATATGTTGAACCACACTTGAGTTCCTGAGATGAAGCCTACTTGATCAAGATGAATAATGCTTTTTGATTTGTTGTTGAATTTGGTTTGCAAGGATTTTGTTCAAGATCTTTGTATCTAAGTTCATCAGGGAGATATACCTATAGTTTTCTTTTCTTGTGGCATCTTTGCTTGATTTTGGTATTAGGATGTTACTAGCTTCATAGAAAGAGTTGGGGAGCTTTCCATGTTCTCTGATTGTGTGGCAAAGTTTGAGAAAAGTTGGTTTCAGTTCTTCCATGAAGGTGTAATAGAATTCAGCTGAGAAACCATCTGGTCCTGGACTCTTGTTTTGGGGTGGATTTTTGATTCCTTTTTCAATCTGGATGAGTGTCATAGGTTTCTTTAGAACATTAATCTACTCTGACTTTAGCTTTGGTAGGTGGTATGTGTCCAGGAATTCATCCATTTCCTCCATACTATTCAGTTTTGTGGAGTAGAGGTTTCTAAAATACAACCTGATGATTCTCCAAGTTTCACTTATGTCTGTTGTGTTCTCTACTTTTTCATTTCTAATTTTGTTAATTTGAAGCATCTTTTTATTTATTTGATCAAATTGGCCAAGGGTTTATCAATCTTGTTTACTTTTTCAAAGAACCAGCTTTTTGTTTCATCAATTTTCTTAAATGCTTTCTTAGTTTCCAGTTCATTAATTTCTGCTCTGATCTTAATTATTTCTTTCTGTCTGGACCTTTTGTGTTGAATTCTTCTGGTGTTTCCAATGCCTGCCTTTAGATGGACAGTTTGATTATTGATTGGGGATCTCTCTGTCTTTGTTATGAAGGCATTTAGTGCTATGAATTTTCCCCTGAGGACTGCCTTCTTTGTGTCCCATAAGTTTTGCTGCATTGTGTTCTCATTGCCATTAATTTCTAGAAATTTTTCAATTTCTTTTTTTTTTTTTTTTCATCCACTACACATTTATGGTTTCAAAGTGTGTTGTTCATTTTCTAGGAGCTGGTGGGATTCTTTGTGCATTTTTTTTGTTGTTGTTGTTAATTTCCAGCTATACAGCATTGTGATCTGATATCATGCAGGAAATTATGTCAATCTTCATAAATATATGAAGACAGGCTTTATGACGCATTATATGATCTATTTTAAAGAAGGTTCCATGGACTGCTGAGAAGAATGTGTAATTTGTGGATTTTTGTGTAGAATGTTCTTTAGATGTTCATTAAATCTGGTTGATCTATGGTTTTGTTGAGCTCTGTTACTTCCCTGTTAAATTTCTATTTGGATGATCTATTTATTGCTGATAGTTGCATAGTGAAGTCCCCAACTATGATGGTGTTGGTGGTTATTTTATTGTCAAGCATATTTTGTTGTATGAATTGTGGTGCACTTGTGTTTGGTGCATAAAGATTGATGATTGTGATACCCTCTTGTTGGAGCATTCTCTTGAAAAGTAAGGGGCCTTCCTTGTCTTTTTTGATTATTTTTGTTTGGAAGTCTACTTTTATCTGACATTATCATAGGCATGCTTGCTTGTTTCTTACTTCCATTTGCTTGGAATATCATTTTCCATCCTTTCACCCTGAGGAGGTGTCTGTGTTTAGTGGTAAAATTGGTTTCTTAAAGGCAGCAGATTGGATGTCTAATTTTATGAATCACCCTGTTAGCTTACGTCTCTTGATGGGTGAATTAAGACCATTAATATTTAGGGAAATAAATGTGAGGTTCAATTTAATCCTTGCCATATTGTGGTGGTTTATGTAATTTGGTGTTTTCTTGGACTTTGTAGTTTTTTCTTCATCTCTGAGTTTGGTTATTGTGATCTGCTTCTTGTAGGCACTTGAGGTTGGTTATTTGATTCTTCTGTGTGGAGAATTCCCTGAAGTATTCTCAGTAGGTTTGGCTTTGTGTTCATATAATTGTAAAGCTGAGTTTTATCATGGAAAGTTTTTCTTTCACAATCTATTATGAGGGATACTTTTGCTGGGTACAGTAGCATGGGTTGGAAGCCATAAGTTCTTAGATTTTGCAGTGTTCCATTCCAGGACCTTCTAGCTTTTGGGGTTTCCATTGAGAAGTCTGAAGTAATTCTGATGGGGTTAACTTTATATGTAATGTGTTGTTTCTCACTAGCTGATTTTAGGACTTTCTGTTTATTATCGATCCTTAGAGTCTTATTTATCCTTTGGTTCAGTCTGTTTGTAGTTTTGTTAGTTTCTTCTAACTTGATGGGGCATTCTTTTGAGAGAGTGGGAAAGTTTTCTTCAATAATTTTGTTGAATAATTTATCTATGCCTTTTGTCTGAATTTCTTCTCCTTCAGGTATTCCCATGATGTGAATGTTGGGATGTTTAAAGGTATCCCACAGTTCCCTCATGTTCTTTTCAAAAAATTGTTGAACTTATTGAAACTTTTGGACTAATGAACTTTTTCTTCTGTTTTGTCTTCCAGTTCTGAGTTTCTATCCTCCACATGGTTGACTCTATTCTTGAGAGTGTCTATAGAGTTTTGGGAGTGTTCAATTTGTTTGTATTTTCTACTGATTTTTTATGTATATTTTCCATTCTATTGTCAAATTCCCTTTTCATGTCATTTTCTGATTTTCTTAATGTCCCTTGAAATTCATCCTTGCATTTCTTTATTTCTATATTGAGCTTAGCCAGCTGGATTATTGAGGTGCTCTTTTCTCTCTCTTTCTCTCTCTGTCTCTCTTTCTCTTTCTACTTCAGATCACTTAACTGTCTTTGGATCCCTTCCTAGTTCTATTCTATTAGGTCTAATCTAGTGAGGACAGGATTCATACAACTAGTAGCTCTCTGTTGATATTCTGCAAGTTCTCCTATTTGCTTGGCCAGTGTTGCATAGCTTGTGTCTTAATTTTGGGATCCAGATCCTATTGCCTTGTCTATGTTTTCACTAGAGACATACATTGTGGGACTGGGCAATCTTGTTGGATTTACTTGAGTTTTATTTTTTATGTTATTATTTTTGCCCTATGGTCTGCCCATCACAGTGTAGGAATCTTATTTAATTTAGGAGGAAGCTGTAGTGTATCCTTTAAGTGTCTTCAGTGATTATTCCTTTTTATGTTTGTTGAATTAGGCTTCTGATGGCAATGGGGCCTGCCTTCTCAGAGGGAAGCATCCCATGAGGCTGTGGTGGGGGCCTGAGGACCTGATGAAGGGCCTTCTTGTTCAGTGGTTCAGAGTATGGGACTACATGGTCAGTTAGCCAGAAGGGCCAGGGAGTAGGGGGGAATGGGACAAGGCAGACTGTTTTTGTGGGTGGGCTGCTGAGAGTAGGAGGATGGGAATGCATGGTGGTTTCAGGATGCTGAAGAGTGAGGGGATGGGACAGTGGGTCCATTGGGACCATATATTAAGGGATGGATGGTACTGCTGTGGGTCAGTTGGGAGGATTAGAGGAGGTTCCAGTGGGGTGGTGGGAAAGGGGAGGGAGTGGTGAAGAATAACCTGCTGTCATGTGTCTGAGTAGCCTGCAGAAAGTACAGTAGTGCCTGGTCTGCCAGGGCAGTGTAGGGGGTGGAAAGGCAGTCACATGTGGAGGCCCCCTGTGGTGGGAAAGCGTAGGGAGTGGGGAACACAAGCCTGCTGGGCTGGGTTCACATTGGGGGGGGGTGTTCAGTGGTACAGCAGTATTGCATGTAGGACCCTGTGGCACAAAAGCCTAGGGAGGGGGCAGGCTAGCCTGCTGGCCTGGCTCCACACACAGAGGGGTGGCGAATGGAGGTGCTTTGTGGCAGGGAAGCCTAGGGTGGGGGAGGGGAGCTGGAGGAAATGCTAGTCTGATGGCCTGGGTCCTTGCATGGGGGAGGGGAGCAGAGAGTGGGATGATGGTGGCACATGGAGGTCCCTGATGACAGGAACAGAACACCTAAGGAGAAGGAACAAGCTAGCCTAATAGCCTGGGTCCATGCACAGGGTTGGGGAGGATAGTGGCGAGTGGCTTTGAAGGCATTTATGCGTGGAGCTCCCCAATGGTGAGAATGCTGCCAAGGAAGGGGAGAATGGTAGCCTGCTGGCCTGGGTTCACTTAGCCTGCGATTAGTGCAGGAGGATCCTGTGGCTGGGACAGCTGCTTGAGAAAATTGGGGACTTGTGGGCTACTCAAGAGCATGGGAATTAGCACATTCCCTGCTTTGCTTCTTTGAGCCCTCCCACGGGAGGTCTACCAGGAAAAGCAAATCCCTAAAGCCCGAGTGAACCCTAAAGACCTTGCCTTTCCTTCCCCACAGGTGAGGCATGGTAGGCGGATGCCATCCTGCCCAGAAGACACGTTTGCTCAGTTTTCAAAAGTCATTAGAATATATTTTTGCTAGTCTGTTTGTGGTTTCCCTATTCTTTTCATTGTGCATATAATCTTGTCCAGTTTTAGTTAATCACACTAGATAATGACTTAAAATTAGGTTACAATGGTTATTTTTCAAATTATTTGATGTATGCCAATATCCTACTCCAATACCTATTTTCATAAGAAATTTGGAATGAGAATATCAGTGTTTAGAAATAACTCCCTAGACTGATTTTAGGAATTTCATTTGGGGAAAATTGATATTGTTACATTGAATTTTCCAGCCAATGTACATAATATTTTCTCTATTCTTTTAGATTTACATTGATTAATATCATAATTTGTGAAAATGTAATATATGTTATGTTATGCAATTATTTTATTATATTTATGCCTAACTTATTTTTTGACTCTAGAAATAATTTATCAGTTACTTTTTAGTAGCTTTATGTAACATGAAGTACAAAATACAGAGTGATATTGCATTCTCTTTTCCTGCCTTATTGTTCTGTCTATGACTCCTTATACTGTATTAAATAGGGCTACAAAAGTTTCACATTTTTGATCAGGGTGTGGAGGTACACACCTTTAATCCCAGCACTCAGGAGGCAAAGGTAGGAGGATAGTTGTGAGTCTGAGACCACCTTGAGACTCCATAGTGAATTCCACGTCAGCCTGGGCTAGAACAAGATCCTACCATGATAAAACACAACAACAACAACAAAGTTGACATTTTTATGGGCTCAATTTTAGGCAAAAGCACTCAATGTTTTACACTAAGTATGAGGTTCAAGACTTATTTTTCCTCCTATTTTTTTTTCTGCTAATCATTCACTGAAAAGAATATACTTTTCAATTTACCCAATTTTTCTTTTCCTTATCACTTTTATTAGATCTTCCTTATGGTCTGTGAACTTGTGTTATTAGATCCACAAGCCGTTTAACTATTAAAATGTCCCAGGAAACCAATCCTCTTATCATTATGAAGTTGCTAGTGTTCTTTTCCCTTCAATCCTCATCATCTTCTTTGATATATTTTTCCTATTATCAAATTCTTTTCATTTGCATGCTCTTCCTAGTTGAATTTAATTTGCATATTGATGTTATGGAATTTATATTTATTATGTTATATTTTAATCCTACCTTTTTCTCACATTGTTTATTTTTTTTGAATTTATTGTTTTTTAATATTCTGTAATATTTTCTCTGTTGACTTATTGGTTGTTGTGTGTTTGTATGTTCATGTGTATGTGTGCACATACAATTGCTTTACATTCTGTAGTACAGATCATTGCTTATCATGGTATACTTTCAAATTATATTTTCCTAAAAGAACTTCTAAATGAAAGAAAATCCCATATTTACCTTCCTGTACACACAAAAACTCCTTTCTCTCCCGTCTCTCTCTCTCTCTTTTGGAATTTGTTTGCAGCAGCTGAAGGCCCTGGTACACCCATTCTCTTTCTCTCTCTCTCTTTCTCAAAAGAAGGAAAGAAAGAAAGGATTAAAGAATTTCCATTTCAGATCTGTAGGAGATGAGCTATAATAGTTTTCTGAACTTGTCTATATTGTCTGATTCAATTTTTGAACATCTTCTCTGTTTTGTGTACTCTTATAAAGAATTTTACCCAGTTTGACAATTTAAAATTCAGCTGCAGAATAATAACATCAAAAGAACATTCTTTGCTATTAGTCATTCAAATTTCTCTAGTTGATATCTTCAGTGGATATAAAATAGATATCAGAGTTCATCAAACATAATTAAAAGGGGAAGGGAAGAAGACAAGGCTGGAGTGTGCAAAAGGGAAGAAAGAAAAAAAAAAGTGTAAGCATCTACTTTCTTCCACACTTTTCTACTTTGATAAGAATAGTTTGAGCATAAAGCTGCTTAAATGGAGGAAGTAAGAAGGCTTGTAATTTGTGATTTGTTTCTTAATATTTTTAACACTTTATGGCAACCTCAGAACATATCTCACTACATGTTTATATTCCTTACATCTGATCAATTTCTATTCTTATGGAATACATTCTTAGACTAGTTCCAGGATCATCACATTGCTTTAATAACCTACCTATTTTCACTTTTCTTTCTTTAACTTCACTTCATGAAGACTTTTGCTATCACTGCTGTTTTTGTTACTAGCATCCAAAATGGGTGTTTGCATTTCTCTACAAGCTCTGTCATTCTTTTGCATGTGTGTAAAGTGTGTGTGTGTGTGTGTGTGTGTGTGTGTGTGTGTGTGTAATGCCGATTCTTCAGTTCTCAGGACTTTGCTCTCCTATGAGACTGGTGTTACAGGCATTCATCCATGCCCAGCTATTTCTGTGGATCCTGTAGCTAGAACTCCAGTGCTATCTCAGACCTTCTCAGAAACGGCTCTTAATCAACAAGCCATCTCTTCAGCCCAAGCTCCATCATTTTAAAATTTTTACCTTATCATGAATTCAAATACAGTTTCTCATAACTGAATTTACATCGGTCATTTTTTTCCTCAGCTTATTTAAACTCTGAACAATTTACTTCATTCATTTCTTCCATTATTTTCAGTCCAGCCTTTTTAGGGGATCTCATCTACCTGAAAATCTCTTACATATTCACATGAAAACTTCACTCATTTGTGGCTTTCCTTTTTGCATCATCCAAAATAAAAAATCTCACCACATTGAATAAATAATGCACTTCAATTCTGTGGATAAAAAGGAGCATAAACCTGGATGAAAAAAATTGACTTAAAACAAGTAAATAAATTCTTCATCATTGAATTACCAGTTAGCTTCTCATGCTGGTGTCCATGAATGTTTTAATCAGAATGGCACTGCTAATACTGAAAGCAGTTAGAAGATAATTCAATGTAATCATTTCTAGCAACTTTAGCCAATCTAACAAATGAAAATAATCTCCAATTACACATTTGAAAGAGAATGAAATTGCATTTCACCTAAGAAATGTAGTGACTTAAACAGTTTGAATAATAAAATCCAATCAAGTGGGATGAAGAGATGGTTTAGCAGTTAAGGCGCTTGCCTTGGCAAAGCCTAACGAACTGGGTTTTATTCCCCAGAACCTACATAAAGTCAGATGCACAAAATGGGGCATTCATCTTGAGTCCATTTGCAGTTGCTAGAGACCCTGACATTCCCTCTGTCTGTGTCTCTTCTTTCTATCTCTGTCTGCTTGCAAATAAATTAAAAAAATTTAAAAGCCAATCAAAACATTCATTTAAAATAATAAAAATCAGGGCTGGAGTGATGGCTTAGCAGTTAAGTGCTTGCTTATGAAGCCTAAGGACCATGGTTTGAGGCTCGATTCCCTAGTACCCATGTAAGCCAGGTGCACAAGGTGGTGCCTGCATCCGGAGTTCATTTGGAGTGGCTGGAGACCCTGGTGCACCCATTCTCTCCCTCTCCCTCCCTCTCTCTCTCTCTCTCTCTTTTTCTGCCTCTTTTTCTCTGTGTCTGTCTGTTGCTCTCAAATAAATAAAAATAAACAACATTTTAAAGTAAAAATAAATAAAAATCACTGATAATCCCCCTATAATAATCTGATTAAAAATAGAAAAAAAGTAAAATGACTTTGAATTTTATTGTGAAAGTATCCAATCAAATGAAAAGAGAACTAATATAGTTCTTAATGAAGCCACTCCTAGGGTTTAGGGAGATGGCTTAGTCAGCAAAGTACTTGCCACAAAAGCATGAAGTTCTGAGTTTGAAGTCAGAGGATCCTTGTTTAAGGATAGATATGGTGACATATTACTGTAATTCCCTTGCTGTGGTGACATACACATGCATGCACACCACATACACGCACATGCACACAAACACACACACACACATTAAAAAACATCCTGTAAGTTCAATAATCAATATTTCTAATAATGTATCATCTAATACACTTATTTCTAGAAATGATATATTTTCTTGAGAGAAAACTGAAATGTGCACGAATGTGTCTACAATGCTGCATATTGTGGTACCCATTTAAAATATATGATACACTATAATAATACTATTTTTCCACACTAGTTCCACTATATTCATTTTGTTCATTTGAGCTAAAATTTAAATTAGTAACTTAAAATGGCTATCATGTCCATATATGCACATGCACAGAAGTACATGTGCACATTAAAATATTCTATTTATTTGCAAGGTGAGAGAAAAGAGAGAGAGAAGCACAAAGAGAGAGAGAGAGAGCGAGCACAAATGAACTCCAGGTGTATCTGATTTTTACATGAGTGCTAACAAATCAAACCTGGGCCATCAGACTTCTCAAGCAAGTGTCTAACCACTGATCTATTTCTCTAGCCCCACACAATGTTTTATCTTAAATTTCTTCTTATATGTTTTCTTGTAATTTGTTCTCAAAATTAATCCTTTTGCCCATATAAATTTGTCATCTGAAGTTCAGGCGTTTCATCAGATTCAGGGTTAACATGTGGAACAGCAATAATTCATAAGTGGTCTTAGTTACTCCCTCTGATGACAGGTTATTTTGAATTATCACTTTCTTGTGATGTCAGTGGTCATAACAATTAATATTTATATAACCTTTCCATGACTGATTTACTAAAATTAATTTAATAAAGCCAGAAATTGTGGATAAGGTATCATTCCTAATCATAATATTTTTGCATGATTGTTTTCAATAGTAGATCAGTAGTATATTTCAGTTCAGCTCTGACAGAATTATGATTTTTGGATTATAATTTATACCATTTATACCCTATTTCAACAGCTGCTTCCAATAAATGCACTTCCTTTGAAAGTATGTTGTTTTTTATGGATGAGTATTAGAAAATATATTTTATTTAGAATATCCAAATGAGATATTATTTTAGACACCATCAATTGGATGTCATTGACTTCTCAAAACTGAATGAGTTGTCAAAATATAGTTTAAATATTTTTCAATAAAATGTAAAGAAAGCATATTAAAATTTGTTTTAATTTATAAAGCCAAATCTATAAAGATGAATTTAGTGTTATAAAAATGTTATACCATTTAAAGATGAAGGCATTTTTTGAGATACACTATATCATGTATGTCAATTTTCTGATGAATATTCTAATTGTAGTTTTATCCCTGTGATCATTTCAAATGACTGTTGAGTTAAATACTGGCATATATATTTGAGTGCAATGCTAAACGAAAGTGTGAAATGAAACATGTAAATATATATTAGATGCCACACAATTGAATCACATATTTTATACAGAAGCTGCCCTTGATCCTTTATCTCTACCCAAACCATTTGTTCCATTCCATATATTACTCTGGGTTATATATATACATACATATATATATATATATATATATATATATATATATATATATATTCAGGGTTCTGTAGAGGAACAGATAGAACAAATTGGTATTAAAAAGGGAATTTATTGGATTAGCTCACAGTAATCCAATAATAGCTGTCTTCAAGCTTGAGAGTAAAGGAACCCAGTAGTTTATCAGTCTGTGATGCTGGATGCGTCAGCAGTCCCAATCTGTCACTGAAAGCCTGGAGGATTCCTTGTAAGCCACTGGTCTTGAGTCCACATTAGAATGCTGAGGAAACTGTTCCAGTGTGGATGAACTACAGCCGAACACGACAGATGCATGTAGGAGTGAACAGTGAGGGGCAGCCAGGTAAAAGACCCTCATCATTGAGTAGCACAGGAAGCCAGGAGGGAAAAAAAAAAAAGTTTCTTCTCAGAGCATCTTATAAAGATATAGCCCACCATCAAGAGGCCCACCCACTCTACAGGAAGGACTTTGCCCTTCAGTTAGTCCTTTCAGGAAGCAACCTCACATACTCACTCAAGAATAATCCTGTATGAATTCGTAATATGATCAATTTGACAACAGAAGTTAACAATCACAACATGCCCTCTATTAAGATTCCTTAAATCAGTACTGACACTTCTTTTGTGCTAAGTAGTGGGGAGGAAGAGGTATCTTTATCCAGTATTACTTTACACATTCAATATCCTGACATACTGATATTATACTCTATTGGCTAAGTAAGGATTAGGCCTTTATTCTATAATAGCTAAAGGGGACATTCTTGCCAAAATATGATCTTTAGTATTTTGGAATTATATTTCTATTAAATGACAACTTCCTTTTAACAATCTTTCCTAAAGATGACATATTTATCACACATTTTTCTGAGAAAATGCCCATATTTACATTAAATATTAAAATTAAAAACATTAAAATTATCAATAACATTCACATTCAAACTTCACTTCTATGTTTAATAGGTATTTTTCAAATAACTGATAATGTAGTTATGTAATTAATTGTAATGTAATTAGCAAGAAAAAGATTTGTGAACTGTGTAACATACCAATTATAGACTGGCAAACAGAGTGAGCTATAACAGTTATTGTTATGGATAGAAATTTTTGGTCTTCTACCAAGTAAATAATGGATGCTCTGCTAAAACCCAGGTCTTAATGTTACTAAAATTATACATGATTTCCCAAGTAGAAAAAAGCTTCCAGGAATTATGATCTATCAAAACAAATATCTCTGTACCATGTTTGCTTACCCATCACTATGTATAATTGTTTATGAATTTATAATTCATATTTTATTTATTTTTTATCTGAAAGAGAGTGAAAGAACAAAAGAGACATAGACAGAGAGAAAGGGAGAAAATGGGTACACCAGGGCCTCTAGCCACTGCAAACAAACTCCAGAAACATGAGCCACGCTTCTGCATCTGGCTTTATATGAGTGCTGGGGAATCAAACTCTGGACCTTAGACTTTGCAGGCAAGTACCTTAAAAGCTGATACATCTCTTCAGCTCTGAATTTATATTTAAGATTCTGAAACATAACTGACACAATTAAGTTAAATATCAAAGGCTTTAACAGGTCATTGAAGATAGAAGCTATGAGATTATGTAGATTTATTGGCTCCACTGACTGTTAGGTGAAGCTTATTAAAGGGACTACACAAGAGGAACAATACCAATACTAACTAAAACCCATGATATATAAGAATTCATATGGGCTGGAGAGATGGCTTAGCGGTTAAGCGCTTGCCTGTGAAGCCTAAGGACCCCCGTTCGAGGCTCAATTCCCCAGGACCCACGTTAGCCAGATGCACAAGGGGGCGCACGTGTCTGGAGTTCCTTTGCAGTGGTTGGAGGCCCTGGCGCGCCCATTCTCTCTCTCTCTCTCTCTCTCTCTCTCTCTGTCTTTCTCTCTCTGTCTGTTGCTCTCAAATAAATAAGTAAATAAAAATAAACAAAAAAATTTTAAGAATTCATATGTCTAGGGACAATCAAGATATGCTGAGTCAGAGTCCTCTTAGGTTAATCTTGGTATCTTCTGACATAAGTATTAAAACTACATTTTTGAGAAAATTGGCAACTAAGTTTAGGACTCTATCTTCTCTTTCAATAATATTTATAAATAATTGAATGTCTAGTTATTAGTTAGAAAGCAGGCTAGGCCTGGTTTAGACATTTATATGTAAACAGAAATATACATTACAGAACTAATTAAGAAATTAAGCCGGGCGTGGTGGCGCACGCCTTTAATCCCAGTACTCGGGAGGCAGAGGTAGGAGGATCGCCGTGAGTTCGAGGCCACCCTGAGACTCCATAGTGAATTCCAGGTCAGCCTGGACTAGAGTGAGACCCTACCTCGAAAAACCAAAAAAAAAAAAAAAAAAAAAAAAGAAATTAAAAAAATATATTTTACTTTAAAGGTCTTAAAAGTGACATCTTGAAGACCAGAGATGACTTGGCAGTTAAGGCCCTTGCCTGAAAAGCCAAAAGACCCAGGACTCATGTAAGCAAGATACACAAAGTGGTACATGCATCTGGAGTTTGTTTGTAGTGCCTAAAAACCCTGACACACCCATTCTCTCCCTCCCTCTCTCACTCTCTCTTCCTTTTCCCCTCTCTCTCACTCTCTCTCTCTTTCAAATAAATAAATAAAATAATCATTTTAAAACAGTGACATCTTGAAAGTTCAAAAAAGTAGTATTCATAGTTTATTATTATTATTAAATAATAATTGCATATTGATATTTACATTTGTGTTTAGTTATAATATTGAATTCTATAATTTTACTGATTATCAGTATTCATTAGTATTAAATACTTACTTGCTGTTTATAAATTTGATTAATTATGTCTCAATTTCATACTGAACTGTCATAAGTTAGGTAAATGAATAAAACATTTGGCCAGATATAAATGAGTCATAGAAGAGACTTTCATACTACAGTCTTTCCAGACCTCTCATGTGGATCCTTGTGGGAAAGTACAAAAGCCAGTGCATTGAGCTCTATTGATATATAGTCATAAAATGTTCTTGTCATATTATAACTTTTTATTGCTTGCTGTCTTATGTCTATGCTAAAATTCCCAACTTCCGTGTGTATATTCTTCAATTTTTCCAATACAATCTTTAGCATATTTTCATATATTTTAAACATTTTATTGTCTGAAAGTTTAAACCACAGGGTCATTTCTGAATGTGGTTTTGTTGATTACTTTCTGTATTGAGGTACATTTCTTTCTTGCTTGTGTATTTTGCAGTGTTGTGTTGAATGCCAAATGCCACATGTAAGTCAATAGAAAGAGCAATTTAAATCTTGTCTGTGACTCCAGATGCACATACTTTCTCAACTAGAGCACACATACCACAACATTTCTTGTGGTATGTTAATGCAAACTATTTAGGACATGGACTTGTTATTCTTACCTTACTATATGCTTCAAATTCCCCTTGAGTTAACCTTTACTTTGGCTTGTCTTACCTGTATTCAACATTGCTCACCATCAATTTTCAGACTTTTCTTCTTGCTCATGTTTCAGAATAGGAATTTCTCACTTTCTTGAGCCTCTCCAACTGTAAATTGTTATTTGTTTTTATTTGTCATGGTTTTCAAGCCTCTGACGATAATCTTTCCAAACCCCTCCCTGATAGGAGTCTTTCCTGATCAGTACTTTCCCTTCATAGTTCTTCATTTTTTAAACATGATCATGACATTACTTCGTATATCACAGAGATTTTCTTTTTCTTTTTCTTTTTCTTTTTTTTTTTGAGATATGGTTATAGGTATCCCATACTGGCCTTGGACTCCTTACATAGCCAAGAATGTCTTAGAGAATCTGGTCCTCTGACCCCTAATGCACCTCCAACAAGCACTGTGGTTGTAGGTAAATGCTACCATAAACTTTCTTTGTCACAGTAATGTTTAAGAATATGTCCTACTTATTTATTGGATCATATATCAATTTATATGAACTGTTATCTACCCTGACATAGTCATTTTGTCTTTCGCAATATTATAATATATTTATTCTAGGAAAAGAAAATTACGTCTCTCTGTTTTTGAACTTGACTCTTACTGGGTTTCATAACAAGATTAGTTTATTTAATTTCTAAGTCTCTTTAATATATTTTTGTTATCACATTTTCAATTTTTCTCTTGAGTAAACAAATAAAAAATGGGCTTACTTTTTTAATAACTTCAAAAAAGAATCCTGAATTCTGCATTGAACTCATAAGTCTTACTTATATTTTATACCCAAGCTATCCAGCTTTATCACAAAACAATCTTCACATGCAGTTCACATTTTTCCTTCCACCCACTTATTCCTGTATCCAACTCTCCATGCTTGCTTTCTCAAAGGACTCACCATGATTTCACCCCCAAGTCCACTGAGCACCCTTCAGTCCTTACCTCATTCTATTTCTTTTGTAGTGTCTAATACTCGACCATTTTTTTTCTTTCTTGAAATTCTCTAGAGGCTTTATTAACACTATTGTGCTGGCTTAGACAAACATCAGCTTATACCTTATTTCAGAAATGCACAAGGTACAGCCAATTAAGTCACTGTAAATGAAATAGAACTCCATGAACTAAATTCTCAAGACATCTGAACAGTAAATATAAAGCCATTTTCTCAGGCTAAAGTCTGTGTCCTGCCTGGAGCTTTTTCGTAGGCTGTTGTATGAACACTAGATGCCATTCAGTTCAGATGATTTCATTGTTCAGCTGTTCAGTACTCTCACAAGGATATGGCTCCTTCCCCATTAAGTATGCACCCAACTGATGCCTTGCAACTGTTTCCAATAAAATCTTAGTGAGAGATTATACACTTTTGTATTTAACTTCTCTGAACATTCATCAAGATGTGTTTGAAGATGTGATATTGAAGGAATATGGATTAGAGAACTACAAACTATCCCACCTTTTAGGTAAGCTAATGTGCAACACCACTCCTCCTCTAAAATAAGACTTGTTTACACATATCACATTGTGTGAATCTCACTTACAGTTGTTATTTATTTATTTATTTATTTATCAAAGGAAACAGGGAGAGAGATTGATAATGGGTGTGCCTGGGCCTCCAGCCACTGCAAACAAACTCCAGACATATGTGCCCCCTTGTGCAACTGGCTAACGTAGGTCCTGGGGAATCAAACCTGGGTCCTTTGGCTTTGTAGGCAAATGCCTTAACCACTAAGCAATCCCTCCAGCCCACAGTTATTATTTATTGAGCAAACAATATAGTGAACAAGGACATACATTTGTTGTGTGACAGGAATAGCCTTAAACCCAATTCAACAGCTTCTTCATAATGAAAAACTATTCATTTCACTAAACCTACAGACAGTGATTAAAAACATTTACCTTTATAAGGTATCTTTCAATTTTTATGGGTAGAAATCTTCAATAATACTCATTTTACTCTTTCACCATGCTGATGGCAGTGTTACTTCAAATATTTCTTTTCATATTTAAAGTCCTCTGAAATAAGCTCCTTCTTAAATTTTTCATGCTTCTGAATTTATTGAGAGACTACAAAGCTTATAAAGAAGGATGCAGTGTAAACTATGTGTAAGTCATGTCATCCACCCTGTTTCATTAACACTTAATATCTTTAATTTCTATGCTAGCTCTACAGGTATAGAGTACACATATGTAATATTCAATCCATATTTCTAAAATGTGTTTTTGAATATGTGGACATGTGTGCACAATGTACTCAATGAATCCATGTTATAAACTTTTGAGGGAAAGAGCACAATTTGTATTCGTTCACTGTTTAAGAGTTTGTTTTTCTGTTTGACTTTTATATTTTTAAAATTATTGAAATTGCTGCTCATTGAAAGATATAGCTAAAACAATGCCATATACCATATGTGTGTGTGTGTGTGTGTTTATGTGTGTGTGTGTGTATAGTAAGTTGTTAAATGTATCATGCAGTGTCTTTATTTTGAGTTTTATCTTTTGTCTTAAAATATAAATAACTTGAACTAATCAGTGAAAACATCTTAGGAAACTTGCAGGTGTAATTTATAGAGAAAGATAATAAGCATGTGATTTTAAAGCCCATAGCTGGTTGAGCCAATAAGAGAACACTGAAGTTATCATAAGAATAATTCAAAACCTTTTTTAAGTATTTTTAATTTTTCTCCAGTTTATATTATTTGTTTGAGAGTGAGAAAGAGAGAGAGACAGGAAGATAGAGAGGGAGAATGGGCCCACCAGGGCCTTCAGCTATTGCAAACGAACTCCAGAAGCATGCACCACCTTGTGCCTCTGGCTTATGTGTATCCTGGCGAATGGAACATGGGACTTTCTTCTTTGAGGCAGGCACTTTAAGAGATAAGCCATCCCCCCAGCCCTTAAATCCTTTTTGTCTGTTCACATTAAATAACATAGATTAATAGCCATATGAATAAAAATGGCCTTGAGCTTTATAACTTAAAATGATTTTTACAGGACTTGTACTTTAAAGATGAGATAGTTGACATGTTTTTACACTCCTTTTCCTAAGTACAAATATATATTCTGGACATTACATAGTAAACCCTCAGAAGACTCTGAAAAGTGGAAAACAAATGAAACTATCTCAGGACCCAAGAAACAAAATGGTTATATGAGTTCTGTTTATCTTTTAATATTTTTTCACACTTAATATATAGATTGAGTGGATGAATTTGGCAAATAGAAATGCTAAATGCTGCGTACAAAATTTTTACAGGGCACCTACTACTCTATACTAATGCCAAAGAAAAGTTTGGGCTTCTCAATCCCATCTATGCAATAACTGTTTAGGAAGACTAAAATTTCCCATCATCCAGGTTAAGACAAGTAACTCCATGTCTCCTGTCATAATGTTTACTGCAGGAACAACAGTTTACATTTCTATCAGGCATTAATAAGGCGTCACCTAGCCATCCTATAAGAGTAGCAACTATGTAGTGTGGAACACAGACTGGCACCTAATTTGTAGCCATAAAATGCTCACCCTTGCTGAATGGCATCAGAGGAATCTGAATGGAGTGTCAGGATTTTTCACCAAGTCCAATGATGACTCTGTTCTGTCTTTGGAAGCCTGATGTGGATCAGAATTGTAATAGTCCCAATCCTAGACATCTGGGGAGGTTTGGAGAAGAGCTAGAATCAAACAATACTGCAAATGTAGGGCTACATCTTGTCACAATGACACTGCATTAGAGGAATAAAACAGAGGTTTCAATAAGGCCAAGATTCTCATAAATAATGTCTTAAAGGACCACATTTTAATTTTTTTTAAAAAGTGTTTCTCCCGCCAAGAAACAGAAATATCTCAAATTAATGAAAAACTAAGATCAGGACAATAATTTTATAATTAATATAATTATAACATAAATGAGATGTTAGTTATTTGATAAATTTCTCATCATTAAAATGCTAAATGCAGTAACCAACATGCTTAAACACTGAAAGCATATAAAATTCCCTTAAACATACTGTCAACAAATGAGGGTGGTGGATTTACTTCAGAAGAAGAGCATTTACCTGGGTTAGGTCCTCAGCACTGAAAAAAAAATTAGAAAATGACCAAAAAATAAATAAATAAAATAAAAAGAAGAAAAGTATTATATCAACAGATCAAGTCCTATCATATAAGAAGAAATAAATACATGATACAAAGTTATACAATATGAGGAACATGTACATTGGAGGATGAAGTGAACAGCTGGAAAGAAATGATAAATTTTAAACTAGAAATGCTGAAATTATCCAAATAGAATAGCATGATTTAAAAGACTAAAATGGGCTTCAGAGATGGTTCAGTGGGTAAATGCTAAGCACACTAGCATGATCATCTGAATTAAAAACCCCATTACCAATGTTAAAGCCAAGTGGTGCACCCCTTCAATTCCAGTGCTGGGTGGTAGAGACAGAATTGTTAGAGTTTACTTGCTTGCTAGTTGTTGCAGCAGGTTTGCCGCCTACAAAGAGTAGTTTGTAAGAAAAAACAAAAGTTTATTTTTGCTTACAAATTTGAGGGGAAGCTTCATGATGGCAGGGGGCAATGATGGTATGAGTGCGAGGGGGGGGCATTACCTCCTGTCCAACGTCAGATGAACAACAGGAACAGGAGAGTGTGCCACACACTGGCATGGGGAAACTGGCTATAACACCCATAAGCCTTCCCCAAACAATACACTGCCTCCAGGAGGCTTTAATTTTCAAATTGACTTTAGCTGGAGACCTAATATTCAGAACACCTAAGTTTATGGGGAGACACTGGAAACAAGCCACCACACTGTCTGGCTAAATTGGTGAGCTTTTGACTCAGTGAGATTGTGTCTCCAAAAATCAGATGAGGAGTAACTGAGGATGACATGTGACATCAACCTCTGGTCTGTTCATGCACACATGAATAGACATATATCCACACGCCCAAATGTTCCCACACACATATGAACACATCTACACACATATAAGAGCAGCATAAATACATACTCATGCAAAAAATAACCAATTCAAGGGAATCAACGATAGAAAACACCCCTAGATAAGGTAGGCATCAAGAGCTGTGTGATTGAACAATAGAACTAAAATTCATGGTACAGGGATATCAGGCAGATAAAAGAATAATAATATGACTGAAAAGTTATTAAAAATAGGTGACAGACAATTCTAATAATCTAAAATTTTAAGATTAGCAGCCTGTAAATAGAACAAACTTAAAGAAATCCATACCTTCACACATAGCAATAAAACTTCAGAAAATTAAATTCAAAAAAAGGAAATAGCAAAGCAGAGAGATTGGGGGGGGGGAGGGAGGGAGAGAGAGAGAGAAGAGAGATAAAGGGAGATTGATTATGTATTATTTATTGTGAATAAACATTTTGAACTATGGGGGTACCTCATAATCAGAAAGAATCAGAAAAAAGTTTCTCAATATTTAATATTTATAATTCTGAAACAAAGACACACACACACACACACAGAGGGGGGGGACATTAGTAGTTGACAAGTCAGAATCCATTATTAAAAGAATGTAGATAAAAAATAAGAAAATTTATGACTAATCAAAGAAGTTTCTCTAAAAAGAAAAATAGGGGCTTGACAGATTGCTCAGTGGTTAAGGTGCTTCCCTGCAATGCTTAAACCTGAGTTTGATGCCCCATTACCCATAAAAAGCCAGATGTACCAAGTGGCACATGCATTCATTTGGAGTTCATTTCCAATGGCTAGAGGCCCTGGTGTGCACATTCTGTTTTTCTCTCTCCTCTCTATCTCTCTCTGATTACAAATAAATAAAAATATGGAGTTGGAGGCAGGAAGACACCTGGGAGTACAAAGTCAACTTTGTCAGATCCTTTCAAAAAAAGAGAAGAGAGCTGGCGAGATGGCTTAGTGGTTAAGTGCTTGCCTGTGAAGCCTAAGAACCCCGGTTCGAGGCTCGATTCCCCAGTCCCCATGTTAGCCAGATGCATAAGAGGGCGCATGCATCTGGAGTTCGTTTGCAGTGGCTGGAGGCCCTGGCATGCCAATTATCTCTCTCTCTCTCTCTCTGTTGCTCTCAAATAAATAAAAATAAACAAAAAAAATTTTAAAAATACTTCTTTAAAAAAAGAGAAGAAATTATTCTTGGAACATTATGAAAACAGAACATATTAAGTAGGATTATAAGTACACATATGATTTTCCTTCTTTTGAGGAAAATTATTTCCTTTCTTGAGAGTAAATCTCTTTGAAAGTAGAAATAAAATTTAATATCTTCTTTTTTGTTGTTGCCGTTTGTTTTTTGAGGTAGTTGTCTCACTCTAACTCATGCTGACCTGGAATTCACTATGTAGTCTCAGGGTGTCCTTGAACTCATGGTGATCATCCTACCTTTCCCCCCAAATTCTGAGATTAAAGGTGTGCACCACCATGCTCGAATTAAAATTTAATATTTTCAAAAGATAGATATGGAAACAATCAGAGAAATAAATATCAGTAATACCATCTAATGTAACTAGAACAACCCAAAATAAAACATTTTAAGAGAATACAATTGTGTTATATGGAAAAATGTGATTCTGATGATATGCCACAAAGCATCAATGGTATGAAATCTAAGAGGTTATGTTAATATCAAAGTGATGTCAGAACAAAGTAATTTACCAAAGCCAGGAGAAACATTAAATTATGACAAAACTTTAATTGTGAACCAATTTGTTATATATACTGTATCCAAATTTCCAATGCAACAATGGTATTGGGAATGGCTATTACAGAAAAGGGTTAAGAGAAACCAAAAGGATAGAGACCTAATCCAATAGGAATGGTGTCCTTATAGGAAGGCAAATGGACACGTGGCAATCAGGCTTACAGACAAAAGCTAATGTGCAACTATTCAGGGAATAAGAGGAGTAGCATGATACGAGATCTTATTGCAAACCAGCCTCTCTGGCACTTCTTAGATTTCAAACATAGAGAATAATAATAAATTTCTCTTGAGGAACCCATCCAGTTTGTTGTACTTTGCTGTGGAAGCCTGAGCAGGCTTAACAATTGACTATCAAGAAAACAGACAGCCTAGGTGTGTAGGTGATAAAATGAGCTTGTTGCAAAAGATGTGAAGTGAGAGTGGTTCAAGTGGAAGAATAGACAGATGGATTTATGAATAAATGTGAAGATGTGTATGTCATTCCAATACCAGTATGAAGAAAAGTGGAAAATCAGCAAGTAGACAGAATTAAACAGACCCTGACTAACAGTATTTAATGAGAATTTATATAACATGAACACAATGCACGAAAGTGCTCATGAAACACCCTCACCCATTACAAAACTAAGTGACTTAGTACATAATAATATCTAGGCACAATCTAATGCCAACTACAACATGCAAATATGCGAAGTTCAAAACTTCCCTGGGCTATGTAGGAGTTCCAGGCCAACCTGAACCATGTATCAAGACTCTGTCTCAAAAAAAAAAAAAAAAAAAAGAACTAAAAATTAAGAAAAAAGAAAACACAATCAAATAAAATATGAGAGGTGTAAGCTGGACATGGTGGTGCAAGCCTTTAAGCCCAGCATTTGGGAGGTAGAAGTAGGAGGATCTCTATGTGTTCATGGCCAGCCTGATACTACGTAGTGAATTCCAAGTCAGCTTGGGTGACAGCCAAACCCTACTTAAGGGGGGAAAAAATCGGGGGATATAACTAAAGACATATAGTGAGATAAACATATAACAAAAGGGGCATAGAACAGAACAAAAAGTTCAAATTGATAATCCAAGTCAATTTATACAATCTCTTCCAGGAAGTTAAAGAAGAAACATTTCTCAGTTCCTCTTTTTACTAAATTAATTAAGAATTTGATGCCAAACTAAGAAAAAGAAAATGCCAAATACTGCTATTGATGTATCCCAAAATAGATTCACAGATTTCTGAGATTTTCTTAACAGCATGTGGAACTTGAATTGACATAAAGTTTTATTTAAAACAAATGATTTCATGCTGATGTGTGGCTATAATATAAATTTAGTATGTGCTATAAAATTAGAAACAACCATGAAATAATGAGAAAATGTAGAAATGCTACTAATACTTTCTATTTATAATTAAAATCAAACCAAAATTATTGGGTGTTAATTTGTGACAAATGTTTTGAGTGTTTTACACTAATTGAAGTTGATTCAGGGGACTTCCGGCCAAGATGGCGACCGCCTAGCTGCGCTGCAAATCCCGGGGAAAGAAAGGCAAGATATTAAGGGTATATAGTGGCTTTTAGGGGAGAGAAATCAGGGAGGGCACAGAGGTGGGGGAACAGGGAATTGCTGGTCCCCTTTCGGGCGGGTAGGCACCCCTCGCCCCAAATAACCGCCGTGTTCAAAGCTCCACCCGTGCCGCTCCTGCTGCTCCGGAGCCCGCACGGCTGCCACTGCGCGCCGATCGTTCCCTCCGCGCGGAAGCTTAGACTGCTCCGCACCCTCGTCCACTCGCCCACCTACTGAGTGTGCCCAGTCCCACAAGCTCAGACTGTATCTCTAGCTTGCGTCAGCTCAGGTGCCACCCCCTACCTGCCTGCCGCACCGGCGGGCCGCCATTGTCCTGTGGCGGGGGAGCGCAGACTGCTTCCAATTCCCAGCGTTCCCAGCCAAAGTCTGGGAGGCTTCAGGGCTTCAGTGCTTGGTGCCTCAGTGCCACTCCTAGCTCGAATGCAGGCAGCTGTGGCACATTACCGCTTGAGAACTCAACCAACCTTGGCGCCCCTGCCAGGTAGTAGATAGGCGGCTTTGGCAAGTGAGATTATTCCCTGCGTGCAGAAGCTTAGACTGCTCCGCACTCTCGTCCACTCGCCCTCTGTCTGCTGCGCGGCTGTCCACAATTGTCCTGTGGCGGGGGAGCGCAGACTGCTGCCGGTTCCCAGCGTGCCCAGACAGAGTTCGGGCGGCATCAGTGCTTGGTGCCTCAGTGCCACTCCTAGTTCGAACGCAGGCAGCTTTGGCACATTACTGCTTGAGAACTCAGGCAACTTCAGCACCCCTGCCAGGCAGTAGATAGGCGGCTTTGGCAAGTGACAGCCAAACCCCAGGCTTCTTGGCAATGCCCACAGGCTGCATAAGATTCCCATTGTTCTTGAGCCCAGGCTGATACGCCCACTTATCTGCCCATACACTGTCATGGGCAGAACACAGCGCAAAAGAAATAACATGAATAATCAAATGCAAGAAAATCCAATCAGATCACCCACTCCCACAATGAATACTTCTAACCAAAACATAGAAGAACAAATAGGACCAGAACACCACATTGAAGCTATGAGCAATGCAACTCTAACCAACCTATTGGTAGAACTTGCAGGAAAGCAACAAAGGGCCGACAATCGTGTGGATGCTGCCATCACTAAACTAGAACTAATAGATAAGAAATTGGAAGGATTAGATAAGAAAATGGAAGGATTTCAAAGAGAGTTAAGAGATTTGAGGGAGAGTGAAAAAAAAAGAAGACCTTAAAAATCAGCTGGCCATGCTAAATGAAGACATAAAGAAATGCAAGGATGAACTCCAAGAATCATCAAGAAAATCAGAAAATGATGTGAAAAGGGAGCTTGACAGAGGGATGGAAATTATACATAGAAAAATAATAGAAAATGCAAACTTAATTGAACAAGCCCAAAACTCACTAGAAGCTCTCAAGAATAGAGTCAGCCAAGTGGAGGATAGAAACTCTGATCTGGAAGACAAGATAGAAGAAACAGTTAGAGAGTTCAAAAATTTCAGTAAGTTTAAAAGCTCCTGTGAACAGAACATGAGGGAATTGTGGGATACAGTTAAACGTCCCAATATCAGGATCATTGGAATACCAGAAGGAGAAGAAATGCAGACCAAAGGCATGGAGAACTTATTTAACAAAATAATTGAAGAAAACTTCCCCAATCTCTTAAAAGAAAGGCCCAACAAGATACAAGAAGCCAATAGAACTCCAAACAGACTGGACCAAAGGAGAAACTGTCCAAGACATATTATTATTAAGACTCTAAACATTGACACCAAAGAGAAAATCCTAAAAGCAGCTAGGGAAAAACAGCATACCACCTTCAGAGGTAACCCCATCAGAATTACTTCAGACTTCTCAATGGAAACCCTGAAAGCTAGAAGGGCCTGGAATGAAGCACTGCAAAGTCTAAGAACCTATGGCTTCCAACCCAAACTACTCTACCCAGCAAAAGTATCCCTCATAATAGATGGTGAACGAAAAACTTTCCATGACAAAACTCAGCTTTACAATTATATGAACACAAAACCAAACCTACAGAGAGTATTTCAGGAAATTCTACACAGAGAAGAAAAAAATAATCAAACACAATTGCCTACAAGAAGCAGATCACAACAACCAAACTCAGAGTAGGCACAAAAAAACTTCAATGTCCATGAAAACTCCAACCCACATTTACCATCACAATATGGCAGGGATCAAATCAAATCTCACAGTCATTACCCTAAATATTAATGGCCTTAATTCACCCATCAAGAGACACAAGCTAACAGGATGGATCAAAAAATTAGACCCCTCAATCTGTTGCCTTCAAGAAACCCACCTCACCATTAAAGACAGTCATCTCCTCAGGGTGAAAGGGTGGAAAACAGTATTCCAAGCAAATGGGAATAAGAAACAAGCAGGTGTAGCTATATTAATATCGGATAAAATAGACTTCAAACCAAATATAATCAAAAAAGACAAAGAAGGCCACTTCCTACTTATGAAGGGAACGATCCATCAAGAGGATATTACAATCATAAATCTGTATGCACCAAACACAGGGGCACCACAGTTCATAAAACAAAACCTACTTGACAATAAAACAGAAATAACCACAAACACCATCATAGCTGGGGACTTCAATACACCATTATCAGTAATAGACAGATCATCCAAACAGAAACTCAAGAGGGAAGTAAGAGAGCTCAACAAAACCATAGATCATTTAGACCTAACGGACATCAACAGAACATTCCATCCCAAATCCACAGATTACACATTCTTCTCAGCAGTCCATGGAACATTCTCTAAAATAGACCATATATTGGGTCATCGAGACTGCCTACACATATTTAGGAAGATTGACATAATTCCCTGCATGATATCAGATCACAATGCTATATTGCTAGAAATCAACAATAAAAGACCCACCAAGAATCCCAAAGGCACCTGGAAACTGAACAGCACACTTTTAAACAATAAATGGATAGTGGATGAAATAAAAAATGAAATTGCAAAATTTCTGGAATTGAACGACAATGAGAACACATCGTAACAAAACTTATGGGACACAATGAAGGCGGTCCTCAGGGGAAAATTCATAGCACTCAATGCCTTCATAAAAAAGACAGAAAGGTCCCAAATCAATAACCTAACCATCCACCTAAAGGCACTGGAAAAACAAGAAAAATCCAACCCAAAGAGCTCCAGAAGGAAAGAAATAATTAAAATCAGAGCAGAAATCAATGAATTGGAAACCAAGGAAACAATTAAGACAATTGACAAAACAAAGAGCTGGTTCTTTGAAAAAATAAACAAGATTGACAAACCCCTGGCCAATCTGATCAAGCAAAAAAAGGTGAAGCTTCAAATTAACAAAATTCAAAATGAAAAAGGAGAGATCACAACAGACATAAGTGAAATTGGGAGAATCATCAGGACTTATTTCAAAAACCTCTACTCCACAAAACTGGATATTGTGGAGGAGATGGATAAATTCTTGGACGCATACCATCTACCAAAGCTAAACACAGAGCAGATTAATCACCTCAATCAACCCATCACACTCATGGAGATTGAAAAAGTAATAAAAAACCTCCCAAAAAAGAAGAGCCCAGGACCAGATGGCTTCTCAGCTGAATTCTATCAAACCTTCATGGAAGAACTCAAACCAATCTTCCTCAAACTGTGCCACACAATTGATGAACAGGGAAAGCTACCCAACTCCTTTTATGAAGCTAGCATCACCCTAATTCCAAAACCAGGCAGAGATGCCACAAGAAAAGAAAACTACCGGCCTATTTCCCTGATGAATTTAGATGCAAAGATCCTAAACAAAATCCTTGCAAACCGAATCCAACAACACATCAAAAGCATTATCCACCTTGACCAAGTGGGATTCATTCCAGGAACACAGGGGTGGTTCAACATATGGAAATCTATCAATGTAATACACCACATAAACAAGGTTAAACATAAAAACCACATGATCATTTCGATAGATGCAGAAAAGGCCTTTGACAAGATTCAACACGACTTCATGTTCAAAACATTGGAGAGAGTTGGCATGGTTGGTTCATATCTTAACCTAATAAAGGCAATATACGAAGCTCCAAAGGCCCAAATAATACTTAATGGAGAGAGACTGGAGGAATTCCCATTAAGATCAGGAACAAGACAGGGTTGTCCACTCTCACCTCTGCTTTTCAATATAGTTCTGGAAGTCCTAGCTCAAGCAATAAGACAGGAGAAGGAAATAAAAGGGATACAATTTGGAAAGGAGGAAGTTAAGTTAGCTTTATTCGCTGATGACGTGATTATATATGTAAGAGACCCGAGAGACTCCATCCCAAAACTCCTGAAGGTGATTAACTCCTATAGCAAAGCAGCAGGATACAAAATCAATGCACAAAAATCAGTAGCCTTCCTTTATGCAAAGGACAAAGATACAGAAAAAGAAATAAGGGACATAGTCCCATTTTCAATTGCGACAAAAAAAAAATAAAATACCTTGGAATAACGTTAACCAAGGAAGTGATAGATCTATACAATGAAAACATAAAAACACTCAAAAAAGAAATTGAGGCGGACTTGAGAAAATGGAAAGACCTCCCATGTTCCTGGATAGGCAGAATTAACATTGTGAAGATGACAATCCTACCAAAGGCAATTTACAGATTTAATGAAATACCAATTAAAATCCCCACAGTGTTCTTCACAGAGATAGAAAAAATGATCTCAAATTTCATATGGAAAGGCAGAAGGCCTCGCATTTCCAAACATATCCTCAGCAAAAGAAATACCTCTGGAGGCATCACCATACTGGATCTAAAGCTATATTACAAAGCCATAGTAATAAAAACAGCATGGTACTGGCATAAAAACAGGACTATAGATCAATGGAATAGACTTGAGGACCCAGACTTTGGGTCAAGCAACTATAGCTACTTGATATTTGATAAAGGCCCAAACAATATACGCTGGAAAAAAGACAGCATCTTCAACAAATGGTGCTGGACAAACTGGATAAGCATATGCAGGAAACTAAAACTTGACCCACACATTTCACCATGCACTACACTCAAGTCCAAATGGATCAAAGATCTCAATAAAAGACCAGAAACTCGAATACTACTGGAAGAAAATTTAGGAAGTACATTCCATGATATAGGAATGGAAAAAGACTTCCTGAACAAAACCCCAGTAGCTCATGAACTTAAACCATCACTCAACCAATGGGACCACATGAAGCTGAGGAGGTTCTTTACAGACAAGCATACAATTAGCAAAGCCAATAGATTACCCACAGAATGGGAGAAAATATTTGTGGGTTATCCAACTGATAGAGGACTAATCTCTAGAATTTACAAAGAACTAAAAAATCTAAACAGTAAGAAGTCAAACACCCCACTCACAAGATGGGGCAAAGAGCTGAACAGGCAGTTCACAGAGGAAGAAATAGAAATGGCAAACATACACTTAAGAAAATGTTCATCATCCCTAATCATCAGAGAAATGCAAATTAAAACTACTATGAGATTCCACCTTACCCCAATAAGGATAGCAAGCATCAAAAAATCAAATAAAAATAAATGCTGGCGAGGATGTGGAGAAGTAGGAACACTCATCCACTGTTGGTGGGAATGTAGGATGGTACAACCACTTTGGAAAGCAATATGGAGACTTCTGAAAAAGCTGAGTATAGAGATACCAACAGACCCAGTTATTCCCTTACTGGGCATCTACCCTAAAACCTTCAAACCACATACTAAAGAGATTTGCTCAACCATGTTTATAGCAGCTCAATTTGTAATAGCTAAGGGCTGGAATCAACCCAGATGTCCATCACTAGAAGAATGGATAACTAAGATGTGGTATATCTACACAATGGAATTCTATACAGCAGTAAGAAAAAATGACACAATGAAATTTGAGGAAAAATGGTTGAACCTGGAACAGATCATTCTCAGTGAACTTACCCAATCACAGAAAAAAAATCGCCACATAGTCTCACTCATCTACAGCACCTAACCTGAATCTACCAAAGATACCTTACATACCCAGCGAGCATCTCCTAGATTAGACACTAGGATGGAAGGGGAGGGAGGGGAGGGCATCAAAGGGGTGGGAAACACAAATCTAGACCCAAACGGCAATGGTACCATAATCTTCTACTTACTAAAAGATAGACCAAATGGCTGATCCTTCACCAGGCCCTTACAGGGAACACCTGAACCACAAGACACTGGAGAGGGTAAGATTAAGACTAACCTTAATCTCCTACATCTTCCCTCCCTCACTTCCCCTCTCCCTGTCTCTCTCTCTCTTATCTCTAACTCTTGTATATTAGTTATCTTTTTCCTCATTTTCTTAGTGGGCACTGACCTGTAACTCCCAGAACCAGCATGGGGCTATCATCCGCAAGGAGCTTTTGATCACAGAGACCTACAAGGTTTCCTAAAAGACAGACAGATTTCTGTCAGAGTACTTGATGACCCACCAAAGGTTAGTGGTAAGACCCTACTGCTGAAGATACCTTATGTGATTGACATGCAAATTAGAATGGCATGGCTGGAAGTTGGATGAGAGTCAGTCCCCTGACAGTCAGCGCGTCTGGTGCCAGAAGGTGCTACATGGGCGACTGGGGGAAATTGACCAATATCTATCGAAGCAACGCATGGTCTAACCTACTTAGCAGCAAATAACTTATTGTGATGCCCACACAAGTGCAGTGGTGGCACACAGCCATGGTGGGGAACCAACTGCTCTCAATTTGGCTAACTGATTCCCTCACTGGTATGGGACCCATAGCTGGAGCTGGGAAACAAGTCAGAACCATATCCAAACATAAGCCCACTCTCCAGTATCAAGCTACTATCAATTGTGGGCTACAAGAGGGCCTACACCTATTAAATTCTCTATAAAAAAAAAAAAAAGTAAGGGTTATCTCATTTGTCCTGGTGCTAACTTAATCTCCGTTGGAGAATCTGCTTCTCTTTTTCAGATAGATGTAGACCCTACGGAGAGAGCCACCCCATCATACCTCAAAAGGGCCCCGGCTGAAACTAAGAAAACTTCGAGAAACAAGCAAGGGGGCTGTTTTCCTGATGAACCGGACACCAGCACAAGGGGGAAGGAGATCAGCATAGAGAAAAATCAACTCCTCCCAAATCAGAGAGCCAGAGCCTCAGAGGCCCTCAACACCTCATCACTGAAGCAGACCAGAAATGAACCCAACATGGCTCAGGGAAATTTTGCGGAAGAGGGGGCGGAAAGAATGTCAGAGCCACATGTTGGGTCATGATATGCAGAGACATTTAGCTTACCCATAACTGTGGGCTAACTCCACAATGCATGACCCGTATACCTCAACAAGGTGGGGCCAAGGGGAGGGGGTAGGTCACGGATGAGCCTAATAATGGTACCAAACTGACTGTATTTGCTGAATACAGAACTGACTAATAAAAAAAAAAAAAAAGAAAACTGAGAATTAATAAATCACTGAATAATTAAAAAAAAAAAGAAGTTGATTCACAGAAAATAGAAAAAATACTTTAAATGTATGGCATGCTGAGTTTGGCACAACCTTCAAATATTTGAATATGTCTATAGATTTAATTCTTGATATTAAAACAGTTGTAATATGTAGCATAAGATTTTTTGTCTGGCAATATTATAAGCATATATAATTAAAATAGTATGAAAATTAATATAATAAATTCATTATTAGTAACATCCATGCTAATATATTGATAAATTGAACATTTTATTAAATTAAAATTAAACTACATGACAGGTAATAAAGCCAGTTTTTATATCAAAACAGTGTCACTCTAAAGATTGTGTTAATAGCCATTGTGATAAATGATTTTGTTTTTTTATATATTTTCTGTGATATTGAGCGTTGAATCCAGAGACACTTGCTAGGAAAGCAATTACCACAGGGCTACATCTCCAGCTCTCTTTTTAGTCATTTTCCTTAGAGTATTTTAAATTACCTAGGCTCATTTTGAACTCACCAGATAGTGTTTGAATTTGCAATACTCTTGTCTCAGCTTCCTGTGTAGCTGAGATTATAGGTCTATGGCACCTGACCTGAGTTTGTTTATTTAGTTTTTAAGCAGAGTCTCCCCACATGGCCTTGAATTCTCAATCCCATAGCCTTGACTTCTCGAATGTGAGATTACAGACATGTTCCACCAGGCTCTGAGTGCTGAAACAGTTTTAGAAAATCCCTAATTTGAAATGGAAACTTTTCAAAAATCAGCCCTTACTGAGCACCACCATGATGCCACAAAGGGAAATGAGCACCAATGAGGTCAGTGTAGGATGCAGAGTGATACACTGAGGGTAAGGTCAATGTCATTCTCCCTTAGATCTGCTTCATAAATACTCAAGTAATGCTTAATCCCTCCATTCTTGGCTGATGTAAATTCAGGATGCTGCTTTCATTACAAACCAATATTTGTTTTCTGTTAGTTTTATAAATAGTACATGTGACAGGAGAGGGGAAATTTTCCCCACACCCTTCTTGCCAGAATGGTGCCATAATTTATAAACTCTAATATAGTTAACAAGAAGAGTAAGCAGGTAAAAACTAAGCTGGAGAGGTGTCTTAACTGTTAAGGTGCATGCCTGCTTAAGGACCCATGTTCAATCTCTCTCCAGATCCCATGTAAGCCAGGCACACAAAGGTGAGGGAAGCATAAGGTCACACATGCCCACTAGGTGGTGGAAGCTTCCGGAGTTTTATTGCAAGGGCTGAGGCTCTGACATGCCAATTCTCTCTTGCTCTCTAGAAAAAATAAAATAAACAATAATATGTTCTCCTATAAACAGTGCATAGATGTCAAGTTCATCAACCCATACTTGACAATCACATTAAGTCAATAAATTGTCAATGCTATGGGATGATACTCCTAAATTTCTAGGTATCATGAAAACATTATACAAAATCACTTTCACAATATAACATAAAATGGCATAAATAAAAGTGAGATTCAAAAATGTGAGAAAATACAAATCTATTGATTAAGCCATTCAGTTTCTAATATTTTTTGTTAGAACAGCACTTATTTTGACTTGATTTGTATTCTTTCCCCATGGTATCTCAGTTTGGAAATATAAGGAATATATTTACACGTACACACACACACACAGTCTCACACATACACATGCCACTTGAATGAACTATTGATTTAATCAGATGCCACTAGGGAACAGTTTTGTTTTACTTTGTTTTTATTTTGAGACAGGATCTCATTATGTACTCCCGAGTTTGAACTTACATTCTCCTTGCCTTAGCCACACAAAAATTCTAGGATTACAAATGTGTACTACACACATAGCTTGAGAAATCGTTTCATAGAATATTTACCTTCTCTAATTATATCTCATTATCATATATTTCAAAGACTTTAAAAATAAATTTTAGAATCACAGATTGTAGTGCAAATAAGAGGGTAATAAAATATTAAGGAAATAGCTAGGACTGGTAGCCCATGCCTTTAATCCTAGCACGGAGGAGGTCAAGGAGTACTGTGGCAAGTTAAATGCCAAACTGAGACTACAAAGTGAATTTCAAGTCAGCTTGTGCTAGAGTGAGAGAATGAGGCCCTCCCCCCCCCCCCAAAAAAGGTAAAATAGGGTACATAACAAGTAAATAAATAAATAAATAAATGTGGAATGTCCCTCATGGTTCATAAAAATAAAGTAAAATAGAAAGATTAGCTCATGGATAATCCATATATAAATTTTATAAAGAAAATATAATGGTTTGATTTGGATTTTGACTTAATTGCTCAATATGAAGATATGGACTACACAGAAAAGAGAGATTATTGATGATCCTATAGTGTAAATAAGCATGTTTTTAATACATAAAGCCAGAGATCTTAATGGACTTTTAAGCTCCTTGCACATCTACATCTGTCATAGTCATGTGTTTGTAATCTGGTGAGCAAGAATGATGTTATATCAGGCTTTGAAGGCTCAATGACCGAAATATATGTAGTATGATTTTATGATTTCTTAAACTAATTCATAAGTTATAATTAAACTAAATATGTTTGAAATACCATAGCATGTGTGCATTTTCTATTTTGCAAAATGTGGGAGATTTAGTGTGCTAAATTTGTATTATATTTAAATAAGTAAGGATTAATATAAATATCTAATATGTTTGAGCTAAATATGATTGACTCTCCTTCCTTTTTTTTTTTTTTTTTTTTTTTTTTGGTTTTTCGAGGTAGGGTCTCACTTTAGCTCAGGCTGACCTGGAATTCTCTATGTAGTCTCAGGGTGGCCTCGAACTCACGGTGATCCTCCTACTTCTGCCTCCCGAGTGCTGGGATTAAAGGTGTGCGCCACCACACCCGGCATGACTCTCCTTCCTTGATGACAAATTCAAGGAAAAGAAAAATAATTCATTTTTTTTTCTTGGCAGCAGATTGATATCAACCTGGAAAAACTTAAGTAAATTAATTTCTTCATAAGTTAAAACTAAAATAGTTATTAATATAAATTTGAAATTATATATTCATGAATTGGATTCATGGCCTGGGTAATAGCTCAATTTGTAAAGCATTTGCCTCATAAGCAAAGAACCTGAGTTTGATCCCAAGGACCCGAGTAAAATGTTGGCCATTGTGTTCCTGAAGACAACACTTGAATTGTCTTGAGTCCTCCATACACACTTACACACTAATGTGAACACACATACTGGAAAATGCATATAAAATGCATGGACACTCCCTATGCTTATATTCCATGAGTACTTTTAAGAGGTTAGGGTTCAGGGCTGGGGGGATTGTTTAGTGGTTAAGGCGTTTGCCTGCAAAGCCAAAGGACCTTGGTTTGATTCTCCTGGACCCACGTTAGCCAGATGCACAAGGGGAACTTGCTTCTGTAGATCGTTTGCAGTGACTGGAGGCCCTGGCATGCCCAATCTCTCTCTCTCTCCCACTTTCTAAATAGATAAGTAAATAAATAGAAGATTAGGGTTCTAATTTTACTGGGACAGGTTGAAAATCATTATAGCTTCTATGTTCTCAGAATTTACATGGAAAATGAGTTAGTTTTATTTTTCTTTCATCCATTTCATTCTTTTTTCTTTTTTCTTTATTAATTAGTTTTGTATTCAGCAAATACAGTCAATTTGCTACCATTATTAGGCTCATCCGTGACCTACCCCCTCCCCTTGGCCCCTCCTTGTTGAGGTATATGGGTCATGCATTGTGGAGTTAGCCCACAGTTATGGGTAAGCTAAATGTCTCTGCATATCATGACCCAACATGTGGCTCTGACATTCTTTCCGCCCCCTCTTCCGCAAAATTTCCCTGAGCCATGTTGGGTTCATTTTTGATCTGCTTCAGTGATGAAGTGTTGGGGGCCTCTGAGGCTCTGGCTCTCTGATTTTGTAGGTGTTGATTTTTCTCTGTGTTGATCTCCTTCCCCCTTGTGATGATATCAGTTCACCAGGAAAACAACACCCTTGCTTGTTTCGCCAATTGTTCTTAGTTTCAGCCAGGGCCCTTTTGAGGTATGATGGGGTGGTTCTCTACATCTATCTGAAAAAGAGAAGCAGAATCTCCAATGGAGAGTAAGTTAGCACTAGGACAAATGAGAAAACCCTTACTTTTTAATAGAGAATTTAATAGGTGTAGGTCCTCTTCTAGCCCATGATTGATGGTAGCTTGATATTGGAGAGTGGGCTTATGTTTGGATATGGTTCTGACTTGTTTCCCAGCTCCAGCTATGGGTCCTGTACCACTGAGGGGATCAGTTAGCCAAATTAAGAGCAGTTGGTTCCCCACCATGGCTGTGTGCCACCACTGCACTTGTGTGGGCATCACAACAGGTTATTTGCTGCTAAGTAGGTTAGACCATGAGTTGCTTGGACACATATTGGTCATTTTCCCCCAGTCGTCCATGTAGCACCTTCTGGCACTAGATGCACTGACTGTCTGGTGACTGACTCTCTTTCAACTTCCAGCCATGCCATTCCATTTTGCATGTCAACCACATAAGGTGTGTTCAGCAGTAGGGTCTTACCACTAACCTTTGGTGGGTCATCAAGTTCTCTGACAGAAACCTGTCTGTCTTTTAGGAAAACTTGTAGGTCTCTCTGATCAAAAACTCATTGTGGATGACAGCCCCATGCTGGTACTGGGAGTTACAGGTCAGTGCCCATTTTAAATAACTAACATTGTTACTGGAACTAGAATGTCATGGCTAGTGTACCAGTATACTCAGCTCAATCTTCAATAATATTCTTAATTCAAACAGTTTGTAATATACAATAAAGCCACTTTTTGACATGAACTAAAATATCTAATAAAAGGATAGCAAGAACACTAAAATGAAAGGCATCATTACACTGAGCTAGAAAGACATTTATTTAACTGTTAGGATTTAACTGAAATAGCTGCATGAAATTTGTTAATAGTCAGTGAGTTTCTTTAATGGGATGCATTTTTAAACTGTTCTACTGACAGTTTGACATTCACAATACTAGCTCTATCCTGTCATCAACCCTCTGCATGAATTCCAATTTACATTTGGCAAGCAACAGGAAATTACTTTACTTATAATGCTTATTCAGAAATATAATTTAAGACATGGTGTTTATTCTTCTGCCTTTTAATAACATCAACTGAGAAATGACTTTTATTGAGAATCCAAGCAATTGGAATTTATTTCAAGCTTTATAATTTATGAGGAACCAGTGACAATAAATATACTGATAACCTGAATATGTTCATAAAAGCAGTTAAAGAACTATAGTCAGTGTAGATCTTAGGTTAATTATCATGCTTTTTACAGTGAAATACTTGGGGTATGGAACAGAGCCAAACAATAGAGGTGACTCCTGATTCAGTTACTAGAAGAAGAATTTAAATGTATTTGCTGCCAAGAATTCGGGTTGCAGAGCCTGTTTGCATGGATTTGAGGCATTACACCTTTTTTGTAACAGAGTACTTTACACTACCTATGGGAAAATTGGAACCTGTCATCTCTTGATACTCAGATCATTGGATATATGTTTTCAATTTTGAAATAAAGAATTTGAGTTGCTTTTATTACCATGATTTGGTAGGCAATGTATGGAATATACCCAGTAGCTAAGGACCTAAGGAATGTGCTTTCTGACAGTAAATACTGAAAGTGAGTTTAGGGTCAGACAATTCTCTTCTGATGCCTTTGATGTTTATTTTTTAGGAATTTGTGCCAAAAACATTACTGTTGGAAAGAAAGTAGGTTGAGATAGAGATGGCAAGGAATAGAAGAGTAAACTATTCAACCTTCAAGTAAATATAATCTTCACTGAGAATTATAAGTATTGATTTACACTCAGACATTGCCAAAATGAAGCCAGGCTTCCTAGTTTACTTGAAATTGAATGTATCTACCTAATCCACTCTATACTATGAAATGAGAAATCCTAAGCAGGCATCATCATTGAGAAGCTGTGGATATTATTATTATGAATATATGTATGTTAGCATTTCACATTTCTGTTATTGGAGTTAGTGGATGATATTTTTAGCTTCATTGCCATATGTCAAAACTCTTACCTATATTATTATCCCCATATAAAACAGCACATTTCAGTGGTCCTGAATCACTTGTCTAGTCTATAAGTTCTTTATCCCTGGGCAACAATTCTGAATGCATTTGTTTTTGTTTATTTGCTTATATATTAATTTTAATCATCTATAGATATTTTAAGATAACAGACTATTCCTCAAATTAAGAGATGGAAATTTTATATTAAAATTTATATCATATCTTATGACAATTGTTTTAAGCTTTCAAACTAGCACTTTATTCACATTTATTTCCTACACTCCATTCCTTCAAATTTGATACATACTTAAAAGATATCCAGCATATTAAGTCTTAAGGATACATGAACTTATTTAATAATTTGCATTTGTAAGGTATGATTTTCCACTTACACATATGGAACATAAGGAAAGAAAATAAATCAGAGGGTACCTCTAAAGAGTATTTAAAACTTAAATATTAAATATTTTAAAATATTAAAAAATTAAAATATTAAAGTCAAACCCATGGAAAGTTCATTGAAAAGTAGATATAATAAAGCTGGTATTTCCTAAGATCATCAACAGTTACATATTCATTATGTTTCCGATTACTTTCTCTGAGCTCTGATGAAAATATTTCTACTTAAGATGCTTACAAACCTATGAATTTGTAATGCATACTATTTGGGTCATTAGTTGTAACATTATTAAAGAATATTTTTGTTATGTGAATTATTTTCTAGTTGGGAGACAAGAATGAAGACTGCAAGTGAACGCTAAGCAGTAGAGTGTGTGAGGGTGACACATACATGATTCTGTACTTGAACACCATGGCAGAGAGTAACTAAGGGATGTAAAGATGTTGGTTGCTTTATGTTGAAGGCAACAAACAACATCTCTCCGTTAAGATGAAAATGCTTGACATGCTCAGTGTGGTGGATGGCAGATTACTGAGCATCTTATGTGGACTGTTGACTCATTTCTTATCATTGTCATTGTGCAGGTTTTTCACTTGATGAAATACTTCCATGTCCTTACTACTTGAACTTTACAAGTAGTAATCTTTGATAATGCAATGGATTTCATTCATTGTGCAAGCATTTCATTGAAGTATTATAAGCCAAACAGAAGCATACAAATCATAAATGCAATCTTGAGGGAATTTATACCATGTCATTAAATTCATGTAACCAGCACCTCCATGAAGAAACAAATATGATGAAATGGCCAGATTCTGCTTTCCTTATTTATGCCACTATGTCCTTCAAGAAAAACCCAGGTAAAGATTTCTATCACCATATATATATTTAATCAAATTGAAGATTTCATATAAACCAAGTGATACAAGATTTTTATATTCAACATTGTAATTTTGAATTTCATACACATAATTTTATACACAGATACAAATCATTCATCCTCAATATTTTTAAATTTGCTTAATAGAATTTTCTGTAATATTGGGACATACTGAGATTGACACTATCATACAAAAGCCATCATCTACATATAATTATTAAGCACTTAAGAATATTGTGAGTTTAGCTGAGGATGCAATTATTTGATTGTAATTAAATTTAAATTTAAACATTCATATGTGGCCAGAGGTTACTACTATATTGGAAACTAAAATGTAGAGCATATGTTTGTATGATTATACCACAATTAAATCATCCACTGCTGTGTGGAAAAGCATTAGGTATAGTTTCAAAAGTATACTTTTCTGAATGGAATGATTACATAAGTACCTTTTATGTCTTGGAGGGAAAATATAGATATATTTTCACCAAGTGCTATTTAAAAATCATGCCATAATTTAGCTTCAACATATTTTATCATTTTTTTTTCAAATTGTTTCTTCTTACAGGCTCAGTCACACACATTTTTAATTCCAATTATTATAGAAACAAAGGCAGGGACAAGAAGGGCTTAAAGCCAGGCCAGTTATCATTGTCATAACAGTATATGCATGGTCTAGTTACTCCACTTTCAAAGGGATGATTAATTATAATTTGTCACTTTCATTTCACCATTTTTGACTATATTGTATGACAATTATAATCTTACCTTTACATGCTACTCGAGGCAATAGCAATTCAATATTGTCTTCCTTCTTCATACTTATAATGCTAGTATAATCAGAAGAAAAAAAATTAGAAAATCCAAATTTGGAAAAACAATTGACTTGCCTGAGCATTTAAAACACAAAAAGCCTGAAAATTTGTTGACGTGCACAAGTGGCATGGCTATTAAACACACTTTGTAATCTAGGTGGTAATTTGGAAAAGGAAAAGCACATAAGATAAAAATGAAGAACTTGAAATCAAGTTTAGTTAATAATGTAGCAATTATAACAAATAAACCACTTTAAGATAGAGTGTTAGCAGTATAAAAATCTCAGTCTAGGACCTACAAGAATTCTTCTACTAACCTCAGAATTTTTCAGTCAATATAGAACTATTCAAAATGAAAAAGATATTTTTATTTTGTTTGAAAATAGTAAACCAAAACTTTTAGCCTTTTGTCTTATTTTAAAGCCTGTGCTCTGAAATCTTAATAAATAACTTTGAACTAACCAGTGATAAATTTATTGATCAATCTCAATGTAAAAATAAGTTTTCATATATATATATATATATATATATATATATATATGCTTAAAATGATGAAGTATATTTTTGCCAAATTTAGTATAAAGGGGCACTAAATACTTGCAGGTGTCTTTTACAGACTCTGAAAGAGATTAAAAGGAACATAGATTGCTAACCTGCCTCACTGCACTGATACTCCATGATGGACTTACTGTGACAAATAGTAAATTAGATTTTTTTAAGGACTGCAATACCACAGTGACTAGTTTTCCTACCCCAAGCATATGGTAGGTAACAGAAGCCAAAAGCAGTCTTCTTTCTGAGAAAGAAACATCACTTTTATTTTATCAACACAAGAGATTAATTTTGGTAGAACTGATATTCATGAACATATTTCTCTTCAGACATTTCCAAGGTCAAAATAATTTTGACCTGTCTGTTACATTTGTTCTGTGATACAGCTTAAGCCTTTCTCAAGCAAACATAACTCACCATCTATCATATTTGCTTTTTAAAGTTCAAGTTGAATGTTTCTATTTCTATTTTAGCCCTACATGCTCTGCTGGGTTTTCTCTCCTCATATTCCTGAACTTATTTTCATGTTTCTTAAACCTATGATTGTATTATTATGTGGAATAAAGTGTTTTAGTGAACACCAAAAGAGAAATGAAAGAATAATGAGTTTAAGGTAGTAACTGCATATGTACCCTGTGATTCTAAGTTGTTATTAAGTTAATTTTACAAAAAAAAATTAACAGTGATAAGAAAATATGGGCCATGAGGCTATGTGTTCATGAATGCATACTTTACTGACCTTTGCATAATGTAGCATATGTGATTGCTTTACGTAGGTTTTGAGATGAATACCTTCAGTGAATTTAAATAAAACTATACCCACAGTTCAAAAATATAAATACTGAAGTTGTAAATTATTTGACTTGAAAAAAATTGAAATCAAGCATCTTGAGGACCAAACAATAGAGAGGGTGGGGAGGGAGGGAAGGGTTAGGAAGGGAGGGGGGTACACAAAACTGGACCCGAAAGGCAATGGTACCATAAAACTCTACATCCTAAAAGACCAAATGGCTGAACCTCCACCAGGCCTTTAGAGGAAGCACCAGATTCACAAGGCCCTGGATAGGGTACAACAAAAACTGTTCATTATCTCCTCCTATTTCTGCTTCTCTTTCTCTCTCTCTCTTTCTCTCTCCCTCCCTCCCTCCTTCCCTCCCTCTTCTCTCTCTCATCTCTCTATCTCTTTTATATCAGTTATCTATTTATTTCTTCCTTCTCTTCTTGGCCGCTGACCTGTAACTCCCAGTACCAGCAGGTGGTTATCATCCAAAATAAGCTTTTGATCACAGAGACCTACAAAGTTTCCAAAAAGAAGACAGATTTGTGTCAGAGTACTTGAGGACCCACCATAGGTTAGTGGTAAGACCCTGCTTCTGAAGACATCATACACTGTTGGCAGGTAGCATGGAGTGACATGGCTGGAAGCTGAAAGAGAGTCAGTCCCCAGACAGTTAGCGCATCTAGTGCCAGAAGGTGCTAGATGAGCAACTGGGGATAAAGACCAATATCTGCCCAAGCAATGCATGGTCTATCTTACTTAGTAGCAAACAACCTGAGGTGGTGTTCATACAAGTGCAATAGTGGTGCATAGCCATGGTGGGAAACCACCTGCTCTCAATTTGCCTAACTGATATGCCCAGCGGAACAGAACCCATAGCTGAAGCTGGGAAAAAAGTCAGAATCATATCCAAAAATGAACCTGCTCTCCACTAAACTATCTCTAGAAAACAATGGTTAACACATCTACTTGGTACTAGCTTTACTCTCTGTTGGAGAATCTGCTTCTCTTTTTCAGACAGATGCAGATCCTAAGGAGAGAACCACCCCATTATACTTCAAAAGGGCCCCAGCTGAAACAGAATAATTGGAGAAACATGCAAGAATGCTGTTTTCTTGGTGAACCCACCTGGAACCAGCACAACAGTGAAAGGCATAGAGAACAATCAACGCCTACCAAACCAGATATCCAGAGACACAGAGGCACCCAAGATCTCAACATGGAAGCAGACCTAATATGAACCCAACATGGCTCAGGGAAATTTGCGGAAGAGGGGGTGGAAAGAATGTTAGAGCCACACGTTGGGTCATGACACACAGAGACATTTCCTCCTACCCGAAACTAAAGGCAAACCCCACAATGCATGACGCCTATACCCAAAAAAGGAGAGTTTCTGTGGAGGGGGAGGAGAGGGAGGAAGTTAAAAATCATATCAACTTGAATGTATTCACTGACTACAAAAATTAAAAAAAAACATTGAAATCATAATATCTGTCATCATATATTTGTCCTGGTAACAAAATAATTAAAAGTATTGAGTTTTCACTTTCTTAGCGCAGAGCTCCATTGAGACTATTCCTTCATATCTCTCATTTCCTGTATTTCCACTTAAGTAAAATGATTCTACATCTTGAACATAAAAAATTGTGTATTTTTAAAGCATAAAACATAAGATAAATTCCATACTTTATCTATTTCTTATAAACTATAAAAGAGGATTTTAGAATAAGTGATATTGTAGTCAACCTTTGAGCTGGTTCAACCCATGGACACCACCCCATGAATGTGACTTTTGGTTGAAAGAAAGTGCATACATCCCAACATAGAACAGCGAACTGTATTTTAATGAAGTGAAAGGGACACATTAAAATGAATATTTTCCTTTTAAAGATTAGTGTTACTGAGAGAAAGCTGTGTTTTATTACAGACCTTTCATACATGTCACTAAATAGAGATACTTAACAAAAGTATAGAGTTTAGAAACAAATGTATACAAGTGTGATCCAATTACAGATGTGTCCTTGAAGACAACTATTTATTGATTGACATTCCCAGTTTAATCATACACACTTTGGCTAAACTCAGGCCAACTTCACTGAACAACAACAGATGTCATTGAAAGCATGTAAGCGGCATCTTTATTAACTGCCCCCCCTTTCATTTCTGGCTGACATTGCATACAGCAGCCACCGTGGAATGGTCCTTCAACATTCACATAGGGAAATATTACCCCAAAATTTACGGTATTATTGAATGTAGTCTTTGTGAGTTAAGAAACCTTGAAGGTGGGGCCTTTTAGGAGAACTTAAAGATCTCATAAAATATAGCCTATAGAGAGCCCTTTATCCATCACATGCACCAAGAAAATGGCTCTCAGGGAATGCGTGAACCTTGCCATAGTTCCTGAATATGCCACAGCCTTGAGTTTAGGCTCCCCAGTCTCCAGTACTATCAGAAATATATTTCTTAAGCTGGAGAGATGGCTCAGCAGTTAAAGGTGCTTACCTGCAAAGCCAAAGAACCCAGGTTCAATTCCCCAGGACTCACATAAGCCCTATGCACAGGTGGTCCATGCATTTGGCACTCCCAACCTTTTTTCTATCTGCCTTCCACCTCCCTCTTTCTCTCTTAAATAAATAAATTAAATAAATACTTAAAAAAAACCAGAAATACATTTTTTTGTTTTAATAAGGCATCTGGTCTGTTACTTTTTCTAGCTTTCTGAGCTAACACATTAATTTATGACAATTAGCATTATATACATACATTTATGAGTAAAATGCATAAACATTTTTCTAAATACATTAATACTATAAATCTTTAAGAGGCCACAACCCCAAGAATAGTCACTTTTGGTATACATGTTAGTGAAATGGTCATGTCCTACCAAAATGGGAGTTTTTGAAAAGCTAGAACTATTTTTAAAGAGCCCTATAAATCATATCAGTATTCTCTAACTGCTGTTGTATTAGGAAAAAAACACAACAACAGTAGTTTGCTTTTGGGGGCATAATTAAGAAATTAAATGTCTATATGCCAAATCATTAAAAATCTAAATGGGCAGAGCTGAAGAATTTTGCCATTAATCTGCATTAGGTGCCATTTGTCATTCTAGCATTATAACCTCATCATTTCAATGTCAAGTCTTAATAACATACATCTGTGTCAGGAACTCTGTATTTTCTTTCACCTGCTACACTTCTCAAATTTGATGATTAGAAAGCAACTTAAGTTAGAATTAAGGTAAATGAATATGTATGAATGTGTTTCCTCCACTTATATAAACAAAATATTGGCATTAGTTTTAGGAGATAATGTGCCAATAAAATACAAAAATCAACATTTTCTTTTTAAATTTTTGGCACACAATTCTTTGTGGAATATTCTAGTGAATCTAATAATTTAATGTGGTATATAATCTTAATGGCTTTGGGAGAGCCAGTGCCCTGGCTTGCTTTAAATCAGAATTAAAGATGTGCCAAGCTGTCACAACTCCTGTGCACAGAGTACACTGTAGTTCTTCACACCCCTTTGATTTCATATCAATCATTTGAAAATAACATTTTTCCTCAGAATGAGCTGTCACTATCAATTTGAATAGTGGCTGTTGAACTGGAGTCCATCCAAATTTTCAGCAAGCCATTTGGTTCATTATATTTCACACCAAATGACTTGAAAAACCATATTTTTCATACTGTTTAAGAGCAAATACAATTGTATTTGGCAAAAATTTCAAAAATAATTTAAGAATTTGAATTCAACTTTCTATTTCAATTTTTCAAGTTCCCCTCCAACATATAAGTAGTTCAAATTCACTTTTTAATAATCCAGCCAAATGCACTTTTATCTTCGTTACAACATATTTCTTTCATCTGTATGTTGAGCACTAGTTATATATGATCACTGAGGTGCAAACATATCTTTGGAATGCCCTGTTTCTGCTCTCCTTTTAAAACTGTAAAATATTAGCAGCTTGTCCATAAAGACAATGCTCAGCGTGAAATAATATTTGGGAAATACACACATCTGAATAGAAAGGATTTTCCTCAATTCATTACAGTTACCATACCGTACATGTTCACAAATATTTTTAAAAATATAGGATTGGGCTGGAGAGATGGCTTAGCAGTTAAGGTGCTTACCTGCAAAGCCTAATGATCCATGTTCTATTCTCCAGATCCCATATAAGCCAGATGCACATGATGGTGCTTGCATCTGGAGTTCTTTTGTAGTGGCTAGCGGCCCTGGCATGCCCATTCTCTTACTCCTTCTCTATTCCTCTGTCTTTAATACATAATTTTTTAAATGTAGGATTATTTGTGCTGTTATATCATGAAGTATGATACAATCTATTTTATGGATTCATAACATAAAGTGATTTTCATGTTTTCTTAGAGATGGACATCTGTCGCCCTTTTCTAATTAGGAGTTTGACTTACTTTACTCCAATATATGTACATAAGCATTATATTTATGCAGAAAACTATAATTTGTCAATCCAATAGGTTTCAATTAGCACAAAGCATCAATTTTCATGTAGCTTCTCATAAATTAAAATAAACTATAAATTCCTATATGTGACATGTTTGTAAATAATTCTTACATTGAAACAAAGGAAATTAAAAACAAACAAAAACAGAGTTCATATCTTACAGTAAAACTTACCAGCTTGTACCCAGAAAAAATACTAATGATGTACAAAGGGTAGTCGATATTGAGGATCCCATTTGAATCTCAACTGCTACATCACTTTGAGGTCACTTTTTCACTTTTAAAAAAATTTTGCAGTCAAAATGGGCTAAAACGCTAAACTTTCTGTGTTCCTGGGAAACAACAAAAGTAATCTCCAACAGCAGATATAGAAAGAGTAAAGAAATCACTGATGAATGCTGGAAACCACAATTAATGTTTACTTAGATTTTTAATGCAGTCTGAAAATATACTTCATATAGCATTCTTTGATCATTTGCTGAAAATATGAAACTAGTAACTGATGCTACCCTGCCAATCAGTATTTTCTTATAGCTTTTCTTTTAGTACTTCTGTTTAGCCCTGGGAATTACCATACGAACCAAATTTTCAGTCTTAAAAGTATGCAATAACTAGTTGATCCCGTGTTCCTCCACAGTGAGAAATCCCCTCTATCGCCTGCAGTGTGTTTCACAGACTTGAGATGAATCATGAGAAGAATGTTAGCACTTGTCATATAACAATTTCTTCTCCTTCATTCACAAACTAATTCTCTGTCATTGTCATTCTGATGCATCATGATTCTATGTCTTTAGTAATTTTTAATTAATTGAGAATTTTAATATATGACCACACAAGAATATGAACATGTTATTTTCCTATTTTCTTCTTTTGTCTGATCTCCTCTGTTTTCATCTGCTGAAGACTATCCTCTTTCAAGGTAATTCTTCCTCTGCTTTGTTGTCTTGCTCCCATTGTCCTATTTTCTCTTTCATGGTGAAATGCTGATGGGCTCAGAACCATGCTGGTCCTGTGTGGGTATTGATAATCACTCTTGGGGCATGAAGACACCAGTTGATTCCTATTAAGAGAACAGTACCCCAAAGAATACCTACATACCCTATGACTTTTACATTCTTTCTGTCCTCTCTTCTGCAATCTTCTCTGAGTCTTGGTGGGAGAGATAGAAGTTTCATTTAGTGTTGAGTTCTCTGTAGCCTTTAATTTTCTATTTTGTGAGTTTTGAGCATCCTCAGTGTCTACTACCACCTCCAAAGGGAAGGTTCTCTGGCTAGCAGTGAGAATAGCACTAATATTTATGGTGCTAATTCCTCTGGAACTTTCCTGGAGCCTTGATGATATGGTAAAGATAAATAAGCACTGATTTTTTGGGAGGTCACTTTGGTGAATCTTGGGTATCCCCAAATTTTCTTCCCATCTGTAAAAGAAAGATTCTCTATCCAAAAGTAAAAATAGCCTTAATCAAAAGCTGTAAGCATATACATTTAGAAGGCTCTCTCTGTGTGTGTGTGTGTGTGTGTGTGTGTGTGTGTGTGTAGCTACTAATTCTAGTAGTACTGGTTAGTTATAGCTTCTGTTTCTTTCATACTTCCAGAATTTTCTCAGTGATGCCTCTTGGAGGTCAAAGGCTCTATCCTCTGGCATCTGAGTTGTTGGTCCATAAAGCCTGTTCTCTTTGTTGTGACAATGTTGTGTGTAGAATTTTTATTTTAGCATCTGACAGTATGAGCTTACAGTTCCTAGTTCTGATGCTGATGGTATTATGATGGTGGTAATACTTTGTCCAGTGTTTTTTATTTGTTTATTTTTTAATTTCTGAACAGAAAGTGGATGAGACTAAGAGTTTCTTGTCTCAAGAGAAATTTTATTTGAAGACTCTGTCCGGATAGGTCTAATCCTTGAGAAAATGAATACCATTAACCTTTACACAGATCACAGAATATAATTTGAGAAAAAAATAAATATTCCTCCACAAATGCTCTTCCTGAATTTGTGATTTACAGCAACTATTCTCCTTCAATTATTTTAACTAATCTTGAACAAGATCCAGAAACAGACAAAAATTCTAACTAAATCATTTAATTTTTATTTTCATTACAATCCCAGCAAGATTTTACATGTCAATCTTGTATTTCAGATTATCAAAATAAGAAAAATTAGTTTTGAAAGTTTAAGCCAAAAAGAATGATAAATTTTTGATATAGATATTTTTAGCCTGACTTAAATATTATGCAATGTGTATACCATACAGTGCCTTGGCAATAAATATACTTCATTTTTTATGCCACAATTTAAAAATTTAAATATTTACAATACATCAAAATATAATGTGTAAAGTGCTAAAGTTAGATTGAATTTTTCTTCCTGTCTTCTACAGAAAATTACCCTCATTTACCCTCACAAATTTCATTTGTCTCCTTTGTTCAAACATACATCTTTGTTATTTTCTCTATCACAAATTCTGTATAGATTTTGCACTTACTCTTAATATTCCTTTTGTCAAAACTTTTTTCTAGTCAAAACTCTACCATTACTTCATAACTACATTTCCATTTCTTCTGCATGATTTTTTTAAATTTCTATGCATTATATGACTAATGAAATGAGTATAAAGCATTTCTTTCTAATTGATTAAACTATTTTTGAACTTGTACTATTAATGATCCCAAATATTATTCTTGTCAATATCTGCTTTCTTTCAGTTATCAGTTGTTTTCCAACACAGAAGAGCACACCTTAGATGCATATATGTACAGCATTTATATCCTGTTGATACATGGAGAACTATGTCACTATATCATGACATATATTTCTCATTTTGTATTCTTTGTTTTATTTTTATTTATTTATTTGAGAGTGACAGACAGAGAGAGAAGAGAGAGAGAGAGAGAGAGAGAGAGAATGGGTGGGCCAGGGCCTCCAGCCACTGTAAATGAACTCCAGACACGTGTGCCCCCTTGTGCATCTCACTAACATGGCTCCTGGGGAATCGAGCCTTGAACTGGGGTCCTTTGGCTTCACAGGCAAGTGCTTAACCACTAAGCCATCTCTCCAGCCCTCATTTTGTATTTTTGAAACTTAAAAATTTCTGATGTAATTATAACCACTCAAGCTCCTTTTTGGTCAGCATTTTAATGGGCTATCTTTTTCACTTCGTTACTTTGAGGTCATATATGTCTGTAAAGTGAAATGGACTTCTTTCTTATCCTGCCATAGCCTGTATGTTTGATTGTAGAGTAATCCACTTAAACTGAAAGAAGCACTGGATAAATTTAAACATTAATATTGTCCCTTTATTTATTATTTCCTTATTTTGATCTCTTCTTTGTGATAATTATAAAGTTTCATAGTGTAATACTTTTATTTTCCACTTTATTTTTTGTGTAACTGATATAGGTTTTTGTTCTCTGATCGCTGTCATATATCTGATACAAAACATCTTACAGTTAACCAATTATTAGAAATTTGGTAATCTGTATCACATAAAACCTTTTACTTTATGATTATATTTTTATTATACATTTATTTTTAGTGAGACAGAGTCTCATTCTAGCACATAATGACTGGGAATTCACTTTTTAGCTTAGGCAAGCCTCAATGTTCTTCCAAACCTCCTACCATAGCCTCCCAAGTATTGGGATTACAGGCATGAGTCACCACATATAGATTTATCCTCTATGTATTGACAAATTTACTAACTATAATTTCTTAAAAACATCTTAGTTTTTTAACTTTTATAATAGTTAAAATTTGTTTATGAAATGCTCATAAGATAAAATATTATTATTTCAATTATGTTATTACCCTAACATTTTCATATTAAAATTTACCTTCTGATTTTACTTGGAGTGGTCTCTTATGCATTTCTTGTCAGGCCAGTCTAGCAGAAACACACTCTCAAGGCTTTAGTTGCTAAATGACAATACTTTGTTTCTTCATTTGTAAAAATTAGTCTAATTTGCCATGGCATTCTGGTTGATTTTATATTTGTTCTTTCAGCATTTTAATGTATTACCTTGTTCCTTTCTTGCATTCAAAGTTTACCTGAAAAGTCACTAAGAGTCTATGAAGGCACATTCCTAAAGTGATAAGCTCTTTTTCTCATGCTATTTTCATAGATTTTTTTTTTCATATTTGCCTTTTGAGAGTTTGACTATAATGTGATTTAATTACCATTTTTCTTTTGAATATATATAAGGCACATTTGAGATATGTTAACTTTGCTTATTTCTCTTTCCAAATTTGGCAAAATCTTTATCATTATTTTGTTAAGTAATCTTTCCATCCTTTTTATTTTCTTTGTTATTCCTTTGACTTTTGTATTACACATATTAGTTTGCTTGTTGGAATCACAAACTTACCACAGGTTTTCTTCATGCCCTCACCTGAGCAATAAATTTTGAGATCAGTGACTCCCTTGTCTTTCTTGTACTTGATCAAGTCTTCTCTTGAAGTGCTTAATAGATATTTTTTCATTGTAGTCATGTTATATTTTAACTCTAGAATTTCTCATTCTTTTCATGATTTCCTTTTCTTGTTGAAATTCTAACTTTATATCCCTCATATTTTTCTAGCTGTCTGTCTGTATTCTTTTGTGGCCCACTGAATATCCTTGAGATGATTAATTTGTATTATAGTGAGAAAAATCATAAGTCTCTGCATTTTAGGGTTTGTTATGGAAATTTCATTTTGTTCCCATGGTGGAGTCATGTTTTCTTGACTCATTATGAACCTTGTGGATGTCAGTTGATATTTATACATTACAGCAAGTAGACAACTCTTATTAGGTTTTAAAACTAGCTTTGGCTGGTGAAGCCATTCATCAATCTTATAGCACAGAAGCTCTTGGTGGGCTTTCCAGTTTAAAAAAAAAAAAAGAAAGAAAGAGAGAGAGAGAAAGAAAATCAAAGATAGGTTTTCTACTGCTAAAGTCCTTAAGCATCCTGAGTTTTATGGGTGGACTCAGAAACTATGTCCAGAGGTAATGGCCTGGATCCTGAATATTGCTTTTCCTATGGTGATCCTGCTACCTAGACATTCTGAGATAAATCTGCTTCACCCTGTACAGATGGAATGTAGACTCATTCTGGGTTCTACCAGACTGAAACTGTTTACTACCTCCATGATTTTTATGCCTCAATCCTGCATTCATGTAGACTAAACTTAGCTTTTTATCCATGATATATAAGATAGAAATGGGGTGAGTCTGTAGTATGAAAATATGTGAGCATGTCTGAAGCCAGTTTCCACAATATTAGTTCTGAAGCCTGTTTCTGTGAGTCTTAAGGCTAGTGTGAGTGACAAATCTAACATTAGAGAGCAAATGACTTATTTGGCTCTAGTGTACCACAGAGGCATTGCAAATACTCTGTTCATGACCACTTGAACAATATTTAAGGACAATGAAATTTCTCAAAAGCTCTTCTATTGCCCTTAGGGAAAAAAAAAAAAAAACTCCTTTAATGTTGTGTTCACAGTCATGCAGCCTTCATTCAGCATTCATAGCAAAGCCTCCTCTCATCACCCTGGTGCAAAGCACTTACATATTTTCAGGTGTTTAAAACAACCCATCCTCTTATAGACATCTGTCTTGTTCTGTTTTATAACTACTATAAAAATATCAAAGCCTTGGGCTGGAGAAATGGCTTAGTGGTTAAGTGCTTGCCTTTGAAGCCTAACGACCCTGGTTCAAGGCTCGATTCCCCGGGACCCACGTTAGCCAGATGCACAAGGGGGCGCATGTGTCTGGAGATTATTTGCAGTGGCTGGAGGTGCGCTCTCTCTCTCTCTCTCTCTATCTGCCTCTTGCTCTTTGTCACTCTCAAATAAATAAATAAAAATGAACAAAAAAATTATCAAAGCCTGTCTTATACTACTGGTACACACTAGACACAAAATATAGACTTCTTAAATGTCTTTGGCACTGTAGTATCTTACCAAGAACAAACCATAGTTCAGTAGGTGAAGCATGCTTTAAGGCAAACTAGCCTGCTGGCATAAGCAGAATGATCACATTTTCCACACATTATTGTATTGTTTTTATTAGTTATGGACATACTCAGTATGTAAACACCACAAGTTGGTACCATCCTTTCCCTCATCCCTGGGGTCCCCATCAAAGGGACTCTCCTCTTTATGGGGAAGAGGCATTGTCTCTGTGCATACTGTCCCAAATTGTGGCTCTAACAATCTTTCCAGCCCCTCTTCTGCAAAATTCTCTGAGCCATATTGGGTTTATTTTAAAACTACTTGAATGATGGGCTCTTAGAAGCCTCTGGATCTCAGGTTTGGTTGGTGTTGAGTGTCCTCAGTATGTATCTCCTTCACCCTTGTGATGATATCAGGTTCCTGAGAAAGCAGCACTCTTGCTCATTTTCTGGGGCCCTGGTGAAGTAGGGTGGGCCATTTCTTTCCTCATGTCTGGCTTCCTTCTGAAGAGAGAAGCAGATTCTCCATCAGAGAGTGAAGTCAGCACAGGTTAAATGGAATAACCATTATTAATTTAGAGAGAATTTAATGTGTGTAGACCCTCTTGTAGCCCAACATTAGTGGGAGCTTGATATTGGAAAGCAAACTCATTATCTAGATATGATTCTGACTTGTCTCGCAGTTCCAGATATGGGTTCCTTTCCACTGAACAGATCTGTTAGCTAATCCAAGAGCAGTTGGTTATGAATCATGGCTGTGTGCCACTATTGCAATTGTGTGAGCATCACGTCAGGTTGTTTTCTGCTGATTAATTTATATCTCAACTTGCTCAGACAGATATTGGCCACTTTCTCCAATAGCTCATGTAACAACTTCTAGCACTAGAGAGACTAACTGTCTCTGGAATGGCTCTCTTCCAGATTCTAGCCACGGTTCTCCTTGTTCCATACTTGCAGCATATGGTTTCTTCAGCAGTAGGATTTTACAATTAACCTCTGGTGGGTAATCAAGTACTCTGACACAAGTCTGTCTTCTTTTGAGAACCCTTGTAGGTCTCTCTGATCAACAACTCATTGTGGATGTTAACTACATCCTGGCACTAGGAATTACAAGCCAGTGCCAATGGAAAAGGAACACAAAATAGAAAGGAAGTAGAGAAAAGAAAGAAAAAGTAAAAAGGAGCAACAGGAGAAATTTAAGGTTAGGTATTTCATCCTTTCCAGGGCCCTCTCACTAATGTGCTCCCTTTAAGGACCTGTTGAGAGTTCAACCTTTCAGTCTGCCTCCCAGGATATAAGATTCTATGGTAAAAGTTCCATTTGGGATCAATATTGTCCCCCCCCCCCCAAAGGTATCTTCCCCTCAAGCAGTACCCTCCCTATTGTCCAGTCCATTAGATGCCCATTAGGGATTTCAGTGTCTTGGGCTGATCCAGGTCAGGAGCTGCAAATGAGTGAGACCATGTGATGATTATCTTTCAGTGATTGTGTCAGTTAACTGTGTATGACCTGTTCCAAGTTTGACCATTTTTCTACAGATGTGTCATTTTTCTAAAATATTTTATTTATTTTTATATATTTATTTGACAGAGAAAGAGGGAGAGAGACAGAGAGAGAGAGAGAGAGACAGAGAGAGAGATGGGCCAGGGCCTCCAGCCACTGCAAATGAACTCCACACGCATACACCGCCTTGTGCATCTGGCTAACATGTGTCCTGGGGAATTGAACGTTGGTCCTTTGGTTTTGCAGGCAAATGCCTTAATTCCTAAGCCATTCTTCCAGCCTTGTGTTATTTTTTTGTAATGCTGAGTAGAATTGCATTGTGTAGATATACTATATCTTGGTTATCCATTTGTGCAATGATGGGCACCTGGGTTATTTCCAGCTCTTAGCTATGATGAATTGAGTATCTATAAACATGGTTGAGCAAATATCTCTGAACTGAGGTGTGAAGCATTTAGGGTAAATGACCACTAAGGGAATAACTGGGTCTGTTGGTAACTTTATAGTCAACCTTTCCAGGAATATATATATTGATTTCCATAGTGGTTGTACCAGTTTACATTCCCATCAACAGTGAATGAGGGTTCTTAGTTCTCCATGTCCTCACCAAATTTGTTTTCATTTGATTTTTTTAATGCTTGGTATCCTTAGTGGGGTGAGGTGGAATCTCTTAGGTGTTTTAATTTCCCTGATGTGTAGGGATGTTGAAAATGTTCTTAAATGTGTAGATACCATTTGTATTTCTTCTTCTGAGAACTCTATATTAAGTGCTCTGCCCTACTGTGTGAGTAGGTTGTTTGATTTTTTTCATTGTTTAGGTTTTAGAGTTCTTTGTAGATTCTAAATATTGGACTTGTGTCAGTTGTATAGCCAGCAAAATTTTTCTCCCACTCAGGGTATAATCTATTGTCTCTGCAAAAACTTTTTAGCTTCATGAAATCCCATTGGTTGAGTGATTGTTTAAGTTCCTGAGCTACTGGGGTTTTGTTCAGGAAGTGTTCCTCCACTCCTATATAGTGGAGATTTCCTCCTATTTTTTAATTTGTTTAGGAGACTTTGGGCCAAGTAACTACAGCTACTTGATATTTGACAAAGGCCCTAACAACATAGGCTGGAAAAAAAAAAAAAAACAGCATCTCCAACAAATACTGCTAGACAAACTGGATAACCATATGTAGGAAATTGAAACTTGATCCATACATCTTGCCATGCACAAAAATAAAGTCCAAATGGATCAAAGACCTCAATATAACACCAGAAAATCAGCTACTACTTGACAGAAAATTTAGGAGGAACATTCCATGATATAGGAATGGGAAAAGACTTCCTGAGCACAACTCCATTAGCATAGGATCTTAAATAATCCTTCAACCAATGGGATCTTATGAAACTGAAAAGTTTCTTCACAAACATACAATAAGTAGAGCCAATAGATTACTCACAGAATGGGAGAAAATATTTGTGGGTTATCCAACTGATAGAGGCCTATTCTCCAGAATCTACAAAGAACTCAAAAAGCCAAACAACCCACTTACAAAATGGGGCAAAGAGCTGAACAGGCAGTTCACAGAGGAAGAAATACAAATGGCAAACATACACTTAAGAAACTGTTGACCATCCCTAATCATCAGGGAAATGCAAATTAAAACAACTATGAGATTCCACCTTACCCCAGTAAGGATAGCAAACATCAAATGAGAATAAATGCTGGCAAGGATGTGGAGAAATAGGAACCCTCATCCACTGTTGGTGGGAATGTAAGATGGTACAACCACTTTCAAAAGCAATTTGGAGACTCCTACAAAAGCTGACTATTGAGTTACCAATAAGCTCAGTTATTCCCTTACTGGGCATGTACTCTAAAACCTCCAAGCTTCAGTCTAGAGCTTATAGTAGCTCAATTTGTCATAACCAAGAGCTTGAATCAACCCAGACATCCATCACTAGAAAAATGGATAACTAAGATCTCTCTCTCTCTCCCTCTCCCTCTTCTCTGTCATCTCTCTATCTCTTTTATATCACTTACCTTTTTTTCCTTCTTTTCTTGGCCACTGACCTGTAACTCCCAGTACCAGCAGGTGGATATCATCCACAATGAGCTTTTGATCAGAGTGACATACAAGGTTTCCCAAAAGAAGACAGATTTATGCCAGAACATTTGACGACCCACCATAGGTTAGTGGTAAGACCCTACTGCTGAAGGCATTATACACTGTTGACACGTAACATGGAATGACATAGCTGGAAGCTGGAAGAGAGTCAGTCCCCAGACAGTTAGCACATCTAGTGCCGGAAGGTGCTACATGAGCAACTGGGGGAAAAGAACTAATATCTGTCCAAGCAACACGTGGTCTAACCTACTTAGCAGCAAGAGTTTTAGGTCTCATATTGAGGTCTTTTATCCATTTGGTCTTGAGTTTTGTGCATGGAGAGACGTGTGTGTCTGGTATTATTTTTTCTCTGTTCCTTTTTTTTTATAAACAGATAGAGGACATATCAGATATTAAACTGATAAAAACAGATACTACACTTGATCTTAGCCAAAAGGACAAGAAGCGATTAGTTTCATTTTTCTGCATATTATTATCCAGTTTGTCTAGAACCATTTATTAAAGATTCTCTCTTTTCACCAGTCTATGTTATTAGGATCTTTGTTGAGGAATAAGTAAGTGATGTTACTTGACCTAAAGTATAGACCTTCAATTCTGTTCCATTGGTCTATATTCCTGTTTTTAAGCCAGTACCATTCTGTCCCCCCCCCCCCCTACAGCATTTTAATACAGCTGGAAAAATTTTTCTCCCATTCTTTGGGTAATCTATTGGATCTGCTTATGGCATGCTTGTCTGTGAAAAAAATTTTCAGCTTCATGAGATCCCAATGATTGAGTGGTTGCTTAAGATCCTGAGCTACTGAAGTTTCTTAAGAAAGTCTTTTCCACTTCCATATTGTGGAAAAGCCCTCCTATTTTTTCTTCCAGTAGTAAAACTGTTTCAGGTCCCATATTGATCCACTTGGACTTGATGTTTGTACATGATGAGATGTGGGGGTCTAATTTCATTTCTCTGACTATGGTTATCCAGTATCTACATCACCATTTGTTGAAGATGTTGTCTTTTCTCCAGTTTACATTACTAGACCTTTTCTCAAACATCATGTATCTGTAGTAGTGATTCCATTGGTCTTTATTCCTGTATTTGTGTCAGAACCATGCTGTTTACAGTACTATGGCTTTGTGATATCGCTTTAGAACAGGTATGGTGATGCCTCCAGAGGTGTTTCTTTTGCTGAGGATGTGCTTGGATATCTGATGCCTGCTGCCATTCCATATGAATTTGTAGATCATTTGTTTCTATCTCTGTGAGGAATGATGCTGGGATTTTTATTGGTATTGCATTAAATCTGTATATTGACTTTGATAGGATTGCTATTTTCACAATGTTATTCCTACTTACCCAGGAACAAGGGAGGTCTTTCCATCTTCTCAAGTCCTACTCAATTTCTTTCTTGAGCATTTTTATGTTTTCAATATATATGTCTTTCATATCCTTGGTTAGCATCATTCCAAGTTATTTTTGTTGCTATTAAAAATGGGACAGTGTCATTATTTTTCTGTCTCCTTGTCCTTTGCATATAGAAATGCTAGTGATTTTCTGCATTGGTTTTGTATCCTGCTAATTTGCTGAAGGAAATAACCACCTTTAAGAGTTTTGAGATGGAGGCTTTTGGGTCACTTATATATAGGACCATGTCAACTGCAAATAGGGCTAACTAGACTTCATCCTTTCTAATTTGTATCACTTTTATTTCTTTCTCCTCTCTTATTGTTTAGGCTAGGAATTCTAGTACTATGTTGAAGAGCAGAGGTGAGAGTGAGCATCCCTCTTGTTCCTGATTGAAATGGGAATTCCTTGAGTTATTTGGGCTTTAGGTGCTTTATATATAGCCTTTATTATGTTGGGATATAAACTGTCCATTCCTAGTCTCTCCAACATTTGTTCATGAAATGATGTTGTATTTTTTTCAAAGGGCTTTTCTTCATCTATTGAAATGATCATAAGGTTTATGATTAGCCTTATTTATGTGCTGTATTACAAGGACAGATTTCCATATGTTTAACCAACCATGCATTCCTGGGATAAATCCTACCTGATCAAGATGTATAATACTTTTGATTTGTTGTTGAATTTGGTTTGTGAGGATTTTGTTCAGGATCTTTGTGTCTAAGTTCACCAGGGAAATAGGCCTGCAGTTTTTTTTTTTTTCCTTGTTTTATCTCTATCTGGTTCTGGTATTAGGGTGATACTAGCTTCATAAAAGGAGTTGGGGAGCTTTCTCTGTTCTAATTTTGTCTTTTTTCTTTTTGCTTAATATAATTGGCCAGGGGTTTATCAATCTTGTTTCTTTTCAAAGAACCAGGTCCCTGTTTCACAAATATCCTTCAATGCTGTTTTAGTTTCAAAAACATTAATTTCTGTTCTGATCTTCATTAGTTCTTCCCATCTGGCTCTTTCTGGGTTGGATTATTCTTCTTTTTCTTTATGTTTTATTTTGTCCACTACCCATTTATTGTTTAAAAGTGTGTTGTTCAGTCTCCAGGAGATAATGGAGTTCCTGGCACACCTCTTGCTTTACAGCATTGTGGTGTGATATTATGCAGGAAATTATGTTGATTTTCCTAAATATATGGAGGCAGGCTTTATGGCCAGGTATATGATCTATTTTGGAGAGGGTTCCATAGGCTGCTGAGAAGAATGTGCACTCTGTAGATTTTGGGTAGAATATTCTGTAGATATCTGATAAGGCTAATTGATCTATGGTATTGTTGAGCTGTCTTACTTCCTGGTTGGTTTTCTGTTTGGATGATCTATCTACTGATGATAGTGGAGTACTTATGTCCTGAACTGTGATAGTGTTGGTGTTTATTTCTATTTCGTTGTCAAGTAGATTTTGTTTGATGAATTGTGGTGCAACTGTGTTTGGTGCATAGAGAATGATGATTGTCATATCCACTTTTTGGATCATTCCCTTGATGGGTAAGAATTGGCCTTCTTTGTCTTTTTTGATTACCTTAGGTTTGAAGTCTATTTTATCTGCTATTAGTATAGCAATGCCTGCTTGTTTCTTATTTCCATTCACTTAGAATATTATTTTCTACCCTTCTCCCCTGAGGAGGTGTCTGTCTTTAGTGGTGAGGTGGGTCTCATATGACAGCAGATTGAGGTACCATTTTTATGAGCCACCCTTTTAACTTGTGTCTCTTGATGGATGAATTAAGGCCTTTAATGTTCAGGCTAATAACTGTGAGGTTTGATTTAATCCCTTCCATATCATTGTGCTTTATAGGGTTTGGTATTTTCATGGATCTTGTAGTTTTTTGAGCCTTCTCTAGGTTTTGTTATTGTGGTCTACTTCTTGTAGGCTCTTGAGATTGTTTGTTTGACTCTTCTGTGTGGAGAATTCCCTGAAATATTCTCTGTAGATTTGGCTTTGTGGTCATATAGTTGTAGAGGTGACTCTTACTGTGGAAAGTTTTTCTTTTGCCATCTATTATGAGGGTTGATTTTGCTGTATACAGGATTTTGGGTTGGAAGCCATAGGTTCTTAGACTATGAAATGTTCCATTCCTGACCCTTCTGGCTTTCAGTCTTTCCATTGAGAAGTCTGAGGTAATTCTCATGGGGTTACCTTTATATGTAATGTGTTGTTTATTTCTTGCTGCCTTTGGGACTTCATTTTTGTTTTCATTTCTTAGAGTCTTAATATGTATTGGAGAGTTCCTCCTTTGGTCCAGTCTGTTTGGGGTTGTGTTAGTCTATTGTATCTTGGTAGGGCTCTCTTTTTGAGAGGGTGGGAAAATTTTCTTTGATAATTTTGTTGAATAAATTCTCCATGACTTTGGTCTGAATTTCTTCCCTTTCTGGCATACCCATAATCCAAATGTTGGGACATTTACGTTTCCTCATGTTCTGTTCACAAAAATATTTGAACTTACACAAGTTTTGAGAGTCACAAAAATTTTCTTCCGTCTTGTCTTCTAGTTCTGACTCTCTGTCTTCCACATGACTGACTCTGTTCTTAAGGGCTTCTGGAGAGTTATAGACCTGTTCAATTTGATTTGTATTGTCTATTGCCTTTTTCTGTATAGTGTCCTTCCCTCTATTGAGTTCCTATTTCCAGTCATTTCCTGGTTTTATGTTTCTTGGAATTCATCCTTGCATTTATTTCTGTCTTCATTAAGCTTATCCATCTTATTATTGATATCTTCTTCTTTTTGGCTTTTTGACTCTCCTTCAGATCACTTAACTCTCTTTGGAATTCTCACTGTTTCTTTTTTTTTCCTATTTTTTTTTTTTCTATTAGGTCTAACCTAGCAAGGACAGCATTCACACAACTGTTGGTATTTTGTTGATTTTTTTCAAGTGGTGTCAATTGCTTGGTCAGGGCCACATACCTTGTATTTTCATTTTGGGGTCCTGATCTTGTTGTCTTTTCTATGTTTTGATTAGAGGTGTCCATTGTGGGACCAGGCAACCTTGTTGGGGTTCCTTCCATTTGATGTTTTGTGTTGTTCCTTTTGGGCTACAGCATGTCCATCACAGTGTGGGAATCTTATTTAATTCAGGAGGAAGCTGTAGTTTACCTTGAAGTGCTGTCAGTGATGGTTCTCTTTTATATTTGACTAGATTAGGCTTTTGATGGCAAAGGAACCTGTCTGTTCAGGTGGGAGGAGTCAATGTGGCCCTGATGGGGACCCAGACAGCAGGTGGCAGGGTGGGACAAGGAGCCTGGAGTCTTACAGGCAGGTTGCAGGGCATGTGGGGGGGATAGGACAGCACTGACTTGTTGGTGGGTGGTGGGGCAGAAGGACGGGACTGTGGAGAACCATTGGTGGGTGGCGGAGTAGGGATATGGGATGTTGTGGACCTGTTGGTAGGTGTCAGGGTGGGGAATGGAATGGTGCTGACCTTGTGGCATGGACCCTGTGATGTGGACACAGTGGCATGGACAGGGTGACATGGCAGGGGGGGTAAATGGGATGGCTAAGTCCAGGTGGCAGGTGGGAAGCTAAGCCCTGGTGGCAGGGAATGGGAGAAGGAAGGGAGGAAAGGCATAGGAGGGAGGAAGAAGACCTAGTCAGCAGGAGGAAAGGTGAGAGGAGTTTGCCCCTTGATCTATGGAGCATGAGGGTAGCAGAGGAGTAAACCTGGTCTGCCATGCAGCACCTGGGATGGGCTCAGAATGATCACATTTTAAACATCACATTAAAAATCCTAAATTATGTCATTCATTCTTGAGGAAGGGTATTCTATTTATCAGTTCACATAGCCAATCAACAAATATCCACTGAAAGTCTCTCTATGCTATGTAAAGGACATCCCCTGCCTGTTATTTCTTTAAAACATTTTGTCTATAAGAGAACTTTTTGCCTCCATATTAATTTTAAGATTATTCTTTCTATTTCTCTGGAAAATGGTACTGTATTTTTTTTTAATGTGGATTGTGCTGAGTCATTGTATTGTATTTGCAGGATTGTCATTATCATGATATTAATTCTTTCAATCCATGAGCATGGAAGATCATTCTATTTTTTGGTGTCTTTAATTTTTTTCTTCAGTGTTGTAATGTTTTTGTTGTATAGATCTTTAATTTCCTTTGTTAGGGATATAGGAGTGTGTGTGTATGTATGTGTGTGTGTGTGTGTTTATGTGTGTGTGTGTATGTGTGAGGGTATATGAGTGTGTGTTGTAAATGGGACTATTTCCTTGATTTCTTTGTCAGTTTGCCACATATATATAGGAGTCCTGATTTCCTTGGGGTACTTTTTTAGAATTTAGGATGTAATAGGTGTAGAATCATACCATCTACAAAGTATAGTTTGACTTCTTCCTTTCAAATTTGTGTTCATTTTTACATTTTTCTCTTTTTTTTTGCTATAAAACTTCAACTTCTCTGCTCTATAGCAAATATGTTAAATAGACACTCTTGTCTGTTTTCTGATCTGAATGAGTACAATTCCAAAATATCCATTGAAAATTGGGTCACCTATAGTTTTATTATATATAGCATTTATTAGGTTAAGATAACTTGCTTCTTATTCTCCCCAATGGTTTTATCATAAAATGATGTTGATTTTTCTTAAAGGTCTTTTCTGCATCTATTGAGAGGATCATGAATTTTCTGGCCATGAGTCTAGTTGGGTGATATTTTCATTCATTGATATACATACACTGAATAATCTTGGACTAAAAGTCAGCGTGTTTGAGGAGAATGGTATTTTTATATGTTCTCCATTTTTTCAATTTAATTTGCAAATACTTTTAAAAAAAAATTGTCAATATTGTTCATGGAAATTTATCAATAGTTTTGTTTGTGTGTTTCTCATGGTTTTGCTATCAATGAGTGGAATTCTGGCTTCATAAAAAAACAAATTGTAGGAGGTACCCATATCTGATTTCAAGTTATATTATAAAGCCATAGTAATAAAAATAACCCAATGCTGAAAAAAATAAAGCCTAATAAATAGAAATCAAAGGACAGCAACATAAGTTTTATGGCATGTATTCCAGGTATAATCCCATGCATTTATCACCTTATTATGATAAAGATGCTATATATATATATATATATATATATATATATATATATATATATATATACAGTAGTGACAAAGTACCATTTACAACAAATTGTGCATACAAAACTGGATATCTATATGTAAAAGGATGAAATCATGCCCTTATTTCTTACATTGCAAAAAAAAAAAAACAACAATAAAATCATCTCCAAATGGATTAAGGACCTCAACCTAAAACATGAAATTCTGTAACATCTACAAAAACAAAATGAAGAACATATTCTGAGGCATAGACCTAGTGAAGGAGTTTTTGAGTAGGATATTGGTTTCCCAGGAAAAAAAATAGGCAATCAACAAACAATTCTGCTGAAACTGTAAACCAAAACAAACCTTTTCCTTTTCTACAATGTTTCTCCCTGGTTGTTTTTATCCAGCAACAACAACAACAACAACAACAACAACAAAAAAAAAAAAAAAAAAACCTGGTACAACATCCATGAATGCGCAGCATGCAGTGTTTGCAAAGATAAGGAAGTTAGAATAGGACTAAAAGAATATTTAAAAGAAGAAGTTAGTAGAAAACAGGTTATTGAAAACAGAGGGAAAAATACTAGGTTTGGAAAGTCTGAAGCAAGGCAAGGATTGTGAGATAAGTTTGAAGAATGGGTGTGGGGGTACAGAATTTAACAAAGTTAGCAGATACAAAATAGGTAGAAGAAAATCTACCCTCTAATAAACTTAGTAAAAAAAAATTTAAAAATGATAGAATAAAAGGAGTAACATCAAATATATGGAAAATGCTGCTTCTAGGAGGATGGACTATCAAATAATAAGAGCCAGTTTGTGATCCATCCCAGTGAGTTGTTAGTCAGGGGAGCCTCTGAGACCCCCAAAGAAAAGTTTATTGCCATGGTTCTTGGTAGTCAAACTGGATTGAAACATAGCCTATTGCTGAAGATACCACATTTGATGGACACAGGACACAGAGAAATTAAGTTGGAGCTGAGACAGATGCGTCTTTCTGTCTGGATAGCTTACATAGTGTGGGAAGATGCCATACATGCTGCTGGCAGAGAAAAGTAATCAATATTACCACCTACCAGTGAATCCTGCATTCTTCAAATATTGTCATCCACCACACAAGACCTACCCTCTGGTGAAATAGTGCCATGAAGGTACCAAGGGGACCAAATGTCGTATGACTGGATTTGCAGCTTGTTCCATAGGAGGAATACCTGCTTGGTACTAAACTCAAGATCAACACCTGGGAAGAATGTAGTACCTGTGAAAGAACCTACTATTTCTGCATTGCTAAATAGATGTGCTGTTAATCTGCCTCCTAAATATTTGTCATTATAGCTAGAGGTCAGTTAAGCTCTCAGCCTTGGTCAAAGAATACTTTTATGTTTGTTTGTGTTTTTGTTTATATTGTTACTTTAGTTATTGTTATTATATTTCATAAAGGTAGTCAAAGCAGAGAATCATAAGGGGTCAAGTGCTGAAAGTAAGAGAATGACATCACTCAGTACCACATACACATTTTCACAGTGTTCCCCTGGGGATGGCTGTGGAAGATGGATGAAAAGAATGTTAAATGCTAGCAAAAGGGGAAGAGTGCTGTGGAATTCTGGTGTCCAAATATGCCAAGGCCATTCCATTCATGGTCTTAAACCAAATGTACTTACATGAACAAGACCTGCATGTGAAGAGACCATGTTCACCCCATGGTTATTTGCTCAAAACCTACATATAATACACACAGGTGAGGGCTTGGGGACACCCTCTTCCCTGTGATCTATTGATCAGTAAAGGTTGCTGGAGAAGGGGTGTCATTCTCTTCTATAGTGTAGTCACTGACTATTAATGAGAATGAGTTGAAAGAGACTGACAGAGGTAAGAGAGGGTAATGTGGGGTACTTATGAATAAAATATAACATATATGTTTAAACATAAAAGAGCCTTATATAAGAAGTGGGATTTTTGGAATTAAAGATTGAGGCAAGTTTGAAATAATCCATGCAACCAAACAAATTTTAGAGGATTTCATCTGGATACTGATGAAACAAATCTTAAGAAAGGAAAACTGCTACTAGAAATATACAGTGAGAAATTAAAGTGTCAATTCAAATACACTCAAAAGTGTTGATTAAAGTACTATCTCACATCTGTAATTTTTATTTAGGTGACAAAATACAAATTATGATGGAGCAAACTGAATCCTTAGATTTTCTTACAATGCAGAATGAAGGCTTATGAGAAATTCACCAAATTCATCAATATTTTCTTCAGTAGGTTTTACAGGTAATTCTACAGAAAACTTTCAGCTGTTATTGATGTACTGAGATGAGGATTAGCCTAGAAAATAACAAATATCAATGATTTGCATCTTTTTTTTTTTTTAGTCATGGGATTATGAACTACCACAAATTAATGCTAAAATTGTCTTTTCATCTATTTTAGCATGTTTTCAAAATACTACTGTGAAGTACTACAATAGGATATCGTGATATCACAAAAGTGTATTGCGATGTTACAGTGAGCTTTATGATGGCATTGTTCTATGACAACAGGTCATTGTGAAGCCATAGCAGTAGAGTGACATCAGAGAGGAGCCCAGTGATGTCCAGTGAAAAATTGTGATGTCACAGTAGAGCACTGTGATATTTGTTATTTCCAGTCTGGCATTATGCATGTTGTATTTATTTTATTGGAATGATGTAAATGACTAAGAACTGATCACACTCTATGTTGAGGAAGATAAACACAACCAGCATACTGTCAGTTATTTCATCATTATCCTTTCCATTTCATATCATTATCATTTCCATTTCATATCATTATCCTTCCCATTATTATTATTTTTTCTTTATTAGTTTTGTATTCAGTAAATACAGTCAGTTTGGTACCATTATTGGGCTCATCCATGACCTACCCCCTCTCCTTGGCCCCTCCTTGTTGAGGTATATGGGTCATGCATTGTGGAGTTAGCCCACAGTTATGGGTAAGCTAAATGTCTCTGCATATTATGACCCAACATGTGGCTCTGACATTCTTTCCACCCCCTCTTCTGCAAAATTTCCCTGAGCCATGTTGGATTCATTTTTGGTCTGCTTCGGTGATGAGGTGTTGGGGACCTCTGAGACTCTGGATCTCTGATTTGGTAGGAGTTGATTTTTCTCTGTGTTGATGTTCCCCCTTGTGCTGGTATCCAGTTCATCAGGAAAACAGCCCCCTTGCTTGTTTCGCCAATTTTTCTTAGTTTCAGCCGGGGCCCTTTTGAGGTATGCTGGGGTGGCTCTCTCCTTAGGATCAACATCTATCTGAAAAAGAGAAGCAGATTCTCTAAACGGATATGGTTCTGACTTGTTTCCCAGCTCCAGCTATGGGTCCCATACCAGTGAGGGAATCAGTTAGCCAAATTGAGAGTAGTTGGTTCCCCACCATGGCTGTGTGCAACTACTGCACTTGTGTGGGCATCACAACAAGTTATTTGATGCTAAGTAGGTTAGACCATGAGTTACTTGGACAGATATTGGTCATTTTCCCCCAGTCGCCCATGTAGCACCTTCCGGCACTAGACACGCTGACTATCTGGGGACTGACTCTCTTCAAACTTCCAGCCATGCCATTCTAATTTGTATGTCAATCACATAAGGTGTCTTCAGCAGTAGGGTCTTACCACTAGCCTTTGGTGGGTCATCAAGTACTCTGACAGAAATCTGTCTGTCTTTCAGGAAACCTTGTAGGTCTCTCTGATCAAAAGCTCCTTGTGGATGATAGCCCCATGCTGGTTCTGAGAGTTACAGGTCAGTGCCCACTAAGAAAATGAGGAAAAGATAACTAATATACAAGAGTTAGAGATAAGAGAGAGAGAGAGAGGGAGAGGGGAACTGAGGGAGGGAAGATGTAGAAGATTAAGGTTAGTCTTGATCTTACGCTCTCCTGTGTCTTGTGGTTCAAGTGTTCCCTGTAAGGGCCTGGTGAAGGGTCAGCCATTTGGTCTGTCTTTTAGTAAGTAGAATATTATGGTACCATTGCCGTTTGGGTCTAGATTTGTGTTTCCCACCCCATTGAAGCCCTCCCCTCCCTCCCCTTCCATCCTAGTGTCTAGTCCACGAGATGCTTGCTGGATATGTAAGGTATCTTGGGTAGATTCAGGTTAGGTGCTGTAGATGAGTGAGACTATGTGGCGATTTTTTTTCTGTGATTGGGTAAGTACACTGAGAATGATCTGTTCCAGGTTCAACCATTTTTCCTCAAATTTCATTGTGTCATTTTTTCTTACTGCTGTATAGAATTCCATTGTGTAGATATACCACATATTAGTTATCCATTCTTCTAGTGATGGACATCTGGGTTGGTTCCAGCTCTTAGCTATCACAAATTGAGCCGCTATAAACATGGTTGAGCAAATCTCTCTAGCCTGTGGTTTGAAGGTTTTAGGGTAGATGCCCAGTAAGGGAATAACTGGGTCAGTTGGTATCTCTGTGAAGAACACTGTAGAGATTTTAATTGGAATTGCATTAAATGTGTATATTGCCTTTGGTAGGATTGTCATCTTCAAAATGTTAATTTTGCCTATCCAGGAGCATGGGAGGTCTTTCCATTTTCTCAAGTCCGCCTCAATTTCTTTTTTCAGTGTTTTTATGTTTTCGTTGTATAGATCTTTCACATCCTTGGTTAACGTTATTCCAAGGCATTTTTTTTTTTTTAGTTGCTATTGAAAATGGGACTATATCCCTTATTTCTTTCTCTGTATCTTTGTGATTTGCATAAAGGAAGGCTACTGATTTTTGTGCATTGATTTTGTATCCTGCTACTTTGCTATAGAAGTTAATCACCTTCAGGAGTTTTGGGATGGAGTCTCTCGGGTCTCTTACATATATAATCATGTCATCAACGAATAATGCTAACTTAACTTCTTCCTTTCCAAATTGTATCCCTTTTATTTCCTTCTCCTGTTTTATTGCTTGAGCTAGGACTTCCAGTACTATATTGAAAAGCAGAGGTGAGAGTGGACAACCCTGTCTTGTTCCTGATCTTAATGGGAATTCCTCCAATCTCTCTCCATTAAGTATTATTTGGGCCTTCGGAGCTTCATATATTGCCTTTATTACGTTAAGATATGAACCAACCATGCCAATTCTCTCCAATGTTTTGAACATGAAGTGATGTTGAATTTTGTCAAAGGCCTTTTCTGCGTCTATCGAAAAGATCATGTGGTTTTTATGTTTAACCTTGTTTATGTGGTGTATTACTTTGACAGATTTCAGTATGTTGAACCACCCCTGTGTTCCTGGAAAGAATCCCACTTGGCCAAGGTGGATAATGCTTTTCATGTGTTGTTGGATTGGGTTTGTGAGGATTTTATTTAGGATGTTTGCATCTAAATTCATCAGGGAAATCGGCTGGTAGTTTTGTCTTCTTGTGGCATCTCTGCCTGGTTTTGGAATTAGGGTGATGCTAGCCTCATAAAAGGATTTGGGTAGCTTTCCCTGTTCACCAATTGTGTGGCACAGTTTGAGGAAGATTGGTTTGAGTTCTTCCATGAAGGTTTGATAGAATTCAGCTGAGAAGCCATCTGGTCCTGGACTTTTGTTTCTTGGGAAGGTTTTTTTTTTTTTTTTTTTATTACTTTTCAATTTCCATGAGTGTGATGGGTTGATTGAGGTGATTAATCTGCTCTGTGTTTAGCTTTCGTAGATGGTATGTGTCCAGGAATTTATCCATCTCCTCCACATTATCCAGTTTTGTGGAGTACAGGTTTTTGAAATAAGTCCTGATGATTCTCTCAATTTCAATTATGTCTGTTGTGATCTCTCCTTTTTCATTTTGAATTTTGTTAATTTGAAGCTTTTCCTTTTTTTCTTGATCAGAATAGCCAGGAGTTTGTCAATCTTCTTCATTTTTTCAAAGAACCAGCTCTTTGTTTTGTCAATTGTCTTAATTGTTTCCTTCCTTTCCAGTTCATTGATTTCTGCTCTGATTTTAATTATTTCTTTCCTTCTGGAGCTCTTTAGGTTGGATTTTTCTTGTTTTTCCAGTTCCTTTAGGTGGATGGTTAGGTCATTGATTTGGGACCTTTCTGTCTTTTTTACGAAGGCATTGAGTACTATGAATTTTCCCCTGGGCACCACCTTCATTGTGTCCCATGTTTTGGTACGATGTGTTCTCATTGTTGTTCAATTCCAGAAATTTTGCAATTTCGTTTTTTATTTGATCCACTATGCATTTATTGTGTAAAAGTGTGTTGTTCAGTTTCCAGGTGTCGTTGGGATTCTTGGTGGGTCTTTTGTTGTTGATTTCTAGCAATATAGCATTGTGATCTGATATCATGCATGGAATTATGTCAATCTTCCTAAACATGTGGAGGCAGTCTTTGTGACCCAGTATATGGTCTATTTTAGAGAATGTTCCATGGGCTGCTGGGAATAATGTGTAATCTGTGGATTTGGGATGGAAGGTTCTGTAGATGTCCGTTAGGTCCAAGTGATCTATGGTTTTGTTGAGCTCTGTAACTTCCCTGTTCAGTTTCTGTTTGGATGATCTGCCTATTACTGATAATGTTGTACTGAAGTCCCCAGCTATGATGGTGTTGGTGGTTATTTCTGTTTTTTTTTTTTTTTTTTTTTTTTTTTTTTTTGTCAAGTAGGTTTTGTTTTATGAACTGTGGTGTCCCTGTGTTTGGTGAATACAGATTTATGATTGTAATATCTTCTTGAAGGATGGTTCCCTTGATAAGTAGGAAGTGGCCTTCTTTTTCTTTTTTGAATATTTTTGGTTTGAAGTCTATTTTATCTGATATTAATATAGCTACACCTGCTTGTTTCTTATTCCCATTTGCTTGGAATACTGTTTTCCACCCTTTCGCCCTGAGGAGATGTCTGTCTTTAATGGTGAGGTGGGTTTCTTGGAGGCAACAGATTGAGGGGTCTAAGTTTTTGATCCATCCTGTTTGCTTGTGTCTCTTGATGAGTTAATTAAGGCCATTAATATTTAGGGTACTGACTGTGAGATTTGATTTGATCCCTGCCATATTGTGATGGTAAATGTTGGTTGGTGTTTTCATGGACGTTGAATTTTTTTGTGCCTACTCTGAGGTTGGTTGTTGTGATCTGCTTCTTGTTGGCAACTGTGTTTGATTATTTTTTTCTTCTCTGTGGAAAATTACCTGACATACACTCTGTAGGTTCGGTTTTGTGTTCATATAATTGTAAAGCTGAGTTTTGTTGTGGAATGTTTTTCTTTCACCATCTATTATGAGGGATACTTTTGCTGGGTTTGGGTTGGAAGCCATAGGTTCTTAGACTTTGCAGTGTTTCATTCCAGGCCCTTCCAGCTTTCAGGGTTTCCATTGAGAAGTCTGAAGTAATTCTGATGGGGTTACCTTTGAAAGTGTTGTGCTGTTTTTCCCTAGCTGCTTTTAGGATTTTCTCTTTGGTGTCAATGTTTAGAGTCTTAATGATAATAGTCTTGGAGAGTTTCTCCTTTGGTCCAGTCTGTTTGGAGTTCTATTGGCTTCTTGTATCTTGATGGGCATTTCTTTTAAGAGACTGGGCAAGTTTTATTCAATTATTTTGTTAAATAAGTTGTCCATGACTTTGGTCTGAATTTCTTCTTCTTCTGGTATTCCAATGATCCTGATATTAGGACGTTTAAGTGTATCCCACAATTCCCTCATGTTCTGTTCACAGGAGCTTTTGAACTTACTGAAATTTATGAACTCTCTACTTGTTTCTTCCATCTTGTCTTCCAGATCAGAGTTTCTATCCTCCACTTGGCTCACTCTATTCTCGAGAGCTTCTAGAGAGTTTTGGACTTGTTCAATTAAGTTTGCATTGTCTATTACTTTTCTATGTATAACTTCCATCCCTCTGTCTAGCTCCCTTTTCACATCATTTTATGATTTTCTTCATGATTCTTGGAGTTCATTCTTGCATTTCTTTATGTCTTCATTTAGCGTGGCCAGCTGATTTTTTAAGGTCTTCTTTTTTTACACTCTCCCTCAAATCTCTTAACTCTCTTTGAAATCCTCCAATTTCTTATTTATTAATTCTAGTTCAGTGTTGGCAGCATCCACACGATTATCGGTCCTTTGTTGCTTTCCTGCAAGTTCTACCAGTACGTTGGTCAGGGTTGCATTGCTCATAGCTTCAATTTGGTGTTCTGGTCCTATTGGTTCTTCTATGTTTTGGTTAGATATATTCATTGTGGGACTGGGTGATCTAACTGGATTTTCTTTCATTTGATTTTTCATGTTATTTCTTTTGTGCTGTGTTCTGCCCATGACAGTGTATGGGCAGGTCGGTGGGCGTATCAGCCTGGGCTCAAGAACAATGGGAATCTTAGGCAGCCTGGGGCAGTTGCTAAGCAGCCTGGGCTTTGGCTCTCACTTGCCAAAGCAGCCTATCTACTGCCTGGCAGGGGCGCCAAAGTTGCCTGAGTTCTCAAGCGGTAATGTGCCAAAGCTGCCTGTGTTCAAGCTAGGAGTGGCACTGAGGCACCAAGCACTGAATCAGCCCGAACTCTGGCTGAGAACACTGGGACCCAGGAAGCAGTCTGCGCTCCCCTGCCACAAGACAATGGCGAATGGCCAGCGTGGCAGACAGGTAGGGGATGGAACCTTAGCTGGCGCAAGCAAGAGACACAGTCTGAGCCTGCGTGGCAGCTGCTGTGGGACTGGGCTCACTCAGTAAGTGGCGAGTGGATGAGAGTGCAGAGCAGTCTAAGCTTCAGCATGCAGGGAACAATCAGCATGCGGTGGCAGCAGTGGCGGCCTGTGCAGCAGCGGCAGCAATGGCAGTCCTGTGAACACGGCAGTTATTTGGGGTGAGCGGTGGGCTACCCCCCCCCGAGGGTATCTGCGATTCCCTGTTCCCCCACCTCTCTGCCCTCCCATATTTCTCTCCCCTAAAAGCCACTATGTACCCTTTATATCTTGCCTTTCTTTTCCCGGGTTTTGCAGCACAGCTATGTGGTCGCTATCTTGGCTGGAATTCCATCCTTTCCACTTCTTCTAGCTCTCAACAGAACTACAATTAAGAGCTGTACTTAGAGCTGGAGAGATAGGTACTTGCCTGCAAAACCAAAGGACCCATGTTCAATTCTCCAGGAACCATGTAAGCCTGATGCACAAGGTGGCACATGTATCTGGAGTTTGTTTGCAGTGGCTGGTGGGCCTGGTGCATCCATTTTTGCTCTTTCTCTCTATCTCACTCTCTCTCTCTCAAATAAATAAAAATAAATAAAAATCTTAAAGATGGTTTATACTCAATTAAAATTATATTCAAATATTTATTATTAGATTATATAGTTTTAAAATGTTTCTATAATCAAAAACTGAAGCTTAGTTTAAAGCACAATAGAAAAATTTTCACTTCAGAATTTCTTTATTTTCATCTTTACCTTCAAAAGTATATGTTTGCAAGCACTTGATTATGACTTGAATTAGAATAATGAAATTGTGCATGTGTTTTTTTAGTTGTATTTATAATTATATCAAAATCATGAATCATGGACCCATTCTTGATCTGATATCTCTACTTTTTACATAAGTTTGATATTTTGTTGTGATAATTCATAGTGTTCAAGATAAAGAGAATGTACTCCACTTCTCCCAAGTTTTATCCTGTTGGGAAAGAATTTTCTTAATCTGAGAAATCCAATAGTATTGTCCTCTAAGCTTTGTAACAATGTTATTGATAGAAATGAAATGTGTCTTCCAAAGTATTGCTTATTTACATAAAATATTTTCAGCTATCTCCTTTCCATGAAAAGGAACACACACACACACACACACACACACACACACACACACACACACACATTACCATCCTCCATGAAATGACTGAAATTTTTTCAGAATGACTTTTTTTTTTTTTCTCACTTATAGCTATCCTCCCAAATACGCATTGCTTAATAGGGGAACTCTATAAAGATAGGAATTAAAACTACCCTCTACTTTTCAGAAGACTACAAGATGTCATTTTTATGGCTTTTTAGAGCTCTTTAACTGTGTGGCTTCTACTCTTCTTGCCAATATTTTTCAAAAGTCACAGATATCAGTCCTTCCTCATTTGTCACTCTCTTTCTTACTGACACCCTATAGATTGCATGGCCCAAATTCCAGCTTAATTTGGATCATTTGAGTAAGAAAGACATTTTAATGTCTTTTGATTTCTCGTTTACTTATCTCACCTCCTTACCACACAATTATATATTTTTGTAAATAGCTACATTTTTATTGAGTAGAATATTTATATGGACATATTATATGTTGGTACCATAATTTCTCTCCTCTCTGCCCCCATTCCACTTAGGGCCCATGGGGTTGAGAGTTAATGTGTTGTGAGAGCAACAGTAATTGTAGGTATGGCAATATCTCTGAATATTTGTTCTCATTCTGTGGCTCTTACAATATCTCCACTCCTTCTTCCACAATGTTCCCTATCCATGGTGGGTGTGTTTTAAGCCTATTTTAGTGTTGAGCTCTTAACAGTTTCTGGAGTTCAGCTTTGGTACATTTTGAGTATCCTCGGTGTCTGTCTTCATCACCTGCCACACATTGTCAGGCTCTCTGTGGAAGGAGCAGCACTGTTGATCATGTGCCACTTCCTCTGTGGTTTCATCTGGACCCTAGCTGATGTACAACGCTTGGTTCATCTCCTGCCTGAGATTCAGTTAACTTTTTTGCCCTGTTGTTATAATTTAGTTGTTCTTGGTTCTCACAACCTTCTGAAAAAGAATAAAACATACCCCAATGGAGAGTGAGATGAGCACAGGTTAAAGGGAATATTGTAAATTTAGAAAAAAATTGATGGGTCTAATGTCTTTTTTCACCAAAGACTAGTGAGAGCTTCTTTTTTTTTTTTTCATTTTTTCTTTATTAATTAGTTTTGTATTCAGCAAATACAGTCAGTTTGGTACCATTATTAGGCTCATACATGACCTACCCCCTCCCCTTGGCCTCTCCTCATTGAGGTATATGGGTCATGCATTGTGGAGTTAGCCCACAGTTATGGGTAAGCTAAATGTCTCTGCATATCATGACCCAACATGTGACTCTGACATTCTTTCCACCCCCTCTTCTGCAAAATTTCCCTGAGCCATGTTGGATTCATTTTTGGTCTGCTTCACTGATGAGGTGTTAGGGGTCTCTGAGGCTCTGGCTCTCTGATTTGGTAAGAGTTGATTTTTCTCTGTGTTGATCTCCTTCCCCCTTCTGCTGGTATGTGGTTCATCAGGAAAACAGCACCCTTGCTTGTTTCGAAAATGTTTCTTAGTTTCAGCTGGGGCCCTTTTGAGGTATGATGTGGTGGCTCTCTCCTTGGGACCTACTTCTATCTGAAAAAGAGAAGCAGGTTCTCCAACGGAGAGTAAGTTAGCACCAGGACAAATGAGATAACCCTTACTTTTTTTTTTTTATAGAGAATTTATTAGGTGTAGGCCCTCTTGTGGCCCATGATTGATGGTAGCTTGATATTCACAAGTGGGCTTATGTTTGGATATGGTTCTGACTTGTTTCCCAGCTCCAGCTGTGGGTCCCATACCACTGAGGGGATCAGCTAGCCAAATTAAGAGCAGTTGGTTCCCCACCATGGCTGTGTGCCACTATTGCACTTGTGTGAGCATCACAACAAATTATTTGCTGCTAAGTAGGTTAGACCATGAGTTGCTTGGATAGATAATGGTCATTTTCCCCCACTCGCCCAAGTAGCACATTCTGTCACTAGACGCATTGACTATCTGGGGACTGACTCTTCCAACTTCCAGCCATGCCATTCTATTTTGCATGTCAACCACATAAGGTGTCTTCAGCAGTAGGGTCTTACGACTAACCTTTGGTGGGTCATCAACTATTCTGACAGAAATCTGTCTGTCTTTTAGGAAACCTTGTAGGTCTCTCTGATCAAAAACTCATTGTGGATGATAGCCCCATGTTGGTACTGGGAGTTACAGGTCAGTGCCCACTAAGACAATGAGGAAAAAGATAACTAATATACAAGAGTTAGAGAGAAGAGACAGAGAGAGGGAGAGGGAGAGGGAGAGGGAGAAGGGGAGGGAGAGGGAGAGAGAGGGGGGGGGAGAGAGGGAGAGGGAGGGAGGGAAGATGTACAGGATTAAGGTTAGTCTTGATCCTACCCTCTCCAGTGTCTTGTGGTTCTGGTGTTCCCTGTCAGGGCCTGGTGAAGGATCAGCCATTTGGTCTGTCGTTTAGTAAGTAGAATTTTATGGTACCATTGCCGTTTGGGTCTAAATTTGTGTTTCCCACCACTTTGATGCCCTCCCCTCCCTCCCCTTCCATCCTAGTGTCTAGTCCACGAGATGCTTGCTGGATATGTAAGGTATCTTGGGTAGATTCAGGTTAGGTGCTATAGATGAGTGAGACTATGTGGCGATTTTTTTTTTTTTTTCTCTTTCTGTGATTGGGTAAGTTCCCAGAGAATGATCTGTTCCAGGTTCAACCATTTTTCCTCAAATTTCATTGTGTCATTTTTTCTTACTGCTGTATAGAATTGCATTGTGTAGATATACCACATCTTAGTTATCCATTCTTCTAGTGATGGACATCTGGGTTGATTCCAGCTCTTAGCTATTACAAATTGAGCCACCACAAACATGGTTGAGCAAATCTCTCTAGCCTGTGGTTTGAAGGTTTTAGGGAAGATACCCAGTAAGGGAATAACTGGGTCTGTTGGTATCTCTACACTCAGCTTTTTCAGAAGTCTCCATATTGCTTTCCAAAGTGGTTGTACCACCCTACATTCCCACCAACAGTGGATGAGTATATTAATAAATCTGTATATTGCCTTTGGTAGGATTGTCATCTTCACAATGTTAATTCTGCCTATCCAGGAACATGGGAAGTCTTTCCATTTTCTCAATTCTTCCTCAACTTCTTTTTTGAGTGTTTTTATGTTTTCGATGTAGAGATCTTTCACTTCCTTGGTTAACTTTATTCCAAGGTATTTTATTTTTGTGTTGCTATTGGAAATGGGTCTATGTCATTTATTTCTTTCTCTGTATCTTTGTCATTTGCATATAGGAAGGCCACTGAGTTTTGTGCATTGATTTTGTATCCTGCTACTTTGCTATAGGAGTTAATCACCTGCAGCAGCTTTGGGATGGAGTCTCTCAGGTCTCTTACATATATAATAATGTCATCAGCGACTAAAGCTATCTTAATTACATCCTTTCCAAATTGTAGTACTTTCATTTCCTTGTCCTGTCTTATTGCTTGAGCTAGGACTTCCAGTACTATATTGAAATTCAGAGGTGGGAGTGGACAACCCTGACTTATTCCTGATCTCAATGGGAATCCCTCAAGTCACTCTCCATTAAGTTTTATTTGGGCCTTCAGAGCTTTGTATATTGCCTTTATTATGTTAAGATATGAACCAACCATGCCAATTCTCTCCAATGTTTTGATCATGAAGTGATGTTGTATGTTGTCAAAGGCCTTTCCTGCATCTGTGGAAATGATCATGTGGTTTTTATGTTTAACCATGTTTATGTCGTGTATTACATTGACAGATTTCCATATGATGAACCACCCCTTTGTTTCTGGGATGAATCCCACTTGGTCAAGGTGGATAATGCTTTTGATGTGTTGTTGGATTCAGTTTGCGAGGATTTTGTTCAGGATCTTTGCATCTAAATTCATCAGGGAAATAGGCCAGTAGTGTTCTTTTCTTGTGGCATCTCTGCCTGGTTTTGGAATTAGGGTGATGCTAGCTTCATAAAAGGAATTGGGTAGCTTTCCCTGTTCATCAATTGTGTGGCACATTTTGAGGAAGATTGGTTTGAGTTCTTCCTTGAAGGTTTGAGAGAATTCAGCTGAGAAACAATCTGGTCCTGGACACTTCTTTCTTTGGAGGTTTTTTATTACTTTTTCAATCTCCATGAGTTTGATGGGTTGATTGAGGTGATTAATCAGCTCTCTCTTTAGCATTGGTAGAAGGTATGTGTCCAGGAATTTATCCACCTCATCCAAATTATCCAGTTTTGTGGAGTAGAGGTTTTTGAAATAAGTCCTGATGATTCTCCCAATTTCACTTGTGTCTGTTGTGATCTCTCCTTTTTCATTTTGAATTTTGTTAATTTGAAGCTTCTCCTATTTTTGCTTGGTCAGATTGGCCAGGGGGTAGTCAATCTTCTTTATTTTTTCAAAGAACCAGCTCTTTGTTTTGTCAATTGTCTTAATTGTTAAATGTTTCCTTGGTTTCCAATTCATTGATTTCTGCTCTGATTTTAATTATTTCTTTCCTTCTGGAGCTCTTTGGGTTGGATTTTTCTTGTTTTTCCAGTGCCTTTAGGTGTATGGTTAGGTTATTGATTTGGAATCTCTCTGTCCTTTTTATGAAGGCATTGTGTGCTATGAATTTTCCCCTGGGGACGGCCTTCATTGTGTCCCATAAGTATTGGCACGGTGTGTGCTCATTGTCATTCAATTCCAGAAATTTTGCAGTTTCATTTCTTATTTCATCCACTATCCATTTATTGTTTAAAATTGTGCTGTTCAGTTTCCAGGTGCCTTTGGTATTCTTGGTGGGTCTTTTGTTGTTGATTTCTAGCAATATAGCATTGTGATCTGATATCATGCAGGGAATTATGTCAGTGTTCCTAAGTATGTGGAGGCAGTCTTTGTGACCCAGTATATGGTCTATTTTAGGAAATGTTCCATGGGTTGCTGAGAAGAATGTGTAGTCTGTTGATTTGGGATGGAAAGTTTTGTAGATGTCCATTAGGTCTAAGTAATCTATGATTTTGTTGAGCTCTATAACTTCCCTGCTCAGTTTCTGTTTGGATGATCTGTCTATTACTGATAATGTTGTATTGAAGTCCCCAGCTACGATGGTGTTTGTGGTTATTTTTTTTTTTGTCAAGTGGGTTTTGTTTTATGAACCATGGTGCCCCTGTGTTTGGTGCATACAGATTTATGGTTGTAATATCCTCTTGATGGATTGTTCCCTTGATAAGTAGGAAATGGCCTTCTTTGTCTTTTTTGATTTTTTTTTTTTTGGTTTGATGTCTAATTTATCCGTATTAATGTAGCTACACCTGCTTGTTTCTTATTCCCATTTGCTTGGAATACTGTTTTCCTCCCTTTCACCCTGAGGAGGTGTCTGTCTTAGTGGTGAGATGGGTTTCTTGAAGGCAACAGATTGAGGGGTCTAATTTTTTGATCCATCCTGTCAGCTTGTGTCTGTTGATGGATGAATTAAGGCCATTAATGCTTAGGGTAATGACTGTGAGATTTGATTTGATTACTGCCATATTGTCATGGTAAATGTGGGTTGGTGTTTTCATGGACTTTGAAATTTTTTGTGCCTACTCTGAGTTTGGTTGTTGTGATCTGCTTCTTGTAGACAATTGAGTTTGATTATTTGTTGCTTCTCAGTGGAGAATTTCCTGAAATACTCTCTGCAGGTTTGGTTTTGTGTTCATATAATTGTAAAGGTGAGTTTTGTCATGGAATGTTTTTCTTTCACCATCTATTATGAGGGATTCTTTTGCTGGGTAGAGTAGTTTGGGTTGGAAGCCATAGGTTCTTATACTTTGCAGTGTTTCATTCCAGGTCCTTCTAGCTTTCATGGTTTCCATTGAGAAGTCTGAAGTAATTCTTATGAGGTTACCTTTGAAAGTGTTGTGCTGTTTTTCCCTAGCTGCTTTTAGGATTTTCTCCTTGTGTCGATGTTTAGAGTCTTATTGACAATATGTCTCAGAGAATTTCTCCTTTGGTCCAGTCTGTTTGGAGTTCTGTTGGCTTCTTGTATCTTGATGGGCCTTTCTTAAGAGACTGGGGAAGTGTTCTTCAATTGTTTTGTTAAATAAGTTCTCCATGCCTTTGGTCTGAATTTCTTAGCCTTCTGGTATTCCAATGATCCTGATATTAGGATGTTTTAGTGTATCCCATAATTCTCTCATGTTCTGTTCACAGGAGCTTTTGAACTTACTGAAATTTTTGAACTCTCGAACTGTTTCTTCCATCTTGTCTTCCAGATCTGAGTTTCTATCCTCCACTTGGCTGACTCTATTCTTGAGAACTTCTAGAGAGTTTTGGACTTGTTCAATTAAGTTTGAATTTTCTACTACTTTTCTATGATAATTTCCATCCCTCTGTCAAGGTCCCTTTCCACATCATTTTCTGATTTTCTTGATGATTCTTGGAATTCATCCTTGCATTTCTTTATGTCTTCATTTAGCATGGCCAGCTGATTTTTAAGGTCATCTTTTTTTTTTTTTTTATTCTCCCTCAAATCTCTTAACTCTCTTTGAAATCCTTCCAATTTCTTATCTATTAGTTGTAGTTTAGTGATGGCATCATTCACATGATTATCAGTCCTTTGTTGCTTTCCTGCAAGTTCTACCAGTACGTTGGTCAGGGTTGCATTGCTAATAGCATCAATTTGGTGTTCTGATCCTAATGGTTCTTCTATGTTTTGGTTATATGTATTCATTGTAGGACTGGGTGATTTAACTGGATTTTCTTTCATTTGATTTTTCATGTCATTTCTTTTGCCCTGTGGTCTGCCCATGGTGGTGTATGGGCACGTAGGTGGGTGGGTCAGCCTGGGCTCAAGTACAATGGGAATCTGAGGCAGCCTGGGACAGTTGCCTAGCAGCCTGGGCTTTGGATCTCACTTGCCAAATCCACCTATCTACTGCCTGGCAGGGGTGCCAAAATTGCCTAAATTCTCAAATGGTAATGTGCAGAAGCTTCCTGTGTCCGAGCTAGTAGTGACACTGAGGCACCAAACACTTAAGCAGCCCAAACTATGGCTGGGAACACTGGGACCCGGAAGTAGTCCGCGCTCCCCCACCACAGACCAATGGCAGACACCTGGCCAGGCAGACAGGTAGGGGATGTCACCTGAGCTGGCTCAAGTGAGAGACACAGTGTGAGCTTGTGTGGCAGTTCCTGTGGTTCTGGGATCGCTCAGTAAGAGGGCGAGTAGATGAGTGTGAAGAGCGGTCCAAGCTTCCACATGCAGGGATTGATCTGTGTGCGGCATCGGCAGTGGTGGCAGCTGTGGACACAGTAGTTATTTGGGTGGAGGGGTGAGCTTTCCGCCTGCAAGGGGATCGGGGATTCCCTGTTTCCTCTGCCTCTGTGCCCTCCCACTGGCAATCTATTGGAGATTTCTATCCCCTAAAAGCCCCAATGAACCCTTAATATCTTGCCTTTCTTTCTCCGGGATTTGCAGCACAGCTAGGCATTTGCCATCTTGGCCGGAAGTCCCTCAGTGGGAGCTTCTTGTTGGTATCCATAACATTGGTCTCCATAGGATTCTGACCTGGTTCCCAGTTCCAGCTATAGATTACTTTCCACTGAACAGGTCTTTTAGCCAGTCAGAGAGCCATTGCTTACCAGCCTAAGCTGGGTGGCACAGCTATGTACATCTTGTCAGGCTTTTTGCTTTTATATAGTAGTGTCCTCTGTTTGCTCCCATTATTGTAGGCCACTTTCCTCTAACAGCTCTAGTAGCACTTTCCAGCACTATACTGGAAGGCCATCTAGGTACTGGATTCCTTCAAAATTACAGCAAGATCACTCAATGTTCTATATCAGCAGCATGTGGTGTCTTTAGGAATATGTTCTTACCTTTTACCTCAGGTGGGTTATCAGTGGCCTTTGACAAATGCCTGTCTTGTTTTCAGGACCTTGTAGAGATGTTGAGTAGTTTCATTTTTATTTTAAGTTTTCATATTGAGCAACAGAAATAACAAATCTTTGTTTGTTTTTGAAAATCCACAAAGTATAAAATAAACTCATGATCTTCCAGTTAAGATGGCAGTGTAGGTCCCTCGCCAAAGCAGCCTTGGGGGGAAAAAGCCAAAAAAAAAAAAAAATACAGCAAAATACACAACTTTATTAAAAGTGAGGTGTATAGGAAACTGAAACAACAGCGGAGAAGTAGGAGAGATCCAGAGCATCTACAGCCCACACAGGCTGGCAGAAATGGCTCCAGCAGGTCTGTGTGACTTTAGTGGCTGCGTGCCAGCCAGCCGCTGGGCTTGGCTTGAGCTGCAGGAAAAGTCAGGTGAGGGGATTTCCACTCGCAACGGAGCTCTCTGCAAACTCAAGAAGTGTGAAGGGAAAACAGCAGTGAACAACAGAGGAGAAGATCACAGGTAGAAGAACACGTGGAACAGCGAGAGAACTAGACCAGCACCGGAAGCCTCCCAGCCCCACCACCAGTGCCCAGTTCCAGTGAACAGAGCAGCGGTCCAGGGACACAGCCACGCCTATTTGAACTGACAGTGTGACTCAAGCAGGAGCAGCATAACTGAGACCTAAATCATCCCAAAAGGTAACTGGGATTACACAAGGTCATTACCCACCTAATAATGCTGATATATAGTCCTGAACCAGAAGTGCTAATTGCACCTTCCATATCAGGATAAATTATATGTTAAATCTGGTGGATGGTCCGATTTGCCATTCTTAAATAAGCTGTATTTTGGGGTTGTTATTTGTTGCTTCTTGACTTAGAGTGGCTTTGTTTCCTTTTCTTTTATACATTAGGGAAGGGTCTTACCTGGTCACAAGCTGACCTGGAACCCTCAACAGACAAGAAATCTTAACCTCCTTATTGTCAGGATTCAGGGAGTGGGTGAGGCACCACACAGCCTAAGGACAGAGAGAAGATCTGGTTGTCATAATACTGACTCTTGGATAAATACTCTGTGCTGTTTTTCATTTAAAGTGTACACTGTTTAGTTAAGTTTTAGAAACTATCTGTATTTGTTTCCACTCAGCCTACTTCAATACTCTCATAGCAAGCAAATTCAACACCTAGGGTCACTTTTACAGATACTCTAAGAGTCCTGACAGCCACACCTAGTGCCTTAAGCTCCTACCCTGAAGATATATAAAATCAGATTGGTTGATACATGCAATAATACCCAGATAACTGGAAAATTCAATCATTAAATAATTCAGGATGCAAAAATATATGCATTATAACACAAGAAACACCAAAAATCAAGAAAATATGAATCCATCAAAAGGTATTAATGCATCAGAAATGACCTCCAGTGAGAAAGAGTTAGATAAATGCCTGAGAAAGATATCAAAAGAATGATTATAAATATGTTCAAATGACTCAAAGAATAAATCAAAGAAATGAAAGAGGAAATCAAAGGAATCAAGAAAACATAGGACCAATTTAATGAAATAAAGAGGTCAATTCTAGACATAAATAAGGAAATACAAATAATAAAGAAGAACCAGTCAGAATTACTAGCAATGAAGAACAGAGTTAATGAAATAAAAACTCTGTAGAAAATCTCACCAGTAAAATGGTTGAAGAAGACAGAATATCTAAGCTAGAAAACCAGGTGGCAGATCTAATATAGTCCAACAAAGAGAAAGACAAACTAATAGTATGACTGGGAATTTCAAGATATTTGCGACACTATGAAAAGATCAAACATAAGAATTCAGGGCATTGTAGAAGGAGAGGAATTCACTCCAAAGGCATAGCAGGCATCTTCAACAAAATCATAGAAGAAAACTACCCTCAAATTGGGAAAGAGGTGGCAATTCAGATACAGGAATCCTTTAGAATACCAGCCAGACAAAACCTGGAAAGAACCTCTCCTCGCCATATTATGATCAAACTACCAAACACACAAACCAAAGAAAAAATATTGAAAGCAGTCAGAGAGAAAAATCCAGTTACCTACAAAGGCAAGCCTATCAGGATTACAGCAGATTAGTCAACACAAACTGTGAAAGCCAGAAGGGTGTGGCATGCTATATTTGAAGTTCTGAAAGATAACAACTGTCAACCAAGGTTACTTTATCCTGCAAAACTATCCATTGAAATAGACGGAGAAATAAGGACATTCTACAACAAAAGCAAGCTAAAGGAGTTTTTGAAGACAAAACCAGCTCCACCGAAAATACTTGAAAGAATCCTCCATGCTGAATAAAAAGAAAAGCACACATATAAGGAACCAGGAAAAAACAAACAATACTCACATACTACTTAATACAAGAGAGCAAAGGTAAAACCGGAAGAACTACAAAAAAATGGCAAAAATGAATACACACCGTTCAATAATATCTCTTAATGTCAATGGCCTCAATACCCCAACCAAAAGACATAGGTTTGTAGACTGGGTTAAAAAGCAGGATCCTTCAATTTGTTGCCTCCAAGAAACCCTCCTTTCTACAAAGTATGGACACTATCTTAGGGTGAATGTTTGGAAACTGGTGTTTCAAGCAAATGGACCTAGGAAACAAGTGGGGATTGCTCTCCTAATATCTCACAAGGTAGACTTCAGTCCAACATTATGTAAGAAAGATAAGGAAGGCCACTTCATATTCCTTAAAGGCACACTCAAACAGGAGGATTTTACATTCCTAATAATATATGCAACTAACATGGGGGCCCCCAAATTCATCAAACAAGCGGTATTAGATCTAAGGTCACAGATAACACGAAACATAGTGGTAGTGGGTGACTACAACACCCCACTCTCATCAATTGACAGGTCATCCCGGGAAAAAAAATACACAGAGAAGCATCTGGACAAAATGTGGTCATGGAAGGAATGGACCCAACAGATATATACAGGACATATCATCCAAATGCTGCAGAATATACATTCTTTTCAGCAGCACATGGAACATTCTCTAAAAGCGAACATATATTAGGACACAAAGCAAATCTTAAAAAAATACAGGAAAATCAAAATAATTCCTTGCATTCTATCTGACCACAATGGAATCAAACTACAAATCAGTAGCAAGAAAGGCTATAGAGTATACACAAAATCATGGAAATTAAACAACAGACGACTAAATGATGAATGGGTCAATGAAGAAATCAAGAGGAAATCAAAAAATTTATAGAGTCAAATGATAATGAGAACACAACATACCAAAATCTCTGGGACACAATGAAGGCAGTCTAAGAGATAAATTTATAGTTTTAAGTGCCTATATTAAGAAATTAGAAAGGTTGTAAATAAATGTCCTAATGCTTCACCTTAAAGCCTTGGAAAAAGAAGAACATGGGAAACCAAAAATAAGTAGACAGGAAGAAATAATAAAGATTAGAGCAGAAACTAATGAGATAGAAACCAAAAAAAAAAAAAAAATCCAAAGAATCAATGAAACAAAGAGTTGGTTCTTTGAAAGGGTAAAAAAGATAGATAAACCCTTAGCAAATCTGACCAAAAGAAAGAGACAAGAGACACAAATTAATAAAATTAGAGATGAAAATGGTAACATCACAACAGACGCCAGAGAAATTCAAAAAAATCATAGGGACGTACTATAAAAGCATATATTCCACAAAGTGTGAAAATCTGAAAGAAATGGATGATTTCCTTGATTTGTATGACCTACCTAAATTAAATCAAGATGAGATTATTCACTTAAATAGACCTATAGCAAGGATGGAGATCCAAGCTGTTATCAAAAATCTCCCAACTAAAAAAAGTCCAGGCCCAGATGGATTCACTGCTGAATTTTACCAGACCTTCAGGGAAGAACTAACACTGTTGCTTCTTAAGCTTTTCCATAAAATAGAAAAAGAAGGAATCCTACCAAATTCCTGCTATTAAGCCAGCATCACCCTGATACCAAAACCAGGCAAAGATAGAACAAAAAAAGAAAATTACAGACCAATCTCTCTCATGAACATAGATGCAAAAATTCTCAACAAAATATTGGCAAACAGAATACAAGAATATATCAGAAAGATCATTCACCCTTACCAAATAGGCTTTATCCCAGAGATGCAGGGATGGTTCAACATATGCAAATCAATAAATGTAATACGTTATATAAATGGACTGAAGGACAAAAACCACATGATCATCTCATTAGATGCAGAAAAAGCATTTGACAAAATCCAACATCCCTTCATGATAAAAAGTCCTACAGAGACTGGGAATAGAAGGAACATATCTCAATATAATGAAGGCTATTTATGACAAGCCTACAGCCAACATATTACTAAATGGGGAAAAACTGGAAGCTTTTCCACTGAAATCAGGAACAGCACAAGGGTGTCCACTGTCACCACTTTTATTTAATATAGTACTGGAAGTCTTGGCCATAGCAGTAAGGCAAGAGACGCACATAAAAAGGATACAAATTTGAAAGGAAGAAATCAAGTTATTATTAGCAGATGACATGATTCTATATATAAAGGACCCTAAAGACCCGACTAGCATAGTGTTAGAGCTGATAAACACCTACAGCCATGTAGCAGGATACAAAATAAATACACAGAAACCAGTATCATTCCTATATGCTAACAACAAACACACAGAGGATGAAATCAGAGAATCACTTCCATTCACAATTGCATCAAAGAAAATAAAGTACCTTGGAATAAATCTAACCAAGGAAGTAAAGAATCTCTACAATGAGAACTTTAAAACACTCAAGCGATAAATTGCAGAAGACACTAGGAAGTGGAAAAACATCCCTTGTTCCTGGATTGGAAGAATCAATATTGTGAAAATGGCAATCTTACCAAAAGCAATATACACACTTACTGCAATCCCCATCAAAATTCCAATGGCATTCTTCACGGAAATAGAGAAAACAATCCAAAACTTCATTTGGAATCACCAAAAACCTCGTGTATCTCAAATAATACTGAGCAACAAAAATAATGCAGGTGGTATCACCATTCTTGATTTTAACCTATACTACAGAGCCGTAGTAACAAAAACAGCATGGTACTGGCACAAAAGCAGACTTGTAGACCAATGTAACAGAATAGAGGACCAAGATGTAAGTCCAGGTAGCTATAGCCAAGTGATATTTAATAAAAATGCCAAAAATACTCATTGGAGAAAAGACAGCCTCTTCAGCAAATGGTGTTGGGAAAACTGGATATGTGTCTGTAGAAGAATGAAAATAGATTCTTCTCTCTCTCCATGCCCAAGAATTAAGGCCAAATGGATTAAAGACCTTAACATCAGACCTGAAACTCTGAAACTGCTAGAGGAAAAAGTAGGGGAAACCCTTCAACATATTGGTCTTGGCAAAGACTTTCTAAATACAACCCCAATTGCTCAGGCAATAAAACCACAGATTAATCATTGGACGTCATGCAATTACAAAGATTTTGTAAAGCAAAGGACACTGTGAATAAAGCAAAGAGGCAACCTACAGAATGGGAAAAAACTTTTGCCAGATATATATCTGATAGGGGATTTATATCTAGGATAAACGAAGAACTCAAAAAGTTAAATAATAAGAAAACAAACAAGCCAATTAAAAAATGGGATATGGAGGTGAATAGAGAGTTCTGAAAAGAAGAAATACGGATGGCATATGAGCATCTAAAAAAATGTTCTACATCCCTAGTCATCAGATGAAAACTACATTGAGATTCCATCTCCGTCCTGTAAAATTGGCTACCATCATGAAAACAAATGATCATAATTGCTGGCAGGGATGTGGAAAAAGAGGAACCCTTCTACATTGTTGGTGGAAATGCAATCTGGTCCAGCCATTGTAGAAATCAGTGTGGAGGTTCCTAAGACAGCTAAAAATTCATCTACCATATGATGCAGCTATAACACTCCTAGGCATATATCCTAAGGGCTTATCTCATTTCCTCAGAAGTACATCCTCAACCATGTTTATTGCTGCTCAGTTCATAATAGCTGGGAAATGGAACCAGCATAGATGTCCCTCAACTGATTAGCGGATAATGAAGATATGGCACATTTATACAATGGAGTTCTACTCAGTGTTAAAGAAAAATGAAGTTATGAAATTTGCAGGAAAATGGACGGATCTGGAAAAGATTTTACTAACTGAGATAACCCAGGCTCAGAAAGCCAAGTGCTGCATGTTCTCTCTCATATGTGGATCCTAGCTCCAGATGATTGAGCTTCTGTGTGAGAAGGAAAAACTCAGTAGCAGAGGCCAGTAAGCTAAAGAGAGATATAAAGGGAAGAGAAAGGAAAGGAGCAGGGTACTTAATAGGTTGGTATTGTATATATATGTGAGTAGAAGAATAGATTAACGGGGGTGAAAAGGCCCAAAGTGAGGTCAGGGGAAGAGATTGAGTAAAGGAAAGGTGTAGGGAGGGATAATCAAAATCTAAGAGGATATAAATAAGTGATATGCAATGCTCCGGTTTTCTACAATGGAGCACTCAGGAGCCGAAGATCGTTGCTAGAAAATTTTCAGTGCCAGGGATGGGATACCTTTCAGTGAGTTTTTGGTCACAGAGGTCCCTGATGCCCCCAAAACATTATAGGCTATTGCCAAGGCCTTTGGTTTTCCACCAGGAATAGATGGTAAGACCCCACATACTTGGGCTGCAAAGCCACTGAGAAATCCTGCTGGAACTGAGCTGATAACCTTCTGCATGTAGACCAGCTGACAGAAATCTGGAAGAAGCCATTCTACATATAGTTCAATGGGAGAAAGAGATACCACCAGTGAAGATTCTCAACAGTGGACACTGCAAGCCTCACATTTGGCCACCCAGGCCAAATGAGCCAACGGGTGCAATAGGGGCATGTCTATCATGGTGGAAACTAACTGCCCTCCAATTGGACTGAAAGCCCACTCCATGGGAGGGAATACATCCCTGATACTGAAAACTTAAAACAGGGGTAGTCATGAGTCCTAGGGGTGTAACATCTGCTGATGTCTGGATAAATGTATATACTATGCTTATCAAACTGCCCAGTAAGTAGTTCTCTTAATATTCATACCCTTATATTAATGCTACTCTCACTTTGGGTAGAGAATCTTCTCTTTTCAGATGACAGTGACATTGGGAGGACACAGAAGGTATAATAGTGGTGGAAAGAAGTGACTGGAGTCCTGAGTAACACCTCGGGCACACCTTGCAAGGTTCATGGTCTAATGTGGAAGAGGTGATGGAAAGAATGTGAGAGCCAAAGGAAGGGTAGGACTCCTTACAATGTGCTCCCTCAAGACATAAAATGGCCTGGATATCCATGAGCTCATAGTGCCTGACACTATCTACACAAGACCTTCATAAGAGGAGGAAAAGATCATAACATCAAAACTAAAGAGAGACTGATTGAGATGTGGAGGGTACATGATGGAGAATGGTATTTCAAAGGTAAAAGTGGGGGAGGGAGGCTATTACCATAGAATATTTTTTATAATCATGGAAAATGTAAATAAAAATTGAGAAAAAAAATCGATTTTTTAACAATAATTTTATTAGGAAATTGTATATCACAGCAACTTTAAAATGATAACTAGTTATGTTACAAAACTATTTAAAACATTATTATCTGCAGCACAATACAAATAACCCTTTAAAATTTTATTTTGTTGAAATTTGTCATAAAAATGAATTAGTAAGATTTGAACATATATTAATATCATTTGAGGTAAATATCATGCTTCTTTGCAAAAGATCATCTAAAGATTGTCTCAACATTTTTTTTACATATATTTCTTAAAGTTTCTGGCCAGGTGTGTTCACACACATATTCAACCCCAGCACTTGAGAGTCACAGGTAAGAGGTTCACAATAAGTTTGAGACTACACTGAGACTACATTGTGAATTCTAGTTTAGCCTGGGCTGGAGTGAGACCTTACTTGAAAAAAGCAAAGGAAAAACTCTTTTTGATCATTTATAATATTTTAAATCTATTTAAGTCTAAAAAAAAAGTCACCTGCAATTTCCATTTAGTCAATGACACCTCTCAGTTACATTCCAAAATATGCAAATCTATCACCATTTTCTATGACAATTTTCTTCTGTATATATTCTCCTCCTTTTTCAGTAGCATAATAGCTCAACTACTTAAGGCTCTAGACTATTCCAGGTCATACCAAGCCTTAATCTTAAGAAAAGACTTGTTATTCATATTAAAATGTTAAAAATGTGCCATATATATATTTTCAGTCTTTCTCAGTAGAAATAGCATATGTCCAGATATTTACTAATTTTAGTACTTGTATTTTTAACTATATTTAGTATCTTTATAAAGTAAATAACGGATTAATATCAGCATGAAGCACTTTTCCTACACACAAGCATTTTTATTTTTTTAGTTTTCATATAGCATTTTTAGTTTGCTGTCAATTTATTTATTTATTTATTTATTTATTTATTTATTTATTTATTTATTTGTAAGGAGAAAGAGAGAGAGAATGGGCATGCCAGAGCCTCTAGCAACTTCAAACAAATTCCAGATACATGTGCCACTTTGTGCATCTGGATTTATGTAGATACTGGTAAATTGAACCTTAGTCTTTAGGTTTTGCAAACAAATACCTTAACTACCAAGCCATCTCTCCAGCCTTGCTTTGCTATTTTATTGTTGATGTTTTCTATCATACTGACAACTTTAAGTTCTACATTGTGCCAGTATTATTTGAAAAACCACTTTGATAAAAATAGTAATATGGAGTACTAGTAAATCAATCAAGAAAACTTAGATCAACATTTCAAAATAGTATAATGGCAGAGGTTTTGTAGCAAAGATCAGAACCAAGCTATTCAATGTGTACATGGTCATATGTTATATCTGTTCTGATTACAAAGTTTTGTTTAAAAAATTGGCAGTGGATCAGAACATTATAGTGAATATTAAATGGCTTATTATATGTTAGATGCTTACTAAACCCTTCTTCCCTGTAATAGCTCTGATTAAGTATTATATTGTGTTATTAAGTAACTTAATACAGTTTACTTATGTTATGTAAAAATGAAACATGCAGACATATTTATATCATGAATATAATAAATGTTGATGCAAATGTTCCTCATTTTTAAACAAATTTATTGAGTTATTTGATACTTGTATGAAGATTCATAACTGTTTTGACTACAAATCCAAAGGGATATATAGAATAAAATAAAAATGCATTAGTGGGAAATAAAGAGTTATAAAAACTATTTACCCATACTTTGATTCATAGAAACCTCTAAGAAATGAATCATGCAATAGTTGTACACAAAATTAGATATCCTATTAAGTCCCTGCTATGCTTTAATGATTTCAAAGTTAAAACATGTTGACATAACTATGGAATCATAATGTATTATAGTGTAATTCCATGAAATGATTTTACCTTAAAGCTTTGTTAAATTATGCTCTTTTATTGCATATTTACCAGTATGATGACTTTTTAAATTAATTCATATAAAGTTTCTAGATGTGTGCTGCAGTCAGGTTTGCATGGCTGGTAGAAGTCACCCAACCAAGCACAGCTTGTGGGGAAAAATAAAGGTTGATTTTGGGTGACAGGCTTGAGGGGGAAGTTCCCTGATGGCAGGGAAAACAATGACATGAGCAGAGGGTGGACATCAGCCCCTGGCCAACATAAGGTGGATGATAGCAACAGGAGAGTGTGCCAAGCACTGGCAAGGGGAAACTGGCTATAACACCCATAAATCCACTCCCAACAACACACTGCCTCCTAAAGGTGTTAATTTTTAAATCTCCATCAGCTTGGAACCTAGCATTCAGAACACCTAAGTTTATGGGGGACACCTGAATCAAATATAACTTAAAATCATTTAAAGCATTAGTCTTTAGAAATATTATTTAAATCTGGATTCTCCATTCTTTGGCACCGAAGCATCCATGAGGACCATTTCAGCTTTCTGGTCACTGTTCCATTTTATCTAATCCCTGGGGCTCATGGGGCTCATGTGTCTCCTTTATTTTCTTTCTGGCAGCCTTGTGTAGATTGGAGTGTTCCTATTGTCATCTGTTCATTCCTTCTGTTTCATAACAATCCAATTTTCTATTGAAAATTGTTCTTTTCTGAGGCTTAAATATTGTTTTATGGTTTTTATGGTTTCTATATTCTAAATGAAAATGAAGATTTATGATACCCTGGAGAGACCACTCAGTTTCAGTCCTTCAAAGAAAAATGTTACATAAAAGGCTGTTGGTAAGCCCACAGTGTATCAGAACATTTTATGAAATATTAAGTATGTTAGAAAGAGACATAATGCTATCTCCATAACTATGCTTAGTTATGGAGATTAAAAGACTGCATGTACTAGTGTAATGTCATGAATATTCACAACAGTTTTTAACTTACTCATTTTCTAAGACAATGTTCAACATGAGACCTTCCCTAGAAGTCACTAACTCTCTTGCAACAGTGCATACAGTATTCTCCACATGTCACTAGATAGAAAGAACTGAATTTCCTCAAGGGAACTCATCTATTGTCTTGTAGAATGAGAATCTGTCTTTTAGGATAAACATCAAGCATTAGTAATTTCCACAGGATGCCATATAAAATATATTTTAATCCAAAATTGTGTGTGCATGTATATATGTATGCATGAGAGAGAGAGAGAGAGCCTTTTATCTTCAAAACATTATTGTTAGTATAGTTTTCTTGAACTTGAATTAGAGCACTCAGGAAATAGCTCACACTTAATCTATTTAATGTCAACACAAGAAATGCTGTTGTTTTAATTGTTAGATGTATTCTATTTTCTTTCCTTTCTTCTAAGACTTAAAGTAGATAACATTATAGTTCAGGAAGGTCACCATTATAAAATAATATTTAACATGAGGAATATGTTTGAGATAATGCAATTATTTCACCCTTAACTCTGTGCTATCACCTTTCAAAAACATTCTTTAGCAAGGGTACCGTGCTGCTTATCTAATATTTTCATATCTACTATAGTTTCAATTGGATTGTGGACTCCTCATTTGGAAACTGTTGCTTTCTGAATTTCAGTGGTACTACTTTCCTGCTTTTAGTTGCCTGTCAAGCACCATCTATTTCCTTTTTTTTTTTTTTTTTTTTTTTGCTAGCAACGATTCAATTTTATGCAAATATTTAATAATATTTTTAAATATTTTGCTTATTTATTTATTTGAAAGCAAAGAGATAGGGAGAGAGAGCATGAGAGACAGACAGAGAGAGAGAGAGAGAGAGAGAGAGAGAGAGAGTGGTCATGCCAGAGCCTCAAACCCATGCAACTTTGTGCAGCTGGGTTTACCTAGATACTGGGATCTTTCACCCAGGTCATTAGGGTTTGTGGGCAAGTGCCTTAATTTGCCACTGAGCAATCTCTCCAGCCCTCAAAACTATTTTGACTGAAGGGAAGTATTAACCACACTTTGCCAAAGGTTCTTGGATTATCTAACACTGATTGTTTTGCTCTCAACAGTGATTTCAATAGGATACATGCAAGTTCCAGTGAAGCCCTCCAGAACTTCGGAGAAAGTGTGTTGGCATGCTCTAAAAAAGGTTTTCTTTAGTACAAGTACTTGAATAGACACTTAGATGGAAACAATTCTATTTATATTGTCGTTTACTGTTTTTTAATCGAAAATCACAGGTGCTAATTTTCCTTAGTATTTGATCTATAGTATTATGATAAAGTAAGTCATCAATTTGGTGGGAGTTGTAGTCAGCTTCAAGTTGCTGGCAGAAAACACCAGACCAAGAGCAGCTTCTGGGAGGAAAGGGTTTGTTTTGGTTTAAAGACTAGAGAAGGAGTTCCATGATGGCAGGGGAAAATGATGATATGAGCTGAGGGTGGACATCACTAGGTGAAAAACAGCAGCAGGAGAGTGTGCCAAAAACTGGCAAGGGGAAGCTGGCTATAACATCCATAAGCCCACCACCAACAATACACTGCCTCCCTGAGGCTACAATTTTTATATTGCCACCAGCTGAGATCTAAGCATTCAGAACACATAAGTTTACAGGGAACACCTGAATCACACCACCACAGTGGACAATATGTTTTTCTTTTACTTGAGTTTTTTTCTTTTTTTCCTATCACTGATTGATTATGGCCTTTTGATGACATATAGCTGAGATCATATGTATGAACAATTTTGATATTCATACATTTTATTTAATTTTTAAATTAAGTTAAACATGACAATTGTTCCTCAAACATTTACCATTTCAAAACTTTTTATTTTAGCATTTGTGTTACAAAGCACATTGTTATTACCTATAGTCACCTTACTATACAAAGCTTACTAGTGATGTATTTTTAGCCAAAGGAAATTAGTATGTTAAAGGGTACATATGATTTCCCATATTTAGTATATCCCTATTCCCAAAAGAAAAGTATTGGAAATATTTTTTCTTCAACTTATGAACAGATGAAGAAAATGTGGCACATATACACAATGAAATAGCATTCACGCATTACCAAGGATGAAATCCTGTCTTTGGAACAATGTGGATAGAACTAGAAATCAGTATGTTAAGTTAAAAAAAAAAATGCCAGTCACAGAAATATAAGTTCTTCATGAATTCAACACAATTTGATCTTGCAGAAGTTTACAGTAGAAGAGGAGTAGTTGTCATGGGTCAGGGACATGAGGGGGAGAAAACTATAGATAATGTTGACCAATGGGTAGTAACTTAAATTAAGACTAAAATGTCTCTTTGTGTTTATAAAACTGCTATTTAAAGTTATAATAAATCTTATATTTTAATTGCCTCAAAATTTAAATATTCAGTACTTGGTATTTATTTAGATACTAAATATATAAAATTTATTGTGGAGGTCTACATAATTTTTTGCTTGTAAAGACCCTTTCATTTTAGTATACTTAAATTTTAATTAACATGTCTGTAGCTCATTCCATGTTGCTTCCTTGTTTTATTTTTGTTTGTTTTGTTTTGTTTGTTTGTTTGTTTTCAAGGTAGGCTTCTCACTCTAGATCTGGCTGGCCTGGAATTTCACTATGTAGTTTCATGGTGGCCTCAAACTCACTGCAATACTCCTGCCTCTGCCTCCCAAGTGCTGGGATTAAAGGTGTGCATGCCTGGCTCCTTGTTGCTTCTTTATGCATAAAATATATTAGGAAGAAAGGAGTGAAATATGAGAAAATAAGTTGAAGTACTTTCATGCTATTGTGAAGCATTTCCTCATTAGATCTATAGCATTAGATTAGGTTATTGTCTTGATTTCTGTTAGAAAGTTCAGTAACCTGATGTCATAATCTCCAGTAAATGCAGTTCCTTGTCAAAATAAAGATCAGAGAAAGGCAGATATAAATGTTATCACTATTGTGTTTTTGCAAATTTTAATTTAGAAATGCAATTGCCAGGGCTTAGAATAGCAGGTTCTATATGATGCTAGAAAAGATATACATATACAAATAGAGTTTTATGGCTGTAAAGAACAATTACAGAATGAAAGAAACAGTGAATCAAAAGAAAGAAAAAAGAAAGTTTTGAAAATGTGATCAAAAATTAATTGGTGATGAAGAGACTCTGACAGAGACTGCCTTACCAGGATTGCAAATCTAATATGGAGTGATTTTAACTATTGAATTTAAACTTAACTGGAAACAGTGGTTGCAGTTACCATTTAATTGCTGAGACAAGGACCTATCCAGAAGCAGCTTATGGGAGGAAAGAGTTTATTTTTGGCTTACAGACTCCAAAGGAAGCCCCATTATGGCAGAAGATCTGGCTCCCTTCATCATACATCCATAGGAGACAGAGAGAATGAATGACCTGAGCTCAAGTGGATCTCTATACGCAGCTAGCATGAACAAGCATGAGCTGACTCAGAGTACACCTAAGTGCTGAATTCAAGATCATCCCCCTATAACAATACTCTTCCAGAAGAGCTCTGCCTACTGGACACTAAGTAGGAAGCTTAATTAAAATACCTGTGGCTATGAAGCCACTTGCATTTAAACCACCACACTCTTTAAACCCACGTCATTCAAAATTCTGTATTGAGTTACCATCTCATGCAATATACTTTTTCAACTCTTTTTAAAATCAACATTGTTACTCATATTTTTATTTTTCTAACAATAACAGACACATTATTGCAGTAATTCAATTTTTTAACATAAATTTTAGAATAATAAAGTAATAACAGGTATTTTCTTTTACTTCATTTACAAAATATGTTATTTATTTCTGAGAGAGAGACAGGAAAAGAAAAAGAGAGAATGGGCACACCCGGACCTTTAGCCACTGCAAATGAACTCCAAATGCATGTGCCACATTGTACATCTGGCTTATATGGATTCTGGGGAGTCAAACCTAGGTCCTTTGGCATCACAGGCAAGTTCCTTAATCGCTAAACCATCTCTCCAGCCCTTACTTCATTTTTTTAGATGTGCATATAATATAGAATTATTCTTATTCTTAGAACAAATTTCAAGACTGAAATAAGTGATCATGCATGTTCTGTGGCTGAGACAAAGTAAGTAAGAAAATGATTAGATTTTCTTCAATCTCTTTTATTTCCAAATAATTAATTATACTAGGGATTTTTTTTTTTCAGTGACTCAAGCAATGATCCTTCCATGCATGAATCTTAGAGATAGTTAGCAAGCAAATAGTTAATTGAGGATTTTTCACATGGTACCAAGTATAAGCTCATTTCTAAGCTAACACACATTTTAGACGAAGGTGTCTAAATTCAAGAAGATCAGAGGGGATTTAGACGCATACTTTTTGTCATCTTTCCATTCTTCTAGGGATAAAATTGAACCTAGTGGCTTAATATGTGAAGCATATAACTCTACCACTAAGCTATATGCCAGTCTCATCTTATCTCTCTCTATAAATTTTATATATATATATATATAACACATATATATACACAGTTTGCAAATACCATATATGAAATACTATATAATCTGACATACAATTTATAATTCTATAATTAATGTTTCATATAGCAAATCAATTATATTTTTCTACATATATTTGAAATATATTATGGAATAGTTGATATTAATATAAACAAGTTTTTCTTCACTTGTAGTAGACATGAAGTAAAGGCTGTATTTTTAAAACAATATGTCGGGGAGGGGCATGTGTATGTGTATGGAGATTAGAAGACATCTTTGAAGTATATGTATTTCACCTTCATTGAGATAGGTTCTCTTGCTTCTGCAAAGAAACTGCCAAGCTGCAAAGGATTGTCAAATTAGCTGGTGGGTGTCAGATTGTCCTGGGTCCACCTCCCATTGACATAAATGCTATGGGATCACAAATGTGTATGCCAGTTTGCATCAGGATTTTTATGGGTACTGTGGAATTGATCCCAGACTGGTATAAGCTTCAAGTACTGAGTTACCTTACCAGACCATGGATTAAAAATTCTGAACAATTACTCCAACTATTATAGAGGACCAATTTACTCAGCAATAGAAGGTAAATGTTTAGCAAGAAAGGAGTCTACAAGCACTCTAATTACCACCCAATCTACTATATGTCATCTTGAAGGGTACTTCATACATTTTTTTCCTCTGATTCTATTAGAAAGAAAGAAAGGAAGAAAAAAGAAAGAAAGATTCAAAGAAAATGAGAGAAAGAAAAAAAAGGGAGCTGGGAAGATGGCTCTGTGGACAAAGCACTTGCTGTGCGAGTGTGAATGTAACGGGAGCCTGAGGTCCCTTGCAAATATACCAGTATACACCAAGGCACCAATAAATTTGGGTATCTCTAGTACATTTTCTTGCTAATTTAAAGAATGAAAACCCACTGACCAGAGGATAAGTTTTAGAGATACTTTAAAGTACAGAGAGCTCCTACCATGTGGAATACAGAAGGTGGTAGAAGACCTATGTGGGAATAGGGGAGCTCCCCCATAGTCCAGACCAATCATCAGGGGTTGGGCTGGGATGATGGAGGTTTGCTAGACTAGGCTTCTAGAGGTTCTGGTGTCAGTAAAATGAACAGCTAAAAAGAGGGCTTACCCACCTGGTAAATTTGTATTATAATCTATTCTGTGGGCTTCACCCTGAGGCTCAGTATGTTCTGAAAGTGCTGACTGGTCTGGGCTCAGTAGGCTGGCTCAGAAAAAGGCCAACATATACATGAAGTCTGGGGGCTGAGCTTAACCAACCACAATGCCAGGACCCTTAATTCTAGGAATGGGAAACTCCTTCCCAGAAAGGGCCTCAGGTTGCTTATTATAGGAAACAAATCTGGGTATCTCCTTTGGGCAACAGATAAGCAGAGGAGATATCCTTCTCTAATCTCTATCAAAGTGTAGCTTGGAAGGGAAAAATTGAAGGATATGCCTGAAGGACTGAGTGAGTATGATAATCTCTTTGTAGTCATTGCAGGCCAGGCAAGAAACAAAGAAAAGGAACCTTTCATATTGCAGGGTAGATAGACTATCTCCATTAGCAAGCTCTGGGTTGAATTGAAAGATCTTGACTTAGGAAATAAAGAGGGCATTAAAGAAGTTCATCCAACATCAATTTATTACCTCCATATGCATACACAACCACACACCTACATGTGCACCTAAATATTCATGAACATTATTCAATATGCTTATGCAAAACACAAAAAAGAAAGCATTATTTACTAAGGCATAACAAGTATTAAATTGGAACTGAGAAAAGAGTTCAGGCAAGATGCACTATAATTTCCCATGTGTTCATGTCATGGTCAAACAATAAGTCAATGAGTTTTAATCCTAATATGGAATTAGAAGAGTCCTGTTTGTAGAAACCCGGGCAAAAAGTCACACTTCCCCTACTGATGCCATGCCTCCAATTGAACATCAGAGAAATTTAAGAATGTGGCTATAGTGCTTGGTAAAACAAAATATTTACCTGACTTTGACCTTCAAAAAGATAGCAGGGATAAAAGCCGAGAGGCTTAGCAAATCTTGGATGTAGTAGTAATATGTGCCAAAGGATGAAAGCTGGAAGCAGATTTGTGACATTTTCTGTGAAGCTTTGATTAAAAATCCTACATCCTTCATTTTCTTTTTTTATTCTTTTTTTATTTGAAACAAATGGATCTATACTTACTATATCTCATTGCCCCCTTGGGGTTAGCCATGCTATTTTATGTCTCCTTAGATGTGAATAATGTCCATGATCAATTACCATGGAATTTCAGAATGTGTATAATTAAGTTATTTTATAATAGATAGTAATTATTGAAGACAGGTGTCTTGATAATATTATTATCTTACTTACATTAAAATGAAGTGTTCTTATGTCATATTAGGAATGAAAAACAGCTGGATATGCACTACTACATTCTTATTCTTTCCTTAAAATTCTTTTTTTTTTTTTTTTTTTTTTTTTTTTTGGTTTTTCGAGGTAGGGTCTCACTCTAGCTCAGGCTGACCTGGAATTCACTATGGAGTCTCAGGGTGGCCTTGAACTCACAGCCATCCTCCTACCTCTGCCTCCCGAGTGCTGGGATTAAAGGCGTGCGCCACCACGCCCGGCTCTTAAAATTCTTTTTAAGATATACACCTCTTAGTTTTAACAATCTCACCCATAAAATAAGCATTACCTGTTTTTTTCTTTTAGTCTTATTTCATTAATTTTGCTTTTTTTCCATGTTACAGTTCTTTATTCTGATGATACATATTATTATGAGATACACCAGTTAAAGAAATATAGCATTGGAGTAAAGAGAAAAATAGTGATAATATAAAAATGGAAAGCTATAGGCAGATATGTGGATGCCAAAGGAAGATGGAGAGGAAGGCATTTTTAAGAGGGTCTCTGCCTGAGAATACAATAAGGTGCAGTTGTGAAGGGAAAGTGTGTACAGAAATGCCCTTCCATGAATGCCAATAGTATGGCTGTCGTTACATGTTTGCTTGTAAGCATATGGAATAAATGAGTCAGAAAGCAAAGAGCTTGGAGTATGCACCAAGCAAAGGAATTTAAACATGAGTCTTTGGACTCAGAATTGAATTGTATATTTTGTTTTTATGACTGGTGACAGAACCCAGGGTCTTACACACACAATGAGCTACATCCATCCCTATTGTAAGTGAGGAGGAACAATAATAATTGCAGGATGCAACATTGGATGGAATTCTTAATGATTTGAACGTGAAGGCAGTCAACAAGTAGATATATGTCAGAGGAAGGATGACTAATGAAGTGAAGAGTATGGAAAGGGCAGATGAGCCAAGGGAGGTAGAAACTGCACAGGATGTCAGAGTGGAACCTCTTTGCTCATGACTGCCCTTTCCCTATTTTTTTTTTCTTCTTTTCTTTTTTTCTTTATTAGTTAGTTTTGTATTCAGCAAATATAGTCAGTTTGGTACCATTATTAGGCTCATCTGTGACCTACCCCCTCCCCTTGGCCCCTCCTTGTTGAGGTATATGGGTTGTGCATTGTGGAGTTAGCCCACAGTTATGGGTAAGCTAAATGTCTCTGCATATCATGACCCAACATGTGGCTCTGACATTCTTTCCACCCCCTCTTCCGCAAAATTTCCCTGAGCCATGTTGGGTTCATTTTTGGTCTGCTTCGGTGATGAGGTGTTGGGGGCCTCTGAGGCTTTGGCTCTCTGATTTGGTAGGAGTTGATTTTTCTCTGTGTTGATCTCCTTCGCCCTTCTGCTGGTATCCAGTTCATCAGGAAAACAGCACCCTTGCTTGTTTTGCAAATTTTTCTTAGTTTCAGCCGGAGCCCTTTTGAGGTATGATGGGGTGGCTCTCTCCTTAGGATCTACATCTATCTGAAAAAGAAAAGCAGATTCATACAATGGAGAGTAAGTTAGCACCAGGACAAATGAGATAACCCTTACTTTTTTTATAGGGAATTTAATAGTTGTAGGCCCTCTTGTAGACCATGTTTGATGGTAGCTTGATATTCGCAAGTGGGCTTATGTTAGGATGTGGTTCTGACTTGTTTCCCAGCTCCAGCTGTGGGTCCCGTACCACTGAGGGGATCAGCTAGCCAAATTAAGAGCAGTTGGTTCCCCAGCATGGCTGTGTGCCACTATTGCCCTTGTGAGGGCATGACAACAACTTATTTACTGCTAAGTAAGTTAGACCATGAGTTGCTTGGACACATATTGGTCATTTTCCCCCAGTTGCCCATGTAGCATCTTCTGGCACTAGACGTGCTGACTGTCTGGGTACTGACTCTCTTCCAACTTCCAGCCACGCCATTCTATTTTGCATGTCAACCACATAAGGTGTCTTCAGCAGTAGGGTGTTACCACTAACCTTTGGTGGGTCATCAAGTACTCTGACCGAAATCTCTCTGTCTTTTAGGAAACCTTATAGGTCTCTCTGACCAAAAGCTCATTGTAGATGATAGCCCCATGCTGGTTCTGGGAGTTACAGGTCAGTGCCCACTAAGAAAATGAGGAAAAAGATAACTAATATACAAGAGTTAGAGAGAAGAGAGAGAGAGAGAGAGAGAGGGAGAGGGAGAGTGAGGGAGGGAAGATGTAGACGATTAAGGTTAGTCTTGATCCTATCCTCTACAGTGTCTTGTGGTTCAGGTGTTCCCTGTAAGGGCCTGGTGAAGTATCAGCCATTTGGTCTGTCTTTTAGTAAGTAGAATTTTATGGTACCATTGCCGTTTGGGTCTAAATTTGTGTTTCCCACTGCTTTGATGCCCTCCCCTCCCTCCCCTTCCATCCTAGTGTCTAGTCCACGAGATGCTTGCTGGATATGTAAGGTATCTTGGGTAGATTCAGGTTAGGTGCTATAGATGAGTGAGACTATGTGGCGATTTTTTTTTTCCTGTGATTGGGTAAGTTCACTGAGAATGATCTGTTCCAGTTCAACCATTTTTCCTCAAATTTCATTGTGTCATTTTTTCTTACTGCTGTATAGAATTCCATTATGTAGATATACTTCATCTTAGTTATCCATTCTTCTAGGTTTGTAGTGGCTCAATTTGTAATAGCAAAGAGCTGGAATCAACCCAGATGTCCATCACTAGAAGCATTACCTTTTATTGTAATGTCTTGAAACATGGACAATGACACATTTTACATAAAAGCTTGGAAACCATGATTATGTAAAGATGAATTAATTTTCCAAACAGCACAATGAATGAAATATAAAAGTTAATTATGTCATTGTTTTGTATAAGTCTAACTTTTTAGATGTGGTCATTTTTTTCTGCTTTCATATATGATGGAATTCAACCATGGGAATGAGTGCTGATACTTATGCAAAAACTGATGAGAGCAGGACTAATAGACATAAATAAATGATATCAATGAGTAATCCACATGAAAATTTGAATGTGTTTTATTTCAATTTTGTCAGATTTAATTTCATGACAATCACTATGAATAAAGAAAAAAGCAGTATTTTTTTTGTTACTTTTTATTTATTTATTTGAGAGTGACAGACAGAGAAAGGGGCAGATAGAGAGAGAGAGAATCGGTGTGCCAGTGCCTCCAGCCACTGCAAACAAACTCCAGACATATGCACCCCCTTGTGCATCTGACTAATATGGGTCCTGGGGAATCGAGCCTCAAACTGGGGTCCTTAGGCTTCACAGGCAAGCACTTAACCACTAAGCCATCTCTCCAGCCCAAAGCACCATATTTTAAATGGGTTTTTGTCCCTATTAGTCACACACTACTGTCATTTTTGTCAAATAAGTACTCCTGAGCATAAATTAAAATTACTTTAGACTTTGAAGACCTTTTTCAGTGCTCTGCTCCTGTGAATTTTACCCCAATTAGTCAAATGTGTCTACTATTTTGTTACTTAGTTTTCTTCTCTTTTAATTTCAAATTTCCTATTTTGGTGTGTCTTATATTCATTTTTTTCCTATTTCATGCCTTTAGTCAAAATTTGCCTCCAACTATTTATATTTTACGAATATCCATATTATATCTGTTCTGAAAGCCAGTTCCTTCCCTCTGGCTAACTGCCATTTTTTGAGTTTGACAGAAGATGAGGAGTAAAGGAAGACATAATAGGAAATATAAAGGAAATTTGCTTTACCTCTTTCTTAGGGAAATTGAACTACTTTAGGCATCTGAACATAGAAAAAAATAGTTAAGAAGGATTTAAAGAAAAAATAAAATGAGGACAACGGAGGGTATTTCATATTGTAAAAAAGAAAGAGAAGTGAGAAAACTAAAGTGGACGAAGAAATGTATGAGAAGAAAATTAATGAAAGTCAGGATGATTTTTTTTTCCTCTGTGAAATAAGCAATAAAGGCTGGGGCAGGAAGAGAGCAAGCACTCTGTACTTGGCTGATTGGCAAATGGTGAAGTCAGGGTTCAGGTGAGAAAGAGAAGGGAGACAATCACAGGGGGATTAGCATCTCAAAAAGAAGCCCAGAGGAAAGGCAAAGCAGAGTGTGAAAGAGCAGGAGGCTGAGAGAAGGATAATGCAAGGATAAAGAGTCTCTTAAAAAAGGAAAGGAAAATATAAATGAAATGTAATTAGCTGACTATTGGTGGGAGTCAGTAGATGTATATGTGGAGAAATGCTGTTTAAAAATGAATGAATATTAAACCATGAAGATAGGAAAATCTTGGGAAGAAGAAAAGAAGCAGTATTATTAATATACAAAAGGGATTTTGAACCACATATAGGATTGCATAGCTAGGCTCGGAAGCAATGCCAGTAGCATTTGAAAGCTACGAAAGGAGACCAGACAAGTTCATAAACATCAATTCCCCCGGGCAACGCAGGGAACAAAACTGACCACTCGTGGACATTGAGGTCATTTTTGTGCCTGCTGATAACAGATGTAAGTTAAAGTTAAAAGAGAATGTTACATACTGGATAGAAGAAGGTAATCCAGAAATTACAGTATTTTGAAAAAAAAAACTGGATCTTTGTATCTTAAACGCAAGGTCAATCAATAACTCTTGAAAAGTGAAACAAGAGACAATGCCAAAGCCCTTCCTTGTATTCTACATAGTAAATGAGACCAAGAAGGAAAATCATTCAACATTTTAGAGTTGTCATTTCTATAACTGAAATCATCTCAATGTGACAAAAGCATAAGTTAAAACTATGTGTAGAAAGTATATATGTTCAATTTGTGTGTTTCAATCATAAACAATAAAGACAACATATTCTATTAGAATATAAAATTTCATATGCAATATCCAACTATTTCTAAGAAACTAATGTTTGATAATTAAATTGGGTACACATGACTAAAGGCTGTGAGTGATGAGTACATGTGCATATATTGACAGGGATAGAAGAAAAGAGAGACTGAATAAGAAACTGATAAAGCCTATGACATATTCTTATAGGATTTTAGGGAACAGGTAAGTTCTTGCCCAGTCCTATGATTCCCAACTTTTAGTTCCTTGTCCATTCCAACAACAACAACAACAAAAAAAATTGACAGAATAGATTCCAAAAAGATTAAATTATGTTTCATTTGAGAAAGTTGTTATTCAGGGAAGGCTGGGATGGTGGAGAGGATTTATAAGGAAACTGAATAATGGCCAAGGCTTAAGGAAACACACACACACACACACACACACACACACACACACACACACACAGAGCCTTGTGAGAAGTGGAGCAAAAAACGTAAGCCTTTCACCTCTGCTTTAGTGTAAAAGCAAAGAGATCAGTTAATAAGGGTCCCCTAGCTTAGGAGCAAGTAACAAAATGAGAGACCACCCCCCCCCCCCGACACTTATGCCAGCACAGAAGGGCTGAGATGAGAGAGGGTTTTCCAGAACAGGACCAGGGATTCAGGCATCAAGAAAGATGAATAGCCAAGGACTTGCCCACCAGGTAAGCCCTCTTGTAGCTTTCTGGGGTGGGCTTTATCATTAGGCTCAGGTGAGTTCTGAGGGGGAGGTGATTAGTTTGGACTCAGGGTGCTGGCACCAAAAAAGGACATCATACCTAATGTGAGGGTGTTGTCACTGAGGGATGAGACTAGATTGGTTCAGATGCTGAAATTTCTTTGAGTCTTCCCATTGCTGTCTCCCTAAAAATAAAACTACCTATTTTTCCTTCTCTCTCTCTCTCTCTCTCTCTCTCTCTCTCTCTCTCTATATATATATATATATATATATATATATATATATATATCACTTATTTTTATGTTTTTGAAGAACACATGAAGATAATGACACTTTCAAATGTTATTGCCTTTTTACAATAACTTAACATTATCAAATATATTAAAACTTGTCTGACTGATGAGTTAAATTTTGACATACAAACAATTACCAACCTAGTAGAGGAAGTCTTCTGTCAAAAATATTCATTTGCACTCAGATCTTCAAAATGTTTTTCAATAAAGAATATTTTGAAAGCTCTCTATTATTGTGCACTGACAGATGCCTAACTTATAGACAAGAAGAAATCCCAATTGTAAAACATAATTTCATCAGGTTGATATAGACATAGTCGAAATTTGGTAATATCTAGCTCTGTGTGATGGATCATGGCTTTAATCCAGCACTTGGGAGGCTAAGGTAGGTGTATTGCCTTTGAGTTAGAGGGGCACCTGAACTAAGCAGTGAATTCTAGGTCAGATTGGACTAGAGTAAAAACCTGACAAAAAGAAAGAAAGAAAGAAGAGGAAAGAAAAAAATACAAGAAAAGAAAAAATATTTGGATGGCAATTTCTAATAAAGTTCAATATGTACTTAATATATGCAAAATATATAAAATATTTATACACTTTATTCAAAATCAGGAATTTTCATACTCTTTAAATAGCTATATGTTAAGGAAATAGTTACCTACCTATAAATTTGAACAGTACTGAGCAATAGAAAAGAATGATCTTTTATTATTTTATGTATTTACTTGACAGAGCTAGAGAAAGAGACAGAGACACAGAGAGAATGGGTACAGCAGAGGCTCTTGCCACAGCAAATAAACCTTAGATACATGTGTCACCTTGTGCATCTGGCTTTATGTGAGTATCAGGAATTGAACCGGGGTCCTTAGACTTTGCAGGCAAGCATCTTAACAGCTGAGCTAACTCTTCAGCCCCCAGGCAGGCCTTTAACTTATGACTTCTCTCCATCTCAAGAATTATCTTTTGATTCACATCTTAATAGTGATGAAATTTGAGTGCATTTTGCAAATTTAAAGAAACTGTGGTTGGATTTATAATGATTGCCATCCTTAGTGGAGTAAGGTGGAATCTCATAGTTGTTTTAATTTGCATTTCCCTGATGGTTATGGCTGTAAGTGTGTGTTAGCCATTTGTATTTCTGTCTCTGAGAACTCACTATTCAGTTTTCTGCCCCAATTTTTGAGTAAGTTGTTTTTTAAAATTTTTTGTTTATTTTTATTTATTTGTTTTAGAGCTACAGAGAGAGAGAGAGAGGCAAAGAGAGAAAGAGAAAGAGAGAATGGGCACGCCAGGGCTTCCAGCCACTGAAAATGAACACCATATGTGTGTGGCCCCTTCTGCATCTGGCTAACGTGGGTCTTAGGGAATTGAGCCTCGAACCGGGGTCCTCAGGCTTCACAGGCAAGCACTTAACCACTAAGCCACCTCTCCAGCCCACCAGTTGTTTGGTTTTTAATTGTCTAGGTTTTATTTTATTTTATTTTATTTTATTTTATTTTATTTTATTTTATTTTATTTTATTTATTTTTTGTGTGTGTATGTGCTTGTGTGTGTGTGTTCTTTGTAGATTCTAGATATTAGGCCTCAATCAGTGGTATAAGTAGTAAAATTGCTTTTCCCATTCTGTGGGTAATCTATTGGCTCTGCTTATTGAATGTTTATCTGTGCAAAAGCTTGTAAACTTCATGAGATCCCATTGGTTGAGAGATTATTTAATTTCCTGGGCGACTGGGGTATTGTTTAGGAAGTCCTTCTCTCCACACTTATGTCATGGAGACTGTTTTTTTTTTTTTTTGTTGTTTTGTTTTGTTTTGTTTTGTTTTGTTTTCAGTAATTAATGAGTTTCCTGTCTTATATTGAGGTCTTTAATCCATTTGGAGTTTATTTTAGTATATGGTGAGAGAAGTTGGTCAAGTTTCATTTTTCTACATGTGGTTATCCAATTTGTCCAGCACCATTTGTTGAAGATGCTGTATTTTCTCCAGTCTGAATTATTGGCACCTTTGTCAAAGATCAAGTAGCTGGAGCTATTTGACCTAACGTCTGGGCCTTCAGTTCTGTTCCATTGGTCTATATTTCTATTTTTATGCCAGTACCATCATGTTCTGTAGCTTTATATCAGACATGGTGATACCAGCAGAGATGTTTCTTTTCCAGAGTATATGTTTAGATAACATATTGAAGCATTTTGCCATTCCATATGAATTTTGAAATATTTTTTTCTATCTCTGTGAAGATTGATTCTGGATTGTTTTATTGGTGTTGCATGAAATCTGTAGATTGCTTTTGGTACAATTGCCATTTTCACAATATTAATTCTATGTATCCAAGAGCATGGGAGGGCTTTCTATCTTCTCTAGTCCTCCTGAATTTCTTTCTTGAGAGTTTTCATGTTTTCATTGTATATGTCTTTCATATGCTTGGTTAGTGTTATTCCAATGTATTTAATTTTTGTGACAACTGAATATTGGAAAGCCTCACTTACTCCTTTCTCAGTATATTTTCCTTTTGCATACACAAAGACTACTGATTTTTGAGTGCTGATTTTGTATCTGGCCACTTTGCTGAAGGAATTAATCATGTTATAAATTTTGACTTGTAGACTTCAGGTCACTTATGTATAGGATCATGTCATTTGCAAATAGAACTTACTTGGCTTCTTCCTTTCTAATTTGTATCCCTTTTATTTATTTTCCCTGTCTTATTGCTTGGGATAGTACTTTTAGCACTATGTTGAAGAGCATTGGTGAGTGTGGGCACCCTTCTGTTATTCCCAATCTCGGTGGGAACTCCTTGAGGTTTTCCCTATTAAGTATTATTTGGGCTTTAGGAGCTTTATATATAGCCTTTACTGTGTTGACATATAAACCCTCCATGCCTGTTCTCTCCAATGTTTTGATTATGAAGTGATGTTGTATTTTGTCAAATGCCATTTCTGCATCAAATAATCATGTAGTTCTTCTGATTAAGGTTATTTATGTGGTGTATTACATTGTCTGATTTCCATATTGAACCATCCCTTCATCCCTGGGTTGAATCCTGCTTGATCAAAGTAGAAAATGATTTGGATCTATTGTTGAATATGGTTTGTGAGGATATTGTTCAGGATCTTTGCATCTAAGTTCATCAGGAATATAGGCCTATAGTTTTCTTGTTGTAGCTATGTCTTGTTTTGACATTGTGGTGATGCTAGCTTCATAAACTGAATTGGGGAGGATTTCTTGTTCTCTGATCATGCAGAACAGTTTGAGAAAGATTTCAGTTCTTCAATGAAGGTTTAATAGAATTTGGCCAAGAAGCCATCTAGTCCTGGTCTTATCTTTTGGGGAAGTTTTGATTACCTTTTCAATCTTGATGAATGTTATAGGTTTGTTTAGGAGATTAACTTCTGAGTTTAGTTTTGGTAGAAAGTATATGCCTAGGAATTCATCCATTTCTTCCAGAATTTCCAATTTTGTGGAGTAGAGGTTTTGGAAGTAAGTCCTGATGGTTCTTCCAATTTCATTGATGTCTGTTGTAACCTCTCCTTTTCATTTCATTTCACTTATTTTTTTGTTTGTTTGTTTTTGTTTTATCAAATTTGCCAAGGGTTTATCAATCTTGTTTATTTTCTTTTCAAAGAACTAGCTCTTCATTTCATCTATTTCCTTAGTTGTTTTCTTGGTTTCTAATTCATTAAGTTCTGCTCTGATCTTGATTACTATTTTCAATCTGTAGCTCTTAGGGTCAGATTCTTCTTGTTTTTCCAATGTGTTGGTGAGGATGTGGGGAAAGAGGAACCTCTTTCACTGTTGGTGGGAATGCAAACTTGTACAACCACTATGGAAATCAACATAGAGATTCCTAAAAGAGGTGACTATAGAATATATTCAAACACACCCAATTATATCATTACTGGGCATTTACTCTAAATGTTCCATTCTTTACTACAGAGATATTTGCTCAACCATATTTATATCTGCTCAGTTTGTAATAGCTAAGAACTACAACCAACTCAGGTGCCCATTATTGGACAAATGGGTAAAGAAGTTGTGATACATATACACAATGGAATTCTACTCAGCAGTAAGAAGAAATTATACCATGAAATTTGTAGGAAAAAGGATGCTGGATCCTCGGGGCTGTGGTTCCCCAAAGGCATCCAGGCAACCATGGAGAGCAGGGTCTTGAGTGGCAGTGAGTGCAAAGGGATGTACACCCAGGAGATGACTTCAGGGAGTAGTTTAATTTATTCAGTAGGGAAACAGGTTGATAAGCAGTTGAGAGCAGGAAGAGGGTCCTAAGGGGATTGGTGGGCTCAAAGGTTTCTAGCTGATGCCTAAGGACATTTATTCCAGCATGTAGGGAGAGAATCAGGTGCAGCACATAGGGAAGGAATCAGGTGATCTACATACTTGTGGGAAGAGGGTTGCAGAGGGATGTGCTGTGTGAAGGCTTCTAATTTATAAGGAGTTTCCTAGGCAATTGGCCAAAGGTCACAGGGCTATAGGCAAAGCCTAAGTTCAGGTGTGCTGGGCTTAGAGATGAAGTGGCGTCCTGTAGCCCAGGGGTCCTTAGCCATGCCCAGCAGCTCAAGCCTGTCTCCTGAAGGCTCCAGCCTGTGCCTGGCAGTTCCCAGTAGCCTTGGAACAGATCAAACTCAGTAAACACATACAATTACAGAAAGGCAAACTCTGCATTTTCTCTCATTCTTGGTTCCTAACCTGGATCAGTTTGAGTTGCTGGCATACCAGATAGGCAACTTGAGGCCCAGACAATAGAGATGGAAAGCTGCCACACCAGATAGTAATCATGAGGCCCAGACAATAGGGATCAAAGGGTTTTAGGGGGAGGGGAAAAAAGGGTGGGAGAAATAAACACAAAATTAAACCTAAAATGAACTGGTACCAAGGTAGACTAAAAGATTTAACCCTCAATAAGAATATAGGGGTATTGCCCAAATAGGAGGGCCCTGGATATGGTGGGATGAAGCCTAACCTTTAAAAATTTGGGGTAGAATCTGTAACTCACAGCACCAGAAATGGGTACTACCCACATTGAGGTGTTGATTGGAGAGACTTATGAGGTACTCCAAACAAGCTAGGCTTCTGTCAAAGCACTTGATTACCCACCTGAGGTAAAAGGTAAGACCCTTTTGCTGAAGACACCATATGCTGCCAACACAAAACATGGAAAGACCTGGCTGGAATCCAGAAGAGAGCCTGTCCCCAGACAATTAGCCTGTCTGGTGCTGGAAAGTGCTAAATGAGCTACTGGGGGAAAGTGGCCAACAGTGGTGTGAACAAACAGGTGCTTAAGCTACTCAGAAGCAAACACCCTGACAAGAAGTACATACCATTGCAGTGGTGGCACACAGCCTTAGTGGGTAACCAGCAGCTTTCTGATTGGCTAAGAGATCGTCTCAGTGGAACCCCTATCTGGAACTAGGAACCAGGATTGAATTCTATATAAACAAAGATTATGCTCTCCAGTGACAAGCTTCTACTACTCTTTGGCTAAAAGAGGGACAACATCCATCAAACTCTTTCTAAATTTATAACACGTATCCAATTTAACCTGTGCTGACTTAACTCTCCATTGCAGAATCTGTTTTCCTTTTTCAGAAGGTAGTGAGATCCAAAGAGGTAAATCACCCCTCACATTTCAGACAAGGCCCCAGTGAAACCACAGAGGAATTAGGGAGATGAGCAAGAGTGCTGCTTCCATAGCCACCCTGAAAATCCACACCAGGGTGAAGGAGACAGATGCTGAGGATACTCAACATACACCAGAGCAGAAATCCAGAGGATCCTGAGAGCTCATCCCTAAAGTAAACCTAAAACACACCCACCAGTGCCCAGGGAATTTTGGGGAAGAGGGAGTAGAAATTTTGTAAGGGTCACAGGTTGGGAAGTCATATCCAGAGGTATTGCTTCCCCCCAATAATTGACTGCTGCTCCAATAACCCACAAGCCCATGGGAAGTACCAGCAACCCCATTGAGGAGGGGACCTTGTGTAATGGGGGCAGTGAAAAGGGAAAAGATGGTATCAACACATGATGTATCCATACAAAATATGTTCATAATAAAAAATTAAATAAAATATTAAAAAAAAACTGTGTCACTGCAGTGTGAAGCTACCACTAGTCTTTGGCTGTAGGAGAGGCCTCACCCATCAAACCTCTCTTAATTATGTATGCTGATCCCCTTTAGTCTGTGATGCTTTCACTTTTTGTTTGAGAACCTGTTTTCTCTTTTACATAAGGCAGCAAAACACAGGGAGATCCAAAAATCCATCAACATGGCACAAAAACATAGCTGACTCCCTATCATGAGATAACTGACCTCTTACAGCATCAGCCAGGGTTCAGGTGAAACCACAAAGGAATTGGTGAGTTAAGCATGAGTGCTGCTCTCAAGGACAGCCTGACAGCCTGTGCCAGGTTGATGGCTATAGACACCGAGGACACTCAAATTGTATCAAAGCAGAAATCCAGAAGTTGCTAATAGCTTCACAATAAAGTAGACTTATAACACACCAGCCATGGCTCAGGGAACATTGTGAAAAAGGGGGCAAAAGATTGTAAGAGTCACAAGGTGGGCAAGAGTATCCAGTGATGTTGCCCATTCCCCCACAATGAAGAACTAATGCTCTTAGATCTCTTAATCCCTTATGAATACCAATAACCCCACCTAGGAGGGCCTTCAGTGGAATGAGGCAAGGAGAAGAGGAATGAGATCAACACATTATTTTTCCATACAACAAATTTCTATTTATTTATTTTTTTATTTGAGAGCATGAAAGAGAGAGAGAGAGAAAGAGAGAGAGAGAGAGAGAATAGGCGTGCCAGGGTCCTCCATTCACTACAAATGCATTCCAGATACATGTGCCACCATGTGCATCTGACTTATGAGTGTACGAGGAATTGAACCTGGATCCCTAGCCTTTCCAGGCAAGCAACTTAACTGCTAAACTATCTCTCCAGCCCCAAAATTTCTAACAAGTAAAAAATAAGGAAGTTTCCAAATAAGACTATAGTTGAAAAAACATTGTGGAAATGAAAAATTAATAGAGTGACAAAAATTCAGCCAGAAGTATTGAGGAATTGAGAAGAAAGGAAGCTGGAAGAAAGAGTGAAAGAAGTGTGAGGGGAAAGAAACAGAAAGAGAAAGGAGAAAGGGGGACACATGAAGTCAATTTTGAAGAGTAGAGGAATAATTCAAAACCCAGGCTAGAGTTTAAGAAATGGTTCAGTGGGTAAGAGTGTTGGCTATGTAAGAATAAGGACTTAAGTTTGATCCTTACAACCCAAGCTGATAGCCAGGCATGGCTTCATATACCTGTCATCCCAGCACTGAGGCGAATAGAGACAGGAGAGTCACTGGTGATCACTGATGAACCAATGAAACAGTGTGGAGCAAAACAAAAACAAAATAAAAAAGCCAGGAGTGGTGGCACATGCCTTTAATCCCAGCACTTAGAAGGCAGAGGTAGGAGGTTCACCACAAGTTTGAGGCCACCCTGCGACTACATAGAGAATTCCAGGTCAGACTGAGCTAAAGTGAGACCCTACCTCAAAAAAACAAACAAACAAACAAAAAAGAACAAAAACAAAAACAATATAAAAGCAAAACAAAAACAAAAAAAGCAAACAACAGCAATAACAACAACAACAAAACAGGAGGTCCAGGTTCACTAAGAGACTGTATATCAAGGAAATATGGAGGAAGAGCAATAGAGACAGATATTTGATGTTCTCTTCTGCCATCCCCATTTGTGTGTACATCTGCACACATATAAAATATATCTATGTATACCACACATATTCAAACACACCAACACATAAACATAAAATAAAAAATACAATGATTTGCATGCAGAATTTTAGGGTTCAAGAAGTATTCCACCCAGGCATGTGCACTACAGCTTCTGGGCTGTTTACTATTTTTAACTAAAGAATTCAAAAAATAAAAAAAAAAAGACTGAGAAGGATATGTTCTGCATTATTGGGTTTACTTAGGTAGAAATTATGAATTGTAAAATTTACTTAGGGAAAAACGGTATCTAAGAAAAGGCTGAAATAGTTATACACATGGAAGACAGGAATTACAAGCCCATACCAAAAGATTTAGAAGAAACACTCATGTGGAACCAAAATGTAAAAAAACATCAGCCCTGTACCTCCACATAGAAGAAAGTTGAAGATTAGAAATGGACTTGGGGCTTAAGGAAGGATAACAGAAAGAAAGTACCAAAGCAGGGACTGTGAAATACAGATGCCTGGAAAATGAGTAGTAAAGAAAGCCAATAGAGTTGTTACACAGATGATAGATCCAGAGTTTGGAGGAATATGGTAGACTCACTCAGACTTTAGAGGAATTGTACATGTGGTAGACTCAGAGTTCAGAGGAAAGTCGTGACAAAGTGAAAAAGGCATCTGGAAACACTACATGTGAGAAATAAATAGATAAGTATCCAAACAGGTAATGAGAGCCCTCCCATCCCTCAGCAGTCTGGGTAGGGATGAGACAATTGCTATTCAGATGAGAAGAAGCTCAGATCAATCAGATCACCAAAGTTGAAGATGAGGTTCCCAGTTCTCTTCTAGCCAGGTTGGGAATTAAGGAAGGGCAGGGACCAAAAGAGCCTGTGCCAGGAGAATACAGCCAACACATTGGTCACATGCGATAAATGATTTTCTGTTGCCAGACTCAGGTATGTAAACAAGAGAATGGATTAGTTGGTGGATTCAAGGGTCTGACCCAGGACCTAGCCCATCTAGGTAGTGTGTTAGATTGGGGAACTAATAGGGGCACGGCAGCTATCATGGGAGAGACTATATCTGATTCTAAATACTAGTTCTGCCAAGGCAAGCAGCATGGCATCTAGTTCCTCCTGGGTTTCTGTCTCTAATTGCCTGAAAGAATCTATCTTTCTTCTGTTTTCTTCAAAAACATTGAATTATAACCAAAACCATAAAATAAAACCCATTAGCATGTTATGAAATACCTTCTTTCTTTCCTTCCTATCTACTTCCTGTCATGTATCCCAGGTTGGTCTCACTTGCTATATAATCAAGGATTACCTTAAACTTCTGATTCTTTCCCCACCTCACCAGTACTAGAATTTAATGACATGTAACACTGTGCTCCAGTTTTATACAATGCAACGAAGCAGTTATTGCAGTGTGAGGTCAAATGAAAATTGGTTGTATAAGTAATATTTCTTGGAATCATCTTAAATTCATTATCTTTAATTTTTAAATATTTATTTATTTTTGATTTTGCGAGGTAGGGTTTCACTCTAGTCCAGGCTGACCTGGCATTCACTATGTAGTCTCAGGGTGGCCTCGAACTCACAGTGATGCTCCTCCTCTGCTTCCCAGCTATCTTTAAATTAATTTTTTTCTGCATGTTGGAAATTTTGAGTTGTAAGTTATTAACTTATCTTTTTCTTTTGTTCTCTCCATCCTTTTCCCTTCTACCCAATCTTCTTTCCTTCCTCCCTCCCTCCATTCTTTCCTACCTCCCTTCCCTATCATTTTCCCTTTCTCTTTCCCCTTGCTTTCATTTCTTCTTTTAGCATTAAAAATGTGACTATCCTGGTTTGCATGATTTGTGAAAAAAAAAAGAAAACACTCTCAAAGCACAATCTTTTTATTTTTAAAAATCTAAAATGCCATCTTTTTTTTCAGGCTCCTCTTGAGATTTCTACCTTTGCTTTTGACCATGTCTTCCTAAATACTATGGCTGATGCTCTTCTCCAGCATGCTGGGCATTTGCTCCTTAGGAAATCATGGCAAAATTCTGGTGAAATTCTTGCCTTTCCCTCCATGACACCTACATGTCTTTTGTATATGCTTTCATAATGAGACCATTGGGGAAAAATCCTGCAAAATGTGAACTGCTCTTTTATTTCTGCTCCCTGTATATTGTTTAACCTAGTGCACAATTATACTTTTCTATTATATGAAATGTTTGAACCCAGTATTTGACTATATATACCGATAATAATCAAATTGTTTAGTCCCAGTATACACTGAAAACTTTTATTTTTTCTTATCTTTTACATAAGTTTTATGTTATTATGATGCAGGATGTTGGAATTCAGGTGGGGTACCCCAAGTTCATGAACCCCTGTTTTGGGTCCTGTCCTTTCTTTAACAAAGAATTGATAAAGATAGCCTAAAGAATAAGTTATTATTAAGTTTATTTAGGAATAAATCACAAATTGTGGGGGTTACTTGAGGGAAATTAGAATCTAGGAAGAAGGCTTGAGCAAACTCACAAACTCATGAAAACTAGGTGTTGCAGTCAGGTTCACATTACTGGGAGAAATCACCCAACAAAGAGCAGCTTTTGGAGAAAAAAAAAAAAGTTTATTTTGGCTTACAGACTCAAGGGGAAGCTGCATTATGGCAGGGAAAATGATGGCATGAGCAGAAGGTGGATATCACCTCCTGGCCAACGTTAGGTGATCAACAGCCACAGGAGAGTGTGCCACACACTGGCAAGGAGAAACGCTCTAACACCCATAAGCCCACCCCTAACAATACACTGCCTCCAAGAGGTGTTAATTCCCAAATCTCCATCAGCTGGGAACCTAGCATTGTGAACATGTATGGGGGACACCTGAATCAAACTGCTACATTCTGCCACTGCCCCCCTCCCCAGAAAAAAATCTGATATCCATACATGATATAAAATGTAAAGCATTCAGTCCATCTTTAAAATTCCCCATAGTTTTTATCAGTCCCAATGGTGTTAAATCATTCCAATGGTAGAATATCTTTTAACTGAGCCATAATACCAAAAACATCCACCCAAAATTCATAATGGCACAGAGTAAACACTCACACTGCAAAACATGGCATTGGGCATGCAAAGCAATATTCAATTTATACAAGATTTAAACAGGGTAAACATCAAACTCTGTAGCTCCAAGTCCAACAACACTAGTCAGTGAAAAGTCTCCAAGTCCAATAATTCTAGCAAGCAAAAGGACTATGGAGTTGGAATATTACCCCTCCAGCTAGGCTACCCAGAGTCCTGGAAAACTTCATGTGGAACAAGCTTTCCTTAAAGACCATCTCATGGTGCAGGCATCTCCACTAGATCTCTACTGAAACCCAATGCCCATCCTCATGGCTCCATCAGATCTCCATGCAGGCATCCAACAATCCTGCTACACACTGTCCATGGCCATTTCCAAAACACAAGACCATGTTGCAAATTCAATGACCCTGTCTTTCCTGCATTTCTTATACTACATATTACTGCGTAGAGTGCCAGTTTCTTAATTCAGTGGATAATAAAGCAGATGTTGAAGAACAGGACACTCATTGAGCATCCAGCCCTCTTAAAAAGATTCTACATTCTTCTGTTGTTCCAGTGCAAGTCAACTGGCCCAATCTCAATAGTTGTAATCTCTCAATTGTAGCTGAACTGGCAGCAGTTTCACCCAAAGATTTCATTTTGTTTTCTCTGTTCCATATCCCTCTTCTCATACCAGTCCATTTTTACAATATGCAACCCTGCACAACTACTCAGGACATAGCCATAACAAAAAGCCTCTTACACAGACTGTTTCTATCCCAGTCCAGGCAAAGCTCTTTCTCACCCTCCCAAGCCAAACTTCACAAACCATAGTTCTTACTGCATTCAGGTCTTTCAACTCTGACCAGAATAGTCCATCCAGCTATGTGTACAGCACTACAAGGTGTCTCTTAGGCCAATGTTTCAAATCCTTCCATGTTCCTCTTGCAAATCAGCAGCAAAAGGTCAAAGCCACATAGTCAATTATCTAGCAACAACACCACTCTTGGTACCAACTGTAATGTTACAGTCAGGTTTACATTGCTGGCAGAAATCACCCAACCAATAGCAGCTTCAGGGAAAAAAGGGTTTATTTTGGATCAAAAACTCAAGGGGAAATGATTGCATGAGCAGAAATTGGACATCACCCTCTGGCCAACATCAGATGGACAATAGCAACAGGAGAGTATGCCAAACACTGACAAAGGGAGACTGGCTATAGTACCTGTCGTGGTTTGATTCAGGTTTCCCCCATAAACTCAATCAAACCACCATAGTAGGAAACACACTCATGTAGAAAACACTGATAGCTCATAGAGATCATGTAAGAGAAATTGAGGTTTTTAAGGAAAGACTGGAATAGAGCCACAAGCAAGTTAAGAATTGTTCATGAAGCTCATTTAAGAATAATTGATGTTTACAAGGAAAGATTGGAATGGAGCTAAAAGCTCATGGAAGGTAGAACCTAGGAACTTGAGTAGGGAGACTTAGAAGGAATACAAATAGCATCTGTTTTGTGCTTCCCCATGGAAGGAAGTTAAGAGGGCAAATGGTGGGGGCTTAAGGAAGAATAGCAGAGCAAAAATATCAAAGCAGAGACCAATAAATTCAGATGAGAAATGGATAGTACAGAGAGTTATACCCTTGGTTACTCTGACTTTATAGAAATTATGTAGGCATAGGACTAAAGTTAGAGAAAGCAAACACATAGTAGATTAGGAGAGTAAGGCAAATATGCATGTGTTAGATTCAGAGACCAAAAGAAAAATATACATGTAGTTAAAATGTGAGGTTACCCCAAAAAATAAAAGAGAGGCAAGCAGAAAAATCACCCAGACCAAGAAGCAGTACTCTTCTCTCTCCCTGAGTGGGAGGGGAAAAGCCAGACACACGTGTATCCCTGTGACCAAAGCAAGGAGAGGCAAAGAGAACACTGGAAATAGCAGAGAAAGGCCTTTGTAGTTGAATGAAGATGGATTCTTTAGTCAGATTCAGGTATGCAAGGCGAAGAAGACCCATTGTAAATTTGAAGGGCAGATGTTAGAGGGCAGCCCACCTAGGTAGGATGCTAGACTGTGAGAATCAGGGAGCACTCTGGCTGTTGAAGATGAGTCCTGACCAAACATGAGTTCCATTCCTGTCAAGAGTTCCATTCATACAGATTTCTGACAGAGTACTTGATGACCCACCAAAGGTTAGTGGTAAGACCCTAATGCTGAAGACACCATATGCAGTTGACATGTAAAATGGAATGACATGGCTGGCAGCTGGAAGAGAGTCAGTCCCCAGATAGCATGTCTAGTGCCAGAAGGTGCTACATGGGCAACTGGGGGAAAATGACCAATATCTGTTCATGCAACTCATGGTCTAACCTACTTAGCAGCAAATAACCTGTAGTGAAGCTCACACAAGTGCAATAGTGGCACACAGTCATGGTGGGAAACCATCTGCTCTTGATTTGGCTAACTGATCCCCTCAGTGGAACAGGACCCATAGCTGGAGCTGAGAAACAAGTCAGAACCATATCCAAACAGAAGCCTGCTTTCCATTATCAAGCTACCACCAATCATGGGCTACAAGAGGACCTACACCTATTAAATTCTATATAAAAAAATAAGGGTTATCCCATTTGGCTGGTACTAACTTTACTCTTTGTTGGAGAATCTGTTTCTCTTTTTCAGATAGACACAGATCCTAAGGAGAGAACCACCCCATCACACCTCAAAAGGGCCCCAGCTGAAACTAAGAATAATTGGTGAAACAAGCAAGGGTGCTGTTTTCTTGGTGAACCAGGTACCAGCACAAGGGTGAAGGAGATAGACACAGAGAGGAATCAACTCCTATCAAATCAGATATCCAGAGACCCAGAGGCCCCCAACACCTCATCACTGAAGTAGACCAAAAATGAACCCAACATGGCTCAGGAAAGTTTTGCAGAAGAGGGGCTGGAAAGAATCTCAGAGCCACACATTGGTTCATGATACACAGAGACATTTTGCCTACCCATAATCGTGGACTAACTCCACAATGCATGACCCATATACCTCAAAAAGGAGGGGTCGGGGGGGGTGTAGGACATGGATGAGCCTAACAATGGTATCAATTGGACTGTATTCACTGAGTACAAAACTAATTAATAAAAAATAAATTAACTAATTAAAAAATAAATGAATAAATAAGTAAATAAATAAAAGAGTTCCAATCATGCCATGGCAAAGTGGTGTTGATTCTCTCTGGGCCTCAGTTTCTAACTGATACTGCCTAAAAGAGGTAAGTTTTATCCTATTTCTCTTTCACTTGCAACTTAACTCTCATTTGGTTTGGTTTTGTTTTGAGACAATGCTTCAAATAGCCCAATTGTTCTTCCTGTGTTCCTTAAGATGAATTGAACTTCTGATTCCTCTGCCTCTACATCCTGAGCTCTGGTATTCAAGACAAGCACCACCATGTTAAATTAGGTTCAAGAATTTTGTCTTTCCTAGTTTTATGATTTTTTAAAATTAAATATCGGTGCTAAGATTATGTAAATTTTTGTATATTCCAAGTAGATTCCAAAGTTTCCCTCTAACATTTTTATATGCACTTTAAGGTGTTTTGTCAGGGTTTTCATTACATGTCACCCACTTTATCTGTAATTTCTCCAAGTTCATGATTAAAAGGAAATGAGGGTATTGTCACTAGTTACATTCTGCATATGGATGATGTGTCACTCTGGAAAACTTGTGGGAACTTCTTCACTCTGATATGTGCCATGTTTTTTCTCCCTTTCTTGCGGAATATTTCACCCGAGTGTTCCCAGATCTTCTTTTCTTTCACAACTGAGACTGACATTAGTTTTTTTTTTAATTAACAGAGTTATCAACAATTTAATTTTTATGAGAATACCTTTTTTATTTGAGAGTGACAGACAGAGAGAGAGCAAGAGACAGAGAAAGAGAAAGAGAGTGAGAGAGAGTTTGTGTGTGTATGTGTGTCTGTGTGTCTGTGTGAGAGAGAAAGAGAGCGAGAGAGCGAGAGAGCGAGAGAGCGAGAGAGCGAGAGAGAGAGAGAGAGAGAGAGAGAGAGAATGGGCATGCCAGGGCTTCCAGCTACTGCAAATGAACTCCAGACGAGTATGCTTCCTTGTGCATCTGGCTAATGTGGGTCCTGGGCAATCGAGCCTCAAACCAGGGTCCTTAGGCTTCACAGGAAAGCAGTTAACTGCTAACCCATCTCTCCAGCCCTTAACAGTATCAGTATAATTTTAATTGAAAAGTGGTTTTCCAGTAAGGAATTTTCTTTCTATGACCCATCAAGCAAGGCAAAACCTTTATTTGTAGCAATTTGTATCCTCCACTATACTTTCTGATAGTCTTAAATCTGTACATTTCAAAATAGGCAATTAAAGATATAGGTATGTTTTTCCTTTGTACTTTGATTTTGGATATTCAAATTTTGTACTTGGGCAAGTAAATTATATTAAGTATACCAGAATAGTGGTTTTCAAATTTAGTTAAAAAGAAAAAAAAATGACTGAATTCTTTGAAGATGACTTAGAACCCATTGCAGGTACCATTTATGGAAAACAGGATAGCAGTATGTTAAAGGCAAGGAGATTAAATTTCCCATTTACTTCCTGCTTCTTTCCTTTAAATACTATTGACCTAGGTAGAAACAATACTGAAGAGATTATACTGTTATTATTCTGTGGTATATTTGAAGGGTTAATAGCCTTCCCTGAAAACTGGTGGGAACTAAAGAGTTAATAACTAACCCTAAGAGGCCATAAAGAATGGAGACATCCAGTCTTCCCTAGACAATTCTGCAAAAATGTCTATTCTGAGCAAGGACACAAATAACTTTGATTCCTTATCTACTTCCCTAGGACCTGCAGCTGTTTCAGTCTGTTTGTTTTAGGATTCTCCTAATAAGTTTGAACCCAAACCTGACTTAGTGCTTCAGCCTTAATCCCATGGGTAGGCTGCTAGCCCCTCGCTGCCTGTGGAGACAAGTACGGCATTCTCTTTTGCTTCTCTCTGACACTTTCCTTACATTTGGTGCCATGATTCAGATCGGAGCCCTCTTGGGCTTTCAAACCATGCCCTCTCTCTCTCCCTCTTTTTTTTTTTTTTCTCTCCTTTCTACCTCCCTGCCAATGTTTCACTCCCTCAGGAGCACAGACACTAGTCATGCTCAGTACTCTGAACTAAACAGCTGCCTGTGACCTTAAACATATAGTCTTTCCAGCTTGATACCTGGGAGCTTCTTCCTTTTCTTCTTCTTTTCACCCTCTCCCACAGGCCTTTTGTACTCCAGACAAAGGGCCGTTGCCATGTGATCATCTGCATCCATGCCCTCAAGTTACAGCTTCAAAACAAGGTATTCACTCTCAGTCTGTGACAGAGTAGCCCACATTCAGACCTTAGAAATGCCAGGAGTTTTTCACTTTTCTGTCCATGGACAAGTGGAGCCTTCATGAGCCCTGCACATATCATTCCACCTGACACCCCAAGCATTACAAATGCAGGCATGCTCCCTCCTGATCCTTGGATTTTGGTTGCCTTCTCTAAGCCTGGGAGATGTCCCTGGTGGTGGGATTGTCTACTCAAAACAAGTTCTTCTCTAAAATGAGCTGTAAATTAACTGCTCCAAAAGACACTCCACTGGCATGTCTCAAGGCTAATTTAAAGGAGCTCACACTTCCTGAGCTCCTGCCTACCAAATTACTCTGACACTGTATTTAAATTTGGCCACAATATTCTCTAAACAGTAGCCAATGCTGGCCTAAGTTTGGTACATTGGATTTCAACATTTTCATTAGTCTTTATAACTTTGTCCAAGGACAAACAGACTGAATCAGCTGCAGATCCAAGGGACATAGATGAGGAATCAAAGTTATTTGCTTTCTTTCTCAGAATAGACTTTTTTTTTTTTTTTTCAGAATTGTCGAGGGAAGACAGGATGTCTCCATTCTTTATGGCATTTTAGGGTTAGTTATTAAGTCTTTAGTTCTCAATAGTTTTCAGAGAAGGCTGCTAACCCTTCAGTATGGACTCTTGAAAGATAAAAAAAGATTGAGGAGAACTGGGGATGAGTAGGACATTTAGGGGAGGACTGCATCATTGGAACAGAGGTGAAAAACTCTCTCAGATTACTGCCTGCTAGGGGAGAGTATATTTCTTGGAGTGTCCCATGCAGTCCTGTGGAGGTTGGATGTCCAGGCGCTGATATTCAGTGGACATGAAGAATTCAGTGACTTGCTGTGAAGGCATATATGTCTTCTCGTATTTGACATGACATTTACAGGTGACATGAAAATTATATTTAAGGATGAAAAATTATGATACAGGTGACAGGTGAGGAAGAATGAATTGTTAACTTGGATGGGAAGTTAATTGGAATTTGTGGAAATATGTAGAATTTGGTTTAGGTAAGGTAGGAAGTAAAAGAGATTAGTATGGAACCAATATTTGAAACTTATGCTAGAGATTAACAAGTTAATTAATTTTGAACTTTAGTTTTAAAGGTTTCTTTTTGTGTAAGTCTTTATAGGTGGTTCACAGTTTTCACTTACTTGATCCAAAGATCAAAAAGTCTTATCATTAGGAGAAGTAATGAAAGTATGTTAGGCTGAATGTCTGAAAGTTTCATTAGTCTTCATAATTTATTATTACCAGTTGTTTATTTTATGAACATAGTGAAATTATATTTTATATAAGAATATTGGTTGTATAATGAAAGGAAATATATTTTATATAATTAGGTCCATTTTTTTCTATTAGAATAAGTTTATAGAAAATAAATAAAAATTTTACCTCCCCCCCCAAAAAAAAAACCATAAGAGTAGGACACTTAAGAAGCTTATTGTTGGAGGCTGAACTTCTGGTCAAGATGGTGACTGCCTAACTGCACCACACCTCCCTGGGAAGGATAGGCAAGGCATTAAGGGTTCACTAGGTATTTTAGTGGAGAGCAGTCTCTACTAGATTGCCAGTGGGAGGGAGCAGAGGGGAAAAAAAGGAATCAGCTGATTCCCTCACTCTTGTGGAGCCCACCAGTCCCCCAATGCCACCAAGCAGCCTCTCTAGCCATAGTCCAAGCCTCAGGATACTCCCACACTTACTGTAGGAAAGAGGACCCAGGTCAGCAGTTCCACTTGCCTCACTGAGCAGGGGTGATTGCCCTGCTACCCCCACCCATGCATAGCCTCATGCTTGTTCCACACTTTGGCCCATCAGGCTTGATCTTTACATCTGCCCACTGAACGTGTGCCACCCATCTGCCCATACAAGCTCAGCCTGTGCTTCCCCTCTGCCCACTTGCCACTCTGGCCATCTGTCCAAGAGTAAGCTCAGGCCCATTCGACCTGCCCATGTACAAGCTAATGATCGCTCTGCCCATCCACCCACACCAGACCAGCCAAGCATGAGCTCAGCACCACTTTGCTTGCTCATGAACATATGAGCTCAGCACTGCTCTGCCCATCTGCTACCCACCTGCAAGCTCAGGCTAGCTCCCCCAAGAGGATCCATTTCTCTTGCCCAAAGAGAGCACAGTCCTACTCTCCCTGCCCATACACTGTGATGGGCAGAACACAACACAAAAGAAATAACATGAAAATCAAATGCAAGTAAATCCAGTAAGATCACCCAGTCCTACAATGAATGTCTCTAATCAAAACATGGAATAGACATTAGGATCAGAACACCAAAATGAAGCTATGAGCAATGCAACCCTGACCAACCTACTGGTAGAACTTACAGAAAAGCAACAAAGGACTGATAATCATGTGGATGCTGCCATCACTAGACTAGACCTAATAGATAAGAAAATGGAAGGAATCAAAGACAGTTACGAGATATGAAGGAGAATGAAAAAATAAAGCAGACCTCAGTAATCAGCTGGTGATGCTAAATGAAGACATAAAGAAATGCAAGGATGAATTCTGAGAAGCATCAAGAAAATCAACAATTTATGTGAAAAGGGAACAGAACTGAGGGATGGAAACTATACATAGAAAGGTAGTAGAAAATGCAAACCTAATTGAACAAGCCCAAAACACTCAAGAATAGAGTTACCCATGTGGAAGATAGAAACTAAGATCTGGAAGACAAGACAGAAAAAAACAGCTTGAGAGTTCAAAAGTTTCAATAAGTTCAAAAATTTCTGTAAACAAAACATGAGGGAATTGTGGGATACCCTTAGACATCCTAACATCTGGATCATGGGAATATCAGAAAGTGAAGAAATACAGACGAAAGGCATGGAGAATTTATTTAACAAAATAACCAAAGAGAAATTTTTACTATATCAAAAGAAAGGCCCAACAAGATACAAGAAGCAAACAGAACTCCAAACACATTGGACCAAATGAGAAAGACTCCAAGACATATTGTCATTAAGACTTTAAACATTGATACCAAAGAGAAAATCCTAAAAGCAACTAGGGAAAAACAGCACATCACTTTCAAAGGTAACCCCATAAGAATTACTTCAGACTTTTCCATGGAAACCCTGAAAGCCAGAAGGGCCTTGAATGGAACACTTAAAAGTCTAGGAACCTGTGGCTTCCAACTCAAACTACCTTATCCAGCAAAAGTATCCATCATAATGGATGGTGAAAGAAAACGTTTCCATGACAAAACTCAGCTTTACACTTATATGAACACAAAACCACACCTACAGCGAGTATTTCAGGAAATTATCCACAAAGAAGAATCAAATAAACAGCCCCAATGCCTACAAGAAGCAGATCACAATAACCAAACTCAGAGAAGGCACAAAAAATTTCAAAGTCCATCAAAACACCAAACCACATATACCAACACAATATGGTAGGGATCAAACCAAACCTCACAGCCATTACCCTAAATATTAATGGCCTTAATTCACCCATCAGGAGATAAAAGCTAACAGGATGGATCAGAAAATTAGAACCCTCAATTGGTTGTCTTCAAGAAACCCAACTCACCAATAAAGACAAACACCTCCTCAGGGTAAAAGGGTGGAAAATGATACTCCAAGAAAAAGGGAATAAGAAACAAACAGGCATAGCTATAGTAATATCAGATAAAATAAACTTTAAATCAAAAAAGACAAAGAAGGACTTCCTACTTATCAAGGGAATGATCCATCAAGAGGATATCACAATCACAAATCTTTATGCACCAAACAGAGGGGCACCACAGTTAATAAAACAAAACTTACTTGGCAATATAACAGAAATAACCACCAAGAGCATCATAGTTGGGGACGTCAATACACCATTATCATTAATAGATAGATCATACTAACAGAAACTCTTAAGGGAAGTAAGAGAGCTCAACAAAACCATAGAACACTTAGACCTAATGGACATCTACAGAACATTACATCCCAAATCAACAGACTACACATTCTTCTTAGCAGCCCAAGGAACATTTGCTAAAATAGATCATATACTGGGTCACAAAGACTGCCTCCATATATTTAAGAAGATTGACATAATTCCCTGCATAATATCAGATCACAATGCTATATTGCTAGAAATTAACAATGAAAGACCCATCAAGAATCTCATTGGTTCCTGGAAACTGAACAGCACACTTTTAAACAATAAATGGATAGTGGACAACATAAAAAATGAAATTGCAAAATTTATAGAAATGAATGACAACGAGAACACATCCTACCAAAACTTATGGGACACAATGAAGGTGGTGCTCAGGGGAAAATTCCTAGCACTAAATTCCTTCATAACAAAGACAGAGAGATCATAAATCAATAACCTAACCATCCACCTAAAGGCACTGGAAAAGCAAGAAAAATATGGCCCAAAAAGCTCCAGACATAAAGAAATAATTAAAATCAGAGCAGAAATTAATGAATTGGAAACTAATAAAACAAGAAAATGGATGAAACAAAGAGCTGGTTCTTTGAAAAAATAAGTAAGATTGTCAAATCCCTGGCCAATTTGATCAAGCAAAAAAAGAGAAGTTACAAATTAACAAAATTTGAAATGAAAAAGGAGAGATCACAACAGACATAGGTGAAATTGGGAAAACCATCAGGACTTATTTCAAAAACCTCTACTCCACAAAACTGGATAATGTGGAGGAAATGGATAAATTCCTGGACACATACCACCTACCAAAGCTATACTTAGAGCAGACAAGTCTCCTAAAATATCCTTTCATACTCATCAAAATTGAAAAGGTATTTAAAAACCTCCCCAAAAAGAAGAGTCCAGGACCAGATGTCTTCTCGGCTTAATTCTACCAAACCTTCATGGAAGAACTCAAACCAATCTTTCTCAAACTGTGCCACACAACTGGAGAAAGGGAAAGCTCCCCAACTCCTTCTAAGAAGCTACTATCACCCTAATTCCAAAACCAGGGAGAGATGCCATAAAGAAAACTACAGGCCTATTTCACTGATGAACTTACATGCAAAGTTCCTGAACAAAATCCTCGCAAATGGAATCCAACAACACATCAAAAGCATTATCCACCTTGATCAAGTGGAGTTCATCCCAGGAAGGCCGAGGTGGTTCAACATACAGAAATCTGTCAATGTCATACACCATATAAACAAGGTTAAGCACAAAAACCCCATGATCATTTTGATAGACACAGAAAAGGCCGTTGACAAAATAAAACATCACTTCGTTATCAAAACACAGGAGAGAATTGGTATAATTTGTTCATATCTTAACATAATAAAGGCTATATACAAAGCTCCCAGAGCCCAAATGATATTTAATGGAAAGAGACCGGAGAAATTCCCATTTAGATCAGGAAAAAGACAGGGGTATCTACTCTCACCTCTGCTATTCAATATAGTACTGGAAGTCCTAGTTCAAGAAATAAGACAGGAGAAAGAAATAAAAGGGATTCAATTTGGAAAGGAAGAAGTTATCTCTATTCACAGATGACATGACTCTATACATAAGAGATCCAAGAGATTCCATCCCAATACTCTTGAAGGTGATTAACTCCTTTAGCAAAGAAGCAGGGTAAAAAAATCAATGCACGAAAATCAGTAGCCTTTCTATACGAAAATGACAAAGATACAGAAAAGGAAATAAGGGACAAGGTCCCATTTTCAATAGCAACAACAACAACAACAAAAATAAAATAAAATAACTTGGAATGACATTAACCAAGGAAGTGAAAGATCTATACAATGAAAATATAAAAACACTCAGAAAGAAATTGAGGAGGACTTAAGAAAATGGAAAGACTTCCCATGCTCCTGGATAGGCAGAATTAACATTGTGAAAAAGCCAATCCTAACAAGGGTAATATACAGATTTAATGCAATTCAAATTAAAATCTTAACACTGTTCTTCACAGAGATAGAAAAAATGATCTCAAATTTCATGTGGAAAGGAAAAAGGCCTTGGATATCCAAGCATATCCTCAACAAAAACTACCTCTTGGTGGCATCACCATACCTGATCTAAAGCTATATTACAAAGCCATAGTAATAAAAAACAGCATGATACTGGCATAAAAACAGGTGTATAGACCAATGGAATAGAACTGAGGACCCAGACATTGGGTCAAGCAAATACAGCTACTTGATATTTGACAAAGGCCCTAACATTAGAGGCTGGAAAAAAGACAGCATCTTCAACAAATGGTGCTAGACTAACTGGATAACCACATGCAGGAAATTTAAGCTTGATCCACACCTCTTGCCATGTACAACACTTAAGTTCAAATGGATCAAAGAACTCAATATAAGACCAGAAATTTGGCTACTAGTGGAAGAAAATATATGAGGAACTTTCCATGGTATAGGAATGGAAAAAGACTTCCTGAACAAAACCCCAATAGCACAGGGTATTAAATAATCACTCAACCAATGGAATCACATGAAGCTGAAGAGTTTCTTCACAGACAAATATACAATAAGCAGAGCTAATAGATTACCCACAGAATGGGAGAAAATATTTCCTGAATATCCAACTGATAGAGGCCTAATCTCTAGAATCTACAAAGAACTCAAAAATATAAACAATAAAAAGTCAGAAAACTCACTCACAAAATGGGGCAAAGAGCTCAACAGGCAGTTCACAGAGGAAGAAATACAAATGGCAAATGGCAAACACACACTTAAGAAAATGTTCATCTTCCCTAATCAACAAGGAAATGCAAATTAAAAAAATTATTAGATTCTACCTTAACTCATTAAGGATAGCAAACACCAAAAACAAAACAAAACAAAACAAAAACAAAAGCAAAAAAAAAAAAAAAAGAAAAGAAAGAAAACAAGTGAAAGTAAATGCTGGCGAGGTTGTGGAGAAACTAACCCAATCATTCACTGTTGGTGGGAATGTAAGATGGTACAACCACTTTCAAAATTAATATGGAGACTCCTAAAAAAGCAGACTATAGAGTTACCAACAGACCCAGTCATTCCTTTACTCAGCATGTACCCTAAAGCCTCCAAGCTTCAGCCATGTTTATATCAGCTCAATTTGTCATAACTAAGAGCGTGAATCAACTCAGACATCCATCACTAGACAAATGGATAAATAAGATTTGCTATAGCTGCATGAAGGAATTCTACACAGCAGTAAGAAAAAATGACACAATGAAATTTGAAGAAAAATGGCCAAACCTGGAACATATAATTCTCAGTGAACTTACCCAATCACAGAAATATAGTCTTACACATCTATAGCACCTAACCTGAATCTACCTAAGATGCTGACAAACCCAGCAAACATCTCAAGGAACAGACAATAGGTTGGGTGAGGAGGGTGGGGAAGACAAGGGAGGGGGTGGGGTTCAAAAATCTGGACCGAAGCAGTAATGGTACCATAAAATTTTACATCCCAAAAGGCAGACCAAATGGTTGAAATTTTACCAGACCCTTAGAGGGAACACCTGAGTCACAAGGCACTGGAGAGGGTATAATGAAGACTGAGCTTAATCTTCTACTGCCTCTCTCTCTCTCTCTCCCCTTCTCTCTAACTCTTTTATATTACTTATCTTTTTCTTCCTTCTCTTCTTGGGCACGCACTGTCCTGTAACTCCCAGTACCAGCAGATGGCTATCTTCCAGAATGAGTTTTTGATCACAGAGACTTACAGGGTTTCATAAAAGCATGACAGATTTCTGTCAGAGTACTTGAAGACCCACCAGAGGTTAGTGGTAAGACCCTACTCCTGAAGACACCATGTGCGGTTGTCACATAACATGGAGTGACATGGCTGGAAGCTGGAAGAGAGTCAGTCCCCAGACAGTCAGCACGTCTAGTGCCAGAAGGTGCTACATGGACAACAGAGGAAAAATGTCCAATATCTGTTCATGCAACTCATGGTCTAACCTACGTAGCAGCAAATAACCTGTCGTGATACTCACACAATGCAATAGTGGTACACAGCCAAGGTGGGAAACTAACTGCTGCTGATTTGTCTAACTGATATGCTCAGTGGAATGGAAACCATAGCTGGAGCTGAGAAACAAGTCAGAACCAGATGCAAAGATGAGCCCACTCTCCATTTTCAAGTTACCACAAATCATGGGCTACAAGTGGACCTACACCTATTAAATTCTCTCTAAAAAAATAATGGTTATCCCATTTATCTGGTGCTAACTTTATTCTATGTTGGAAAATCTGCTTCTCTTTTTCAGATAGATGAAGATCCAAAGAGAGAACCACCCCATCATACCTCAAAAGGGCCCCAGATGAAACTAAGAATAATTGGTGAAACAAGCAAGGATGCTGTGTTGTTCGTGAACCAGGTACCAGCACAAGGGTGAAGGAGATTGAAACAGAGAACAATCAACTCCTATCAAATCAGATATCCAGAGAAACAGAGGCTCCCAAGACCTCATCACTGAACCTGTCCTAAAATGAACCCAACATGGCTCAGGGAAATTTGGGGAAGAGCAGGTGGAAAGAATGTCAGAGCCACTCTTTGGGTCATAATACACAGACATATTTCCTCCTACCCATAACTGAGGGCTAACTCCACAATGCTTGACCCATATACCCTAACAAGGAGGGGTCAGGAGGAGGGGAGAGGACAGGGAGGAGGCTAAAAATGGTACCAACATGACTGTATTCACTGAGTACAAAACTAATAAGAAAAAAGCTTATTGTAAATTGGTGTTTATGGAAGAAAATACAGGCTTTATCATACGGAATACAAATAATCTCAGCATTTGGGTATAACTTAGTTATTTTAATCAGAAATACTTTTATAACTCTTTTAATCTATCAGCACATGTTATATATTTCATGTCTGTGTTTAGGATCAGACCTATGGTCAGGAGGAATTTTTTTTTTAAATGTTTCCCGGGACAATGGAAATTGGGTCTGTATTCTAATGACTTCCAAGTCTGATGTCACTGGAGAGAGACCCATTTGCAAGATGGATGGCAGATTTAAATTGGACTTTCTCAAGCTGAAATAGGACAGGGAAGGGGGAAGTCTCTACTCCTGTTGACTTTTAGGCCTTGGATAACCATCAGAAGGGGTCCATATGCATGGAGTTAGTCTATTGGGCCCTCTGAGGTGAACTGGAGGAACCTTAAATATCCAGAAGATCATTTATATCAATCTTACAAGAAGAAATATAAGATGATTTTCAGTATAAGACAGAATCTATAATACAAATTATGGTCTTGAAACAGTACAAAGACTACAGTGTCAGTACAAAAGACTATTCAGTGTGAAAAATTACCAATGCAGAAGTCTATTACAATACAGGACATAACTTAAGGTAAGGGGCTTTTACATTTTCTAACCCCAACTTTTCATCTCAATATAAGCATTGCACTATAAATAAAATTACCAACTTATTATAGTTAAGTTTGAATTAGATAAACAATTAAGACTAGAGAAATACAGAGAAACAACTTTTTATGTTAACTCATCCTATCTTAACTGAAAACACCTTAACTGGAGAAAATTTTAGGCAGAATTCACTTCAGAGAGAGGGAGAGAGCCTCCAATGAAGCTTCATGCATGGAGTTCCCAAACACTGGTTGTGCTGGAGTTCCACATCCTTGATAATCCTGTGTTTGAATTTTCCCAGAGTTGTGATCTGTGAGGGTTAATACATTCCTTTCTGTCAAATAAGACAGGTTGCTGTCTCCTGAGATAATGGAGCTGTATATCGTCTAAAAAGGGCCAAGCCCTGAGTCAGTTCCTATTTCTTTAACTTTAGATGTCAATTGTTATAGAATTTTTGTTATCTATTAGCTCTCATAAAGGAATCTTCCTGGTAGCAGTTTCAGAAGAGGGAAGTGCAGTATCTTTTGCTTCACTTTTAAGTACATCCACACATTTTCATAGATACATTGATTATTCTCCATCCAGACTGAGATAGGCTAGGAGCATTAGAAATATGATATTTTTCAATAACTTCATTGAACAGAAATCATGTATACTATATCTTAACATTGATAAATATAGGTGAGCCTTATCAATATGTTTGTGTTTTGCTAGTAAAACCAAATTAATCATTCCTCTAAAGATTTAAGTCCTAAATATTCAGAAGACATTCTTAGAGGCAGGAACAAACCCTGGGATATAAACATGTAGCAAGCCTGAATAAACAGAAAATCAGACATATGTAAACCTGGTTTTAATAATTAAACATTATCTTAAAATATATCTACAAGCAAGATATATTTTAAGATCAGAACATTTAATGAGCAAAACCATTGGAACTATTAATGACCATGAATTTTGTCACACATAAAGACAGACTACATGAAACATAGAACACATCACACTATATGGTTGGCCAGCATTAGACAAAGAACATGAAACACAAAGACATTTTTTTTTTTCTGAAGATTTTAGCTTTACTCTTTCTTTGGAAAGACTAACATGTGGGAGATGCCTGCATGCCCTCTGGGAAACCATGGGGTTTATGAGAAGGTCCTATTGATTATACTTGGATCCATAAAGAATAATCTCTGTGGCCACTGTTTATGACAGGTAAAGGACGTTCCACACAGGACAGAACAGAGTCCCCATCTCACCATATGTCTGGTGATAATAGGCAGATTTCTCTGGGAAAGCAAGTCATGTTAGAAATCTTAAAGGTAGAACAAGAGGCACAAGGAAACCAGTGGAATCTGAATAATGGGCTAGAGGCCATTTTCAAAGGCCTTAACCGAAACAGGTTAAGCAAACATAACTGTAGTTTAGGGAGAGAAAGAGAGAGAGAGGGAGAAAGAGAGAGAGATTGTCATTTGTAGTGGTACAGTAAAGGAAGGCTGTGGTCATCTTTTTGGGTTAAGGAAGGGTGATTTGACTAATATGAACTGTTCAATGTTTTGTTGTTGTTGTTGTTGTTGTTGTTTTTTCCCCCCAGGAAGGCCTGGGTGGGAGAACAAAACCGACAAAGATGAGATCAGGGGTCAACGAATAGAGCCAGTTGCTGAACCAGTTTATGACATTATCACGATCTTTAAGAGTTTGGAAGCCAAATATGTCATTTTCAGCCAAAGGGAATCATTGTCTAACTTCTTTTGTGACCAAACCATATTACAGTAAAAAAATGAGGATCTTGCACTTTATCTCTTTTTAGGCCAAGAGTTTTAAGATTCGTCAGGAGACAACCCATCAGGCCTGCTGAATTTTGGAAAGTTGCGAACCCATGGAGGGGTGAGAAGTGCTGTGGCATGGGTCTGAGGATTAGGAGTCCTTGATCTGAAGACAGAGGTCAGAGACCGTCTCCCTGGAGAAGGACAGGGAGTTCAGAAGCCAAGCAGGCATTCTGACTGGATCAGTTCTCCCAGCACAAGACAAGGGAGTCCCATTTGTCTTCCTTGGTACCTTAGGAAGAGGGATGGACATAGACTTACTCCCTCTTTGGGCTAAAGATGAAATGGATATTGCAAATGGCCTCTCTACGGTTGGAAGCAGGGCAAGTGGATTATCCTATGTGGCTGTTGGAGATTTCTTCCAACCACCTGGGAGTTTTGAGAGCCCAGGGGAGTTGGAATTTTCAAGCAATTTATCATGGTGAAAGGGGAGAGATCAGATGTATCCTAGAAACTGCATGGGTTTTGGTTTGGGCCTGGGCAGACAGCCACCATAACAATAGGGCAATAGCTGTCCTTAGTTTGAATTTTAAAACTGACATTTCTTTTTTTCTACTAGCTACTAGCCATGGGCAAAGACCTCCCTAGTTGCCTGTGTTTGTTTATTTTATCTAGTTGTGAGGAAGTTTTTGGTTTACTGTGATTGACTGGCTCCCCTGCAGGTTTTTCTCTGGCCAGAAAGGGGAAAAGCAAAGAGAGAGAAAATAGGTATCCATATGCAGAAGAAGTAAAAGAGGCTCAGTGAAGACAGAGTTCCTTGGAGAAGGCAGGGTTTGTATTTGATTTAGTGAGATGGCTTGAATTTGGTATGAGAGGAAGAGACCCTGACAATACATGGCAACTGACAGAATTGTGTGTGAATTTTGATGAATGAAATCCATATAGCATAGAGGGTGAAGAAAGATATTACTATAGAGATTAAGTATTGAAAAGAAGGTATAGTTTTTTCCTGCAATGCAGCCGGAGGTTCCCAGAAATTGGAAAGTCTGCCTGGTGTCTCTGATTGGCATCTTTTTACAGGAATTTACAGGATGAGAGCTGAGTTTGTCAGTGCAGCCCCCATTCCAGGTATCCAGGCAGTTTACCAGATTTTTAAAGAAAAGGTACTCCTTTAGAGAAGAAGAGATAAGGAAGAAGGAAACCCTTCTTCTGACATTTTTGGACTCCAGAAATGTGGAAGCTGAAAGACTCTTTTAGAAAAAAGAGATAAGAAAGGACCAGATTCCTATGATCAACAATATTCCTTATTTTATAGCTACTTTTGGTTTACTTTCAGGGATCTTGTTAATCTTAGACTACCTTAGTGTCAGTCCACTTTGTTAATTTGACTTATTAAATGTGGTATTTTTATTGGTGATGAAAATTGTATTTACTCTTATAACTGAAACCTAGTTCTTGCAGTAATTACACAAAATTCAATTTTGTACTTTATTTTGTGAGTTGCCCTCCTCTAGACTAATGCAAATGAATAAGATGATAGATGTGCTAATTGTGGTGATTTGAATCCGATGTTTCCCTGTGAATCCTGAGATATAAAGGTTTGGTTCCCAGCTAGTGTCAATTTAACAGGTGGAGCCTTGTTGGAGGAGGTGTGTTGCTTGAGGAAGGCTTCAAGATGATATCTTCAGCTCCCCTGGACAGAGCTCAGCTCACTTCTGCAGCTTTCTGGCAGCTCCCGTGCAAGAAGTGATGTATAGCCTCTGCTCTACCATTCTTTCTCTGTCATGCTAAAACTTCTCAAGACTTTAAGCAGAAATAGATCCTCTGTTACCATCAGATATTTTTGGTCAGCAACATGAAAGTAACTATAGCACTAATAACGTGAGTTTTGTCATGTCGTATGATCACATATGGAAACATCCTATGGTGTTACTTAAATATGTACAAACACTTTGTATCAGTTAAAAAATGCAATGCCAGCTTCATAAATATGACTTGTGCATCTCAATGAAAGAATTAAACCTTATTTTGGACTGAAGTACTTTTTAAAAATAATTCTATTAATAATACCTTTGGGAACTGACAGCATTGGAGAAAAGTTTTTACATTGATCTATCTCTGAATTCAGTTGTATATATTTTTTTTTCCAAAAGTCCAGTGGTTGCTACCTTGTAATGAATGGTGAATTTTAGTGGTAGAGGCTCTTACAGACAATCACAGTACTCATCTTCAACTATTCCTAGTGCAGTGTCCACTAACATGGAAGTCTGAAGTATGGCAGTATAGGAAACATACTGTGATATGTCTGGGCAAGGTAGCCACAAGGCCAAGGAGAAATTAACTGCTTTGTGGGACCACAGTAGCAGTAAGTTAGCCCCCGTACTCTGTCTCTCTTCTGCACTTTTATAGTGCTATTCACTGAATCATCTTTGCAGTACAAGCAACAGTGGTCATACTCAACCTATGTGGATTCCTCCAAGGTCTTTCCTCTTAGGTACATGTTGCCAGCAGCACTGGCATCAAGAAGAACAACATAGGGCTAGAGTTAAAAACTAATTAGAAGTGAGACAAAAAGGAGTAGATATAACTAAAGGAGGGACCTGTTCATCAATACAGCTTGAAAGATGATTCTCATTCACATTTCGTTTTCTCATACTGTTATTGCTGCATGCATGGGTGATCATTTCCAATTGTAAATCAGTTTGAATGAGTTTATTAATCTGTTTTATTGCCTGCCTAATTATTATAGATGATCTCTGTTATTTGCTAGCTGAGTGTCAGATACTGTTGTTTTTATTCTTAAATATTCTTAAATGAATTATATGACCTCTATTTTTTATGTTTTTCTCTTTTTCAAGGCTGGGTCTCACTATAGACCAGACTGAAATGGAACTCATTTTGTAACCCCAGGCTGACCTTGAATTCCCAGTGGTCTTTCTACTTCAGCTTCCCAAGTGCTTAGACTAAATGCGTATGTGACACTATGCCAAGGAATATGGCCTCTTTATCTAAAGTTTCCAATCTTCTAAGTACACACTCTGCATCTTTTCTTTTTTTAAAACTCAAGCAAAAGAGTAGTGTATTACAAATAAAATGAAAATGTCAAACTTTTATTAGAGGAAGCTATGTAACTTTTTCTATCAACATCTAAAAAAGTAGGTATTGCATTTTCATTCCTCTCATTCTATTCCTTGCCTGAATTATTTGTGTAGTTGTATCAAATATAGTTTCCTTAATAATCTTTGTTCTGTATAGTACAAAGCCTGTGAACACCTCATTCCCTCCAATTGCTTATATTCTCCATGAAAATGTAATTTATACAGAATTACATCAGCTTGTTTTTAGCATGATAAACATTTATTCTGAGAAGCAGAATTTTAGAATATTTTATTTGACATACACACATATATATATTTAAAATTTTTTATATTCAATATTATGTATCACATTGTTTAAGGAATTTACAGAAATTCTTTCATTATAGCAGATGGTGAAGGATGGGTTTTACTGGTTTTCAATACAGATTGTAGATTATTTGAAGTCATTTGTCCATATGCTCCAGGTTAAGTCTTGCAGCTATATTCAAACGGAAATTTGTAGTTAGAGAGTAGCTTCTTACTAACCAGAGGTGTTCTACAGCTGTTATAAACCCTCAGCTGTTTGCACTTTTTTGTTTATTTTTATTTATTTATTTGAGAGAGAGACAGAGAGAAAGAGACAGATAAAGAGAGAGAGAATGGGCGTGCCAGGGCTTCCAGCCACTGCAAACGAACTCCAGAGGCACGCTTCCCCTTGTTCATCTGGCTAACATTGGTCCTGGGGAATTGAGCCTTGAACCGTGGCCCTTAGGCTTCACAGGCAAGCGCTTAACCAACTGCTAAGCCATTTCTCCAGCCCAGCTGTTTGCACTTTTGAATTCCTTTCTATCCAGGGAAAGATAATGAGCTGCTCTGGGGGGTCAGGGGAGAAAGCCATGTCTATTTTCTGAGACTGACACACTACCTACTGTGCTTAGGAGGCAGATCATGTCTATTTTATATTTCATTATGTAGTCTATTTTTTTAAATCCAGAAGTTAAATGCCAACTGCCTGATTTTGCATCATTGCAACTGACTAAGATAATTTTTGGTATCCTGCAGCTGTACCAAGAATTTTGTAGCCAGGGTTTGAAAACTATAGATGTCTATTGCTTTGTCACCAACTCATATCAATAGGAATTTAAAATTCAGGAATTGGAACCAGAGAATTCTGTTTCATAACAGTATTGAAATATCAAGAAAAAGACCAAAATAACAAAATTGTTAACTTTAGTTAGCTTTTCATAGTAAAATTAAATACATGAGCAGTCAAACTTTATGAAGTTATTTCTGTTTACAGCTCTAGAGATGTAAGGGAGTGGTACCTGTATTTACTCAGTTCTGGGGAAGGTCTATTGACTGTCACACCATAATGGACAGCAACAGTATGGGCTACACAAGGAAGCAACTGATGACATTATCATAAAAGAGCTGAAAACAGCCAAGTTCAAATTTTCATTATAATTCTTTAATAAGACCTTTTGGTCTTATTAGTACTCCATAGGAGGTCACACTGCTTAAGATATTTATCTTTTCATTCTAAATAAAGCTAACTGGGCTGGAGAGATGGCCTAGTGCTTAAGCTCTTGACTGTGAAGCCTAAGGACCTTGGTTTGGGGCTTAATTCCCCAGCACCCACATAAGCCAGATGCACAAGGTGGCACATGTATCTGGAGTTCGTTTGCAGTGGCTGGAGGCCCTAGTGTGCCCATTCTCTCTCTATCTGCCTCTTTCTCCCTCTCTCTATCGCTCTCAAATAGCTAAATAAAAATAAACAAACAAACAAAAAACTAAATAACACTAAGGTTCAAGCTTCTCAACACATCAACCTTTCAGGGAAGAGTCTGAAACCATACTCTAACAGTAGCAATATCTTTTGAGTGTAGCATTAACATTTGTTCTATGCATAACTCTAAAATTATAAAGAAGATATAATACTATTTTTCCATAATTTAAATTAATTATACCCCCTAACTTATCTACAACATGGCTCATGGAATTTCTGAGATGACAATTTTAATACTGCAAAATTATATCTATAAAATAAAAAAAGAAACTAAAGTTTTCAAAAATATTAATAATTTTTTCATATTTTCAAAACTTGGTAATTTTTTAAATATGCAAAATTGTGCCATTTGATCAACCATAGTGATAGATATAATATGTGTGTGTGTTCCTGTTTCTTTAAGAAAGATTTAGCACAATCTCTTCAAACATCATCTCCATATAAGTTGCCACTCAATTAACAGCTGTATCTTTTTAGAATTGGATTTTTTGTGGCTTATCAAATTATAAATTGAAATTCTAAATTCTGTATATAGATTTATACAGAGTTATACTAAATAATTTGCTTTCATAGACATGTATAAAATTCCTCTGAGATATTTGTAATTTAATTTGTATCCTTGGGCAAGTTATTGGTCCTCAATGAAACTTAGATATATCATTTATAAATGAAAAATTATGATATCTACTTCTTCATGTCTATGAAGGAAATTGGATCATTGATATGGGGTCCATAATTATGTTTCTTATTTAAAGAAAACTCACTTAAACCATTTTTTTTCTCATTATTTTGTAATGCTGCAGGATAAAAGGAAACATGGAACTGCCTGTTGATCTCTATTCTCTGTTTCAAGGATAAGGTTTCATATTCAATGATTATGTTAACAACAAATTGAACAGAAACTACCACCTTCAAGATAGAAATATGACACAATAGGAAGGAGGCAACTTAATGCTGGGTTAAGGCATTTTCATGATTCGAATTTGATACTCTCTTATGTGTTATGGAGATGTCTCATCCTTACTCCTGACCAGACTCTTTCTACAGTCTAGTTATTGATGTCCTAGAAAGAGAATTCAATTGAGACCCAATGGCAGTGCAAGCAGCCACAGTTTGCTTTAAGTGAGAAAGAAAGTGAAAGTGAAATACATTCCTCCTGGAACCAGTGGATCCAGTAAACAGGAACAAGATTAAAAACTTCATGAGAAGCTCAGTTTTGTGTGATTATATACAGTATATATGAAAACATATGTAGCAATAGCAAAAATAATGATAATGTGTAGAGGGATTTCCTTATACTAAATAATGGCTAAAATAAATCTCTTCACATGAAATATGGTATAGTTTAAACTGTGTTCCTGGATATGACCTCTGAAAGAGATGCTGACCACCATATTTTTCATATTATTTTCAGAATTGATATGTTAGTTTTTAAAATGCTCAAATCTTTCCCTAACAAATTATTAACTAATTTTATCAGTCATATAAATGCAAAGGAAATATAAGAGGTAGTAAATTATATATATATATATATATATATATATATATATATATATATATAGTAGTAAATTATAAGTTATAATGTGATGCAAAATTTGTAAATAATTTACATTTAATAGTGAGGTACTTCTCAAATTGATTTGAATAGTTGCATTTAGAGGTATACTATTTACAAAATGGGGAATGTACGATATGGGATGCAGAAATTATAAGAAATAAGTATTAACTTTTATTAATTTATTTGCATGGCTTTGATATAGGTGTCTTCTTGGACTGAGAATTGAACTTAGGGCCTTAAAATTCCTAAACATTATCAGTGGGCTATACCCTGGGTCTAAAAGTATTGTTTATACTTCAGTAGATAGCATTGTAATAGAAGAAATGCCATAATAATTTCAAGTGAATCATATAAAATGTTATAATTTTTGATCCTCATTTTCTTTGAGATTCTAAATGTAGTAGTGTATGTTAATTTGATGCATTTTTGAAAAATATTTTATTTTTATTATATATATATATATATATATATATATATATATATATATATATACACACACACACACACAAACACACATATACACACACATACAGAGAGAGAATGGATGTACCAGGGCTTCCAGCCACTGAAAAGGAACTCCAGATGCATGTGCCACCTTGTGCATCTGGCTTACATGGGTCCCAGGGAACTGAACCTGTGTCCTTCGGCTTTACAGGAAAGCACCTTAATCACTAAACCATTCTTCTTGCCCTCATGAATATTTAATTAATCTTTTGTGTGTGTATATGATTGTGTATGCATGTATGTGAGTTTGTATGTATGACTGTGCTCATCTGTAAGTGCAGGCATGCATGTGCAGATCAGAGGTAAACTTCTCATGTTGGTACTTGCCTTGCATCTTGTTTGAGGCAGTCTTTAGTTGTTCACCACTGTGTAAACTGGGCTAGCTTGCCACAAGCATCTGAGAATTTCTCCACCTCACGTCACAGAGGTATTGAGATTATAGATGCTTACTTGTACATCTGGTTTTTGTATGTTTGGTGGATAAGAACTCACTGCCCATTGGAGGCATTTCTATTGTCACATTCCTTTAATCAATGTGATACATTTCATTACTTTATTTAGTAAAGACAATATAATTCTTTAAACTGAGATTAAGCAGTGAGTTGTTAGTGAACTGTTCTGATTTCCCATTGTATTTATGCATTAAACTGTGTCTGCTTATAACTTTTAGTTTTTGAGTTTGCCTTCTTTCCTTGATCACTAAGTTAAACACATTAGGGAAAATAGGTATATTAGTTTTATCATCTAGAACATGAGTCATTACATTTGATTGCCATAGTATAAGGGATCAAACACCAGCAGAGTACAAAATTTCTTTCATTCATATGAAAATGAACATTAGTTGTGATATTTCTTCATAGTATTTTAGTATGGGTTTACAAATTTGGTCTAACATTTCATACAGATAAACAATGAGGGTTGGAAAGTTATTGCAGTAGTTAAGACACTTGCCTGCAATGCCTAATGACCTGAGTTAAGTTCCCCAGGACCCATATAAAACCACATACACAGAGTGGCATATTTATCTGGAGTTTTTAGCAGTGGCTGGGGGCCATGGTGTATCCATTATTTCTCTCTCTCTCTCTCTGTCTGTCTTTCTCTCTCTCTCTTCTTTCTCCTTGCAAATAAATTAATAAACTATTTTTTTTCAAAAGTTGGCTCTAATTTGTTTCTTCTGCTCTTCATAGTGATGTTTGAAATGTTGAATGTTTTAAGGAATCAGTTTCCTGAATGTTGGAATTCAAGTTAGGAAATAACAGATTCACAGTAACAGCAAGTAAGGATTTAAATCATATTCATCCACTTTTATCAATTCCTGTTTTCTTATTTTGAATTTATTTCCTATACAGAAGAATTTTCTGTTGTTGTGACAGGAAAGCTTTCCAACCTATCTTATTTCTTGTTTCTAGTAATAGTTCTTCTGGATTTATTGCCATCTGGCAATTATGTGTCACAAAACATCTTCCTACAGAAGGGTTAGATCATGACTTGTCAAGGCCACATACCATATACTTGTGACCTAAACCTGTGCATAGAGTATCAGAGAAAGTCAGTCAGAAGGCACTTGGGATGTTCGCTCACCCATTAAATAGTTTGCCATAAAGAGAAATGCATTCATTTTTATTAGACATGTCAGTTTTGATATCTGAGAAGCAGAACTACATTGACCATCAGGTATCCATAGGCAAAAGATGTCCAGGGCATTTGAAAAGGCAGGGAAGAGAGCTTTAAGAGATGACAGGATTAACATGAAGTATATTTACACTTATTTAGAGCTGAAGATGTTATCTTAAATATAAAAGTGAGAACTAAGGACTGAAGAGATGGCTTAGTGGTTAAAGGCACTTGCTTGCAAAGCCTGATGGCCTGGGTTCAATTTCCCAGTACCCACATCATATTTGATGCACAAGTGGGGCATGAATTTGGAGTTTGTTTGCAGTGGCAGCAGGCCCTGGTGTGTCCATTTTTTCTCTCTCTTTGGAAATAAATACATAAAATGTTTTTTTTTAATTAAAAAAAAAGTAAGGATTGAGTCAGAGATATTCAGACTTGTCACATGAAGTTTTTCTTAAAATTTCTATTAATGCTCAAAGTTAAAAAGAGAGTTCATGTCCTTCAATCATAATTCTTCATTCCTCACAAGCCTTTTTCTCTGCTCTTGGCTGTATTCTATGAATTGAGTAATGAAAAACAATATCTGTAGCATGTGGCAGACTCACTGACTGAAATGCTGGTGAGGAATGATCATATCCTTTAATTTTGTGACTCCTCTAGGAATGCTGTGTCATTAGTATTTAAATCACTTCATAAATATTTCACTTTAAATACCATTGTAATGTTTTGCTTATGCCTTAATTTGTGCCTAACATAATGGTTTGGTATAGTGAGACAATTTCATCAGGGCACTTACATGATTAAAAAGTGATTTAAAAGAGCTCTTTATCTTTACTTTGAGTTGACCATGGAGTAGAAAACAAAAAGGCATTTTATCTCTGCAGAAATAGCTTCTTATATTTTTCTCATTGTGTTTCTAAAGAAAAATCAACAAATATATATTTCACAGTAAACATCAAAGAAACTGTCATGCTCAACCTAAATAGAACATGGTGGAAGAAGGAAACAGAGAAAGAGGAAAATATCTTCAAAGTCCTCAGCTAACCTTTTTAATGAAACTAAGAGAAGGAGTGTCCTATGGGCATGACAAATGAGAAAATAGGAGAAATATATTCTATGTTATTAGGAATTTTCAACTCCTTAACATTCTTACATTAGAGTGATGTTATAGGATACATGAAAATATGTAAACCTTCTCAAAGATACTATGATTAGTATTCCCATATGCAAAGAGTGAGAAGTAAGACTCTTGTTTCTTTTTTCTTCTTCATCCACTAAAAGTACATTAAAAATCACTGCACAGGCAAACTTGCCTCCATGAGCATCCCATTTCTTATGCAGTCTGTTCTTAAATTGACGGTACACCTAAAATTATTGAAGAGAGGAAAGGTGTTTTGTATGTCACACCTCTCAAAGTATCAGGTCACTTGATTAATAATTGCTGACTCTGAGCTAGACTGAGATTCTGCCTGGAAAAACCAAACCAAAACAACAACAACAACAACAAAAATGCTGGGTCTTTAAAGAATATGCTTTGGGAGACAGTAAAGTAAAATAATTCATTGTTTCTTTCGAATCACCATATGCTTACCTATAAATTAAAGGATTTTGGATAGCTTTAAATTACATTTAAACCTACACAAATAAGAGTAGAAGGAATTATGGCAAAATGTACAGGCAAAAATTAAACTAAACTTTTAACCTGAATCATTTCATTCATCCTAAGTAGCAATCATACCACTAGACCAGGAGCAACACTGCAGAAGTATTTCAGCTAACTGAAGCCTTTAAGGCTGCATGATAGTAAGTATATGAAAGAGATCACTATCCCAATTGTATTTTAAAATTTTACTTGAAATCTAAAATGTAGGAGCAGGAAGAAATGAAAGAAAAAATTTAAATACATAGAGAACAAAAATGAGAATATCTAAAGTATAAATTAAAAAGTATAACTGCAGGGCTGGAGAGATGGCTTAATGATTAAGGTTGTTTGCCTACAGAGTATAATGATCTGGGTTTTATTCACCAGTACCCATGTAAACAGAGACACAAACTCCAGATGTATGTGTATGGAGTTCGGTTGCAATGGCTAGAGGCCCTGGTGCTCCCCTTTTCCTGTCTGTCTCTCTGCTGGCAAATATTTAAATAAACATTTTTTAAGTGTAACTGCAAAATAGAACAGAGAACTAGAAGAGGCAATAATCAAATAAAGTAACTGAGGATATTTTACATTTAATTAAATATATAATTCTCATAACCATGAGTTTATAACATCCTGAGAAGCATTTTAAATGCACTTGTAAATATGTAATAGTCAAATACAGAGAAAAATAACAATTTCCTCTCAAAAAGTTCTTCCATAAAGTTTATACTTAGTAAAATTTCAGAAGCAATTTCAGAAGCAACAATTAGATGTTACAAATACCAGAAGACAATAACTTCCTGCCTTATATGAATAATAGTCAGTAAGGTCACACCATCCATACTGAGTGAAGGTATAATCTATTCCCAATGTATTAAGCATCAAATGCTCTCTAAGCCTGCTTTCTGTAGCTAGTTGTCCTGGAAAGAGAGCCTAATCAACACAAACCATTGGTCAATACTCCTCAGATCCAGCAATATACCACAGAAAAAAGACTATGTTCATATAACATCTGCATCACACTCAGATCCACACAGGAAAAGCCCACAGGGGGAATGTGTACTTTGACACCTTCCATGTTGTAATGAAGAGATTCAAATATACCACCTTGCACCCCACCCATGGAGTCAGAGCACACATGCACAGAGCCCTAGTTTTGGACCCTCTTGCCCAAACCATGAGCATTTTCCACAGGGTCAAAGGATACTATATGAAACATGTGGACTTCAGCCCTTCACCTTGCAGAAATAGATTGTTTTCCATAATCATTTAATGTCATGATTTCTACAATAGCTACAGGGCCATCTCTGACCAAATAGCACCAGTAAAAGGAAATCCATTCATGTGGTATTAGCAAGGAGAAGTTGGAGCAAACCAGCGACTCCATCCCTCTTCATTAGGGGTCAAGAGCCTCTTCCCACCTTGAGAGTCAATGGAGTTTGCATTTTCACAACCCAGGCAGAGTCTGGTGACCACAATAAGTAGGCACAAGACATAAACAAAACCACTTTCTTTTAAAAGACTTAAGCAATGATCCTGCCAAGACAATATACTTAATTAATTTAATGTGTTTTGAACCAATTTGAACATCATTTCTTAGCTATAACTTTCAAACGTCTTACATTTCACTGTTTTCTTGTTGCAGTCTGTCAAGAACATAGCTTGGTGGGTTTTGTCTTTCTCATCCAATGAGAAATGTCACTATTTTTCACTCTCTTCAGATGCATAATTTTTTCTATTATATGTATAAAGTGTAGGTACAATTTAGTTAATTCTAAAACATCATAGATTTATAAAATCACCATAAACTATGTCTCCTACCATATCATCAAATTTCTTTTTGATTTAATCACTTTCTGTGATATTTTGCCAAAATATGAATACTACACAACAAATACAATAGTACCATTTCTCAACATTCTCTTGTCTTTTGGTATTCATCAGAAGGGTGTACATCTTATTTTTTATGCTATGAAAGTTGACAGTTTTGAAAAATGTTTTGTTGATTCATAGTTTACCATTTTAGTTTTCAATGTAAAATTAATTATCCCAAGACAATCACATAGAAAGACTTATCTTCACAACCCATTTCTAGATTTAAAAAAATTACCATTTTAGGCCAGGTGTGGTGGCACACACCTTTAATCACAACATTTGGAAGGATGAGGTAGGAGGATTGCCATGAGTTTGAGGCCAACCTGAGACTACATAGTGAATTCCAGGTCAGCCTGAGTATAGAATGATCCTACCTTGAATATACATTGGTGGAAGGCTAAGCTACTCTCCAGAAACAAAGAAGTCTTATTATCTTAGTTACTGTTACACGATGTTTTTATCTTCTGCTCAAACAATTTCATGTGTTTTTGTGATTTTTATGGATGGGTCTTTCTATGTATTTTGCTGTGACATAGGCTCTGTTTCTACTTCCACCCAAATCTAGGATTTGTAATCAAGTTGCTTAGTACCTAACTAAGAAATGAACAGAATTGGGGAAAATTTCAGAGGCATTTCTGTATATAAACTGGTATAAACTGGTAGTTGTCATCATTCATCAATTTCAATGTCAGGACTAGTTAGAACAATTTTTTTTTTTTTTTTTTTTTTTTTTTTTTTTTTTTTTTTTTTTTGGTGAATGTACTCTACCACCAGCTCCTAGGAAGAAGGGAAAGACTAAATACTGGTTAATGCAAACAGGCTTCTCTAACATGGATGTGGAACAGATCGATTGCTAAATGTATCATTTGTTGAAATGCTTAACAAAAAAGAAGAAAATAGTTGATTTTTTAAAATATTATATTTATTTATTCATTTATTTGAGAGAGAGAGAAAGAGGGAGGGAGGGAGAGAGAGAAAGAGAGAGAGAATGGGTGTGCCAGGGCCTCTAGCCATTGCAAAGGAAGTGCAGACACATGAAACACCTTATGTATCTAGATTACCTGAATACTGGGGGATGGAAACTGGGTCCCTAGGCTTCACAGGCAAGCACCTTAAACACTAAGCCAGCTCTCCAGCCAGAGAATACTAGATTTTGATGCCAAATGGCAATCTGTTTCCCATGTGCACAAGAAGAATTTACTTTTATTTATTTATTTAATTTTTTTTTGGGGGGGGGAGGTTCAAGGTAGGGTATCATTCTGGTCCCGGCTGACATGGAATTAACTCTGTAGTCTCAGAGTGGCCTTGAACTCATGGCGATCCTCCTACCTCTGCCTCCCAAGTGCTGGGATTAAAGGCATGCACCACCACGCCCAGCTCAACACAAGAAGAATTTAAATAGAACTTAGGATAACAGATCATTTAGCATCAGTATAAATGAAAATATCATTAAAGGCACAGTTAATTTGAAAATTATATATTGAAATTTGCTATATAAATCAATGTCCTTTATTATAAAATAATTCTTTGTAACTATGTCACAGTTTACATAATTGGCATCTCAAAAATACTATGTATTTGAACTTTATTCAACAATTACATTTTAATTACTTACTACCAAGTGGAAAGTGTCGAAAGTGATTGGGAAAGAGATGTCAACAAGATAATATGACTTCTAACTACAGCATAATGCAGTATAATTCACCTGGTATTGCTATTGTACATCCTCATATGTCCTTGATGGTAAATGGATCAAGGTTTGAGAGACTTCCTGACATACTATTAAGAAGCATACATGTTTAGTGGCCTTCTAGAACGTGAGAACCAAGAAGAATCACAGATAGGTATAATATCTGTGACACTGGGAATTATTAACATACCAAAATCAATTAAGTTACTATTACTTGTTCTAATCCTGTGTGTCAAATAAATGTATCCTCATATTTAAGGCTTGATGCGCATATGACCAACTTTTCGATCTTGCAACATGACACTGTTACTACTCTGACATGTGTGTACCTCATGGGTTGCAGTTGGACATGCCTGATACATGATAGAAGGAATGTGAATTAAATCAAAAGTAAATTTTTACATTTCCTAAACCATTCAATGGCAAAAATATTTCTCCTAAATTATTTATATAAGACATGAAAGATCAATTTAACTATATAAGGAAAAGTATAGCGTTGTTCACTAGATCTACTAAGGATAAATAGGTTTATTTGAAGTACATTTATTTATGGTACTATTCCAGTAGGCAATTACTTACATTAATATCCCTATTCTGTTTTATGACAGATCCAGAAAACTGTTGTCCACTGAACTTTAGCTCATTCTTTCCTTTAAAAATGACACTTCATCAAAAAGTTCAAAGACAGAAGTTCTCAGTAGGTAAACTGCCTGTGACCAAGGTTACCTTTTGTTTTCATCACAGCCATTTTGACATCGTTATTCATGTGCAGAGAAAACCATAATTATTTCAAAATCATGTATAGTTGTAAGATTAATATCAGGACTTTGTGCCCATAAGATAGCAAATGAAATACTTTATCATAGGAGCTGAATTTTTAAAATTAACTGTTTTGTAATGTAACATAGTTCATGACCCTTTTAATTACTTTTCAAATCATGCATAGAAAGGGAAACAGTTATATTTTAATCTAAAAATTCTTGTGCTGTGTTTTCATATACTGTTGGCTTTTACTCACGATTTCATATGCACCAGGCTTGTTAGCTTGTCTTACATTTCAAAAGTAGGATTCTTTTCTGTTGTAGCTCAATGCCAGTTTTGTGCTGACTGCCTGCTGCTACCCAACAACGTATCTGGAATTTTGTACTTTAATTGCCACTTGCACAGTGGTATTGTACATAAACACAGCAGCTGCTACTGTATATTGGAAGTGGCTCAGAAAAATCTATGGACGCTGTTCAGCTTTCACTAAAAAGCCAAAAATTTGAGACCCAGCTGCATCACTCTATCAACTTGGCAATACAACACCTTCACAAAATGAAACCAACTCACTAGAAATCTTCTTACAATATGTTAGAGACTACACCAGAGAAAATTGCATGGAGCCATGTGGCCCAGTGTTGAAACTTTCTGCAAATGAAGATTTTCATTCTTTTTTATTTTCCAGTCACAGAGGGCTTTAGATTTTGTTCGTTAGTATGCTGTATTGCTACAGATAGCCACTAGAGATAAGAGAGCTAATATGAAACTTGGATATCTTCCTGTTAGCAGGTAGAGATCATGTTCTTTTTAGTTATACCAATTAAAAATGTGAAACCAAAGGGGAGATGCAAGGAAACCTTTTCCGAAGGCCTTGGCTGCAACAGCTTACACACTTTAATGAACTTTCTGGAGCGTGGAGAAGGTGAACTAATGTCACATTGAAAGTGTAGTGATGAAAAATAATCACTCATACTTAAACTCATGTATGTCTTGGTAAATTTTCTGAAAGGTAAATATTAGGCATCTATGTTTTCATACACAAGCAGAAATTCAAGGAACTACGCCATAAGAAATGGCAGCTTCCTTTCCTTCATTGACTTGATATGTATGCCTTCCTTACACAAATTTCTACATTCCAACATTTAGAACTCTAAGTAGTATTAAGATTTCAATGAAATTTCGACTCTAGGCATTATGGGTCCATTATGAAATAGTATTGTTGTCTTAACATTATTTTTTTCTTTATTATTAGGGTTATTGAATCCTGTCTAACAAAAGCTCATGCCTAGCAAGCAGAAACATGAAACTATTTTCTAATAATGGAAAATGGGCAATTCATATATAATTAATCATTACCAATAGCTATGCCAATTTTCGTCTTTTAAGATATAAAGTAGAGTTATTATTATTTTTTTGCATACATTCATGAGTTTATTTTGTCAGTGATCACTTATGAAATCTTGGCCAAACCATCCCAAATAACATTAATTGTTATAGAATTAATATAATAATAAGTCCTGGTAGAGTTCTGCATTCAATACCTTATCAGATATCCAGAGACCCAGAGGCCCCCATCACCTCATCACTGAAGCAGACCAAAAATGAACCCAACATATCTCAGGGAAATTTTGTGGAAGAGGGGGCGGAAAGAATGTCAGAGCCACATGTTGGGTCATGATATGCAGAGACATTACTTCTACCCTTAACTGTGGTCTAACTCCACAATGCATGACCCGTATACCTCAACAAGAAGCGGCCAGGAGGAGGGGGTAGGACATGGATGAGCCTAACAATGGTACCAACTTGATTGTATTCACTGAGTACAAAACTAATTAGTAAAGTTGAGTAATTTTGAAGTCTTACCCCCTTAAAGGACCAGAGAAGCTTGCTTCTAGAACTTGAAGTAATTTGGATAATATGGATTTTCTATTGGGCTTTGAACAGATTACCTTTGCTGCTGCTGCTCATGTAGTGGAGTCATGTCTTCCTTTAATGGAATGATCACATGCAGATTTCTTACTCTTACTGCAGTTAAATTAAGCCTTGGGCTTATAAAAATTCTAGTTGCTTTTCCACTCCAGATAGGGGCTTCAGTAGTGGCAGGACTACAGGTTCTTTAATTCTAGTTGGTCATTGTCTTAACCCTTTGCTCTCTTTTCAACTATCACTGTACAACCATGTGCTCCATTATTCAGACTTTCAAATTGGTGTTTGAATGCTAAGCCATTTTTCTTTAGATTGACAGAAAACTATTTTCTCCCAAATACAATTACATTCTCCATTATTTTATCAAAGGAGTACTATTTTGTTGCTACCAGTAATGAATATAAAATTCATGTCATTTATCCCCACATCTTTTCATAACAGTCAGTGTCCCATCTTTATTGGTATCTTCTAATATTTTGAAAAAATATTAACAACTCTTCATTCTGTGTTCCTTACATAAAAAAAAAAAATCTTCTTCATTTGTCAAATTTACCTAATCTACTTCACATAGTGTTATGGTCTATGTCAGTGCCTCCTGCCTCTGCAAATTGATTCCAGATGCATGTGCCATTTTGTGTATCTGGTCTTACATGGGTATTGGGAATCAAATCCAGACTTTCAGGCTTTGGAAGCAAGGGCCTTTAACCATTGAGTAATCTCTGTAGCCCACTACTGTTATGTAAAATTTCATTAGACTTCCTGATACATTTTCTTCATTGTGATAGATGCTATCACAATGGCACAGCTTTAGTACCATCAGGTATATTTCATTCCTTAGTCATGACTTTTTTGTAAATTTCTATCAAACTCATCTTCTCTTTTAATTATTCTAATACTCCAGACAAAATATTTTGTATAGAATCATGAAAATAGTAATTCTGTGTCAACTTCCTACCATTGAACCTTAACTAGTATACTGTCATCAATATTGATTCCATTTTCTCTTGTGTTTCAATATTTACAATAAATGTTTTAAACACATTTCATGATTTTCAAAAATACACACTTTCATGCCCCTTAGTGTCTGCTGGCTACATGACTTCTATTTTGTTTTTCAAAGAATAAAGGTAGAATATGTGTGCACATTTCCAGTTTTGCCTGGAGCAAACAGACCATATTTATCTCCACTAACAGCTGACTCTACTAATAGTCTAGCTTTTTTGTTCCAGTAGAAATCTACCTGGGAACAACTTAAAGGGAAGAAATTCTCATTTTCCTTCATGGCTTCATTCCATGGTCACTTGGCTCCTTCTTCTGGTGCCTTGTGATGAGGGAAAACTTGCAGTAGTGAAAGCCTGTGATAGGGTACAGCTAATCACCCCTCAAGGTTGCCAGCAAGGGGTAGGAGATAGAAAAAGGACCAGGGATATCTTAACCCTTTCAGCCATGTCACTTGATGCATTTAGCCACTGATTAACAAAAGTCCTAATGAAGCAATCATGTCCCAATGGCCCCAGCTCTGAACAATGATGCATTTCAGAGCAGACCTTCAGTCGATGCACACTGGGGACATTTCAGAGCCGAATACCAGCTAAACATTGGATCTGGAAGTATTATTACAAAGATATAATCTACAATTGAGGTTCTTGAATCTAGGAACCTAGTTATTTTTAAACCCACTTGTCCTGATTCATAGTTTGGCAAGGATTTATTAAAATATAAATGAACCTGTATTTTACTTCATAATATTCCCAGAGTAGACCACTAATCAGATCTTTCAATCATGATTTGTCATAGACTTCTTCAGGATGTATCATCTATTATCTGTGATGTTGCATATATATACAGATTTATAGATTTCCCTCTCTGCTGATGAAATCTGGAATAACACATCAAGGAATCATTTCATCCTCTCTAGTGTACCTGCAAATTCTACCAGGGAATAAGCGCCTGTCCAGGCAATAATTTTTGACATGTTTCAAAACATTAAATGTCCAAGGAACAACATAAAATCTGAGGGAAAGTTTTCATTAAAAACTTCTTTTTTTCAAAAGAAAAGATAAGCTATAACATATTCCATCACTGTGAATACAGTACATGCAGCTGTGCCATGTTTGTTGCAGGGAAGATCAAACAGAAACACTGATTTTGTAATCCTTTTGAAAAATCAGTTACTATTTCAGAAATCTCAAGTTGTAAAATTTGAACCTTAAGATTTTATAGCTGTCATGTATTGTATTTCTCTTGCAAAATACTTAATATTATTTCCTGAGTTCTAATTATATGTACATATATATGTATATATATATGTATATATGTACATATATATATTTCACATATGTATAACTTCAAATAATTTAAAATGCTTTTTAAAACGAAGATGAAAATTTATTTTTTTCAATTTGTTTATTGACATGTAAATAAATTTTGAAAGGACAAAATCAATAATTTCTTATATAAAATACCACAAAAAGTCATTCTGAATATTATTAATAAATTAATAATGGTTTCTCCAAATTTTATGCATTGTGATAGTTGAAGGTAAAACAATTATCACCCACATTGAATTGTTGGTAAATACTAAAATATGTATATATGCTTATCAAATCACATTCATGTGTATTAATTTTGAATTATATTTGTTATTTTAATAATGTAAGTTTAAAAAGTGGATTAAGGGGAATAATAATTTAATGAGGAGAAGGAAATCAGTGCAGTAGAAGTAGAAATACCTTATAGAAGATTGTGCTAGAATAGGTGAGAGTAGATAGGTTTCTGGACAGAAATGGCTAGGCTACAGTGTCAACTTTATTTTGCTTATTTGACAGAAATAACAGAGAAGGGAGAGAAAGAGAGAAAATGGGCACATCAGGGCCTCCACATTCTGCAAATGAACTCTATATGCATGTGCCACCTTGTGAATTTGGCTTACATTGGTACTGGGGAGTAGAACCAGGGTCCTTAGGCTTCAAACGCAAACACCTTAACCACTAAGCCATCTCTCCAGCCCCAAATCTCTAGTTTTTATTTTTAATGTAGGGTCTTACTCTAGCCCAGGCTGGTCTGAAATTCACTGTGTAGTTTCAGGCTGGCCTCAGACTCACATCTATCCTCCTATCTTGGCCTCCCAAGTGCTGGGATTAAAGGCATGCAACACCACACCTGGCTGCCTCAGGTTTTAAAAAGCAAGGATTATATATTTAAAGTGATTGTGACCAAAATTATTGGCTTCCTCCAGTTGTTCACACTGTGAAAGAAGACATCCACTGAGACTAAAGATTGGAAAAGAAATGCTGCAAATATTTACAAAGAAAAGAACACATAAGAAAGTCCTCAGACATATTAGAAGGGAGTTAACTCAGAACATACAGTTTACAAACTTCACCCAAATCTGTCAGGGTTTACCAAGTATGTACATGCTATTGCTAGTGAGTTTCTACACCCACATTCTTCTTGTCTTCAGTGATTTAGTATAAACATGTTTTAAAAGCTTTTCATTATAAGTCTTGCACAATTTTACATTCTACTATCAACTAGAGGGAGACCATGATACTTGGTTCAATCCAGTAACTAGTTTTTATCTGATCCTTCACCATTATCTTGACAAATCACCTCAAATGTCTGAGACTTAAGAAAGCTTCCATGCATTTAGCTTGAAAGTGCATGAATTGTCAAATGAAGTTGAGCTAAAACATGCAACACTTTTGGTGTCTTCTGTACAGATGCTATATGGATCACTCAGTCTGGTAGAAGATGGGCTGTCAAGGAATGAGGTTTTCTGAGCCATGCATTTCTCTTTCCCTAATAGGCTTATCAGACTCCCCCAATAGAGGAGCTGGAATGATTCAAAAGCCACTAGAGAAGAATTGGAAAGGCCTTTCAGGCCAAAGATTGTAGTTTGCATATCACGTCTGCCATAGATGACTGGTCATTTTCAAAATCCATGACAGCACATTTATTATATACATGTTTCTTATTTTTACCTTATTCAATATAAAGACAAGTATCATTACCTCTACCTGCAAATAATATACACAGTCATCCTCTTGCTTCCATATCAATAATCCTCCCTTATTTTCAACCTAATTCTCCTATTCCTGGGATGACTCTAATGGCTGCTGTATGGTCTCCTTGACAGCCACACCTTAAATTATTCCCAAGATTTCTTCTAATGAGAACTATGTTCTTTAAAGTTGAAAGATTTTTCAATGCACTTTGCTTCACTCAGGAGAATGTACTATTCTTATAATGAATTTAATCCCCAAACAATATGTACCAATTCTCCTATATTCCCTGAGATGCCTCAGTAGTCATGCTTACTATAATTGATGTCACTCTACTATGTCTAGATATCTTCCTTGCTCTGTCTCAAAAATACCTACATATGGACAAAGAAATGCATAATCAAATATTTTATTCTGGTTTAAATACATACAAAATCTGTCCCACTTATTTATTTCATCATGTCACTTGTCAGTGTGGTCTTTGTTGACTGTGCTATTAAACCCTTTAGTTCTATATCAGGGCCCTATTTTTGTGTGGCAAATAACATTATGTTTACTTTGAACACACACTCACACACAACCATCCATCCATGTGACATTAAAAAGTGATTAAAGAGGAATATTATCAAGATTCACTAGAGTTAAGATGGTTAAAAAATAAAGCCATGTTTAAATACAAATTTGTTTCCTCATGTTACTGATTGATCCCATGTATGCTATAGTCATAATGTTAAAATGTTTGTATTACAAATGATCAATGAATATAACTTAATTCTTCTAATTCCTAAAATATATGTCCCTGGTATATATCCATATTTGCATGCGTTTTTTTTTAACAAAATTCAATATTTTTTATTTATATGTAAGGAGAGAGGGAGAGAGAGACAGAGAGATGAGGGGATGGGTCTTCCAGGGTATCCTGCCACTGCAAATGAACTTCAGCTGCATGTGCCACCCTGTTCATCTGGCTTTACATGGGCACTTGGAAATAGAACTCAGGATGTCTCTCTGTCTCTGTCTATCTCTTTTATATGTGTCTAAACATACTCACAGATAAATAAAAATATTTTTTGAAAGATAGTACTAGTCACTGGAATTTTGGAATGATTTGTTGTCTGGTAAAGCCTACTGAAAGATATTCTTACAGAATGCATTAAGTTAATTTCCCTCACTCTGAGATAAGGCTTTCTAGAATGAGAAATCCTTACAAGAAGCAACAATAAAGATAGGTTTGTATCACTTTATGAAGGTTAAAACTTGAGATGGCAACATCATTTTTCCTAATTAAGGGAAGAGAATGATAGGTAATTATTCTTTTTCACTTGTTGTAGTGTTTGTGATAACTAATGCAATGACTAGATGAGTAAGACTATGTGGAGATTTTTTTTCTGTGACTGCATAAGTTAAATGAGAATGATCTGTTCCAGGTTCAACCATTTTTCCTCAAATTTAATTGTGTCATTTTTTCTTACTACTATATACAATTCCATTGTGTACATATACCACATCTTAGTTATCCATTCTTCTAGTGATGGACATCTGGGTTGATTCCAGCTCTTAGCTATTACGAATTGAGCCGCTACAAACATGGTTGAGCAAATCTCTCTGGCCTGTGGTCTGAAGGTTTTAGGGTAGATGCCCAGTAAGGTAATACCTGGGTCTGTTGGTATCTCTACAGACAGCTTTTTCAGGAGTCTCCATACTGCTTTCCATAGTGGTTGTAACATCCTACATTCCCACCAACAGTGGATGGGTGTTCCTACTTCTCCACATCCTTGCCAGCATTTATTTTCATTTCATTTTTTGATATTTGCTATCCTTATCAGGGTAAGGTGGAATCTCATAGTTGTTTTAATTTGCATTTCTCTGATGATTAGGGATGATGGACATTTTCTTAAGTGTGTGTTTTCCATTTGTATTTCTTCCTCTGTGAACAGCCTGTTCAGCTCTTTGACCCATTTTGTGAGTGGGTTGTTTGACATTTTATTGTTTAGGTTTTTGAGTTCTTTGTAGATTCTAGAGATTAGGCCTCTATCAGATGGATAACCCACAAATATTTTCTCCCATTCTGTGAGTAATCTATTGGCTCTGCTTATTGTATGCTTGTCTGTAAAGAAACTCTTAAGCTTCATGTAATACCATTACTTGAGTGATTTTTTAAGATCACATGCTACTGGGATTTTGTTCAGGAAGTCTTTTTCCATTCCTATATCATGGAAAGTTCTTCCTAAATTTTCTTCCAGTAGTATTCGAGTATAGACACTAGGATGTATGGGGAGGAAGGGGAGGGCATCAAAGGGGTGGGAAACACAAATCTAGACCCAAACGGCAATAGTACCATAAAATTCTACTTCCTAAAAGACCAAATGGCTGAACCTTCACTAGGCCCTTACATGGAAGACCTGATCCACAAGACACTGGAGAGGGTAGGATCATGACTAACGTTAATCTTCATCTTCCTTCCCTCCTCTTCCCTCTCCCTCTCTCTCTCTGATCTCTCTAACTCTTGTATATTAGTTATCTTTTTCCTCATTTTCTTAGTGGGCACTGACCTGCATCTCCCAGTACCAGCATGGGGCTATCATCCACAATGAACTTTTGATCAGAGAGACCTACAAGTTTTCCTAAAAGACAGACAGATTTCTGTCAGAGTACTTGATGACCCACCAAAGGTTAGTGGTAAGACCCTACTGCTAAAGATACCTTATGTGGTTGACATGTAAAATAGAATGGCATGGCTGGAAGTTGGAAGATAGTCCCCAGTCAACGCGTCTAGTGCCAGAAGGTGCTACATGGGCAACTGGGGGAAAATGACCAATATCTGTCCAAGCAACTCATGGTCTAACCTACTTAGCAGCAAATAACCTGTTGTGATGCCCACACATGTACAATAGTGGCACATATCCATGGTGGGGAACAAACTACTCTTGATTTGGCTAACTGATCCCCTCTGTGGTACGGGACCCATAGCTGGAGCTGGCAAACAAGTAAGAACCATATCCAAACATAACCACTCTCCAATATCAAGCTGCCATCAATCATGGGCTACAAGAGGACCTACACCTATTAAATTCTCTAAAAAAAAAGTAAGGGTTGTCTCATTTGTCCTGGTGCTAACTTACTCTCCATTGGAGAATGTGCTTCTCTTTTTCAGGTAGATGTAGATCCTAAGGAGAGAGCCACCCCATCATACCTCAAAAGGGCCCTGGCTGAAACTAAGAACAATTGGAGAAACAAGCAAGGGTGCTGTTTCCTGATGAACTGGATACCAGCACAAGGGGGAAGGATATCAACACAGTGAAAAATCAACTTCTACCAAATCAGAGAGCCAGAGCCTCAGAGCCCCCCAATACCTTATCACTGAAGCAGACCAAAAATGAACCCAACATGGCTCAGGGAAATTTTGCGGAAGAGGGCATGGAAAGAATGTCAGAGCCACGTGTTGGGTCATGACATGCAGAGACATTTATCTTACCAATAACTGTGGGATAACTCCACAAGTGTGACCCATACACCTCAAGAAGGAGGGGCCAAGAGGAGGAGGTAGGTCATGGATGAGCTTAATAATGGTACCAAAGTGACTGTATTTGCTGAATACAAAACTAATTAATAAAAAAAAAAATTAAAAAGCTAATGTAATGAGTATCTCTTCATATATTTGATCCATTTTCATGTTTTGGGGAATTATGTTTAGTAGGAAAGCAAGGTTTTTCATAGATTTACTATTCTTTCTGTTGAAGTGAATGAATATCACATTTTTTTTCTTTCTTGTGCTTGTGGTGTCCAATGTAATGAAGATTGATTCTGTCACTCAGATTTCCATGCTAGTACATTTGTCTATTACCTGTTCTCAGGAAAATGCCATACTATGATGTATTTACTAGGAAACTACCTCTGTTTTATTCTTCCTTTGAAAAGTCTATCCTACATTATTGATTTTTGCTCCATATAAAAGTGATAATTTTTAGTGATTCATCCAAGAAAGATTTGAAAGTTTATTGAAAATCAATCAGCTTTGTAGGTTAATGGGAGAATGTTGCCTGGTAAACCTTTAATTCAATTACCGAAAGTGTAATAGGGAACAATCAGTTTTCTCCATTGCACCAGATATTTAATTCTACTATTCCCCACAACCACACATCCTACCTGCGGCAGAGGATACAGTCACATTCAAACACTGATGATATCATATTATAGTAACTGTGTTACTTATATTCAAATGTATTTAACTATAAAGTAAGGGGAGCTGGTAAAATAATATTTTCTCCATCAGTAGGGTGAGATGGTAAATGTCAGAGAATGTGTCTCTAAGAAAAGCAGACTAGGTATTTGATGATGAGAATAAGGCTTGCTGCTGTTGCTTTTTCTACTACAAAAATGTATTTTATATTTATAAAACATGTTTCCTTCATCACCTCATAAATTATAATCCACAGAGAAATTTCTCCATAAATTCTTCATAAAAGCATTATGCATGAGTGTCTGATTTATAAACTTAATCTAGTACTAAAATGAAGGAATGATATAGGCTTAAATAGTTTTTTTAAAGGTAAGACAAAGTTTTATTGGGTCATAGTATAAGTGATAAAATTAATACTCTTTATTTCATGTTTATTATATCCCACACAGAACTTAATTTCTCCCACATAAAATTTTATTATATTTTACTCCACACTGCAACTTTATATTGTAAATAATTAAATGAAATAATAACTTATCAAAACATATCTTGAATTTTCATTTAAGTTTTTATATTTTTTACCTACCAACATATATTTTGAATTTTTTAAGACTTCATATTTCTTCTTGTTGTTATTATTATTATTATTACCAACATATTTTGTATGGCTACATCATGTGCTGGTACCCTTTTTTCCACATTCCTGCCTCCATTCAATTAGAGATCCTCTTTTGTGGGGTTCCAGATATGCCCTATGGAGTAGTGGGTTATGTATTGTGGAAGTAATGGTTAGTTATTTTGTGATGGGAGAAAATACCTCTGGGCATTATATTTCAAACTGTGGCCTTTAAAATCTTTCTGTCTACACTTCTACAAAATTCCCTGAGCCTTGGCGTGTGAGTTTTAATTTTAATTCAGTGATTGGCTCTTAGGAGCCTCTGGATCTCTGCTTTGGTAAGTGTTGAGTATACTTAGGGTCTGTCTCCTTCACCCTGGTGCTAATTATCAGGGTCACCATGGAAGCAGCATTCTTGTTAATCTCCCCAATTCCTCTGTGGTTTCAGCTGTGGCTTGGCCAAGGAGTGAAGGGTAGTTTATTTCTTCAGGTCATACTACCTTTTGAAAAAGAAGAACAGATTCTTAATTGGAGAGTGCAGTCAACATAGTTTAAATGGGATAAGTATTATTAATTTAGGGAGAATTTGATGCATGTAACCCCTCTTTTAGACAAAGACTATTGGGATCTTGAAAAGGGACAGCATAATCTTTGCTCCATAGGATTCTGATCTAGTTACCAATTCCAGATATGAGCTCCTTTACACTGAGTGGATCTCTTAGCCAATCATAAAACTATTGGTTATGCACCAAGGCTGTGTGCTACTATTTTGCTGGTGTGTACAGCCTGTCAGCGTGTTGGTTTCTGGGTACCTTAGACCTCTGTTTTTTCAGACCATTGTTGGCCACTTAACCCCAGTAGCTTGCTTATTAAATACTTTCCAGCACTAAATGGGCTAACTTTCTCACAACTGGCTCTCTTCCAGATTCCAGCCACATCTCTCCATGCTCTGTGTTGGCAACATATGGTGGCTTCAGCAATAGGGTTTTACGTTTTGCCTCAGGTGGGGAATAAAATGCTTTGGCAGAAACACGTCTTATTTGTGAGACCTCACAGGTCTCTCCAATCAATAGTTCATTGTGGGTAGCAACCCATTTCTGGTACGAGTTATAGTCCAGAGCTTCATCCCACCCTTTCCAGGGTCCTTCTTTTCAGTTGCTACCTCCTTATTCCTTTTGAGGTTTATCTCTTTTAGTCTATCTCCAAGGATAAAGGTTTCTATGGTACCATTTCATTTTGCACTTAGTTGTGTGTTTGTTTTAGCCAACCTTTCTCTTCCCCTCCCCCCAAACCCTTCCATCCCTATTGTCTGGGCCTTGAGTTTCAGATCAGGTATGTCAGCAACTACAGTTAGTCCAGGTTAGGGATTGCAGATAAGGGAGACCATGCAGCAGTTGGCATTCTGTGATTGTGTGAGTTTACTGAGTATAATCTTTTTCAAGGCTGTCCATTTTTTAAAAAAAATTCATTCTATCATTTTCTTCTTACTTCTGAGTAGAATTCCATTGTGTAAATGTACCACAGCTTCATTATCCATTCATCCAATGATGGACACCTGGTTTTATCCTAGTTCTTAGCTGTAAGGAATTTAGCACTATAAAATACTTCATTTTTTTTTTCTTTTTTATCTTTTAATTAATTATTTTTTTATTTTTGTAGTCAGCAAATACATTCAAGTTGGTACCATTGCTAGCCTACTCCCTGCCTTCCCCTCTCCACCAGGCCCCTCCTTGTTGGGGTATATGGGTCATGCATTGTGGGGTTAGCCTTTAGTTTTGGGTAGGAGGAAATGTCTCTGCTTGTCATGACCCAACATGTGGCTCTAACATTCTTTCCACCCACTCTTCTGCAAATTTCCCTGAGCCATGTTGGGTTCATATTAGGTTTGCTTCCATGTTGAGATCTTGGGTGCCTCTGTGTCTCTGGATATCTGGTTTGGTAGGGGTTGATTGTTCTCTGTGTCTACCTCCTTCAATGTTTTACTGGTTCCCGGTTCTCCAAGAAAACAGCATTCATGCGTGTTTCCCCAATTATTCTTAGTTTTAGCTGGGGCCCTTTTGGGGTATGATGGGCTGTTTCTCTCTTAGGATCTGTGTCTATCTGAAAACGAGAAGAAGATTCTACAACGGAGAGTAAAGTTAGCACCAAGCAGATGTGTTAACCATTGTTTTTCAGAGATAGTTTAGTAGAGAGCGGGTTCATTTTTGGATATGGTTCTGACTTGTTTCCCATCTCCAGCTATGGGTTCTGTTCCACTGAACAGATCAGTTAGCCAAATTGAGACCAGTTGGTTTCCCACCATGGCTATGCACCATTATTGCACTTGTATGAGCATTACATCAGGTTGTTTGCTGCTAAGTAAGATAGACCATGTGTTCCTTTGACAGATATTGGTCTTTATCTCCCACTCACTCATGTAGCACCTTCTGGAACTAGACATGCTAACTGTCTGGGGATTGACTTCCTTCCAGCTTCCAGACATGTCACTCCATGCTACATACCAACAGTGTCTTCAGCAGTAGGGTCTTACTACTAACCTATGGTGAGTCCTCAAGCATCTGACATAACTCTGTCTTCTTTTGGGAAACTTTGTAGGTCTCTGTGATCAAAAACTCATTGTGGATGATTACCACTTCCTGGTACTGAGAGTTACAGGTCAGCAGCCAAGAAGAGAAGGAAGAACTGGATAAGTGATATAAAAGAAATAGAGGGATGAGAAAGAAAAGGGAGGGAGGGAGAGAGAGAGAGAGAGAAGCAGAAATAGGAGGAGATAATGAACATTTTTTTTCATACTCTCTCCAGGGCCTTGTGAATCTCATGTTCTTTCTGAGGGTCTGGTGGAGGTTCATCCATTTGGTCTGTATTTTAGGATGTAGAATTTTATGGTACCATTGCCATTCTGGGTCCAGTTTTGTGTACCCCCTCCCTTCCTTACCCTCCCCTCCTCCCCTCCCCACCCTCCCTATTGTCTGGTCCTTGAGATGCTTGGTAGGTATGTCAGTGACTTGGGTATGTTGGGCTCCCCCCGACAGGTAGTGCTGAGGAAGGACAAGGCCTGCTTGTTCCTCCCAAGGGGTTAAGGAGGAGGATGAGTGTCGTCGACTCAGAACCTCTCCTAGTCACTGGAGAAAAACCACACTGAGTCGGGAGTCTTGTCGAAGTAGGAACTCACTTATTGCTACAGGAAGTCGCCTATATAATGTTGAGAATGAAGGAGGGGATTCTAGGATCAGGGGAGAGGTAAGGGCCAATAGTAAACTGTGACTATTGAAATGATAATTCCAACTACTATGTGGAAATAGCAGACAAGAAGCCATTAGGCATCGTACCGAGTCCTAGCTGGCCAGAGACAGGTCGCCAAACTTTAGCTAGGCTCAGGAAGTTCCACTAGGCCTCTTGTCCAGGCCTCTCAAGGCCCAACATGGGTAGATTCAGGTTAGGAGCTATAGATGAGTGAAACTACATGGCGATTATCTTTCTGTGATTGGGTGAGTTCACTGAGAATAAGCTGTTCCAGGCACAACCATTGTTCTTCAAATTTCATTGTGTTGTTTTTTCTTACTGCTGTGCATAATTACATCATGTAGATATGCCACATCTTAGTCATCCATTCATCTAGTGATGGACATCTGGGTTGATTCCTGCTCTTGCCTATTATGAATTGAGCAGCTATAAACATGGCTGAGCAAATCTTTCTGAGCTGAGGCATGGGGCTTTTAGCGTATATGCCCAGTAAGTGAATAACTGGGTCTGTTGGTAGCTCTATAGCCAGTTTTTTTAGGAGCCTCCATATTGCTTTCCAAAGTAGTTGTACCATCTTACATTCCCAATGCACTGGACGAGGGTTCCTATTTCTCCACATCCTCGCCAACATTTATTTTCTTTGGATTTTTTGATGTTTGCTATTCTTACTGGGGTAAAGTGGAATCTCATGGTAGTTTTAATTTGTATGTCCCTCATAATTAGGGATGATAAACATTTCCTTAGGTGTGTGTTGCCTATTTGTATTTCTTCCTCTGTGAACTGCCTGTCCAGTTCCTTGCCCCATTTGGTGAGTGGGTTGTTTGACTTTTTATTGTATTTTTAAAGAATAAGATAGTGCAGCAGGGCATAGAGGTGTACTCCTTTAATCCCAGCACTTGGGAGATAGAAGTAGGAGGATCAATGTGAGTTCGAGGCTACATAGTGAGACTACATAGTGAATCCCATGTCAGCCTGGACTAGAGTGAGACCTCGAAGCACCAAAGCAAATAAATAAATAAATAAATAAATAAATAAATAAATAAATAAGATAATGCAAATATATGGCATATGTCTTACTTGGAAGATCAAAAAATCAAATTAAGTGAGCATGTAACTGCAGAGTAACTATCTTGTTCTTTTCCTTGATGTTAGTGTACAAGGATACTCTGTTTTGTTAATATTTATGTATGTACATAGGCAGTATTACGACAATTCTTCAAATAGTCTATCACATTATCACATGTACTCCAGGAAAAAAAAAATGTCATCTATTAGATGTAAAATCCAGAGAAGAATTAGAAAAGTGCATTAATATTGGGCTGAAGATGTTATTTCAAGGGCATTAGTGAAATAGTTATTTCAAAATGCATAAGACTGTTAAGAGCTGTATTCTAGCCTTTCACTTTTCTAAAACCACTTTGAAGTGGAAATGATAGAAACCTTTAATGTCTTGCAAGATGTACAAAAATCAGAGCTTTGCTTGGCAAGAGATAAAAACCTTTGTAAATATAGCTTAGATGAGCAAGTTTAACATTCATTGTCCTAACAGAATAATGACATGATAAAATAGCAAGGAGCTTAAAATGGAGATATGGAAGCTATACTTTATTTATGTGTTATTTCTGAAATATATGTTTAAAATAGTTATTTAGTGAAGAGTGCTGTTATAGCAAACTTGTAGTCAAATTACTATGCACATTTTTCTTAGGTCTAGACATGTCCTCACATAATTTTTCTTGATATTTTTCCTTTAATATCTGATATACAGATTACAGCTATCTCCATGAAAATGATGAGATTTCACGTGAACTGTGAATGCAGAGGAAATAGAAATAAAGGGAACAATATACTTAAAATATGCTTGGTAAAATTGCAGACAGAATAAGTAGGGTTGAAGTAGGGCAAGTACAGTTCTTAACTTGTCCCAAACTTTGAATTCTCCAACACTTGATGTGTTTTTTAAAACGTCTTTTTCTCCAAAAAAAAAAAAAAAATCGTTTTGTCAGGGGTATTTCCAAACAAACTGATACTTAATATATTTCTCTTACTTGTTATCTACAGGGAACACTTTCATAAATGGAAATGGAATAGTCACTGTACCTAAGTGAGGGAAATTGATAATTCAGCCCAAGACAGTTGAGACCAGCAGAGTGCTTCTGCTGAATAAAGAATCATTGATCTTCCTCTTTCTCAGAAATACACTACTCCATTTGCTCTGTCAAAACCTTGCGTCTTGATCATGTGATTGCATTCTATATGAAAACAAAAATCACACTGCAGTTTAAGTGCCTACAATTGTTCCCTTTTTCAAACAAGTTTTGACGATCTAGTTTTCACTTAGATTACATAAGTAAGTAAATGCACGATAAATACTCAAATAAATTAAATGTTTCAGAATATCTTCCAAAATAAATTAGTTCATCTATAATGACTTTCACTCTATGGGACAGCATGCCACTGACATTTCACTGTTGCACACTAAAATAGAGATTACTCTGCAGTGGAGGCTGGGAGCCCTCTGCCCCCCGGATTAGATTTAAGTCCTGTTGGGTCTTTCAAAGGTTCACTTTCTTTACTACTGAAACTACTATTACCTACCAGGAAAGTTGACTGCTCTCCAACTATACTTGATTTATTCCACAGAGATGCCAGTTATCTATTCTACTAAAAGGAATCATATTATTTTTTTTTAACATATGATGGTAGAAAGTATTATTTCCAACTATTCACATCCATAACAGTTCACATCCTATATCTGCATGTTGATTATTCTCAACATAAACAATAACTGTTTCAGGAATTATGTTAAATCTTGGTTACATTACAGTTCTGGTGAGTGTAGTAGTTACCTTCACAATGCTGGGACAAAACAGTAAACCTAAAGCATTTGAAGTGAGGTATGGATTTATTTTGTCATATAGTCTGAAGGAGAAGTTTCATGATAATAGGAAAATTCAAGGCAAGAGCAGAGGCTGGACATCATAATGGGCCATAGTAGGTGGAAAACAGCAGCAAGACAGTGAGTCTGCACTCAGGCAAGGGGGAATGATAACATTATAAAACCTGTCCCTAGCAACTCTCCCAGAAAGACTCTACCTCTCAAATTGCCGTCCGCTGGGGACCAAACATACAAATCGCGTAAGTTTATGAGGGTGTCTGATTCAAAGCACCACATTCCTCAGTGACCTTCATAAACTCAATATTATTTCAGATTGTAAAATGTATTCTGACTCCATAGTTATTATCAATGCCAACCTATTTGAAAGATCAAAGCCTCATTGTAGACTCAAGATAATCTCTTAACTATAAGCCTGTAAATGTAAAAGAAGTTAAATACACATAATGGCACAGAGTAAGCATTCACACTGCAAAATATGGCATTGGCCATAGGGAAAAAGTGATTTAATTAATTCAAGATCTACAAAAAATAAGGGAAATATTAAAGCCTGTAACTCTGTGTCCAGCAAGGACCTGCAATGAAGTCACTGGGGTTCCTAATCAGCCTATCAAGCTGGGCTACTTACAGACTGAGGAAAACTTCATCCAAAACCAGTATCTCTCCTTGGCAAATACCTGTTTTTCACTTATCTCCTAAATTATGAGGTCTCCACTACAGCACATGGTTCACATGCACCATGGTCTTCATAACCTCTATTCAGGGTCTATGACCTTGATTCACATTAGCTAGGGGCAATATCCAAATAACCATATTGTCAATCCAAAGACATGCTTTTTTCTTGCAGTTTTTGTATTTCTATACTAGCAAGAGGGTTATGAAATTTGTTAATCCAGTGGTCAATAAAGCTGATTTTAAAAAGCAGGAAAACTTTTGGTATTCCTCCTCAGTCCCAGTGCAGAACCGACACAATCTTTAAAGATGGTAATCTCCCAAACAATTGCAGCTGAAACAAGCTTTCATCATCTCCTGCCAAAAATTCCATTTCATTTTATGTCATGTCTTTCTGCTCTCACCAGTCAATTTTCTCTAACTTGAACCCTGTTCCATTTCTGAGGACTTGGCAAGAATACAGCCAAAATCTCACAAATTACCTCTAGCCCAGTCCTACCAAAGTTGCTTCTTCCCCTCGTAAGGCAATACAAACAATGTTCTTTTTACATTTAGGTTTTTCAGCTCTCAAAATAATTGTCCATCAAGCTCTACTTACAGCACTGCAAGGTATCTATCAGCTTAGATATCAAAGCCTTGCCTTTCATATTCCTCTTTTTTTTTGTTTTTTATTTATTTATTTGAGAGTGACAGACAGAGAGAGGAAGAGGCAGATGGAGACAGAGAGAGAATGGGAGCACCAGGGCTTCCAGCCACTGCAAACAAACTCCAGACGCATGCGCTCCCTTGTGCATCTGGCTAACGGGGGTCCTGGGGAATCGAGCCTCCAACCAGGGTCCTTAGGCTTCACAGGCAAGTGCTTAACCACCAAGCCATCTCTCCAGCCCCATATTCCTCTTTTAAATGGATTCCAATAGATCAAATGTCACAAGGTCAGGGTTCTAGCCACAGTAATCCCACTTCTGATATCAGTTTTCTGTTATAGTCACCTTTGAATTACTGGGACAAAACACATGACCAAAAGTAGCTACTAGGAGGAAATAATTTGCTGTGTGTTACAGCCTTGAGGGAAGCTTCTTGGTAGCAAAGAAGTCCATGGCATGAGCAGAGTCTGGACATCACAATCTGCCACAGCAGGTGAAAAACAGCAGCAAGAAAGTGTGTTGAGTTCTGGCAAGGGGGAACTCCTTAAATTTCAAGTCCTCCCTAAATCCTGCCAACAACTTACCTCCACTAGCAAGGTTCTGTCTCTCACATTGTTACCAACAGGGGAGAAAAGATTTAAAACATATGAATTTACTGGAAGCATCTTATTCAAACTACCACAGTGAGTTAATGCACAAACTAATTTGAGAACCAGGAAAAAAAATGCAGTCTCCTTCCAAGTTCAAGACTTGTAAGAAACTTGTTTTGTTGCTGTTTATTCTCAGCTAACAAGTTTATCCACATTTCTCTTCCTGCCTACAAAATTTAAGGTATTCTGATTAACTTGCTGATAGCACAATAGTTCCAAGAGCAAATTGAGTCACTTTTCTTAGATGGCTCTGCAATGTTGTTTGTACTATGAGGTCAATAGTTTCTGAGAAACATGTGTGTCAAAAACCAAATCAGGGGCTGGAAAGGTTGCTCAGTGGTAAAGGAGTTTGCCTACAAAGCCTAATGACCTGAGTTTGAATCTCCAGGATCCAGGTGCAGAGAGATACACAAGGTGGCATATACATCTGATGTCCATTTGTAGTGGCTGGAGGTCCTGGTGCACACATACTTTCTGTCTGGCTATCTTCTATCTCTCTCTACTTGTAAATAAACAAATTAAATAAAAAAATAAATATTAGCAAATTCTCATTCTCATTTAAAATTTAACGAACCCTAGATATTCCTAGAAAATATCACTGAAATACATTATTAATATCATTCTATTATTTCAGAGATTTGTATCTTCAGCAACAGTTCTCTAACTAGAATGTAAAATCATTTCATCTGGAGACACTATTAAGTTTCAGCTATGATTCAGTAGGCCTGGGCTGGAAGCTGTGAATCCATATTTATAGCAAATTCTCAGGCCATACTTCTATTAGTTTCTTTGAGAACTTTATAAACGGGAATCTATATGCCTCTGATTTTTTTCAAAACACACCAAGTGCTATGGTGTTCTTTTTGATCATAAATCATAATTAGATCATTCTTTCCAGTTTAATTTTATTTTCTTTTTTTCATGCATGTGTATTTAGTATGCACAGTATAGTGTGTGTGTCTGTGTGTGTGTGTGTGTGTGTGTGTGTGTACATGTGTGTTATATGCATGTATATGCACAGTTGTGTGTATCCCAGGCTTATGTGTGGAGTCCAGAGAAAAATATCAGGTTTCCATCTTACAGCTCTTCTCCATGTGTCTCTTTAAGATGAAGTCTTTCACTGAACCTGGTTTTTCATCAGACTGTCTGACCAGCGAGTCTCTGCTTCCCATAGTACTAGGCCTACAGGTGTTCATGGACATGTTCATCTATTTCTTTGGGTGATAGGAAATCAAACACAGGATTAATTGGGCTCTCTAATGGCCCCATGCTTAAGTGAAAAGCACACTTACCCACTGAGCCATCTTCTCATCTCCATCTTATAATTTTTATTAAAAACTATAACTAATGTGGTCTTTGACCCACAAGAAACACCATCTATCAAATTAGATCTAATCTAAGAGTTCAGATGTTATAAGCAATTTTTTCTCTATTATCTATGCCTGTCAGTTGTTGGCTTGACATAAAGTGGATTATTATTATAAATTCTTATGTCATTGAAAGGATACAATGGAAAAGATTCTATTTTAATTATATTCAAGTTTCATGGAAAAAGATAAGCAAATTTCTTTATGAGATCTATATGAAAACCAGAATAGAGTCATGAACTAAAAATGAAGTTTTGCTAGATGAATGCTACATGTACAACATTGAGCCCATAAGATAATAATGGAAGTGAAAACATTTAATTCTTAGTGATATTATATATTATAGTGCAGTGTGACATTCACTCATATTTTTGTGGTGACCCTGGTGTAGAAACCACTTCTTCTGCTGCCAGTCATAGAAAAATATAGACCATAAAACTATGCAGAATATTTGATAAAAATAATAAATGACTAAAGCAGTAATTTAGGTACTCAATCTACTATGCTCTTTGCTATTATTTAGAGTGTACTTTTCTTGATTATAAAAATTACTATCAAACAGCATGCTGTGAAGTGCCACTAGGAACCTCATACTTCTCATATTTACTCATTACTTGATTGCCACATAGTGAATTGCTCTATGTCATGGAGGTGTATAAATGTACTTTATAATGTTTGCGCAATGATGAAGTTGTGTAATGGTGTGCTTCCCAGAACTGATCGATTCATTACATTACAAAAAACAAAAAAACAAACAAACAAACAAACAAAAACAAACTAACTTCTCTTGTTCATCCCATAGTATATCTTTACTCAATGTTGTCATTACCTTCTAATTGCTGGGACAAATCACCTTATCAAAAGTAACTGATGGTAAGAAAGTTTCATTTATTTATTTTAGCTTACAGTCCCAAGGAAAAGCTTTATAATGGCAGGGGAAAGGATGATGTATGCCAAGGTTTGACATCTACTCTGCCACAGTAGGTGGAAAAGAGGAGCAAGAGAGTAGTCCAAGTGCAAGTAAGGGGGAGATGGCTATAAAACCCCTAAGTCTGCCCCCAACAATACACCTCCTCCAGCAAGTCTCCACCTCCCAAATTTCTACCAGCTGGGGACCAAATATCCAGAATATATGACTTTATTGGGGAAATATGATTCAAACTACCACATTCCACCTCTGGCTTCCATAAACTCATGACCATCCATGATGCAAAGTTCAATTAGTCAATTACAATTATAGAAACCTCAGTTTTTATCAATTCCAACATTGTTCAAATATCCTCATAGTGCAAGGTCTCTTAACTATGAGCCTGTAAATCCCAAAACACATAATGGCACAGAGTAAACATCCACACTGCAAACGATGACACTGCAAGGAAAGACTGAACCAATTAAAGATCTAAAGCATGCAGGGCAAGTATCAAATCCTGTGTCTACAATTTGAACAACGACAGCCTGGATAAGACTTCATCCTGGGCCAGCAACTCTCCTTGCCAGACATCCCTTATTCTGGCACCTCAAAAAAAAAAAAAATTCTCATTTACCTCTTCAATCCATGTTTCATCCATTCCATGATCCCCATGGCCTCTATTCATGGGGAATGACATTACTTTACATCACCTAGGGGCCATCTTCAAATAACATTATTGCTAATCCAATCACCTTTTCTTTCCTGACATTTTTATACTCTCATAGTACCATGTAGGATACCAAATTTGTTAATAGAGGGAAGAGATAAATCCAACTTTGCTGTGAAGAAAAATACTTTCAGCATTTTTCCTGCAATCACAGTGCAAAAAATCAAGCCCAATCTCAATGGTGGTCCTTGCTCAAACATTTGCAGCTGAAACAGGCTGCAGCCTCTAGCCACATTTTCAATTTTACCTGTGCCATATTTTTCAGCTCATACTCATCCAGTTCTTTAAACTCAACCCTGCACACGCTCTCCTCATTGGCAAAATACAGAAAGCTTCTCACACAAATTGCTTCTAGTCTTCACAGTGCACCTTTAATAATTCAAGTCTCACAGGAATCCATCAAGTTGTACTAAAGCACTGCAAGGTTTCTTTTAGTCCAAGGTTTCAAATCCGTCCAATTCCTCCCACAACACAGTTCCAAAAAGCCAAATACCTCACACTCAGGTTTCTAGCAGCAATGACCCTACTCATCTGGTACCAATGTTTCTGTTGCAGTTACCTTCTCATTTCTGGGACAAAACACCAAACCAAAAACAGCTGATGGGAAGAAATTTTTATCTTTACCATTATTATTATTATCATTTTATTGCAGCTTATAGTATAGAGTGGAAGCTTCATGATGGCAGGAAAAAGCATGGCATGATCAGAAGCTAAACATCAACTTTGCTAGAGCATGTATAAAACAAAAGCAGAAGACTAAACTAAGTTCTGGCAATGGCCCAGCATCATTGCACCTCCCAAATTTCTGCCAGGTGGAGACCAAGCATTCAGGACACATGAGATGTGGTATATGGGTAGTATAGTTGTGAGCATAGATGACTTACAGATCACATGGGTTTATACAAGACATGTGAGTGAAACCACCATACTCAGTGTCCTTATTTTTTCAGATTTATATAAATTTAGATAAACTAGCATCTACATATATAAATACGTGTGTTGGAGATAATGCCAAAAGGTGTGTGTGTGCATGTGTGTGTGTGTTTGATTATCAAGCAACTCAGTAACTTAGGAATATAAAAAGAATGAAGCAAATCTTCAGAATAAGGTAAGATTTCCAATTTATTTCTTTATTAGTTAGTATTGAATTCAGCAAATACAGTCAGTTTGGTACTATTATTAGGCTCATCTGTGACCTACCCCCTGCCCTTGGCCCCTCCTTGTTGAGGTTTACGGGTCATGCATTGTGGAGTTAGCCCACACTTATGGGTAAGATAAATGTCTCTGCGTATCATGACCCAACATGTGGCTCTGACATTCTTTCCGCCCCCTCTTCTGCAAAATTTCCCTGAGGCATGTTGGGTTCATTTTTGGTCTGTTTCAGTGATGAGGTGTTGGGGGCCTCTGAGGATCTGACTCTCTGATTTGGTCGGAGTTGATTTTTCTCTGTGTTGATCTCCTTCCCCCTTCTGCTGCTTTAGGGTTCATCAGGAAAACAGCACCCCTGCTTGTTTCTCCAATTTTTATTACTTTCAGCTGGAGCCCTTTTGAGGTATGATGGGGTGGCTCTCTCCTTAGAATCTACATCTATCTGAAAAAGAGAAGCAGAAACTCCAACAGAGAGTAAGTTAGCACCAAGACAAATGAGATAACCCTTACTCTTTTTATAGAGAATTTAATAGGTGTAGGTCCTCTTGTAGCCCATGATTGATGGTAGCTTGATATTGGAGAGTGGGCTTATGTTTGGATATGGTTCTGACCTGTTTCCAAGCTCCAGCTATGGGTCCCATATCACTGAGGAGATCAGTTAGCCAAATTAAGAGCAGTTGGTTCCCCACCATGGCTGTGTGCCACTATTGCCCTTGTGAGGGCATGACAACAACTTATTTGCTGCTAAGTAGGTTAGACCATGAGTTGCTTAGACAGATATTGGTCATTTTCCCCCAGTTGCCCATGTAGCACCTTCTGGCACTAGACGCGCTGACTGTCTGGGGACTGTCTCTCTTCCAACTTCCAGCCATGCCATTCTATTTTGCATGTCAACCACATAAGGTGTCTTCAGCAGTAGGGTCTTAACACTAACATTTGGTGGGTCATCAAGTACTCTGACAGAAATCTGTCTGTCTTTTAGGAAAACTTGTAGGTCTTTCTGATCAAAGGCTCACTGTGGATGATAGCCCCATGATGGTACTGGGAGCTACAGGTCAGTGCCCACTAAGAAAATGAGGAAAAAGATAACTAATATACAAGAGTTAGAGAGAAGAGAGAGAGCAAGAGAGAGAGGGAGAGAGAGAGGGAGAGGGAGAGGGAGGGAGGGAAGATGTAGAAGATTAAGGTTAGTCGTGATCGTACCCTCTCCAGTGTCTTGTGGTTCAGGTGTTCCCTGTAAGGGCCTGGTGAAGGATCAGCCATTTGGTCTGTCTTTTAGTAAGTAGAATTTTATGGTACCATTGCCGTTTTGGTCTAGATTTGTGTTTCCCACCATTTTGATGCCCTTCCCTCCCTCCCCTTCCATCCTAGTGTCTAGTCTAGGAGATGTTTTTTGGGTATGTAAGGTATCTTGGGTATATTCAGGTTAGGCAGTGTAGATGAGTGAGACTATGTGTAGATTTTTTCTGTGTGATTGGGTAAGTTCACTGAGAATGATCTGTTCCAGGTTCAACCATTTTTCCTCAAATTTCATTGTGTTATTTTTTCTTACTGCTGTATAGCATTCCATTGTGTAGATATACCACATCTTAGTTATCCATTCTTCTAGTGATGGACATCTGGGTTCATTCCAGCTCTTAGCTATTACAAATTGAGCCACTAAAACATGGTTGAGCAAATCTCTCTAGCCTGTGGTTTGAAGGTTTCAGGGTAGATTCCCAGTAAGGGAATAACTGGGTCTGTTGGATCTCTATACTCAGATTTTTCAGAAGTCTCCATATTGCTTTCCAAAGTGGTTGTACCATGCTACATTCCCACCAACAGTGGATAAGTGTTCCTACTTCTTCACATCCTCACCAGCATTTATTTTTATTTGATTTTTTGATGTTTGCTATCCTTATTGGGGTAAGGTGGAATCTCATCGTTGTTTTAATTTGCATTTCTCTGATGATTAGGGATGATGAACATTTTCTTAAGTGTATGTTTGCCATTTCTATTTCTTCCTCTGTGAACTGCCTGTTCAGCTCTTGCTCCATTTTGTGAGTGGGGTGTTTGACTTCTTACTGTTTAGATTTTTGAGTTCTTTGTAGATTCTAGAGATTAGCCTCTATCAGTTGGATAAGCCACAAATATTTTCTCCCATTCTGTGGGTAATCTATTGGCTTTGCTTATTGTATGCTTGTCTGTAAAGAAACTCTTCAGCTTCATGTGATCCCATTGGTTTAGTGAGTGTTTAAGGTCGTGAGCTACTGGGGTTTTGTTCAGGAAGTCTTTTTCCATTCCTATATCGTGGAAAGTACTTCCTAAATTTTCTTCCAATACTATTCAAGTTTCTGGTCTTATATTGAGGTCTTTGATCCATTTGGACTTGAGTGTAGTGCATGGTGAAATGTATGGATAAACTTTAAGTTTCCTGCATATGTTTATCCAATTTGTCCAGCACTATTTTTGAAAATGCTGTCTTTTTTTCAGCCTATATTGTTCAGGCCTTGATTGAATATCAAGTAGCTATAGTTGCTTGACCCAAAGTCCTGGTCCTCATGTCTATTCCATTGGTCTATACTCCTATTTTTATGCCAGTACCATGCTGTTTTTATTACTATGGCTTTGTACTATAGCTTTAGATCAATGAACTTGCAAGATTTCTGGAATTGAAAGACAATGAAAACAAATCATACAAAACCTTATGGGACACAATGAAGGTGGTCCTCAGGGGAAAATTCATAGCACTCAATGCCTTCATAAAAAAGACAGAAAGGGGCTGGAGAGATGGCTTAGTGGTTAAGCACTTGTCTGTGAAGCCTAAGGACCCCAGCTCAAGGCTTGATTCTCCAGAACCCACGTTAGCCAGATGCACAAGGGGGCGCACGCATCTGGAGTTCGTTTGCAGAGGCTGGAAGCCCTGGTGCGCCCATTCTCTCTCTCTGTCTCTCTCTCTATTGCTTCTTCCTCTCTCTGTCACTCTCAAATAAATAAATAAATAAAAATTAAAAAAATAAATAAATAAAATAAAAAAGACAGAAAGATCCCAAATCAATAACCTAACCATCCACCAGAAGGCACTGGAAAAACAAGAAAAATCCATCCCAAAGAGCTTCAGAAGGAAAGAAATAATTAAAATGAGAGCAGAAATTAATGAATTGGAAACCAAGGAAACAATTAAGATAATTGACAAAACAAAGAGATGGTTCTTTGAAAAAATAAACAAGATTGACTAACCCCTGGCCAATCTGACCAAGGAAAAAAAGGAGAAGATTCAAACTAACAAAATTCAAACTGAAAAAGGAGAGATCACAACAGACATAAGTGAAGTTGGGAGAATCATCAGGACTTATTTCAGAAACCACTACTCCACCAAACTGGATAATGTGGAGGAGACGGATAAAATCCTGGATGCATACCATCTACCAAAGCTAGACACAGAGCAGATTAATCACCACAATCAACCCGTCACACTCATGGAGATTGAAAAACTAATAAAAAACCTCCCAAAAAAGAAGAGTCCAGGACCAGATAGCTTCTCAGCTGAATTCTCTCAAACCTTCAGCGAAGAACTCAAACCAATCTTCCTCAAACTGTGCCACACAATTGGTGAACAGGGAAAGCTACTGCAACTCCTTTTATGAAGCTACTATCACCCTAATTCTAAAACCAGGCAGAGATGCCACAAGAAAAGAAAACTACTGGCCTATTTCCCTGATGAATTTAGATGCAAAGATCCTGAACACAATCCTCGCAAACTGAATCCTACAACACATCAAAAGCATTATCCACCTTGACCAAGTGGGATTCATCCCAGGAACACAGGGGTGGTTCAATATATGGAAATCTGTCAATGTAATACACCACATAAACAAGGTTAAACATAAAAAACACATGATCATTTCGATAGATGCAGAAAAGGCCTTTGACAACATACAACATCACTTCATGATCAAAACATTGGAGAGAATTGGCATGGTTGGTTCATATCTTAACATAATAAAGGCAATATACAAAGCTCCAAAGGCCCAAATATTACTTAATGGAGAGAGAATGGAGGAATTCCCATGAAGATCAGGAACAAGACAGGGTTGTCCACTCTCACCTCTGCTTTTCAATATAGTACTGGAAGTCCTAGCTGAAGCAATAAGACAGGAGAAGGAAATAAAAGGGATACAATTTGGAAAGGAAGAAGTTAAGTTAGCTTTATTCACTGATGACATGATTGCATATGTATGAGACCTGAGAGATTCCATTCCAAAACTCCTGAAGGTGATTAAGTCCTCTAGCAAAGTACCAGGATACAAAATCAATGCACAAAAATCAGTAGCCTTCCTATATGCAAATGACAAAGATACAGAGAAAGAAATAAGGACATAGTCCCATTTTCAATAGCAACAACAACAACAAAAAAAATACCTTGGAATAATGTTAACCATGGAAGTGAACGATCTATACAATGATAACATAAAAACACTGAAAACAGAAATTGAGGAGGACTTGAGAAAATGGAAAGACCTCCCATGCTCCTGGATAGGCAGATTTAACATTGTGAAGATGACAATCCTACCAAAGGCAATATACAGATTTAATGCAGTTCCAATTAAAATCCCTACAGTGTTCTTCACAGAGATAGAACAATTGATCTCAAATTTCATATGGAAAGGCAGAAGGCCTCGCATATCCAAACATATCCTCAGCAAAAGAAATGCCTCTGGAGATTTCCAATTTTTGATTTAAGAAACTAATGTTGGGAATTAATATTTGCCCTATATTATTCTCCAGAAGCAGGGACCATTGTAGCACTACAGCCTGAATTTTTAATCAGCTCAAGGGAAATTACCTGATTTTCTCTGTCCTTGTGTTTACCCTAAATGACAAGGAACATCTGTCTAATACTGAAGTTTCTTGACTTTGTTAGGAGTCAAAAAGGACTAAATAGACAATCTTGGTGGCATCTGCATGAATTTTCTTAGACTTCACTGAAGTGATATTCTTAATATCTACTAGTGTCCTTTTATAGAATTGTTATAAAGATTCATGTTTAGAGAGCAAAAATACGTTTAAAAATGTAAGAACTCTAAATATGATCTTAATTATTTTTAAAAATAGATACAAGGGAGACAATGAAACAAAGCAAAATATGACAAAGAATTTATTAATACTGAGAAATATTAATGCAAAACTGGAATCACACCTTGAATCTTGTTTCATCTTTGACTAACTATGCAAAACTTTTCCACTGGCCTTCCTGGAACTCACTTCTTGTCATTAACAAGCTCTTAAATAATACTAAGTGATGCTGGGTCTTCTTAAGGATACTGTTTCTTAACTATGAGTATCCAAAGATGTGGTGATTTATCTCTAATTCAATATAAATCATTTGGTATTATGATAAACAAATAAATATTTTCCTTGTTACCTCTTAACAGACTCTTTCTTTCTTTCTTTCTTTCTTTCTTTTTTACCTTAAGCACTCCAGACTTTCAGCCTTGTCTCCAGACAATATTGCCATTTTATTTATTTAGAGCAGGAACACATAGATATTTAAATGGTGCCCCAACAGCTCTTGAATGTATGACTTTGGAATTACTTGTTTCTTTTTTATGCCTGTGATGTTTGAAAAATGTAGACCTTTTAATGAATATCAAAACATCTTGTTTCTATGCAGAAAACTTCAAAGAGCACATCATGTCAATCAGAGAAACAACAATAATTAATAATACATTATAAACATCAAATTTCAGTGACCAAGCAAAAATGTAAGTAATAGTTCTCACATCATTAGAAAACAAATAAATGTAAAAAGTAAAAGAAGTGTGTCTGGCATAGTTATAGGCCACAGGAGGCTAAAGTAGGACTGAGCTGTCAGGTGCTGCTAAGGGCCCAAGGTCACAGGAGGTTGCAGCAGGCCTAGAACCCAATAATCTTGCCTTGAGACCTGTAGGAGTGGGCTGCTCACTCCCTTCACCTGGGGAACCTGGATGTCCAGCTCTAACCTCACCAGAGCTGAATGTCTGTTCAATATTTCCATCCCCAGGACCACTTGTGTCAAGATATGCACTCTTCTATGGTGTGAAGGGCTAATCACTCCATGCATAAATGTTTCCTCTCCCACTTGCTGTTCCCCAGTCTTGATTGTTGCCACAGGTGTGTCTCTACCAGGAAGAAGTGGCCTACAAACTCTGCCCACGTTGACCAAGAGAGATTTTCATCCCCCTACTGGTGGACCTCAGCATGATGCTGTCTCTGGGTGCTTTTGGTGCTGTAGGAGCTGCTCTTGTCCAAACCAACTGCCTTTCAGGGGACTTCCAGGACAAGCTTGACCAGGCCATGATATCCACCACCACCAGCTTTGACTCTCTTCAGAAACAATTAAGCTCTCTCATGGGTGTGATACTCCAAAACCATAGAGCCTTAGACCTCATCACTGATGAACATGCGTGTTTTTGGGAGAAGAATGTTGTTTTTTTGTCAATGAATCAAAGGTTGTTGAAGAAAATGTTAAAACCTGCAAGAAACTCCACATGGAGCCATTTAGCTGCTATAAATCTGACAACTCCACCACCTGGTTCTCTAACCCCTTAGTCACTTGACTCCTCACCTTCCTTGGCCCCATCCTGGATATAGGAACCCTGTTAATTGTGGTCCCTGCCTTATCAAATTTCTCAGACAAAAAATAACTAACATTGCTAAGATTGCCACCAATCAGGTTCTCTTTCACCACCTAGCTCTGTCTGAACCTGTGATAAACTACAAGGACCTCAGTTAATATGATCATACTGCCCCATTATAAGAACAAAAGGAAAGCTGTCAGGCACAGTTATAGGCCCCAGGCCACTGGAGGCTAAAGTAGGCCTGAGCTATCAGACATGGCTAAATGCCCCAGGAAGCAGGGGGTTGCAGCAGGACTAGATCCTAATAATCTCGCCTTGAGACCAGAGTGGTGCCACTCCCTTCCTTCACCTGGGGCACCTAGAGGTCCTGATCAGACTTAGGTTTTGATTTCCCCATGGCCGTGTTACCTTTTATCACTAATTCTGAAGGTCCCTATATGTTAATGAGGTATAGCCAGCAGGCTTCACACAGCCAATCCCCCTGTGACCCATATTCCATACCTTTTCCTACCACAAAAAATAAATGAGCTTTCCTCTGACACAGTCTCCTAGGTGTTTCTTCCCATCGCACTCACACACACTCAAGACCCCGCTTTGCAGTTGCCTGGATGTCACTGTGAAACCCATGTGCAACTGTCCCAGGGTGGCCAGGAACCACAGAAGCATAAAATTTATACTTTATAGTACTATGTGACAGACAAATATAGATCACTGGAAGCTTGAATACACTAGTAATTGCATTGTATTGTGAATGCATTTTTACTTTATTTTATTTAATAAAAGTAAAGCTACTTATATATCCAGTTACACCTACACTAAGTGTCTTGCAATTAAACCTGTAGAAACATTGACAGTCATTTAATAATTTCAAAGAATCAGTAATAACTAAATATTCATCACCACACAATTGTATCATGTGTTGACTATGTAATTTTGCTTACCAGTGAAAAGCTGTGGAAATTTTTTTTCCATATAAGAAGGTAAGTAAATTTAAAATTTAAATACAGGACTTCTAATCAAGATGGCATCCACCTAACTGTGCGGCACATCCCGCGGAAGGAAAGGCAAGATGTTAAGGGTTCATTGGCTTTTCTAGGAGTGAGCAGATGCTAATAGACCTCCAGTGAGAGGGTGTGGAGGAGCAACCAAAAGGGAATCTTCTGATTCCCATGCTCTTGGGTAGCCCACCAGTCCCCCAATCTCCTGAAGCAGCAGCCCTAGCAATAGACCTACCTGCAGGTTCCTCCTGCACTAACCCAGGCAAGGGGACCCAGGATGCGAGCCTCCATGCTTGGAAATGTGTTCCCACTTGCCCTGCACCCCAGTGCGTAGAGCCATGCCAGCAGGCTAGCATTCCCCCAGGGAACTCCCAGGTTCTAATGCTGTCCCATCTGGAGCCACCCCCTCCCCCATGTGTGGACTGAGGCAAGCATGCTAGCATTCTCCCAGGGGAATTACAGGCACAAACACTGTCCCACATGCCACTGTACCCCATCCCAACACTGCATGGACCCAGGCCAGCAGGCTAGCATTCCCCTAGGGGATCTCCAGGCATAAACACCCTCCCACTCACCACCACCACCACCCCAGACCCCCAAACCCTGTGTGTGGACCCAGGCCAGCAGGCTAGGCATTCACCCAGGAGACCTCAAGGCACAAACACCACCCCACTAACCACCACCCCATGCTCAAATCCACTACATGAACACAAACCAAAACATCAGAGAGTACTTCAGGGAATTCTCCACACAGAGAAATCAACTAATCAACCTCAAGTGCCTACAAGAAGATCACAATAACAAAACTAAGAGAAGGCACAAAAAATACTAAGTCCAAGAAAACACCAAACCACATAAACTACCACGATATGGCAGGGATTAAATGAAACCTCACAGTTGTTACCCTAAATATCAATGGCCTTAGTTTATCCACCAAAAGACATAAGCTAACAGAGTAGATCAGAAAATTAGATCCCTCAATCTGTTGTCTTCAAGAAACTGACCACACCACTAAAGACTGACATCTCCTCAGGGTGAAAGAGTGGAAAATGATATTCCAAGCAAACATAAATAAGAAACAAGCAGGTTTAGCTATACTAATATCAGATAAAGTAGACGTCAAACCAAAAGTAATAATAATAAAAAAAAGACAGAGAAGACCACTTCCCACTTATGAAGGGAATGATCCAACAAAAGGATATCACAATCACCAATCTTTATGCATCAAACACACCACAATTCATAAAACAAAACCTACTTGACAACAAAGCAGAAATAACCACCAACACCATCATAGTCAGGGACTTCACTACTCCATTATCAGCAATACATAGACGTTCTAAACAGAAAATTAACAGGGAAGATTAGACCTAATGGACATCTACAGAATATTCTACCCAAAATCCACAGACTACACATTCTTCTCAGCAGCCTATGGAACCTTCTCTAAAATACATCATATACTGGGTCATAAAGCCTGCCACCATATATTTAGGAAGATAGACATAATTTTCAGCATGACAGTAGATCACAATGCTGTACTGCTAGAAATTAACAACAAGATGCAGCGGGAGTCCCACCAGCTCCTGTAAACTGAACAACACACTTTTAAACAATAAATGGGTAGTGGAAAAAATAGAAAATGCAATTGCAAACTTTCTAGAAATGAATGACAATGAGAACATATCCTACCAAAAGTTATGGGTCACAATGAAGGCAGTCCTCAGGGGAAAATTTATAGCACTAAATGCCTTCACAACAGACAGTGAGATCCAAAATCAGTAACCTAACCATCCACCTAAATGCACTGGAAAAGGAAGAAGAATGCAACCCAAAAACCTCCAGATGGAAAGCAATAATTATGATCAGAGTAGAAATTAATGAATTGGAAAATAAGAAGAGAATTAAGAAAATTGATGAAACATAAAGCTGGTTCTTTGAAAAAATAAACAAGATTGATAAAGACCTAGCCAACTTGATCAAGAAAAATAAAGAGACACTTTAAATTAACAAAATTAGAAATGAAGAGAGAGAGAGAGAGAGAGATCACAATAGACATAAGTGAAATTGGGAGAAAAATCAGGACTTATTACAAAAACCTCTACCCCACAAAACTGGATAATCTGGAGAAAATGGATGAACTCCTGGACACATACCACCTACCAAATCTAAACTCAGAGCAGATTAATCTCCGAAAGAAACCTACCACACCCATTGAGATTGAAAAGTTAATAAAAAAAAAAAAAACCTCCCAAAAAATAGAGTCCCGAACCAGATGGCTTCTCAGCTGAATTCTATCAAAACTTCATGGAAGAACTGAAACCAATTTTTCTCTAATTGTGCCACACAATTGGGGAACAGGGAAACTTCCACAACTTCTATGAAGCTAGTATCACCCTAATCCCAAAATCAGGCAGATATGCCACAGAAAAGAAAACTATAGGCCTTTTTTTCCTGGTGAACTTAGACACAAAGATCCTGAACAAAATCCCTACAAACCAAATTCAACAACATATCAAAAGCATTATACAACTTTATCTAGTAGGCTTCATTTCAGGAACACAGGGGTGGTTTAACATATGAAAATTTGTCAATGTAATACACCACACAAATAAGCTTAAACACAGGAACTGAATGATCATTTGATAAATGCAGAAAAGGCCTTTGACAAAATAAAACATCACTTCATGATCAAAATATTGGAGAACATTAGCAGAGATGGTTTATATCCCAACATAATAAAGCTATATATAAAGCTCTTAAACTCAAATAAGACTTAATAGGGAAAGACTGAGGAAATTCCCACTGACATCAGGAACAACTCAGGGGTGTTCACTTTCACCTCTCCTCTTCAACATAGTAGTGGAAGTCCTAGCTTAAACAATAAGAAAAAAGAAAGAAAGAAAAGGGATACAAATTGGAAAAGAAGTTAATTTAGTCCAATTCACAGATGACATGATTCTATACATAAGAGTCCCAAGAACCTTCATCTCAAAATTCTTGAAAGTGATTAACTCCTTCAGCAAAGTAGCAGGATACAAAACTAATGCACAAAAATCAGTAGCCTTTCTATATTCAAAAGACAAAGATACGGAGAAAGAAATAAGCAACATTGTCCCATTTTCAATAGCAACAACAACAAAAATACCTTTGAATAACATTAACCAAGGTTGTGCAAGAACCATATAATGATAACATAAACACACTCAAAAAAGAAATTGAGGAGGACTTGAGAAAATGGAAGACCTCCCTTGCTCCTGTATAGGCAGAATTAACATTGTGAACATGACAATCTTAACAAAGGTACTGTACAGATTTATTGTAATACCAATAAAAATTCCAACATTGTTCTTCACAGAGACATAAAAAATGATCGCAAAATTCATCCAAAATGGCAGAAGGCCTCAGATATGCAAGCATATCCTCAGCAAAAGAAACACCTCTGGAAGCATCCCCATACCTGATCTAAAACTATATTACAAAACCATAGTAATAAAAACAGCATGATGCTAACATAAAAATAGGGTTATAGACCAATGGAACAGAATCAAAAATCTGGATCTAAACAAGTAACTACAGCTACTTCATATTTGACAAAGGCCCTAACAATGTAGGCTGGAAAAAAGACAGCATCTTCAGCCAATTGTGCTGGACAAACTGGATAACCATACACAAGAAAATGAAACTCGATCCATACATCTTGCTATGCACAAAAATCAAGTCCAAATGTTTCAAAGACCTCAATAAAGACTGGAAACTCAACTACTACTGGAAGAAAAAATAGGAGGAAATTCCATGATATAGGAATGGGAAAAGACTTCCTGAAGAAAAACCCAGTAGCTCAGTAACTTAAAACAATCACTCAACCTTTGTAATCTCACGAAGCTGAATAGTTTCTTCAAAGACAGTCATAAAATAAGCAGAGCCAATAGATTACCCACAATGGGAGAAAATTTTCACTGGCTATACAATTGACAGAGGCCTAATTTCCAGAATCTACAAAGAACACAACAACATAAACATTAAAAACTCAAAAAATCCACTCACAAAATGGGGCCAAGTACTGGACAGGCAGTTCTCAGAGGAAGAAATATCAATGGCAAACACACTTAAGAAAATGTTCATCATCCCTAATCAATAGGGAAATATAAATTAAAATAACTATGAGATTCCATTTTATCCCAAGTAAGGATAGCAAACATTTAAAAAAATCAAGTGAAAGCAAATGATGGCAAGGTTGTGGAGAAATAAGGACCCTCATCCACTGTTGGTGGGAATGTAAGATGGTACAACCACTATGGAAAGCAATATGGAAACTCCCAAAACTGTTGACTATAGAGTGACTGACAAACCCAGCTATTCCATTACTTGACATTTACCCTAAAATCTCCACACCTCAGCTCAGACAGATTTGCTCAACCATGTTTATACTTGCTCAATACATAAAAAAACTAATAGCTGGAATCAACCCTGATGTCCATAATTAGACAAATAGATAACCAAGATGTAGTATATCTACAGAATGGAATTCTACATAGCAGTAAGGAAAAAAGACACAATGAAATTTGAAGAAAAATAGTTGAACCTTGAACAGATCATTCTCAGCAAACTCACCAATCACAAAAAGATAATCATCACATGGTCTCATTCATCTGTGGCTCCTAACCTGAATTGGCCCAAGATGCTGGCATACCTAATAATCATCTTGAGGATGGGACAATAGGGAGGATGTGGGGGGGGGGGGGAAGGGAGGGTAAAAATGGGAGTGGGGGACATAAAACTGGACCTAAGTGCAATGGTGCCATAAAAATTCTGTATCCTAAAAGACAGATTAAATGGTTGAACCTTTATCAGGTCCTTAGAGGGACCACCTGAATCACAAGACCCTGGAGAGGGTTAGATGAAGACTAACCTTAATCTTCTCCTTTCTCTTCCTCCCTCTTCTCTCTCTCTCTCCTTTATTTTACCTATCTTTTGCTTCATTCTTTTCCTTGGTGCTGGTCTGTAACTCCCTGTACCAGATTGTGTTTTATATCCACAATGAGCTATTGATCACAGAGACATACAAGGTTTTCCAAAAGTAGACATATTTCCATCAGAGTACTTGATGATTCACCAGTGGTTAGTGGTAAGATCCTACTCCTGAAGACACCATATGCCATTGGTATGGAATATGGAGTGACCTGGCTGGAATCTTGAAGATAGTCAGTCCCCAGATAGTTAGCTTGTTTAGTGCCACAAGGTGCTATGTGAGTGACAGGGGGAAAATAACCAACATCTGTCCAAGCAATTTGTGGTCTATGCTACCCAGCAGCAAACAAACTGAAGTTATGCTTATATAAGTGCAGTAGTGGCACACGGTCATGGTGGGCAACCAGCTGCTCTTGATTTGGCTAATTGATCCACTCAGTGGAACAGAACCCATAGCTCGAGCTGGCAAACAAGTCAAAACCATATCCAAGAAATGAGCCCGCTACGAACTATCAAACTCTCACCAATCATGGGCTACAAGAGGGCATAAACCTATTAAATTTTCTGTAAAATAATAATGGTTATCCCATCTATCTGGTGCTGACTTAAGTCTCCATTGGAGAATTTGCTTCTCTTTCAGATGGACACAGATCCTGATGAGAGAATCAGCCCATCTCACCTCACCAGGGCCCCAGCTGAAACCAAGAGTAATTGGAGAAATGAGCAAGAGTGCTGCTTTCTTAGTGAACCTGGTACCAACACAAGGGTGAAGGAGATAGATACAGTGAACACTCAATTCCTACCAAACCTGATTATCCAGAGACACAGTCTCTCCCAGGACCTCATTGATGAAGTAGACCTAAAATGAACCCAACATGGCTCAGGGAAGTTTATGTAAGAAGTGGCTGAAAGATTATTAGAGCCACAAGTTGGGTCATTATGCACAGAGACATTGCCTATTACCCGTAACTGATTGCTAACTCCACAATGTATGACCCGTATTCCCCAGTGAGGAGGGTCCATGCAGAGGAGGGAGGAGGCTAACGATGGTACCAACATGACTGCATTCCCACCGTGTACATAAATAGTGATAATAATAATAATAATAATTTAAATACAATATATTTACCCAGATTCCTTCATTTATAGACCAGTCAAAAAAACTGTGAATTATGTTATATTGTTGCAGGCCTTTAATCCCAGTACTTGGGAGGGTGGGGTAGGAGGATCATTTTGACTTTAAGACCAGCCTGTAGCTATAGAATGAACTCCAGGTTATCCTGGAATGAGACCCTGCCTTAAAAAACAAAGAAATCAAACAGACCATTATAAACCATATTTTATTTTTATTTTTAAATATATTTTATTTATTTATTTGAGAGAGAGAGAAAGAAACAGAGAGAGAGAGAGAGAGAGAAAGAGAGAAGAAGAGAATGGCCATGCCAGGGCCTCTAGCCACTGCAAAGGAACTCCAGATGCATGTGCCCCATTGTGCATCTGGCTTATGTGGGTCCTGGAGAATTGAATTGGGATCCTTTTGCTTTGTAGTCAAATGCCTTAACCACTAAGCCATCTCTCCATCCCATAAACCATATTTTAAATGACATGGTTTTAGATGGTAAAACTCTAATCACCAAATTTTAAACTTCTGAATAGTGTCACTTCCAAGAGAAAGTATTGAAATTTGATAGGCCAGAATATTCAAAGAAATTTTATGTCTTTTTTTCAATGTAGTATCTCACTCAATCTTAGGCTTACCTGGAATTCACTATGTAGTCTCAGTGTGGCCTCAAAACTCATGGCGATCCTCCTTTCTCTGCCTTTGCCAGGCTGGGATTATAGGAATGTGCAACCATGCCCAGCTTTATTTTCCTGGGGTTTTTGTTTTGCTTTGTTTTTGAGATTTGTGATTTGAAATTGCACAGATTTTGGTCTTAAAATAAATTTTATCCAATGGTGTATTGAAAAATTATGTTTTTTTAAAATTATTATCCAGGAAGACAAAAACAGCTTGTAAAAATGATATCATGTACTCCGTTTACAATACTTATAACCCTCATAGAATCCTGATGAAATAATAGACAAATCTCAAATGGTGTGAATTCAGTAAAATATCTTACTAGTGCATCTCATCTCTGTGAATCTGTCAATGATGTTTGGTTAACTACCTTAAGAGAATCATGATCTGGCCTGGGCCTTAGAGCAGAAAATTGCACTAAGTGAAACAAAGCAAATCTGAGTTAAGTATGAACTTTAGTCAATAATAGCATGTCAAAATTAATTTACTCATTGTGTTCTATGCAGCATAAGAATAAAAGATGTTCATGTTTAGGGAACCTATGAATGAGGTATGTGGAACTTGTCTATAATGTTCATAATTCTATAATTTCAATTTTTATTAAATAGTATTATATGTTGTATTAATTACCATCTTGTTGCTCAGACAAAGTATCTGACAAAAATTACTTTAAGGGTGGAAAAGTTTATTTCAATTTACATTTCTCGATTAGAGTACATTATGGAATGGAAGACATGAAGGCAGGAACTTGAGGCCATTTTTCACATTCATTTTGCAGTGAGGAAGCAGAGTGGTGAATACCAGTGCTCAGACAGCTCTCTTCTTTCTACACAGTCCAGGAACCCTGCTTGTGGAATGGTTCAGTCCACAGTTAAGAAGAGTCTTCCCAGCTCAATTAATCTAATCTAAATAATCTCTCACAGGCTTGCCCATAGGTTCATCTAAACTAGGTAATCCTTCACTGGTGATTCCGTGGCCTGGTGAGTTGACAGCTAATTGTTTTTTTTTTTTTGTTTTTTTTTGTTTTGTTTTTTAATTTTCTCAAATTTAAGGTGGGGGATAATATATGGAATGTTTTGGTTAAAAATATGACTCAAAGCACATTATCACTTCATACAAAACAACTTAAAGAAGAAAAAGTGAGCCATGATGGAGAGCTAATGTCAAGTACACAGATAGAAGACAATTACTACTTTACAGATATAATGTAGTTGAATTATCAATTCATGATCATGAATGATCATGAACAGCAATTAATGAGATATATCTATTATGAATATATATGTAAATCTATATCTATATATGCATCCATAGCAAGTATAAAATGATTCACATATTTCTTTATATCATATGTAGCATGTATAATACATGTAAATTAGGTGTGTGTTTAATATAAATACATACTTAATATATAATATATAACAGATTAGTATGAATATAAACAACAGTGAAACACAAAGAGCAATAAACATAATCAGGTACTTAATATCATTTATTTATTTGAGAGAAAGACAGAGAGAGAGAAAAGCATCAGGGCTGCTAATAATTTACAGACACAGCCAATACTTTGTGCATCTGGCTCTTAGATAGGTACTGGAAAATCAAATCCATGCTGTTAGACTTTGGAAAGAAGAAACTTTAACTGCTGAGCCATCTCCTGAGCCTTTCAATATAGTTCATAATTACCTAAGATGGACTTCTGGACAAGATGGTGGCCTCCTAACCATGCTTCAGCTCAGGTAATATCAGGTAATATCTGTGGGGCTCTACTTTGGGTAGGTCTTAGCAGATATCTAGTGGGTGGCATAGAGGGGCACATCTGTGAATCTGCTGAGTCCCACACTCACAGGTACCCCATTAGACTCTAGGGTCCCCTCACCACTCAACCCATGTGCTGCACATTTAACTCGCCAACCAGGTTAGCCACAGGCACGTGTGCCTCCCTGTCCTCTCCAGACTGCTGCTTCTGTCCAAGGTCTACACACTCTCCTTCTCCTACTCAGTTACTCACACACTGCACCCCACTGGTTCTTCTGCTGGGGGTCCACATGCACTTACCTATCTCCCAGAGGCCTCCCGCTGCATCTATTCCACTTGTGCTCGGTTGTCTCCTGCTATGCTCCCACAGGATACACTGACTGAACTTACCACCCCCTTGTGCTCCCTTATCTCCTGTCTCCCACCATTCTCCCACAGACAGGTTCCCCTGCTGCCCATGCTTGCTCCACTGTCTCCCCTCTTTGGTGGACTACCTTGCAGGCTGCCTTCTCCTGATCACAGTCCCTCTACACCCTTTGCTGCCTACAGGTCTCCTTGTGTGTGCCTCTTGGACTGTGTCCCTGTCTCCCCCACACCAGCCAATTTCATGGTCTGACAGGGCTGTAGAATCCAGTGACCCTCACCATCTCTCCAATGCCCTGTTCCCCTCCCAGTGACTACTTGGGGCATCAGCTCAGCCCCAGAAGGGGAACACAGAAATATCAGGCAATCACCTGCCAGGGGAAACCAGTGTATCATCCATAACCTGCCCATCTGGGTAAGGTAGGACAGCAAGGGCAAATGCTATGGCCCTGAAGCCACAGGGAAGATACAGCTTAGACAAGGTCAAAGGGATCCCAGACTTCCAGTCTCACTTTTGGTATTAAGTGCCAGCCCAGGACTGCTGGTGTACTTATGCCCTACACAGTCTGAACATACCAAAATACAAAGCAATCACAAGTGTATTCTATTCAGACATAAAAAATTATACTCCATGATGACACTACAAGGTTAAACTCTTGCTTCCTAAGTTAAATAAGACTCCCACACTGAGTTTGGTAGAATAGAACACAAAAGAAACAAGACAAAATAACAAAGAGAGAGAGAGAGACTCCAACAAGGTTGCCTAGCCCACAATGAACGTCTCCAATGGAAATATAGAGGAGGCAATAGGAATAGAACCCCAAAATGAAAGCACAAGCTATGTGACCCTGACCAAACAAATTGAAGAACAGGAAAGCAAATCAGCAACAACAAAAAAACCAAAAATCTCATAAATGAAACCCACACAGCTGTCTTCAATAGGCTTACCTTAATAGACCAAAACCAGAAAGAACTCAAAAGAGAGGTAAATGAACTGAAGTTGAGCCATAAAACAGAGGATCTCAATGACCAGCTCTTTAAGCTTAATGAAGATATAAGTAAATGAATGAATGAATTCCAAGAAGCATTAAGAAAATCAAGGCACAGGTAAAACCACAGAGGAAGTGGGGACATGAATAGGAGTACTGTCTCCATGGTGAACCTGAAAAGAAGCTCCAGAAAGAAGAAGACAGATGCTGAGGATACTCAACACATACCAAAGCAGAAATACAGACTCTCCTAAGAGCTCACCACTCAAGTAGACTTAAAACACACCCACCAAGGTTCAGGGAATTTTCTGGAAGAGGAGGTGGAAAGAGTGTTAGAGTCACAGGTTGGCATATCATGCCCAGAGGCACTGCTTCCCACCAATAACTGCTCCCATAAGGCATAACTCACAACACCATTGTGAATACCAGTAACCCCAGTGAGGAGGGCCCACTGCAACGTGGGGGCAGGAATGAGGGAAGAGATGGTTCCAACACATGATGTATCTATACAAAATACATTCCTAATAATAGAAAAGAAAGAAAATCGAAACATGATGTAAAATTGTAACATGACAAAAGAACGGATACTATAAACAAAAAGGCAACAGAAGGTACAAACCAAACTGAACTAATGAGAAGAACAGAATTAATCAGGTGGAAGAAAGAACTTCAGAGCTGGAAGACAAGACAGAAGAAACAGTTCCAGAGTAAAAAAAAAAAAAATGCTTTTTGATGGTTAAAAACAGCCTAACATGGGCTGAAGAGATGGCTTAGCATTTAAGTGCTTGCCTGTGAAGCCTAAGGGCCCTGGTTTGAGGCTCGACTCCCCAAGACCCATGTTAGCCAGATGCACAAGGGGGCGCAAGCGTCCGGAGTTCGTTTGCAGTGGCTGGAGGCACTGGCGTGCCCATTCTCTCTCTCTCTCTCTCTCTCTGCCTCTTTCTCTCTCTGTCTGTTGCACTCAAATAAATAAATAAAAATAACAAAAAAATTTAAAAAAAAATAGCCTAACATTTGGATCATGGGTATATCAGAATGGGAAGAAATTCAGATCAAAGGCAACAAAATTATTGAAGAACATTTGCACACCTGCTTAAAAGAGAGTCCCATCAAGATACAAGGAGCTAAAAGAACTCCAAGAAGACTGCACCAAAGAAGAAACTCCTCAAGGCACATAATCATTAAAAACCTAAACAATGAAAGCAAAAGACACAAAATCAACAGGGTGGATCAAAAAAATGTACCCTTTGATTTGATGTCTTCAAGAAACCATCACACCACTAAAGACAGACACCTCATCAGGGTGAAAGGATGGAGAATGACATTCCAAGTAAATGGAAATAAGAAACAAGTGGGTGTTGTTATACTAATTTCTTATAAAATAGTCCCCAAGCCAACAGTAATCAAAAAGGACAAAGAAGGGCACTTCTTACTCATCTAAGGAATAACACAACAAGAATACATTACAATCACAAATTTATATGCACCAAACACAGGTGCACCACAGTTTATAAAACTTACCAAGACTTATGTGACACAATAAAGACAGTCCGAAGGGGAAAATTTATAGCACTTAATGCCCTCATAAGAAAGACAGAGAAATCTCAAATTAATTACTTGAACATCTGCATAAAGACCTTGGAAAAATAAGAAGATTCCAACACTAAGAACTCCAAACAGAAATAAATAATCATGATCAGAGCAGAAATTAATCAGCTGGAAACTAAGAAAACAACCAAGAAAATAAATGAAACAAAGACCTGGTTCTTTGAAAAAAAAAAAAAAAAAAGAAGAAGATGGATAAACCCCTGGTCAATTGGATCAAATAACTTTAAATAACATTTTTTAGATTTATGATTCTAACTTTCTCTCTTAATTTCTGCCCAACCAGGAAATTGTCTCAGAATGCGAGATACTTAATCAAAAATTGGTGGGGTATGTGAAGGGAGAAAGAAAGCAGGCAGATGTCCATGGGATTTTTGAATATCGGACTTTCAGTATGATCTGATTTGGAATATGTAGTGTTTCCTCATGTCAGTTAGATATATGTCTGTCCCAGAGATGGAGAATACTCTGAAGAAGGAAGTTCTTGGTAACCCAGGAGTGATTACCTCACTATCTTGGTAGTGGAGGGAAGAGATTTTTGTGATACACAATGACATATTTATTACAGCACATGCCATATGGCCTTATGATACTCAGATTTGGGTAATATAACATTACAGGCTTCATTCAAAATCATATGGAAGTGTAGAGCTGGTATGACTCTTCTTAGTTGTCTCAAACTGAAGTAAAGCTGTGAGGAGAAGACAAATTCCTACATTAACAATGCAATTGAATGTGAGCTACTTCCACCTAAGAAGCTTCGCATTAGTAGAAAAGTTTCCTGGCAGAAAGCTTTTCCCAAGAAGGCATTCTTTGTGTGAGAAGTCAGCCAGCAATCTTCCTAGCAGCAGGAGGAATGAGTTGTGCTGTGGAATGGAACCAGGACAGGCACTACAGAATCCACTGTCCAGAGCATGAGCTCATCACTCAAGTGAGCTCTACATGAGAAATAAGGGAGGGAGAGATCAAATATGGATGATTCTTTCATTAATTGTTATAATCAATAAACATTTTGGCAATTAATGAGTAGAAATAATGGATTTATATTTTTTCTTTTAGATTTAGAAACAGATGGGTTGAATAAGTAAAAAATGGGATACAAATGGTTTAGAAAAGAGGAAATTGGCTATTTTGAGAGTAGCATGGTTCTAATGGAGTCATGAGTAATGCTCCAAAGGGTCACTCATTCAATTAAGTGATTCAAAAACTTGGTTTGCAGTTTGCTTGAGTAGTTTATTGCACAGAATAACCTACTCCATGTTAAAAAAAATCTGCATATTTTCGTGTTTTTTTTGTTGTTGTTTTTTTTCTTCAAACATTTGGGTACTCTTCACAACAAATGTAGAACAAAATAATTATAGTAACAAAATATAAGAATGTCCAACTGCCGGGCATGGTGGAGCATGCCTTTAATCCCAGCACTCAGGAGGCAGAGGTAGGAGGATCGCCATGAGTTCAAGGCCACCCTGAGATTACCTAGTAAATTCCAGGTCAGCCTGGGCTAGAGTGAGACCCTACCTTGAACCCCCACCCCCCCAAAAAAAAGAGAATGTCCAACAATGACAGCTGAAGTACTGACAAAATAGAGCTGCATCTTAGCTTACTTTAAGTGGTGAGAATACCTGATCATAGGTGGGGTGGGTCCTGTAAAATATATTATGGGAAACTGAATATAAATAAAATCACTACCTTACTTGCATGAGGAAAATGATCTGACTTTGTTTTGTAAAATGCTGGATGAAATTTTAAAAGAAGTAGAATAATAAATGAGTAAATTTATTGGCAAAATGCTTGGATATGCTCATATGAGCTAAAAGATAAACAGAATTTGGACATTACAACGTGCTTGCAAGGTTTATAACTTTTATTATTGCATATTCTTCATTTTTATAGTTCAAGGTACAATAACTTCTCTCATAAAAGAGTATAATTTAGGGTAATATTAATCTGAATTACATTATCAAATGCAAATATAATTGCACTGTAATCTTCACTATCTACTTGAATTCTTCCCTGTAAAGATATTATAGACTTAAATTTTAGGTTTCCAATCTCTTATTGACTTGTCAAGGAAGTAGATTTAGCAACTGAATTTAAAAGTAAAAGCAAGCTAAATAAATTTTAACATCAACTTCCTTGTGACTGTTGCTTATACTTCACCTATATGATAGCACTCAGTACATCCAAATTCTAATAAGGTCTGTTGTTATGGTTAGTTTATCATAGGCTCATGTATTGAGAGAATTATTTCCAGCATATAGTGTTGTGAGTTATGTTGTAATCTGTAGGATTTGTAAGAAAGCAAGTCATTTGGGCCATTAACTTAGGGGATATTGGTACTCCAGTCTTTCTAATTTTCTCTCTCTCTTTCTCTCCTTTCTGATCACAATGAGCTAAGCAGCCTCCTTTATGACATACTCTTACCACTATTATGACCACATGCCTAACAACAAAGGGGATAATCATCTAAAATGTCAATAACTGTGAGACAAAATAAATTTAAATTATGTGTGTGTGTGTGTGTGTGTGTGTGCACATACATGTACATGGGGAAGCCAGAGGTTGATGCTGGGTATTTTCTTTGAGTGCTCTTCACTTTATGCACTGAAGTAGAATCTCTCACTTGAACTTAAGTTCTAACTGAATGTGGGAGCCTGTCTAAAATCCCTGCACTCAGGAGACACAGACAGGTGATCCCAAGGCAAACTGACTAACAAGACTAGCCAAATCAGCAAGCCCTGGTTATGTAAACTAGCCCAGCCACTATGGAAATCGGTGTGGTGGCTGGAAAAAAAGGCATAAAAATAGAGGTAAATATAACCAGATATAAAAAAATATAACCAGTCCTTGAGCATTTAGCCAAAGAACCCTAATTAACATAACATGGAGATGCTTGCATATCAATGATTATTGAAGCAATACTCACAATAAATAAATGATGGAACTGACTTAAAGGTCCAGCATCAGCGAAATGGATGAAGAAAACATGCTGCATAAGCATAATGAAATTCTTTTCATCTTCAGAGAATAAAAAACTTATGTCATTCACAGGAAAAAGGATTTAACCAGAGATGCTTATATGAAGTAAATTTATTCAGTATCATAATTGTAAATAATCTGTGTATTATGCCATTTGTGATTCATAGATTTTTATTTAGTTATATAAAATCTTATATCTATATCTGAAGTAAAAGTAGAAGTGAAGCTGCCTAGAACTATAAAAGTTGTAAATGGGAAGTATGTGTTGTAAAGAAATAACTGACAAAGTACATACTGTCCTTAGTCACAGACACTTATCTGTATGAAGTTTCCCATGAAATCATTCAAGATTTTGCCCCCTCTGACATCTACTGCAATTCCATTCATTTGGGAAAAAAATGGCAAGTGAAGACACTTCTAATAACAAACCTTCTGAAGCTTATGCTTTAGCTGAAATATAATCAAAGCTATAAGTCCCACCCGAAATAATATATTTTTGCAGAAGTACATATTGCTATAAACAACAGAATTGGAAAATTTAACCAAATCATGGAAAATGTTAGAAGAATACGGGCTCATGGTCAAATTGTGAACCAAAGGCCATATGCTATGATGGAAGGAACATGATCTGACAAGGATACAGAAGAAGTTGATTGTGTAGTATTATATGCTTAGAAAATATAAGTAGTGCAATGTGAGAAAATAGCTTAAAAAGGTATTATGTCATACATACTAGGGTGAGGATGTGAGGAAAAGTATACGTAATCTAATAAGATTGCATGTGAAATTTTAGGGCTGTATTAGGTCAGGAATGGTGAGAAACAGTGAAATATTTTCCAAGAGCAATAAGAGGAGTCAATTATTCTGGCTGGAAGTGAAGAAATGAAAATAACCAGAAATGGTGGAGCAACTTACTGAAGGTCATCAAAAGTAAACATACCTCATTTCAGAGAATACAATGGGAATTATGAGGAATAGAAGGTTTCAATAGATATTTAAGACACAAATAACATTTTGATACTTATAATAATAGAATATTAAAAAATATAAAACTCAAGAATTTCTTCTGTATCTTTGAGGGATAGTAATTAACCAATAAATAGGAAAAAAGACAATTTTTAAATATTTTTTGTTGATTTCTATTTATTTATTTGTTTGAGAGTGACAGAGAGAGAAAGAGGGGGAGAGAGAGAGAATGGGCACACCAGGGCCTCCAGCCACTGGAAACGAACTCCAGATGCATGTGTCCCCTTGTGCATCTGGCTAACGTGGGTCCTGGGGAATTGAGCCTTGAACCAGGGTCCTTAGGCATTACAGGCAAGCACTTAACTGCTAAGCCATCTCTCCAGCCCAACAACTTTTTCAATGACTACATTTGTGAAGAAAGCTAGCAAGTTTTATATTTACTCAAGTGATCACCTTTTACATTAAATGATATGTAAGTCACTTTTTATTGTTGTTTTCTGAAGAGAAGAAACTAGAAGACAAAATAGGTTGTAAGTAACTGACTTACCATTTGATTTCCATTCACACCAATGATCTATTAATATGTCTAGTATTATTGGAGAGAAAGTAGACATATATATTAATATTCTAAATAAATGATATGCGTGTGTTAGGTATTCTCTAGATCACAAATTAATGCCATTGTTACTTGATGTTAAAATCTAAATATCAGATAAATTAATTATATTAGCATTTGATTTTTTGCCTAATTTATGATATGGTTTCAATGTCCATCCAATGTGATTCCCTAAGTAGCAGTTTTAGGGCTTGGTGTTTGTGTTCCCTTTAAGGCTAACTTTTTCCTTTATAAAAAGGCAATTTTGGACCTCTTTCTGCTTTCTCTTTTAATCTTCAAATTTTCTTTATTCAAGTGCATATTCAAAGTACAATTAAAATGATCAAACCTACCACCAGCTTGATACTGAACTTCCGGTTCCCAGAACAATAGTCAATACATTTCTACTCATTAAATGAAATAAACCAAATCAGTCTTTTTTCTCTGTTTTTCTTTTAGTTATTGTAGCACTAATAGTCTAAGATAACTGATAATTAAAGAATAATTTTGAGAGGGTGTGCACAGCATGGAGTGAGTAGTCTAGACCTCTCTGTTCCCCAGATCCTCCCAGTTATCTGGTCCCACTAGGGCCCCCTGCAGATGGATTGAGGGTGCTTGGATCCTGTGAACTTACTGTAGAAGCAGGACCCTTGCTCTGTCTTCCTGACTGACATGACCCTGTGTCCCCTGGATACCTTAAGCCAGAAAGTTCTCTCAGCTTGAAGTAAGTAGACAAGAGCTCCTGGTTGGTCACCCACCTCCCAGTTCCCTAGTTCTGGTACCCCTTTTGCAGTCTTGGGGAGGCTTGGTCCCTGAGGGTGGACTGTGGAAGCAGGCCTTTTACGTTGGAATCCTGATTGGCACCTAGGTACCCATATCCCTATTCCCTTGAATCAGATGGTTCACAGGCATCTGGAAGAGCTGGCCTCTTGCCCTGACTCTCCGGCTACCTGGCTCCTGGCTCCCCTACCCATGGCCCATGGGTGATGAAGGGTATGTGCAAGTAGAGTAAGTAGGCCAGAGCTCCCAGTTCCCCAGGTACCTTTGATGTACCTGCAATCTCCACAGTCTTGGCATCTGTGGATATAAATCCATCATACACCAGTACACCAATGTGGTTCATATTTAAAATAGAACATGCTCTGAAGATCCTACATGGACAAAAAAGTTGCTTCCTCCTAAATAGAATAATGTGATTCCCCAAGATGGAGAGAACACAATGCAAAAAATCCAAGGAGAGTCAAAAAACTGAGAGATCTCCACCAAGGATGCTAGTCCCACAAAGGAAGCTTCCAATGAAATGATACAGAAATTATATCCCAAAATGAAAACATAATCAATGAGACCCTGATCAAAAGAATGGCTGAACTTGAAGCAAACCATCAAAAAACCAACAATCATACCAATGAAGTTGAACAGAAGGTGAGTCAACAAATCAAAAACCTCAATAAACAATTGATTAAGCTTAATGAAGATTTGATCAAATGCAAGCATGAATTCCAAGAAGCACTAAGAAAATCAGAATTCAAATTGAAATCATGCCTCAAAAAAGTAGATGGACACAATGCAAAATAACACAACACATATAAAAAAGATCACGTAGAAGTTATAAAAACCTCTCTAGAACTCCTCACTAACAGATTACTCATGTTGAAGACAGAACCTCTGACGTGGAAGACAAGACAGGAGGAATTGATTGGAAAGCCAAAAACTTTGCCAAGTTCTAAAAGTCAAGTGACGAGAATATGATGTAACTATGTGATACCCTAAAATGAGCAAACATCTGGATCATGGGTATGCCAGAGGGAGAGGAAATCCAGGCCAGAAACATAGAAAACATATACAAAAAAATTATTGAAGAAAATTTTTCCAGTCAGAGACCCATCCAGATAGAAGAAAAAAGTGAGAGTGTTAAAAGGTGCAAGAGAAAACAGCTCACTACAAGCAAAATTAATCCTATCAGAATTACCTCAAGTTTTTCAATGGAAACAAGAAAGCCAGAAAACCCAGAATGGAACACTTCAATGTCTAAAAATCTATGGCTTCCAACCCATGCTACTCTTCCCAGCAAAATTATCTCTCCAAATAGATAGTGGAGGGAAAATTTTCCATGAAAAAGTCAACTCTATTTATTATTATACCAACACAAAGACAATCCTACAGAGAATACTTCCAGAAATACTCCACACAAAAGAGTCAAAGGACCAACTCGAAAGACAGCAAAAAGATGATCACAATAATAGAGCAGGCTCAAAGAAGTACAAAACACAAGAAAGCAGCAAACCTCATAAAACAACTCACCATGGCAGGGGTTAATTCAAACCTCACAGCAATCACTTTAAGTATTAATGTTCTTAACTCACCAACCAACAGATACAAGTTATCAGGGTGAATCAAAAAATGGACCCTTCTATCTACTGTCTTCAAGAAACCCACTTCAACACTAAGGATAGATACCTGCTCAGGGTGATAGAATGGAAAATGATATTCCAAGAATATGGAAATTAAAAAAAAAATAAAACAAGCTGGTATTGCTATATTAATATATGATAAAATAGACTTCAAACCAAAAGTAATAAAAAATAACAAAGAAGGCTACTTCTTACTCATCAAGGTAATAATCCAACATGAGAGCATCACAATAATAAATATTTGTGCCAAACACAGGTACACCACAGTTTACAGAACAAAACCAACTTGGAAACAACAGAGAAATGAACGCCAACACCATCACAGTCAGAGATGTCAATATTCCACTATCATCAATAGACAGATCATCCAAGTATAAAATCAATAGTGAAATAATAGAGCTCAACAACATCATAGATCAACTAGACTTAATGGACATCTATGGACTGTTCCACCCCAGTTCTACAGAATACATATTTTGTAAGTGGCCCACAGAAACTTCTCCAGAATAGACCATGCATTAAACCATGAAGTGGGCCTTCATAAATTCAGGAAAATTGAAGTAACTTCCTGCATCATATCAGATCACAATGCATTAAAGCTAGAAATTAACAAGAGACACACCAAGAACTCCACCAGCTAATAGAAACTAAACATCACACTTTTAAACAACAAATGGGTGTGGAAGAAATCAAAAAAGAAATTACAAAATTCCTAGAATCAAATGATAATGAAAACAAAACCCACCAAAGCTTATGGGACACAATAAAGGTAGTCCTAAGGGGAAATTCTATACTGCTAAATATCTTAATAACAAAGACAGAGAGATCCCAAAATAATAAACTAAGTGTCCATCTAAAGGCATTATGAAAACAATAAAAATCCAACCCTAAGTGCTCCAGTCAGAAAGAAATAACCAAGATCAGAGCAGAAATTAATAAATTGGAAACTGAGAAAACAATTTTAAAAATCAATGAAACGAAGAGCTGGTTCTTTGAAAAAATAAACAAGATTGATAAACCGCTGGCCAATTTGCTCAATAAAATCCAAGAGGAGTCTCAAATTAACAAAATCAGAAATGAGAAAGGAGAAGTCACAACAGACACCAATAAAATATAAAGAATAATCAGGGAATACTTCCAAAACTTCTACTCCACAAAATTAGATAATCTGGAAGAAATGTATGAATTCATAGTCACATGCCACCTACAAAACTAAACTCAGAGCAGATTAATCTCCTAAGCAAACCTATCACATCCATGTCGATTGAAGGAGGTAATCAAAAACTTCCCCCAAAAGAAAAGTCCAGATCTGTGTGGTTGCTCAGCCGAATTCTATCAAACCTTCATTGAATAACTGAAAGCAATTTTTCTCAAACCTTTTTGCATCATTGGATTTTGCTCATCATTGGATGAATGAATAAACAAAGATGTGGTATATTTACACAAGGGAATTCTACTTAGAGGTAAGAAAAACTGGTATAATTAAATTTGTTGAAAAATGGACAGACTTAGAAGAGCAAACTCACACAGTCACAGAAATACAAATGCTGCATGATGTCTCTTATCTGCAGTTCTGAACCTGGACATGCTCTAGTTGCTGTCATAACTGGTAGACAATTCAATGCCCAGACAATAGGGATGGAAGGGTTCCAGGGCAGGGGAAATGGAGGGCAGAGGACAAACGCAAAATTAAATCCAAAATGAGCTGATACCATAGAAAACTTTATCCTTGGAGATGGCCTAAAAGATATAACCCTCAAAAGGTGTACGGTAGGAACACGAAAAAATTAGGGTTCTGGTGAATGTGGGATAAAGCTTAAGCTTAAAAGAAAAATATTATTTTTCTATCTCTTACTTGTAACTCCCAGTATCAAAGATCAGAAGCAAACACCCTGACATTATATACAAACCAATGCAATAGGGGCATACAGCCTCAGTGAGTAAACAATAGCTTTCTGATTTGCTAAGAGATCTGCTCATTGTAAAGGAACCAATATCTGGAATTGGGAACCAGATCAGAATCCTATATGTTCTCCAGTGTCAAGCTCTCACTAGTCTTTAGCTAAATTCTCCCTAAATTAATAATGCATATCCCACTTAAAATATATTGACTTCACTCTCCATTGGAGAATTTGTTCTTCTTTTTCAGAAAGTTGTGAGATTGAAGACAACAAACTAACCTTGCACTTCAGCCAAGCCACAGCTGAGTCCACAGAGAAATTGGGGAGCAACAGTGCTGCTTCCATGCTGTACCTTGTTAATCAGCACCAGGTTGTAAGAGACAGACCGTGAGGCTATTCAACACCTACCACAGAGCTGAGGAAGTTCCTAAGAGCTCATCATGGAAGTAGACTTGAAACATACCTACCAGAGCTCAGGGAATTTTGCAGAAGAGGGGCCAGAAAGATTGTAAGTGCCACAGGTTGAGACATCATGCCCAGAGGCATTCCCTCCCCACCCCCACAAAAAATACTGACTACTGTTCCCACAATGCATCAACCACAATTCCATGGGGTATACATGCAACCTCACTGAGGAGGGTCCTCAATGGAATGGAGGCAAGAATGAGAGAATAGAGTATACCAACATGTAATGTATCCATACAAAACATGTTAATAATAATAAACATTTAAGAAGAATAATTTATAGGCTGATTCATACTATTTAATTTCACTGAAATGTCCTTCAGTCTTCTTTGTTGAGAAAATTCATATTACTAAACTAGTCAAAACTGATTGTGTGTGTGTCTGTGTGTGTGTGTGCATGTAGGCCCATGCCATCATGCATGTGTGATGGTCAGATGTGTTGGGGTATGCTTTATTCATTGTTTGAGACAGTCTTTTGTTGGCTTGTAGCTAAAAACATCAGATTAGTGGGCCCAATCTTCGGAAATCTCCTTCCTGACTCTGTTTTCTACTGCCATAGGCACATTTACATTACTGGATTCTGGTGGTGCTGGTCAAACTTATATAGCAAGCACTTTGGTTTGTTTGTTTATTTTATTTTATTTTATTTTATTTTATTTATTTTATTTTATTTATTTTATTTTATTTTATTTTATTTTATTTTATTTTATTTTATTGAGGTAGGGTCTCTCTCTAGCCCAGGCTGACCTTGAATTCACTATGTACTCTCAGCATGGCCTCAAACTCAAAGCAATCGTCCTATTTCTGCCTCCCAAGTACTGGGATTAAAGGTGTGAGCCACCACACCTGGCTATGGCAAGCACTTTCAATCCTGAAGCCACCTCCTCTGAACAGAAGTTAATAGTTTATTGTGGAATAAACTCACACATCTTTCCCTTTCAATGAGAGAGCATATATATGCATAAACATATATAACTGCCTACATAAATATATATGCATACATGTAGTGGGATAAATTTGAATTTGTAGTATCTAACTTGAGCTCCAGTCTTCAATATTATCCTACATATCACTAAAAATTAAATTCATCCCATTTATACAGAAATGGCAGATACAAAATATTCCATGCTCACATGATGACTTATAATATTCATCTTTTCAAATAAGATAACTAGATAAAAGACACCCTCTAAGCAGTTACAAGTAAAAATGTCAAAAGCAGAGTTTCAGGGGATTTAAATCTCAGACATTCTTAGATTCCAGGGCTTGACTTCTTGAGTAGGGATTATGGCTTTATCACTGACATGTTTCTGATGATGTGTTAAACATGTCAAATAGAAGTACTATATCATTTCTGATGGTCAACACAGAAGCACCCTTTCCTTAGATTCACAACTCTATGCAATCCCACTTGACACATGTTGCTTAAATTTAGACACTATCTCTGTGTAATAACTTTGATTCTGAAAGAACATGGATTAAATGGATGTAGCCATCTAAAGCTTCTTCTTTGTACTTACTTTCAGAGCAGCACTATTTGCAGAATAAGGAAATGTTTTACACACCAGCCTTAATTTAAAAATATGAAAGTGATACCATTGTTAAATTCTCAGTATTTTTAATTGATTATATGTGTGTGTGTGTGTGTGTGTGTGTGTGTGTGTGTGTGTGTGTAGTCCTGACCTGTAATTCACTATGTCTCAGGGTGGCCTTAAACTCATGGTGATCCTCTACCTTTACCGCCCAAGTGCTCGGATTAAAGGCGTGCATCATCACTCCAAGCTTACATTATAAGTTTTGAAACAAGTACTTTAAGAACTATTCTGCAAGCAAGATTTATCTTTCTGTTCCAGTTTTGCACAAAACGACTATTCAGTTTGCATTTGGGTTATTGCGTGTATTTTGAGAAGGTATATTCACGTAATCTTTAGGAAACTTCTTAATGAAAAACATTACTAACAAAAACCTTAAAAAGTAATAAGTCTCAGAATTTATCTTTATGCAATTTTTATCTAAGAAATTTATTATTGAGTACTACAACAGATCTTTTAAATTCTATCATTTATTTTCTAAATGGTATTATTAACTTCTTTCTTGAATATCTACAGAAAATGTTATTTATTCTATTACGTTTCTGCCTGCCCCACAGTAATCAGTAGATTAGTGTTGGTTCCCAAAGGAGTCTTCCAAAGTACTAATTTATAACTGGATGTCTTAAATTGTACTTGACATTTTATATTGCTGAATTTTGATGTCCCTGTTGTTATACAGAAATATCTATCAAGAAAATTATAAATCAGCTTACAGTATAGAAGTAAGGAATCTTTCCTCCAATTGGCACTGTCTCCATCCTTGTTTATGGATAAGTTCAGTAGGCTTTTGCATTTCATAGTTTTTGTATTACCTATTACCCAATAACTTGGAAACAATGAGGCAAAAATCAATTTATTTTTTGATGAGATGTAAGATACTTTGAAAGCCTAAACTTGATCCTTTTTGCTGTGTGTGTGTGTATTCATATTCATGCTGTTGATATATATGATTATTTTCCAAAGAAAAATTCAGAGTTGTAAAGGGCAAAACAATAATTTGCTGTTCTCATAGAAATAAAAGCATGAACAAAAGATTATAATAGAATATTATTTTTCAATTTATAATCACTATGCAAATCAATATTTTACTCTGCTTTATGTGGTGTTCTTGCCTTACAAATGGTTAGTGTTGGTTTTTTTCATAGTTTTCTATAGCAAACCAATTTAAGAAACCGAAATCAGATATTCTGAAAATGCTGTTGTTTTCTAAATTCTTTGTTCTCAAGAAACTATCTCAGTCAAGTGGAATTCAAAATAAGATTAAATGAGGAAGAAAAGCAAGATGTAAATTAAGATGGACATAGTTCCCCTGAGCATAAGCAAACACACTGGAGAACTATGGTATGTAATAAACACAGTAATGATGAATTATATAGTTGAACATTATAAGAAGAATGAATCTTTTTATTGTTATTGTTGTTTTATCAAGGTAGGATGTCACTCTAGCCCAGACTGACAGGGAATTCACTATGTAGTCTCTGGCTGGCCTCAATCAAGGCACAGAGAGCCTCCTACCTCAACCTCCCAAGTGCTGCTATTAAAGGCATGCACCACCACTGGACTATGAAGAATAAATCTCACATATAATCATTAGCAAAAAAGATGTGCAATTGGTAATAGATTTGTTAACTATCCCCATCTACTCATTTCACATTGTGTAAAAATGTCAATGCCTTGTGTTGTGTGGAAAATATACAGCTTTATTTTGCGATCACATTTCAATGAAACTAGGAACAATTTAAAGACAAACAGACAGTGCACTAAAATAAAATAAAAGCTAAAACAGTTGCCTAGTTGAAATTAATTGAATTTAAAATAGATTTTATATATTGTTTAGTTGAGCTTAAGCATCCCTGAAAGTTGCTAAAACTTTTAAAATAAGAAACCAAACTATCACAACCCAGAATGCAATTCAAAAATTTATTTTGTTCTTATTTTTTATACGCAAACCTATTTATAGTTATCTAAGAGGATATTTTTATATTAAAAGTAAAAGTCTTGATTCACCAATGTAAAATGTACACTCTATTTTAGCTTCAAAATTGCTATGGAAATAGCTTATTGTATAATTTAATAATTAAAGCCCATACTTTCCTTGTAATCTCTTTTATTTTGTAGTCACACACATATTTTAACATATTGTTTAGAAACATAAAGTGCCCATAGCAACCTATGGGAATCTATTATGAGAAGCAACATAGCATCATGGATTGTAATGCTGCTTGCTTCAAATCATGTCACTAGTTCCTCATCCTACCAATAAGTTAGTGGATGTTTCAAAGGGTTCCTAGAAAACTTCCTTCTGAAAAGCTGTGAAGATAACAAAATACAACAATGCTATCCATATTTTTAACTGTCAAGATTGCATAAGAAACAACAAGGATGTATTGGCTATCTGTCTTTGAGAGAGTGAACTAAAAATGTTTTGCCACTGAAAACAAGATAATGTTATAGCAATATCATTAGTCATCTTACAACCTCATCTGCCACTGGTTATATATTATCTGCATGACATGGATTCAATGTTTATATACAGCTAGATAGGGCAGACGTGTGTGTGTGTGTGTGTGCGTGCGTGCGCGCATGCGTGTGTGCAGGTGTGTGTCCTCAGGTGAATATATGCCACATGCATTGCATTATATGCAAGTTCCTGTGCCCATGTGGCATCCCATATGTTAGCACATGAAGGACTGCACTGGCTGGATCACAATAGAGTTTCCCATTCCATTCTGTTCTACACTTATTTGTGAGCTTGAGTTTCTTACTCATCCCTGAAGTGGTTCCCCCCCCCCCCCGCCACTGGGCTGGAAGAGGGGTATTTTGGTCTCTCTGCACCCCAAAGGATTGGGATTACAGATATTCATGGCCACTCCCAACTGTTTATGTTAGTTCTGGGAATGTAACTCAAGCAGTCTTTCAGGCCTCCGCTGCTCTTTTCTTCTTGTTTGCACAAAAAGTGCTTTATCTACTGAGCCACCTCTGCAGCCCAGACATGACACATTTCATAAATTGAGAAACAGCACTCTAATAAAAAAAAGTCATGAAATGTGATATTTTTCAATAATGTTGAAAAAGTACAGAAGTTTCCTCAAATATATATCGGAGACATTATTTCAAGTAGTAGTTTAACAAAAACAATTTCAATAGAAATTCTTCAAAAGAAACTTCACAATTTTGACAAATAATGTCTAGAAATGATTACTTAATATAAATTTTGATACCATGAAAGTACCCAGCACAATATACCCTAGCTGTCCCTCTCCTAAAAAGCAAAAATATACATTTTTGCACCTAGACTACTTATTAAACATGAGTGCAGGAGTGTTTTTGTAATCTCAGTACACAAGATGCTGAGATAAGATCATTAGAAGTTTGAGTCCAGTTTAGGCCTCATATTGAGACCGTGTTAAAAAAAAAAAAAACTGCTAAATCTTAAATCCCTACTGTTTCGCAAATCACTTTAAAAGTGAAATGGGCAAACTGTCAAATTATGCTTAGTTTTTAGGGAATTTCAATTAATAGGGAGATATTTTTCAAACTTGGATTTTCTCAAGTTTTTTTGAAGTTCCTAATAGAGAATGTTAAGGGAATCTGTCTTTCAATTTTATAGTCAAATTATCAATAATAGTCTTTTAACAAAAACAAAGCAAGAGTGGAGGGAAAGCAAGATGGCTTCTTAATCTACAGCAAAAATAAAAGTAAAAATAATTGTATTTAGTTAGTTGGTGTTAAATAAAGAAATTTCCTCTGTGGTGTGTGTGTGTGTGTGTGTGTGTGTGTGTGTGTGTGTGCGCACACGTGCAAGCATGCATTCTTTCTACTGAACAGTTGCAATGATTCTAATTATGCCTCTTCTGCAGTTTTATGCCATTTTTGGACACTTCAAAATTATCTAATTTTTCACTTTTGATTTGTACCATTTTTTTAAGTTCTCTTAGACTCAAATGACACAGCCCTTAAATTTCCCATGACTGATAGCTGACTTTGATTTAATATATTTTCTTTGTATTATTAATTTAGGTACATTCCTCTGTTTCTTTCTTCAGGTTTTCCATCTATTCTAGCATGTTCTTGTTGGTTTGATTAGTTTGCACTCTAAAGTTACCTTTTGTTTCTGTTATTCGTATGCACATATGCTCAATTTAACATTTTCATAATCTTTTGTGGTTGTTTTAAAGATGTTGCTGGTTATTACCAATGCTTATGTCCATTTTTTAGCTTGTGGTACCTTTTTTTCAAGCAAACCGAGGTTTTCATGGTCTTATATGTTTAGAATTTCTTCAATTATATTAGAAAATTTTGCAATATTAATGATTTTTGAGTCTTTTTATATGTGACAATAATGGACTATTTGATCAGGCACTTGAAGTGGGTAGTTTCTGCATATGATCTGACCAACATTTGTGGACTGTGGTTAACTATGGGTCACACGGAAAACTACTATGCTGAAGGTGTCCCACCACATGCCATCCAGAGCTCAGATTTCCTCCATGTACGTTCCTGTTATTTCTTTTTTCAATGATATTTGGTTCTAGTGAGGAGGATATCTATGCAAGGAGAAGGTGGTATTGTGTCTAAACAACCTTCTTAAACCCCTTTCCTCTGCAATCTCACTCATACTGCTGGTTGAGGAAGGAGAACCCTTTGATTTTGTATCTAAAGCCTTGGTCTGCAATAGCAATGAAGGCAGTGGGTTTGATCACACTCTGAGAGATGCTTCATCTGAGTAGACAAGTTCGCTCCTTTAGGGTTTCTGTACTTGTAAGTGACTACTCCTGTTCTGTGCCAACCACGGTCCTCGGGGCTCTGACTAACTTGGGGACTGCAAGTGAGAGAAATCATTGGAGAATTTTCTCTACTCTTTGAATTTAGAAATTTTCATTCCCAGTTCTCCGGTTAAGAAAGAGCAGCACTCTCCTTATCACCTCTTGCCCTGGGCTGCTTGTGGTTTCGTTCTGCTTGGTGAACACCCAAAGAAAGAAAATTAGATTTGGCACTATTTCGTTGTTCAGTAGATTTTTTAATTTTAATTTTAATTTTTTTTTTTTTGCTTTTCCTCAACCTGCCTCATGATATATATGTTAGAGAAACTTCAGATAAGTGACCCACATATTCTACCCAAGTTTTAGGTGCTTACAATGAGAGGGAAATGTTTGCTTGCTTTATTTAAATAGAAGGAAATGTATTGTTCTTATAGTCTTTATTATGTGTTTTTGCAATATGGGGGGTGGCCCCAGTGCTTATTGCTTGTTACATAAGCATAGTGGTATTTAACACAGAGTCAGCCTATACAACAGTATAGCCTTGAACTTGCTCTGTGTACCTCAGCTCCTCAACCCCTGATTCTCCTACCTCAGCCATCTCAAGTGCTGGGTTAACAGGAATGCACCACCTTGGACATTTTTACCATTTCTTAAAAAAAATAAAGGTTTAAAAACTTCAATCTGTACATTTAAGCTTGATTTAATTTTTCTAAAACAGAGGATATTAATAAATTCCAGATCCTATAAAATAGTGTGTGGCATTGCATTGTTCTTAAAAAGTAAGTATTTTAGAAAACAGTTCCTAAAACACAACAGATCCTCATAGCTGTACTTATCCGCTATAAAAGACCCACCTTACAAAGAGATAAAATTCCACAGAGTGGATTTTTTTTAATATCTGGAACTATTTATGTTTTCCTCTATGTTCCAATTTATTTTTTACTTTTTATTTGGTCAGAATTAAGATCCCATCATTAATGTCTAAGAGATACTTTAGTATTTGATTTTTCCACTCTATTTTTATTTTCTTCATTCTTCATCAAGGTAGGTTAGTTTTCTTATCCTATTATCTATCATATTATTTATCCGCTTTCCATCTATCTATCTGCATATCAATCAATCAATCTATCTATCATCTATCTGTCATCATCAAACTATCATCTACCATTATCTACTAACCCAACCCTATGCTTATTCAACTACCTATGTATATACAGACAGAGAGGAAAGAAAGAAAGAAAGAAAGAATGAGAATGAATCTAATAAATCTATACATCTCTATCTCTTTTCCTATCTTAACTGGATAATAGTAGAGGTGTAAAATCTCCATATATTCAAACATATGAGGTGCCAGTCAACTGGAGTTAAGTTTTGTAATTGTCTAGTGCTCAGTTTATTTCTTTTTTCTTTTCTATTTTCTGTATTTGACATTTTTATACATTTCTTTTTTTATTAGTTTTGTACTCAGTGAACAGAGTCAAGTTGGTACCATTATTAGCCTCCTTCCGGCCCTCCCCTCTCCCCCTTGTCCCTCCCCTCTCCCCTCTTTGCTGAGGTATATGGGTCATGGATTGTGGAGTTAGCCCTAAGTTATGGATAGGAGGAAATGTCTCTATGTATCATGACACAATGTGGGGCCCTGATATTCTTTCCACCCCCTCTTCTGCAAATTTCCCTGTGTCATGTTGGGTTCATTTTAGGCCTGCTTCAGTGATGAGGTCTTGGTAGCTTCTGTGTCTCTGGATATCTGATTTGGTTGGAGTTGGTTGTTCTCTGTGTTGCTCTCCTTCACCTTTGTGCCGGTACCAGGTTCACCAAATAAACAGCACCCTTACCCTTGCTGTTTCACCAATTACTGTTAGTTTTAGCTGGTCCACTATTGAGGTATGATGGGGTGGTTCTCTCCTTAGGATCTGTGTCTTTCTGAAAAAGATAAGCAGGTTGTCTAAAGAAGAGTAAAGTTAACACCAGATAAATGGAATAACCCTTATTTTTTTTTAGAGAAAATTTAATAGGTGTAGGCCCTCTTGTAGCCCACGATTGCTGGCAGCTTGAGTGGACTCATTTTTGGATATGGTTCTGACATGTTTCCCAGCTCCAGCTACGCTTTCTGTTCCACTGAGAGGACCAGTTAACCAAATCAAGAGCAGTTGGTTTCCCAAAAAGGCTGTGTGCCACTATTGCACTTGTGTGAGCATCACAACAGGTTATTTGCTGCTAAGTAGGATAGAACATGAGTTGCTTGGAGATATTGGTCATTTTCCCCCAGTTGCCCATGTAGCACCTTCTGGCACTAGATGCACTGACTGTCTGGGGACTGACTCTCTTCCAGCTTCCAGCCATGTCACTCCATGTTACATGTCAACTGCATATGGTATCTTCAGGAGTAGGGTCTTAACACTAACCTTTGGTGAGTCATCAAGTACTCTGACAGAAATCTGTCATTCTTTTTGGAAACGTTGCAGGTCTCTCTGATCAATAGCTCATTGTGGATGATAGCCACCTGCTGGTACTGGGAGTTACAGGTCAGTGCCCAAGAAGAGAAGGAAGAAAAAGATCAGTAATAAGAAAGAGTTAGAGAGAAGAGAGAGAGAGGGAGAGAGAGAGAGAAGCTATAGAAGATTAAGGTCAGTTTTCATCATACCCTCTCCAGTGCCTTGTGACTCAGGTGTTCCCTCAAAGTGCCTGGTGAAGGTTGAACCATTTGGTATGCCTTTTAGGATGTAGAATTTTATGGCACCATTGCCATTTGGGTCCAGATTTGTGTCTACCACCCCCTCCCTTAGCCTCTCCTTCCTCCTCACCCACCCTATTATCCAGTTCTTAAGATGCTTACTGGGTATATTGGCATCTTGGGTAGATTCAGGTTAGGTGCTATAAATGAGTGACACTATGCAGTGATTATCTTTCTGTGATGAGACAGGTTCACTTAGAATGATCTGTTCCAGGTTCAACCATTTTTCTTCAAATTTCATTGTGTTATTTTTTTCTTACTGCTGTGTAGAATTCCATCCTGTAGATATTCCACATATTAGTTATATGTTCATCTAGTGATGAACATCTGAGTTGATTCCAGATCTTACCTATTATGAATTGAGCAGCTATAAATATGGTTGAGCAAATTTCTGTGGACTGAGGCTTAAAGATTTTAGGTTACATACACAGAAAGGGAATAACTGGGTCTGTTGGCAACTCTATAGTCAGCTTTTGTAGGAGCCTCCATATTGCATCCAAAGGGATTGTACCATCTTGCATTTTTATTTCAAATTTTGTAAATTTGAAACATCTCCCTCTCTCTCTCATTTTTTTTTTCTTTTTTCACATGATCATTTGGCCAGGGATTTCACAATCTTATTTATTTTTTCAAAGAACCAGCTCTTTGTTTCGTCTATTTTCTTAATTGATTTCTTAGTTTCCAACTCAATAATTTCTGCTCTGATCTTAATTATTTCTTTCCATCTGGAGCTTTTGGCATTTGGTTCTTCTAGCTTTTCCAGTGCCCTCAGGAGGATAGCTGGGTTATTGAGTTTGGGATCTCTCTGTCTTTGTTATGAAGGCATTTAGTGCTATGAATTTTCCCCTGAGGACCGCCTTCATTGTGTCCCATAAGTTTTGGTGGAATGTGTTCTCATTGTCACTCATTTCTTGAAATTTCACAATTTAAATGTTCATTTCAACCACTATCCATGTATTGTTTAAAAGGGTGCTGTTCAGTTTCCAGGAGCTGATGGGATTATTGGTGGGTCTTTTGTTGTTAATTTCTAGCAATATAGCATTGTGATCTGATATCATGCAGGGAATTGTGTCAGTCTTGCTAAACATATGGAGGCAGGCTTTGTAAACCAATATATGATCTATTTTAGAGAATGTTCCATAGGCTGCTGAAAAGAATGTGTAGTCTGTGGATTTTGGATGGAATGTACTGTAGATGTCCATTAGGTCTAAGTGATATATGGTTTTGTTGAGCTCTCTTACTTCCTTGAGTTTCTGTTTGGATGATCTATCTATTACAGATAATGGTGTATTTAATTCCCCAACTATGATGGTGTTCATGGTTATTTCTGTTTTATTGTCAAGTTTTTTTTTTTTTTTATGAACTGTCGTGGCGCTGTGTTTTGTGCATAAAGATTTATGGTTGTGATATCCTCTTGATTGGTTGTTCCCTGGATGAGTAGAAAGTGGCCTTCTTTGTCATTTTTGTTTATTTTTGGTTTGAAGTCTATTGTATCTGATATTAGTATAGCTATGCCTGCTTGTTTCTTATTCCCATTTGCTTGGAATATTGTTTTCCACCCTTTCACCCTGAGGAGGTGCATGTCATTACTGATGAGATGAGTTTCTTGAAGACAACAGATTGAGGGTTCTAATTTTCTGGTCATCTTGTTAGCTTGTGTCCCTTGATGGGTGAATTAAGGTAATTAATATTTATGGTAATGACTGTGAGGTTTGATTTGATCCCTGACATATTGTTTTGGTATATGTGGTTTGGTGTTTTGATGGACTTGGAAGCTTTTTGTGCCTTCTCTAAGTTTGGTTATTGTGATCTGCTTCTTGTAGGCATTTGAGGTTGATTATTTGATACTTCTGTGTGGAAAATTTCCTGAAATACTCGCTGTAGGTTTTATTTTGGGTTCATATAATTGTAAATCTGAGTTTTTTCATGGGAAGTTTTTCTTTCACCATCTAATATGAGGCATACTTTTGCTGGTTAAATAGTTTAGGTTGGAAGCCATAGGTTCTTAGACTTTGCAATGTTCCATTCCAGGCCCTTCTGGCTTTCAGGGTTTCCATTGAGAAGTCTGAAGTAATTCTTATGGGGTTACCTTTGAAAGTGATGTGTGGTTTTTCACTAGCTGCTTTTAAGATTTTCTCTTTGGTGTCAATGTTTTAGTCTTAATAACAATATTTCTTGGAAAGTTTCTCCTTTGGTCCAATCTGTTTGGAGTTATTTTAGCTTCTTGTATCTTGTTGGGCTTTTCTTTTGAAAGAGTGGGAAAGTTTCCTTCGATTATTTTGTTGAATAAATTTTCCATGCCTTTGGTCTGAATTTCTTCCCCTTCTGGTATTTCCATGATCTGGATCATAGGATGTTTAAGGGTATCCCACATTTCCCTCATGTTCTGTTCACAGAAAGTTTTGAACTTATTGAATCTTTTGAATTCTTGAACTGTTTCATTTGTCTTATCATCTGGATCAGAGTTTCTATCCTTCACAGGGCTCATTCTATTCTTGAGATCTTCTAAAGAGTTTTGGGCTTATTCAATTAAGTTTGCATTTTCTACTACTTTTCTATGTATAGCTTCCAGCCCTCTGTCCTGTTCCCTGTTGATTTTCTTGATATTTCTTGGAATTCATCCTTGCATTTCTTTCTGTCTTCATTCAGCATCACCAGTTGATTTTTGAGGTTCTCTTTTTTTCACTCTTCTTCATATCTCTTAATTGTCTTTGATTCCTTCCATTTCCTTATCTATTAGGTCTTGTCTAGTGATGGCAGCATCCACATGATTATCAGTCCTTTGTTGCTTTTCTTCAGGTTATACTAGTAGCTTGTTCAGGGTTGCATTGCTCTTAGCTTCATTTTGGTGTTCTAATCCTAATGTCTCTTCTGTGTTTCTATAATTCATTCATTGTAGGACTGAGTGATCTTACTGGATTTACTTGCATTTGATTTTTCAAGCTAATTCTTTTGTATATTGTCTGCCCATCACAGTATATGGGCAGTGAGAGTAGGAGTGTGGTCTCAATGGGTGTGCAGGAGTATCCTGAGGCTGGGACTATTGCATTGCAGCTGCTTGGGGAGATTGGGGAAATGGTAGGCTACCTAAGACTGAGAGAATCAGCTGATTCCCTTTTTTTAACCCTCTGCACCCTCCCACTGGCAATCTTGTAGGGATTGCTGTCCCCTAAAAGACCCAGTGAACCCTTAATAATGCCTTGCCTTTCTTTCATAAGGAGGTGTGGCACTGTTAGGTGGTCACCATCTTGACCGGAAATCATTTTCATACATTTCTAATTTATTTTGGTCTATGCTCCCTTCCATACCCTCCCATAGTCCCAAGTTCCATTGCATCCCTTCTTATTCTTCCCATCACATCACACTGGTTACAGCATTAAGAAAGTATAATACTATTCAATTTCTGTTTTATTCAACTCAGTATGTTTGCACTTTTCCCTGACATTTTATTGTGTTTTCCTCTATTATTTGATATAATGTACTTGTATTTTTCTCTACTTTACATCGTAAACATATTTTTCTCAAATCATAATTTTACAGTACATACCTCATAACATGCATTTTTAAAGGAAGATGACTATTTGTGTTAACTCTTTATATTGTGTTTTTGCTCTAATGTCTTATTTAATTAAAATACCATTTATATATTAATATTGTTGGCAACTTTTGTGATTTATATTTAATAAATGTGATCATATATAAAGCTTTGTGAGAAAACATTTTTTTCCCATAAGCATGGAAGTGAACACACAGGTATCGTAAGATTTAAATTTTGAAAGAAGGTAATTTCTTCTGCATTTTCTTAATTCAAGGCCCATTTTCACTTTACTTTATCTCAGCCCTTCTTCTCCTGCTAGTCATGCAGTCCTAGTCATTTCCTTCCTCGTAGGGTAATTGTTTAATAGTTGCAACAGTTGAATATTCCTTCCAGGTATCGCTGCATGTCTCAAGTTTCAATTTGATATTATACTTATTGTTAAATTGTTTATTATGCAAATTATCATATAATAATCAATTAATATAGTAAGATAACATAATTATTGAATTTATATGGACATATTCAAGGGTTATCAACATTAAAATGATGTGAGCAATAAAGTCTTACAAATATGTAAATATATATATATATATATATATATATATATATATATATATGCATTTCTTACATCTCAAATATAGCAGGAACATATATATTTTGGGAAAGGAAAAATAAAGACTCAGGCTAATAGCTTCTTCCTATTTTGCTATTAGTAATAGAAGCTTACTTTATTTCTATAAAGAATAAAATATTATTGCCCTTTGTTGAAATTTATCTCTATACTACATTAAATAAAAACTGCAGTATTTGCATTTTTACAAATCTGGTTAGGATCAGCACATTAATTTTGCTAGTTTTGCTGACTGGGCATAATTTTGTACCACTATTAATTTTTGTAGGTATGTGCAATAAGATCATACTCTGGTTTAAAGAAAAAAGAACAATGATTATTTGTTACATGCTGTAAAAAGATGTGGTATAGAAGTTGATGAATGTCAGAGAAACAGAAGTATACGTTGCAACAAAAATATAAAGAATGCATTTTTAAAATTTAATCTTTAAAATGATACCAGTAATATAGCAATAAAACAATATACCAATAAATAAATATTAAATACTTTATAGAGAAACTTTAAAGGCATTGCTTTTTATTCTGGATAATGCTACAACTCCTGTTCTGAGAAGATATAGCTAGTAGATTATAACTGTTCAATAAAAGGAAAGGGCATTGTTTATGCAGAACATATTGTTTAAACATAATAGAAGTGAGAGTGAGCTATTAATAAGTATCAGCATAACTTACATACCTAAAACTATGACAACATGTATTATTTAATCACAGAATAGCTAAAAGCAAAAATAAATGTTTGGAGTTCAGAAGATCATTCACAATTCAATGCAGAGTTAGTTTTCTTCTACAATTCAAGAAACAATTCAATTCTAATTTTTATACTTCATCTTAGAAGTTGAACTTAGGAAAATAATAATTCCAAATCTGAGCCTTCTCTATTGATGGGTACACATAATAATCAGATTTCTGATATTTGCAAAAATACACTGTATTTAGCAGACAAAAGGAGAAAATATTCAATCTTTAAATAAGTACAGTTAGCTATCAAGCAAAATGAGTTCTCCTAACTATATTGAAATAAATAAACTCAGGATAGAGCTCAACAAATATATAAATTATTTCAAAGCTATACACTATATAAATTATTTTTATACAGCTTATTGGCACAACATTTAAAAATGGTTAAAATCGTTTTCAAAATAAATAACTAAATATTCTGAAGAAAATCAACAGAAACCGAGTAAGTAAACATAACTAAAAATCTTATGCTTCATTTTATGCCTTTGCTAATAATGGGAACATCTACTCTTATACAATCGTGTCAATCACAACTTCTGCATTCAAATAATATTTGACTTCATTGAATAAAGCATTTCATTGTCTTTTTGAACATTAATTTATTCTGTGGTTTAATGTGTGGAATCATTCATATTATTCTTCACTTCCAAAAAGATGCCTCAATATTGTGTGTCATCGTCACTTCTTCTTCCCTTGGGCATTGCTTTTATTGAACTAACCTTCACTACTATTTGTCATGAACTATTAGTATCAATGAGTATTAAACAGTCCTTTTGTCACATATTGTATTGTAAAAGTTTCTTGTATCATAATACAATTAAGTACACCATATGAATATAAATCTTTTAACATAATGTTCAGAATATAGTGATGTTCAATGAATTCATTTTATTCTTGGCATAGACAATACAGATTGCATGTGACTCTAAACTTTGTGAATTGAAACTATAGGAAAAACCAATACAATGAAATGCTAGATGAAATAATAAGTGACAAGATAAAGAAAATAATATAGATGAAAATATTATGTGTTCATATCTTATACAAAATCCATTGTTATTTTTTCACACAGCCCATTATCTTTTTTTATGATTAAAGGCATTTGCTGTTACAAGCTATAAGCAAAACAAACTACTGAGCTCTGTGATAAACTAAATGACAGTTAATTAGAAGGCATCGATTTCATGTACATGACTCATAGATTACTTGCATTCAAAGAATGAAAATATAACAACATATATTAAACTGTTATGATTTATTTTTTTTAAATTTTTTTTGGTTTATTTATTTATTTGAGAGAACAGAGAGAAGGAGGGAGAGAGAGAGAGAGAATGGGCGCCCCAGAGCTTCCAGCCTCTGTAAACGAACTCCAGACGTGTGCGCCCCCTTGTGCATCTGGCTAACGTGGGTCCTGGGGAATTGAGCCTCGAACAGGGGTCCTTAGGCTTCACAGGCAAGTGCTTAACCGCTAAGCCATCTCCCCAGCCCGGTTTATATTTTTTACAATGAATATAAGGAAATATTACAGAAAATTCTTATGGTTGACAGATTATTAATATTAACTTTGAGTTGAAATTGTAACCATAGTTGTTATAGCCAAGAAGTACTGGTTGATGGTAAGTTAATAGTATTCAAGGTAATACATCATATTATCAAAGAAAATTAACACTGAAAATTGAAATATATATTAGCTTATAGAAAATGCCAAAAGATAAAATAAATCTTATCAAATTTCAATAAATTATTAAGAAAATAAAATTAAGTCCACTTTCATCAGAAGTAATTATTGCACACACTATTTTTTTTTTTTTTTTTTTTTTTTGGTTTTTCGAGGTAGGGTCTCACTCTAGCCCAGGCTGACCTGGAATTCACTATGGAGTCTCAGGGTGGCCTCGAACTCACGGCGATCCTCCTACCTCTGCCTCCCGAGTGCTGGGATTAAAGGCGTGCGCCACCACGCCCGGCTACTATTTTATTTTTATTCATTCATTGTTTTGTGATACTGGTACAATAAAGAGAATGCTTACTACAAAAATTAGAAAGTGAATATGTGACAGTATTTATTTCACAATGTGATAATATTAATACATATATATTGTAATATAACCTTTCACTTTTCTTGTGCCTAATGCAAGAATGGAGGAGTAAGTACTGGTAAACAAAATTCAGCATTTTGTATTTTCTTGTTTCTTATAAATACAATTTGGCATATATTGGAAGGAAAATAAAAGTATAATTATTATAAGAATTGAAATGCTTTGCAATATTCTCTACAAGTTTTCTGTAATGACATTAATCAAATTGGTCATCTCTCCCTATTTTAAAGACCAGAATAACGAGTCCCAATTTGTATATCAGTGTTAAGAAACATAACAGACATCTAGATGAGATTTTCGTGAAGTATTTTAAAAATGTGTCATTAATATAAAAAATTTATATTAGCAGTATTTAATCATTTTCACCTGTAAAGAATTTTAAAAAACAGAAGGCAAATATTCTTACAGAGAAAAGCAGAGCTTTAAGACTCATTTTCATTTTAAGTCCATTTTGTTTTGCCAATGTATTAAATGTTAAGAGGTCTGTTATAATAATGTTATTTATTAATTTTTTTCATTTCCACACACAGTTAACTAAAGAGCTTTTACAAGCACCCATGTCTGTAAAAAATTAAATAAAGTTTCTTTTGTTGTAAAAAAATAAAGACCATATAAAAACCTATTAATATACAGTTGTCATATGAACAGCTGTTTTCTATGAAAGATTATCTAGCATTATGATAACAATTTCAAATGATAATTTATTTTAAATATAATCTAAAGTTAAATAAAATAATCTTGTTTGTAAAATGTATCCTAATATACATGTTTTCCTGAGAAATAATAAAATGCATTATGTTCTTACAGGAGTATTAATAATGATTATGATATTATACAAGACAGAAATTCTGTAACTACAGAACTACAAATCTAGCTATTAGCTAGAGAATACAGATGTGTAAGCAGTTGCACATAACAAAGAAGCAGTCTTCAAAAGGCAACATGATACTAGGAGAAATCTTGCCAACATTTGAATTGCTGCAGAAACATGCACATGCACACACATAGTATCTCATGTTGCTATGTTTTATACAATGAGGCTAGAGTGACAGTCTGCCAGTGAAAAATAGGCAATTACATTATTTAACATGGTATGCTCATAAAAATTGTCAGTGTAGTAAAAATAAAAATTAGATATAATGCAGATGAAAATAAATTTACACATTATTATCCATCCTTTATATATTTTTTTTCTAGCATTTGTTTTCATGAAAATACATTATTTTCTATAAATAATGAACAAATTTATGTATTAAATCTTAAAATTTATATTACGTTTTGTCTATCAGAATGAGAATTTGATAAATCAGATCTTTAAATTATTTATTTAATATGTTTAAATGCACTTAACAAGCATATATCTGTGTGTACATGATAGAGTACTTAGTATAAAGTTTGAAATATAGCAATATAATAGATTATTATTTCCAAAGTATACAGTATTATGCAACACGTAATTGATATATGTGGACATAGTTTGATAATTTTTAGAAAATGATGAATAACTGGTAAAAATTTGATGCCTTTTAAAATTAACTGGCTCTAGCAATTAATGTCATGCACATCTGAAGATATCATATGTAATCATTTTCAATACACGGTTAGATTTCAATTTTCAAGTCTAACTCTTAAGTGTTAGTAAGAATAGTTATACTTAATCGTTATACAACTTTGTACTTTACATTTTTTATAACTTAGTGATTACTTAATGTTAATAGAGTGTATTTCTTTACTGTGTTCATAATAGTTCCATAATTTGTTATTCAGATGATAGAAAGTTACTCTATTGTATCTTCTATATTTTTCTTCTTTTTAGTAGGCTTCTAGCCTTATAGTGCTCTCATCTTGATACTAATATTGCTGCAATGTATATGTCTTTTAAAATATTATATTTTTATTTAGTTACTGTAAATGGTAATTTCTCACAGTGCTTTAGCAATCATATAATACTAATGTTTTAATAATGTAGCTTAAATAAATTGAATAGAGGAAGGCTTAAAATAATAACATTAAGATACACATTGTTTGCAAGGTGATTGCCACTATCTATTTATTTTATCAATTTCTCAATGCAGAAAAATAATATTAACTATTTGCCTTCATTGTTGATTCATAAAGTTATAACAGTATTAATATAAACATCATTAAAAGTTCAAATATTCTTCTCTGATTAATTTAAAAAAAACTTTTGCTTGGACAAGTGTATGTAACAGAATTCATGCCTAAATAGTGCTAATATAACAAATTGCAGACAGAGAACATGAGGCATATATTTTCTAATAGGTAGAGGTATTTTTAGGTGGGCTAAATTGAGATTCACTCATGTGAATATCTGAAAATTTTCTGTTCTTATGATAATGAGACAGCCTCATGAGGCCTGGAGAGGTAGCTTAGTGATTGAGACACATTTGCCTGTGGAGCCAAAGGACCCAGACTTCATTCCCCAAAACCCATGTAAGCCAGATGCACAAGGTGGCCCATGTGTCTGGAGTTCCTTTCCAGTTGCGTAAGGTCCTGATGTGCCCATTCTCTCTCTCTCTCACTCTTCCCTCTCTCTCCCCCTTCTTTCTTTTCATTTATTTATTTTATTGACAATTTTCATAATTATAGACAAAAAATCATGGTAATTCCCTCCCTCCCCCAACTTTCCACTTTGAAACTCCACTCTCCATTGTATCCCCTCTCCATCTCAATCAGTTTCTGTTATTTTGATGTCATGATCTTTTCCTCCTACTGTGATGGCCTTGTGTAGGTAGTGTCAGGCACTGTGAGGTCATGGATATCCAGGCCATTTTGTGTCTGGAGGAGCATGTTGTAAGGAGTCTTACCCTTCCTTTTGCCCATACATTCTTTCTGCCACCTCTTCCCCAATGGACCCTGAGGCTAGGAAGATGTGATAGAGATATTTAAGTGCTGAGAACTTCTTTGTCACTTCTTATTAGCACCATTGTGCCTTCTGCATCAACCAAGGTCAATGCCATCTGAAAACAGAGCCTTCTCTAACCAAAAGTGAGAGTAGTATTAATGTATAGGAAGTGTTTACTGGACAGGTTGGTGAGCATACTATATGCATTTAGCCAGACCCCAGCAGACATTACACCCCTAGGGCTCATGACTGTTCCTGTTGTAGTTTTTCAGTATCAGGAATGTACTCCCTCCCATGGAGTGGGCCATCCATCCAATTAGAATGTTTCCCCATGACAAACCTATCTCTATTGCACCTGTTGGCTCATTTGGCCTGGCTGGCCAAATTTAAGGCTAGCAGTGTCCATTGTTGAGTGTCTCCACTGGTGAATTCTTTCTCTCCCATTGAACTGCATCCAGCATAGCTTTATCCAGCTTTCTGTCAGCTGGTCTACATGGAGAAGGTTTTCAGCTCAGCTCCAGTAGAATTTCTCAGTGATCTTGCAGCACAAGTATGTGGAGTCTTTATCAATAGGGTCTTATCATCTATTCCTGGTGGGAAACCAAGAACATTGGCAATGGCCAGTAATGTTTTGGGGGTATCAGTGACCGCTCTGGCCAACAACGCACTCGAAGTCATGACATCCCTGGCACTGAAGATTTTCTCATAACAATTTATGGCTTCTAAGTGTTCCGTTGTCCAATATAGTAGGTTTCCATATGACTTATTTCTATTCCTCTTAGATATTGAATATCCCTTTTCCTTTACTCAATCTCTTTCCCTTACCTTGCTCTTTCTATCTCTCTGTCAAATAAACAGAAAATTAAACAAAAAAAGCTTCATGAACAGAGTTTAATATGACATTCATGTTATTTAATGACTGTTCATATTTTTTAATGGTCTCAGAAAATGGGCAAAAGTTTTCAGAAATATCACTAATGCTATTATTTTTTAGACATTCCAAACAATGTTCTCATACACAGGGATCTATAGCAAATATCTTTCAAGTAGTACTGATATAGCTTAGATCAGTATTTACCATGTATCTTCAAATTTTCACATAATTTTAACTACTGATGGTGTATTTTCCTATATGATAGTACAGTAAAATTTATAATTATTTTTTAAAATCTCATTATTTTCAAATCACATTCTTTCTATTAGAGTGTGCATTGCTAGGAAAGAGGACATCTTACCTGAAGTAGGTATAACTTTCTATAGCCGTTACCTTGTCATTACTGGAGCTATTATTTATAAGCAGCATATGGGTTTATGGGAGGAAAGGATTTATTTCACTCTTACAGTTTTGAGGGGAAGCTTCATCATGGCAAAGGAAGCTGCTCACCACATCATGCCTCCAAAGTAAAGAGAGAACAGCAAACACAAGCTGGCTTCAAACACCTAGTAAACTAGACCCAAGATCTGCAGCCAGAGGCACATCTCCTCCAGTATGGATACCCCTCCCAAGGCTACACCTGCTGACAGCCAAGTAGGGAGCTTAATAAGAAACAACAGAGGCTGTGGGGGACATTTTACATTTAAGTCACAATACTATCGATTATCACTGTCTACACACACACACACACACACACACACACACACACACCATGCTCCACATATACCCTTAGGGGAAAAAATTACAAATTAGTCTCAGTTGATTAAGGCTTGAGGATTTTAGTTACAATAGTATAATAACAGAATTAGGGACATTGCATACATTAAATTGAGTTTAGTAGCTTAGAACCATTGATAATTGCAAGATAAAAATGTTCTGAAGGTGTACAATCAGTAATATTTTAAAAAATTGACTATGTGAGCTTACTTTATGTTCATCATAAAATAATTCTCTATATGTAGTTGGCTAGCTTACATCTATGTATATATGTATGTATCTATATATGTACGTTTCTCTGCATGTAGTTGGTGACCATGTTCCTAATATATCGTATGCACTATCTTCATTTTGCCTGGTTGCAGTTTTAATGGTATTCAGATTTCTTATATTGTTACTATTTTTTTTAATGGCTCATATGCTTGACTTAGGCTTTCTGTAAATACTTCAAGATTTACAATATAATTTGAGGCTAAGTTTTCTACACATAATTATAAAATATTTTTGTTTCTATAGCGTGTTGATCTATCATTTATTATTATGAATTGATGAAGTATTTTTCTCAGATCTAATTATTATTTTTGGATTGAGAATATTTTCTCTTACCCAGTATAATGAAAACAATTTCCTTAGGTTACTGACTCAATTCCACTTTTTAGTCTTATATACAACACCTTTAATTTGAAAGTAATACTTAAATGATTTGTGGGGTTTGATGTGTATATCTTTGCCTTAAGTGAAAATACTTAGCATAATAGTGCTTAATTTGATTAATTTATATTTCCATTCATTTATCACCAGTTAAATGTTTATAGTACTTTGGCTCTACATTTAAAACATTTTTGGTCCTGTGGAATCAAACCTGTGTCTTTTGGCTTTGCATGCAAGCATCTTAATTGCTAAACCATCTCTCCAGCCCTTCAAAGTAAGCCTCATGCTAGTCCAAGATGACCTGTAGATCACTTTGTAGTCCCAGACTTGCCATGAAGTCACAGTGATCCTTGTAATATATAGCTCCTGAAGGTTGGGATTAAAGTCATGAGCCACCATGCCCGGTTATTTTTCATACTTTATTGATCATTAATAATCTTTTTATTCTTTCAGCCATACATGAGGATTGTTCTATTTGAACAATTCTCCATGTTCTTGTGTGTTGGAGAATAAGTTTATATTGCATCAACTTTGAAATATGATTTGAGTTTGGCAGGCTGGATTCCTTGGTTTTGTCTTTCCATGCTTTGATGATACTCATCAAGTACTATGTATTTTATATTATGGAAGGAAAAGCATTGATGGCATCTGAGAAATGGTCAGCATTTATAGCAGCCTTTAACAAGCTGATGTTCCTAGCAAGTAGCCAGGACATTCTACTCTCCTACACTATATCACCAGCATCATAAAAAAGCCTTTCTTATTCTTGGTTCACATCCAGAACTTGATGGTAAAATCCTATTGCTAATGGAAACACATGCTTCAGTTGCAGCTCACTTAGAAATCAAGTTGGAATTGAGTTGGAAGATTCCTCCCTGATGGTTGGTTGTTAATGTGCCTGAATGCAGGCTGATTGGAAGAACAGTCTTTAGCAGTAATAACCAGCAGTGGGCACTGCTAATTAAACAGTGACCATCCAGAAAAAAATTTCCCCACTGGTATAATAGTGGCATGATTGCTATGAAAAAGTAATTATTCTCTGATTGAATTTGAGGCCACTCAACAGAAAGGAATCTATGCCTGGTATTATAAACTTAGTTCAAAGGCCATGGTTGGGAAATTTATCGGCCCTAGAAGGAGAGGCATTAGTGTTATTTGGATAAATGAATATGTTTTGCTCATCAAGTTGCTCTAGAAATGTTTATAGTAATGACTACAGTTTAGTGTCATTCTCATCTTTGGACAGAAAATCTTCTTTTTAAATTTATGGTGTCCACAAGAAAGACTCAAGATGAAAATAAATAATGGGCTGGTGTTCCAGGCAGAAGGTATAGAACTGAAAGATGTACAATTTAAATTTGAAAAAATTCAAACAAATTTAAATTTACTGGCACAAGCAAAGATTTTAGTTTGTTATAGTTTCTGTTAATATATAGATGATCACCATTAAGGATGGCCCAACTGCTTTACACTGAAACAATGAAAAAGGTATATAATGGTAACTTCTACCCAAGAACGGCTGAATGGCAGAAATACAAATGTTTTTGCAAGAAAATAACTAAAAAGAAGAATTGTGTAGGCTTATGATCAAGATTGATTTGCTCCATAGTTTCCCAAATGGCTGTGTGGCTGCACATCTGGTATTAGTTTTAGAAGCATGAAAATTGCATGGAAGAGGGTCATGAAGTGCACATGGTCCCAGGAGCCACTTCTGAGATGCAGCATGTAAAGCATGGTGATGTCCCTGTGTACAAAGACAAGACCATTGTAAGATAGACCATGGTTTACAGTGGAGAAACAACGATGTTTTGGATTTGTCAGGACTATGAAAGGCTACCATGGAGCACTGTGGGCTGAGGAGAAAAGTTTTCTCTTGAGTACTCAGCTGAGCTGGAGAGAAAGAAATTGAAAATCCACACTGTCAAAAATGAGATTTTGGACTCTGGATCATTCTTAAAGTTGGTAGAGACTGTGGTATTTTGAAGTGTGTCTAAGTGCAATTTACATTGTGAGGTTGTCGTGAGTCTATGGGGGACAGTGGTGGAACGTGGTGGTTTGACTATGTATGCATGCCCCCAGAGCCTGAGGCATTTTAAATATGGAATAACTCACAAATAATTTATTTTGCATTCTAATTCTTACACTGGCCCAAAGGACAGTGATTGGTCCCGGAGTCCAAGAAAGGGTGGGCCCTTCAAATGACATCTGTCTTCAAGGAGTACATCTGAAGGGCGCAGCTCATAATGGCCATGGCACTGTATACAATTTTGGGCCAGATTTCTAAGTACATGTATATGTTTTCTCTCTGCACTTTGAGGCATGTTTCTATCTTTATTATTATTGCTATTAACACATATTTCATATGGATTCCTCATGTGTTGATACCCTCTTTTCCCTTCTCCCTGCCCCCATTCCATTGGGCACTCTCCTCAGTGGAGTTGCAGGTATTCCCTATGGTGTTGTGGTTTCTGCATTGGGGGAGCAGCAGCCAGTTATTTTAAGGGAAAGGAAATGCCTCTGGGCATGATGTCTCAACCTGTGGCTCTTACAATCTTTCTGCCCACTGTCCCACAAAATTCCCTGAGACATGGTGGGTGAGTTTTAAGTATACTTCAGTGATGAGCTCTTAGGAGCCTCTGGATCTCTGTTTTGGTAGGTGTAGACTATCCACAGGGTCTGTCTTTTAAATCCTGGCACTGATGATCAGGTTCAGTATGAAAGCAGCACTCATGGTAGTCTCCAAAATTCCTCTGTGGTTCAGCTATGGCTTGGCTAAAGTCTGAAAAATAACAGATTCTCCAACAGAGACTGAAGTCAACATAATTTAAATGGGAACATATTTTTAATGAAGGGGAAAGTTCCTGCTTAAGGTCTCAGGAACTGACTGGAAGAGGTTTCACTGGGGGCAGATTTGAATTCCAGTCCAAAGGTATATAGTGAACAGTTTGAGCTCTGGGGATTTTGTGCTTGCTTGCTTTTGGTATTTGCTGGCTGTTTGGTGGTTTCTCTTTGCGTGGATCTATTGAAGGCAAGCCAGCTTCTTCCACCATTAATGGGACTTTTCCTAAATCTGTAAACTTGAAATAAACCCATTCTTCCAAAAAACTTTCTAGGTGGGTATTCATCCCAGCATTTGGAGCTGACTACAACACTTTATAATTAAATCTTCTCCTGGATATGTATCTGCTGTCCTTAATCAGTTCTAGTTACATTACCATTCTCATCCATTCTCTTTCTAAAAAAAAATTACTGGCATATCCAGTAATGTGTTTCCTAACTGTAAAGAATCCATGGAGAATAGCTAGCTGCTTACTATGACTTTCTTCTGAATTACTCATGATAGTGCTGGGGATGCAGTTCAGAAATAGTGTTTGCCAAGCATATCTGAGGTTTTTTATTCAACTTCATGTACTGAAAAGCATTAGTGATTCAAAATTGACCTACCAAAATCTTAGAAAAAGTCCTTAATAGCATCATCTCATAAAGTGTAAGATGATTCTCAATAAGTGTGCACTTGAAAAGGAGGTATAAACTGAAATTGTTCAACAGCACATACATTCATATACGTCTTTAGTCAAACAGTATTGAAGAGAGTCATAGTCCATTGTATTGTTGTCCTTCAATGGCAATTTGTCTTTTATCTAAGACTATATTTAAAGTGTTTCTTTTGGGGGCTGGAGAAAGGGCTTAGCAGTTAAAGAGCTTGCCTCGAAAGCCAAAGGACCCAGGTTTGATTCCCCAGGACCCACATAAACCACAGGCACAAGGTGGCACATGTGTCTGGAGTTTGTTTGCAGCAGCTGGAATCCCTGGCATGTCCAGTCTCTCCTCTCTCTCTCCTTTTCTCTCTCTCTCTCTCTCTTTCTCTCTCACTCTCACTCTTAAATAAATAAAAATTTTTAAAAAGTTTAAAAAATATTTCATTTTTTAATTTATTTCATTTAACCTTACTACATTGGCCATAAATATTGTTTTCTGCTTTTGTTGTTGTTGTTTTGTTTTGTTTTCTCCCAGTTGAGTTTTGCAGGATTTCTTCTGTGTATGTCCTTACATGGTGTGCATGTCTTCAAAATTTTTTTCCCTTGTCTCGTTTTTTTTTCCCCTTGCAATTCCAACTTAGGAAAGCAAGGCCTATTCAGTGTTTCTTCCATGTTCTTTTGACACAATTCTATATGATCTCATTTTTCTCTGTGCTTCAAAATGTATATATGGAATGTGCTTTCTTTCCAGGGCTCAAATCTTATTCCTAGCTGCCTAAGGCTGTTTAGTCTGAATGTGGAAAAACTAGTAACTAGAGTATAGTAAACTGGATTCACAGCATTCTGGCATAATTTATTTTAAATTTTATTTAACCAACTTACTTTGATTTTCTTTTACCTTGTGAATAAATTGTAGAATCTTGGTTGCAAATATTTTTATATGAATTTTGCATCTTATAATTGTTCTTTCTCCTTCCAGTAACAGTAATTATCAACTTCTTACATTATCATTTGCCTCCAGAATCAAAACTTTTATTTTCATTTTTAAAATTTTTATAACTTTTGTATTAATCATAGGGTCTCATGTAACCAGGTTGGTGCCCCTCTAACTGCCTCACTGAGTTCATGTCCAGCCCTCAAACCTTATTATTCAATGTCTTGCAATTTACTGTGTTCTGCCTCAATGATACATCATTTTTCCTTTTTTTCTTTACCTCATTGTAAAATTTTCTTTGCTATTATTTTTGGTATATGGATATGTGTGTATTCGAGCATGTGTGTTTGTGCGTGTGTGTGTGTGTGTGTGTGTGTGTGTGTGTGTGCATACATGCTCGCATCATGGCACATGAGTAGAGATCTGAGGGCGACTAAAGGGTGTCTGTGCTCTTCAGTTGTATTCTTTAAAGCAGTGTCTCTTGCCACTTGCAAATACATTGCAGTTTAGCTGGCCTAGGAAATTCTGATTCTCCTGGCTCTGCCTCCCATTGTTACAGGTGTGTTGGTCTTCTGGTACCATTAATCACTGGACCATCTCTCCAGCCCATAATTACCTTTTTTTTATAGTCATGCTTATTTGAGTCACATCTTTTTATTTATCTATTTTTTGGCCAGAATTTAGATATTCTGATGAAATATGTATTTTATGATCTGTATTTTCATGTGTGCACTCTTATCTCTGCCGTAGGATATTCAACTGTGATTCCTATTCCTTGCTTCCTATGTTCTCAGATTTCTACTTATTATTGCAAATAGACATAAATTTTTAAAAAACATTCCCAATTGCCCTAGATCACTTTTGGTTAAGCCACCAAATGCATTGTTTTCCATGCTATAATCAAAAGGAAGAAAGATCTTTACAATAGGTGGAGTGTTATAACACACTATTTCCTTACTGTCATGAATTATTTTTCCTTGAGTGTTAAGCTTGAAAATAAATTTTAATATTATTTGCATTTGGGAAATCCTTCTCTATTTAAACTACCTTTTTACACCTTTTTTTGTAAAATGAATGAAATTCATAATCACAAATAGAAAGCACAGGTCCATAAAAGTTTGAAGAAAAGAAAAGAAAATCATGACTTTGTTGAGACAAAGAAACATTTAGTTATAATAATTTAAACTCATCATGTCTCTAAAACAGAAAAAAAAATGGTTCTTTCACTAAAATGCTAAATTGTTAAATCAGTTGTACTTAGGTTTTCTAAGTTAAGAAAAAAAAAAAGAAAAACCATATTTAAATAAATTGTGTCTTTGAGGGTTTTTAAACGTGCTTTTTCTTCAGATGTTTGTAAATCCCTTTAATAAATGTAAATTGATATTTCTATTTCATTTTAACCATGTTAAAATGATGTGAAAATTTTCTCAAAATGGCAATGCCCATTTTCCTCCTTCTGTTCTTTCATTGTGATTAAAATAAATACAAAATGCTGAGATTTTATTTATTGTGTAGACTACAGTATTTCAACAACTTAAAGTAGTGTGGATACCTAGAAGACACACTATAATGACTTACTAATGAATGTATAAGGTACAACTCCACACCTTTATAATATTATAGAACTTTAACATATATAAGAGAAAACTCAATCTTTACAGCATTCATTGAGAACATTTGTTGAAAGAATTCCCATTCCACAGGAAGTCTGTGAAGTTTAACATTCAATCTCCTGTTTATGATAACACTCTTTCAATGTGTTTTTCCAACAGAAAAGTCTCTAGGCCTTGATGCCAAGAGCTTGATTGCAATCACTTATATGGCTATGCAGTGCCCATGTAAAGGACCTCTGCCAAAAAATGCCCCCACCCCCAGCAAAATAAAACAGCTATTCAGCTTATGTCGTATATATGAGTTAGGGTCTTGCCCTAGCCCAAGTTGACCTGGAATTCATTAAGTAGTCTCAGACTGGCCTCAAACGCATGGAGGTCCTCTTACCTCTGTTTCCCACGTGCTGGCACTAAAATGTGTTCCACTACACCTGGCCCTTTATGTCACTTTTTAAAGAAATGTTTACCTGATCAAACTGGTGAGCAAGGTCCAAAATATTAAAATATTGCCAATATACTCTTATCATCTCCCAGGAGCTTGTCAGGTACCAGCAGTGATAAGCTTTCACTGCAGTGTGCATTTTGAGGAAGTGGTCATGGCAAATTTCACAGTCCTGCACACACAGTATGGAGTAATTCTCTGCATTATGTCACCGACTTCCTTTTCTAGAATCATCTTTTTCAGTATCTACTGCTCCAGTATCCTGTCTTTACATGCTTGGAGTACTGAATTATTATTGAATTGATCTGAAATTACAGAATACATCTTAGTTTGTGATTCTATGCCCCCAATCTTCTGTCAGATAAAATAAAATAAATTATTTAATACCCACTTGATTCAAACAGCTCATTGTATGTTACAAGTCCTGTTAATATGTGGCTAAATGACATAGAAGAAAATACCCAAGCCTCAAAGCTAGATATCATGAATCTAAATTTGAATTTCTTCATTTTCTAGCTACTGTATTGAAATTTGTTCATACAGAGCTTTGAATATATGATGAACTGTTTTAAATGCCATTTTCCATCATGAGGTAACTTTGAAGCTAAGAATTACTGCCTCTGTACACAAATTTACATTTGGAGAATATGTGCAGTATATATATGTACATTTGCTGATATATCAACAGTAAATTATACTTGACAAAGTTTTAAGTACATATATATTATATTAAGCCTTAATTTTAATATACATAAATATTAAAGTATTAAAATATTGTGCATTATTATTAAAACAGGTTAAAGCTAATTTTCTGGGCTAATGTAAGGTGCAACAATAGAAAAAGAACTATATCTTATTATTTTTACTGGTATTATCATTAGTAATAATTTAGCTTCTAAAATCTTTACAGAGACTTTATGAGATGTCAAAGGTCAGTGTGTCTTTGTATTTGCAGAGATAGCTTGCTATCTATTATATTCAGAATAAGTATCTTTGAAATGAATTTAAGATGAAGAATGACAGTATAACTGTAACTATAATAGATTCTCTCTCTTCATCTCTGCAATAAACATCGAGTTTCAAAATAAAACAAAAAACAAGCATGTTATCTCCTCTGTTAAGCAATGGAGAAGACAAATTTAGCTTGTTCCAGTTTTCCTTGTCCTTTTATCTCTGTCCATAGGTTTTCTTGATTAATAGGGAAACCATCAGTACATGGGTATTCTTTGGTGGTGTGAGCATTCTTGCCGTTGGTTGGTCCATTCAGTAGCACTGTTAGCATTAGCAACAGTTTTCAAAATATGGCTAGTTTCTTTTTCTGGCTTGACTTTGCTAGATATAAAATTTATTTTTTATGTTTCAAATCATAATAGCAAGTCTATCAAAAAATACTAGCAATAAGCTGGGCATGGTGACACATGTCTTAAATCTCAGCACTTGGGAGACAGAAGTAGGAGGATCACTGTGAGTGCAAGGCCAGCCTTGCGGCGAGCCCCCTGACCCGCAGGGAAGAACGACCACAAGACGAGGATCCTTCTTGACCACACTTTTATTGGAGAGCTCTTGGTTAACAGGAGGGTTGATGGCGAGGGGCAAGGAGGCGGAATGTGCAGCTACTTTTATAGCGGGGAGTGCAACGAGGTGCCCACTGATTGGTTGCTACCAGCTTGCCACCACCAGGCGCCACGGGATAGGCTCAGGACAGGTTGCGTCAAGCGCATGCGCATACCTTGAACACGGTTGGCGCCAAGGCACTGCCTAATATGGAGTTGTTTACCTCAACACAGACAGGAAGCCAGCGCCATCTTGTAATGGCGACTGCTTGCAGCTCCCTGCACAGCCTGAGACTCCATAGTAAATTTCAGGTCATTCTTGGCTAGAGCAATACCCTACTTCAACATACCAAACAAAAAATTAATACTATAACATGCTAGCAGTCATCAGTTTTATATTTTATTACAGACAGACTTCTTCAAAGAAGACCTAATTATGGCTTTGTTCTTTCCTTTAAGAAATTGATATGTATTTACAACCTCTTGGTAAAAGTAAATCACTTGATGACAGAGAAAGAATATATAGTATAGTCCTTTGGCCCCTTTCACCTGAATTATATCTTTTATAGACTTATTTAAAATATCACTATGCTAATTGTCCCCCTTAAGTCTTAAAGTGAATATTGTATAAATCTTTTCCCAGAGTTTTTATTTCATTACTTCCCAAGATTGAAGAAAATATTAAAGTTCCAGTCTTCAAGTGTTTTCTTGCTTTTACTTTATGACATAAATTTTATCTTGTAGATTTGGCTTACCACTTACTCACACAAAACATTGTTCATTCTGCCTGTTCTAACATGAACTTGTCCTCTCACTACTTCAGATTCTCTTTCATATTGAAACATATTGAAGTTTGCCCACAGTGCTGCATGTTGCTTGATAGATGGGTCATACTTCCTGCCAGCTCGGTGTGGAAGGTGGCTGACTTAACTATATTCTGCTTAAATCAAAACCTATATTATTTTCTTTAAAATATTTACCACATCAGTTGTCAGATAAATGTTGGCCTTACTCTTTGGAGAATATTACTTGGCAAACTACGACCATTTCATCATTGAATGTTTTTATCATGCTGAAGTCATTTCCTTGCACCAAGGAGCAACTCAAATATTTTCAATTCAATTCATATGAATGCACCATTTTTTTTTGAATAACAATATGCACATTCACAGAAATGTTAACCGGTTGTTTTAAATACATACTAAAGCACTTTCAAAATAATAGGTGCAGGGATCCTGGGTGCTGCCATTTTTTTTTTGTCACTTTTTTTTTAATTAATTTATTTATTTTTTTAGTCAGTTCTGTATTCAGCAAATACAGTCAGTTTGGTACCATTATTAGGCTCATCCGTGACCTACCCCCTCCCCTTGGCCCCTCCTTGTTGAGGTATACAGGTCTTGCATTGTGGAGTTAGCCCACAGTTATGGGTAAGCTAAATGTCTCTGCATATCATGACCCAACATGTGACTCTGACATTCTTTCCGCCCCCTCTTCTGCAAAATTTCCCTGAGCCATGTTGGGTTCATTTTTGGTCTGCTTCAGTGATGAGGTGTTGGGGGCCTCTGAGGCTCTGGCTCTCTGATTTGGTGGGAGTTGATTTTTCTCTGTGCTGATCTCCTTCCCCCTTGTGCTGGTGTCTGGTTCATCAGGAAAACAGCCCCCTTGCTTGTTTCTCCAATTTTTCTTAGTTTCAGCCGGGGCCCTTTTGAGGTATGATGGGGTGGCTCTCTCCTTAGGATCTACATCTATCTGAAAAAGAGAAGCAGATTCTCCAACGGAGAGTAAGTTAAGGGTGCTGCCATTTTTAATGAATTAAATAGCATTAAATTATAAAATACATATTTTGAAGACACTGATACCCTAATGATGCACTCGCTGCTGGTTGCCACAGTAAGTACCAAGGAAAGTCTTCATTAACATAATGAAATATAATCAAAGTAATCTGTTTCATTCAAACCAATTCATTCAATCATCATCCTTTCTCTCTCTCTCCATCTTTTGAAACATTAAAGACCACAGAAACCTGAAGCTTCTTAGGTATATCTTTTCACAGCATGGATAAACTTGTCTGAGATTCAGACAGACAAGCCCAGCAAAGTAATAAAACAAAAGCCAAGGATACGAGACACAGTGATGATAGACAAAACACTTCTAGGACCACTTTATATCCTACCAGCCTCTGGTATGACCCCCTGTTATTGATACTGTACTTGAAGAAAAGTCCTACAATCCATCCCATATGACTCTCCTGAAGATCCTGAAGCATCATCACACCAATTTCCCATGATTCCAGTCAAGTCATTAGTGCATTCTTCCCTTACTTCACTTGCATCTCCTTTCATTTTTTAATAAGATAATCACCAACCAACACAATCCTTTGTCCTCCTCCCCATTCCCTTCACTGAACATACTCTTCTTTCCAACTGATTCTTCTTTTGTGTATTTGTATTTATTTACTTGTAAGCAGAGATAGTTAGATAGAAGAGAGACAGGCAGAAAGAATGGGTATGCCAGGGCCTCCAGCCACTGAAACAAAACAAAACAAAACAAAACAAAACAAAACAAACAGACAAACAACAAAAAAATCCTCCAGATGCATGTGCCACTTTGTGCATCTGGCTTTACATGGATACTGAGGAAATTTGTACTCCTCCATGATCCAGAACAACTGTTTATGATCCAATATTATTTGTATCATGTTCAGGTAAAGATAGATTCCAGATTATGAATTCCATGAGCACTTTGTGTCTGGAAGACAGCTTGTCAAAGCTCCTTGCCATCCTTTGGCTCTTATACTCTTTTAACCACTTCTTCCATTATAGTCCATGAGCTTTTGGGGAATGAGATGGAGATGTCTCATTACCCGCTGAACACTCAGTTGTCAATTTTTCTAAACACCTTAGTAAGTTTTGGGTATCCTTAGCACTCAACAATATCTGAAACAAGAGATTTATATAATCAAAAGTAAGAGCAGCAATACTATAAAGGCATAAACAAGTGTTTATATGACAGTTTGTTTGGCTTCATACATCCATGGTGTCCAACAAGAGTAGTAGCTTATACCTAGGGTTTGTGACCTCCTTCCCATTGAATGGGCCTCAAATTCAAGTAGAGAACAGTTGATTATGCCCATAACAGACGTGTGACATATGCCCATAACAGACATATTGTACTTGTTGACTTATCTTGCCTATGTGGTCAGCTGTGCAGGTTACAGGGTCCACTGCTATTTAAGACCACCAATGACTTTTCTCTCTCAGTAGGCTGCATAACAGTTCCTAGCACTATGACCCCTCTTGAAGAGGGAGGAGGCTTCCAGCTCAGTTCTAGTTTGATTTCTCAGTGTCCTTAAAAGCAGGTGGTATCTTTAGCAATAGGTTCTTATTGTCTAGTCTTGGGCATCCAAGAACTTTGGCAATAACCTCTATTGTTTTGGTAATTTCAAGGCTTCCCTGACTAACTCCTCACTAGGAGGTGTCCCAACCCTGGAACTAAAACTTTTCTGTAACAACCTATGGCTTTGGAGCACAGCCTTTACACACTCACAAGGAGGCACTTCTGCCGAAACTCACTATTTAGTGTGTGTGTGTGTGTGTGTGTAAAACAAAATCAAAGACTTTAGTTTTCATGTGGCTTATTCAAACATCTTCACTTTTTTATTAGTTATGGACATACTCAGTATGTAAACAGCACATGTTGGTACCATCCTTTTCTTCATCTTTGCACCCCCCCTCCAAAAGAATCTTCCTCATTGTCAAGATAGGTCATCCCCATGGAGATTTTGGGCCATGCATTGTGGGGGCAGACTCTGTTATGGGGAAGAGGTAATGTCTCTGCATATAATGTCCTAACTTGTGGCTCTAACAGTCTTTCTGCCCCTTCTGCAAAATTCCCTGAGTAATGTTGGGTGTGTTTTAAGTCTGCTTCAGTGACAGACACTTAGGAGCCTCTGGATCTCTGGTTTGGTAGGTCTGAGTGTCCTCAGTATCTATCTCCTTCATCCTTGTGCAGATATCAGGTTCACTGAGATAGCAGCATTCTTGCTTATTTCCCCAATTCCTCTATGGTTTCAGCTGGGGCTCTGGTGAAGTGCGATGGATCGTTTCTTTCCTCAGATTTCTCTTCTGCCTGAAAAAGAGAGGCAGATTCTCCAAAGGATAGTGAAGTCAGCACAGGTTAAATGAGATTACCATTATTATCAAACCTCTTCACTTTTGTTTAACTCTCATCTCATCCTATTTCAGTTCCTCTCCTCCATCCTTCAGCAATATACTTCCTCTTTAAAAAAAAATTTTTTTTGTTTATTTATTTGAGAGCGACAGAGAGAAGGAGGCAGAGAGAGAGAGAGAGAGAGAGAGAGAGAGAGAGAGAGAATGGGTGCGCCAGAGCTTCCAGCCTCTGTAAACGAACTCCAGATGCCTGCGCCCCCTTGTGCATCTGGCTAACTTGGGTCCTGGAGAATTGAGCCTCGAACCAGGGTCCTTAGGCTTCACAGGCAAGCGCTTAACTGCTAAGCCATCTCTTCAGCCCAGCAATATGCTTTCAATGTTGCTTTATGTGTCAATATTTGGAAACAGTTTTGATTTTTTTCTTTCCAAATTTATTTACTTTTATTTAATCAGTTATCATAAAGACCATAAATAAATACAATTCTTTTTTTAAAATTTTTTCTAGGTAGAATCGTTTTCTTTGTTTTTATTTTATTTATTTGAGAGCAACAGACAGAGTGAGAGAGAGGCAGAGAGAAAGACACAGAGAGAATGGGCACGCCAGGGCCTCCAGCCACTGCAAACGAATTCCAGACGCGTGCGCCCCCTTGTGCATCTGGCTAACGTGGGTCCTGGGGAGTTGAGCCTCGAACCGGGGTCCTTAGGCTTCACAGGCAAGCGCTTAACCGCTAAGCCATCTCTCCAGCCCTAAATACAATTTTTTATGTGTGTGTGTGTGTGTGTGTGTTACCATTTCATTGTTGGAGAAGAAATCTGGTCTGAAGCAAATAAGAAGAGGAAAAGGTTTTTTGTGGGGGAATTAAAGATTCTTGGAGAAGCTCCATCATGGTATAAGAACATGGCTTACTTTGTACATCCACTGCAGAGAGGGAACAGCATCACCAGTAAGTGCAAAAAGCCAGAGCTCAAAATTGCTCTCAACATACCTAGAATGGCTAGAGTCAAGATATGTCCCCAATAACACACCACTAATAGGGCTCTGCCTACCATAGACTTAAGTAGGAAGCCTAATGTTAACCAAAAATATCTGAGTCTATGGGGGATATATATTTACACTCAAACCACAACAGTATATATGATATTATTAAAGGATAACATATTTGAGTGTACAAGTCCTTTATAATGATATAATAATTTCTTAAAATTTTAATTCTTTTCTGCAAACTTTCAATTCTTTTCTTGCTTTGTTTTGAGGTAAGGTCTTACTCTATAGCCCAGACTGACCTGTAATTCACTAGGTAGTTTCAGGCTGGCCTCCAACTCTCAGCAATCCTCCTACCTCTACCTCCTGAGTGGTAGGAATAAAACCCTACACCACCATACTTAGCTCTAATGCTTTTTATAATTTTTTTTTTAATTTACAAAATTGAAACTTCTTTTTTTATTGAACATGGAACACAAAGCTGAATGAGATTAATCATGCTTAGGATTTTAAAAAGTATATTCTACTTAGAAGGCAGTTTTTCAACTTATTAGCCTTTATAAATATTAAAGTATAATATTCAGTGTCATTTTTCCAGATAAGGTATTTATTCTGTAGCATAGCTAGACAGAAACTAATGATATATCCCATGTAGACTTTTTGCTCATAGTAAGAGACACCATGTCTTATTATGACTTTTATTCAATAATTCTAATTAGAATGACAAAATTAATCACTAAAAATAATAATGCACTAGTGTTACTTCCATGAAAGTAACAATGGCTTATATTTAGCACACAATTTGATGAAATTCATATAGATTCTAACAAAATGTTTATTATAGGCACTAGTTCTACCATTAATTAATTAATTAATTAAAACATAATATTACTATATAAACAACACAGACCTTCAACATATTGTGATTGCTTTGCCTCAGCCTCCAGATACTGGAATCACTGGGTATGTGCTAACACACTGTACAAAGGACACCAGTTTTGAACAACAGAGATTGTCAGAAACATGAATTTTAGATAATTTGTTATGAAGAAAAAGTACATTTGGAATGATTTTCATAAAATTCAGTACTCATGAATATTGCAGTGTTTTAATAAACTACAATAATCACAAGGAGATTACAATTTACTCAGTCAAGCAATAATATTCCATGTTAAATTTCTGAACCTGGTAATGATCAAAGGTTGTATTTATGCCTTAAATAGAAGTGACATTAATTATCATGTGCTTATAAATTATAATCCTTCTTTGTTTTTTTTTTACTCTGTTAGTCATAATTATGTATTACCAAGAGAAAATAAATAGATAGGTAAAGAAAGCAAAGCATAATTATACATATTTTAAAAATAGTAAAAATTGCAAGAATAGGTTTATTTATTTTAGTAACAATAAAATATTATTATAAGTAAATTAGTTGCAAACCCAATAGAAATAGAAGTTTATAGTCAAAGAAGACATATCAAATTCTATAAAGTTGTTAATAATTTTCCTATAAGTTGATATATGATATGCCTATATGATTATTCATTAAGAAGCATAATATTTTAGGACAAAATATTATCTTACAATTAATTCTAGAAAGAAGATATTATAATTCCTTTAGCCATATTTAGTTTCTGTTATCATGAAAGTGTTCAGAATTTATGGAGTTTTACTAAAGTAGTAGTGAAATCTGCATGAGGCTGGGCAAGCATGTGGAATAACTTGAGCATAGGAACACTGCTTAGCTTGAGCAAGAAACACACCCTTCTTAAAAATGCACCTAGTCACGTGTTGTGAAGATGCAATCCCGATATGTCAAAATCAACCTGAAAATCCTGCTATAAACAGTGAACTAGTTTTCTCCCTTTTTGCATATTTAGGGACTGTCATTCATGATCAGTTCTTATTGAAATATTTAATTTGTCCAGGTATCAGAACATTAGGGCAATCTAGCCTTACTGGTTTTGAGTATATGTTCAGTAAGACAAACTCTATCCTCCAAATGAACTTTTAGAGACAAATCCCCTTTTAGCAATTTATGCCTATGGATATCTATATGTACATATGATTAAAATTAAATGCATTACAGGAAGGGACATGTGTAGTAGGGAGAGTGTCCAATAACCCAAACTTGCCCTACACCTAATTTTTTATTAATGTATTTGTTTATTTATTACTTATTTATCTTCTAATGAAGGCAGCCTCTTCAATCATTTTAAAGAGTCAAAGGGAAGAAAAAGATTAGCAAAGAAATATACAAGCAAGATTTAGCATTATTCATATATGTACACATAGGTACACAATACACATGTAGGAAATACCCACACTAGATCTACATATGCTTAGAAGAGATTTTATTATATTTTACAATGGATCATTCAAAATTTTTGTGACATCTTTTTAAATATATTATTTACTTAAGAGAGAGAGCAGCAGATAAGAGAAAGAGAGAGAGAGAGAGGAAGAGAGAGAGAGAACCATGCCAGGGACTAAAGTCATTGCAAATGAACTCCAGATGCATGTGCTACTTTGTTCATCTGGCTTGTGTGGTTACCAGAGAATAGAACCTGAGTCAGGCTTCACAGCCAAGCAGCTTACATGCTAAAGTCATCTCTACACACCAATTTTATGAATTCTTATCACAACACTGTAATGTATTTTAAGAATTTTTACATTGTAGAAGGGAGATCAGTAGGAAATGTAGAAAGATTTGCACATTTTAAGGCAATGCTTCTCTTGACCTATTTTACTTTATTTTTATTTTTTAGTTTCTTTTTCAATATATCCAACTTCATATAATTTGATTGTTCTTTTCTTTTCTTTCCTCTTTGACATTTATTTTTTTCTCATTTTTTATTAACATTTTCCATGATTAAAAAAAAATCTCATGGTAATACCCTCTCTCCCCCCACTTTCCCCTTTGAAATTCCATTCTCCATCATATCCCACCCCATCTCAATCAGTCTCTCTTTTATTTTGATGTCATCATCTTTTCCTCCTCTTATGATGGTCTTGTGTAGGTAGTGTCAGGCACTATGAGGCCATGGATATCCAGGCCATTTTATGTCTGGAGGGAGCACGTTGTAAGGAGTCCTACCATTCCTTTGGCACTTACATTCTTTCCGCCACCTCTTCCGCATTAGACTCTGAGCCTTGGAAGGTGTGATTGAGATGTTACTCGGTACTCCAGTTACTTCTTTCCAGCATATGATACCTTCTGAGTCGTCCTAAGGTCACTGCCATCTGAAAAGAGAAGAGTAGCATTTATATAAGGGTATGAATATTAAGAGAAGTGCTTACTGAGCAGTTTGATAAGCATAGTATATACACTAATCCAGACATCAGCAGATGTTACACCCCTAGGGCTCATGACTACCCCTGTTTTAAATTTTCAGTATCAGGGATGTATTCCCTCCCATGGAGCAGGCCTCCAATTCAATTTGAGGGCAGTTGGTTTCCACCATGATAGATGTGCCACTATTGCACATGTCATCTGCAAATAAGGAGAACTTGTTCTTTTCCTTTCCAATTTGTATCCTTTTATGTGTGTCTCTTGCCTTATTGCTATGGATAAGACTTCCAGTACTATAGTAAATAAAAGTGGGGACAGGGGACACCCTTGTCTTGGTCCTGATTTTACTAGAAAAGCTTCCAGTTTTTCCCCATTTCATAATATGCTGGCAGTAGGCTTGTCATAAATAGTCTTTATTATATTGAGAAATGTTCCTTCTATTCCCAGTCTCTGTAGGACTTTTATCATGAAGGGATGTTGGGTTTTGTCGAATGCTTTCTCCACATCTAATGAGATGATCATGTGATTTTTCTCCTTCAGTCCATTCATATAATGTATTACATTTATTGATTTGAATATGTTGAACCATCCCTGCATCTCTGGAATAAAGCCTACTTGGTCAGGGTGAATGATCTTTCTGATATATTCTTGCATTCTGTTTGCCAATATTTTGTTGAGAATTTTTACATCTATGTTCATGAGGGAGATTGGACTGTAATTTTCTTTTTTTTTTTTTTGTTCTATCGTTGCCTGGGTTTGGTATCAGGGTGATGCTGGCTTCATAGAAGGAGTTTTGTAGGATTCCTTCTTTTTCTATTTTATGGAAAAGCTTAAGAAGCAATGGTGTTAGTTCTGCCCAGAAGGTCTGGTAAAATTCAGCAGTGAATCCATCTGGGCCTGGGCTCTTTTCAGTTGGGAGATTTTTGGTAACTGCTTGGATCTCCATGCTTGTTATAGGTCTATTTAAGTGATTAATCTGATCTTGATTTATTTTAGGTAGGTCATATAAATCAAGGAAATCATCCATTTCTTTCAGATTTTCATACTTTGGGGGGGTATATGCTTTCATAGTATGTCCCTAAGATTTTTTGAATTTCTCTGGCATCTGTCATGATGTTACCTTTTTCATCTCTAGTTTTATTAATTTGTGTCTCTTCTCTCTTTCTTTTGGTCAGATTTGCTAAGGGTTTATCAATATTGTTTATCTTTTCAAAGAATCAATTGTTTGTTTCATTGCTTCCTTGGATTCATTTTTTTTGGGGGGTTTCTATTTCATTCATTTCTGCCCTAATCTTTATTATTTCTTCTCATCTACTGAATTTTGGTTTGCCTTGTTCTTCTTTTTCCAAGGCTCTAAGGTGAAGCATTAGGTCATTTACTTGTGACCTTTCTAATTTCTTAATATAGGCACTTAAAGCTATAAACTTATCTCTTAGGACTGCCTTCATTGTGTCCCAGAGCTTTTGGTATATTGTGTTCTCATTATTGACTGACTCTATAAATTTTTTGATTTCCTTCTTGATTTATTCATTGACCCATTCATCATTTAGTAGAGTGTTGTTTAATTTCCATGATTTTGTGTATGCTCTATAGCCTTTCTTGCTATTGATTTATAGTTTGATTCCATTGTGGTCAGATAGAATGCAAGGAATTATTTCAATTTTCCTGTATTTGTTAAGATTTGCTTTGTGTCCTAATAGATGATCTATTTTAGAGAATGTTCCATGTGCTGCTGAAAAGAATGTATATTCTTCAGCATTGGGATGAAATATCCTGTATATATCAGTTAGGTCTATTCCTTCTGTGACCTCATTTAGTCCAGATGCCTCTCTGTTTATTTTTTCCCAGGATGACCTGTCAATTGATGAGAGTGGGGTGTTGACTTCATCCACTGCCACTACGTTTGGTGTTATCTGTGACCTCTGTTCTAATAGTGTTTGTTTGATGAGTTAGGGGGCCCCTATGTGAAGTGCATATATGTTTAGGATTGTAATGTCCTCATGTTGGAGGGTGCCTTTAATCAACATAAAGTGGCCTTCCTTATCTTTCTTTTTTTTTTTTTTTTTTTTTTTTTTTTTTTTTTTTTCTGAGTAGAATTTTATTTCAGGGATTCAGGTTCTAATATGTGTAACACATATCACTGGAATCTCAAATAGAGAAGAAAAGAAACATTCAGAAAATTATTCCTAGTTTTGGCATAGCATGGATTTAAAGGTTTACAAAAAGTGCTCAATGAGCTTTCAATAAGATAATTTAAAAGAAAATCATGTCAAGATAAATCATAATGAAACCACAGAACACAAAAGATAGAGAAAATAATTTGAAAGCAGTCACAGTAAAATACATCAGCAAAACAGTACATGAAAGAGGAAAAGGATTAAAATAGCACAAGTTGAACAAAGGAATCACATAAGCCAGAGACACTGGTACAATATGCATAGAACCCTAAAAGAAAAGATATGTCAAATACAAGTATAATGCCTTTAAAGATATTGTTAAAGAATAAGGGCAGATGAAGATATTCAGAAATGATGAAAAACAATGGGACATTTCTGTTAACAAATATTGAAGGATTATTAATATTCATATATATGTGTTGATATCCCAATGTATGAATAGTTATATAGATAAAGTCTGTGTAAAGGAGAGTTTCATAATGCATATCCTTTGCAATATAAACTTTCATTTATAAAAGGATAAAATTATGCAATATTTATGGTAGGAAAATTATACTCACATTACATTGATTAATAATTAAACTTTTATTCAAGACATCTTGGTATTTAGACTAAGACCAAATATATTTATTTCAGGATCCCATTCAAATGATTTAAAGGAATTTAAAAAAAATTATTTATTTATTTTGTTGAGATAGAGAGATAGAGAATAGGCATGCTAGGGCCTCTAGCCCCTGCAAACGAACTCCAGACACATGTGCCATCTTGTGCATCTGGGTTTACATGGGTAATGTGGAATCGAACCTAGGTCCTTATGCTTCGCAGGCACCTTAACTACTGAACAATCTCTTCAACCCTAAAGGAAGAATTTTGAATGAGTTTGTGTATGTATGTGCATGTGAGTGTGTGTGTGTATGTGTGTGTCTGTGTGTTTGTGTGTGTGTGTGTAGGCCAGAGCCTAATACTGATGTTTTCCTTAATTGATCTCCTTTTATTTTATTTTATTTTATTGAGGCAGAGTCTCTCACCTGAGCCCACAGCTAATAGTGCCAGCTAGTCTAGTAGTCAGCTTGCACTGTCTCTGCCTCCTGAGTGCTGGCCTAATAGGCAGCTGACAAGCTTACTTGTTACGTGAATGCGGAAACAAAATTCTCAGCCTTGTTCTTGTGTGGTAATAGCTGTACTGGCTAAGACGTCTTGCAAGTTCTCCTTTAAAAAAATGAGTGCAGTTTTTTTTTTTTTTAGTAATTTCTTTATACTTATGGAACTATTCTTGGAACCAGCATTTTTATATATTTTTATTTATTTGCAAGCAAAGAAATAGAAGAGAGACAGAGAGAATGGGCACTCCAGGACATCTAGCTGCTGCAAATGAACTCCAGATACATGTGCAACTTTGTGCATCTGCCTTTACGTGGGTACTGGGGAATTGAACATGGGTTATTAGGCTTTGCAGGCAAGTGCCTTAACTGATGAGCCATTTCTCCATCCCAGAATTAATATTTTTTTCTAACCAATTACTAGATATGAGATATGACAGTGTAATTTTATACTTTTAGTTACACTACAATTTGAATAGACGTTGTTGCAGATTTTGAGAAAGATGGGGCCTTTATTTGCAAAGACAGGTTGCACTCCAGTGGGTAAGGCTCCTGAGTTCATGTAGCATGCCAAAGAAAAACTCAGGAATGGAGACAAGAAGATGAGGTGGACAAAACTAGACATTGTTGTGGAAAATGTGTAAAGAAAAATATCCTGACAGAGTGGGAGGATTCTCCAAAAGAAAGAGAGAGGGGGTTGCCAGATCAGGGAACTAGATCTGGGAATATAAAGGTGAACAAAACTTTAAGTGTCAGGGCAAGTTTGCTTAGGATTTCCTCCAGCCTCCAAAGAAAGGAACGGGAAAAGAAATGGAAAAATTACTATCTGAGCTGGAACTCAGAAAAGCAGACAGGCTCAGGTCTGTGACAAACTACACTGAGGGAGGGTCTTGTTGGGTAAGTAGTATATTATCTCTTTAAGGAAATAACTATTCCTCCAACTTCTTTAGGGTGTTTGTGAGTGAAGGGTCATCTTTGGACCAGGTGAACAACTGACAGGCTCCCAGGACCAGATGACTTAGTTCATTTGTTATGGAGTAAGTGTCTCTTCCCTTTCTAATGTTACCAAAAACAGATGAGATGGAGTCTTTTCTTCAATGTTCTCTAAACCTTATGTTTGTGTGTACCCTCAGAATTGCCCCATTAAGAGTTAAGACCCAAAAATCATTTAGGAGACAGGTAGCGACTGAATCTAGTTTCTTGAAGCTGAAGGGTAGCATAGAGGGGGTTTTTAGACTCTTCACTCGTGGATTTTCAAGTTCCTTATCTTTCTTAACTAATGTTGGACTGAAGTCTACCTTGTCAGATATTAGTATAGCAACCCCTGCTTGTTTTCTAGGTCCATTTGCTTGAAACACCATTTTCCAACCTTTCACCCTATGATAGTTTCCATCCTTTGTAAAAAGGTGGGTTTCCTGGAGGCAACAAATTGAAGGATCCTGATTTTTAACCCAGTCTGCAAACCTATGTCTTTTGGTTGGGGCATTGAGGCCATTGATATTAAGAGATATTATTGAAAGATGTGTATTCATTTTTATCATTTTTTATAGTTCTTCTGGTTTTACCTTTGCTCTCTTGTGTTAACTACTATTTGAGTATTGTTTGTTTTTTCCTGGTTCCTTACATATGTGCTTTTCTTTTTCTTCAGCATGGAGGATTCCTTCAAGTATTTTCTGTAGAGCTGGTTTTGTCTTCAAATACTCCTTCAGCCTGCTTTTGTCATGGAATGTCCTTATTTCTCTGTCTATTTGATTGGATAGCTTCGGAGGATAAAGTAACCTTGGTTGACAGTTATTATCTTTCAGAACTTAGAATACATCACTCCACACCCTTCTGGCTTTTAAAGTTTGTGTTCGAGTAATCTGCTATAATCCTGATAGGCTTGCCTTTGTAGGTAACTTGATTTTTCTCTCTGACTGCTTTCAATATTTTTTCTTTGGTTTGTGTGTTTGGTAGTTTGATTATAATATGGCAAGGAGAGGTTCTTTCCAGGTTTTGTCTGGCTGGTGTTCTAAAGGATTCCTGTATCTGCATTGTGCACCTCTTTCCCAATTTGGGGGAAGTTTTTTCGATGATTTTTTTGAAGATGCCTACTATGCCTTTGGAGTGAAATTCTTCTCCTTCTGCTTTGCCCTGAATTCTTATGTTTGATCTTTCATAGTGTCCCCAAAAATATCTTAAAATTACCGCTCACACTTTTATATTAGTTTATCTTTCTCTCTGTTGGACTGTATTAGATCTGCCACCTGGTCTTCTAGCTTAGACATTCTGTCCTCTCCTTCATCCATTCTTCTCGTGAGATTTTCTACAGAGTTTTTTATTTCATCAACTGTGTTTTTATTGCTAGTAATTCTGACTGGTTTTTCTTTCTGATTTCTATCTCCTTATTTATGTCTAGTATTGACCTTTTATTCATTGAATTGGCATCCTGTGTCTTCTTTGCTTCCTTTGATTTCTTTGAACATATTTATAATGATTCTTTTGAAATCTTTCAGGCATTTCCTCTAACTTGTTCTCACTGGAGGTCATTTCTGATGCATTAATACTTTTTGATGGATTTATATTGTCTTGATTTTTTGGTGTTTCTTGTGTTATAATGTATAATTTTTTGCATCCTGGATTATTTAATGATTGGATTTTCCAGTTATCTGGGTATTATAAGATGTATCAATCAATCTTATGTTATACATCTTCCGGGTAGGAGGTTATGGCGCTAGGTGTGGCCCTCAAGACTCTCAGAGTATCTATAAAAGTGACTCTAGGTGTTGGGTATGCCTGCTATGAGAGTATTCAAGTAGGCTGAGTGGAACCAAATACAGATATTTTGTTAAATTTAAATAAACAATGTACACTTTCAATGAAAGACAGCACAGAGTATTTGTCAAAGAGTAGGTATTATGACAACCAGATCCTCGGTCTCTCCCTTAGGCTGTGTGGTGCCTCACCCACTCCCTTAATCCTGACAACAAGGAGGTTAAGATTTCTGTTCTGTAGAGGGTTCCAAGTCAGCTTGTGACCCTTCCCTAATATACATATACATATGTATATATATGTGTGTGTGTGTGTGTGTGTGTGTGTTTCTATTGTGTTGATGCTATAGTTTGAACATTGTTTATGTTAGATTACATAAATTCAGCTCTATACAAACTAGTGTTGGATAATGCTCAGTTAATCCTCATCACTGATTGAAGTTCATTCATACTTGAAAATGGGTTAAATATTAAGAAGAGAGGAAGTTCAGAATAGATCACATATGTCATTGACTATAAAAAATTATCAGTATGGAGGACATAGCATAGTTGGGACATAGTAGGTGTTGTTCATGCTCCATATACAATTCCCCTTGCCAAGAAAAGAAACAACTAAACCAAAATGGTCTAGACTCCTTTATTAATCCTTGCATGCAAAATTTTCCCAGGTAAAATGGTTAAAATTTATTAATTTACAAGCATATAGGGGAAAAGTTTCTTATGATTCTTTGGGACATTGAATTTAAAATATACTTCTATTTAAAGGGAAAAAATGTTTTGTTGGTTTTTTCTTCTTTTTTTCTCTGACACATTGTCATTATGTAGTGAAAGTTGGCCTTAAACTTGAGATTCTCTTGTCAGAGGCTCAGAGGCTCTCTTGTCAGAGGGACAGGTATGTGCCAACACACCCAACTTTCTTCTTTATATTTCTCTGTAGTAAAGTGATGACATTATTACTAATAGGTTACCCAAATAATGTATTTAGTAAATACCTCTCATCACTCATATTTTGTGCAAATGAAATCAACATGAATGTATGTTTTCTCTGGTCAATTGTAGCATAAACATGTGATTGAGATCTCAGGAATTAAATGTGCATGTGTATTAATTAAAAATGCATCTTAATTATGAAAACATCTAAGGTTTTCCAGTTCTGCTACAATCACTGTGATCACATAATAGATATCAGTGTCCTGATTTCATAAATGAGCAGGGAAGTCCCAGCAAACATATGATTAAAAATCAAACAGCTAGTGAAGTAACATTCATTCAGAATATTTTACCATAATGATTCTTAATGCTTTTCAGCTACAAGAGATTATTTTAGTCTTGGGATTGTGTCACTAGAAGAATAAGTGAAATGAGTAATTTCTAGTTCTTGACCGCAGTGGTTTCATATTATAGTTTATTGGCTCAATATCTTTCTTTATCCAGTGAACTTCAAAAGTTTAGTTATTTATTTTGAGAGAAAGGAGAGAGAGAGAGAGAGAGAGAGAGAGAGAGAGAGAGAGAGAATAGGTGTTCCAGGGCCTTCAGCCTCTGTGAACAAACTCAACATGTGTGCTGTCTTGTGTCCATGTGCAACATCTTGTACTTTGTGTCACTGTGTGCCTGGCTATGTGGGACCTGGAGATTGTAACATCAGTTCTTAGGCTTTGCAGGCAAGAGTGTTAACCTCTAAGCCATCACTCGAGCTCTCAAAACTGTTTTAGAAAACAGGCATGGTAACTCCTGCCTGTCATGTTAGCACTCAGGATGCTAAAATGGGAGAATACTATTAGTCCAAGACTAGTCTGGATTATATAACAAAACAATGTGCATTAAAAGTGATTTGCTAAAACTCATTTTGAATCATTTTAAACAATGAATTTTATTAATATCAATAAAATCTTAACTGTTATGGATGACCACTTGAATGTAAGCTCAGATAAAACTAATTCAAATTCAACTAATTGTATAAGGATATTACAAATCACAGTTTCCCTCTGGTTTATCTCACCAGGTAAGCAAAACTGCATACACATTGAAGTATTGGAAGTTTGATTAACTTATGCCTCATTCTCTTTCATTGACTAATGAAAAAAATCATTGTACCTCTCCAGTTGGATTATTGAAGACATTAAGCAAGTTACTCACTGTAAAGTATTTAGAAAAGTACCTGGTATATTGAAAGCACTCAGAAAATGTCACCATCCATAGCACTTACATGGACTGCAAACAATAATTTTCAGAACAGTTTCACATGTGATTTAATGTGATAATTTTGAGGTTATGACAAATATAATGCCACAAGTTTCAAATTAATTTTCATACTTTGTTGTTTTCATATTTAAAACAATTCATGAGTTTTCATCTTTATTGCATACTGATGTTTGTATTATTTTCATTAAAACACACTTTACCATTCATTTTAAACTACAGTGTTTTAGCATTTATGAAATTACAAATTCAAAATTGAAAATGAGTCCTAAATTGTAATGAAAAACATTAATTGAAAACAACTCAATAAAATATAAAATAAGTTGTTATTCCATGTAAAAGAAGCCTGAAAGATTATGTACAAAAATTTTCCATGATTTACACAATATTAATTTTAGAGAGCAGTAATATGAGAATAAATACATGTGCAATTTATTCTATATCAACAGCTTTTTAGAAAAAAAAATATATACATATATATGCACATATATAGTGATGTAAATGTAGGCATTTTAAAAATGTAACATTTTAGAATGCAAATCTACAGAACAAAATCTAGAATGGAAAAAGAAAACAAAAGTTATATGCATTTAAAATAATTATTTCATCATAAAACTTATAATAAATACCTTTCTATACATCCAGAGCAATAATTTATAAGGCAACTTTCATTTCTATTTTAGGATACAAGGACTATTTAACTGGCTGAGTTTTCATTTGTGACAAGTTCTCACATTGTCATTTCACTAATCCATGAATATAAGGATTAATAATTGCTTCCAGAACCACAATATGTTCCTGTCAAGTTGAATTCTTGCTAAAAGAAAATCAACTAGCCTGAACAACCAAGATAAACAAATAATCAACATAAATATTTTAAACTTTCTCATATTCACAGATAAATACTTCTTACTGATTCATTTTCATGAATGTCAAAACCTGATGAAAATCCTGAATAAAATGGTTGTTTTAAATTGCATGTGGTCTTTAATAATAGGTAATATGTTTTATTATATAACCTACATCAGTTCCTTCTGTATATCTGTTACTATGCAGTCCATTCTATTAATTGACCTCCTATATTGCTATAAATGGTAGTATAATGAAATGATTTTGATACAAAAATTAATTGATCAATTAATTGACAGGAAAATATCCTCAGTGAAAAACAAGCAAACAAACAAACAAACAAGCAACAACAACAACAAACACCTAAAGATTTCTAAGCCCTCCCTTCCAAAAACTACCAAGTTTATGGTAAACAACTTAGGAGGACAGATTGATTTTGAAATACATTTCAAATATACAGAAGTCAGAAATCATTGAAATCACATACTATTAGTAGGAAAGTTAAAATATACATATGAACACACACACACACACACACACACACACACACATGGTTTGCCCTGGTGACAAGGATTAGAGCATTATCTATGAGCAGTCTACATTGAAGATTTGACAAACTCTAGCATATTTAACTTTAATCTAAAATGTGTAATTACTAGTTATTATGCTTAAAATCATTTCATAAATGCCAAATAAATATAAGTGGAACTGAGTTTTGTCATTATAGATTACATTTGTTCAATTCATTATGCAGTCAATGAACATCTCCTAAGTGGAAGACAGACTGTTTCTGGGAGAAGCAAGACAAACTAGATATGTAGACTACCTTGAAAAACATGGAAATCACAACACTTCCAGAGGGACTTGGCCAATTCTAATTGTCCTGTGGCAAAAAATAAGCAAAGTTAAACTTATAATTATGAGAGGAAAACCAACATCAGATTTGAAAATAGTAATTACTTTTTAAATATTTTATTTATATATTTGAGAGAAAGAAGGAGAGAGAGAGAGAGAGAGAGAGAATGGGAATGCTGGGGCCTCTAGCCAATGCAAACGATCTCCAGATGCATGCAACTACTTATGCTGCTGGCTTATGTCAGTACTAGGGAACAGAACTTGGGACCTTAGGCTTTGTAGACAAGTGCCTTAACTACTAAGCCATCTCTCCAACCCATTAACTGCTTGAAATATATTACACCTAGTTGGTATTCCAAAAATAGCTGTTGAACTAAGTTAACCTAATTTGTAATGATAAAAATAGTAGATCAGTAATAACATGATAAAAATTATGTGATTTTGGTTATTTTATTTTTATTAGAAATGCACATATTTAGTATGTAACAATACATGTTGGTACCATCCTTCCCCTCTTCCTGGCCCCTTTTCTGAAGAGGCCTTCCTTGTTGGGGATTCAGGTCAACCCCATGGGGATTATAGGTCAAGCATTGTGGGGGAAGCTGTCAGTTATGGGGAAGAGGCATTGTCTCTGTGCAAAATGTCCTAATGTGTGGCTCTAACAATCTTTCTGACCCCTCTTCTGCAAAATTCCCTGAGCTATGGTGGGGGCATTTTAAGCCTACTTCAGTGATAGGCTTCTAGGAGCATCTGGATCTTTAGTTTGGTAGGTGTAGAGTGTCCTTAGTGTCTATATCCTTCACCCTTGTGCTGATATCAGATTCACAGAGAAAGCAGCACTCTTGCTCATTTCTCCAACTCCTCTGTGGTTTTAGCTGGGGCCAGGTAGAGGGCACTGGATCACTTATCTCCTCAGGTTCAATTTCCATCTCAAAAAGAGAAGCAGATTCTCTAAAGGAGAGTGAAGCCAGCACCAGTTAAATGGAACAATACTTATTAATTTAGAGAGAATTCAAAGAGTATAGTCCCTCTTATAAAAAGATAATTAAAGATTTATACCTGTATGTTTTGGGTTCCTGGGTCCAGGTTCCCTGGGCCAACCTGTGTGCTAGTGGGTGTGGGACAGAGTGAACAGGCCAGATCCCTGTTGCCTGATTCATCCCAGTCCCCTGGACCTGGTAGATCCCACTGTACCTTGCTAGGGGAGGCCAGGTCCCTGTGGGGACCAACATCCCTGTTCACTTGAGTCAGAGGGTGCATGGGCCAAAGAACAAAAACTTTCTTCCTCCTCAATAATATAAAGGGTCTCCCTAAAATGGGTAGACAACAGCGCCAAAAAGCCAATGAAAGTCAGAAAACTGAGAGATCTCCACCAAGGATGCCTAGTCCTACTATGGAGGCCTGCAATAAAATCATACAGAAACCAACAGAAATTCATTCCCAAAATGAAAACACAACAACCAATGAGATTCTGGTAAAAAAAAAAAAAAAAAAAAAAAAAAAAAAAATCCCTGAACTGGAAGCAAACCATCAAAGAGCCAACAGTGATATCAACTAAATTGAACAGAATCATCTCTTAGAGCATTCGGCTTTTGGCAGTAGGCTTAACTTGATTGAAGAAAATGTTAGAACCCTCCAAAGAGATATGAATGAATTGAAGGTGAGTCAAGAAATGGAAGATCTCAACAACTTGTTGATTAAGCTTACTGAAGACCTGATCAAATGTGAGAATGAATTCCAGGAAAATCAAGGAAAACAGAAATTGAATTGAAATCATACCTCAAAATAGAGATTGACATGATGCAAAATAGCACAACAGAAAACAAAAATCAAATAGAAATTATAAAAAAAAAACTCTCACGAACAGAATTACTCTATTGTAAAAATGGCAATTCTACCCAAAGCAATAACCAGATTTAATGCAATACCAATAAAAATACCAGCCAATAAAAATACCAGCATCATTCTTCACAAAGACTGACAAAATGATCTCAAAATTCCTATGTATGGCAGAAGGTCTCCCATATCCAAACATATCCTCTCAGGAAAAATAAATAAATAAATAAATAAATAAATAAATAAATAAATAAATAAATAAATAAAAACATGATACTGGAATAAAAACAGAAACTTAGGCCAATGGAAGAAAATTGAAGACCCAGACCAACAAATGGTGTTGGACAAGTTGTATGACCATATGTAGAAAAATGAAGTTAGAATCACTCATTCCACAAGTCTAAATGGATTAAAGACCTCAATATAAGACCTGAAACTCTTCAACAACTGGAAGAAAAAATAGGAGGTACTCTCCATGATATAGGAATGGAAAAAGACTTCCTGAACAAAACTACAGTTGCCCAGGAAATTAAACATGCACTCAAACAATGGAATCTCATGAATTTAAAAAGCTTTTGTTCTGGCACACATTCCATAAGCAGAACCAACAGATTACCCACTGAATAGGAAAAAAAAAACCTTTGCCAGCTATACCACTGACAGAAGCCTAATATCTAGAACCTACAAAGAACTCAAACAACTAAACAATGAAAACTTAAACAACCCAATCCAAAAGTGGGGTATAGAACTGAATAGGGAGTTCTCAGAGGAAGAATTACAAATGACTAGCATATACTTAAGAAAATATTCAACATCCCTAACCATTAGGAAAATGCAAATTAAGCAACTATAAGATTCCACCTTACCCCAGTAAGGATAGCAAGCATTAAAAAATCAAATGAAAACAAATGTTGATGAGAATGTAGAAAAATAGGAACCCTCATTCACTGTTGGTGGGAATGTAAGCTGGTACAGCCACTGTGGAAATCAATATGGAGACTCCTGAAAAGGATGACTATAGAATTTCCAACAAACCTTGTTATTCTCTTACTGGACATTTACCCTAAAAGCTCCACATCTCAGATCACAGATATTTGCTCAACCATGTTTATAGCTGCTCAATTCATAATACCTAAGAACTGGAATCAACCCAGGTGTCCATTACTGGATTAATAGATAACCAAGATGTGGTATGTCTTCATGATGGGGTGTACTCAGCAGTAAGAAAAATATAACTTAATGAAATTTATAGAAAAATGGTCAAAGTTGGATCAGATCATGCTAAGAGAACTCACCATCATAGAAAGAAAATTGTTACATAGTCTCACTCATCTGCAGTTCCTGACCTGGATCAGCCCGAATTGCTGACATATCTGATTGGTATCTTGAGGCTTGAATAATAGGGAGGGTAGGGCTTGGGGGAAAGGGAAGAGTGTGGGGGGGGGGACACAAAACTGAACCAAAATTGAACTGGTAACATAGAAACCTATATTGTGGAAGTTAGACTAAAAGGTGAAACCCTCAAGAGTACCTTAGGGGGAGCAAATGCATGGAAGGGCCCTGTAGAGGGTGAGAGGAAGCCAAACCTTAAATCTCTCCCATTTTTCTTTCTTCTCTGTCTTTTCCTTTCTTCTTTTCCCTTGGAGCTGGCCTGTAATTCCAAGTACCAGGATGTGGTTTATATCCATAATGAGCTGTTGATCAGAGAGATCTTAGATCAATGCCTATCTATTAATAACAGTCAAATTTGTACTTGCCTTCACCCCCCCACTACAATCCATTTGTGAAAATTAATCAAAAATAAGTGTTTGAGAGATCCTACTGCTTTTATTGATAATTAAGATTTTTTTTTAAATGGGAAGATAGCAAAACAAAACAAAAAAAAAACTTTGTTTATTTTCTAGAACCGGTAAAATATGTCATAGAATACAGGATTTCTGAACTTTTAATGTTTTTTTTTTTTAATTTCCAAGGACAGAGCAAGGAGATGGAGAGTGAGAGTATCTGGCATTACATGGATACTGGAGAATCCAACATGGGTTGTTAGGCTTTGCAGGCAAGTGCCTTAACTGCAGAGTCTTCTCTCCAGCTCTGAACTTATTTTCTATTTGAGCACATCAATTTGATTTCAGGTTGTATAGGAATTTCAAAATGAGATGTGAAATAAGCAACTCCCATTGGCGCATAACAAAGTAAGACATATATGAAGAAAAGGGTGAATGTTTTTCCATCTTTGCTAATCTTCAAGTGTGTATTTATACATGTTTGTATATGTGCATGTATGTGGAGGGCAAAGGTTAGTGTTGGATGTCTTCCTTCATTTTACTCCACTTCCTTTACTAAGGTTGAGACTCCACTTAAACCTGGAACTTGCCAATTAGGGAAGTCTAGTTACTCAGCTTTCCTGGGTGTTCCCTGTCTCCACCTCCCACAAGTGGGTATTATAGACAGGTGCCATGTCTCCCCAGCATTTTCATGGATGCTGTGTATTTCAGCTCCTATCCTCATGTTTGCATAGCGCAAGTTTCTAGGGTTTTATCCATTACACATCTCCCTAGGCCTAAAGGTAGCATTTTCTTATTTATAAATCTTTCATTAAGATTTTTGGACTCTTAAAATGAATTCTTGCCTTTGAAGTTTGGATTGAGTATAACCATATTTTGCTTTAAAAGACACTATGTATTTTCATTATTATTTATCCTTGCTCTAGCAAAAAAAATAGTTCATCTTGTTTTTATGTCTAAGAACTACATATCCAAAATTTTCTATTCTTGGCAATGAATTTCATAGGTTTTAGATATATGTGTAACCTATCTGAATTCACTTTTCCTTTTCACTAAAAATAGCATATTAGTAGGTACAGTTAAAATATTAGAAATTAGGGCTGGACAAATAGCTTAGCGGTTAAGCGGTTGCCTGTGAAGCCTAAAGACACTGGTTCGAGGATCAATTCCCTAGGATCCACATTAGCCAGATGCACAAAGGGGTCCACATATCTGGAGATCATTTGCAGTGGCTGGAGGCCCTGGTGTACCTATGCTTGCTCGCTCTCTCTCTCTCTCTCTCTCTCTCTCCCTCTCTCTCTCTCTGCCTTTCTCTGTCTGTCACTTTCAAATAAATAAAAAAAAAAGAACAAAAAAGTAAAAAAAAAATTAGAAATTAGTCTGATTTAAATTCAAGCAATATAAAATGAATTGCTTTCATAAATTGAACGTATGTGTTTGTTCCAACATACGCTTATAGTTGTTAGCATATGGTCATAGTATGGGAACCTTATGTCTTCATTTTCAGTATGACATATGGGAAGAAATTATAGTAAGTACATCATAAAGATATGACAGACTTGATAAAGGGCATTTTTTCCAGAAAATAATCCCCAACAGAAGGAGAATATGAAAAACAAATTATAATATAATTTTAACTAGGATACCAGTTAAATAAAATTTGTTAAATATTTAATCAGTATTACTTCATTAAGGTCATCATTATTTTTTTTTCTTTTTGATTTTTTGAGGTAGGGTCTTAATCTAGCCAAGGGTGACCTGGAATTCACTATGTAGTCTCAGGGTAGCCTCGAACTCATAATGATCCTCCGACCTCTGCCTCCCAAGTGCTGCGATTAAAGGCATGTGCCACCACACCTGGCAAGGCCATCATTCTTTATTTGACAAAAATAACATGTGAGGCTGGAGAGATGGATCTGTGATTAAGAGCACTGACTGTGCAAACAGGAGGGCCAGAGAATGCCTGAGAGACTGCTGGCATTTGATCCTCAGAATTCACTGAGTATGGTAATGCATATCTGTAACCCCAGTCCCATAAAGCGTTAAAGACCCTGGAATTTCAAGAGCTTGTGAAAAAATTGCAAGCTCCTAGATAAGTAAGATACTCCACCTGAAATCAGAACAGGCAGGAGAGAAAATTAAAGGGTCTCCCTTAATCTTATATTCAGCTCTAGTTTTGCAGATGAGCACACCATGCCACAGGCAAATGGAGTTCATGGGGTACATGGACACATACACCTACGTATATCACACACACCACCTCCACAGACTTCAAACGATATTTGAGATTGTGTGCACATATCTGTGTGATTACAAATATGAGTGCATAACTGGGTAATTTTGGGGGTGACTGATGATTCTAATCATAACCAATCTTCAGTAGTGTCCAAGACAGCTAATACTACTTTATGTTCACTTGCAATCCATGCTTAAAAATAAAGCTTTCACATAAATGCAAGTTCATATTATAACATTTTAGTAGCTTTTGAAAATTTTACTTTTATTTTTTTAGTTGAGAGAAGGAAAGAGGCAGACGGGGGGGAGAAAGATAGAAAGAGAGAGAGAGAGAGACAGAAAGGGCATGCCAAGGCTTCCAGCCACTGCAAACAAACTGCAGATGATTGTTGCACCTTGTGCATCTGGCTTACCTGGGTCCTGGGGAATTGAACTAAGGTCCTTTGGCTTTGCAGGCAAGTGCTTTAACCACTAAGCAATCCATCTCTCTTTGAGCTATGGTTTTCCTGTAGTCCAGGCTGACCTGGGATTCACTATGTCATCTGAGGATGGCCTCAGACTCACAACAATCCTCCTCACTCTGCTTGAAAAGTGCTGGGATTCAAGACATGAACCACCATGCCCAGGTCATTGTATCATTTTAACAGAGGTGTTCAATAGTCTTAAGATATGGATATCTTCTCATTATCCCTTTGAAGCACCAAAAAACAAAATAATGGCCATAATCTTTAAAAAATATTGTTTAATTTTATTTATTTGAGAATGACTAACAGGGAGAGAAGGGAGAGAGAGAGAGAGAGAGAAAGAGAGAGAGAATGGGCATGCCAGGGCCTCCAGCCACTGCAAACGAACTCCAGACACATACACCCCCTTGTGGATCTGGCTTATGTGGATCCTGGGGAATCAAGCCTCGAACCAGTGTCTTTAGGCAAGCACTTAACTACTAAGCCATTTCTCCAGACAGCCATAATCTTGAAATGTCCCAATGATAAATGTTAAACTGATATAAAGACTGTTGGATTAATGTGATCTCCATCCATGTGTATGATGAAATAATTGCATTTTATATGATTTAGCAACATTGACATCAACCTCAAGCTTTACCTTTCATTCCAAAACATATAATTCTGCCCCTTCTCCATCCCTTTTACTGTGTTAGGCAGACCTGCCAGTGCTGTGACAACATTCCTGAGAGAACCACTTAAAATGAAGAAAGATTTACTTTTGCATGTGGTTTTACAGGTGTGGGTTAGTGGTTTGCTCTCTCCATTAAACTGAACTTGAGGCAAAGCTGACCATCATGGAAGATGGTATGTGTGGAGAAGGAGGTCTTTTCACCTCATGGTGGACACAATCATAGAGATCAAGGAAATGACTGGAAACCAGATAAAGCTTTCATGGTCATGCCCACAATGATTCACTTCCTCTAGTTCGGTCCTATCTCATATAGTTTCAATTACCTAGTATAATAGTGTGACTAGTTGGGACCATAATGTTTAACCCATAAGTCTGAGAATATTTAATATCCAAACTAGAACATACTACCTGCCTATTTAAAATATAAGAGAGGGCTGAATAGATGGTTTAGTGGTTAAGGCACTTGGCTATGAAGCCTATGGACCCATGTTCAATTCTCCAGATCCCACAAAAGCCAGAAGCACAGGGTGATTCAAGTGCAAGATCACATCTGCACATAAGTTAACACATGTGTCTAGAGTTCGATTGCAGTGGCTAAAGGACCTGAACTACCAATCTCACTCTCTCTCTCTCCCTCACTCTCTCTGTTTCTTTCACTCACATAAAAGAAGAAATAAATAAAATGTGAGTTGAACTTTTAAAATCATGTCTAATGTTAACAGTATGACAAAGTGAGACACCAGTGTTTGTGAAATATGGTGTATCAACTTATGTCTTAACTTCCTTATAATCTTAAGGTGTTTAAAGTGGTGGAAGTAATTAAGAAGGGAATATTAAAAAACAACAACAACAAAATAAAAACAGGACATACAAGGCCTAACTAGAAATGAATGAAATTCTCACAAGCAAAAGGTCTCAGAGGACTGTACATTACCTGTCTGACCTGGGTTTTAGATTTAAGAGATTCTGTGATGTAATGGATTGACAATGTAAATGAGAACTTAAAAACAAAAAAGTGATAATAAAATGTCTAATGCAAACTGTTCCTGCAAATGAGTCAATGAGAACAGTCAGATAAAAGAATCTGGAATATACAATAAATTGCAACTTCAAAAATGTTCTGTAATTAAAAGTTTTGGAAATACATATATATATATATAATTTATTTATCTTTTAATTAGCTGTCTACTCAGTAAATACAGTCAAGTTGGAACCGTTGTTAGCCTCCTCCCTCCCCTTGGCCCATCCTGGTTGAGGTATATGGGTCATGCATTGTGATGTTAGCGCTCAGTTACGGGTAGGAGGAAATGATTCTGTGTATCAAGACCGACATTCTCTGACATTCTTTCCGCCCCCTCTTCCACAAATTTCCCTGAGCCATGTTCAGTTTATTTTAGGTCTGCTTCAGTGAAGAGATCTTGGGAACCTCTGTGTCTCTGGATATCTGATTTGGTAGGAGTTGATTGTTCTCTGTGTCCATCTCCTTCACCCTTGTGCTGGAACTGGTTCACCAAGAAAACAGCACCCTTGCTTATTCTTATTTTCTTAGTTTCAATTATTCTTAGTTTCAGCTGGGGCCCTTTTGAGGTGTGATGGTGTGGTTCTCTCCTAACGATCTGCATCTATCTGAAAAAGAGAAGCAGATTCTCTGACAGAGAGTAAAGTTAGCACCAGATAAATGGGATAATGACTCTTGTTTAGGGAGAATTTAATAGGTGTAGGCCCTCTGGTGGTAGCTTGATACTGGAGAGGGGGCTCATTTTTGAATCTGGTTCTGACTTGTTTTCCAGCTCCCACTATGGATTCCATTCCACTGAGGGGATCAGTTAGCCAAATCAAGAGCAGTTGGTTTCCCACCATGGCTGTGTGCCACTATTGCACTTGTGTGAGCATCATGACAAGTTATTTGCTGCTAAGTAAGTTAAATCATGAGGTGCTTGGACAGACATTGGTCATTTTCCCCCAGTCTCCCATGTAGCACCTTTGGGCACTAGACAAGGTGACTGTTTGGAACTGACTCTTTTCCAGCTTCCAGCCATGTCACTCCATGTTGTGTGTCAACCCCATATGGTGTCTTCAGCAGTAGTTTCTTACCACTAACCTTTGGTGGGTCATCAAGTACTCTGACAGAAATATCTCATTCTTTTAGGAAAACTTATAGGTCTCTCTGATCAAAAGCTAATTGTCAATAGCCACCTGCTGGTACTGGGAGTTACAGTTCAGTGCCCACAGAGAGAAAAAATGAAAAGGTAAGTAATATAAAAGAGTTAGAGAGAAGAGGGAGAGAGAGAGAGTGAGAGGCAGTAGAAGGTTAAGGTAAGTATTTATTGTACACTCGCTAGTGTCTTGTTACTCAGGTGTTCCCTCTAAGGGTATGGTGAAATTTCAACCATTTGGTCTGCCTTTTAGGATGTAGAATTTTATGATTCCATTGCCATTTGGGTCCAGATTTGTGTCCCCCAATCCCTCCTTTGCCCTCCCCTCCCTCCCCACCCACCCTATTGTCTGGTCCTCAAGATGCTTGCTGGGTATGTTGGCATCATGGGTAAATTCAGGTAAGATACTGTAGATGAGTGAGACTATGTGGCGATTATCTTTCTGTAATATGGTGAATTCACTGAGAATGATCTGTCCCAGATTCAACCACTTTTCTTCAAATTTCATTGTTTCATTTTTTCTTACTGCTGTGTAGAATCCCATCATGTAGATATCCAAATCTTAGTTATCCATTCTTATAGTGATGGATATCTGGGTTGAATTGAGCTGCTATAAACATGGTTGAGCAAATCTCTCTGGGCTGAGGCTTAGAGCTTTTAGGCTATATGCCCATTAAGAAATATCTGGGTCTGTTGGTAACTCTATAGTCAGCTTTTGTAGGAGTCTCCATATTGCTTTCAAAAGTGGTTTTCCCGTCTTACATGCCCACCAACAGTGAATAAGGGTTCCTATTTCTCCACATCACTGCCAGCAATTATTTTCATTTCATTTTTTGTTTGCTTTCCTTACTGGGGCAAGATGAAATCTGGTAGCTGTTTTGATTTGCATTTCCTTGATTATTAGGGATGCTAAACAATTTCTTAAGTGTGTGTTTGCCATTTGTATTTTTTCCTCTGTGAACTTCCTGTCCAGTTCTTTGCCCCATTTTGTGAGTGGGTTGTTTGCCTTTTTATTGTTAAGGTTTTTGAGTTCTTTGTAGATTCTAGAGATTAGGCCTGTGTCAGTTGGATATTCAGAAAATATTTTCTCCCATTCTGTGGGTAATCTATTGGCTCTGCTTATTGTATGCTTGTCTATGAAGAACATCTTAAGCTTCATGTGATCCCATTGGTTGAGTGATTATTTAAAATCCTATGCTACTGGAGTTTTGTTCAGGAAGCCTTTTTTCCATTCCCATATCATGGAAAGTTCCTCCTATATTTTATTCCAATATTAGCTGAGTTTCTTGTCTTATATTGAGATCTTTGATCCATTTGGACTTGACTGTTGTGCATGGAGAGATGTGTGGATCAAGTTTCAATTTCCTGCATATGATTATCCAGTTTGTCCAGCACTATTTGTTGAAGATGGTGCCTTTTTTTCCAACCTATATTGTTAGGGCCTTTGTCAAATATCAAGTAGCTGTAGTTGCTTGACCCAAAGTCCAGGTCCTCAATTCTGTTTAATTGGTATATACTCCTGTTTTTATGCCAGTACCATGCTGGTTTTTTTGTTTGTTTGTTTGTGTGTGTGTATGTGTGTGTGTTTTACTATGGTTTTGTAATATAGCTTTAGATCAGGTATTTTGATGCCTTCAGAGGAATCTCATTTCCTGAGGATATGCTTGGATATCCAAGACCTTCTTCCTTTCCACAGGAATTTTGAGATCATTTTTTTCTATCTCTGTGAAGAAAAAGATTGGGAATTTAATTGGAATTGCATTAGATCTGTATATTGCATTTGGTAGGATTGCCATTTTCACAATGTTTATTCTTCCTATCCAGGAGCATGGAAGTTTTTTCCATTTTCTCAACCCCTCCTCAATTTCTTTTTTGAGTGTTTTTATGTTTTAATTGTATAGAGCATTCACTTCTTTGGTTAACATTATTCCAAGCTATTTTACTTTTTTGTTGCTATTGAAAATGGGACAATGTCCATTATTTCTTTTTCTGTATCTTTGTCATTTGGATATAGAAAGGCTACCGACTTTTGTGCAGTGATTTGCATCCTGCTACTTTGCTATAGGAGTTAATCACTTTCAAGAGTTTTGGGATAGAGTCTCTCAGGTATCTTACATATAGAATCATGTCATCTGCAAATAGAGCTAACTTTACTTCTTCCTTTCCAAATTGTATCCCTTCTATTTCTTTCTCCTCTCTAATTGCTTGAGCTAGGACTTCCCGTACTATATTGAAGAGCAGAGGTGAGAGTGGACACCACTGTCTTGTTCCCGATCTCAATGGGAATTCCTCCAGTCTCTCTCCATTAAGTATTATTTGGCCTTTAGGAGCTTTGTACATATCTTTTATTATATTAAGATATGAACCAACCATGACAGTTCTCTCCCATGTTTTGATGATGAAGTGATGTTGTACTTTGTTAAAGACCTTTTCTGAATCTATCGAAATGATCATGGGGATTTTGTGTTTAACCTTGTTTATATCATGCATGACATTGACAGATTTCCACCCCTGCTTTTCTGGGATGAATCCCACTTGATCAAGGTGGATAATGCTTTTAATGTGTTTTTGGATTCAGTTTGCGAGGATTTTGTTGAGGATCGTTGCACCTAAGTTCACCAGTGAAATAGGCCTGTAGTTTTCTTTACTTGTGGAATCTCTCCCTGGTTTTGGAATTAGGATGATAGTAGCTTCATAGAAGGAGTTGGGAGCTTTCCCTGTTTTCCAGTTGTATGGCACAGTTTGAGAAAGATTGGTTTGAGTTCTTCCATGAAGGTTTGATATAATTCAGCTGAGAAGCCACCTGGTCCTGAACTCTTCTTTTTGGGGAGGATTTTTTTTTTTAACTTTTCAATCTTGATGAGTGTGATAGGTTTGCTTAGGAGATTAATCTGCTCTGAGTTTAGCTTTGGTAGATGATATGTGTCCAGGAATTTACCCATTTCCTCCACATTATCCAATTTTGTGGAGTAGAGGTTTTAGAAATAAGTCCCAATTTCACTTATGTCTGTTGTGATCTTTCCTTTTCATTTCTAATTTTGTTAACTTTTAGTTTCTCTTATTTTTTGCTTGTTGAAATTGGCCAGGGGTTTGTCAATCTTGTTTACTTTTTCAACAAACCAGCTGTTTTCTCTATTTTCTTAATTGCTTTCTTAGTTTCTAACTCATTAATTACTGCTCTGATCTTAATTATTTCTTTCCATCTGGAGTTTATTGGGTTGGATTCTTCTTGCTTTTCCAGTGCTTTTAGGTGGATGGTTAGGTTATTGATTTTGGGGTCTCTCTGTCTTTGTTATGAAGGCACTTAGTGCTATGAATTTTCCCCTGAGGAGAACATTCATTGTGCCCCATAAGTTTTGTACAATGTGTTCTCATCGTCATTTATTTCTGGAAATTTCACAATTTTTTTGTCCACTGCACATTTAGTGTTCTAAAGTGTGCTGTTCAGTTTCCAGGAGCCAATGGGATTCTTGGTGAGTCTTTAGTTATTAATTTCTAGCAATATAGCATTGTGATCTGATATGCAGGGAATTATATCAATCTTCCTAAATATATGGAGGCAGACTTTGTGACCCCCATATAAGATCGATTTTAGAGAATGTTCCATGGTGTGGTGAAAAGAATGTGTTTTCTATGGATTTGGGATGTAATGTTCTGTAGATGTCTGTTGGGTCTAAGTAGTCTTATGATTTTGTTGAGCTCTCTAACTTCCCTGTTGAGTTTCTGTTTGGATGTCCTATGTATTACTGATAATGGTGTATTGGAGTCCCCAACAATAATGGTGTTGGTGGTTATTTCTGTTTTATTGTCAAGTAAATTTTGTTTTATTAGCTGTTGTGCCCCTGTGTTTGGTGCATAAAGATTTATGGTTGTGATATCCTTTTGATGGATCATTCCCTTGATAAGTAGGAAGTGGCCTTCTTTGTCTTTTTTGATTATTTTTGGTTTAAAGTCTATTTTATCCAATATTAGTCTAGCTATGCCTGCTTGTTTCTTAATACCATTTGCTTGGAATGTCATTTTCCTCCCTTTCACCCTGAGGAGGTGTCTTTCTTTATTGGTGAGATGGGTTTCTTTTTTTTTTTTATTTTTTTTGTTTATTTTTATTTATTTATTTGAGAGCAACAGACAGAGAGAGAAAGAGGCAGAGAGAGAGAGAGAGAGAGAGAGAGAGAATGGGCGTGCCAGGGCTTCCAGCCACTGCAAACGAACTCCAGACGCATGCGCCCCCTTGTGCATCTGGCTAACGTGGGTCCTAGAGAATCGAGCCTCGAACCGGGGTCCTTAGGCTTCACAGGCAAGCGCTTAACTGCTAAGCCATCTCTCCAGCCCCTGAGATGGGTTTCTTGAAGACAACAGATTGAGGAGTCTAATTATCTGATCCACCCTGTTAGCTTGTGTCTCTTGAGGGGTGAATTAAGGCAATTAATATTTAGGGTAATGACTGTGAGGCTTGATTTAATCCCTGACATATTGTGTTGGTATATGTGGCTTGGTGTTTTGATGGAATTTGAAGTTTTTGTGCCTTCTCTGAGTTTGGTTATTGTGATCTGCTTCTTGTGGGCATTTGAGGTTGATTATTTAATTCTTCTGTGTGGAGAATTTCCTGAAATACTTGCTATAAGTTTGATTTTGTGTTCATATAATTGTAAATTGAGTTTTGTCATGGAAAGTTTTTCTTTCACCATCTATTTTGATTGATACATTTGCTGGGTGAAGTAATTGGGCTTAGAAGCCATAGGTTCTTAGACTTTGATGTGCTTCATTCCAGGCCCTTCTGGCTTTCAGGGTTTCCACTGAGAATTCTGAAGTAATTCTGATGGGGTTACCTTTAATAGTGATGTGCTGTTTTTCCTTAGGTGCTTTTAGGATTTTCACTTCTGTGTAAATGTTTAGAGTCTTATTGACAATATATCTTGGAGATTTTCTGCTTTGGTCCAACCTGTTTGGAGGTTTTTTTAGCTTCTTGTATCTTGGTGGGCCTGTCTTTTGAGAGAGTAGGGAAGTTTTCTTAGATTATTTTGTTAAATAAGATTTCTATGCCTTTGGTCTGAATTTCTTCCCCTCCTGGTATTCAGATTATCCTGATTTCAGGACGTTTAAGGGTTTCCCACAAATCCCTCATGTTCTGTTCACAGAAATTTTTGAACTTACTGAAACTTTTGAACTCTGGAACTCTTTCATGTGTCTTGTCTTCCAGATCAGAGTTTCTATCCTCCACATGGCTGACTGTGTTCTCGAGAGCTTCTAAAGTGTTTTGGGCTTGTTCAATTAGGTTTGCATTTTCTACTACTGTTTATGTATAGTTTCCATCCCTCTATAAAATTCTCTTTTCACATCATTTTCTGATTTTCTTGATGCTTCTTGGAATTCATCCTTGCAATTCTTTGTCTTCATTTAGCATGACCAGCTGAGTTCTGAGGTCCTCTTTTTATTTTCTTTATTCTCCTTCATATCTCTTAACTGTCTTTGAACTCCTTCCATTTTCTTATCTATTAGGTCTAGTCTAGTAGTGTCAGCACCCATACGACCATCAGTTCTTTGTTGCTTTTCTACAAGTTCTACCAATATTTTCGTCAGGGTTGTATTGCTCATAGCTTCATTTTGGTGTTCTGATCCTAATGTCTCTTCTATGTTTTGATTAGAGACATTCATTGTAGGACTGGGTGATCTTACTGGATTTACTTGCATTTGATTTTTCATGTTATTTCTTTTGTACTGTGGTCTGCCCATCACAGTGTATGGGCAGGGAGAGTAGGAAGGACTGTGGTCTTGATGGGCCGGATAAGTGGTGCCTCTTGGGGAAGCTGACCTAAGCTTGCTGGTGGGCAAGTAGACTGGCAGCACGGTCCTGAGCTCATGTGTGGTGGGCAGATCAGCGTGAGCATGCACGCAGCTCATCTGTGGGCAGGTGAATGGGCCTAATATAGTGTGTGGTTGGACAGCTGTAGTGCCCTGAGCTTGCGTGCAGCTTGCACATGGGTGGGCAGCTGGTGCACAGTCAGGGGATTGGGACTGAGCCAGTGTGGGCAGAAGGGCAGAGTGATCCTGAGCTCACATGGGCAAGTAGAATGGGCCTGAACTCGCACATGGACGGGCAGCCAGAGTGGCTATCAGGCAGAAGGGCAGAGCAGGCTGACCTTGCACAGGTGGATGGGTGGCATGCACATGGTGGGCAGATGGATGGATCAAGCCTGAACTCTCACAGACCAGTGGGCAGAGCTGTCCCAGGATCACGCATGGCCAAGGGTAGCAGAGTGATTGCCCCAGCACAGTGCAGCAAGTGCTGGACTGGGTCCCTTTTCCTACAATAAGTGAAAGAGTATCCTGTGGGTATCACTGTGGCTAAGGAAGCTGCTTGGTGGGATTGGGAGACTGGTGGGCTACCCGAGAGTGATGGAATCAGCCAATTCCATTTTTTCCCCTCTTCATCCTATACTCTCCCACTGGAGAACTATTAGAGATTTATCTCCCCTAAAAGACCCAGTGAACCCTTAATGCTTTGCCTTTCCTTCCTGGGCAGGTGCAGCATGGCTCGGCAGATGCCATCTTGACTAGAAGTCCTTTGTCTTTCATTTGATGTCAAATCTTTTTTTCCTATTATGAGGATCTTGTGTAGGTATTGCTAGACAGTGTGAGATCCTGAATATTGAGGCCAATTTGTGTGCAGACAGTTGTATATAAGGAGTGGCACCCTTCCTTTGGCTTTTACATTCTTTTAGCCACCTCATCTACAATGGACCCTGACCCTCGGAGGGTGTGAGTTGTTTCATTGCTGGACACTCCTTAATTCCTTCTTCTCAGCACTATGTTGTCTTTACAAGCTATTGCCCAGGCCCTTGGTTTCCCATGAGAAAGAGATGGTAAGGCCCTATTGCTGAAGACTTCACATGCCTGAGCAGCAAAGTCACTGAGAAATCAAGCTGGTGCTGAGCAGAAATCCTTCTCTGTGTAGGCCAGCCAACTGAAACCTGGAAAATGCTGCACTGTATGCAGCCTTATGAGAGACAGAAGTCATTAGCAATGAAAACAGTGGACAACGAAAGCCTTAAATTTGTCCAGACAAGCCTAATGACTGAACAAGGGCAATAGTGGCATGTCTGCTCTGGGGAAAACCAGCTGCTCTTTAATTGGACTTAAGGCCCTCTCTATGATAGGGAATACATGCCTGGTACTAAAAATCTAATCAAGCCTATAGGGGAGATCATGAGCCTTAGGTGTATAAAGCCTGCTCTTGTCTTGATAAATGCATATATTATTCTCACCAAATTGCCCTGAAAACACTACATTTAATGTTCATATTCACACATTAATGCTACTCTCATTTCTGGTTGGAAATATTTCTTATTAACATTATCATGAAATTATAGGAGAATGTATTAATACAGATAATCATAGTTTATGTATACATGTATATATATTCAAATATGAATAATGCCAAGAAATAAAGCAATTGCAGTTCCTCCCCTCTCCTACTATCAGGGAGGTCATGGCTTGTTGCAAACATCAAACATTGAAAACATTGCATATCAAAAATTACATTGAACACCTCTAACCTACTGAATATCACAGTTCAGTGGTCCATTATACTGGAGAATATCAAGTGTGCATAGCTCCCCATTGCCAACAATACATCTTGAGAGATACTGTTCTAAATATTGGTAGCTTAAAAAATTACACTACAAGATTTAAAGTAGAGAGTTCACTGAATGCTTATGGCTTTGCAGTATTATAAAGTAGGAACATAAGTCAATCTGTTTTAATTTGATCACTGTATTCTTATTATCTATTTATTACTTGGGACATAGAGTGTGAAAGAGAAATGAAATGAGAATAACTCAAATTCTATTGAGCACATTGTTACATTTTCTAATTTTAATTCTCTTGGGACTTTGTTAAAATTATGTAAGGCCACAGATTTGGAAGGACTACTTTAGGCCACTGTCCTCTTGACACAAACTGACTGCGGAATTCATAACTCCAAAGAGTTTAACAATACACCCACTAGGCTGTTACTGTTGTGAGCCTTCCAACATTTTGACAAGGATGACAGGTGAATGAGAAAACAAATCAGAAGGAGGATCCTTTAAAGAGGAGGATCAGGAGTGGGATGGAGGCAAGAGAGAGGAGAGAACAAGAGGATAACTGTGTTGGAATATGATCAAATTATACTATGTTTAAATACTAATATTTTCAATGAAAGATAAGTTTAGGGGCTAGAGAGTTGGTTGAGTATTTAAGGTACTTGTCTGGATAGTTTAACAACCCAGTTTCAATGCCCCAGTACCCATGTGGAGCCTGATGCACAAAGTGGTGCATTCATCTGGAATTCACTTACATCTGCTGAAGGTCCTGATTCAAATATTCTTCTCTCTTCTCTCTATTTCTATCTTCTGGCAAATAAATAAATAAATTGATTAATAAATTAATTAATTAAAAAAATAAAAGACAGGGCTGGAGAGAAGGCTTAGCCATTAAGGGATTTGTCTGTAAAGCCAAAGAGCCTAGTTTGATTCCTCAGGACCCATGTAAGCCAGATGCACAAGGGGGAGCATATATCTGGAATCTGGAGTTTGTTTGCAGTGGTTGGAGGACTTGACATGCCCATTCTTTCTCTTTCTCACTCTCTCTCAAATAAATAAATAAATAAAATAAAAATATGCTAAAAAGTAAAAGAGAAGTTGGTAATCTTATATTAGCATGTTTATAACTTGGGGTTACTATTATATAAAGAAAATGCTACTTTTAATTATTCTAGGGATTGAATAAAAACTTAGTACTTAAGTTTCAATGAATTTATCTACTTTTTACCCCAGATGTGAGGAATGGATTCTTGGATTATAAAGCTGAAAATTGCCATATTATTTAAAATGAAACTAAATAAAAATAAAATATATTAAATTAAAATATAAATATGTGTGTGTTGAATCCATATGTTCAAAAATAGATATTATAAGGCAATCTGATTGAAGATAAGTAGAAAGTCAATCACTTAAGATTTAAACTCTGACTGATAGGTAATTTACAATTTGAGTAAGAAATTTTATATGTAATGATCAGACAAATATTTTGAGCCAGGCATTGTGGCACACATCTTTAATCCCAGCACCTGGCAGCAAAGGTAGGTAGATCATTCTGAGTTTAAGGTCTGCTTGGGACTAAGGGCAATTTCTATTTCAGCCTGGGCTAAAATGAGATCCTACCTCAAAATAAATAAACAAATAAATAAATAATGTAAAATAAATTGAAATACCTTAAAATATTTTAAATAAAAGAGGGTGAGAAAAACCCAACATTTAAATATTTTTCACAATTTTTCAAAACAATATTTACTGTGATCTTTAAAATAAATGTGAAGGATACATTTCTCACATGGCTTATATGTATGTCTTGAAAAGACACACAAATGGAGTCACAGCCTACATTTCATTCCTATATTTTCTTCCAGTAGTAGCTGAGTTTCTGGTCTTATATTGAGGTATTTGATCCATTTAGACTTGAGTGTAATGCATGGCAATGCTGGGTTCTCCGGCAGGTAGGGCTGTGGGAGAGCCAGTCCTGCCAGTCTCTCCCTGGGGCTGAGCGGGATGGTGAGTCTCGACGACCCAGACCCTCTCCTAGGCACCGGAGAGAAACCACACTGAGTCAGGAGACTTGTCGAAGCATGATCTCACTTTATTGTAACAGGCAGGTGCTTATATAGCATTGAGAACGAAGGTGGGGATCTCAGGACGGGGTGAGGTGTAAGGGCCAATAGCATACCGTGACTTTTGTGGAAGTATCCGGCCAGAGGCTATTTGGCACCCTGCTGAGTCATAACTGTCCAGAGAAAGGTTGCCAAACTTTAGCTAGGTTCAGGAAGTTCCACTAGGCCTCGCGTCTGGGCCTCTCAAGGCCCAACATGGTAAGATGAGTGGATGTTTATTGAAAAGTGTTTTTATAATTTTCATATGCTCTTTTGCCAATGATGTAATTCCTTTCAAATTATGGCATGATATTTGTGCTTCATTTATTCTAAAAATTTGTTTGAATAAAAATTGATCATTCTCAGTGAACTTACCCAATCACAGGAAAAAAATCACCACATAGTCTCACTCATCTACAGCACCTAACTTGAATCTACCCAAGATGCCTTACATACCCAGCAGGCATCTTGTGGACTAGTCAATAGGAGGGGTGGGGAGGGAGGGGAGGGCAATGGAGGGGGTAGGAAACACAAATCTAGACCAAAAAGGCAATAGTACCATAAAATTCTACATCCTAAAAGGAAGAACAAATGGCTGAACCTCCACCAGGCCCTTAGAGGGAACACCTGAGCCACAAGACACTGGAGAGGGTATGATGAAGACTGACCTTAATCTTCTACAGCTTCTCTCCCTCCCTCTCTCTCTCTCTCTCTCTCTCTCTCTCTCTCTCTCCTCTCTAACTCTTTTATATTAGTTAACTTTTTCTTCCTCTTCTTAGTGGGCACTTACCTGTAACTCCCAATACCAGCATGTGGCTATCATCCACAATGAGCTTTTGATCAGAGAGACCTAAAAGGTTTCCTAAAAGAAAGAAAGATTCCTGTCAGAGTACTTGATGACCCACCAAAGCTTAGTGGTAAGACCCTACTGCTGAAGACACCTTGTGTGGTCTACACGTAAAATGGAATGGCATGGTTGGAAGCTGGAAGAGAGTCAGTCCCCAGACAGTCAACACATCTAGTGCCAGAAGGTGCTATATGGGTGACTGAGGGAAAATGACCAATATCTGTCCAAGCAACTCATGGTCTAACCTACTTAGCAGCAAATAACCTGTTGTGATGCCCACACAAGTGCAATAGTGGCACACAGCCATGGTGGGGAACCAACTGCTCTTAATTTGGCTAACTGATCCCCTCAGTGGTATGAGACCCATAGCAGGAGCTGGAAAACAAGTCAGAGCCATATCCAAACATAAGCCCACTCTCCATTATCAAGCTACCATCAATTGTGGGCTACAAGAGGGCCTACACCTATTAAATTCTCTATAAAAAAAGTGAGGTTTTCTCATTTGTGTGGTGCTAACTTACTCTCCGTTGGAGAATGTGCTTCTCTTTTTCAGATACTTGTAGATCCTAAGGAGAGAGCCACCCCATCATACATCAAAAGGGCCCCAGCTGAAACTAAGAATAATTGGCAAAAGAAGTAAGGGTGCTGTTTTCTTGGTGAACCGGATGCCTGCAGAAGGGTGAAGGAGATCACCACAGAGAAAAATCAACTCCTACCAAATCAGAGATCCAGAAACCCAGAGGCCCCCAACACCTCATCACTGAAGCAGACCAAAAATGAACCCAACATGGCTCAGGGAAATTTTGTGTAAGAGAGGGCAGAAAGAATGTCAGAGCCACATGTTGGGTCATGATACACAGAGACATTTATCCTACCCATAACTGTGGGCTAACTCCAGAATGCATGGCCTCAACAAGGAGGGGTCAAGGGGAGGGGAGTAAGTCACAGACGAGCCTAATAATGGTACCAAACTGACTGCATTTGCTGAGTACAAATCTAATTAATAAAAAAAAAAAAATTGTCCTCTCAAATTTTCAGTGCCAGGGATGGGATACCTTCCAGTGAGTTGTTGGCTAGGGAGGTCACTGATGCCCACAAAACATTATAGGCCATTGCCAAGGCCCTTGGTTTCCCACCAGGAATAGATGGTAAGACCGTATTGCTGAAGACTCCACATACTTGATCTGCAAGGTCACTGAGAAACCCTGCTGGAGTTGAATTGAAAACCTCCTCCATGTAGACCAGCTGACAGAAAGCTGGCAAAAGCCATGCTGCAAGCTGTTCAATGGGAGAGAAAAAAAATCACCAGTGAAGATACCCAACAGTGAACACTGCAAGCCTTAAATTTGGCCAGCAGGCCAAATGTGCAAACGGGTGCAATAGTGGCATGTCTGTTATGGGGGAAGCCTACCACTCTCTAATTTGCCTGGAGGCCTGCTCCATGGGAGGGATTATATCCCTGATACTGAAAACTTACAAGGGTAGTCATGAGCCCTAGGGGTATAATGTCTGCTGGTATCTGGCTAAATGTATACACTATGCTCACCAAACTGCCCAGTAAGCACTCCTTTTAATATTCATACCCATATATTAATGCTACTCTCACTTTTGGTTAGAGAAGCTTCTATTTTCAGATGGCAGTGACCTTGGGATGACTCAGAAGGCACTGTGGTGCTGAGAAGAAATGACACAGGAGTACTCAGCACTGAAATATCTTAACCACAGCTTCCATGGCTCAGGGTTCATTGTGGAAGAGGTTGTAGAAAGCATGTAAGAGCCAAAGGAAGGATAGAACTCCTTACAATGTGCTCCTCCAGACACAAAATGGCCTGGATATCCATGAATTCACAGTGCCTGACACTATCTACATAAGACCATCATTATAGGAAGAAAAGATTATGACATCAATATAAAAGAGAGACTGATTTAGAGGGGGAGGAGTATGATGGAGCATGGAGTTTCAAAGGGGAAAGTCAGGGGAGGGAGGGAATTGCCATGGGATATTGTTTACAATTATGGATGTTGTCAATAAAAATAATTAAAAGAAAAAATATCTTCTCTCAAATAAATAAATAAAAATAAAATATTTTTTAAATTCTCTCAAATGTATAGGTAAAAAAAATGTTTTTAAAAAAATGAGGGCTAGAGAGATGGCTTAGCAGTTAAGACACTTGCCTGCAAAGCCAAAGAACCCAGGTTCGATTCCCCAAGACCCATGTAAGTGAGATGCTCAAGGTGGTGTATGTGTCTGGAGTTTGTGTGTAGTGGCTGTAGGCCCTGGCTTTCCATTCTCTAATTCTCTCTTTCTCTCTCTCCCTCTCCCTTTTTGTATTTCTCTTAAATAAATAAAAATAAAGCATTTTAAAAATTGTCATTTTATTACAAATTATTCTAGATATGTATATGGTATGGGTATGCCATCCTAAATATGTATATTTGAGTCTCAAATTGTTATGTAGCCAAGAAATGCCTTGAACATTTTTTATAAATAATTTATTTATTATTTTTATGAAAGAGAGGGTGGGAAGGCTGAGAGAAAGAGAATGTGTGTGCCAGGGCCTCCAGCCACTGCAAACGAACTCCAGATGCATGCACCCCCTAATGCATCTGGCTTACATGAGTCCTGGGAAATCAAGCCAGAGTCTTAGGCTTCGCAGGCAATTGCCTTAATCACTAAGCCATTTCCCCAGCCCTTGAATATTTTTTTTTTTAATTTCACATGTGTGTATGTGTGTGGTAAATGTGGTGTGGTTGTTGTATGTGAGTGCATTTATGTATGTCTGTAGGTATGTGTATTATATAATATATTCATATTAGTTTTCAGACGCATGTGCCCCATGTGAACACATGCAAAGTTTGAAGAGAACTTCAGTATCCTCTATTGCTCATCCAAGCTTCATCCGAAAGTGAACCTAAGCAGTTCTCTGGTCTCTGATCTCTACAGCACCAGGCTTGCAGGCATTTGTGGTGAACCCAGCTGTTTCTTTATGTGGGTGCTTGGGGGTCAAACTTGGGGCAAATCAGGCCATCTGGGTCTCCCATTCTGGTGAAGCAAGTTTTTAGTCTTGAACTTCTTTTTTTTAAACCTGTTTTTCAATTTTGTTTATTTTATTATCTCTTTATTTATTTGACAGAGATAGAGGGAAAGAGAGAGAGAGAGATTGAGAGAGAGAGAATGTGCATCCAGGGCCTCCAGCCACTGCAAATGAACTCCAGATGCTTGTGCCCCCTTGTGCATCTGGCTAACATGGGTCCTGGGGAATCAAACCTGGGTCCTTTGGCTTTGCAGGCAAATGCCTTAACCGCTAAGCAATCCCTCCAGCCCAAGCCTTGACCTTCTTATCCTCCTGATTCCACCTTGGAAGTGTAGTAATTACAGATTTGCACTCATACTTTGAGTTTTGTAGTGTTAAACAATCCATCCTAGGCCTCATGCATGCTAGCCAATCAGGCTCTGAATAAGCTATATTCCTATGACATAAATTTTCTGTTTTAATGCTGAAATGCCTGTACCCAGTGGCTAAGCTCAATTTGCTTGGTACCCAATATTTATGCACAATTTTGG